>OY754958.1:145992181-147242181 GCA_963576555.1 Ferdinandea cuprea | reverse complement strand
TTGAATTTTGCAAAAACGATAATATAAACCGAACCGCGCGATGCCATTCCCATTCAACTAGTTGGGACTAAATATGACGGAGCAAAAGAAAAGAATCAATGATCTGATCTCTTCATATGTTTTGGGAAAATTAATTTGCATAGCTGACATAATGAATCATTGATGCGTGCTGGACTATTGTATAAAATGCTTTAATTCAATAATTTTATAGCCAGTTGGAGTTCTACGTTACATCAATTAACAGTATTAATAATATTTTATTTGTGAATTTATAAAGTGATAATTTTAGCAATGGAGAAAATTAAAAAAGGTTTGAAGGGACATTTTTTGGTTTATTTTAGAAATATTTAGGTTTTTATTTAGCATTGTTTTGTGTTATATTAGTTTCGTCCTTTCAGTGCTGAAAAAGTGCTTAGATGAAATTTTTCCTTAACATTTTGTGGTAGTTAAAAATGAAAAATTGTCGAAGGTCTATTTTAGAGCATAGTTCGTTTAAACCGTGTCAATTTGGTAAAGACTATAATTTGGGGAATAGCAATTTGGTTGCCACAAACTAAATATGGGAAGCAAGGTATTGAGAAAAGAAATACCAGAATGTTTTTATTATCCTGGAAATACTTACTTTACTTAAAGGGCTCCCGACCCGTGAAGATTCCCGGCTTGAGATACGGCAGCCTTCCACCCTCTGCGATCCCTAGCACGCTGCTTCCAGTTGTCCAGACCAAGCGCTCTAGCATCCGCGTTGGCTTGGTCTTTAAAACGGAGGTTCGGTCTTCTTTGTCGTCTCGAACATGGGGGCTGGGATTCGTTCATTGTCCCTCGATATGCCAATGTAGACGACGAGTTTTAGCTTTTTGGACTACATCCACATCTTGGTACAGCTAATAGAGTTCGACGTTTTATCTTCTCCTCCATTTGCCCTCCTCGCACACAGGACCAAATATCCGTCGAAGGATTTTTCTTTCAAAGGATCCTAGTATCCTGGAAATAGTTGATTCCAATTGTTTTATTCCTAAAGTTTTATTCCTTAATCGACTTGAGCAGAGATAGAGAAATGGGGGAGTGTCCTCGTGGGCACATTATGCGGTGAGTGAGACATTAAAACCTATGTAACCACAATGACGGCATATGTGGTATACCTCCGCTTTATTTGAGACTATAGACGCTTCTAACGCGTTTTGAACACATTTGGTGTTTTGCCAAATGGGACAAATTTTCTCTGCTCTTAACTGTGACTGCGCCATACAGCAGAAAAAACGTTGATTAGGGCTTTGTAAAAATATATTTTATTCCCGAATTACCGGCTTTGACTGGGGAAGTAGCAAATTGAAAGATTTTTCAAAATTATTTGAAGTATAATGGAAAAGAACATAGACAAGATAGCTCGTAAATCATTTTTAGAGACTTTTTTGTCCACCGAACGAGTCATAAGTCCCTAGTGTTCTTATCAACTTTTGCGATTTAAAGGAGACAAATGCCTCGGAAGATGGAGCATCTCATCTCAATACCGACCAAATTATGCTGAATTTTCATCAATCAAGCATACTAGCAAGTGCATAGCTTTCTATTTCATAAAAAAATCGCCTAATAGCCCACTAAGCCTGTGGCAGCAGTTCTCCCAAACTCTCAACACCAAATTCGGTTCTACTGCAATGATTTTCTGATCGCCCATGCAGGCTTCAGTTTGGGCTTCCTAACCTTGAGGTTGCCTTTTGTTAACATGTTAGAGTCTCATTCTCGCATTAGGTTAGTTTAGGTTAGGTTAGGTGGGCTAGGACACTTAAGCCATTAAGGCCCATTATAAATATTTTATATTATACTTATATTATTTATATTTTATAAATATTTTAAATTTATAAATAGTTTAAAATTTAAAGACATGTGACGAACAAAACCACTTCGATCTGTTCAATTACTGTGATAGAGTAAAATAAGTTTGATAGCTGATAGAAGTACACCTGCCAAGTCTTTCAAGTATTCGAAGAATCGTACTTCCATCAACGATAATGGGCGTTCCTGTAGAGCTGGAAAGTGGTATAAGAGCAGTTCCACAGCTTGTAATTCTTCTTCATTGCTGCGCTTGCTTGCTGCGAAATCACTTATCAAATCCCGAGCAATCGGATTTGGCTTCTATCAAGAGAGACTAGGGAATTTGATCTTTCGATTATGGCGGAACTTTCGAATTGTTCCTCTCTATCCGCTTATAGTGGGTTCAGATCAGAGCCTTATTGGCCCGGTTCATTCCCTTTTTCGCATCGTAGAACTAAGTGATGACATATAGCCCTGAGTGGCAAGAGGCAAACGGTGACACATTTCGCGTTCTTTATTTGGAAAAGTTTAAACTCCGCCCCTAGAAGGTACACTACTGTAACTAGCTCGAATGTGCAAAACTAGTGGTCAATATCTGTTCATATAAAGCGGAATTTTTTATTTTCATAAATAAATTTATAATACCGGAGTTCATTTTGCTATGAATTGGGGAAACTCCATAAAGAACGTTCGACCACGTCAAATATATGGTATTTGTTTCAGGCAGACAAAAAAAATCGTAAAATGATATCATTAGGGCCCAAGCGATATTACTTACGTTAATACTATGATCAAGATTTAAACTATGCTCTGCCATAGCACCTCTGGGTCATCGGAAAAGCCAAACTAGAAGCTGAAAATGCAGTCTGACAGTGCACACACAGATTCTTCAAAAATTCACGAGCGGTACCGTATGCAGAGACTAAACTACTTCCCAGTAGGGAGGAATGACGAAAAACACCTTACTATAAAAATTCCAGGATGTTGTGCGCGACTTTATTCCGAAGATAGTGGACTTCAATCAGGATTCCTGACTACAGTAGCTTTTTCCCAGCTAAGTTTCAGGCAGTGCCCACAGCTGCTTTTTAAGGGACTGTCAAGCGGCAATAAAAACCATTCTGCCACAGAAAACAAATTAAAGTTTGTAACTCACTGACACACAGCACAAAGTAGATCTCCCTAATCCCTTGATTGGTGTCAGACAAATACCCTCTGAAGCAAAATACAGACGAAATTCACGTGAATCTTGAGTTATAATTACAACCAGAAGCTGAGGATGTGCATGAGGACACTTAACACTTCCTATGTCACTTCAACATCAGAAACAGATTTCTTGAAGGCCATTTCTTCTAGTATTTAATAGGAATTTCGCACAAGTCTAGAGATGCCTTTAAGGGGTTACATGGGTTTCACAGCTTCAAAAAATCAAATTTTTTATTTTGTTATTGTCTAATTAATTTCTACAACATCTCGGAAATATTATCATACATTTTCGAGTCATTCCGAATAAAAGTTTTGGAGATACAGCCTTGGGAAGGTGCGCACTCAATTGAATCACGAGGTTAATTTGGGGTTATCCAAACTTTAAACGCGTTTTTCTCGAAACTGTGTGTTCAAAGTTGGTTGTCAAAATTTCTCGAAAACCACTCAACCGATTTTGATGAAATTTTACACAGGTCTTCGAGATACAATTCATGGGGACTTGGACGAAGGATTTATTTTTTTCAATCACAACTATTTAAAAAAATAAAAATGTTGAGCAAATTTTACCAAAATTTGCATATTTTTTTTTAAAAGGTCTGCCAAAAATCCCATTTTAATTTTTTCCCCCTTCGTCGAAGTTCTAGTTTATGGTTTTAACTAAACCAAGAATGTTTTTTTTTCACTTCTGATGATCCTGCCACGAGTTCCACTCTCAACGCGGACGCACCTTTTTTCCGAGGGGTCACCGGAAATGACGTCACAATGACGGAGTTTTGAATATTTTCCTTTGAAAATTTCAGAAATTTTTCTTCAAATGTATAACTTTAAGACAGTAAAAAGTTTGAATAATATATAGTATTTTTTCATATAAAATTTTTTTTAGGACATAAAAATAGGCCTAATTCCCCTCAGTCCATAGAGCTATCATAAGTCATTTATGTTGTCTATTTTCAAGATTTAAACATTTTTTTTTAAAAAAATCTATCGTTCCGTACCTACCGTACCTGCAAGAACAATCTGAGTGATCTAGGATTTTGGTTCCCTTTTTTTAAAGCAAAAAAAAAACCTACCTACTTGCTGATAATAGAAACCCTTTAGTCAATTGACTTTAAAATACCTGCTAATCGAGTTCTGATAAAACAATCGCAATGTGGTGAAATACAATCGTATCATATACGTGGGGGTTTGTCGATGCCAGGGCCCGGAACACGTAAGTCGTTTATCGTTAGATGATATCATTATTGTAATACCTATCTTCATTAAAATAATAAGAGCGACTTTAGCTGAAGTATTATCGATTTTAGAGGTGATCTCTAAGTTCTATTTGAAGACGCATATCCTGTATATTTAACCTACTATCAGCGTAGATAGTTGTGCCTAACATAAACGTTCATCAGCAAATAATTGCGTTGTAAAACCCCTCCCTCTTTTGCCGGTCGTGTGAGGCATGATCTTTAAGAAAAAAAAAAACAGGCTAAATCAAACTTTTCCCAAAGGTGATCCAATACATGACGCCTTGAAATACCTTTTCTAGGCTTTTCACGGCGTAACCCATATTAATCAGAATTATGTATCTTCTACCTAGACTAAATATTTTCAAACAATTACCCGTCAAGTCCTCAATAAACCCATATTTCAAGAATCAATTAACCAAGTCATTGTTTATCCCGCCAGTAAAATATGTATGTATCTACTTTCACGATTGTCATACAATTCACAATGTGTCATATGAACAAAAAAAAAATACGTATAGTAGCAAAATCTCCCGGAACGGGGCAATAAAATGCATGCCCATATCCAACTCCAGCCGAGCAAGATCATTGAATTACACAATATCGTAAATACGATATTGCTAATTGAGTTGCTAAGCCACAACTCTTTCGATTTTAACCAGCTATTGTTGCCAATTTTTTTCTCTTTTAGACACTCAAATTGAGTGACTTTCGATACACACAGTAAAACGATAGTGAAAACTCCCTCAAAACTGAATAATTCAAAGCCAACCTGCTATAAGAGGTTGTTGGTGTGATCGGTAATCGCCCTCTGTCTCTGGTGTATTCTATTATATTGTGTTGTGTTTTTTTTTTCGATTCCATTGTATCTCAAAGATATACGCAAGACATCCACCTATTCTCTTTGGCTCTCTTTGGTTAATTTCATTCATAATTCGCGATTAAAAAAAAAAAAAAATTCCATTCGGTCGCCCGTTGTACTAGGTACACCCGCTACCGTCGCCGAAGCCGTGCGCTCCCCACCAGTGTGGGTAAGTTTTTTTTTTTTTTTGTTTTTGCATTTATATTGGTGTTAAATGGGCTGTCAAATGTATTTGATTGCGAATCGTTCGTCCGGTGCGCGTGGTATTACTGCGCTCGATCAATACTCCTTTAAGCCAAACGTTTCCTCTTAAAATTCACCGTCAACTGCAAGCAACTGCTTTGTGTTTCTTCTACAAAATAATTTGTTTTCATTTATTTTGTTGTTTTTTTTTTTTTGAAATTAAATAATATCAAAGAAAAGTTAAAGTTTTGTGTATAATTTAAATGAAATAAAAAAATAAAACAAAACACCGATTGTTGCTGTATTTCGTTCTGCTACTACCTTCAGCTGAGTTTGATTCTAAAGTGTGCGTATGGTTTACCATTTATGTTTTGGGTTGACGATCGTTTGACTTCCGTTTCGTTGGTGCGAACAGTGTGTGCTGTCGATTTCCGTTAATAAAGTACGATAACGAAAGACAAAAACAAAACGACGACGTTAAACAAAAAAAAGTGCAATAAGCTCTCTAGTAATAAACAACCGATACAAATCTAGATAAATAGCAAATTAACCTCACCATCTCTCCCACATGTCATAACGTCACGTCACGGTGTCGTGCGAATCCAGCCTCTTTGCGAGCAAAACGACAAATCTACTCACTCTCCATTACGTGTATCTGTTTATGAGCAACAACACTAATTGTTGCTCGCTACAATTACTCTTATCTATACGAAGTGTGCTGGTGTAAAAATCCATAGCCCTATGCGGCATATGAAGTGCATAAACCATATCACCAATACCAATACCAATAGCAGCGAGTACCATCGTGCGCAATAAGTGATACACAATATACTCTCGCCATATATGGTATATAAATGAAATCCCCCACACATCTACTAGTGCCCAATAGTATCATCGTGTACTGGTTGGCTACTCTCGGCTAATTACTACAATAAGAGATGATTTTCTTGAATCAAGATCCAAATCGATTGATGTCCAGTGGCGACTACAACTATAAAATTGGCTGTCACCAGTTGAAACGCTATTTATATTTGAGACTTTAACGCGTTAGCACACTAAGCTCCTTCTCTTGTCACACCACAAAAAGGATTCGATACCGATGCCCTTTTGAATTTAATTTAATTAATTTATTTATTATTTCTCCGACTTTGTTTTTTTTTTGTTTAAATTCAATTGCAAGTGCCGGTTTTGTACATTTTTTTTTTCTTGTGAAATATTTCTCGCGTGTGTGAGCTAGCTTTTGTTTTTTGTGTTGTTTTAAATCGTGAACCTTGAACAATCGCAAACATTTTAAGGATCGAGAAAAAAAACAAAAATCAGTGCCGATTGTAATTTTATAAATTTTATTCTGTGATAAAAAAAATCAATTTTTGGGAATATATACAATTTTTACCAAAAAGCAACGAATATGTGCCCATCACGTTTGCCAAATGATATAACCTCATACCGTCCTTGCGGTATGTTGGATCGCGATCAAAGAACAGCTTTCACCATTAACAAAGAACGCTGTGATCCATTAATCATTCTTACAACAATGTCGTCGTCCTGTATCACCACCATGAGCACGACGACCACCACCAGCACCAGCACCAGCACCACGAACCCAAATCACCAGTGCACCAATAGTGACAGTGGTAAACAAAAAGGTACGCTACCAACAGTGAACGACATGCAGGCGGAAAAGGATCTCTGTGGCGGATGCAAATGCAGATATAACTGTAAAAAACAAAACAACAGTGTTTATAACAACATGGCGGGCAGTTATCAAAAAAGAAAATACTCGGCTACCAGTGTTTGTTATCAGTCGCGAAAAAGTGAGTAATTTTGTTGACATGGTCAAGAATTTTTTTCTCTCTTTTATATTATTTGGCTTTGTAAAAACGCGTCTGTCTATTGAAAGGCGTAGTAGTGTGTTTGTGACTTCAAACTTTGATATGCCGGTGACTCTTTGTTGTTTGGCCTCTTTGGTGCATTGAACAGCATGGACTTAGGATATCATCAAAATAATTAGAATTTATTGAAATTTACTCCTTTTTGTTGTTACAATATTTTTGGCCGCTTCAATTCGAATTTACAATTTAAATTGAAGTTTCAGACATTTTGGAAAAGAAAAGAAGCATAAAATGTTTTTTTTTCAATCCTTTTGCACATAAAGTTGCTTTTATTTTTGGGCTGCTTTGATAATTTTGTGACTTTTTTGTGTAAATGCAAATGAAAAACATTATGACAGCCGTTTCTCTTTTAATTAGAAAAGCCCTTTGAGCGAGGGGTCGCTGGTTAAAATCTCGGCCCGTAAAACCTTAAAGTTTTTATTCGCTGCCCCACCTCTTGCGAAAGTCTGACAAACCTCCAAGAGTTAAAAATGCTTCTCAGGAGGAGCTAGGCTTTATGGCCGCTTACGCCTAATATTTATTTTATAATATCTTCGACAGTTCGCTGTACGAAGACTTGTCTATATTTCGCTAGGGCTTTCTCTTCCGCCCTATAAGTCTTTGAGAATAACAAGGAACTCGATATTATTGCAACTGATCTTATCTCTTGACATGATCCTCACTTGGCTTTGAACCCGTGTTATTGTAATTGCAAGTCTTCTTATTTAGATAACTGTTTCTGTAGTATTCGGTAAAGATCCATGCACTCGGTTCCTTTTTTGGCGCCCTCTGTTGTTCCACAAGTTACCTTGGCTCGGTATCCTCTTCTTCATCTTCTATTAACAATCTCGGAATTATATTCTAAAAGAAACAATCAATTCTTATTTGTTTTCATACATAATAGTTTGACTAGATATGAGCACCTAAATTTATTTCATATTTCATAAGTGGGACAAAAAAAATGATTTGCCGTTCGGAATCGGCATTAAACTATTGGTCCCTCCATTCGTGTAAAAAATATATCTTCGCACACACAGTGGTTGGGTCCTGTATGGGCCGTTTACGCCTAATATTTTTTATTTTTATAAGTGGGACATATTCGACAAAGAAATGAAATATTCAAATTAATTAAAAGAATCGTCGGAAACTTAATATGTGCGCGCTCTTCCTTGTATTCCGTCGTGGTTATGGCTATTCATTTTGGTTTTTTATTCCTTTTTTTTTTGACGACAGAGTTCAAATATATGTCCTTGCTATGCTTTAAATACTTAAGCTATGTATTTAAAAAAAATATATATATACAAATATAACGGCCATATAAAGACACGCATTCGGTAGACTTTCAGATGATTTATGTAATTCCAATGAACCTGTGCTTTGAAAATCCAGAGCAAGGTGACTAAGTTAAAAGAGAACGAGACTTGCACTAGTCACGTGGGTAAAACTGCAGCCAGATACATAAATATGGAGATTTTTTTCTATAGCAATATGTACAAAACAGTAACAATTGTATTTTTTCGATTTATTATTTACTTAAATTAAAAATACATTCAGCCAAATTAGCAGTTATTTTTGCTTTGACATCGGTCTTATGATAATATTTATAAAGTAAACTTGCAGGCAATAAATGCGTTTTTCAATTGCTTAGTTAGTGATCTGATTTAACTGAATAAATATACAGAGCTTTATATTCTTAGGAAAACATTCTGCGATTATAACTTATGTATAATGTATTTATCTATCTTTATATACGTGATAGATTCATTAATATAATTTTCATATTTTTTTTATTTTAAAAATATTTTACATATTTTTATTTCGAGTTATCTGGTTCCTTGTTATTCTCGGTCTGGTGTTAATTTTGAGTGATTTTAATTTTAAACGGCTTGTATAGGGTGGAAGTCGAATTTCTGGGTTCCACGGTACATCATGCAATGCAAAAAGAAGAAACAGCTTCTGTATGCTTTCAATTCTTTATATCCCAGATTCATACCCAGGAGACCACACAGGACTACAGTATCCTAAAACAGGCTAACCCTTATGTAAAGGTTTTTTGTTGCATAAGGGTCTTTGAATTCTTTAGAAAATCGTTTTATGACTTCCAATCGGCTTCTTGGCTTGCTCACTATAAAATCTAAATGAAGGCTAAAGTCCAGCTTCTTGTCAAAGATAACTCCAAGATCATTGAAGCGATCTACACTTCCAACTGCTTCGCCATCAATAAAATAAGTATATTGAATTTAATTCACCTAAGTCAACTGACTGTAAAATTAAAATGTCATTACCATCAATTTATACTTTAATAAGGTGGCATTTATTGGACACCAATCTGATTTAAAATACAGGATCAGGATGATTCTAATTTTCATCATTTGAAGTCACCTTCAGTCACTGAAATCATATAAAGTGAGCGGCAGCATATACTGTAGTCCTTTAAAGTCCTTTTAATGAAGGCCTGAAATCTGGCTTAAGTCCCCATGTTATTGAACACCCAGAAGTCACTTATGGAGTCGGTAGTATTGCAAGTCACTTGCGGTTTTTTTGTACAATTGATGCGAATTTTTGGAATATTTTCCTTGACGTAAAGAGTTTAAACTTAGGCGGATCTAAACTGCAAAAATGACTAGTTATACTTTGGACAGTATTATTTAAAGTCTTCAGTAAGATATAAACCTTGTTTTAAACTCTTGCTTAAGAGCTTAAAGGTGATTAGTTGGACATTTTATCTCAAATTGGTGGCTGGATATAATTTTTTGTACGTACCATTTTCAAAAACTCTACATGATAGATATATTCCTCATTTAGAATGTACCTTCTGAGCTTTGATGAGTTTAAGTAACTATCCATACTTCTCCGGTTCAAATCTGACGAATAAAATATTGCTGCATACCTACTACAAAAAAAAACGTGTTAACTTTTCTTTGAATCACATCCGATAACCTGATGTTAATCATATGCATAAAACCACATTCACGAAGACCGCAACATTTTACCAAAGAACTTCATCTGTGACGTTCATGCAATGAATCATTCTGTAAACATTCCACATACAAAATTTAGCGATTTTAAGACTTTCGCACTTCGACTGATGAATGAAATTTCTATTTCGTAATGCCCAAAGTTGAATAAGTGAAATAGTTAACTATTGGGATATCCCATTATCCCATGAAATTCTCATTAAACTTGTAATTTTTTTTTGTTGTCTTCAATAATATTTAACTAAGAAAATCACAAAAATCTTTTTCCGCATATTCATGCTATGTATACATATAGCTCCAAAAATATTTAGACTTTGCACTTTGTACTTTTTCAAGTTAGTCACTTTTTTAAACATAGTTATCTACACAATGTTTGGGGTTTGCAGTGGCACTATCAAAAATTTGAGAATTCATAAGAGAAAGTACCTTAGATGGTCGTATGCTTCTGAACTCTCGAATGACTGTCTCTCCAAAGTGAGTGCTGTGTAGCCGAAACAATGGGTTTTTTGAAAATAAGTTTTGGCCGAAAAGAAGCACCTACCACCACCGCGCCTGCTGTAGGCAAGGTTGTGCAAAAAGTTCGTTAGGCTGGTTCGCACAGACGAGAATGTAGCTGTTGTAGTCGAGAGTGTTTGGATTGTGGATTGGTGGCAGCATTTTACAATTCGAAAATGAGGCTGGAAACAACGTTTCGGTCAACGGTGGGCGTTACAGAGCCATGTTGACCGACTATTTTTTACTGAAATTGAAGACATGGATTTGGACGACTTCAAGTTCATGCAGGATGGCGCGCTATGCCGCACAGTTAATGCCACAATCGATCTTTTGCGCACCAAATTCCCAAATCGTGTTGTCAGCCGTCTTGGCGATGTCAATTGGCCGCCTCGGAGCTGCCCGTTTACCCGTTTTTTTGTGGGCAGGATCGATATTATGCCAACAATTCGGAAACGGTTCAAGCAGTTAAGGCTAATATCATGCAAGAATTCCGTGAGCTACAGTCCGAAACTGTCAACAAGGTCTTGCAAGATTAGAGTGACATTATGCAATACTGCGAAGGCTTGAACACTTGAACGACGTTGTGTTGCATAAATAATGGAACTAATAAAGTCATAATACATGGAAGAAATTTGATTTTTTAAAAGAAACTTGCATATGGCCCACCCTTGTATATGCGTTCAACCTCAATAGTATTGACAATGCCAACTCAGTTTGCGAGTACTTTTATTAAAAATGCACGTAAAAGTTAGTGCGACTTATCACCTTATTACAATATATTCCCTTCGAGGACATTCATTCTATTGCAAAGCGTTTGACCATGTTTGGACACGGGCTATGATATATTCTTAAAAACCAATCTTGTATTTTCCAGTGGTAACGATTTTGGTTCGGTTTGCTACCATTCAGTGAAACATTGGCGCAAAGTTGATGGCAAGATTTGAGTTGCAAGAGTGCGATTAGGCTGGTTAAAAGTTTTTGTGCTTTATAAAGCCCGACTCGTTGTGATAATTGTTGTAATTGTGCCTTGTCTGCCATCTTGTCTTAGTCACTATCGAATACGTAAAGTGTGAGTGAACAATAGAGGAACAATATTTCGGAAGATTCGCACTTTTGCTCATCTAGGTTAAAAGCAACCTGCAACTCTGAATATGAACTCTGGAAGCCATTTTATGTTCCATGAAACATAATTTCTATTGCAAAGCGGTATTTAGCAAAGTCTGTAACTTGAAGTTATAGAATTTGAACATACATATTTTTGACAAATACGTTAACCAGTCTTCAAAGGAGTTTTTTTTTTGTGATATATAATTAATTTTTCCCAAGTTCTGAAGAATATATAAAAAAAAAATTAGTGAGAAAATATGCGAAAAGTGTTAACTAAGGCAAACTAATATCATGTCATTGGAATTTTAAAGTGCCACCCTGCGCCCCCGCTGTTAATGATATTAATCCATGATCTCATTTTCAATCACATGTTTCAAGATTTAGTCAGATGGCCAAGCAACACCGAACAATTCTTTGGGAAAGGGGTTTCATTTGTTTGCGGATGTGTTGCTGGACTAATGATAAATATTGACTCAACTCTAGATATAAAAAGACATGTGCTCAGAGAAACACGTCTTTGTAAATTAGAAAATTTTTTGTAGTACAATAGCATATCGGAAAGATGATTGTTCATCAAAAGATGTCATCTTTTTTGAATTTTTGTTAAGAAATATGAACTCTTACAATGTTTAAATAGATTAAGTGCAGCAGGGATTCATCTAATTTGTATAGCACAGTTCTCTCTGTTTGTTATTCGCCCGGAAGAAAGTTGCTTGATCATAGCCATAGATTGCTCAGTGAATTATAATGGCTTGTTATACTTTAAAGACATTTCCAAAGGTATTCTCCCTGAAAATGTAACGTCCTCTTCAAAATTGAAAGGGAATAATCCTTGAGCATTTCTAAAAATAAAACTCCTTTAGAGTTACGAAAAATCAACACGGTTCACTTCTAATTGTAGTTCAACGTTTTAAGCAGTTCATGTTTCAGAGGTTCTACTGTAAATCCGAAGAGCTATCATCCTCCCGGCATTGCTTGAAAGTTTAAAAATGGGTGGACACTTTTTTCTAGGCGGTTTAGTCTTGGGTGCTATCCTCCAAACAACTCAAAATAAATACTATAGAGGTTTTTAAATTTCGCATTTTTCGAAAATTAACAGTACAACAGGCAAGTCGATAAACGTAGCAGAACGATATTCTCAATAAAAGCTCTAAAGATTTCGTTCTGTTTTTCTATTTTGGCACCTACCCTGCCTACCTAACAAACTACCTTTCTGATTCCCACTAACTGACTCACTCGCTACATACGACGTTCATTTGCTTGAAAATGTGCTCATTCATTAGATGTCAACCTGTATTATCGACCATTACACATTTTCATTCAACTAAATATTAGATGGTACAATATAATATCGAAAAGCCAGCAGAATGGGGGTGGTGCATTTTTTGTTGCTTTGCACGAGGCATAAAGCATCTTCATTCAGTAATGAGAGCGCCAACATTGATTCTTCACAAAGAAAACTCCTTCGATAAAAATGTTCTTACACATATATCTATCTATTTCTATTGCAACAATCATGAAATTCCAATCATTGAACCGTATAATTTGTACAAGCTAATCAGCATTTAATTAGCACAAAAAATCATAATCATAATTATCACGTAAAATGTACGTGTGCGTCTGATAAAAATAAAGCCCACATGTATTCACCTACACATCCATCATGTCAGTATCTTTCGTATCTGCCCGACTTAGGGCTAATTAAAAATGGAACTGCCCGGAAAAGCGCTGAGGTGAAGAATAAAACAAGATCATGGCTATTATTGTAACGACATGAACGAAAAGAAGAAAAAAAAAACAAATAATGATACGAATAAGGTTGGTATCTATGCGACCATCTCGAAAGGGAGAAACTTTTCCATCATGCCCTGAATCCCATCGTCATCATCATCATCACATCAGCAACGATAACGATGCATGTATCTATCAATTGCGAATACTTTTCGCCACACACAGAGATGCAGAGATACAGAGGCATAGGTACACACTTCATACTCCAGGATATCATCACGATCCACAATAGGGATCAACATCTCACAGATATTTGTACGTTTAAATTATGACAAGTATGTAGACTACAAAGTCCCGCTTGCACTCTGTTTAGTGTAAGTACGTGCACATGGGCTTGGACAAAACAAAAAAAAAAACAGAAACAAATAATTTTACTTAGCGCACTTCATCGAGTGTAGCCGGCTGTGGCTGTGCCTTGAACTTGAATTTTCCATCCATCCATGCTATGGCTATCTCGTTTCATCATCGTGGAGGTCTGTTTAAAAAATTCCGCACATATCTCAGCTGAGTTAGTTGTAGTTCATGAATGAAAAATGAAAAAGCGTTTTTCCCCCCAACACACACACACACACATATATACACATACACAAACACTTATATAGTCTACGTCTCGCCGCCGACAGTCGCACTCAACAATTTCGATAATGATGACAATTCACGTATTTCAAAGATACAAGATACAAGAATTGCTCAGACACAAATATGTCGCGGCGCGCGCAAAAACAAAACAACCACAGATTTCCGTACCTGTGCCGCGCATCATCAACTGCCTTATGAGTTTCAAGTGCACCAATTTAAAGTGCGATGCGTACTTACGTAATTAAGTCCAACAGAGTTGGTCAAGTTATCTGAGATGGATGGTTCATCTATCCGGAGGGGGCTACATTGTATTGTGTAAAGAATTCTGCTTGTGTGGCGTTTCGAAATCAAACACTAGTTAACAACTCTTAATTACCACATTCATACTGGTTGTCAACTGGTTGTTATAGAGAGAAACGTTCAAGTTAAGCTGCGCTGTTATAACCAGGCGTAAGGGTTACTTTTGTCGCCGGCAATGGAAAGCTATGAATTTTTTAAGTTATGCGGAAGGAACCAGGGCATACCAAGTGTCCAGATATATGATTTCCTAATGCATTAGGTGCTTGCAATTTTTAAACACAAGGAATGTAACAATTAAGTTGTAAAATATCTCCCATAGACAGGAAGTTTGACGGTAGATATATGGTCACTGGTTACTTGATGTTGTTTCCTTAAAATCATTTAAAAGTTTGCAATATCTCAGTAACTTGTGGTAATTTATCAAGCGGGTAGATACTTTAACAACTCAATCGACTTTTTATTGCAAATATTTGGTGCGTAGTTCGGTTACTGAGCAATGTTGAGATTTGAACAAGTCGAGACAGAAGAGATGAATAACAGACTCACAGATAGTATAGTACTTGTCTGTAAAGACAACCCGATTTTGTTAGCAATAACAATTCGATTTATGAGACCCAGAACTTCATCCCTGGTTTTATGAAGGGACAATTTTAAAGCTACAGTCACTCTCAGTCGTCAAGTACATTCATACCTACCACGTTATAATTATTTAGTCATATTTGATGATGAAGCTGTGGGTAATGTGGTTATCTTAAAATTGATAAACACACATGTGTTATAAATATAACCATTTTTTTTAATTTTTAACGTTGGGTCTCCGTGCCCCAAGAAACCGTGCTGGAAAAAACATATCATTCCCTGTTCCCGGAGCTAATTAGTTTCCATTAATACCACGTAATGACCGTTGGGCTATGTCAAAATACGTCATAATTTAAGAGATATCTATTAGTCACATCAAGTCTTGAGCGCTGTACGCATGCTGTAAGCTGCAATGATCACGAAATTCATTCCTTGGCGGATGCAAATTGATCGTGATCAATCTATGCATTAGTCAATCATTATCGAATCGTTTCATCTTTGATTTTTTGTTTTAATAGATGATACTAGCCAATCGCGCTTGTTAATTATATATCCACACTGATGGTCCTAAAATAGACTCTGGAGTTTTGTTGGCATCTTCTCAACGTGAACTAGATACTTCCCTGCTATCACGGAGTCGTGTAAGTCACACTTGCTACCAGTCGAAGTCACAGCTATCTATCGTTGCTTTTTAGGCTTATTGATATCACAGCTACTATTCATCGGTGAATACATCCAGGCTTGTTGAGGATTACAGGGAGCCACGGGCGCTAGCCAAGGAAATGAACCATAAGCTCTCGGGCCCCCACATCTGTCGGGCGGAGAAATCTTTTGCATTTTACCTCAAAGCCAAGTCTGGGTAGTGAAATCTGACGAATTGCACACATATTCAAGAAGATTTGGCCCACTTACAATAAATATTGAAAATGCCCTTCAAAACCAGTTGCCTGCACACTTTTAAGATTGAAATATTATTTCTTTTTCTCTGTAGGTGTCCCGCTTTAATGGCAGATATCACAAGCTTAGCACTTCTTTGCTGACCTCTTCGACATATCAGGCCTACAATTCAACAAACTAATTTCGTTCTTTCATTTAAATCAACAGGCTGGCTTTAAATAGTGTGCTTCTATGTGTGCATTCCCATATTCCTTTCTCCTTTAAAAGGTCGCCAATTGCGCAGCTATTTTAACTACCTTTTTTGTCACATACTACAAATTTGAAGGAAAATTCTTTTCTATCCGAAAAATTAAAAATTTACGACAATTTTCCGACAATTTCACAAAATTGTCAAAAATAAAACAGTATGACTTGGCACCTGTCGCAGTTCTTAATTCTTCTACAACACTGCAGTGAAGTCGCTGACAGGCTGTGTAATAATTTTTTCCTTCGCTCCTTCCAAATCATCTGAAATTTGCCGTCGGAAGCAATTCATATTGACATAGTACTTCTACTAGGATTGCACGCTAGCTATCGTTGATTTGCCACATATTGCTCCATCTTGGGAGATTGGTAAAGGTTGTCTTTGTCTTCAAAGCAATTAACGTTATCGTCGATATTAAGTCCTGTGAATTTAATTTTGAGTAAAGCCTTTACATAGCTTAATCGGAATATGCCTCCATAATTTAATAGAGTCAATGATATTTTCCAGAGTTTTCAGAATATTGGTAATACTTCGACGGGGCTTCAAATATTTTAGAAATATTTAACAAAAAGAATTAGACTATGAGTGTTCCATACATGAATGTCGAATATCGTCTAAAAATGGTTTTCATTCTGAGAATATCCAAACACAAATCGCATAACTATGACGCAAAAACATTCTCACGCCCTCTGTTCATAGCCCAAATCTCTCTATATAAGCCAAAGTTACACTCAGTACGTTTGGAAGTCCATATGATTCATTTAAAAAAAAAGATACCTTTACCTAACCTTTGTTCGTAACAACAAAATTTCCAAGCAATTATCCTAACACACCACGGCAGAGTACATCAATAAATTCACCTTACAGCAATCTATGAAATAATAAAACCTAATTGCAAGCACTTTTGGCTATAAAAATCTCTTTCCCAGTTACCGCCTTTCAAACTGACCTTGCTAGCATAAGAGAGTACAAAAAAAAATACCCGGCAACTCCTATGCCATAAAATAAAATAAAAAAAACAGAAAATAAGAGAAGCAGTTTTTAGTTGATTGCTTTTTAGCGTTCTGCGTCATAAGTGTTGTTGTTTACTTTGAAACCAGGATCTGGCACGCTTGTAGACAAAAGCTGCAGCTTTCTTTCACTAACTTATCTATAAATAGATACTCTTGTGTTCTCCTATATAGCCGCGCGGCAAAATCTAATTCTGTCCGCAAAGTGTAGACAATTAAAAGTACACTCTTGCTTAGACAAATAATGATGAGCAATATTTTTGAATTGCAGCTTTCTTAATCCCAACGGTTCCTTGGCAAATTTTCTGTTATGATGATCTTCAAGTGTGGGCAATGAAAATAAAGTAACGGGCTTAATTTACGTCACAAAATCTCAAAAATTGAAAAGACCGGTCTAAATCTTAGAGTTTTATAAAAGCACTCCATAAGTCATGAATCCGGCAATTAATCCAAGAGAGAGAGACAGAGCATTGAACAAAGTCCACATTCGCCCGAGTGGTTCCTAACTATCCCTACAGCCGGGATAGGTTCCTTTTCAAAAAAAAAAAAAAAAAAATTAGGTTAACAAGA
Source organism: Ferdinandea cuprea (assembly GCA_963576555.1). Lineage (NCBI taxonomy): Eukaryota > Metazoa > Arthropoda > Insecta > Diptera > Syrphidae > Ferdinandea > Ferdinandea cuprea. The sequence goes on along the minus strand of OY754958.1, from coordinate 147,224,471 downwards.
GCCGATTCCCACGCAAAAGTATGTATAAAGTTCAGTTGACTGAACACCGGGTGGCCAGCGGCGGCGTTAGCCATGAACTTGCTAAACTTGTTTTATTTTTCTTTGGTTGCTTCTCAAGTAGGTAGACAACTCGCATTAAGACTGTTGTATCTCTTTGGGAGGAACGTTTTGTTATTATTACAAAATACAATTGTGTACATACTCCCAGAAGTGAGTATGCCTTATTTTGTTACAAAACAACGCCGGGTGTGTCCGTCGGTACCTATAGATACTTATTATGTATGCGTATTTAAAAACGGAACTAGTTTATTATTATCATCGTTTCTTATGTGAACTTATATAAATGTGTGTTTTCCTTTCTTTTTATAGATCTCGTCAATTGCCTACTTGTATTCATCTACATTTGGTTAGCTTCAATCCCCCATACGCGCGCCTATCCACTATCAGCAGCAGACATGTTTGCCGAAAATCCTGATTCACAAACATGTGAGACGATCAGATCTGCACTCGACAAACCAAAAAAACAGTCAACTATTTCATTAACATACTTTGGCTCGGTGGCGGACCATTATGTAAGTATTAATTATATATATGTATTTGTATGACTTGAAAGTATCGTTCATTTTCGGTTTTGGGTACATCCTTATTTCAATTGATATTTGAATTTTGTTAGAATCGAATTTACTCCATATTTTGATGACGAATAGTTTGCGGGCGCGCGTCAAGTTCGCATTTACTATCATTCCATTCATTCATTATTTTACTGGAGGCACGAGAGAGCGCGCGCGCGCTGCTACAACCCTCAGTTATTGTTGTTGTTGGTATTTTGCAGTACTACTATCAGAAGCTAGCTAGCTAGACAGTGTAGCGTCAGCGTGCTCTCGTGCTGAGGTCTTTGATTAGCAATACTTGAGCACAGCTCTGTCTGTGCTGCCCATTATCTGCTTTTAATTTATTTATTTGTTGTTTTGTATTTCGATTAAAAGATTGCTCACGCTGTTGTAAGTAGCTTGTGCTGCTGCTACTACTACTATCGCTGCTGTTATTCTTGTTGTTGTTATTGCTGCTAAATTATGTGAGTAAGATTGGATTTTCTTGTTTGCATTTACTATGCGTACTGCGATTAGTTGGGTGGTGAATAAAAATCTACATAATGCTATGTTGCAGCAGGTTGTCAATAGATAGTCGGACGCTCCTCGGTGAAAAATGAGATACTCGATGGACGGTCAACTGTCGGTTTGCAATTGTCTGCGGTTTCTGTCTGTAGTTATGGATAGACAACGACGTCGATGGACAAAATACATTTACATTTTCTCTCTCTGTTTGTTTTTTATTTTATTATACTTTTCTACGGTGGGTGGCTATCATGCGTCTGCAGAGAATTGTGCTTGAGTCATGCGTTGTTGGATCGTGCCCGGCATTAGTGGGAAATTTAGAGAATGTATTTTTGCTATTTTGGAAAATCCAATTCAATGATGAAATTCATTATGAAATTGATGTTGGGACAAAATAAACAAAACAAATATTATATTGTGGATCACTTGGCAGGTGACCGTCGATGCGCGCACGCCTTGTTTTAACTGAGAAAAATTATAATTGACTTGGGCATCACCCTGGTATTTTTCCCATGTGGAATTTACCCCAACGGGGAAATAACAAAACTTCTTTGCGTGAATTGTTTTTTATACAGGGTGGAGGGGGTGACATTAACCGGTGTTTTGTTGCCGATTACTTCACAATATCGTGAAATGAGAAACGTATACAGGTGCATGATTCACTGAAAAGAGTTCAAATGAATTGGGTCAAGATACAAATTGTTTGTCGCCATATTTTGTTGTGACGCAGGTGATATGAAGATTGGCATAATTTAAATTGGTAATTGACAGTGGTTTCCCCTTCACCGAAGAGACATGGTACTCAGTTGCAAAGATTGACTTACCATTCGGACTAGACCATTTGGACGATTTTAACATCGGCTGATGTTGACGTGCCAATGAATCTGAAGGACTAACAATAAATTTCTTAAGTTATAATGGTGACTATAGTTGTGCGCATGGCGATTGCATTTGGCTGAAATATAACTGAGTCATCTTAACTTCTTTTGTTGGAAATTCCAAAAAAAAAAAACCAAAGCATTTTTAATTGCGAAGTCATCTTCGAATTTTTACCTCAAACATATTACGCATTTGACATTTTTTTCGAGAAAACCGTTTGGGTATAAAAAGGTACAAATCTTTTTGTCCAACTCCAATTCTATTGTAGCTTATGCATGTCCTAATTTTTAAAAAATGTCTGTGCACGAAAATATCTTAACATCAAGTGGGAAAGTTACATCGACATCGACCTTGTATTGAGCTTTATCTTCTCCATTGGAACTTCTCTGGTGCAGCTTAAACATTCCAAACCATGACATGTCCATGTCGATTTCTTGTGATATTTGTGCCGAAAGAGTCTTATCTATAGCCAATTCCTCCCAGGGACATCTCAGTGGGTTTTTAACTATCTGGCTGTTTTGTTAAAAGATACGCGTCAATCTTTCACTACCTTCGATCATATTGTGCCGGATCTATGTAAGAATATCACCATCATGGTTTGGAATGTTGTTACTATCGAGTCGTCACTTCAATGAACTTGATTCATCTTTTTATTGAAAACAAAAGAGTTGCATAGCAAACTTGATTTTTCAAAACAGATCTTTCAAAATCAGCATAACCATTGCTCCCGGTGTGTGTCTGTCATTTATTAAATTTAAAAGTTATTTAAAAAAAAATAAAAACATTCTGCTATTATTCTTTACTAGTAATTAGCGCTGGATTACAACACTCAAGCAGAGTAGTCACATCGCGATCAATCATTGTGTGTGTGTGAAAAATGGAAGGGACCTACAATTTACTGCCGATTTCGATTCAAACGCCACCTTCATGTTCACATAAAAAAAGTTTTTACTCCTAATTTAATTGTGGTTCCTCCAAGAAAATACATACCTCCATATATTGACTTAACATATGTGGCTATTACTGACCCAAAAACGCTATACAATTTTTTATTTTTTTTTTCCTTCAACATTTGCTTGACAATGAGTATCGCACCCTTTTAGGATGCCATACGTACAACGCACACAATTAACGATCATTAACATAATTGCTTAAAATTATCACTTTCTCCTTTAAAAGCAAAAACAAAACAAAAATCGAGAAGAAAAAAATATCATTTAATTCTACATATTTGCTGAATCGGAAGGAAGTAAATACTTCCACACACCCACCGCCCTTTGTCATGCATGCCATACCCAACAGAAGACACACTCTATAGTATCGCGCCGACAAAAATTATAATTTACACATTCAGTGTCTGTCTACACCCGATGTATACAACACGTCAAAAAATTGATATACTGAATCATCTAGTCATTAAGTCAGCACTTTAGGAAAAGTGACGACAAATGGCGAATGGCAATTATTTTATTTTATTAGTGTTGAAGCCTTCACGAACAGAACAAAAAAAAAAAGGCTCAATTCAAGTATATCACGATGATTGATTGAAGTTATGACCATAAGTGCTGATTTAGAAAAATGTTAGGTAAACAATTAATCAATTGAGTTGTTTCCAGTGGTAGCCACTAGATGGCAATATTGAAAGGATTTGCGTTGTTCTTTTCTTTATTTTACTTCTTATGCGTTTTCTTAAAGAAGGACGCGACAGACAGACAAATATGCAAAATAAATAACTACAACAATAAGAAAACAAAAAAAAAACTAGTGAAGAAGAAAGAGAATTCGCTTGATCAAATCCGGCGTCTGGGTGATTTCCGAAAGGAAGTTGATCGGAATAACCGCACGATCGTCGTACAGTAGAGTTTTTAATCATTCCGATTTGTGGTATACTACACTGTGGTGTCTAGTGAAGCCCTCTCTCTCTCTTGCTCTGTGTCTTCCAGTGTGTTTGTGTGTTTCTGTGAAAATTTGAATTCTTGCGTGTGCGACATCAGGTAGGCAACAGGTAGGAATTGTATGTTACACCGAAAAAAAGTACATCAGATTGAAGGAGTTATTTTAACAATTATTATAGCTGCTCAACATTTTGCTTCTCGCTAAATTCATATTTTATTTAGAAGACAATTGTTTGACATAGGTTTTGGGTTAACACAAGCTTACTTAATTGAATTGAGTAGTTTAAATGAAACGAAAGCCTTTAGCTTCTTTTTTAAATTTATTTGGCTACAAGGAACTTTTTTTTATTGTAGAAAAACTTAACATTTCATGCTTAGCATCACGGATACCCATTGGTGGTGCACCGTTTTATTCCACAGCTGAGGAGGAGGACGAAACGATCCTAAATTTTTTCTGCATTAGGTCAATAATACTTCCTTGATCTAAACGATCCAGCATCGTTGAAAAAATTCGGCCACATATAAAGAGTACCATTGTTTCAATGTTCACCATTGATTGTTACAGTCCAACACTGAGCGTCTTCAAAAATGTAGAGGACAAAGACTACACTATATCGAACCCCACAGGGGTAAGAATTCTCTCATTTCCATGCCGTTCTAACACTCAATCTTCGCAAATTCTAGTCTACATGAATTTTGGCCCCAATCAACCATGGCCCCAAACCAAAAATGAACAATGGACCCAAAAATTAAAATTCTTTTTTCAAAATGAAAAATGGCCCCAAATCACAGAAATTTTTGGGGCCATTTTCCGTTGTATGTTGTACGTTCTTTCCGTGCGTTGTATGTTTGGAAAACTCTCCCATATATCCATCGTATCAGAGAATGGCAAATTAAAGACGTTCACCTGTCTACCTAAAAATAGCTAGCAACCAATTCTGGCGGTCATACAACATACAACGTGTTTCAAAATAGGCCTTAAATCAGGTTTTAAATTTGGGTCTTTTTGAGCACTATCTCAAGAGGACACAAAAAATTCTTCTCTGCGCACGTTCCTTGATTAATGAAGTGGTATAAGATCAAACAGTATGTATTGCGACTCAAATCTAGACAATAAGCCACTATACGATGAATCGTTGGCTCAGACATTTCAAGTCAAAAATATCGCTCTTTGAGGCAGCAGTCCAAACGAATTAACAATGTTTAACTTCACTGAGTATAAGGAGTGCATAATAACGCGAGATATATGTAGCTGTTTTAAATCCAACCCCCATTATTTTAAAGAGATCATCTGAATCTCAATCTGATGTTGATGGTATCAATAAGATGTGCTTATATTTTGTCCACCACTTTATCCCTTTTTTGAACAAAACTTTTCTCTCAGTGTACACTGAATTTCTTTCATGGATTGCAGGAAGTTGGGTTTATTTTGCATGCCATTCGCCGTCATTAAAACCCTTCGATCATCGCCCATGCTTCACTGCCAATTTTGTATAGAAAATATTGCCATTATTGCAATCTTTTTAAGCTTTTTTTTTTTGTAGAAAAAGCAAAACAAACACAAACTTTACATATGAAAGAAAGACAAATAAAAAACCTTTCTTCAAAGCATACCTACGTGACGAGATCAATGATCTGTCACCAAACCCAAATTTGGCAGTACACACATAAACTGCTAAATTTCGCGACTCTAAACAATAAACATTAATAAGCAGAATAAAATAATCAATTTATATCTTTTACTACAAACCGACACTGCACAAAATGCAAAAGAAAACAATATATCCGACATAAAAAAAAAAAAAAACTAACACATCACTGATCGCCGGCAGGCGGCTTGTATCAAACGGTTACGGTTGTTTTAATTTGCATTTTTATATCCATTCACGAATTGTAATCACGTTAAAAAAAAGAAGAAGATACACAATGCCGCAGCAGCAGCAGCAGCAGCAATAGCAGCTGTTTATTGGTAAAGTTATGCGACCAGATGATTCAACTTTGCTTCTGCATGCATTATGACTGAGTTGAGATTCGTGTCTTGGGTGGTTTTCACGTAACACCAATAGATGGCACGAATTTATTTTTAGACTAACATAGAAATATTAACAGATATTATTCATACCGCACCTCGTTGTTCACTTCAACCTTGATGAAACGTCAATAGCTTTGTTTTGTTTACCTGACAAGAATTTGAACTTTAATCAGATTACTCATGACCACCGCATCGCAATCGTTTTCAATTGACTCATTCGATGGGAAGACATTTGTTAAAATTTCGGTTTTCTTTTTTCTCTTTCAGACTCAAGCACAATTTAAAAAGGGTAAACTTGAGGTCCATGAAGAATGGAAAAAACATCCAGCACACTTCTCCTATGCTTCGGATATTGAACAGTATCTTCCGCAGGACATCGCTGGCGAGCTGTCACCAGAGCTTCACCAGCACTTAATTGTCGACGGAATACCAACTAACAGTGAGGTAAGCATTCATAATCTTCACAAACCTACAGATATGATTTTAATTTGGATTTTTATATTTATTTTTATGACTTGCAGTTGGCTGATGAACTTTCAAGGATCTATGGCGGTTTTCAGACTCTTAAAAAGGTTTTCAATTACATTCTGGACGATCACACGACGAACAAAACGCAAATAATTCATCATTTGAACAACGATCACAAGAAATACGATAGCATTACCAACGATTTCAGAGAACTCTTGCGATATCTTAATTTGGATATTGCCGAGCTGGAGACTGCAATGACTAGCTTGAAAATACCCTATCCGGAAATGCAGGAAGTGCGGATCGATCATAAGGATCGTACCATTGGCGAGTGGCTAGCGATGAGGGAACATTCGAAACTTCTTCGGTACACAGATAGGGCATACTCTATTCTCTTGCAACGTTGCTCGTAAAATATATAAAAATATTAATACCTTTGTGTGTATATATAAGAGAGTGCAATCTATTTAAAAAAAAAAATATATATATATAACCATATATATGTATATGTATGTACCTATGTATTGAAAAAGAAAACAAACAAACAAAAAACCAGTGTATGATTAAAACAAAACATCTAGTATATATGCGACAAATATTGATGTAAACTCAAATAGGTATAAATGTTCCTTCATTGATTTTATTTGCAAATCAACATATTATGAACAATTATGTGTATGTAGTATATTAAAAATAAAATCAAATTAAAAACGTTTTAAATAAATAAAAATGTTTGCACAAAACAAATCATTGAATGTAAAAGTATTTATCAAAATTAATTTATTCAACTTGTTTTATTTACTTAAGCTGACAAATTTACTATTTAAGAACAAAAATATATTATGTTAATTTTTTTTTAAATATTTATATAGATAACAACAACACTATGCAAGCTAAAACTTAATTAATTTATTATCTTTGTGCCAAAGTATTTAATTTATTATATTTAACATAAAACCGAAAATAATTTTCATTAAACATAAATATTTCTTACAATACATACAATTTCATTTATTTATTTATTTTTTAGTTTCTATTTATACAAACAATTTATCATATATAAAATAATTTATTTATACTTTGACGTTAAATTTAAAAAAATATTAAAAAAAACATTTTTTTATATAGAACTATTTATTGGAAAAGAAAAACCCCCTTCCCAAAAGTATATAAATTAAACTATAACTTGTAAATGTATTCATACATCATGTCTAATACTCGTATTTATTCATTGTGAAGTAAATATTTATTAAACAAACAAAATATAATTAATAAATCGTAAACTTAAGTTACTATTTGCCGTAATGACTTAATGAATGTAAAACACCGTATGTAACATGCACGTATTTGCTTCAAATCTAATTAAAGAAAAAGCTAAACTTAGATACTTTCGATTTTTATTGCTTATTTGTGTATAGATAAATATTGTTGTGGTTGTGTTTCTGTATTTTTTTTTTGTTTTGTTTAATGATGAAGATTGGGGTAGTTTCGTTGGACGACGTGAGTAGAATAAGTACAATTCCAAATCGAGTGGAATTTAACGGATACTCGAGATGACAACAAACGTGTTTTAGGACTAAAATAGCAAATTAATGATAATGATGAACGCGATATGAATTTGCGCTGGTAATGAGTAAATATCGTTAATTATTAGTCGGGGAGGTGAGAACAGCGATAACGTTGAACGTTGACTTAAGCAATTTGTCACTTTTGTAGCAGTGTCGCCGAATGTTGTGGTTTTTAGATTGTTGAATTGGCTTGGCAAATGTTTGCTATGTTTATTATGCTTTGATTATGCTCTGCATTTGGCCGAAACATCAGTGCTATTTGATTACTTCTTTTACTTTTGATTTGTTGGACGCGGCGCTGGAAAACGATATTCGGTAGGCATTCTCAGTGAAATGTGCTATTTAATGTGGAAAATACGGATTTGCTACTACAGATAGATCACACAGTGAAAACTTAACACTTATCCAGTGCACATGGGTCAAAATTGCCCAAACGTAATTTTTATAGATCTTCTTTCGGGTGTTTTAAAATATTTTTATTTGAAATTTTTTGACGATTTTTTTCAATAACATATGTTGTATTTGTGGGTCAAAATTGCCCAATATGATATTTTCACCTAATGTTGCAGATAATTGATTTAGTTTTTTTAATAAGATTACCTGAATTAGAGTTAATGTGATTTCTTATTAAACGTAGGTTTAGGTCCTAGATAAAGCCATTTGAGAGAATTTGACTCATAGAACCACTGCAAGGGTAGGAAAACTTTAACCGTAGACCTACGTTGGGGTCGTTTCGATAATTTTCTTTGAATTTAAATATTTCACAAAATTACTATTAATAATTGGTTGTATTTTAATGAATTTGTTACTTGCACCCTAATCAATCGAAATTGGTTTGTTTCAACTTTTTAATCTTTGATGGCTGCGCTTTTTTTTGCATCTGTGACTTTTCTGTCAGATTTGGTCATTTCCGATCTGAGGTATTCTCTCGCATTTTGTATGGAAAATTCTTTGTGACTTCATTGCACTCGGAAGTGAAATAGTTATCTGCTCTATTTCAAACAACGAAAGAAGTTTATTTTGAGAAATTGACAAGTCGTACGTCAATATGTGCCTGAAGTCGAAACTGCTTTTGCTGAAGAGTGGAATTCAAGTAGATACAGATCCGCTTTTGCTATCTAAAAACAATTTGATTTTGAACTCAACACCATTGAATTCATATCGTAAGAATAATTACAATGCACTTGTTGGGTTTATTTTTGCTCAAGTTTGTGCTTTTAAGCGTTTGGCGCGTGCTTGTTCTTAAAATATTATAGCATTTGAACCAGGTGTTACTCGTTACGCTATTGCTAGTTTTGAAGGTTTGATTGATTCTGTTTTATGGTTTTTTCCAACTCAAATCGAGAAAATAATTATTGAAAAGTTTGGCGGCAATGACACAACACAATAACACTCAAGGATGCTTCAATTGTTTCATTTCGTCACTTATGGGACAAACGGGTTAAATTGCTTCGTCTTTTCTACAATCTATCCTGATGCGTCACAGTTGATGAGCAATTACTCGGTTTCATGGTTTTATTCTAGTAAACCAAAGAAATACGGCTTGACATTTAGGGTTTGGAACATTCAGCCTTATCTTGGGAAATAAATTGGAGCTGCAGCTGCACAAAACCAAGCTGAGCATGTGGTCTTGGATTTAGTTGAAGGGTTGAAAGGTAATAACCTCAAAACGGAAAACTTTTTTTCCTCATACGAATTCGGTCAGAAATTACTCCGAAAGAATTTGACTATAGGAGTATACAACCGAACATTTTATTGGAGATAAAGCTACCACTGTTTCAATCAACATTTGCATTTATTGAAACCACAACATTGGTCAACAACGTATATCAGCAAGAGAAATAAATGTACCATCGTTCAAAGTACAATGGATAATAATCCTGATGTTGCTTTTGAGCCGAAGAAGATGACTGAAATAATTTAATACTAAAACAGAACTAGAGGTGCCGATAAAATGCTTTCCGGATTTAGTTCAAAACTAAAAACAAATCGTTGGCCAATGTGCGTGTTTATCTTGCTCAGGCATTTCAATCATGACTGACATCGAAAGCGAATATTGAAATCCGCATATTAAGCGACCAAGATTTGTTTCACCACCACCAAAAAAGTTTAGCTGAAAAAGAAAAACACAAAGAGAACAAAACAGAGTTGATCTGCTGCTTTTGTGGAAAAATAAAAAATGTTTGCCAGAACAAACACAACCGGAACACGTGTGTCAAATGATTTGAACGACGTCTTCCCATATTCATTTATTTTGAATTTTCCAATGAATTTTCACCACAACTTAGGAAGTTTTCATTTATTTATTTATTTCTCTAAATATATGTATAAGGGTCGATAACGACCCGCCAATTTAAGTTTAGTCAGTTTTTTTTTTACGTAGGTCTATGATAGTTTAAAAAAAATATCGATGATTATACGTTGCGACAAAAAGTTCGCCACTGTAGACGATCTGTTGAAGAAATATATTTCACCTATCCAGAAAATAATAATGGGCTCTAGAAAATACTACAAGAAGTTTGCATTGAGCCTGTAATACAATGCCTAAAATAATGCACTTGCTGAATAGTACAAATTATGGAACACATAATATTGATTTTGTCTTCTGTTCAAGAGTAATAGTTGGATTGTTTTATAGACCCATGGGCCGTGGTACAACTTCGCAATCTTATACATACAGGGTGTTTTTTTTAGAGGTATACAACTTCGAATTAAAATAAAACACCACGAAAATCGTTTTAATATCCAACAATTTGGCCTTTATTGGAAGGATAATTTTATGCCATTAATGTTTAAATATGATTTCGGGCATGTGGCCTCCGCAGCTGGTTCGAATAAAGACAAGTCTAGAGGTCCAATTTACAACCACTTTTTCAAGCATTTGGGGCTGTATGTCGGCAATAACGCCACGAATGTTGGCTTCCAAGTCCCCTAACGTTTCTGGTTTGTAGGTTGCGTAGGCAAGCGACTTCACATATCCCCAAAGGAAATAATCTAATGGTGTCAAATCACACGATCTTGGTGGCCAGTTGACAGGTCCATTCCGCGAAATTATGCGCTCATTGAATGTTTCCTTTAATAAATCGATTGTGACGTACGCTGTGTGGCATGTAGCGCCGTCTTGTTGGAACCACATCTCATCCACATTCATGCCATCCAATTCGGTCTCCATTAACGGTAACTGACTCTCCAGCATCATTTCGGAAGAAGTATGGCCCAATGACTCCACCAGCCCATAGAGCACACCAAACAAGGGCCTCATGTGCCATTGAACCCAAAATGAGCCTCATCACTGAACAAAATTTTGCGATGAAACTTCGCGAACTGAACCATTATTTTCGAAATAAATTTGCACGATTTGCAAGCGTTGTTCATTTATCAACCTATTCATGATGAAATGGCAAACCAAACTGAACATAAATGACATTAGAGTTACTAGATTTGACAACAAAATGTCAGTTTTATCTCTATTCGAAAAACCAACCTCTAAAAAAAACACCCGTTATATAGCATAAAATCTGTAGGGCCGAACAAGATCAAGGCTATCGAGCAGTTATCATCCCACTTCAATGCATCCCTACTGGTCGGATGGTCGGATACTGCAATATCAAATAAAATGCTGGTGGAAGCTTTATGAAAGTCTTGACCTGCCTTTTCGACGACTTCGAATGGTCGGTTGAACACGGCAATGTCAACTGAGCTGCTAGTGTTCCAACTTTTCGAGACGGGTTCTTTAACATGAAGGCTTTCTCGGATTTTGGAAGCTATAAATTATTTACTTCATACGAGTTAAGAATCGAAATGCGATCGAATAAAAATATTTGGTGTCACAAAATTGCACTTAAAGAACAATGTATTTAATAAAAGGTTTAAATTTACTAAAATTTGTTTGTAGAAACTAAAACGAACAAAAAATTACTCGCGAAGTTTGTGATTACTACAAAGAAAATGTACAGTACAGAATAAGGGTTAAAAAGTTGAGAATTTTTTACTTACAGTATTAATTTTCAAATCAATTTCTGTTCCTTCTCAGAAAAAAGTTTATTACGACTTTTGCATTTTTTTCGGAGGTTGCTACTAGCGCTCAGGACTATACGGCTAAAGTCTAAAAAAGCGGGTCACTTTATTTACAAAACAAAAGCTACAGTCTACAAATAAGCTGTACCAAGATAAGGATGGACGGTCTCGGGCAGGGAGTATTCACGGGTCGGGAGCTGTAAATATAAGTACATAGTAAATATGTAAAGCGTAAAATGAACTCATGTCTTTGTACACGCTCCCAACCAAATGAAGGTTAGCTGAATTAAGTTAGTTAAAGGCGGCTGGCAGCTTTGAGGCGAAGGTGACTTTTAATATCAATGCTAGTGAGATCACTTAGATCTTCAAAGAAGTAGGCTTCAATATGGAGCTTTCTTATTGTTTTGAATAGAACAGGATCAGCCACTTATCGACGTAAGTTTTTTTCTCCATGGAAACCAACCTTAGGAACAGTTTTACAAAAGAGGCTAAGATTTTGTCGTGATCCTTAGCCTAACAATTCCCAGTAATGTATTTTTGACTCGACACTTATCATTAGTGAATGTTAAACTGCTCCGTAAATTTGGCAGGTTAGGGTCACGATGGAGGTTATGGGGAAGCGATCAACTACCCTATCAGTAGTTTTGAATCCTTCCCAAAAATTTGCCGGAAGATAGTTGGGTTGAACTCTTAAAGGAGTCCAGAAGTATAAGATAAGTAGCACGCTGCCCTTCTTTAGTCTACTGAAGATATCGAGAGGTTTCAGATGAAACAGAAATAGATAGCAAGCTGATCATTTGACATTACTTAGTTTATGGCGGTAAATAAATACACCTAAGAAGTACAACATACAACCACTCCATATGTGAGTATCGGTATTATGACCGAGATATTTAGCCTTTAAATAATTTAAGGTTGAAGGCGCCATATATTTATGTCTAACAGTTGACTCCTGTAGTTTTTTGTACTGTTTCTTAGATGTTATGCTTCCAACTCAATTTGTTGTTCTTCTTTTTTTTAAATATGGTATTTCAAAGTGTTGAGTTGCTTTTCTAAGATGGATACCGGAACATCATTCGCATAAACTTTTACTTTTTAACGCCAAAAATGTTAGTAGTTTATTCACAATCAAGATCCAGAGCTAGGTTCGTTTACTGACAGCCCTTCGTGCCCAGGGACAGTTTTAAGTTGACAATCCGACTTGTAAGTTTAGCAGTTTCTAATAAATCACTGAGGCCAATCAAACATGTTTGGCCCTGTTATTTCAGTTCGATCTTTCTTTTACAACACCGATGATCTCCAGTCATGCCATAGCATTAGGATTTTCAATATGTTGCCAGCATCTTGCAAACACTATTAATTGCACTACATCTTTTGTCGCAGCTCAAATTTAAGGGTTTGAAACCAGTGATGGACAGACGGACATGGTTGAAGCGACATACATTTCGAAGGCTACAGCTGAAGTACACAAATTTATTTGCAGACTTACGATCGAAGTGTTGCAAGCAATGTTTTCAATTGACATACTTATCACGGATTGCAAAAACGGAAATGTGCTCTAAACTCAAATACGAACTGATCACGAATTTTAGGAAATAAAAAAAAAAATACTTCTCCAGATGTGAGAAGAAATCATCACAACAACCGATGAAAATGGATAAAAACACTAAACAACCTCGGTTAAGGCACAGCCAGCAGCGGTGGTGTGGCAGGTAATAAAAATGTCAAGAGCTTCTCTGGTGGCACAGAGTGATTCGCCTTGTTATTACGTTAGTTAATATAATTTTATTTGACTAAGTTGACAAAAAGTTGAGTTATTATACTGTTCCCACCTTTGGTGTGGAATTACCTTATTTTTCGGTTGTGTTCTTTTTTTTTTTGTTTTTGTTTTTATTTTCTTCTGTTATTAAATTTTATTGCATTCTTTATTATATTTCCCAGTTCATCGACATTTGGTGTGAGTTATTATAGCAGTTTATGTGAGACACGTTTTAATAGTGTGTTGGGTTTAAACAAAATAATAACTGTGTTTAATGTTAACAAAACGACATAAATTCGGAGTCACATAAAATGTATATAAACATCAATTAAATGGAGACATATGTCTTATCTAAATGGATTGATAGATAAGACGGCCTTAAGTATGTTATTACCGCGCCCAGAATTCTAATGTGCCTTACATGTTACCAGCTCATACAAAATAATTCTTACTATACTCAATTTAATTTATATTTTCAGTGCAGGGAAGATAGGATATTTGCCTTTCAACCTTTCTAAATTTAAAGCTCTCACAGGCCGTAGTGATCATTATAAATTTGAATAACTCTTTCACAAATTTAGGTAGGGTTACCAACTCCTTATGTTACGGAAGCGTAGTTTCACAAAAAAAAAAAAATCCTATTTTAAAAATATATTTTTATTGCTCTTTCGTGTAACCCTATTTTGTTTCGTTCAGATTTTGAAGCTTTCGATTTGACCGACATATTGACCAGCGGAACCAGTATTTTTTTTCTTTCTTCGTTCAATGTATGAATAATGCATGTAGACACTCTGTCTATGCTTCCTAGCCACATCTCCTCGCTTTAACTTTCTTTTTGTGATCGACTTTAAGAGGAGACAGATCTCTTGGGTTTTACTTTGGCCATTTGCGTAAGTCACACGATTCTCTCTGTATTGCCTTAAAAATTAAAAGACTGTTTTGCAGATTTAAACGTCATCACAAAAGTCAAATAAAGATCGATAAAACAAACAAAAAGTTAACTTAACACGAAATTATAACAAATTTTAAACTATAAAACCCGATAGTTTTTTTTCCCCTTATACTGGCTGAATTCAAAAGGACAGGTGAATGATTTTTTTTCTTGTATGCATACAATCACAATATTGTCAAAATAAATTTCCAGCCATTCAGGTATCCAAATAAAATATCACACGAAAACCAACACTTTACGTGTTTCGACGACCCCTAAGTCCCAATTATTTCCAAAGCAACCTAATTAGCGAGAGGATTTGATCAAGCAGCCAGATCACCGTAAGTCCCCATACAATAATTTCTTTTTTTTTGAACGCCCATTTATACCATTAACCCACAGTTAAACAAAACATCAAACGCTAACCAGGGAAAAGCCCCCTCAAAACCCTTTGGAGACTTCTAACCTCACCCACATTAGTTTGTGATAGTGAGTTTGCGTTATAAATATTATTTTGGTTTTAATTATAAACAAGTGAAATTTGGTACAGAATTGGATACCGCAACCACTTGGGACATTGTGCACAATTTCCAGACGGACAAGGGTGAGTTTTTTTTTTTTTAATTTGATTCATTGGTAATTTCATTATTTCCTACCACCTTTATATATATTTATAAAAATCAAACAACATCTACTTTTCTTAAATTAAAAATTTACTTAATGTTGATAATTACTTGCTAAATTAAATAAACCTAGCTAAGATAAATTAATTAACTTTTTTCTAAACTAAATCTAAGCTAAAATGATTATCGGTAGGGAAAGATTTTAAGCATTAAATTAGCATAACAAAATGCCGTGCGTTTAAATTTATTATGGGGTGGAGTGTGATGATTTTCCAAACAACATCAGGAAGTGAGGTTCGGTAAATCGGTCTAATATTAATTTAGGTGCAGCTCTAAATAAAACGATTACCGGAGCTGCCATGGTGCACTTCAGTGCAAAAGGGGTGGGTCAAATGTACTCTAGGCAACATTACATCTAGTTGCCCGCGAACTATAGGGAAGAGGTGTGGGTGATGAATAGTGTCCGTCCGGTATTCACTCTTTTAAGTAAAAATAAATCACAGAAAAAAAGTAAAAAAAGCCATAAAATACATTTTAAATCCGGATCGAGGCATGAAATTTCTAATTATCGTCCAATTTACAAAATTTCGACAAAGCTGTTGGAAAAACTGATTTATGAGAAACTTACTCCTCTCTTAAAAAGTAACATCTCTCCGTTTCAACATGGACTTGTGGCTGGATGATCTACAACTACAAATCTCTCAATATTTTGTCACACGGTCTTGAATGTCCGTGAGAAAGGGTTACAGTGTGACGTAATTTATATAGATTTCGCTTAGGCTTTTGACAGTGTTAATCACGTCTTACTAATTTCCAAACCAATGTTCTTGAATGGATTCGCGCTTATCTTAGGGATTGTATTCAATATGTTCGCATTAAGGACGTACTGTCATCACCAGTGTATTTTACGTCTGGAGTCCCACAGGGAATTTATGTGGGTCCTTTGCTTTTTCTTATTAATGAAATTCCTGATCTATTTGTGAACTAAAATTGTTTAATGTTTGACGATGTTTTAAAAGTGTTTCGACCTATTCAGTCTGAGTATGACTGCATCTATTTACAGGAAGATCTTGGAAGTCTTTTTATATGGTGTCAGAATAATGACCTTCGACTCAATGTTTCTAAGTATCAAAGCCTTTCGTTTCATCGCAACCTCTCCCCAGTTTCATTTACATACGTGATCAATAACTCTCCTTTATTCATTATCTCCTCAAAAAAAGACCTGGGAGTAATATATGACAAAAAACTTGATTTCTGTAAGCATATTAACTTTTTGGTTGCTAAATGCAATTCAATTTTGGATTTTATATTGCGGAATTCTAAGGACTTTCAAGATCCTCATACTCTTAAATGTCTGTTCTTTGAATTTGTCAGATCTAATCTTGAATATTGTGGTATAGAATGGAATCGTTGTTATGAGGTACCTTCCAAAAACGCATTTCGGAAACTCCGATGGAATATTGAATTGCCTACGTATGAGACATGATGCAAACTATTTGGTATCTTACCTCTTTTTAAACGCAGACAATATTTTTCACTTATGTTTATTCGGGATTTAATTTTTCGTTAATTGGTTTCTATGCTCCTCCAAGAATACTTAGGAACCGTTTACCATTTTATGTTCCTTATCATAGGGTTATTTATGGTTGTCCAGGTGCCTCAAAGAGTGTTATAAGTTTAGCAGTCTACTTGAGTCTGATCTTAGCAGGTGTCTTGGTGGTCGAACTTAAGTATTAAAATTTTGTTATTAAGTAATCTATCGAGAACGGCTCAACTTGTTGGACACAACGTTGCTATTTTATTAGCATCAACCTTCGTGTGTCCTGTTTTTAGAAGATTTCTTACTTCTGCCAGTTTAAAAGACTTATTTTGGCTTGCCACGAATCCGTTCAATTGTGCCCAAACAAGTTCTATGGGATGTGGTGTCACAGTGAAGTACTCATGTCATAGTACTTCATATCCTGCAGCTTTGGCCATTTCATCCACCACTTTGGTTTCATAGGAGGGCTTGTAACGTTTCACGATACCCCACCCAAGTAACAATTTAGTTTCAGGGCCAAGGAAAGCAATTTTCTTCCGTCCGAAGTCCGAAGATCAGGTTATTCGTCGATCAATCTTTGGACGTGATCTGTACGCGATCAAATCGTCCGACCAGCCCAATACGCATCCCACTGGATCAAACTGATTAATACAGAGCCCATACCTATACAGATAGTCGATTCAGCATACCCTTGTCCCCTTGAACCCGCAAAGAATTTTTAAAAACGACCGCAAAACCCTCTCACAAATTTCCTGTCTGTAAATACGTGTGAGTCAGCCCCCAAATTATAGATTAGCCGTTGGTGTGTCAAAAATATGACATTAGCGCGGCAGTTTTGCAACAATTCCCAATGGCAACAAAAAACAGCTGACTATAGCGGATGTGTTGGGGTAGTGCTGCGAAGTGATGGGTTAATAATGGGTCATAAACATTTACATAACTACTGCTCCTTCAGTACAAACATTAATTTTCCACATGTTTGGAAAAAACTTAGTAACACATATGTATGTTTATGAACAAAAAATTAGTTGTTTAATAAATACGAAGTTGTTGTGGGTGTTCAATGGATTAAAACGTATAAAAAAACTTAACTTAACTTAACATATTTTATTGTATTATTGAATAAATATTACATACTTAATTAGTAGTGTTTGGGTGTAAAATATTTCGAGTAAATAGTTTCTGATTAGTTTTATACATATATTAAATTCTTTGGTTGTTTTATTATGTTTTTATTCAACATATGAAATTTTAATGTATCTACGTACTGGGAACGTTAATATGAGAGCAAGCGAAACTGACAAACTGCGAAGAAATAACTTTTAATGCATTTTTGAACACAAAATGTAAATGTAAAATTCAAAGTTAATTACGTTATTAAATTTATTTCATCATGATCATGCCATTTCAATAATTCAACATAGTATTTCATTAATTCGCCTCTTTTAATTCACTGCTATTCACTATTCCAATTCAAAGATAATAACGTTATTAAATTTATTTCATCATGATGATGAATAATAACAATAATGAATAATTTTATCATGATTAATAAATTTTACAACTCTATTATCTTCGACTTGGAATAGTGAATAGCAGGGAATAAAATAGAGGTGAATTAATGAAATAGTATGTTGAATTATTGAAATGGTTATTTTACCACTCAAATATTTATTGGACCTTTCCTTTCAAAAATTATTTAATAGTAATTATTTTTTTAATTTTATTATAACTGAAAATATAAATATAAATAGAAACACATTTAGCAAATGTGCTTAAGCGCAGTATTTTGCTCTGTCTGCATTCAGAACAGTCGCACCACCGAATCTTGTGTTCACGAGAAACCCAAGCATTAATGAAAGACATGACTACACATGCAGGCAGATCCAATATAGGTTCGGATCCTGTGAAAACTTCTTCTGAACCTTGCCTAGCAAGCTCGAGCCGAATGTATATAAAGACGTGGTAAGAGGGTTTAGCAGCACCTTTAATGCAGCTTGTAATGCTTTTAATGGTGCCACTGCAAATGCAAATGCTTCTAACCATCCACCTATTGTTCACAATATAGCGCATAGCAAAGCAGAGTAGGACGAATATGCCTTTCACCTACAGTCTCTACATATTATTTGATAGATATAAGGTATTCAAGATTGTCGGTGACGAAGATATAAAGAAGACTCTTTGAATACCAAATTTTCATTTCTGACAACTTTAGCTCTAGTTTGTCATGGATTCCATGAATTCACAATATCTTCCTTTCTCTCAATATTGTTTTCTAAAAATTATAATGCAATCAAATAGTTCGTCCTAATCGACTTACTGACTCCGCAACGCACAGCCCAAACTGCTAGTCGTAGAGTTATAAAACGTGGGGGGGGGGGTTTATTCACTTAACTCTGTAAACATGCTTCAAGAAGGTTTGTTATGTCATTAACACGGAGGATGACCACATCCATGGTTAATGTGCACTGACGGTCTATTTAGTCTGTTAAATACATACAATAGATTATGTTAGGTTTATTAGGCAGTGAGGACAGCATCCAAATCGCCTCACTTAGATCCCCATTTGATACACATAAGCCGGTGTTGTGGCCTCCTTGTATTTATTATCTTCCGCTCTTGCCAAGCCAGTTATATCAAGCAATCCCGAAGTCCTCAGAATGTCCTGCAAAGAAGGTTTCTGAATTGCAGGGACGTTTATTACTTAAAGCTAAAAAGAAACAGTCGTTTACTTTCGCTAAAATGAAATGACCCGTCTCACATTAATTTGTAGCCTGACGATGTACTCATGCCCATAAAACTCTCCTTGCAATTGCCAAACAATTAGCAATGATCTTATTTGCGTCATCACAACTCTTCATTCAAGAAAGATCTATTATATAAGCGACCTCACAGATAAATAACTTTATAACTTCTAAACTCGAGGTAGGTATCCAACATAATTGAGTTCACACCAGTACACAATGCCTTCTGTCCTGATGATTAATTCACCATACACACTTGTATAAGTTACCTACATCATTTTATTGGATAATAAAAATGTTTCCAACAACAACAACAACAACTGTGGATATCCAGTGCGGTTTATGAATATCACACAGTCAGCGCAAACGGACAAGGGTCTCTGACGAACAAAACGCCCATGTAGGACATTAAACAGGGAAGAAGACGCCATTAATGTGATATAAAATCATGGACAAAAAAAAATAAATAAAAATAAAGAGGTAAGACCCAACAAAGCGAGTGCGCTATTAAATTACGAGCGCTTCACTGAACCAACGAACGAACGTTCGGATGCTAAACGAAGGTCAAGGGTGATGAAGGGTCTTGAACTTGAGGCGTGTATTTTGAGGAAAGACGGAGGCAGGTAACACAAAATTAATTAGACGTTTGTAAAGTAGGTGCCTTTGGCAGCAGCCCCACATAAATGCTACTCATACAATCAGCTGTGAGAAGAATAAGATTGAGGGGATACCAATTCCGCAGTGACATTGTCAAAATGTGCGATAAAGTAGCAGTTGGTATAGAGCTAATGTTTTTTTTTTTATAATAATGCTCTGGTTCTACTCTTCTGGGGAGCACAGTTACCATGGGAACTGATTTGGAACCATACATGCTATATGGCAGGATACAACTACAAGAGTCAGCAAAGGTTAGGAGGAGAACCGCTTTTTTTTCGGTTTCGGTTTATGATGTCAGATAAAATCAGAGATTAATTTTTTTCTTTCTACCTTGTTAGCATTCGTTTATATAAGTTTTGTTTCTCTTTATCCGTATCTCCGTGGTCCTGATGTTCTTGTATTCAAGTATTCGCTGTCACTTTTACTGTCGCTTTGAATGATTTTATTGGGACTGTCATAAAAGTTGAAAGTGTGCACGCCGACGACGACTATGAACGTATTTGCGAAAATCAGTGTGCAACCGTTTTTACTAGGTGCAACTTTTACACTTTCTTTAATTTTTTGTGTCTTTCTTAAAAGGAATGGGTACATTTTCTGGGAAAGGTTTTTTCTTCGTTCTTTGTTTGGTAAATATTTGACAGAAATGTACCACTTATGGAAATTTGATCATCTCTCTCGCTCTGTGTTCCCAAGGACTTTGCATGATAATGATGTGTTGGTAAATTGCTAGCCCACAAAAGAAGGCGTATGACCTTACCTACTGCTGTGAGTGACAAATGACACTGATAAGGATTTGGGCAATAGAATTAGGTCATAAAGTTGGCAGCTTTATCGTTTTATTGCGGCAGGTCTTATTTCGTTTTTAATTCTATTTTGTTATGGTGTGCTCTGAAGTATGCAGGTATTTCCAGGAGCTATGCTACTATCCTTACCTTATCTGCATATAGATGATTTTTATTGTTGGCATAGCACACATCGATGCGATACTAATATCTCTATGGGAAATTTGTGTATTGTCGACATTGTGAAATGAATGCGTTTTTATTACTGACAAGTTGACAAAAGGACACAAACTCAAGGTCACATAACGAACAAAATATTCCCTTCGCTTTCAGTAGCGGCAGAATATTTTACTTTTATTTATGAATTAAATACTTGAAAATATAGGCAAATAGGGTTTTTCGAAAGTAAAAAAAAAGGAAGAAGAATGAGGAGGTATATAATCAGCCTAAAATTAAGCTGGAAGATAACCCAGAACCAAATCAGTCAGTGATTAATGATGAAACAGAAGCCCCACCAAAAGTTAAAAATGAAATGAATACCAATACAACCCCCCTCTAAGGCAGAGCTTGTCAGCTAAATTGTACGAGGTTATCCATATTTAAAGATTTTGATCCTTGAGAAAATCTAAGACGAATGTATATAAAGACTAGCAAATCGATATCCGACAGAGAACAATTTTGCAAAAATGTCATGCCCTTGATTATGATTATGTTAATGGAATCCATTAACATAACACCTGGACATTTTTGCGAAATTCACAAGACAAAAATAGTTTAGAGTTCAGGACCAATATAGCATCTGCTGAACTTTGTTATTCTCCACCAGACAATGGCGCCACAGTTATTCCCAGATGCTTATACAGTTATGTTTAACCATTTTGTATAACCAGTTGGTAATATTCTGCTCAAAATTTAGCCATTCAAGAGCCTGCTTCATTGCTTACACTTCAACATTATTAAAAGCCCCCTCTATATCGACGAAAACTTACCTTTTTGAGATGGACTTACCTCCATTTGAGATGGACATGGTATGGCCTAAATAATCTATTATAAGCGCAGATATTGTATAAATGTGTATTCTTGAGTTTAAATAAGAAATGAAGAAAGACTTAGGAGTCTAAAGTCGTGTAACTTTGCCTGCTTTTTCTTCTTTGTTCTTGTTCTTATTTACTTCAAAATCACCTGTTTAAATCTGCATTTTCTGGATTCTAAGCTTCTACAATGGCAGACTAGCAGTGGCCGATGATGTCGATTTCTTCTACATATCCCCGTTACTGGACGGATGTGTTAAAGGTAGTACCTTCGTTTTGAAACCTGCGTGATGTTGTAATGCTGGTTGATTGTGAGAAGTATACATTTTAAATAATAACCAGACTTCGCTTGCGTGGAATGATATTCTTCAATAATCTCTACTGATCCGAAGGGTGTTACCATTGTTATGCTGAGAGAATTTTTGGAATCGTCCGAATAGCTCCAGATATCGCTTTAGCATTCCGCCGTCGCCGCATCCTTAGGTAAGATGTCCTTCTTAAAATCTAACAAATAGTTTTAAAACACTATCAGATCGTGGATCGTGGAGTGCTTATTACAAGCAGTTGCCACGAGCAGAAATATTCTAGCGCAAAAGATGCAAAAATGATCTAAGACACCTCATGTTCTGGTGTCCTACGCAAACACATTTTCAGTTTAAATTTACTGAGATGCACATCAATGACTTGATTATTTCAGTTTTAAATTTTACTCATGCGAGTAATAAGCTCATCTCTGCCATAATTCGTCCTACGATAAGCACTTACTAAAATATTCACACTACGTAAGTTGTGAGCACCTCTACGGCAGTTGAATGCAATGGAAGACAACAGAATGAAGCTATAAGTTGCTTTAAGTAAACTATATAACTATTCGGTCTACGTTAGAAAGGGGTAACATTAGAAGAAGTTTGACTGTAGGGTGTAGGTTATATGGATCATCTCATGGAGGACCTCACATGGCAAAACGAATAAGGGTACGTTGAATAGCTTCAATTCGAATTGAGTGAATATTGCAGTACGGAGTCCGAACGTGTGAAGCATACTCTAGATGCGGACGGACGAAGCAATTATACAAATACTGGGTAACGTAGGGGTCGTCAAATTCTTTAGTCCACCTCTCATTAAAGCCCATCGGAGAGTTTGATTTTAAGTTATGGGTCAAAGAAAACTTCGAGATCTTTAAAATTATCAACAATGAAGAATAAAGAATAATGAAAAATGGAGGGAAAATGTTTTCTTGAAAATGTTGACATTTAGATGGGTTGTCTTATTGATTTCGACAACATCTCGAGAAATTATCCTAAATTTTCAAGTCATTCCGAATAAAAGTTTCGGAGATACAGCCTTGGGAAGCTGTGCACTCAATTGAATCACGAGGTTAATTTGAGGTTATCCAAACTTTAAACGAGTTTTTTGGAAACTGTGTTTTCAAAGTCGGTTATCAAATGTTCTCGAAAACCACTCAACCGATCTTAATGAAATTTTATACAGGTTTTTGAGGTACAATTAGCGACGACTTGCACGAAGGAATTTTATTTTTCAATCACAACTATTTAAAAAATATATAAATGTTGAGCAAATTTTACCAAAATTAGAATTTTTTTTTTAAAAAAGGTCTGCCAAAAATCCAATTTAAATTTTGTTCCCCTTCGTCTAAATTCTAGTTTTTGGTCTTAACTAAAACACCAATTTTTTTTTCACTTCTGATGATCCTTTCACGAGTTCTACTGTCAACGCGGACGCACCTGTTTTCCGTGGGATCACGGGAAACCACGTCACAATGAAGGAGTTTTCAATATTTTCCTTTGAAAATTTCAGAAATTCTTTTCAAATGTATATATTTAAGACAGTAAAAAGTTAGAATAAAATATTTTATTTTTTTATATAAAAAAAAATTGTTGAAAATATAACTATATAACCCCTTAAATATTTCTGGTTTTTATACATGCTTTAGCATCATTTATTGCAAGTATGAACAAAATAGGACCTAAGTTACTTCCCTGAGTTACTCCAGACTGAGCAGTAAAGATTGAGAAAACAAACTTCTAAATTTGACACTATAATCCCTACCCATAAGGTATGAATTTATCCATTTTTTAAAACTAGATGTGGAACCACACGCCTGACTATCTCATGGGACAGCTGGTCGAAATCCTTAGAGAACTCGGTGTATATGCAATCGACTTCATTATTATTTTCACATGCCCACAAGGAACATAACAAATTTGTAACAGTGGACCTGTTTCTAACAAATCCATGTTGTTCATTATTTGTTCATTACGACATAGAAATATTAATATTTCACAAACAAACTAAGGAATACACAAAAGCTTTGACATTGGTCTGTTATTCGTGATAATACTACATTCACCCTTTTTAAATACAGGCGTGATAAAGGCACTTTCCCAAAGCTTGATAAATTGAACAAATGGATAAATTAAACAAATACTTAAGATAAGGACTAAGAGCTTGACTGCATTTTTTAAGAACAATCAGTGCAATGCCATCAGGTCCAGATGAGTAGTCATTTTTCACAAGTTAAACAAATTTCGAAATAGTTTCCAAATCGAAAGAAAAATAAATGAAAGTAATCGGGGAACAGTTATTTAAATAGCTAAATTAATTGTCATCAATAGAAAGAGGAGATAAATAGAAGGTTTACTAAATATTACAGTAACCAACATTTGCTGGATACCCAATTTTTTTTTTCCAATTAACAAACTTCCAGAAATGTTGGGGATCACTTTTAAATGAATATTCCATATTTTTAGCATATTCACTATAAAAGGTTAACGGATAAAATTTGAAACTCATTAAATAGAACTAAATGATGATCGAAATCTGATTGAATGATAGATAGGTAATAGAGATAACCTTCACCACTACCTTATTACATCACCTTCCGCCACCTCCCGGTGAGTATCGGCATAACAACACTGAAAGAATTTTAAAATCTGTCTATTATTTACAGAGAGTTCCTTTTTCCACGATTAGCCAAATGCATATTTCTTCAGATTAAATCGCATTATTATACTTCTTATTTCAATAAGCGCACAAAACTCAATATGGCTGTAATGAGCCCATGAGATGCACTTCAAAAAAGGTTCAGTTAAAATGTATATCTTTAATGTCTTCCTCGTAAAAAACGTATATCTAATATTTTAATTCAAATTTATACTTAGATCTCCGTAGAACTATTAGCTGTACTACTGCTTATTTATTCATAAAAAAGACTGCAATGAATAACGACACTAAAAAGTACACAAAAAAAAACAGACTGTCTGTTTGCGTGTAAATAACGAAGTTTGAAGGTTACTTTCATCAAAACTTGCTATTTGTTTCCAAATAGTAATATCAACACTAACTATTGGATGTAATGATCATGACACCTTTCTAAGAACTAACAATACAAAAGTACTATGCAATTGTTAATCCTTTATTACCAACTAACATACTCACCTTATATAACACCCATTCTTAAGACAAAAATTATCGCGATAGTATTAACCCTCAGCTTCCAATTGTACAGTGCTGCTAAGCCCACCTTCTTGAAAATAATTTTTTCTTAACCAAACTTAAGAAAGATTAGCATCACTTTAGATTTTGCTTTCTAAACGAATAGGTACCCATTTTGCAATGTCCTTGCGAAAATGATGCTATAATGCTTCCACATTCAAAGAGATTATCCATTGAACCAAGAACTTCTGTTTCCTTGTCGTAATCTCCTGCAGAAACAATTGACAAGCGGATTTTGTAAATAAATCCCTAATAATAATAATAAAAAAAAAAAAAAAAAAAAAAAAACTTAACCAGCCCACAGAATAACTCATGACATCGGCAGGCAGTTACAATAATTGTATTCAGAATGAAATAGGGGTAAACAAGCAAAAAAGGAAGGAACAAAAAAGGAGTGTTCGAATCTCAACAGGTTGCAAACACCAAAACACATGCACGTGCAACAATAGAGTTCCTAAGAATCAGCTTCAGCAGTAAAATAAGCCGTTCACCGGTAAGCTATTGGTTAGAGTTCTCAGCGCAACATCAGAGGAGTAATGTTGTTGAACGATTATAATTTTAAAAAAAATAATCCATCCTTAGAGAATAACAGTAAAGATAAGTCGCACTCATTGGTGAATTATCCCAAAAGCAAAGTGTTGTTGGCTTTATTGCAGTCGGTCACTTATCGAGGATCAAAGGAATGTCATATATCATGCATCTACCTAAATATGTATCCGTAATATTTTTGCACGTTTATACCTTATACCCTCTGCTTGTGCAAATGGTGTGTTTCCGAAATGACAATGCAAACTTTTCATATACGAGAGTACTCCTAGTTGTGTTGTATCATAAATTGCCGTCAATTTGAATGCAGGAAGGAAGGGTGCATGCAATGCACAAATAATGGTCTCGATTTTTGCAAAAGTATAATTTCTGATAAATAGAAAGTAAATGAGCAGCTTTTGTTTGGCCTTTCTTCGATGGGCGATGCAATGTTATTTCAAACAATGGGACCAGGTGCTAAATGCCGTAACGAGCGTCACTGCAAATGGGAATCGTTATTATTGGCAGCAGATTTCTGTGATTTTATACGTGATTGTTCTAGTTGAAAATAGCTAATAGCTCTTGTTACTATTATTTTAACTTTGGCAGTCTATAGAAGTATTTGATAAATACCATCTGAGGGGACTACTAGTAATATTAAGTATATGCTGTTAACAAGAATAGACATTCAATGTCAATGAATTTGACAGACCAGCTTTAATTTGGATGAAGTAAGTTAGTCTACCTTGACTGCATGATTCAGATGCAGAAAAAAAGGAAATAAGAACTCTTCCTAACAGCTGTTTCCTTGCGCTGAGTAAGACCACAGTTCCTATACAGATCTTCACTTAGAAGACAGCTGCCAGGTTAAAATTTATTTATTTTCTTTTAATTTTTCAAAATGTATCAAATATTTAAGCACTGGCTCCCAATAAAAACCAATTTGGGTAAAAAGTGTTCAGGAAATGATAAAATAAAAATGCTCATATTAACTCTGTTAAGTTGCAACTCGAATATAAGTAGACCATGTGGGTCACGTGAAAATACTTAAATAAATCCCAAACATGGACATGTTTAACTGCATCCTTGATATTATGGTTAGGGAGTACAAGTTTGGGAATCTATTCGAGGTTGAAATACTAGACCGCTCTAAATTTGCAAATGCCGATGTTCCGACACTTGATCTGAGAAATCTGATCTGGCACACCGATGGATCGAAAATGGAATCTGGAATTGGAGCTGGTGTCTTTGGACCCAATATCAAAGTCTCGACACCCATGGAAAGGTGTCACACGGTATTTCAGGCAGAAATTCATGTCATTGAGATCCGCGCAAATTTGATTTCTCGAAATAGAGGTGCCAGATTGCACATCTTCTCGGAAAGTCAAGCAGCACTACAGGCACTACCATCGAAGTGCTGCTACGATGCCTTGAAAAACCTAGCCAAACCCATCAAGGTCAAACTTGGATGGTTACCTCGCCACCAAGGTATTGGAGGCAACGAATCTCCAGACGAGTTGACTTGAGCTGGATCAGAATCTGCGTTATTACGACCAAAACCCTACTGCAGAGTCAATTGGACTGCTGCCTTAAGGCTAATTAACGATTGGGAAAAACAACTTCGTCTTAACCACTGTCAAAGTGTCCCGAGCTTAAGACAGCCCAAAAGATTGTTAATCCTTACTCCGCTTACGTCTACAGTACACCGAGTACTGTAATGATTTGTCATCCTGCAGACTTTCGAAACTGTTAGTTGACTTTCCCAAACTGAGCAGATTAAAATATCTGCTTGGACTGAGCAGACGTGACTTGGCCTTGTCACTAGAGTATTTTAAGCATGGCTTTAATCTTAACTAAATTTAAGTGCAGTTTTGAAAATAAGTTTCTTATTTCGATGACCTAGGGACTTCAAATTCTGCATGGATGTTCGTTGTGATTTTAGAAAATGTATTCTTTATTTTTGTTGTGGTTTTGGAAAATTTGATCTTCTTGTTTACTTTTAGAAAATGTTTACAAATGATTAAGGACAATACTCCTAACTGAGGTTGCCAATTCAGAGTTCAGGTTGATTTACATGGCTCTAGGATATAAGGCCCCAAAAATATATACGCGAAACAACAACATTTTTTTTTTTTTAAATTTGAGTCTTATTTCATTTTTTTGAGGACTTAAATCGTTCTTTTGGGGTCTTATTTAATTTTTGTTTTTGAATATTTTTTTATTTGAGTTCATTTCTATGTAATACTGTCACAAGCTATCTGTCGGTTCAATGACCACTGTGAAATAAGGGCCACCGGGCTTTATTTCGTTTTCAAAATTCTTGATTCTTTGTTTCGTGGTGGATGAAATGGTTACGGAATATGGAGGTTACATGCTGCCCTCCTGCAACCCCCCTGCTAAGTTTCACTGTTAGATTTGTAGTACGAGCGAGGTTGGCTATATGCAAACTTTATTTATATCCAATAAATCTTTGCATATACCCAACCTCGCACCTACTCCAAATCTAACAGTGAAACCAAGCAGGGGAGTTGCAGGGGGCAGCATGCCCCCCCCCCCCCCTAATTGCATTCGATTTTTTTGACCTTATTT
The DNA here is from genome assembly GCA_963576555.1 of Ferdinandea cuprea. Classification (NCBI taxonomy): domain Eukaryota; kingdom Metazoa; phylum Arthropoda; class Insecta; order Diptera; family Syrphidae; genus Ferdinandea; species Ferdinandea cuprea. The sequence continues at coordinate 147,195,800 of OY754958.1, read as the reverse complement.
CCATTAATTTTTTGGCATTATTTCGTTTTGAAAATTGAAATAAGATAAAATTGACTTTATTTCGTTTGGCATTATTTAACGTAACCGTCGGGAGGTTATGACGATGACGTAGTAAAAGTTGAAATTATTTTCATTTCGTTTCGTTATTGGTAATTCAAATTCTTTTGAAAAATTGGTGTCCTCCTTTTTGCATCGATCAATGTTAAGAACCTGAGCTACATCGAATTTAAAAATATAATTTCCTTATCGAAAATCATTGTTCCTATTCGGTTCTCTATTTTTATTTTGCGATGGTAAAGGGCATTTCTTATTAATTTAATGGATTTAGGTCTTAGTTGTATTTCTCCACAAAATAGAATGAATAGCTAAACCGCTGTCAAAGCATACATAAGAAAATCGTATGCTTTCATTTAGTATATTATTGTCCGGAATATGTTCGCTGACGTTTCTATTCAATGTATACTTACTTACCGGGCTATTTACTCGTGAAGAGTCCCTGTCTGAGACACGGCAGCCTTCCAGTTATCCAGACCTAAGAGCTTTGGCTTCCGCGATGTCTTGGTCTTTAAAACGAAAGTTCAGTCTTCCTTTCCGTCTGGAACGTGGGGGCTAGGATGCGAAGATCCTCTTAACTGGAACATTTTTTCACATATATTCGCTCGATGTGGGGAAGCCAATGTAGTAAACGAGTTATACATCAAAATGTGGATAAAGTCCAAAAAGCCAAAAGGTTGATACTAGAGTTCGCAATAGTATCAACTCCTCCATTCGCCCTCCTCGCACTTTTCGAAGGAGGCTAATATCTCCTTTCCTGCGTATCGTCCTCACTGGGTGCCGTATAAAAAAAACTAGCAGTATAAGGATTCTATAGAGCATACACTTTGTCCTTCGAGTTAGGAGTTTTGAACACATTTGGTTCGCCAAACCGAAGTAGCAGCTGTTTCCTTGGATCGTGGAGTTGATATTCACACGGAGGTAGATGAACTCCTTGACAAACTCGAAGTTTCTGCTATAAATATTGGCATTTTGTGGTAGTCAGTGGACAGATGTTTGTTTATTTGTTTGTTGATAGCATGTATTTAATCGGGTACTCATTTACTTCAAGACCAACTATGTAACTTCTTCAAGCCTCTACCACGGCACGTTGAGAGCGCCTGATGATGACAACATTGTCGATATAACCCAGTAGCTGGAAGGATCTGTAGAAGATAGTGCCTTCCGTGTTGACACCTGCCCTGCGAACTATCTGCTCAAGGACAAAATTGAAGAAGTCACATGAAAGCGCATCACCTTGCCGAAACCCGGGGCTTGTTTAGAAGAGTTCAGATGAGCTGTTGCCAAACTGCACATTGTCCCGAGTATTTTCCAGCTTCTCGCGACACAAATGGATAAGTTTTGTCGGGATCCCGAATTCGGCTGCCGCCATGTAAAGCTTCTGACGATGTATACTAGAATATGCGCCTTTAAAGACTATATAGAGGTGTTGATACCTCTACGGAAACGAAATGAGTCTCTTTACGCTTGAACAACGTTGGCAAATATTGAAAACTAAATTCCAAAGTGAGTGCTATGTAGCCCCAAACAGTGCGTTTTTTGAAAAGAAATTTTGGTCGAAATTAAGCACCCGCCGCGCCTGCTGTAGGCAAGTATGTGCAAAAAGTTTATGAGAGTGGTAGCTAGTGGACAACACTCATGGTTCCCGTCGTCGTACGAGAATGTGGCTGCTGTAGCTGAGAGTATGCGGATTGTGGAGTGTTGGCATCATTGGACTATTTTTCTTCGTTTCAGGCTATTTTGTACAACTCAATGACCGTATTACAATTTTCATTATACTTTTCCTCAGTGTAGGGATCATAACCCTCCCACTTTATCGCACCCAGTCTGGTCCAAAAAATATCTACAGGACTCCTGCTTTCCTATCTTTTTGTCACGAAGGCCAATCAAATGCTGGTGTTGTTGTTGTTACATTTCTGTGATCCAGTAGTTTTATTACATGTCTTTCTGCCACACTTAAATGGGAACCTATATTGGCATTAAATTTTGACTGGATTCGTGTAAAACCTTTTTTGAACATAAAATACCAACTGAGCTAGTGGAGCTCCATTTTTTGTCGAGATAAAAGGTTTGACGTAAATGCTTCCTCTATTCTTTGATTGGTGGCATCCACTGTCATGCGAAGCATCTTAATTTTAAATAATATAGGAATTGAATAAAATCATACTTACATTGGCTTTCTAGTGATAATTCTATAATAGAAATTAAAAGTTTGTCACCTATTTTCTTTTAACAAACAAAAATCCTCCCTATCCTCCCTACATCCAAAAATCTCTAGAAAAATATACCTCCCAAGTTTCATGGCTGTACGACCAGTGCGTTGGGCAGAGTCAATGCAATCGTAACTGACTCAAATGTAATAGGTGTTTGTGTGGGAAGATTAACTCTCGCTGATTAATGAAAATCGTCCTCTTTAACCGAGGCATATTGACGAAAACATCAATGAAGGATATATTTACTCATCAGCTAAGCACACACACTTTTATTTCGAATCCATGCTCATCAGTCGTGTTAATCATTAGCGCAGTTCAAAAGATTGTTCAAATATTTATCGATACTTGTGAAATACAATGGAAATGTTTAAATAGGCAATGTTAAGGGTGGCGGGAATATATGGGCAATATGCTAAGAAAAGGGTAACCAAATATTGTAGGTAAAGAAAATTATTTTATTGATATAACTTGATTGATTTTAACTATTTATAGTTGAAGCGCTTCCACTGTTTTTGTCTTTGAAGTGAAAATTTTGTGGACGCTCATAATTTGCACATGCTGAAAATGTGATTTTGAAACCGATGCACCATATCTGGGTGGAACGCCTTTGTAACGAAAGGTCGCTATCCCATTTTATTGAAGATAGTATATTTGGGGTGGTTCCGTCTTTTGAAGAGAGATGAGAAGCAGCGTCAGTGCTAAAGAGCGAAGATGTTCGGTACTCACTACGTCAGCCCCGAAAATACGCCACCTTATGCGAGCGGACCCCAAGCAGGACAGGTGGTGGTGTCGCTTAAGCCCAACATATTTAAGTGCTTAGCAATAGTTTGGCGTGTTTGGCGTTTCTGCATCGTCAACGAATCGTGTGTTCACGATAAACCCAAGCATCAATGGAAGACATGACTACAAATACAGACAAACCCAACACAGGTTCGTCCAGGGATCTCATTTCCCTGGATGCCAGTGTGACCTGAGACCGAGACAAGCCTATTGTTCACAATATAGCGCATAGCCATTAGGATGGTGAAAACCTCCGCTTGGAAAACGGACTCAAGTTTACCCAAGGGGTAGTTAAATCCAATATTCTCGCTTTCTATAAAGACTCCAGCACCCGACCCCTGACCAGTTTTGGGGCCAGCTGTGAAAATACAATGGAATTCATTCCATGGTTCTGAGTCTGACCGTAATCGGACGTCATATCCAATTCAAAATTGCTGTGCGTGTAGTACCAAAAGCCACCTCTCTTTAAGCGAGATATGGCTTTTAGCTTCCATCCCATGAAGAAAACTGTTGGTAAAAAATTAATAAAATTGTATGTGTGGACCTCTTTTGGGAAAAACCGTAAACCAAACATTTGGGTCATACCAACACGGGTGTATCGTGGAGGTGGTGACCGAGATTTCGAGCAGACAGAGCAGATAATTTTTTTTTTTGACAACCGGTCATGTATATTTATCTTCTCTCCATTTAACGACCAGATTATGATCACGATTATAGGGATCATAACCCTTCCACTTCACTGCATTCCTACTAGTCCGCCTGTGGGGTTCGACCTCAACAAATACCTGCAAGCCTCCCGATTTTGGATCATTTCATCATTGAGGCCAATCAAATGCTGATGTTTCTGCATTTGTGTGATCCAGGAGTTTTTAGGCCTGTCTCTCTTACGCGATTGCAATGGAACGTTGATTGCCATTGCCTTTTTGACGGGGTTCGTAGGATCCCTCCTTTGAACATGACAATACCAACTGAGTCGGTCGTGCTCCAATTTTTTCAATGATATGTATATTGAGTCAAACTATCAAAATTGGTTTTACACACTCACCTACAGCTAATGTCAAATGTGATGGTCGAAATATCGACCAACATATGGGTTAAAAAATATTTGAAGCATTTTTACATTGCTTAGAATTTAAGGAGATAATGACGTGTTAAGTTGAATTGCTTCTTACGTAGTGAGCATACAACAAACCTCGATTTCAGTTTCTAACAATAAGTGTAAGAGTTTAGACGGGAACATGATTATTGGAATTTGCCGCCTTTTTTTATGTAGTTTTTTAGATATGCGAAATAAACACGCAGGCTGTTAATTGACTTACCTAAAATAAGTTTGAAAGCAGTTCGTTTGCATAATGAAAAATCTCTTCTACATATTTCGCATATGAGCTCAGTTGATATGAAGAAATGAAAATATAAATGCAAGCGTACTTCATTAAGGTACTCAATTATAAAGGAAAAACCGGCTATCCTTGTTTTGATTGGTAGCCTCTTCTTTAGCTAGTGGTAGCTATATCCTTTATCATACATGAATTAATCGCAACGAATAGGGATAATTGTTTTATCTTCGGCCTTTTTTTTGCTAAGTTTAATGTGGAGTTTATTATTTTCCTCTGAATCTCGGGTTACACGCGAAGAGCCTTTCGGCACCGCAGGTCTTCTTTTGTGTTTAATTTTGACTTACAATTAGATCCTGATGAGTTTGATCTAGTATCCCTTTTAATAGTTTTAAAAGGGTCTAAGGATTACAATAAATGACTTTCCGCAGAACCCATAGGGACTGCCAAAGAGTATCGATTTTCCAGCTAAACTGGGCTGCCATCTGGGCAAGCATTTTACTATTTAAAACAGAAATTGTAATAATCTTTAATAATAAACATTTAAAAAGTCTACCATAAGGTTATAAGGAATTATCATGTAGATCTTTCAAAAGCTTAGTATAATGGCTCTTTAAGCTACCACATCGCAAAGTTTGTGATAGATTCATGGACACAAAAGAGCTCAAAAATCGTTTTGCCGTCTACCTATCAAGGGGCTATTTTGTCTTCGTGTTAGTTATGCTAACATTTTACCTTTTGCGGATGACTGTAAGCTATTTTACTCATATTGTGACCCACAAGGATATATCTTCTTGCAGCATGATATTGAATGACTAATGAAAACTACATATTCCTAAATCTAAAGAAATATAAATCCATGAAATTCACGAGACGTCACAACCTTATCAACCTACTTATTTTATTGATGGCGAGGCAGTTAGAAATGTAAATGATCTTTAATGATCTTGGAGTTATATTTGACAAGAAGCTGGACTTTAAGCTTCACTTAGATTTTATAGTGAGCAAGGCAAGAAGCCGATTGGGGGTCATAAAACGATTTATAAAATCCCTTATGTAACAAAAATCCTTTACATAAGAGGCAGCCTGTTTTTGAATACTGTAGTCCTGTGTGGTGTCCTGGGTATGAATCTGGGATATCAAGAATTGAAAGCATACAGAAGCAGTTTCTTCTTTTTGCATTGCGTGATTTACGTTGGAACCCAGAAATTCGACTTCCTCACTATACAAGCCGCTTAAAACTACTAAATCTTCAAACTTTGTTGCTTTGCACCTATGTTCTTAAATCCCTCAAAATTAACACCAGACCGAGAATAACACGGAAGCAGAATTTTTTGTACCAGAGTACGTCTATGTGGGTGCAGTGGCTTAGTGGTTAAGTGCGTTGGAGCACTAAGCGAGAGGTCGCTGGCTCAAATCCCGACCTGTACCACCTAAAAGTTTTTTATTCGCTGGCCCACCTCTTGCGAACGTCTGACAAACATCCAAGAGTAAGAAATGTCATGAGGAACTTCTTAAAAATAAAATGCGGTTCGGAATCGGCATTAAACTGTAGGTCCTTCCATTCGTGTCAAAAATACAACTTCGCACACGCAATGGTTGGAGAAGCTAGGCTTTAGGTCCTGTATGGGCCGTTTACGCGTAATAGTTATTTTTTACGTCTAGATGTTACTATGGTAGCAACGGACCCATAAATAACCTGACGAGGGATTTTAATATAACTTGTGGTTTTGAATTGAAATAAAACACAAGCAAATCGTTTTAATGTCCATCAATTTGGCTTTATTGGAAGGATAATTTTATGGCATTAATGTTTAAAAATGATTTCGAGCATGTGGCCGCCGCGGCTGGTTCGAATAAAGACAAGTCTAGAGGTCCAATTTTCAACCACTTTTTCAAGCAACGCCACGAATGTTGCCTTCCAAGTCCCCTAACGTTTCTGGTTTGTTGGCTTAGCCGAGCGACTTTACATATCCCCAAAGAAAATAATCCAATGGTGTCAAATCACACGATCTTGGTGGCCAGTTGACAGGTCCATTCCGCGAAATTATGCGCTCATCGAATGTTTCCTTCAATAAATCGATTGTGACGTGCGCTGTGTGGCATGTAGCGCCGTCTTGTTGGAACCACATCTCATCCACATTTATGCCATCCAATTCGGGAACAAAATAGTCGGTTATCATGGCTCTATACCGGTCTCCATTAACGGAAACTGACTCTCCAGCATCATTTCAGAAGAAATATGGCCCAATGACTCCACCAGCCCATAGAGCACACCAAACAGTCAGTTTTTGTGGATGTAATAGCGTTTTAAGGGTCTCATGTGAATTCTCTTAACTCCAAATGCGGCAATTTTGCTTGTTGACGTAGCCATTCAACCCAAAATAAGCCCCATCACTGAAAGAAATATTAAGAAAAATGTAACAAAAATATTACAAATGTCAATATTGAATAACTGTGACTAATTGTTTGTCGTTAAATAAATAAATAAATAAATATAAATGACAGTTTAATAGGGGAAATATCCGCAATACATATTTCCAGTTCTCAAATCAACTCTTTTGTTTACTAATTTTTAGGAATAGTTTTGAATGTGCATTCTGAATTGGTTTTGCAAAATAACGGCCACTTTATTCCCTAAAAACATAAACAACAGTAACGCGTATTTCCATTTTTCCTACCGAGTAATAACTACTTCCGTCTATGCCTGATCAATAAAACAGTAACTATGGGTCGTTAGATATATATAAAAAAAAGAACAGCATGACAACACAATCTAGCAAACGACTTAGCGCCATAAAAATATCAAATCGATTATCGCCTCCACAAGTATGTTGTAATTAAATGAACACGAATACTCATCTAGTATCACAAATAGCCTTGACAAGAGCACATACATGCATATACACACACACACGGGCACACCCAGTGGCAGACCCAACTCAAGGGTGGTAAATTGAAGATCAATTTAATTCGAATGTTCGAATTGAGTGTGATGGATAAGGTCACCGTCAGAGCCACCGCCTGGGTGACCACAAACAAAGGCGTTTTGTTATATGTATTCCAATATTTTGCTGTGCTCACTGAGCAGCCGGTACCGGTCGCGCCGCTGCGGCCTGCGTTGCAACAAATTTCCCATAATGACAGTCAATTTTTTTCTTTTTATTCGAAGGGATACTCCTCCTCCTTCTGGTCCTCGTCTGACAAAAAATTAAAAAGATTATTTTATAGCAATCAATTGCTCACCTTCTCCGGCTATTGTTGGTCAATGGTTCGGTGTCGAGTATTTATTTATATATGAACCGTATTTTTTTTTTTTTTTGCACAATAGCGATCCAAATGCGATGCGATTTTAGATAGAGGAGTTTCGAATCGTTTTGTTGTTGTTATGTGCGTCATCTCGTCATCTTGCGTCGTCGTGGAACATTGGAAACCTAATTTTTGGGTGATTTATTTTTGTCGATTTGGTGGTGCCCAGGTCTGTGTCGGGTCAGCAGGGGGTCCAACATGGCCATGGATTTACTCAGCGGTAGCTTTTGATGATTATTGTGTGTTCTAGAGTGTCTCCTGTGAGAGGGAAAGATACACATTGTATGTGCCTGTATCTAGTGTTTACGTGCGCGCGCGCCCCTGTGTGAGTGTTTGGATTTGGACCCGAATAACAATGAAAGGGTACCGGTGCAGCAGTGTCGCTCTTGTGAACGGGCGTCCGACATCAATTCAACACACAATTTGAGCTCAATCCACTGAGAGAGAGCAGACACAATAACAACAACAACAACAACAAGAACTACGACGACGACGACAACAATGGTGATGCTCTAAATTGTAGGTTAGATTTCCAATTCCATTTCCATGCTATTCGCGGCAACGAGCGGCGCAATCATTTTATTGTGTTTATTTTTTAGACGGAGATCCGATGGCCGGCATGTTTCTAGAGATGCTGCTGCTGCCGTTGCTGTTGGCTCAACGGATATCTCACACCATGTTCTGGCACTTTGTCGACTCTTTGCTTGCAGAAGTTACCTGTGCACACATTACCGCGATGATGATGATGATGGTGATGATGATAACCAACAACCGTGTGATGCACACAGAAGAACCAGAAGAAGGAGTGCTTCTCTGATGAGCGTTAAGTGATTGGACCAACACTAGAGACGCAGGGCATAAAAACAACAAAACAACACAACATAATCATAATCGTTGCTACAACAGTGCTCAGTGTAAATGTCGAAGAATGAGCATGACATGAACAAATCTGTTCTTTATCGTTTTTCTTTCATATTTTTTTTTTATATATATATATTTCGTTTTCATCGTCCGTCTTTATGCGTGTGGACTCTATTTGTTTTTTTGTTTGTTGTTTATTCGGGCATCTAATCCTCTTGACCTCTTGACAAAGAGCTTCATCTAGAAAATGTGTGATGCGCTTTGTAGAGCGGAAACTTTGTTTGTTTTATTATTAATGTTGTCTTTTTCATTGCATTCTTCAACTCGGGTTGGTGTTTAGCCTCTTTTAAGGTGGTTCTTCTCATGCTAACATATACCGTCTTACCGAGGTACTTGAGGAATAAACTGTTTTTAATTGGTACGAATGGGATAAAGTGCATTTGGGCTCAGAGACTCCCGTGGAAGTTCTATGTTGGAAATTTCGTAGCTACCATACAATGTTTGGAATATAATGTATGAAGCTGAGCCAAAAACCTTTTCCTAGACCACTCATTTATACTGAACTTTCGAACTCGGAAACCAGATCCTTTTGTCATCAAAAAAAAAAAAGAATTTGAAAGGCAAGCACAGTGCATATCGAGAAGCAAGAACTGCGATTAAGTCTCGCAAACGGCTTTTCTAGAAAGAGATCTTTATGAACAACTTAACCATGTTGTTAAAGGCAAAGCTAATCAAATACTAGGTTATTGGTTAATTAGCATTATTCAGCAGGTAAGTGCGTATTTAATTCTAATTAGACTTAATGAGTAATTTGGAGCATGCCAGGTCACCAGTATTATATGGTTTAAAGATCTCTTTAAAAACATAACTTGATTTATTTGCCGAAACGCTTACAACTTACATATTAGACGGGCTTCCAATCCATGAAAAGTCTCAGCTATTTCGTGTTTAGTGTTTTGTATTTTTGGACTACATCTACATCTTGGTATAGCTCCATTTGCCCTCCTCGCACACAAGACCAAATATCCGTCTACCAAAATGTTTCTTTCGAAGAAACGCAAAACTTATTCTTCTTTTCAGCTTATCGTCCAGCACTCAGCGCCGTATAGTAGAACAGGCAGTATAAGGGTTATCTTTAGCATCAATTTTGTCTTCCAAATCATGAGTTTATAACTCATTTGTTTTGCCACACTAATGAAGTAGCAACCGTTTCCTAGTGAGAATGAATGTTTACGTCGAGGTAGATATCAACTCCTAAGAAACATATTTTATCTTGTCCTCATATACTTCAAGGCTAAGTTTCGCTTGTTCCTTAATAGACGTAAAAGCATCTATCACACACTTTGAGGATGTCCGTTTCGATAGTTTCAATTTCGTTCGCACACACCCAGTAGCTGCACTTATCTGCCATGCTCACTATCTACTCAAGCACAGAATTGAAGAAATCACAATGACAGCGCATCTGCTTGCCAAAATCGGGTGCCTGTTTGTAAGAGTTTATTTAGGGTCACGCGAAATATCTGGCTCACTTTTTACCGGATCCCAAATTCAGCCATCCATCAGCAATTAGCAGGGATATACCCCGCACGTTTTTGTAAGAGGTAGGATCGTCTTTCATGAAGATGGCGGATATAGAGCAGATATTTTAGTCCTCGGGCATGTTTGTTTTCCTCCACCTAAGCTAGGTTGCGTTCATGGCGTTTTTCCTGAACTTTTTCCTGAACTCCAACGGCTTAAAAAGAAAGTGAAATCCAAACGAATCTTCGTCCCACATTCCCTTTGTGTGCTTCACAGGGTCAGATGAAATTATTGAGCGAACCATCATACATATATCGCTTTCGCAAGAGGTGGGTCATCGAATAAAACTTTTATGGGGTACAAGGCGGATTTGCACCCCCCGCTTAGTAGTCTGACGCACTAAATTACTGCACAGTAAGAAACCTATCGGAATATCAATGCGCTTTTCGTAAGTCAAGGCAGAGCTAGCCCTGGATAGTTTGGGGTCATTATAGCGTGAAAAAAGCGTTTAATTGGGGCCGTAGTATGAACAGTCTTTATCAGATCCAAATACCAAACTATCCCCGTAGAATGATAATTCCTGCCATATACAATTCTCCTCTATTTCAATAACTGCTTAAATTGAGTAGGAAAGTTTGTGCAACAATAAAGTTCCGAGTTGTAGTGCATAAAGTTATTTCCCAACTGTTTTTAAAGTATTTCGGGGTTAAATTTAATATGTCAGTGCACTTTCAGAGCAGATGAATAATATCAGATGTTCAGAAGAAAATAAAAGACTTTCCACATAAATATTGGCGAATACATCATGCAAAAGATAAGTCTTGGGTTTGTGAAGTCAAATATGAGTTCCGCCGAACAGGAAAAGTCTCTAGCACATTTCGAATTAAGTTGAGCACGATTTTGGTAAATCCAAAAAAGACTCTAATAAGGATAGCATACTTCTTCAAAATACTGCAGATGAAGATCCTTCCTTTCTACTGCATAAATAAATATATCTTGGCACACACAACGTTGGGAGAAACTCGGCTTTAGGTCGGAATACTTACTTTACTTATTAAACGGGCTCCCGACCCGTCCCTGCCTGAAAAACGACTGCCTTCTACCCTCTGCGATCCCGAGCACGCTGCTTCCAGTTGTCCAGACCAAGCGCTCTGACATCCGCGATGGCTTGGTCTTTAAAACGGAGGTTCGGTCTTCCTTGTCGTCTCGAACCTGGGGGCTGGGATTCGAAGATCCTCTTGGCTGGAGCGTTATTGTCCATTCGCTCGATGTGGCCGAGCCAATGTAGTCGACGAGTTTTAGCTTTTCGGACTACATCCACATCTTGATACAGCTCATAGAGTTCGCGGTTGTATCTCCTCCTCTATTCGCCCTCCTCGCACAGAGGACCAAATATCCGTCGAAGGATTTTTCTTTCAAAAGACCCCAGTATTAACTCTCCTTCCCTGCTTATCGTCCAGCACTCGGCGCCGTATAGCAGAACTGGCATAGTATAAGCGTTCTGTAGAGCATGCACTTTGTCCTTCGAGTTAGGAGTTTTGAACCCATTTGTTTTGCCAAATCGAAGTAGCAGCGGTTTCCTAGAGTAATTCTTCGACGGATCTCCACTAAGTTGTCATTTGTGGAGTTGATGTTTACCCCGACGTAGATGAACTCCTTAACTACCTCGAAGTTGCTGCTTACAACAGTGACATTTTGTCCTAGTCGGTGGACAAATGATTGTTTGTTTGTTGATAGCATATATTTAGTCTTGTCCTCATTCACTTCAAGGGCAACTAGTTTCGCCTGTTCTTCAATAGCCTCTATCACGGCACGCTGGGATCGACCGATGATATCTATATCGTCCGCATACCCCAGCAGTTGGACTGATCTGTTGAAGATAGTGCCTTCCGTGTTGACACCTGCCCTACGCACTATCTGCTCAAGAGCAAGATTGAAGAAATCACACGACAGCGCATCTCCTTTCCGAAATCCGGTGCATGTTTGAAAGAGTTCAGATGAGCAGCTGACAAACTGCACATTGCATCGCGTATTATCTAGTGTCATGCGAAACATCTGGATCAGTTTTGACGGGATCCCGAATTCGGCCATCGCCACAAAAAGCTCCTCACGATGAATGCTGTCATATGCGGGTTTAAGGTCGATGAAGAGATGGTGTGTCTCGACTTGAAACTCGTTGGTCTTTTCCAGCATTTGCCTTAGTGTGAAGATTTGGTCTACAGTTGATCTGCCGGGCCGGAAGCCACACTGGTACGTGCCGATTAGTGTGTTGCAGAAAGGTTTGAGACGTTCACACAGCACGTTGGATAGGATCTTATATAGGTCGCAATATGCGTAATATATTTATACTCCTTTCAGTCGTCAAGTGTCTTTTTTAAAGTACAATTGTTGTGATTTTTGAGAAAGCCCATATTTTGGTTCCTTGTTATATTATGATTTTGGAACCCTATTCCTTTTGGATTACTTAAAGCTGTGCCTTTTCTTGGAAACAAATAAAAGTGAAATTTTCTATTGCTAATGCTTCTAAGTGAATAAAAGAAGTTGAGCCAGAATCTGATGTAATAGATCCTTAAAAAAGCCTGAATGTGCATTATGCAACAAGGTCGTGGAGGTCATTTACGAGTTAGGGAGCAAGCCATATGCGATTAAAATATTTAACTATAATACACTTCACGCATTTTCTTGATAATACTTTCTTATGGTACATGTGCAAATCTTGCGTGCATTCCAACCAAATTAGGCCTTCGGGATAAAAACTTTTGAAAACTCTAATATTTCCGATGAAGCATTCAGGAAATATACGCCAACATGGCTAGGGAATTCAAACAGATAGTAAGGGGTTAGTTATAGCAATCCCTGAAATACTTCTGTCAGTGGAAGGCCACTGGTGTAGGTTTTAAGGTTACAATTGATCATTGAAAGCAAAACTGACAGATGATAATAGAAAGAGAATCGAACACATCAGGGGAGCGATTGTGTTCCAAATTGTAAAAACGGATATCAGCTGTTCATTGAAATCGAATTCCATCAGTGAAATAATGAAAATAGATTTGAAGAAAAGTTTAAATCAAAATTAAGTAATTTTTTACTGCTTGCAGCCAATATTGTCTGATTAGTCGTCTTAAAATAGGAAAACAACATATTCAATGAATCCCCCTCTATGATTATCGAAAATGCAACCGTGGTCTTTCTTTGCATAAACGGTAACGACCTCTAAGGCCTATCGCCTTTAGTTAATATTCACACACAATACAAGAACTAAAAAAAAAGGATCTCTATTTACTAAAACAATTAGTGCGGAACTGCAAGAATCGTTCAACAAGGTGCTAATCGTAGTTTTGTCTTCACTTTTTTTCTTTTTCTGTTTTTCAGTTTTTTTTTTTTTGGTTACGCAGCAAAGCAAATGTTTCCTCACATCGCATGGCGGTGGTCTCAATCCGTTCCCAAACACACACTACCTTCGGTTCGGCCAAGTGCATATGTCACATCTTATCGCACTCAACCCTCGCTGTAATCCCATAATCATTTGTGTCCATCATCGCCGTCTTTGGAGAGCGCACTGGTACTTGTGCCCATGGGTTTAGGTATTTTTCAATCCGTTGTCCGGATGGTTTGTTTGTTTATTTGTTCGCTACAATTCAGGTATGTAATAGGTATTCTTTCCGCTTTTTTTGTTTGAGATCGGGCAAGCACGCTTAGTTCAACCCGTCGACGATGCGAGCCGTAAAACTAAAAAATCACTTAATGTATCGCGCCATCACTTGTTTCGGTTAATGACAAAGACCAATATTTTCTTCCTGTGACATTCTTGCTGCTCGGTCTAATTGCGTTTATGTTTCTCTTCGTTTCACCATCAGCGCGCGATGGGCTTTATTTTTAGTTTCTTTGCTTAAAAACACAAAACGACGATCCATCCATCCATCGTGTGGGGAAAGAAATACACAAATGAAACCATAAAGGGCATTTTATCTAACTAAGAGATGAGTTCTGCTAATGGGGGGCTTCAACATTTCACCCAACAGCAGTTGCTGATGAAGTGAATGTACGCCTCATAAATAGTTCATAAGCAGTGGAAATTTCATTCATTTCAAAAATGTCGAAGATAATTTATTGAAATTTATTAGATGTTGAAATTAGACCCTAATGATTGGCTGAGAAGGTTGAAAATGTTCAGAAAATTGATAGAGATTACAGTTAGACAAATTTTCCGTGCGATACACGTAGACCTAGCGAATGTTTAACAGCAAATTGACAAATAATTTATCTTTTTTTTTAAGAAAACAATGAGCTACTGTTTGAGAAGCTTTCACTGTACAAACTTTTACTACTTGGTTATTTGCCTTTTAACAATCGTCACCTTGGTGTCGATGATAATAAAAGTGATTAGGGGTATTAAGTGATTTCTTCTTAGGTATTGTAAAGTTGGATGGTTTTTTGGTTTCTTAGTTAGTTTTTTCTAGATCACTGCGGCCTCACAAGGGCCTATTGCGATTTCCTCCATTTTGAGCTCATCCATTATGATACAGTTAGTTATAAAAGCTACTAACTCTTTGTTGTTTCGTCTTCCTCGTTGCACAATCTGCAAGCATTGTCGTGCTATTTCAATAGTCATCAGGTGGTTTTTGAAACGGCAGTGCCCCGTGAGGAAGCCTATGACTAGTCTAATCTGACTTTAACTAAGTTGAGTTGTTCCTCTCAAATGCGGTAATTGCAAGTAGTTCGTTATGAATATGTTTAGATTCTCTCGAATGCAGGAATCTGTTGCATGAATTTCCGCCTGAAATACGGAGCTGCTTATGTCCATACTAGCGTATAGATTAGTATTAGTGCGAGGACCGTACACTCCCGCTATTGGATGCTTGGCAAATGTGGGTTTGTTCTGTTCCCAGTTTAAGCGTTCTCAGAATGTAACCTTAAAGTTGTGTTGAAAGTTATAACGTGGAAAGCATTTGTCCGTTCGTATTTTTTGATTTCCTATAAGATAACAGAATGGACTAGATTGGAATTTGGTTCATCATCTGTGATGTTCTAGATTCTTTCTAGATGAAGTGGTGGGATGTGTAGGTTAACTTCAAGTGCAGCAGTTTGTGTAGTTTTCGTCGCACCATTTGCACAAAAACAGGTTAATCTCTATATTTTATTTACTTTAGCCTGCTCAGACCACAACCAAACGGCGGCCGCATACGTGAACTGTAGATAAGGCTAAGGAAGCTAACTTTTGGAATTTAAATAGATCATGTGAAAAAAGGTCTAAGGAAGGTGTTTATTTTGCCCTATAGAAATAAAGCAACTGCCAACTTATTTGGGCTTTTTTAGGGCTCACATTTTAAACAGGAATTACTACCGGGAAATCATATTTTAATATATAATATAGCCTTTTGGTCGACGTTATTCCGATATTCCGTGCGAAAGACGTAAGTACACACAGATTGGAAAAGATTATTGCGATTTTGCCTGCAGTCCTAAAAGTCAGAAGATCTGGTGATTCTTAGCGCGGCAAAGCTTATGCGGATGCGATCAATATCTCGTAGGGATAACGCCATATACATCGATAGCCAGATTATACTCAAGGCACTGGAATTCAATTACATTAAGTCTGAAAAAATTAAAGTCAGAAGCTGTTCATCTTCATCTAAGCTGCGGTCAACTTACCTCATACTTTTTGTACATTGTCCAGCGTTGTGAACCGTATGTGAGCGCCGAACGCACAAATGCGGTGTAGAGCTTAGGGGACATTTTTCGGTCACAGAAGATGGCAGAGTTTTCCTACCACTACGTCCACCCTACGCTTACACGGTGATTGTTGTCGTCATCAACGGTTGCTTCGTTGTTAATCATTGATCCCCGATATTTGAAATTTTCGCACTTGGGAACCATCACCCCATTCAAATAAATGTCTGGAATGGCTTGGCTTCGGTCAGAGAAATGGGCAGTACAGATACTCTGTCTTTTTTTGGCTAATACGATACCCATTCCCTTCTAAAACATCTACCCAAACATCAAGTGCTCGTTGCAGGGAAGACTGATCATCACTTATGATGGCTCCATCGTCAGCAAAGAACTTTAGACCACAGCTTTAGAACTGAATTTAGGGTCCGTCGCTTTTCCCTCAAGAAGATAATTTAGGACTTTAATAAAGAGCAACGGACTTAAGACACTTCCCTGATGAACACCGATTTTTATTGGAAATTCATCGGTGACTCCTTCGTCGTCCACAAGTAGTTGGCCTTGAGCATCCACATCCAATAATATCCCAATTAATATAAATTTTAATTTAAGCTAGTATGGCCTTTGGTCTTCACCAACCATCATCTAATATGGACAAAGAGTCTAACTTGTCTCGAAACCTTCACAAACTTCTTAATCCGCCCTAATACATTTTTAGAAATCAACACAAAATCTCTCTAACAAATAACTAACATAATTATTAATCATCAAACGTGATGTGGACACCATCGCAAATCTAACACAAACGATAAAATTAAATACAAAATCATGACGCACAGTAAAAGTTTTCCCCGTTTTCCTTATTAAGTGAGTGTCACAGAAAAAAAAGTTCTTCAGTCAGTTTTCACTCTCCACAATTTGTACATTGCTGGCAAAAAAATAGGTATCTATGGTAGGTAAGTGCTAAAAGACAGAATTATGCAATAAAATCTGCCCCATTAGGCTTAGTCATATACTACCAACATCATACCTACTCATTTCGCATCCGATATGACCACCAGGAATGTTGTAATGCCTTTCAGTCGTTGCGACAGGAAGCGGATTTGGAATTTTTGCAGCAATATATCGCATTCCATTTGCATTATATCGGCACAAACAAACCATGCGAAAGTAGTTGCAAAAGAGATACTCAAAGTATGCCAAACGAGCTGCTAACTGGAGTCTTTTCAAAATATTCCGGGGCAATTATCAGCCCCTTTGCAGACTCAATTAAGGGCATTTAAAAGTATAAATCAAATAATGACACATCCTCGAGGCGATCGTGTCCTCGTCGTCATCGTCATCATTGTTGTCATTATCATCCTCATCATCATCATCGTCTTTCTTTCGTTTGCTGCTGCTGCTGCTGCTGCATCATCATCATAATCATCATCGCGTCACACACCACTGTTTGTTCCTACTCATTGAATTTTCCATCCTTTCTATGAGATTGATCTGGTCTGGCTGAGGATGGATCCTCACAGTCACCATTATTTACAGTGTTATGCGTTACATGAATTGACCACGAAGTGCCACTAACCATTGCCACCACTGCTGCTCCCGTAGAGTGAAAACTGTACAGTGGAACCTATAGCATACCGTGCCGCAGAAATTTTATCGCCGCCTCCTCCTCTAGCTCTTGATCTACCAATTATGCCCCATGCCGCATCACAAAGAAGCTTACACCAGCTCAATGGCATACAATTATCACAGGACCATCATCAAGCATCATCCAATCTGGAGCCATGGCTCGAGGCTGGCGATGAAAATAAGACCACGACCGGACCGGACTGGACAGGGGGCTTGTGTGTGTGTGTGTGCGCGCGCCTGCCCAGCACAGCGCAGCGCAGACAAGCTACACTCTCTCAAAGATCTTTTCGAGGCTCTGCTGTGGCCGATGATGACTCTTGTTGCAGTTGATGCGCGCCGCAACAATTAACTAGACAGGCGCGCCTAGTGAGCTGAGATATGAGTGTGGTTGGTGTTGAAAAGTAAAGAAGCTTTAATAAATTACCGCTGTATTAAACTGAATAATTGCGTCTGCTGCTTATTTACGAGTGGGGCCATCGCTATGCCCATATATAACTTGTCTCGGCCAGTTGCCTGTAGCATATTTAGCCAGTTGTCCGCGCGAGAGAGAGATAGGTGATTGACTCTAATTACATGTATGACGGATATTTTTGTGCAGAATATATCGCGTGAAAGTTGCTATGTTTGCATAGTTTCTTCAATCAGCTGGTGTCTAGTTGACACCTACCTACTGACGTTGTGCAATAAGTAGGGCCAACACATTTTGTACGAAAACAAACATTTAACACATGTCCTAAAATGATCGACTTTATCTCGATCTCAGTCGAGATTTTAAAGCCACATATGAATAAGAAAATTCGACAACATATAAGGGAAAGAGGTAAAGCGACTTTGCTCGGTTTGAAAGCCTACAGTTGAATAAGCGGAGCATATGAACTTCAGGCAGGTGGAAATAAAGGGTGATGTTTTAAAAATCTAATAAAACACTCAAATTCCCATTCACCCATTCGGAAGGTCAATTTTTGCGTCACTTTTTCGAGCATTTCGGCCTGTATTCCACGAATTACGCGTGTTATGTTATTCTGTAAGGCTTAAGTCGTGTTCCGCTTATCCACATAAACTAACGACTTTACATAACCCCACAAGAAATAATCAAAAAGCGTTAAGTCACATGATCTTGGCGGCCAACTCACCGGACCATTTCGAGAGATAAGCTGCTCACCAAATTCATACTTCAACATTTCCATTATTTCACGATCTGTTTGGCAACATAATTATTTTGTTAAATTTTAATAATTTGCAATCGTTGCTCGTTGGCCATGAAGTTAACGAGGACAAGACTAAATATATGCTATCAACAAACAAACAATTATCTGTCCACCTATTAGGACAAAATGTCACTGTTGATATCAGCAACTTCGAGGTAGTTAAGGAGTTGATCTACCTCGGGGTAAACATCAACTCCACAAATGACATCATAGTGGAGATCCGTCGAAGAATTACCCTAGGAAGCCGCTGCTACTTCGGTTTGACAAAACAAATGGGTTCAAAACTCCTGACTCGAAGAACAAAGTGAAGGAAGATCCTGCCAGTTCTGCTAAACGGCGCCGAGTGCTGGATGATAAGCAGGAAAGGAGAGTTATCAAGATATTTAGCCAATATTTTTTCCCATATGTCGCACATACAAAGTTTTTGGCCACACCCACTTTTTTTTTAATTTAATGGATTGAAATGAAATTCTTAAAAAATTAAAAATTAAAATTAAAATTAAAATTAAAATTAAAATTAAAATTAAAATTAAAATTAAAATTAAAATTAAAATTAAAATTAAAATTAAAATTAAAATTAAAATTAAAATTAAAATTAAAATTAAAATTAAAATTAAAATTAAAATTAAAATTAAAATTAAAATTAAAATTAAAATTAAAATTAAAATTAAAATTAAAATTAAAATTAAAATTAAAATTAAAATTAAAATTAAAATTAAAATTAAAATTAAAATTAAAATTAAAATTAAAATTAAAATTAAAATTAAAATAAAAATTAAAATTAAAATTAAAATTAAATTTAAAATTAAAATTAAAATTAAAATTAAAAATATATAAAATGGGCGACGAATGAAATGTGCGGCGGTAAAAATGTTGCTAAGTTATTGAAAAACAACAAAGAGCAAATTGGTCACCGCGTTTCGGTACGAAGACGTACCAAGACCCGGGTGTTCATTGTTTTTTTTTTTGCTGCAAATTTTAAAGGTTGACCAAGGAGGTGTTAAATCTGCTGCTTAGTTTGGTGGAAGAAGTCCTGACAAAGCATTCAATTAGACCTTGTGTAAGTGCATATAACAATTGGGTGCTTCTTGTATTGACTTTTTTCATCTTATAGCTATTTGGAACATGGAGGCCCAAAACAAATGTTTTCCATGGCCTTTAAAATGGGACTGATAG
The DNA here is from genome assembly GCA_963576555.1 of Ferdinandea cuprea. Classification (NCBI taxonomy): domain Eukaryota; kingdom Metazoa; phylum Arthropoda; class Insecta; order Diptera; family Syrphidae; genus Ferdinandea; species Ferdinandea cuprea. Next base: position 147,176,051 of record OY754958.1, on the reverse strand, counting down.
GTGTTAAGAGAATTGTTAACGAAACATACGATGTTTTGTGGAATATTATGCGCCACGTATACTTGTCAGTTTGAAAGAAGAAACAAGGAGTGGGAACAAATAGCTGTGGATTTCAATTCAGTGTGGGATTTGCCAAATTGTGTGTGTGCCATAGACTGCAATTGCTATGTTTGCCACCTACCCCTCGAACTCGGGATCGTTTTATTATAATTAAAAAGGGAAATATTTAATTGTTCTTTTGGAAGTTTGGGATGCCAACTATACATTGCCTGGGATTGATATCGGAACATATGGATGCCAAAGCGACGATGGAGTTCTATGGCACTCAAAGTTTGCGCAAGACCTTTAAAAAACCGTCTAGAACTACCAGAAGACAATTGCCGGCCGAAATCAAATATGAATTTTGCGCTTTATTTTGTTGGCGATGCGGCATTTCCACATAAAACTTTTTTAATCCATGTTCGTTCTACAGGGTGTCCGCCGGGAAAGTATACTACTTTGTTTGTTTATAATTTGTGATTCAATGAAAGAGAATGGATCTTATATTGATAAATGTTTTATTTAATGTCGGCAATTATGTATGGAATATAATATCAGGTAAATGTCCGCATCTGTTAGTCTCACAAATGCGAGCCCTTTTGAGCATATTTTTCATTACATTCTCACACATTTAACGCGGTATTTCATTAATTTCATCACGAATATTTTGTTTGAGTTGCTCAAGCGTTTCTGGTTTGTTTGCATAAACCTTGCTTTTCAGATATCCCCACAAAAAGAAGTCCGGAGCAGTCAAATCAGGCGGCCGTGGAGGCCAATCAATATCACCATTTCTTGAAATAACTTGTTGTGGAAAGAGTTCTCGCAGTAATTCCATTGTAATCCTGGCTGTATGCGCTGTGGCACCGTCTAGTTGATACCACATGTTAATGAAGCCCAAAGCATGAAGTTGTGGCGTTAAAAAGTTTTCAATCATATCACGATATCGCTTCCCATTCACAGTTACCGTTACGCCGTTTTAATTTTCAAAGAAGTAAGGTCCAATGATACCTCCTGATCAAATTCCTGGTGTGGAATTGTGTAACTTTTAATGGATGCAAAGGTGACTGATGAATAATTTGAGGGTTTTTCATTGCCCAGAACCAACTATTCTGTTTATTCACATATCTATTCAAATGAAAATGTGCCTCGTCACTCATTATGGTTCTCATAGTAATCGATAATTGATTTTGCTAAAATGTTTTAACGGTTATAACACGTTGGTTTATCGAATATTTGTTCATAATAAATTTGCCACGTGTCTACTTCACGACTGCTAAATATGAACTGTGAAGACTAATGTTTACCAAAATGGCGGCAAAACAAAGTAGTATACCTTCCCGGCGGACACCCTGTATTAGAAATAATAACTTTGTTTAGGAAACCGATTCTCTATAGACCGGGAACATTTCAACAAGCGTCTCTCAAGATCTAGGCGTGTTATGAGAACGCATTTTTGATACTAGTACCTCGGTGGAGGATCTTGGTTGATCCACTCAATATGACTCCAGAATCTGCTTTTAGCTGTTCTTCTTCACAACGTTGTGAAAATTAACGATGCCGCATATTTTCCCCAAGATGATGTAGACCACTACCAAGGCCTATGGCGGAAACAAGAAGTTGCTGCGCTAAAAAAACCACGAAATTTTGTTTCTAATATTGCAACAAAAAACCCATTTAAGTTGCGTGACCAGTTTAAAGATTCCCTTTTCATTAATCCATATAATCACTAAAACAGTTGAAAAAACAAAATAAAATAAAACATAAAATTTGATGTCGAGGCAAGGCGTGAAACAGCTGTTATTACAGCCTCTACATTTTTCGTGGTGGCAATTTTGTTTAATTTAACCATTCGAAGCCATAATTTGTTTCTTTTCTTGATTGTCCCTCCTCGCAAACAAAAAAACGATCCCTTAACGATATCCACCGTCACTGGCAATGGTCTAGAATAAAATAGGGTCCACGACTACTTCATATGCAACTTTCCCGGTGCATGATTTGCATTTCTAAATCGGCTCAAAAAGAATGGTAACATTTGATCACATGCCACATAAATTTACTCACTTTTTAGGTTTGTCAAAATTTTATTTTCTCATAATTTCGCACATAGGACACTTTTAACATAATTGTTCGAAATACAAAAAAATATCAAAATCGTTGGAGCCCTTTTTGAGAAAACGAATTTAATTTAAATTTAAGAAAATCGTTAGGTATATGAAAAATAAATTTTAAACAAATTATTTCAAAAATCAAAGTATGCAAATTTGTTCATCTTTATAGTAAAAAAAAAAATCCCTTTGTTTGTTTTCGATATATTGCCAGTTTTATAAATTACCGTTAATCGATTTTTTTTTCCAAAAACTGAGTATGCAGAATTTTTGACTCCATCCTAAACATCCTTAGTACAAAAAAAGACCGAAATCCTGGGAACAACTTTCGAATAAAATAGTGATATGTGATTTTCACAAAAAAATTTGTATGGCAGGTACCGTTATTTCAAAAGATAAAGCAAAAAATAAAAAGATGCCCCGAGATGTAACCCCAAGAACCTTATATACGAACTTTGAAGCAAATTCATTGAACGGTTTCGCCATACGACGCCCGGACAGACAGACAGACAGACAGACAGACCGACGGACGGCATTGGTGGACCCACTTTTTTGGACTTTTCTATAGTCGTAATATGATCCCTCATACTCAGTTTAAGTTCGAAATTTTCGCCCGATCGCAACAATTTTCTCTTTAGTATACGAGAACGTTAAAAATTAAGGCAGAGTTTTGGCAAAGAGAACATCCTGGTCCCTTAGCAAGAAGCCTATATTAATGCGATCTCAAACTACAAGGTTTTCAACTCCATAATTAATGCCTTTTCCTGACATAACAAGATTCACATGTCCTTTCTTCAACGTATCTTCGTGAGGTCTGTTATGTTTGTATAAAGAGGAAAACTATTTGGCAGTCTCATTCAACGCAGTCAACCGCCTTACCAAATTCACAGAAACGAATGTACCAAAGATAATCTACATGGAGGTAGATAACTTGCTTTATCATTATTCTCAAAGACGAGCTCGACAACACCCTAAACCATACCCTAGAACTTTGGTAATACTTCACAAGCTTTCGATGAATATGGCGTAATGTTATTTAAGAACCAGTTGTGCATGTTAATTTACAAAGTTAGAGCCAAATTTAAAATTTTAAAACATTCGTCCGGCCATAAAACGTTTGTTAAGGACACTTAAGCAAATAACAATTTCAGTGCACCCCTTGAGCCAACCACAAACATCAGATTCGGTATCGAAGAGTCGTGCAGTTTTGCAGTATCAAGTGTCTTCATTTGCATCAAAAAAAAAAACTTTTACTTTTACACAAAAATCACCTCAACAATGGTGAAGTTCTCAATAATTTTCCAAGAATCGATCGATCTACTGGAGTGTTATAAATCAATCTCATTATGCCTGTCAAATCAGAATTAAGTGCTGAGATCTTGGTTAATTTACCGTTACAATGCTCCAATGTATGTTCTTCCAAAACCATCGAGGACAACAAATTGATATTCTAACGCCAAACATTCGATACTCACCGACCTACCATCGTGGTCACACGACTTGTTGAATACCAACAAAGATGTCTGCCAAGATTGAATGTATTGGATGGCATCAAACCGCACCGAAAGTTTAACCAGATGCGATCCCATTACTCACATGTGGTCTTCACGATGGAAGACTTCTCCATTTTTAGTTTTTGACAGCGAGGTTCCCCCCATGTCTTGGTGACGAAGTTGTTGTACGGTTGCCTGTCAGATACGTGTCAGTAAGGTTTTTCACCTTAAAATTTAAAACTTCTGGCAGAATCAAAGATCAAGGCGCAACTTTGTATTGTGGCCGCCCTAAAAATAAGTTGAAACCATTTGCCTTCCACTTGACTTAGCTGATGATCTCGAACACCACCCCAAAACAGGTCAAAAAGGTTGCACCCTATTGAGTTTCAAAAAGCCTGACTCGATGGACGGCCCATTTGGTGGTTGCGGTGATGATGGCGCTGTCCCGTATCCTTTGTGTCTATCGAGAAAACACGACGGCAATGACGATGACGACGACGTTTGAAAGTCGTTTTTTTTTTTTGTTGTTCTTTGGCTTTGACAAGCAACACACTCTTGTGGCTAATTCACATGGATCGGGTTTCGTATTAAGATGTCGATACAAATTGTATAACGGCTCACTAGGTTGGCCATTTTGTGCATCAGGTACATACACGTGGTGTGTGGCGACCAGAAACCCCAGAAGTTCAAAAGAAGAAAACAAAAAAAAAAAACAAAAATCAAAATGCAAAACCTTAAGATTCGGACCGTAGTGCCCGAATGATGGATAAGGTATGAGGAACGCGTAAGAATGTATCTGAAAATGTAGAATGCTTCGTTCTGTCATTTGATTACATCCCGCTTGGGCATGGTTGTTTTTTTTTTTTTTTTTGTAAAAAGAAACTTTGCATGATATCTGGATGGAGGACAAGTCACGAACAGAAACAATGTGAGATCGTCGCGTTGCACAGTTGTTGCACTGCACCTATCGATGTGAGGTTCTACGATGGGATCCCTAAAATCTCTTAAGTATCCTGACAAGGCCCACAGAAGCTGTGATGTTGATGCTGTTGGTTCTAATGTATCCCACGATGTATCCTACCGAGCCGCTGCGCTTTGTACACCAATCTCGTCAAGTGTGGTTGGTGATGATGGTCGACGCTGTTGGGCGTTGTGTGTGCGCGCAATGTGCATCATCCTGTCCGACGAGATCTTTGACAGAAATTCTGGAGTTGTCTTGCATCTTTGTTTACTGGGCTACGGAATCAACTGTCTGTTCGCTGGGCAAAGTGGTCGTTGTTGGGACTTCTTCAGTCGGTTTTGCAGCCCGGGATGGCAATGCCATTAATTCATTATCAGTGAGTTTTCAGTTTCTCTTTCTCGTATTTATTTGCACGTTCAGCTATCAGATGCATGTTGTATGAATGGAAATAATAAGCATTTATTTATATCGTTGTATGTGTGTGTGTGCTTATAGAGAACTATCATCTCATAATCTACTTTTTGGTTCATTCCAGTAGAGAGACATGTGCTTCTGGCGGGTAGCTTGCACAGTTAATTGAGTTTAATCTGGCAGTGAGTTGGACTCCTTCATTGACAACAACTGTCGCCAGACACAGGGGCAAGACTAACGATTTGTCGTTTGACTGGAGTGGAGTATGGAAATATCAAAGTAGGACTTTGACAGCACCAGTCACGATCACTTTTGCTTTTGCAATTACCTTGGCCTTGAGTTTGAGGTTTAGATTTAGATAGGTGTATGAATCTTGGTGACAGGAATGCAAATAGTTGGCGCTTCAATTGATGTCGTGTCTCTGAATGTTTAACGTATCGAGCTTCTTTGTTCCACAATGTCAACATGTTGACATAAAGTGTTGATTTCGGAACATGTTTTATGCGTTTTATGCCACCCTATTCAGATAAGTTTTCATTATAGGGAGAATTATTTGAAATATGTTCGATTGTGGATTTTTTTTTTTAATTTTCTATATCTTAAATTACTATCCACATCTTGGTAATTAGGATTCTATAATAAGGTAAATTGGTAAATTGGTAAATCGAGCCTTGATTTCACATAAAAGAACTAATTGGCACGTACCAGTGTAACTTCCATCCTGGCAGATCGACAATGGACCAAATGTTCACACAAAGGCAAATCGTGGAAAGACCAAAGAATTTAAAGTCGAGACGCACTATCTTTTTATGGACTTTAAAGCCGCATATGATTCTATTCATCTTCAAGAGCTGTTTCACGTGATCTCAAAAAAAATACGCGATGCTATGTACAGTACAACGGACGTAGCTATTCTGAGCTCCTCCAAAAATTCACCGGATTTCGGCAGGCAGTCATGTTATTTATTTAACCTTGTTCTTGAGCAGATAGTGTGAAGGCCACTAAAACAGATCAGTCCAGCTACTTGGACGATATTGATACTGACGTAATTTACACGACTTTTTAGGAGCTTAGATGTTCAGCACTCACCATGCCAGGTATTACGGCCTGCAGCCTGTAGCATTATCAGGACATTAACCTTCTCTACAAGCATGAGGGAGTTAAGCTTCGAACGTTTAGGTGAATGGCAAAAGCATGGTACCTATCAGAATGCCTTCTTAGCGCCCACAATCTTTTCTCGCTAGTGATAGCAGAAATGCCGAAGACTTCCCACAGATATTCCGTCTGTCTGCAGCCCGAAGAATCGTGTCACCGAATATATTATAATGCCTTTAAGAGATCTAGTCATCAGTGGGGTCCTTACTTAGGATCCTGGCAGAGCCAGCACCGGTTCAGGTCCGGAGAAAACTTCTTCTGAACCTTGAGAAGAAAACTTAAGGGAGAGTTAATACCGGGCTCCTACAAAAAAGTACGATATATAAAAAAAGAATCCAAAAAAACCTAGACTCAATTGGGTCGCCACATCGAGCGAATGGCCAATTGAGCTCCGGCCAAGAGAATCTTTGAAGACCGAACTTCTATTTTAAAAATAAAGCCATCGCGGATAACAAAGTACTTGTTCTGGATAACTGAAAGATAAAAGGCAGCCTTATCTCAGGCAGAGACTATTCACGAAAGCCTGTTAAGTACAGTAAACAAGTTAATGATGCATAATGTTTCTAAATACTTTAAAGCCTTATACAATAGCTCATCAGAAGCGCAGTGCAATGGCAACGAAATGCCACCGAGCTTAAACTGTTCACAGAATAGGCTATAGCCACATATAAGAATGTCATTAAGGGCATTGATATTCAAGGTACAATAAGTATTGATTTCAACCCTTCCGACACTTTGTGATTTCACAATAATTAATAATTCAAGTCATTTATTTTTAATACGTTTAAAAACAACAAGTCAACTAAGTGGTGGAAGGCAGTTTGAATTAATTAAAAATGTAGTAGTTAATTACCAATTAAGCAATGTGACAATTGACGTTGTCAACATAAGAGTTCAGCCCTTTCAGCATCTTCGAGATTAACGCGTAAGTCACCACGAATACTATTTATATTTTTCTTAAATTATTATTATTTTCTGAATTCCTATGGCATAATGCAGAAAACGATTTATAGAACATCTTCGTTCTAGTCAAATAAAATCGTTGCTGCCGAATTTGTATCAATTAGGCAATTGTGTAAACTATTTCTCTGTTTACAAAATTTATGAAGTGTCAAGGTTAATGTTTTTCGAATAGGAAGTGACAATCTACATGTTGTTGATGGAATATTTTAATTGAATAACAATTTTGTAAATATTTTATTTTTTTAGGACACGACGATTGTTCGTTTTAAGTGCAACTGACAGGACCAATCGCAAAGTATGTCGTGAGACGAAATAAATTCACACAGAATTGACATAATAAACACTGTCCAATCTATCTATTTAGATCAAAGTACGTGAAAGAATTTGTAATATTGGGCCAAATTAGTATATGCTAATTTTTTGGTTTCTTGATCGTAGGTCATCATGAGGGTCACCCTTGGGTGACATTTCTTTGTTTGGTCGAAAGCAACTGAAGACAAAATCTTTAGGGAAGGAAAAGAAGCAGCAACTTAAATAAAGTAAAATAAATTTCAGCCGAAAACTAAAGCCTAGTTTCTCCAACCATTGCGTGGGCGAAGTTATGTGTTTGACACGAATAGACGAATAGGCCTACAGTTTAATGCCAATTCCGAACGGCAATTTATTTTTGAGAAGCTTCTCATGCATTTCTTACTCTCGGATGTTTCTCAGACGTTCGCAAAAGGTGGGGCAGCGAATAAAAACTTTAAGGTGGTACGGGCCGGAATTAAACCAGCGATCCTTCGCTTAGTGGACCAACGCACTTATCCACTAAGCCACTGTACCCTCTTAACTTGGTTTACAAGTTTATACAAGTTGGCACGGGTCTTTAAGCTTGACCTATTCAATATCGCATATCGTAACCGGGTTACTTAAAAGCACTTTTTAGATCGACCAACACCACCCGTAAGTTCAAGATCTTCCAACGATTGAAACGAAAATGAATACATAAAATCCAATTAAAAGTACCTATATAATTTCGAGTACCTAGGTCTAACTGGAAAAAAGAAGCAAAAAATACCATTTGCATCTGAACATGACTTGAAACAAGGACTCAATTGTGGGCGATATATGTTTATTTTGTACAAAATAGCAATAAATAAAGAAGTTATCCCAGTGGTCTTAACAAAACTTATCATCTTTGAAACTTCAAATTGACTTTTTTACCCTTAACTGCCTGCCTGGAGTGTCTCAGACTCTGGCGATATTGTTTTTGGCTATAACTATTTCCACCGGCGTTTTTATTCTTCATTGTACCTTCTTCTTATCTCTATTCACAATACCGTGTTGGAGCACGTCGACGTAACACTTGCGCGCACGCGTGCTCCCTATTTCTTGCGATCTGAGACACTCCAGGTAGGTGTTTATTTGACGCCACAGACACGCTTCTAAAATCCTAAAAGAATCGGAAAACCTAGTATTTGTGTTTCAATGGGAAAAAGTCTATTTGCATAGGGTGCTCACACATGATGTATTCTGGACGCCAAAAAATGTCATTATATAACTAATATCATCCCGCCGAGATATGGCACAAAACCATTCTTTAGGCCTGCCTTCTAGCTGTTGTATGAAAAAGTAGTCTTTCAAAATAGCCCCTCATGGCAAAGTTCTCCTTTTAAACGGTAATTGAACTTCTATGACGAACTTAAGGGATTCGCTTTCGTCTTATAATAGTCATCTCAATTACCTAGCAGTGACTATTGGAAAGTATAATTGCGTGAGATGTAACAACGGAAGCTCAAGGACCCCATCCAACACTTCCATGAGAAATCGAAATTCCACCTGAAATGTGGTACTGTTCAGTTTAAAATCACTGGGTTCGGTCAAATACAGAAGGCATAACTCATTTACTCAGTACGTTATATCTCTAAATAGAAGACCACCTACACATCAGGGTGTCCCATTTAAGAAGTAAAGTTTAATAACTTCTACTTTGTATACTTTTACACCAACTCAAGTTTTTGCTGCTTAAAGCAAAAATATCCGCGCTTCGGTACTGGTCATAAAAAGACGAATACGGTGTGGTGGTAAAGGGTTCCAAAATCTCGACTTAAAGTCTTTATACTTTGATTACATTACTAACGTGCAAAGCTACAATAATATATATTTTGTAGAACCTCTACAACTGGCTGCCGCTTGAACGACACGTGGGAATTTGAAACTTCAAAAACGAAATGAGTTTCACCATACCGAGTGAACCGCTGTATTGTTTTGATATCAAACTGTTCAGACCCTGCCGAAACTACACTTTTACATAACTGTTTCTACATAGGTATATAAGTTCAGATCGTTTATCAAACTATAGGGCTATGCCAAATCGAAAACTGAAAAATTAAGTCCCGCCAATATACAATATGTAGGGTCCCGTTCCAAACAAATTCCTAGATTTTAAACCAGCTTCACTATTACAAAAAAATTCGGGGTAATAGCTTTCGATCTTTTTGGCAAGCTCCCCGTAAGAAAAAGCGGATCTTGAGTTTTGAAGACTTGTATGGTCATTTGGTTGAACTTTTTCCGATAGCGATAATGAAACACAATTCATATTTGCTTCGGATGCAGAAATCGACAATTTAGCAGGAATTTACAATGTCAAGATGAAAAATCAATATTTTTGAACGCATTTAAGTTGGAAACATAGGTGAATAAATATTTAGTGGAATATCAAACTTTTTGTAAAGCTGCGGGCAGTGATAAAGCGAAGCGAGTCCATGAGACAAAAACGAGCTTTTCGAAAGAAAACTCTTCTGACTACTTTTTCAAGCGAAAAATGTTTAGTATTTTTGTTGTTTTCAAAGAATAAATTCATTTAGAATATTAGAAGTTTTGTATATGTTTGTAATTTGTTGCTTCAAAAATTCATTGAAGCGATAACATCTCATTATCGAAAACGCCGATTAATACCGGATAACGAATTCGGATTCAGAACGAGGCACTCTACAATTGACCAAGTTTACAGAATTACCAACGAAATTTGAAAAAATGTGTCTCTCATGCTTTCGACAAAGTATGGCTTACGGGATTAAAATATGAACTTACCCAAATAATTATATAAGTTCCTAAGCTCTTATTTAGCGGGCAGACTATTTCGTGTTAAACATGTGTACGAGAAATCGCGGCGGGAGTTCCACAAGGAAGCGTTCTTGGTTAGATTTTATTTATATTATACACTCGTCATATACCGCGAGAAGATGATACTATCGCAGAGACTTTCGTGGATGATACGGCCATACTAGCTGTAGACAATTCGATTCAGTCCGCGACAAATAAGCTTCAACGAGCTATCGTGTTGTTCTCAACGAGAACTTAAATTTTACTTATAGAAATGAAAGCAATCTACATATTTATATTGACTCGGTACAAATTCCGTACGCAAACGAAGCTAAATACTTGGTAATGACGTTGGATGCAAAATTGAAATTGAAATTCGCATGTTAAGAAGAAACGCGAGGAGCTCGTTATCAGATTTAATCAAATGCATTTTGGAAGATTCTCCAAGCCCAACATGCAAAACAAGCTGCTTTTATATTTACAAGCGTGCCAAAAACTGTTTCGACGTTGGTATACAACTTTGGGGTTACTTTGGTATTACAAAGCAAGTAATATTTCCAGGCTTTCCGAAATAAAGTACTAAAATAAATAACAAATGCTCCGTGGTATATCAGAAACGGCGATATCCTCACAATCTATGTATTACTACCATCGAAGATGAAATATGAAATTTCGCGCTTAAAGAACACACTCGCCTAATTTGCGAATTGAGTACCAAGGAATTATAACCAGTTTATACACACAGCTTTCGAAAGACCTGATCTTGGGGAACAATGCCAGTTCACGAGTCGGAAGAAGCGTCAGCAACAAATAGTTTCATCACTCATATCGTTCCTCGTTTTAGATGCTCGGATAGCATCACGCATCGCATTTTCACGCCACTGTGCATAAGTGAGCTTAGTGCTATTCCAATCAGTTAAGTTCTTTAGCAGTTCTCTAGTTAAGTTATAAAGTTGGTTCTAAACCCTTATTTTCAGGAGCCATCTTCGGACTTTTCATTTTCTTTCTAACTTCGGTCTCGAAGAAGAAACATCAAACATCAAATTGTCAGGATATGTTTACACGCAGGTTATCAATTTTTAATTAATATTATTTAAAATACAAGTACATAAAGCCAATTCACGTTTTTGAAATCTTGCTAGGTATAAAAACTGTTTGAACAATTGTAAATGTTTACCCCTGAAGTTTGTCTGTCTTTTTGTAGAATGGGTTCTCTCCATTGTGAATAATGTCCTTAAATATTAGATAGGTGATAGGCCGAGGGTTAAGATATCGGCAGCTTGGCTTAAATTATTTCTCAGTTAGCTGAGTTAAACCTAATATTAAAAGTGCTTGTTGAACAAGTTAAATAAGATTTGTTTTTGGTGGATGCAGTGGCTTAGCGGTAAAGTACCACCTGAACGTTTTCATTCGTTGCCCCACTTCTTCCGAACACCTGACAAACATCCAAGAGTAAGAACTGTCATGAGAAGCTTCTCAAAAATTAACTGCATTTTGGAATCGGCAATAAACTGTACGTCCCTTCCATTCGTGTCAAAAAAATTCATCTTCGCACAGACAGTAGAAGCTTGGCTTTGGGTCCTGTATGGGCCGTTTACGACTAATATTTAAATATATGTTTTTTGATATATTATGTTAAATGCATCTAGACTTCTATGTCAATGTGGATCTCATGATTTCGTTTGAGTATTCCGGATAATTATATACACTTTTGGTCTGAAATTAATATTTTTCTCTCAAAATAACTAGCGCCCGCCAAATAACTTTTTTTTTTGAAAACATCCAGCGTAGCTTCGGCTGTGTTACACGTAGCGCCGTCCTGTTGAAACCAAATGTTGCCAATATCCTCCTCTTCAATTTTTGTGAACAAAAATTCGTTCAACATGGCCCGATAACGAACGCCATTGACTGTAACGGCCAGTCCTTGATGTTGTTGTTGGTGTTGTTGTTGTTGTTCGTTGTTCAAACGTATACACAACCATATTCGTTCAGCGGAAGGATAAAACTAATTATTTGTCAAATCAGACATGAGCAAAGTGTTACCATTCGCCTAATAAGCACTAGTTGAAAAAAAAACGTTAGATGGCGCTCCCTATATAACATAGTTTTTGGGTATTCTCCAGGACCTCCCGTTGTATCAATTCGGTTATTGACTTCTCCCACCTAAAACCACATTAAACAGGATAAACACAGATTCTTGAAAAATGGTTCAAGGGGCGTGACTAATTTGGTGAAAAAAAAAAATTTCATTTGTATTCATTTCAAATTATAAAAAGCCCTTTCTCCCTCCAAAGATACTGTCTTGATGCTGACTTTCATAGGACGATGCATAAATTGAGAGGACCTAAAATCGAATGCTTCTAGTTTCAGAATTTGCTCATTGATGTTCGTCTGAAAGAAGTTGTAGACGAAATTGCGAAAGTTTTAACCCAAGACCCTACAGTCAGTAGTCCAACGCACATACTACTGCACCACTCGCGTACTCATTTTATTAAAACATCTTGTAAATCAATCATCTCATTTGATCGATGAGTCCAATCGAGGAGTGTAATGTGCAATTTAGCACATCCAATTGTATCAAGCGGATTAAGAGGCTTACCCATAGTTTATTAACCACAAAACAAATAACGTGCATAGTGAGTGAATGTGTGTGTTTGTGTATGTGCGCCTCTGGAACAGATATTTTTTTAAACAAATAAAACAAACAAACATAGCAGAAGAATACTTACTTTATTTCGTCCATGGTCCGCTGTGATAGGCATCTTGCCACGTACATATGACTGTGGGACTTCATTGAGCGCGCGATGGCGCATTCGGTCCTAAATGCTACACAATCACTTATGCATTTAAATAACATCAGATATGTGAACCATGAAAATAATTTACCTTTTGTCATCTACCAAACCGGACAGAGGACTGTCCTGATGTTGCAACACAGCTCCTGCCTGCCTCTGACCACGTACATCAACCATCATCTTCGTAGCGGTGTCGTCCGATGTGCAATGAACGAGCGCCTTTCAAAAACCACCCTATCCTGCCGAAATACACACATACATGCAACGGCATGTTTGTTAGCATCGATGGTCGGTCTCGCTCGCGAAGCATGTGTAGGCAGAGATTGGCATCCTCTCCGTCCACACAATATATCGCTATTATGCTGATAACATTTATAATTCCAGCAAGCTGGAGTCCCAGTGTTGACCCCAAGCTGGAGAGGTGATAGCTGTTATCCCGGCAGAGGTGTCCACACTCTTTTGCGAAGCGCTTCGCACAGAGTTGAACAATGCGGTACCACATTGTCCGGCATCGATATTAGTGCGCTTTTGTCATATGGTTAATCGTAAAGGAATGCTCACCGCAGGGTGCCACAATTTTTGTGTTTTATTCAGGTTTATTTTTATAATGCTCACTGCAAGCATACCTTCGGGGTGCCAGTGCGTTGCCGATGCGTTGGTTGGTGTTGGTGCGACTTGGACACTAGTACCGTGCAAATCTGACTTCTGCCATCTGTGAAGAAGTTCGCAAATCTTGTGGATATTGCTATTCAGGATTCATCGCATATTTGTCGAAGACTTTATTGCTGACTGCTGTTTATTTTTTATTTTTATATTATTTGCTTGCTTTAAAGATGTTGAATATGGGAAATATATTTATATGTTTTTTTTAGTTTTGTATGGAGAGAATGCCGGTGAGATATGATGTTAAGGATGATATAACTGAAAAAGGTGAACTCGGATGTAACAAAGTTTGTGACTAATACATAAAAATTACCCATCATTAGATTCTCTTACCTGAGAATAAGTACTAATTAGATTCCCTATCATAGTATAGTATAGTACATGTCTTTGCAAAATGTGTTAAACTAACTTTTGCGGAAGTTTTCTAAAAGTTTCACGATGAAAGTTCCTTGAAGAAATTCAGTTTAGCCTAATTTATAGACAATTTGACCGGGATAACATTTTAAGTAAGAAAATAATTTGTAGGGTGTAAGGAATGGAAAAAAATTGATTATGGGGGTAGTCAAGTTCTCTTGCAACTTTGGCACTACACCTTTATATGTAGGGAGTAAGGTTTGGAAAAAAATTGATTAAGGGGTAGCCAAGCTCTCGAGAAACTTTGGCACTACACCCTCTTCACCCAACTCAGGCCATATAACCCCCCTATAACCCCGCTTACAACAAAGCTATAATCAAACATTTTTCATGTTTTTAGTTTTCCAAATCGTGAAAATTGGGCCCACTATACCTACTATACTTTCACAACTTCAAATTGGAAAACTAGTCAAAAATAAAAATATGCAAATATGCAATGCAAACTTGGCATTCCTTGTTGGATCTGCGAAGTTGTAAGGCCAAAGCATATTTTGTATAAGAGAAGTTGGCTCTTCTGTAACAGTTACAGTGATCCACAAAAGTCTGCGTACAACGATGAATTAATGATATATCGTAGCGGTGTTCCCAAAATTAAAACATTAAAATTCTCCAATGGGTACATTTCAGTAAAACGATTCACCTTTCACTTATTTCAAACAAAATGTACATAATTTTATTAGCCACATAAGAAAAACTTAATAATAAAAAAAATTAGTCACTGAATTCTCTCCACTAAAGTTTGCGTACACCTATTAAAGAAAAGAGGATAAGTTAGTTTAACTGGATAAAAAGATAACATTACATATTTTTACTTTTATGGCTTATATTTGGTGGGATATCCTTTCATCTTTATGACCTCCTTAAGTCGGTTGGGCATAGAATTTATCAGCTTTTTGGTACATGAGCTGTTAATATTGTTCCATTCTGACAATAATGCTTCTTTAAGTTAAGCTTTATTCAAAAATTCGTGAGTTCTGATCCTACGCTCTAATTCATCCCACAAATGTTCGATAGGATTAAGTTCTGGACTCTGTGGGGGCGTTTTCTGCATGTGAGGAACATTAAACAACAGCCACATACGCACTTTATGGGCAGTATGTTTGGGATCGTTGTCTTGCTGAAAATAATAATCGTTAGAGATTTCCAGTATTTCAGCACTGTCTTTAAAAATTTTTTTGAGGATATCAATGTAGACGAATTGATTCCTTCAATTATTTCCAATTTTCCGACAACCACTGCGGACGTACAGCCCAATACCATTACACCGCTACCACTGTGTTTCACTGTTTTTATTGTGTCCTTGGGAGTTAGAGCTTCGTTTTGATGTCGCCATACTCTCAAGCGACAGTCCGAGCCAAAAATATTATACTTAGGCTCGTCCGAGAATATTACTTGGTGCCAAAAATCCTGAGGTTTATTTACGTACTCCCTTGCGAATGCGAGACGTTGTTCTCTATTTATTTTGCTTACCAATGGTTTTTTTCTGGGTGCGCACGACTTGAATCCCATTCCGACGATGGCCCTTCTTACCGTTTCTTGATGCACTGTGATGTTGTTATGCAATCCAAGGTGTGTACATATCTTCTGGGCACTAGTGAATGGCTCCTGGTCCACAATTCGCTTGAGCGTCCTCTTATCCCTCGGAGTTAGCTTCGACGGTCTTCCAGATCTTGACTTTGATTTGACCCGACCTTCATCCCTAAAGCGATTTATAGTTGTTTGGATCGTTAACCGAATTCTTGAAGTTAACTCAGATATTTGGGAGTAAGACGTTCGTTGTTTTATGTATAAATTAAGAATAAACTGCCTTTCACAAACACTTAGCTCCCTGTTTGCCATTTTGCGCGTTAATCTTCATCGAATGCTAAGGAAAATTATTCTGTCTAAGAGCACTGTTACTTACTGCGACAGCACTTGTTGATTTGTTGCGAAAAATGTTAACCGTTACTTCGATGCCGTTCAGGCAAAAAAAATTCTGCAGCTGTACGCAAATTTTTGTGGAGAGAATTCAGTGACCAAATTTCGAAAACTCCTAGAACTTTATGGTTTTCTGTGTTAAGGTGTTAGGTTAATTAATAGGTGCAGTAAATAAAAAAAGCAAATTTACTTTTTGGTTTTTCAATCCCGAAAAAATTTGCCTACAAAACATACTTTTATTTTTATTTTGTAAGAGCTGCCGTTGTGTTTTAATACACTTTTTTTCATTGAAAGCCATTTTTTTTTGTAAACTGTCCCTCCCGCCTAAACGGGGCAAGATAGAAAATAAAAAAATATGCTTCAACTCGACTCCTACAAAAAACAGGTTTCAAATAAATTTTTCTACAGACATTGTTTGTATGACGGGTTCCAACATTGAAACCCGCTTTCACAGCTTTCGCTAAGAAGAACGTTTAAACCCTTTGCTCAGAGAACTTCAACAACGAGATACAACAGACAGCGGAACAGTCATCCACGCGATAGCACGATGAGCGACGGAGATACCTCTGTATCTCTGCAATAATACCTCCAAATCCATTTAGAAATCCTCACATATACAGAATATCCTGTATAACCTGTTTCTGATGTATGATGGGGAGAATCGAAGATACTTGCATAGCATGTTGCACAGAGAAAGAGCTTGCTCTCAATTATTTTTCAGTCGTCTCTTTATACCCTATTCTACGGGTACATTCATTTTGACACATAGTTTGTAACACCCCTTAATAATCGCCGCAGACCCCTAAAAGTATATATATTAATGATCCCTGATCATGATCCCAAAACCTAAGACTATTTAGCAATGCTTGTTCGTGCGTCCGTATCAACCGTCCGCCTTTAAATTTATGCTAGGAAGCTTAAATTTGGAACATAAGTGGTAAAGTTTTAAATAATTTAAAATACGCCCACTGCCACGTCCTAAATTTCGAAAAGCTGTAGTTGAAGAGATAGAGGGTTTGAACCTTAAAATTACTTAAAATTACGCTAGTGCGCAATTCCTTCCTAAACGCCAGTATCGAAGTAAAATTTTATCAACATTTTTGTCATGGATTAATTTAAATGATCAAAAGTTATTTAAAGGCTTAGCAACGTGAACGATCACCATGAGTGCTTTCATTGTTAAATGTTTTAATCGCGTCTTGATAATATAATATGTGAAAGTTGGTTTATTTCAAATGATCATTCCACCAAGTAAATGAAATTGCTTATTTTAAAATTTTGAATCTATGTCGTCAGAAGCGGCTGCGGGAGCATCTTTTTAGGATTCGTAAAAGTCAATGATAATGTAATTTTGCAAGACGTTCACTATCAGAATCTTTCACTGCTCAATCTGGAGTTCCTGAAGAAAGTTTATTTCATCCTTTGTGTCAACCAGCTTTTAACGATGTTGAAGCAAGTATCCACCAATATCTTTACATGCGATGATTATATAAACTGCCATAAATTCATGATCTTTTCATAGAAATTATCAAAGTCATTTCACAAAAATATTTTTTATAATATCCATAAATTTCACTTCTTGAGAATTTAAAATCGTGTTTATTGAAAAAATCAAATTTGTGAACCAAACCCCTTCTTAAAACAATGCCAACGAATATTTTCATCCCTTGGTGCGGCATCAAAAACGATTTATTTAATGCTAACTATTAGCCCATAGGTACTAACAAGGAATTGAATATTTCGTTCCTTTCTTTCTTTTGCACAAATAAATTTTACAAATCAGAATAACTTGTTATATTGATTGTTTTAATGACCTTGATGAATTTTTTGGCTATAATATTTAATCAAATCGAATAAAAACTATTCGCCGTAACCTTACTCGATTTACCCTAAAAGTCAACATAACAAACTTCTCCTTACTTATTGTGGCACCGCATCCTAAGACAAATTAAATTTGCCACACAGTTTGCAGCTGGTTTTAATATTCGTGCTTATATTGTCATCTTTTCTTGTAATCAGCATCAGTAATGATGTCGATTTAGCAATGTCCCAACGTCCGTCACTGGTTTAGAGGTAATTTTGAGGTAGAAGGCTGAATATATCCGAAAAATATCCATTCACCAAAACAAACGCTGACTTAGTTTGCTTTTTAAGATTCTATGCCACACCTACATCTTGTGGGCCTTTTTTAACAAAATATTATTTTGAAAACAACAAAAACTGTATACAAAATATTTTCACCTCTTTTTTGACTAAAACTCATTTGGGTAAATGTAATAGAAAAGTATTTAAAATGTTACTATACAAAATTTGTTTCAAGCACTATTTTTAAGGTGTATGTAGGGATTCGGATAGGGTATAAAACAGTTCACTCCAAACGACATACATAATCATCCGAGCGTGCCATCTCTGGTTTGAATAGATGCGGTCTCTGGAACAGAGTGAACGCAAACTATCATATGACCCCTGCCTCATGGATAATACATTTGATGCAATCAAACCGGAACTTACACTTTCTTAAAGTTTAATAATGGTTACGGCCACGATCTATACCTAAGGGTCTCAGACATTCTCAAAACAGACATATAATTTACTAATGGTTAGGTACTGCCCAAAAAAAATATCTAAATTTGAGAATTGGAAAACAAGAAAACCAAAGCGAAATGAAGCCGATAAAAAAAACATAAGGAAAGGCTACAGTCCGCTTGGAGCGAACAGTACGATACCCTATCCATATCCCTATATGCCCCAAAGAAAAACGCATTAAGAAGGTGATGGATAACATTTCATTCTATGAAATTTATAAAAAAAATATATTTTTTGAAAAAACGCCCCCAAAAAATGGGCGTGGCCAATAACTTTGTATGGGCGATATATTGGAAAGAATATTTGCAAAATTTTTTGCTAAGCATTTTTTTTGAGTTTCTATGAAAATTTTCGCTGAAAACAGCATTTTAGTGAAAAAAGCCCACAAAAAGTAGGCGTGGCAAAAAATTTTATATGACAGACTTATAAAGGAGGGCAGTGCCTACATATCTTGTAAAGGTTCCAATACTCTATCTCTCTAACTTAAGCCTTAAAATGTTTTTTTCTAAATTGTGGGCGTGGCAGTGGGCGGATTTAAAAACTTTTAACACTTTACCAGTTCGGGACCCTAAGGAGTGTATGCTCTAAATTTCAGCTTCATAGCATAAATTTAAAGGCCTCAAAAGTTGATACGGACGGACGGACGGACGGACGGACATTGCTAAATAGTCTTAGGATTTGGTCCTGATCATAAATATATATACTTTTATGGGTCTACGACGAATATTAAGGGCTGTCACAAACTATGTGTCAAAATTAATATACCCTTAGAAAGAACGATAATCCTATAGTATTTGTTTATAATATAAATTTACCATTTATGTTTACGTTTTAGTCGCCAAAGAATTGGCTTCACCTTTTAACGAAATGCTGGCCGTCATTTGCATCCTATGCTAATTTGATGAATTTTTTTTTTCTGGCGAAAATTTTTTTGACATTCTTTTTATTGAGCTAATACTTATTTGATTTATTTAAAACAGTAAATTCTTAATATCACAACTTCAAAAAATTCTAGTACATTCGACAAGTAAATTTTGAAAGAACAATATGGAATTAATCACGTAGGATTATTTTGTTTATTCTGTAAGGTTTTTGTGAAAGCCTTAAAAACTTCTTAAAGCAATGTGACAATTGACATACAAATTTACACCACATTTATATGTTGCAAAAATGTAATTTCACACATACGAATGGTTGAGGAAGCTAGGTCCTAGAACTTGTAGCAGCTCTATATACAGAGAGTGCTAGCATTTGATTTTAACTTTTCTTGGTACGCATTATTGACATGTCCTTCAACAAAATATTTTCAAAAAAATACCACACTCATTGCGAAATGAATAAAACAAAATCGTGGCTTCCTTTCGAAACAAAAGAAATTCCTTCTTCATCGCCACACAACATGAAACACAGGAAAATTTTCATCTCCTTGTTTGTTTGATTTGTTCAAATTTTATTCGCAGATCAGAACGTGTTGTATCTCAAATTACCATTCCAAGCGTCCGACATTCGTATAAATCTCAATCCTTTCATTTCATTGATCATCGGAATATTATGCATGTTATCATACAGAGATCAATGGAATCCATAACCCCTAAAGCCTAACCAAGACAGCACGTCACAATGGGAATTTCAATCATCACAATTGTTGTGATTTCTACACTGGCATGCCATGCCCTTCATTGCCCGTGCCGGTAAAGGGGGACAAATTAAAAAGGATATTCGATAATAGGTACACAGTACACAGAAAACAGAAGGAAAACACAGAACAAGAGAAATGTCCTGAAAGTTTTTAATCATAAAAAACAAATGCCACCATCATGATCATCTCAGTCCCACTTGGTATCGGTGAGATGGCACATCAAAAATGCGTGTGATCCTCTTCAATTCAATTTGTTTCCACTTTTGTTGTCCTCCTTGTTGCCTGTCTGCTTGCCTGCCTCTCTGCTGGTGCACTGCATCTTACGAGCTCAGGTAGACCTCCCGTACTTGTTGTGGTACGCCTGCGTCTTCATCGTTGGTCGTGGTCATTTCATCATACGTCATCTGGTCATGGGTTGAAACGTAAAATGTTTTATGCTTAATTGAGACATCGTCTCTTTTTTCAGTTCTCTGTTCGTAAGGATGAGGCCGGAGGAGAAAATTATTATATTTCATGAAATGCATTCATGCATTTCATCCTTTTTTTCACATTTTTATTTTATTCGTTGATGCTCACCGGGATCTCGATGTCGATCTCGGCGTTTAATCAATGCCTGAGCTCTCAAGTGTCAGAGGAAACGATGAAATTATTTCATGTCATCTCAAGGACGGACCGATGCGCATTTGATTGGGCCACCTACCTCACTGTGTGGTAAACTGATGAGAAGATATGGATTAATGAAAGTAGGTGCGGGTTTTTATCCTTTGGAGTGTTTTTTATCGCTATGAATCTGATTCCGAAAATAAAAGCTTTTTATACAAAATTATATTTGTATGCTTAAATTGGGCAGTTTTCAAATGGAAAAAACACATTGCAAAACTGATTTTTTTATTATTTCTGGCACTGGTCCCTGTCTTTCTTTATATTTAAAAGCACCTCTCCCAGCTACAAAGTTTGATAAGTAACCTGAAAATCATATCAACCTATACAGCCTCTACGGTCGCGAGTGATGCTGTTCCAAAGGAAGTTCGTTAATTTTTTCCCACCGACCTAGGAGGCATTTATCCTAAGATCTTCTTTGCTGTTGTACATTATTGTCCATTCGCTCGATGTGGCCTATGTAGCTAAGACATTTAGTGTTCTCGTTTTTAGACTTTAGCTTGTACTACACTCAGACCTATTCTTGTGAAAAATCTAGTTCATTGGTTTGCTTCATTGTCCTTCCATTTGGACATTTAATTGCACATATTTTCAGGAAAACCAATGATCTAAAGAAATTTTCTAACGGCCTGGAAAAAGGCCGTCATAATTTATGTGTTGAACAGATAACAGATAATTATAACCTTAGAGTCATACAAAATAAAATTGTGTGTCGTAAAATCATCGTAAATGTAGTAAACTTGGTAAGTTTACGAGGTGCTAAATCAAATGTCAAACATTTTTATAGGAAATACTTAACGACAAGTTAGTATACTTACTTCGTACATTTTGCGTATAATTCAAAATATCAAATTTGCTAAACTTATGAAATAGCACAATTCACAATTCGAACAAGGAGTGAGGAAATTCCGAGCAACAACCAACTGGACGAGGTTTTGTGACTAAATATATACATAAACATGGCTAAGCCCTTGCAAAGCTCAGTACGAGACAAAAGGTAGGAAGAACGAATGAAGCCATTATCAGCCGTTTTGAACCGTCATGTCCATTTCATGTGGAACGACGACCTATATAGGATACGTAGAGATGTCAGTAGGCTTTCGATTAGGTCACTTAAGACTAATTCAGACGATGACTGGAATCCTTATGGATCGAAACAAAAAGATTATAAGAAACTAAATCGGAAATCGAAGAATGTCTCTTGTAGAAATTTTTGCGAAACGATCGAAAACCTCAATTCTACTAGTATATTATTTAAAGTTTTAAAACGAACTAATTCTTCCATACTAAAAACACCGATTATTGCTTCACAAAACCATAAGTGGAGATTTTTAGTCTCCAGCTGGAACACATATTTCTACTACTCAACGGGCTCCCGACCCGTATAGAGTCTCTGACTGAGACAGAGCAGCCTTCCATCCTCTACGGTCCCGGGCACTCTGCTTCCAGTTATCCAGACCAAGCGCTCTGGCATCCGCGATGGCTTGGTCTTTGAAATGGAGATTCGGTCTTTCTTGTCGTCTCGAACCTGGGGGCTGGGATTCGAAGATCCTCTTGGCTGAAGGATTGTTCATTCGCTCGATGTGACCGAGCCAATGTAGTCGGCGTGTTTTGACTTTTTGGACTACATCCACATCTCGGTACAGCTCATAGAGTTCGCGGTTATATCTTCTCCTCCATTCGCCCTCGCAAACAGGGCCATAAATTTTTCGAAGAATTTTTCTCTCAAAAGAGTTAAGTATCTGCTCTCCTTTCCTGCTTATCTATCTAGCACTCAGCACAATATAGCAGAACTAGCAGGATCAGAGTTTTGTATAGCTTACACCTCGTCCTTCGAGTTAAGCATTTTAAACCCATTTGTTTTGCCAAACCGAAGTAGTAATGGTTTCCTCGGGTAATTAATTCTTCGTTGAATCTCCACTAAGGTGTCGTTTGCGGAGTTAATGTTAACCCCGAGGTAGGTAAACTCCCGAACCACCTCGAAGTTTCTGCTTTCAACAGTTACGTTTTTTCCTAGCCAGTGGACAGATGTTTCCTTGTTTGTTGGAAGCATGTACTTGGCTTTGTCCTAGTTTACTTCAAGGCCAACTAAGCGCGCCTGTTCTTCAATTGCCGTAAAAGCCTCTATCACAGCACGTTGGGAACGGCCGATGATGTCGATATCGTCCGCATACCCCAGTGGCTGTACAGATCTGTTAAAGAAAGTGCCTTCCATGTTTACACCTGCCCTGCGCACTATCTGTTCCAGAATGAGGTTGAAGAAGTCACATGATAGCGCATCCCCTTGCCGGAATCCGGTACATATTTGGAACAGTTCAGATGAGCTACTGCCAAACTACACATTGCACCGCCTATTCTCCAGCATCACACGGCACAATTGGATCAGTTTTGCCGGGATCTCAAATTCGGCCATCGCCACGTAGAGCTCCTGACGATGAATGCTATCATATGCAGCTCTGAAGTCGATGAAAAGGTGATGTGTCTCGATTTGAAATTCGTTGGTCTTTTCCAGGATTTGTCTTAGTGTGAAAATTTAGTTTCTGAACTATCGAATATGCACATTGGAATTATGTTATACGCTAATATATTTATTTATTTAACACCTTCAGATTTGTCGAATGAAAAAACACAAGATCATGCTGACTAGAAAATGTCAAACAATCAAACTTAATTTCATGCTGCTGATAACTGTAGCAGTAATGCCAAACTAAGATTCAGTGACGTTTTGCTCCTTAAATGATGGGGTCAATCGGCCTTTGGTAACTAGAAAATACTGGTACATTGCTTCGATTGCGGCAACTGATAAGGCTATTCGATGTGCTACCGTGTAATTTGAAGGTTTCAAGTCGTCCTGGCACCGGTATTGAAGAATTTGGCAATGGCATTGAAAAAGCCTAGACAATTTGCAGCAAGAATGGAAAGCCTTTCGGTTACAGCGATGTAAGTGCCATTCATTTCGCTTTAATGACAGAACGCAGCACTTTATTTTTGAAGCATTAAATTCTACTCTATTGGTTTCACCCCACTTACTCAAGTTCAAAATTTAATGAGCTAAAAAAATGTTGCCGTTTTACCAGGCCGTGAATTTGTCCTATTGAGTGCAGGGGGAGGCAAAGCACTCTTAAAGAAATCGTTTAAAGTTTCCCAATTGGCTTTTTAGTATTGGCATACGGTTTTTTAGGAGCTTTTATGATGGGCTTAAGAAAATACTTACAGAAAAAATAGCTTTAAATACATTTAATATCAGTTTACTTTAAAAGTATCATGTGACACGCAAATGTTTCACTTTATATTTGACACATTATTTTAATGGCCTTACAACTAGAGGGATTTTTTTTTTAAAAAAAAACATTAAAACGATAAAACCCCAATTTTTATTTTCCACTTCCACACCTTGACTTACTGAATGTAATGTGTAATTCATTTGGCTTTACTATTTATAAAAGCAAAATTTTAAACACACCTTATTTAAATTTACATTTTATCGCATTTTATATGACCAACTTTTTTTTATTTATTGCAATTATTATTCGCAAGCATTTATATTTTAATATATACTTGTCCATATATAATAGTTCGACAAATTGTTTATTAATATTCAATGCACATAATTTAATGAAAGATCTGTCATTAGCTTACCGTGAGTGTACATAATTGAATAATTAAGGCGATTAAAAGAGATAAAATTTGCATGTACATATTTAAAATCTATGTTGTTGACTCGTGGAAGTGAGGAAATATAATTGAATAAAATAGTACAACTTGCAAATATGTACAATAAGAGGCTTTGTTCAATTTAATAGGTTATAGCGTGGGAGAGGATAAAATGTACCCTCCCTTTTATAAGTACGAATTTGTTCATGGAATTTTGGAATATTTAGATAACCAAAATGAATAAGTATGTCTATGAGTATACTTTGGAATACTCCCACTTCCCACTCCCACATTTTAGAAAAAAAAATACTGTGTGAACGTCTCAAACCCTTCTGGAACACACTTATCGGCAAGTACACACTAGAGCAAATCCTGGAAAAGACCAACGAATTTCAAGTCGAGACACACCACCTCTTATCGACTTTAAAGCCGCATATGATAGTATTCATCGTCAGAAGCTCTACATGGCAATGACCGAATTCGGGACCCGGGCAAAACTAATCCAACGGTGTCGCGTGGCACATGAGAACACGCGGTGCAATGTGCAGTTTGGCAACAGCTCATCTGAACTCTGCCAAACATGCACAGGATTTCGGCAAGGAGATGCGCTGTCGTGTGATTTCTTCAATCTTGTTCTTGAGCAGATAGTGCGCAGGACAGGTATCAGCACGGAAGGCACTATCTTCAATAGATACGTCCAGCTACTGGGATATGTCCAATTTACATCATCGGACGCTCCCAACATGCCGTGGTAGAGGCTTTTTATTCTGCCAGTTCTGCTGTACTATGCCGAGTGCTGGAGGTAAGCACAAAAAGACAGTAAATATTTGGCTCCTTTTTTAGCGGATATTTGGTTCTGTGTGCGAATGAAGGCGAAGATACAACCGCGAACTCTGAGCTGTCCCAAGATCTGGATAAAGTATAAGCTCGTCGACTACATTGGCTCCGCCACATCGAGCCAATCTTTCAGCCAATATGTTCAAAACGACAAGGAAGACCGAACATCCGTTTCAAATACCAAGCCATCGCGAAAGCCAGAGCGCTTGATCTGGATAACCGATATCGCAGAGGATGGAAGGCTGCCGTGCCTCAGGCAGGAACTCTTCACGGGTCGGGAGCACGTTAAATAAGTTGTTTGTTTTACAAAATGTTAGTTTGGTATCCGTTCCCTTTTCCTGCATATGGTGCAGCACTGTTAACCGTTTTTTCTTTTCTTTTTTTTGGCAAACTGAAGAGCTTTTGTTTTCTATGCTGATTCTTTGTTTGAGGAGTTGATGTTAACCCCGGGATGGGGTTGTGATTTTTTGTTGAAAGCATGTAAGAAGAACTTTCTTAACTGCCTATTCTAGAAAATGCTACCACTAACTTACTAGCTCTGCACTCCGGGGTGGATCTGGGAAACAATTAAAAAGTATCTCCTTTGGCTTACTGCCTCACAACCACTTAAGTCTAGGCCTTCCTCTACTGTGGAGGGAAGATTTTGTGGCTGGAACCTTAGATTTTATTCGCTCTACATGTTCGAGCCATCTCAAATGTTCAATGCGCTGTTTATTGAAACTGTCGATATCGCTGTGCAGCACTTACATTTGTTCGTTGAATCGTCTTTCAGAACCCGTCAACGCCAACGGGACCAAATATCCTACAAAAATCACTCATTTTTTAAATAGTTTACGCTTTGAGTCTGTCAGGTTGGTAAACATTATCCTGAGCCGATTTGTCGTTTACGTGGGCGTCTCGCCAGAATTACTATACTTTACTATACTAAAACGTTTTAACTCCGCCTTGTCACGCCAGTGGCATGCCAGCCCGGATAAAGGAGGAGGTGTTGGAGGCAACGGTTTTTAACCTATCCTCTGTAAAATAATCTGTTAGTGTACTCTAACCTACAGGAGTAGTAGTTAAAACTCAAAATATTGATGAATGAACAACCTTAAGGATGTTAATACTCCAGGTGGTACTGGTAATAGCAAAAATCCATCCGTGGTCTTCTGGACTGCGGCTGGGGCACGGACTCTGGAGGCCCCAACATTCATTGAAACCACAAGCGACTCTTGTGGCTCTGTGTCCGACTCTTTGTGTAAACTGAGCATGAGTAAGGTTGCTACCCACTGCACCGCTGCTGACAGCTTGACCCGTGATATCTCTACGGTTGAACGAGCTCCTGAAGTGGCTGGCTTTGAGGTGCACTTCACTAAGGGTCAGCGAAAGAGGAAAACAAAGCAGCTGAGCGATCAGCGGCGCAAAAAAGCTCCACAGGCTGAAGGCGCAAGCACTCCGGTCGGCTCTTCGGGATAGGTCGGTGGAAGTCTCACAAACGGAAGCTGACCTGACCCCTTCACCAGGCAATGCCTCCTCTTCTGCTGGACCGAAAAACAAGAAGAAGCGACCCAAGCTCGTGAAGAGATACAACCCTCCTCAAGCTATCTGCCCACGTCCTGTCTCCAAATGAAGTCGGTACTTCTACCAGCAAAGGTAGTCATTTGAAATACACTTACAACTCACTAACATAAACTTCGTCGAATGTATCAACATTATATGACAATTAATGTGACAGGGTATCAACGCATGCATTAACGGTTAAGCAACTCGTGCAATGGAGTTTCTTGCCAAATATTAACCAGTTTATCCAGTATGTTATTCAACAATTGGATGAGTTAAGCAACTTTGGGTGCAGAGCTTACGTTATTGGAAAATGCAACTCCTAATGAACATTAATTATAAAAATTAAATTTTAAAAATTCCTTCACGTAATATAATAAAAACCATTTCCACTTTTTAATACCTTAATGTAGGTCCTTTTTTACGGGGTGGTAGGTAAAAACCCGTAAAGAAAGATCTTTCCCACCGTTCCTTTTTGAACATTTTTACTTTCTCACATTTTGACAAGTTGCCGCCACCAACTTCAACTTGCCGCTAAGGGCCCTCAGAAGTCGAACACTCTCTCTTTCTGTTTAATTTTTTTTTTCTATGGGTGTTTTTTTACGCAGGTAATTCTCCCCTGTCCTTACTTTAAGTATGCAATAATTCATCAGTGTAAACATCCTTTCAATCGTTTATTGTTACAAGAATAACTGTGATTTTCTTCCATTGTTAAGTTCCTTTTTTTTTTACTTTTTATTTATTGCTTCATTGTCCTTGTACGCGCTCCTTCTATTTAACCTCTGTTTGGTGTGTGAAATGCTGTTCCCGTTCCCGTGTCCACAATCACACACCGATCCGAAAAGTATTAACACAAAAGGATAGAGAAGGTGATTTTGCCCTCAAGCCTCGGAATTAATGCCATCAAAATCGAATGAAACTGACCAAAACGAAGGCAAACGGATGCGAACACCTAAAGAATGATGTACAACAAAATACGAGTAAGATCAATCGATCGCATTCTCAATCAGACGACCAATTGGCGCCGCTATATACAATACCACTTGAGAGAGTGACCCATGAAATGGAGGTAGTAGAACCATGATGTTGGTGTTGCTGTAGCTTTTTTTCGGCAGTCTTGGACCGCAAAGAAACTACCATGGCAAGTGTTTTATGTTCTCTTTAAGCTTCTTTCCAATGGCAAGATACATTTGTATCTACTTTATAAAAGAAAAAGATTCAGAAGCCGAACAATAGAACTTTGTCCTGCTCTTTGGTCAGCAACAACACTAGTTCTGTCATTGAGTTTTCGGTGATATTGTTCTGGTCTTGGATAGGTTGGTCTTTCTTCGGTATTTCCGTGCGAACTGAATCGTTAGCATCGGATTATGAATGAATGACTACATGGTCAATTATAAATTCATAATCACATTAGGTAACTTTTGTTTCCTTTGTTTTGGAAAAGATACAAAAAGAGAGCGAGAGTATAAAGGACACATCATATGGAAACTGTGTTCCAAGAACCGTGGCTCTTGCCACATTTTAGGAACAGATAAGCGGAAGATAAATGGTAGACTAATCTGTCTTATGTGGGTGACCTATTGTTGTCTGTGAAGAGACCTCACCGAAATCATCCAATTTAAATCTTAAACTGTTTGAATTGTTGCAACATTTTTGTTATATTTTGTTCTATGATTCATCGAAAAATACCACATCAACATGAAAAGGAAGTAGCATAACGTCTGAAGTGTACTTTTTAACTTTCTCGTATAGGTACATGAGTATACTAAAGAGAAAGTTATTGCGATCGTGCGGAAATTTCGAACTCAAACTGAGTATGAGGGATGATATTACGACTATAGAGAAGTCCAAAAAAGTGGGTCCGCCAATGCCGTCCGTCCGTCGGTCTGTCTGTCTGTCTGTCTGTCTGTCTGTCCGGGCGCTGTATGGCGCAACGGTTCGACGGATTTGCTTCAAAGTTCGTATATTAGGTTCTTGGGGTTACATATCGGGGCATCTTTTTATTTTTTGCTTTATCGTTTCAAATAACGGTACCTGCCATACAAATTTTTTTTGTGAAAATGACTTATCACTATTTTTCTCGAAAGTGGTTCCAAGGATTTCGGTCTTTTTTTGTTCTTAGGATGTTTGGGATGGGTTAAAAAATTTTGCTTACTCAGTTTTTGGAAATCGATTAACGGTAATTTATAAAACGGGCAATATCTCGAAAACTAATAAAAGTAACTTCAAAAAAATTTACAGTTTTTTTATACTATAAACTCGAACAAATCTGCATACTTAGATTTTTTAAATAATTTTTTTTAATACCATTTCTATATAACGGTTTTCTTAAATTTAAATTAAATTCGTTTTCTAAAAAACGGCTCCAAAGATTTTGATAATTTTTTGTATTTCGAACAATTATGTTAAAAGCGTCCAATTTGCGAAATTACATCAAAATCGTTTTTGAGAAAATAAAATTTTGTAAAACCTAAAAAGTGATTTAAATAAATTTCTCACCATTATTTTTCGATTAATTTTGCGACTCAAAAACGCATCTCATGTACCGTGAAAGTTTCGTATGACGCAGTCGTGCACATTATTATTTTAATTTTAGGGAGGAATTGGCCTTATGTTCGAGTTGACTCACTGATTCATTCAAATTTCAGATAGAAAGGCAATTGACCTTTACGTAACATGGGCAATCGATTTTTAGTGTTTTGCCAGGAAGGAAAACATATTTGAGGAAGGGTGGGTGGTTATATTAGGCATTTTGTTTACATGACTTTGTTAAGGCAGCAACAGGATATCATAATGACCAGCCCTAACCAGAAATATTAATAAAATTATAAAATATAAATCTGAAAAAAAAATGGAATAATGCTGTGGTATTTGACAGAAACGGGTATAATTTTCGAACAGGCAATCACAGGCATTGGCATTCTTACTTTCACTCTCAGTGCTTACTGATTTTGGCGTTAAACAGAACATGAAATTCTATTGGAAAGCGATCCAGTAGATAGGGTAAAGAAATCGTCGACGCAATAGCAAGAAACCATTGCCATCTCATTTAGGCACTTTCTCCAGTTTCCAGGCAGCAGCGGACGCGGTGGCATTCAAAGTTCCAGTTAGGTCGAACTAGCGAGGGTGTTGGAAATGAATTGGTAGAGGATGACCTATTAATGGGTCAACGGCAGCACTCATATCCCCGAGTGGGTTACTGGGTCCGAAATTTTCCGGCTCCTTTTGTCGCAAAAAAGAGTCTGACCGTTCATTAGTTTACTGCCAAATTGAGTTAAAAATTTACTATTAAATAAGAATTGACTTACGAAGCTACCACCTCCTTCAGTTTAGATTCAATGTGGACGAACAAGGGACAACGTCTTTCCTGCAGTGTCGGATCTTGAAGCAGACGAGCAATTGGCGGAGGGCCTGGAAGTGTGGTGGGCTGAGCCCGGCCAAAAAAAAAATTAAAAACAGCGATGTTAACTTCAGCGATGAAATAAAAGCAGCATCTATTTGGTTGCAAATTCTGTTGCAAGGCAATAAACCTTGAGCTTGAATCTTGAGTTCCTTATAACAATCCGATTCATCAGATGAGTAACCCGTCAACTAGATAGATTATATTTCGATCGAAACAGAGTACCTCTTCAAGAATTTTATATGTACGAACATTTCTAGTGGCCACCATATACTTGGACTTTTACCGAGTTGCTAGGTTCGTTTATGGATATCTCTGACGACACAATTATTATGAGGACAACGAAATTACTATGAGGATTTTAAGTCGCAAAAAGCCGCCAGAACATGTGCACAATCGCGTATCCCTCAACCTTTCGAGAAGTCATCTTTATGGAACCTCAGCATCATTTGACCGGTTCACTGGAGGTATCAGTGTCCAAAATATCTGTCTACGAAATATCTGACAACTTTCACAGCTAAAGGGTTGTCCAACCATAATGCACGATGTTAATTGTGAGTCTCTTTTGAGCCTAGTTTTTCGCCCAACTTAATTTGACATATCTTTGTTTCAGTGTTTGACAAATTCAACCATGGAGAGGTACACAAGTGAGCCCCTTAAGCTTACAACTTGCGGCTGACATGTGGTATCATTCAGCAATAGGCTCAAGCTTCCAGGTTTCCCCAATGCTTAAACAAAATGTGAGCACCATTTGACTGTCAAAAAACTTACAACTACATGCTTACCTTCTGAATTCTTAGCTTTTTAGGCAGTCGAAACTGCCCCACTCCCTGTTAAAGATATTCCATAATTAACTCTATTTAAAGGTTACCCATGTGCTAACATCCATTCGCGGACTAAACGCAGATGGTGCGTCAACCCACTAACTTCTTCCGCTCTAAAATAATTTCCATAAACTACATTTGCTGGACTTTTCTAGTGTTTGGGATTTCCTGTTACAATGTTTAGAACTGCAGAAGCTACGTTGCTACGATCGAACTTTTTTTCACCTAAATAGGTAGATACCCAATAAATTTTGAAATGAATTTATCGTTTCCGAAACGTTTATCCAACCTGATTAGTATTTATCGGTCAACGGAACAAGCTAATTTGTTTCTTCATCAACCCTATCTTGTTCAGATAATTTTCGGTATAAACTTTAAATTTAGCAAAACAAGTTGTATTCGCAAAGAAACCGCAGAGACATTTTTATTATGTTCGTCATCCTCATCATCGGCTTGTTTGTTAATTGCGCGAAACAACGTTTTATAATGTCGCGCCGCTGCTCAAACGAATACGAGACACAATACAGATTATTGTCGCCCGGGGGCCGTTAAAATTAAAATGATCACCTTCGAACGAGTTGGCGTTTTGTAGCCGCCTTTGTTCGCTGACAGAACTATTTCTGCTGCCGACCACCTAAGCTTTATTAATTAATCGTCCTAATTAGCGAAACAAATTAATGTGTTTCTACATCCAGACATGATATGCGTGAGTGTATTGTTAGGAAATCATTTCTTCCCCCACATCAGAAATGAAATGCCAACATCCTTGCAGCTCTATTTATGCTTCCCCGCCCGACATAGAGATACAGATCTAAACAAGACACAAGAAATCAAGGAATTTAAAGTGATAATCCGATAAGAATTCCTTTGTCCATACTACACGCAGGTACAACAAGTGTCCTTGCCTCTTTAATGCGAGCGGGACATACTCCCGCTTGTCCTTCGTTTTCATTTTCCCATGTTCAAGTGAGTGATTTTTGTGCACATTCCACAGTCGTCGTCTGCGTCGTCTATTGATTGAGAACACCACGGCCGCTGGGCCGCTGGTAGGTAGCATCATGGTCTAAATTAGGATTCAAATCATTTAACATATAAAAGACACCACCTCAGAGAAATATAGGCCATAATTCTCATTCAAAGTTCCACAATAGATCTGTGCGACGAGCGACCGTGCGTCGGTCGGTCGGTGGGTATCTCTGCCGTCAATTCAAAGGATGCTCATCCACACAAAAGATATGGAGGGATGAAACGTATGCAGTGGTAGAGACCAATCCTAACAAGAAGATAATAGGAATGAGATGTGAATCCGTGAAATAGCCGCGACGCCTTTTATATTCAAAATACCTACACTTTGAATCGAAGAATACAGCAAGAAAAAAAAAAAACAGAAAAAAACAAAATACACAACAACTGAAAAGTGAATAAACATGGATCCAGCATCCATCCAACAAGACACAACAAATAACAGAGAATTTGAAATTTTGGACCAGCAGAGGCGCTGCTTGTGGCGCTATCTCATTTGATCTAATTTAAGCCAAACGTGCGGTCGCAAGCCGGATTAATGTTCGCTCTTCGGATTGGTATTCGGGCCGTTTCCGGCCCGGCGGTCTATAATGAGAGCATCCACACATCGGGGAGCGCGCAGGATGCCAACGTAATGTGTAAGCACGCTAACTAGATAGAAGGTCCGTCATGGTGATGATGCTTCTTTTAGGATTTGTGTTTCTTTCTCGTGGTTTTTTGTTTTTGTTATCAACCGCACACACCAACCAACCAATAGGCCTTGTCGTCCGGACCGTGTCATCCGTTTATTCCTTTTTGGTGGTTTTGTGCTGGTATCGCGTCAGTCTCGCGCTTGATTTCGGGCATTGATTTGGAATTTGGAAGATATTTTTTTTTTTTGCATGTCGAAGTTTTTTGGGAACTTTTGTTTGATCAAAACGAAGCAGAACATGAATGAAGTTTGTCTTTCTGTGGTTTCTGTGGTCACCATTTGATCTGTGTTAACACATGCTTAGTGTTTAGAGATAAGCGAAGACCATCCTCGTTAGTGGACGGATGATCCTTTGTTGTTGTTGTTTTATATATTTTAATTTGAATCGAATCGAATAAAAGAAATTCCGAAAAAGAACTGAAGAGCTTATGTCCTGGAAAGCACAAAGACAAAAAAACAAAAACAAAACAAATGATCTTGCATCGAGGTATTCATTTCTCTTTTTTTTGTCTGCTGTGTTTGGGAATTCTTTTGGTCTCGCGTTGGACCTTAAGTCCATGACACCTCTGGTGTAGTTTTACCTCTGTTTTGGCAATGTAGACGTGATTTTATGCTAATATCGCGGTGCTGTATTCAATCGATAAAAATCGACAGTCAGTGGTTTTGCTTATCGTATAGTCATTGTGGAGTAGATTTCTTTGGGGTTTATGTTTAGACACATGTATTATGGTGACAGGATGAGGTAAATGTTTGGTTCTATGTCGGAATGTGTTTGTCCTTTTAATATGAATGATTTTTTTTTTGTTATTAATTAGTTTTGGGGAATTTCTTTCATTAAAATGAATATGAAAATGCGCCTTGAGACTTAAGGCTAATGAAGCACTAAGGATCGAAATAATGTATGTCTAGCTTTTGTTTTAACTATTTTAAATGTAAAGAAGATTCTCCTCACCAAAGTAAAGTGCTTCTATGCAAACATATATTTTTGGTTTCACATACCTATTTGAAAAGTGTTTCTCTAGTCGCAATGAATTTCAGTATTAAACAAAACTAAGAGCATACAATGTCAATAATCTCAAAAGTTATATATAAACTCTGTAGAAAGCCAAGTTCGAAAGAAGTAAAGGCAATATCAGGAAATCTGAACTTATCCACAACAACAATTGCAGGTAAGTCCCGCAAAGTTTTAATTTATCAAAAAGGAAGACGAGGCAGCGAATAAAGGCTTTAAAGTGGTATGGGTCTTATTTGAACCTGGGAACCCTCGCTTAGTACTCCAACGCGTTTAAACAGTAAGACACTGCAGCAACGATAAATTTGTCAAGGCGAGTGTTTTCTGTTCAGATCTTTGTACTATATCGTCGGCCTCATGAGCAAACCTCGTAATCCACATATAGAAACTTTACAGGAGAAATTAAAATGTCTGTCAGGGGCTCATAATAATAACACTGCACAAAAATATATTTTAAAACATATAGAAAGGCTACACTCCGCTTGGGGCGATCGGAGAACTTTCTCTAAATATTATGTTAAACAAGTTTTTCATTCAAAAAACATAAGGAAAGGCTACAGTCCGCTTGGAGCGAACAGTATGATACCCTATCCCTATCCCTATATGCCCCAAAAAAAACCTTAAGAAGATGATGGATAGCATTTTATTTCATTCTATATAATTTAGAAAAAAAAAAAACATTTTTTGAAAAAACGCCCCCAAAAAGTGGGCATGGCCAAAAACTTTGTATGGGCGATATATTGGAAAAAATATTGGCTAAATATCTTGTTAAACATTTTTTTTCGGTTTCTATGAAAATTATCGAAGAAAACAGCATTTTAGTGAAAAACGCCCACAAAAAGTAGGCGTGGCAAAAAACTTTATATGACAAACTTATAAAGGAGGGCATTGCCTACATATCTTGTGAGGGTCGTAACACTCTATCTCTCTAACTTTAGCTTTAAAACGGTTTTTTCTAAATTGTGGGCGTGGTAGTCGGCGTATTCAAACAAATTTTACACTTAACCATTTCGGAGCCCTAGGGAATATGTGGTCCAAATTTCAGCTTCCTAGCTTAATTTTAAAGGCCTAAAAATTGCGTACGGACGGACGGACGGACATTGCTAGATAGTCTTAGGATTTGGTCCTGATCATAAATATATATACTTTTATGGGTCTACGGCGAATATTAAGGGGTGTTACAAACTATGTGTCAAAATTAATATACCCTTAGGATAGGGTATAAAAATGTATTGGTATATATTGGTAGAATGTTGCGAACGTAAGCGTGACAAAAAACTTTGTTAGGAAAATTTGTTAAGTAGGTCTACATATTTTGTGAAAGTCTTAGTACTTTACTCCATCTACTTTAGGCTTAAAACAGTTTTTCCTTAAATGTGGCCATATGTGGGAATATGTTTTCCTAATTTGAGCTTCCTAGCTATAATTTAAAGGCCAACAAATTGGTGACGGACGGACATTGCTAAATAGTCTTAGATTTTGATGCTGATCATAAATATATATACTTTTAGGGGTCTACGACAAATAAAGGGTCCGCCATCTAACGTTTTTTTTTTTTCAACTAGTACTTATTTCGCGAATGGTAACACTTAGTTCATGTCTGATTTGACAGATAATTAGTTTTATCCTTCCGCTGAACGAATATGGTTGTGTATACGCTTGAACAATGCTGGGAAATATTGCGACATTACATTTAAAATCATGGTATTGTTGCAGAATGTGTGCGAAAATTGCGTACGGATTTTGAAAGAGGAGAAGCACCGTCAGCTCCGTATGTTCGTAATCTTGTGAAAAAGTGAAAGAAACTGGCCACTTTGAAAAACCAAAGCGTGAAAAGCTAAAAACAGTGCGTACACCCGAGAAAATTGCTGCTGTGGCAGAAAGTGTACGTGAAGCGCCATCAATATCAATTCACCGTCGTTCTCAATAATTGAACATTTCGGAGACATCATTGAGACGAATTTTGCATAAAGACCTTGGTATGACGCCATACAAAGTCCAATTGGTTCAGGAGTTAGAGCCAACTGACCATCCAATGCGTTTTCGCTTCGCTAAGTGGGCGTGCGATCGACTTAGAGAAGATGCCGATTTTGTCAAAAAAAAATCATCTTTTTAGATGAAGCTCATTTTGATCTTGGCAAGCAAAATTGTCGCATTTGGGGCACAGAAAACCCGCACGCATACATTGCAAAGCCGATATACCCAAAACGAGTCATTGTTTGGTGCGGATTTTGGTCCATTTTTCTTCGAAAATGAGCAAGGAGTGGCCGTTACAGTCAATGGCGATCGTTATCGGGCCATGTTGAACGAATTTTTGTTCACAAAAATTAAAGAGGAGGATATTGGCAACATTTGGATTCAACAGGACGGCGCTACGTGCCACACAGCCGAAGCTACACTCGATGTTTTGCGCCCTGTTTTTGAAGATCGCATTATTAGCCGCAGAGCTGATATCGTTTGGCCACCGCGGAGCTGCGATTTGACACCGTTGGACTATTATTTGTGGGGTGCCGTAAAAGATGAGTGTTGCGCCGACATGCCAGAGACAATTGACGATTTAAAGGACAATATTCGTGAAACCATTGGTGAAATACAGCTGCACACAATCGATAATGTGCTTAAAAATTGGACCTATCGTGTAGGCTACTGAATGGCCAGCCGAGGCAGCCATTTGAATGAAATTATTTTCCATTATTGATTAATTAAGGATTGTACTTTCAAATAAAAAAGAAATTTGAGAAAATATTCAGTAGTTTTTTTTTATAGCATTTTCAAAAAAAAAAAGTTATTTGGCAGATCCTTTATTAAAGGGGTGTTTCAAAGCTATGTGTCAGAATTTATATACCCTTAGAATAGGATATAAACAGCATTAAAAAGTCATATCCATCAAAAGTGGAGTTAAGAGGTTTGCTCATGAGGCCGACGATATGTACTGTATCGACTAGGTTTAGCAATCGATTAAAACTAACACTAATTTTCCAATTCTTCTTAGAGACACCATCAGTACAGGTTTGCTATACCCACGATACTACTGTCTTATGTACACGAAAAACAGTTTTAATATAAATTCAAAATTGCCATATACACAAAAAATAATAAATTGAATAACATTTGAATAACAAGTTTGTTTCTAAAACTGGTTCTACTAAAGAGACATTCAGAATATTTTAGTACACATGGCAGATCATTAATAAATTATAGGAATAACATGGGGCCGAGTTGACTGCCTTGCGGGACACGTTACCCTTATGGGCACAGACAAACAATTAACAATTTTTACTCATAGCAAACGATTACTGAGATAAGACTCTATCCATGAAAGTAGATTGGAGTTGAAGCCATGTGAAATGTATAAGCTAAAAGGACGGGAGAAAGTCAATGTTTTGGTCAATGTTTTTGAATCTTTCTTTCGCTATCCATTGGCGCTGAAAGATATGAATTTTCAGACCAGTTTCTTCAAAGTCCAAAGAGTAGATCGAGAAGCTTAAGTGATGATTGCAGAAACGCAATTCATTTGTTCGGAAAGCTGACGGAAAGCAACGGAAATGTGAAGACATATCATCGATAAACAAGAAAAAATCCAACGTAAGCGAACTATAACACCAATGAGCGACAGCGCTATATCCGACAGCGCTGTCCGGCAATTTTTATTATAAATAATAAATAACTTTCTCGGATACGTTATTATACTAAAGAGAAAGTTATTGCGATCGTGCGGAAATTTCGAAATCAAACTGAGTATGAGGGATGATATTACTACTATAGAGAAGTCCGAAAAAGTGAGTCCACCAATGCTGTCCGTCGGTCTGTCTGTCCGGGCGCCGTATGGCGAAACGGTTCGACGGATTTGCTTCAAAGTTCGTATACAAGTTTTTGCTTTATCTTTTGAAATAACGGTACCTGCCATACAATTTTTTTTGGAGAAAATCACTTATCACTATTTTTTGTACGAATATAAAAAAGTAGACAGTGGCCATTTATAAAAGGTTAGAACTAGTCCTTCACAAATTCTTTTTGTCAAGGCATTGCTTATTCTGTTTCTGTTGCAAACTTCCTGAACTCTGGCTCTGTTTTCGCTGTGCGACAATGCGGCTTATGATTATATCCTGCTCAACTTCGTCGTTTTCCGCAGAATGTCAAGCACTAGTTTTAAAATAGAAGATAGATAGAAGATAGAAGCAGATGTGATTGATAGCTCAAATAATTTGATGCTCTATGTTCGTCTCCTATGATGGCGCGAGGCTCATTGTTAGCCTAAACCTGCATAGTTCTCCTACCAATAAGCGTCTAACAAGCATCGAATCTGACATTAATTTCGATCAAACGATATAAATCTTCTCTCAAATCAACCACACCCTGCAATTAGAATCAATCAATCTTCACTAATTTGTATAAAATATTTTATTATAAAGGACCTCCATCTGAGGTATACACAAAAGCGGAATCAAATTGCAATGAATCTTGACGGATTGCATCAGATGTCCCTGATATCCTTATCGTTTATCGACATGACTTTTCTACATCCTCTACCCAAACAAAACTAACACACATGTACATGTGTATCTATGTATCTACGACAGAAGCGCCATTTAATTTTCGATTAATATCGAATGAAAAAAAAAAACCTTCGGCATTCTCGCACCACTTAGCAATTGACAGGATCCCAATACGACAAGCGGGGTATAGTGTCAAATCGAATTTCAAACAATAAAAAACCACAAAAAAAAAACCCATTTACTTTCGATCTCAAGGAGGAAACCGATCGATAGAACTATTGATGAATGATTCGACATTAATCCTTACTAATCCTTACAAGAGGCTCAGAAAAATTCGGCTTCAAAATGAATTATGTATCCTCCCGAAGTGATACAAACCGTCCACCCGTACCTACACGTAGAGATTCATCAACGAGCTGCTGTTGCTGTTGCCGCTGCTGCCGCTGTGATTTGATGTCCCTTTGGGATCATCATCTAATACCCGAAAAGATGACGACTCACAAAAATCCCATCATCTGATCTGGCGGCAGTATCAAATATTGTTGTGAATTTTTTTTCCTTCATTCCCAGCGAGTATATTTTATTTATTTTCGTTTTTTTTTTCTGTAATATTTTGTTGATTCTTTTTGGGTTTTGTTTTGTTTGGATGACATCAAGTAAATTTATTGATCCGTCACTGATTGAGGTCCAGATTCGATTCGAAATCCCAATGGAGAAACAACCATAGAACCAACAGACCGTACAACCGTGAACAACACAACAGCCGAAAACGGCCGACGACCGCACAGCAAAGTTGATCAAGTGACTTCATCTGTCACTTGACTGCTTGTAGATGATGGCACTTGATCATTGATTGACTCCTCCCTGACAAGTGTTGGTATTTATTATTATTATCATTATGAGTGAGCAAGGGAGAGAGACTCCTCTCGTCGTCGTCGTCGTCGTTCCAATTTTGAGAAGAATGAAACTCAAACACACATAGCAAGCACATAAAAAAAAAATAAGTTCTTGATTGTTGGATTGGAATGGAGATGGTGGAGATCCTCCAGTGTGCAGGGCGCTCTTTGTCCAGCCACCAAGCCCATGCACCGTGCGCTTGTATGCTCTCGTACAAGTGGTGCTTCATAGGTGTTCCAAATATTGGGAAACCAAACAAATGCTGGAGCAGCCACGGATTTGACATATTTGGTGGTGGAATTAACACAACACAGTGCGCACGGCGATCATAATCGTCATCTTCATCTTCATCTTCATCTTTCGAGTCCGATCTCCTTGAGGTGGTTGATTTGGAAGTCATTTGTGTGCTGTGCACACATTTGGAGCATAAATACATGTGGATGCAGTCTGGGGACATGTGCAGTGCTTTCTCAACAAAACACTGACGCAGAGATTGTGTACTTTTGTTTTGTTCCTTCTTTGTCCTTTGTGTTGTTGTTGTTGTTGTTCAACATTTTTTTTTATCAAGATGACGTGGGATTAGCTATTACTTTGATCTTTTGTGTCGTAACTGTGGAATGAGATGGCGGAATTTGTTTTTTTTGTACAGGAATGTGCAGTGTAATTAAACATTCTTGGTTTAATTATATTTACTTACCTATTATGTTGGAGCAAAGGGTTTTTTTTTGATATATGGACTTTTTTTAAGTTTTGACCGAGATTACCTACATTTTGCGCTTACAACTTTTATCATAAACAACTCATATAAAATCTCACCAATCAAGCAAATATAAACAAAAAGAAAGATGGAGAAAACCAAAGAAGCCTAGAGGAGTTCGATACTCATTACCCGAAGCATCAATGAAGACGAGCTGTTAAGATCCATTTCTAGTTTATCAATCGTGCCAAATTCGTCTATTTATGTAGGATGACTATGAAGCAAGTTAGCTGCAGCTTAAGATCGTTATAACCGAAACTTTTTTATGTTAGGAAAGCAAGGATTCAACGACGAACGAATCGAGCTGATCAACGACATTGGCGTTTGATATGGCTGTAGAGTCCCAAATCTTCGAATCTAATCCAGAGAAAAAATGCAGTAGATAAAGGGCTCGCTTTAGGAGGCGCATACAAGCGGAAGGGAATCTCAACCTACTTCCGAGTGCGCTACTGTTAAGGCAGTTTGTCAAAGACGGAACTAATTGGAGACGCTTGTTAGTTCAGGCCCATTTTCATCTGGCACTTGCAACGTCGTTAAATTAAAGAAGTAAGTAAGATTTCAATTGAAATAGAAATGCGGAGAAACATACTTTGGTTGCCCACATGCGGTACCAGAACTTTTAGTCTAGATATCTTACTTCTGTTTCCATAAGCCCTAATGTTAGACACTTACAGTATTGCTGAGCTTGCTACTTTAGGGAGCAGGATTCTGCGACCCATAATTTGGCATTAGGCTAGGGAGGATTGTTTGAATGATGCTTTCGAAAAGAGCCTTAAAGTTGAGCCTATTATCGATGCCAATATCATTCAAAACCAATATTCCTACCCGAAGCCGTCCAGGATGGCTGGTTTCCTCAGAAATCTAGGTATAAAGATCAGAACGTTTTTTGTAAGTCACGGAAATAGTGGCTTCCAAGTGCTCTATTCCTCCAGTGGGAGAGATTTGGCAGTAACAGAGAAAGTGGGGAGTGTCCTCATGGATCTCTTCGTCACCACAGCCGCTGCGTTTACCGTCATCCTTGAGATTGCACGATTTCTGAAAAAGTTATTGCCCGTTAGGCCATAGGTAGGTATCCTTCTTATGTACATTCGAGTGAATCCTGGCGGGTCAGTTAGTAATAGTAATATTAATGGTAAATGTTATATATACATTCAAATGTCATGCTCTGGCCCAATTTAGTTTGGGTATACGGCTTGAGACAGTAACTTTAACTACTCCTAGTTTAATTATTTTATGTACGCTACGTCTTAAGCGATATTTTCTGAGGATTCATTAATTTCGCAAGAGAGAAAAAATTCACCATTTTCAAATTTCATATTTCAAATTTTCCACACAAAATCGTCCTCTTCATTATTCAGATTGAGAATGGCTAGCCAGAAAATCACGCACGACTGACTGTCAGCAGGCATTGCTGACAGCTGTCTAGTTAACAATTGTCAAATATGCTTGACGTACGACGCCATTTGGGCCACTTTGTTTATATCAAACAGGAGCGAACCAGAGGAGAATTCGTACATTCCACCGGAGGTTCGCCATTATAATAATTTTAAAATGTCTGGAGCTTTAAGCAGTCTTTTCTGTTGGATGCACCCTTCACACTTTGCACGATCATAATAACACTGAAGCTCAATTAAATTTTCTAAATTTTCTAAAATTTTTTAACGCCTAGAATGCTACTGATTCGAAACGAAAAATTAACCCACGAATCATAAAAGCAAAATCGTATTCTAGCTTCTTTTAGTTTTCACGTTTTGCAGTTCTCCAAAGAATTGATAAATCTTTTAAAATTTTCTGTGGCACAATGGTTGCATCATTTCTAAAATATGAACAAATTTTAACTCTTTTATACGCTAACTCATGTTTGTCTTATTTCTGTTTCAAAATATACTTACTCCCTTCGAATGTTACAATTTTAGTGTCCAAAAGTCAAAATCAGTCGGAGTCAAAGAATTCTGTGAACGGTTCACTAACACTGAGATGGTCTGGGCCCTGAGCACCTAACTACCAAAGAATAGACGATTTCCCAGAGGATCTATGATATCGCCGACTTATTTAAGCACTTCCGATTTGAATTGAATTGAGTTTTAGTCTATATATCAAACGATGCGTCTTTCTACTTTCCTAAAAATTTGAAATATGACTAAAATTGAGTTGGACGGCTTACCCTCTAGGCCGATGATAAAGGGTGATCCATTTCGAGGTTCCCTACTTTTTTAAAGAAAAAAACACAGAAAATTCAAATTAAATGGAGAATGTTTATTATCATTTGAAAGAACATTCTTTGGCATTTATTTTTTGAAGATTATGTCTATCAAATGTTGGCCGTTGCTACGTCGCAGATGGTCCATCTGTTGAGTCCAATTTTCGATCACTCGTTCGAGCATTTCGACTGGTAACTGGCGAATGACACGCGTGATGTTTTCCTCCGAAGCCTGAATCGAAGCGGGTTTGTCGGCATAAGCTTTTGACTTAACATATCCCCACAGGAAAAAGTCTAACGGTGTGATATCACACGATCTTGTTGGCCAATCGACCGGCCCAAAACGTGAAATTATGTGCTCACCGAAATGTTCTCTCAATAAGTCCATTGATTGATGAGATAAGTGGGAAGTGGCGCCGTCTTGCTGAAACCAAATGTCGCAAATCACGAGCTTCAATTTCAGACATCAAATAGTCGGTTATCATGGCACGATAACGGTCGCCATTGACGGTTACGTTCGCACCGGCATAATTTTTAAAGAAATATGGACCGATGATTCCACCGGCCCACAAACCACACCAAACCGTTGTTTTTTCTGGATGAAGTGGCAGAATCTCTTCAGGTTGCTCTTCGTCCCAAATGCGGCAATTTTGTTTGTTTACATACCCATTGAGCCAGAAATGGGCCTCATCGCTAAACAAAATTTGCCTCGAAAACGTCGGATCTTCTTGGAACTTTTCAAGAGCCCATAGAGCGAAGCGATGTCGCTTGGAAAGGTCGAGCGGCTTCAGTTGTTGCACAAGCTGTATTTTGTACGCTTTCAATTTAAGATCTTGACGTAAAATGCGCCGAATCGACTCTCTACGGTCTTCGTGTACACTCTCAGCTACGGCCGCTATATTTTCTTCACAGCGTGCTGGACGTGGTCTATTCGGTCGAATATTATCCAATAATGAATGCTGGGTCTTAAAATGGGTGATGGTGTTGCGAATTGTACGCTCAGTAGGCCGATTATGTTGACCATAAGTTGAGCGAAGTGCACGAAACACATTCCTCACAGAACGTGAATTTTCATAATAAAGTTGAACAATTTGTAAACGTTGTTCACGCGTAAGTCTATCCATTATGAAGTGCCAAACAATACTAAACAAAAATAACATGACAGCATGACACGACTCACACGTGATCTGTCTACTTGGATCACCCGTTATATGAATTTATTATTTTTCTATGAATGAGTCTTGTACCTACAATCACAAAATAAATTTGAATACACCTACAAACAGGTTTGCTGACAAGCTTTCATTTTTTTAAGTGATGATCGCAAATCTCCAAATCTGGATGAACTACCTATTTAAACAAAGATCGCTTTGTAATTTTGACGATACATAATGCTAAAAAATTTTAATACAATAATTTTTTTTTTACTACTAGGTACTACTCAATAATGTCCATAATATACTTTAAACATCCATTCTTAACACAAAAAATTAATAACTAGGTAGGTACCTATATATCGTAAGTGATAATCCGAATAAAAAAAACATTGAATCTATGTAATCCCCTATAGAAAAAATGGTATCAAAAGACATTTTGTTATGTCAATCTGATGTACTTCCAACGAGTCAATAAAACATGACAACAAAACTCTCACGTGAACACACAGTCATACGAATCATGATCATAATCATGATCACACATTCCTCTGGCTAAGCCGATGAATGATGACACTCTGGTGATTGTGGCGGTGGCGGCGGAACCGATCAAAGCATCAACAACATGAATGGGTTCATT
The DNA here is from genome assembly GCA_963576555.1 of Ferdinandea cuprea. Classification (NCBI taxonomy): domain Eukaryota; kingdom Metazoa; phylum Arthropoda; class Insecta; order Diptera; family Syrphidae; genus Ferdinandea; species Ferdinandea cuprea. The sequence continues at coordinate 147,132,036 of OY754958.1, read as the reverse complement.
AAAAAAGGATCAAACCCAAACCCATGTGCATCCGAGAGCGAGATAGACAAAAACCAAACAAAACGGTACCTCTCATGATCCCATTCACAAATCACACCGCTTACATTGTATACCAATACAACAAAGGACCTTTGTAAATGTGACATGTTTTCCTAAAGGACATTTCCTGCTCTTTTGTGTTCTAATAACATAAAATTCTAGTACTCTTACCTATACGTATGTACATACATAGATGCAAGCAAAAAAAATGCATAGGTATCTACGCATAACTTAACTGTTCATTTTGATATCCTGCCGCATTGGTGTACCATTTGGTTGAGAAAATTCTCTTCTCACTCACTGCAGCATCAGTAACAGCCCATCCAGCCAGAACTACCAAAGAGAGGCTTTTGTCCTGTGACCAAATTGAGAGATCAAATCTCGATAGTGGCAACAAATTCACATTCATATTGTTAGCCTCGAATTAAGACTTAATTCTTTGCCTTTGACACAGAGCAAAGATGTTTTCGTATCTCGAAGGTCCCATAAGGACATTTATTTTGTTTTATTTTTTTTTTCTTGGTGCACAACTGGTTTCTCGGCTTAAGCGTGTGTGTCCTTTTCAGCTGGACAATCAAATCGATGAGCTGCTGCTGTGTTGTACAAGAGGTTCATGCGACTACCTCTCTGTCTGTTGCTACTTCTGGTGCTCGTTCACTTAATTTACCCATTTGGTGTTGGTCCTTTTTTTGTTGTTATTGTTGTTGTTGTTGCTGCTCGTTAGCTTGTTAGATACATTTAAGAACGTTGTTGGTGGTGTCCTGTGTACGCGTTTAAAGATATTGATGGATATATTTGGCGACACTGTGTCTCCTCTATTGTTTTGAGAACAAAAACATTATTATTGAGGCAAAAGGATCGATGTTTTAGAAATTCTTTTGTTTGATGATTTATATATTTTGTAAGGATGCGAAGAGGTGCGCGCCGAGGCTTCATGGGCGATTGATAAAATAAAAGAGAAAACAATACAAATACGTTTAAACGTGATTTTATTATTTTAGGATGGCATTTCGCATAATATCGAGCAGGAGTGGGAGGAGCATAAATTATGCATAAAGGTGGGCTTGAGACCAACTTCAAGATGTTCATGATGATTTACTAGCTTTGTTTGGTACTTTTTTAAACATTTTTATAGATAGTAATTGATTATTCGATTGTTGTTCAGATTAGATTGGAGGATAATTGGAGGGATCTCCAAAATGTATTCGACAGACTTTCATAGAGTTCGCGGTTGCATCTTCATCTCCATCTCCAGAGGAGGGCTCTCACATAGGACCAATTATACTCATTTCTTGCACTAAGCGCCGTATAGCAAAAATGTCTGGATAATGATTCTGTAGAGCATGTACTTTGTCCTTCGGGTCATCAATATTCAACCCACTTGATTCGCCAAACCCAAGTAGCAGTGGTCTTCAAATTCTTCGCGAGCTCGATGTGCTCGATGTAAATGTCTGGATAATGATTCTGTAGAGCATGCACTTTGTCCTTCGGGTCATCAATTTTCAACCCATTTGATTCGCCAAACCGAAGTAGCAGTGGTCTTCTAATTCTTCGCGAGCTCGATGTAGAAAAATTCCTTAAATATCTTTTAGTAGTTGCTATGAACAGTAACATTTTGTCCTAGTTGGTGGACACTTTAAGCTAAATTTACTTTGCCAGTTCTTCCATATAAGAGAAAGCCTCTTCTCGAAGATGTCAATACCCGCCTGCATATCCAGTGGCTGGACGGATCTACTAGAGATAGTGCTTTCCATAACTGCCGTATTAACTTCACGCGATTGGTCGATCAGTTTTGCCGAACACCTGAATTCATCCGTCACCCTGCAGAGCTAGCTTTTGACCAATGCTATCCATTTTGTTCTTAATAGTAAATTGGGATCTAAAACTGACTAATTGTGTCCAATGTCAAATCATTTTTTTTAGTTTTATAGTCATTATGGGAGATAACGAGATGATTACTGGAGATAACGGAGACTTTCTCTTTCCTTATTAATCGTACACTTTCGCGATTATTGATGTTATTGTCATAGCTAATTTCGATCATATTGAAATAGATTCTAGGACATTTTCCAATTATTATGCACCAAATGTTCGCACTAGAGATATGGAGTCTAAGAACGAAATATTCTATCAATTGAGTTAAGTATCTCCAGCTGACCCATATGGTCACCCTAAAGTTATATTCAGAGATCTGTAGAGGTGAGAGCTAACAGAAATGGCCTCTCCGTCTATTGTGTGTTGCTAAGCAGGTGCGCAACTGCCACCGGATGTTGATCCTTGATGTGTGTATTTAACTTCATAGGAGTAAACTAATTATGGTGTCGTCTTGAATTATTAACCGGTGTTCTTTTAGTAGAAATCTCACTAGTTATTATTGCTCTAATCCTACCACTAACAATGATCGCCAGGTCATCACTATGGCTTAGTCTGTGTAGACTTAATTAAGGCGGATAGTGTACCAATCTAAGTAGGCCTTAAAACAAAATAAAAGTTTTATTTTAAGCAATTATTCTTGGGTTCGGGTAGAAAATAGTTGGATTGAAATTTGAAAAAATTGCATATCCTACCTTAAATGGTTCTCCTTTAAATTTCTCGCTACCCAACTTTTTCGAGCTTCAGGAAAAATGTGTGTGTTATATAACCCTCACAATGCCTGGCATTTATTTACTCATCTAGGCTAACAACGGTACTTTGCTTAAATCTATCGTTTTATTGTAAGACATATGTATACCTAAGCATAAGCCTAAGTTTGCAAATTGACTGCTAATTTTTTCTTCGTTAACCTTAAGTAATTTGCAGGTCCCACCTACTTTTCGGGAAAACTACAAGATCATTCCGTTCATTCACAGCGGACTCCCAAAAAGAAAAAAAACACAAGAACCTTACAAATCCTCTCTATACCAATAGACCCTCAATTTAATCTTTCAAATGGGAAGCCGCCACAAATTAGCAGTTTCATTTGGCTTTAACCAACGTTTCATTTTCACTCCATCAAATCGCGACTCGAACCCCTATCCTACTGAATGCGATCCCCTGCCCACCCCCATAGAATTCAATGGTAACTTCTCCAATCAAAGCCGCTTATTATATGGATACGACGTGCCTTCGATGTGCCCTCGAATTTGGCTCCCACCTCGTGAACACCCCTTTAGGTGATTGATTGACTCGAGCAGTCGAAGAGATGCTTCTGCCGCCGCTGCTACAACAAATTCGGATACACCAACTCCAACATCGTAAGCCAACATACAAAACACGAGTAAAAATCCGCAAAAAAAGGTTTGTACCTACCTTGTTTGCGCCGCCAAGTCCGAGTGCAATGCCGACCGTTCTGAAACCCATCCAGGGGCAATCATTAATAGCTGTGGGAAACTGAATGGCGCGCTTGTTTAGTTATAAATAAGTTAATAACATGGCGGAAGCGCACCTTTTTGGTGCGCTGTTATTAGGCTCTCTCGGGCTGGGTTTTGCTTTGTGTTTGTCCAGGATCGCGGTAAGGCCTCTTGAGACTGTGCTGCGAAATTTTCGTGTTCGCACCATTGAATTGACGATCGATGCCGCACCGCGCTGCTGCCCGCCCTAAAGCGCAGGAAGCGCACCCAACGCTGCTGCTGTTGCACACAGACACAAGATATATCTACATGTGTGGTACATGTATCGAGTGAATCTTGCACGGATCTCCTTACAGGAACGCAGCCATAATTTTTATATCAGAATGAGCAATAACACACCGTTCAGGCGGGTTATTGTTGGTGGGACCGCTGTGTCAGTTGACTGTTATGTGGTAGTCGATGGTGCCGCTTCTGATGAGGCTTCCGTTGCCGTCGGTCGACGTCGTCGTTGTCGTCGTCGTCGTCGTCTTGGACTTTCAGATCGTGTCGTCATCCTAACACGTTGTTCGGCCATAACGACCTGTGATCACAATGTGATCTAAAATACGAAAAGGCAACAACAAAATACCACGGACCCGAAATCAAATAAAAACGAGAACAAGTTTGCGGTTTAAGTTTTATTCATTTTCAACTTTTTTTTTTTTTTTTCCTTTCTTGTCGATCTCTGGTTCATGGTTTGGACAGTGGATAGAAGCCCGATGATTATATGAGTGTGTCCCATCCCAGGCCTCCTCGACAGCGAGTCACTGGCTTTAGGTAGGTGTGTGCTGATGGGCATAGTTAGAGGTGATTTTTTCGCACGGGTTATTTTCGGTTTCGGGGTCTTAGCCGCATGTAATCTTGTTAGTTCACGATATGCATGGCGTTCTGTTTGTCACTTTGTTACTTTGACTACCTTTGACTACCTTTGAGTTAGGGGCATTATTATTCTGTTCCTTACTTGTTGGTTCTACGATGTCACTTACTGCTGTTGTAGGTTGTATGAAGAAAATTGTAAAACACAACGTCCTTTGTCCTGAAGACATTGTACTTATTAAGACAAGCTTTTAATTTAGACTTGCGGGTATAGAAATCATACAACTCGCTTGACTTTGCAGAAAAAAAATTGTTAAGAAGGACATTGTGACAATTGACGTAGTCCAAAAGTTTGTCAACCGTAACAATAAATAGATCTTGTGTAGTGGAAGTGGTGGATTTAAAAAAAGCACTACCCAATTTTTCAGCCCTTGCAAAACACGAGTAAAATCAGCATGACCGAGTCACACAATAATATACAATAATCACCTCAGACTTAAACCTTAAATATACAAACTCAAAACTTGGTATGAAGTTGAATTATTGTAATCTCAATGCATTAGTTATGAGGGGTTTTAGAAAAATTATACAAAGAGTAAGACTTTGCTTTCTTTAATTTGTCATTACTTCCTTAAATTGCATGCAGCTCAAACATTTTTGTAAGTCAAAGTTCCCTCTGTTTATGATTGTATCACTCACCTTTCTATTATATTTAAACATTTCCATTTGTTTCAATTTGAAACAAAGCTTTTAAGACAGTAGTCTATGGTCGTGGCTTAATTCAGTAATACAGGGTGTTTTTTTAGAGGTATAGAACTTCTAATTGAAATTAAACACAGGAAAATCGTTTAAATGTCCATCAGTTTGGCTTTATTGGAAGGATAATTTTATGCCATTAATGTGGGCTGGTTCGAATAAAGGCTAAACCACTTTCTCAAGCATTTGGGGCTATATGTCGGCAATAACGCCACGAATGTTGGCTTCCAAGTCCCCTAAAGTTTTCTTGGCTTAGCCGAGCGACTTTACATATCCCCAAAGAAAATAATCCAATGGTGTCAAATCACACGATCTTGATGGCCAATTGACAGGTCCATCCGAGAAATTATGCGCTCATCGATAAATCGATTGTGACGTGCGCTGTGTGGCATGTAGCGCCGTCTAGTTGGAACCACATATCATCCACATTCATGCCATCCAATTCGGGAACAAAATAGTCGGTTATCATGGCTCTATACCGGTCTCCATTAACGGTAACTGACTCTCCAGCATCATTTTAGAAGAAGTATGGCCCAATGACTCCACCAGCCCATAGAGCACACCAAACAGTCAGTTTTTGTGGATGTAATGGCGTTTCAAGGGTCTCATGTGGATTCTCTTCACTCCAAATGCGGCAATTTCGCTTGTTGACGTAGCCATTCAACCAAAAATGAGCCTCATCACTGAACAAAATTTTGCGATGAAACTTCGCGAACTGAACGTTGTTCATTTGTCAACCTGTTCATGATGAAATGGCAAACCAAACTGAACATAAATGACATTAATGTTGCCAGATTTGACCACAAAATGTCAGTTTTATCTCTTTCGGAAAAACCAACCTCTAAAAAAAACACCCTTTACTATTGAAAAACCTCATATTCACAAAACTGAGACAATTGATATAATCCTTGTATTTACTTGAAGAAGTTGCTACCCTTCTTTGTGTAAAAACGTACAAAGCTTTTAATCAATATCTCTGATATTTGTTTATCATAAAAAAATCGCCTTAAAAAGAGTGGGTGGCCTTTGTCTATCTTGCCCCAAACAAAAATTGCTTAAATAACTCTCTATTCATTTTTCGTTTTCGACAAACCTGCAGCGTTTCTTATCAATACAACTGATAGTTTTTTTTAATTTAATTAAAGTATCTCTGAACTCCGAAAGAAACCCTTAAAACCAACCCGTGGGTCTAAATTGGAAAAATGAAGTGTTTCATTATATCTATTGCAGAGGCTATAATTCAAGATTCAAGTACATGTCACCCTGTTACGTGTCGAGTTATTTTTCATTTCCAAGTGAAAATCTAACCAGAGCTACCATTATTTTGCGACTTGTGCAATCGTAAAGAACATAAGGATGTGCTCCATTTCCTGGGAGTTTGCTCATTACTCAAGGAATTCCTCTTTGGTGTAGCTATTCTTAATTTAGAGGGAACAATCAACATTTGAACGTTTTGCTTAAGCGCTATTCGTTACAGAGCATGCACAGTTCAGGAAACTTTGTAAAGTCTTTCTTAGAAAATAGTGAATAAATGTTTTTGCTGAAAGTGAACAATTGGTTGTATAAAGTTTTTTTTCTCGTGAATAAATTAATATATAGATACCAGACTGGAAGATGGCCTTTGGCCAAACCATTTAAAGAATTCAGTCTAACTTAAAACTATGAAAATGTAAATTGTATTAATTTTAAAAGTGGATAAAATAAAATCAAATAATAATTATTATATTTAGCGAATTTGGAATTCAAGGCTTTTAATAAATACGCATGTTTTTGTATAAAAACGTACAAAGCGTATTAAATTGCATCTACAGACTTAGGATAGGCGTTTCAATACTTGTGGCAAAATGCTTAAAATTTAAAAAAAAATTATTAGGAAAGACTGCAGTCCGCTTGGGAGCGAACAGTATGATAACCTATCCATTTTCGTAAATGCGTAAAGATGGTATTTTTTTGAAAAAACGCCTGCAAAGAGTAGGCGTGGCCAAGAGCTTTGTACGGGTGATATACTAGAAACAATATTGGGTAAATATCTTTCAATACATTTTTGTTCGTTTTCTATATAAATTTTTAATAAAAATAAAATATAGTTAAACAAATTTCAGAACTGCGTTACTTATACATATACAATCTCGATAATAGCACACAAAATACGATGAGAAAGAAGATGGTCCCACGGCAATTAAAATAGTAGGGATACAGTTAGTTGGGAGGGTTTTATGCAAAAGTTCCCAAACCTTGCAAAAGTCTGACTAATATGGAAGATTAACAATAAGTAACTGTGATGAGAAAGTTCTCCAAATTGCCCTTAAAAATAGGCATTGGCCTTTCCAAAAAATAATTAAAGGAAATAAATAGCTTCTTCAACCATTCTGTGTACAAAGAAATATTTTGACACGAATGGAACGGACCTACAGCTTTAATGAGACATCGTTCAGGTGCTGAAATTTGGTTCTCGCACTCTCGCTCCCTCTATCTGTTTCTGGAAAAAATAATGCCGACAACTCTTAGAACGTCTTTATGATTTTCGAGTGGACTTTGAAAGAGGTTATTAGTAGTGCCGTTTTAACTGATCAAGCGAGGCCGATACATCTCGGCAAACTAGCACCAATTTTGAGTTTATATTCAGGTGTAAATTCGGAAACGTCAAACTTTTAATGTGCCATCACTGATTTTTTGCGATACTGACGCATTGTACTTCTGAATCTGATGCGTTCTTCATCGCAAGCTGTGTAAAATTGACATAGTTTCTAAGATTATATGTAAATAATAAGTTGAATTTACGCAAACTCCTAGGTAAAATATATTCCACTTACCTTTTTAAAAAAAAAAAATAGGGCTGATTAGCCTTATGTCTTTGATGGACCTTACGATAGTTATGGCCGTTGATTTAGGAATATCCTGAGGTCCGGTGAGTCCTTTGTTGAAGCATTTAGGCCTCTTTTGGATAATTGCAGGGCATTGGCATAGGAAGTGTTCTGCCGTTTCTGTTAGTTCGAGGCAGAGTTTACATAGACCTGGAAAGCTTTTTCCCCATTTTCATGAGGTGATGGTTCAGGGCGCAGTGACCTGTTAGGAAGTCAGCATCAAGTTTGCCCATAGAGAGGATCTGAAGAGCGGGTTTTTTGCTGGCATGGCGTAATCCTTAGATGGAGTTCCATTGGGATGTGCGCATTTGGTGTTCCCATGTGTTGAGTTCAAAGTGGATATAACTGGTGGGTAGTCAACTTAAGGGCTCTGGGCGGCCTCTTCCTTACCAAGAATTCCTGCGTGTGCTGGGACCCAGTAAAGAATAACTCTGTTATACTCTGCGACGTGAGTTGTTTTAATTTATTTTCTAAGGTAATTCATCGATAGATTATAAAGTTCTTTATTTAAATGTTAAGTACTTAGGAATAAGCAGGTTTCCGAGATTTTGGGCTAATTTACAAAGTTTTTTCTCTGAGTGTAATTGAATCAAACAAACCTAACCAGCATTTTGTCTCCTTGATAATAAAATTTCCTGGACGTATGTAAATATGTTCATAGAAGATTTTATAAATCAATCAAAGCAATATTTTCGACACCAAACGAATGCCTAAACCTATCAGCATTCGCATAAAAACTGCTCGCAGGTAATTTCTAAATGATCACGGCAGAGGATGACAGTATTATTTGTAAATAACCGCACAAAGCAACTTTCAATTAACCACCGACATAAAAAAACAGCATCCAATTTGTGAAGCCATTTCTCAAGTAACAACCGATCCGTACCCGCATTGCGAAGGTAAAATACACATCAAAACTCTAAACGTGCCCCATTATGGGCATAAAATCTGTTTTAATTTCACTTAATTCACAATTGAAACATTTCTGTTTCCATCAAACCATCTCATCCGGTGTGGCTGTACCAAACAAAGACAATTGGACCATTTTATCACCTCACCTTCTTTGCCAATGAACAACGCCGCACGTAAGCAAGGCTTTAACTATGTGTCTTTGTATTGTGTACAGATCATAAATTCTCTAAACGACCACCATCAGTGCTCCATCGTCTTCTGGTTGTCACTGCCATAGGAAGAGATACCTACTGAGGTTGCGATTATGGTGGCAATGATGATGATGGGAAACCGTCTCGTCCGTCGTCTGTCGTGTGTGCAGCCTCCAAATGAAATTATTAAGCCCCGGCAAAAGTTTAAGATATTTTTGTTATGACTCTCATAAATCTTGAAAGCGGTCCCGATTCCGAATCGCCTCCGTTGTGCGTGTTTTTTTTTTTTTTGATTGCGTCCGTATGAGTGTGACTATCCGATCGGCCTGGCGAATAGGTACCTACCATAGTAAGTCTGTTGTTAACATGTCTTGCCGCCGACGATCAGCGATAGAGTTTAAAGGCCATGAATGGACTATGGCCAACTGAATGAATCACAGTTGGTCTCAGGCTTCTTCGCGGCTGCGGCGGCGTGCAGGTACTTATTTATGCGGCAATTATCCACTCTTTAGACCAAGAGCTCTGGTCCAATGGTTCCCAGCTTCATATGTATCTGGGATACTTGTTTTATTTTGGTTTTATTTTTTTTTTTTTTTTGCGTCAATCCGCTGCTGCCACCCTTCTAGTCAGCAGTCGTCGGTCAGGTAATAATTTGGCCTTTTTGTGGCCGGCCGGCGACTTTTGCAAATTAATTATCTTATCTTGTTTGCGGTGTGTTCTGTTCTGTGTATGACGACGACAACGGCGCGAGACGATGTGGTGTAAACTATTCGTACCTTGTGGTTTTGACGATAGAAGGTCATTAAGTTGATCACCCAATTAGACTGTGCAGATGACCGTTTGTCATTTTAATATTTGTTATGGCTTATCTTTTGCAACAATTAGTCAAGCGCGTGACTTTGATAAGATGCAGGTTTTATTTTGTTTTACATAAATCGAAAGACATTACACCAAATTGCAATACAATAATTACGGGTTCAATGGTCTATGCCGGACTAACATGGGCATGAGCTTGAGCAAGTCTGTTGTTTTTTTTACGGGAGTGTCAAACACCAGCAATTAGCCGCGGGAACTTTGTGAGTTGTGCTTTGTGTTCGGCTTGACTCTGACGCAATGTGAGGTCTAATTTTGTGTCGGATTATGCAGATTAATTTTGATATCTTTGAAGCTAATAAGCTTTCGAGAGGCTCCATAATAAAACGGGGAGAAGTATAGATATCACGAATAGTGATGGGAGACAAAGTGTGTAGCTATTTTTAGACAAAGAACCAAATGTGGGTGTTGGCGTACTTAAGATTTATGAATTAGACGTATTTTGGATATCTACAAAATTTTTTTTAATAGAGCTAATTTCGTTAGCGAATAAGGCATATGTACATATTTGGCTCGAATCACGGTGTTATGATTTCAATTGAGAGATATTCAAATTATCTTGATATTTACGGTGACCAGAGAGAAACCCTTATGGTGGAAGTGTTGAAGGTTAAGTTATTGTTGAGTTAAAGACTTAAGTACGTTGAACTTGAGTAGGTATAATGTATCGAGTGTTTTTGTGCCCATAGCTTCGGGGAGTTACAAAACTTAAGGTAGCTAAGACTGAAGTAGAGATCATGTGTTAAATGAAATAGGCTAACTTAATTAAACTGGCAAATATCTAGGTAGGTACCTCAAATAAACTGGAATTATCCGTTCCTAATCCAATTGAAAGGTCAGTAATGGTTTTTTTTGCACCCGGTGTGATTGTGTCGTGTGGTCTTTCCAGGTGCAAAAAGGACAAAGAGATGATGAACAAGCGTCGTGCCGATTATTTCGAGTGCCTCTTTAAAAGGAGAAACAATTTCATTCATTTGAATGAGATGTTTCAGATGATGCTGGAGTTTTTGTTTGCAAAATGTGCGAAGACTGCGGATAGTCTTTGAGTCGTGTAGCAATATGACTCCAATAAGACTATTTATTTTCTGCAATATTGACTACGTAGGTAATTCGTTTTTGACAAAACTTGATCGGTTTTGGAAATTGTTGGAATTTGGTGATGTTAAACATCATTGTTCCACTACGAAAATAGACCATACTGTCTGTCAGTACTGATTAAGTAAATAATGAGTTCCTGCATGAACTACATAAGATTTCGGCCCTTTCATATGCGCACTGCTTATTTTATGTCTAAGCAATGGAAAGTTATTGCTTATCAGCAGGCTTTAATCGGAAGCTGTTGTATCGGACAGCGGAGCTTCTATTTTCGAAGACTATTTCTTACTTCCTTTTACTTAACAAACTCTTAAATGAGAATGAGGATGCTTCAATGGCTTGGTCTTTCCTATTATTTTAAGTAAATTCAATATCCAGGTAAGCCCGACACAGGATGAATCCTGTTAATGCTACTCCGTAAGTGTGCATGTTAGCATGGCTCGATAGATTTTTCACTAAGGACTTGATCTCTTAAACTGGATAAAGCGGTTCATTTGAATTACGTGCTCTTGCTAATCTTAAACTGAACTGAGCTTCTTCGCTCAAATAAAGAACACTATGAACCGCCAATTTGATTGATTTGGTTTGGCTTTTTTAGATTACTCCATATCTTGGTACAGCACATAGAATTGTTCTGTGTATTCTCCTCCATTTGCCTGTGTGTGAGAAGACACAGGGCCATCTGATCTTCGAAGAATTATTCTATCTATATGTTGAGTTCAGTGTGTTAAACGAGTTAAATTAAAAGGGTTTTCATTTTAAGCCCGACTGTAATTAAGGAAAACCCGTAACGGTATTTCGGTGAATGGCGAATATGTGCAAAATCCTATCTCATACGTATAGCCTTCAAAAAGGAGATAATTGCTTAACGCAGCTCGGCACTGTGAGTGGAACCAGTTTGAATGAAAATTCGATCGAGGAATCCGCGGAGAACGGGCGCAGTAGCGAGTTGCTATAAAAGGCGCTCCATTTACCCCTTAATTCGAATTGTTTGTTTTATAAGTGTCTTTGCTGATAGAAAGATATGTCCAGCTCTTAGCAAGATACATACAGCGCAACTGGTATCGACAGTACTTTAAAGAGTCGTCTTAGCAAAGGTTTCCCATGGCAATTCATTGTTAAATCCTTACTTAGGTGGCATTTGAAGATTTCATGTTAGCCCCAATATAGGTCAGCTCCTTAACAACATTGAAACTGATGGATGTATATGGATTTGTCCCTTACATTTTTTTTTTGCTACTGGCCTTGACATTTCAGGATTTTCCGTAGTCTAAAAACATGGTCTTTGGTGGAAAGTCGACTAAAAAGTGTTGCAAAACGGCTTGCATCGTTCATAAAGTACGATGGATCTGAATTTGTCTAAGAAGTTCTTAAAAGACAAAGAATTGCCTTTTTGTGGATGGGGCACAGTTTCTTCCATTAACATTAGGTAAAGGAGTACATGCAACCTTCCTATACCAAAACATCACCATAATGAGTAAGCAGCATTTTTTTCATTTATTTTTCATCAAAGAATTTTTGTCCGTACATCATTCTATTTCTGAACAGAACTTCGATACTATACGTTTTCTGCTTTTATCCTTGATTTATAGTGCTTAATACAAAGAATAAATTCAAAGCAATTCCTTAATGGGAAAGTAAATCAAATCGTTGTTAAAGGACTGTCTGGCTAATGACTCACGCGCACCAAAAATATGCTGACAAATTTTCCAAAGAATTCAGATAGAATTTTCTTTATGTATATGCTGTATGTACAATTTATACATATAACTACTGTTCTGCTAAACTTTTCAAATTCTGTAAAAAAAATTGTTTCTTACAAGTTTGCTTTCGTTTAATGTTTCGTTTCATTGTCTCAACTATTTAGTTTCTTCATTTAGTAGATACTTCTCCAAACTTAACTATACCTAAATGATTCAACTCTCTAACCAATTTTCGCGTATAAATCTCAACAGAATCTACTTTTTATTTTAATTCTTGAAAGAGCATTCCAATATATCCTTGTCCTTGGCGATGGGTAATGATTACCTCCAGAATGAAGCTAATATTTTCCCTATTTATTAAAAGTTGTTGAATGGTCCTTTTCACATTAAAATCCAGACTTAAACTTAGTTTATGGTGTACATGTGATGTTTTCATTATACCAATCGGTAGCTGTTTTAAGTGCAGTGGCGGATATGTTGAATTTGATCGTTTGTAGGGAAGCGGACAGTACATCTCTGCTTAAAAATAATGTGCTCTTTTTTATGAACACAATCCGATCCAGCTCAGTAAAGAAATATAACAAATTTATTACAAAGTGCTGACAAAAACACAACGGACACAAAATGGCCTAAGACGATAGAACATGATAACTCTGAATATTTTTAAGTTTCAGCTTACTAACGCAAATCAATGAAATTATCATTTAAATTATAAATTCTACTCGTGCGACTACTATGTTTATTCCTGCCATAATTCGTCCTATGATAAGGACCGAATAATAAACTCACACATCGTAAGTTCACACACACGAAATTTAAAGTGAATTAAAAACAGCAAATCAGGTGCATCAATATGACCAGATATTGACTCTACGTTGAGAGAGGGGTATCATTTGCAGAAGTTTGTTACATTGACTGCAGTGGGGAAGGTTATATGGATCTTTCCATAGAAGTCCATTTAGGGCAAATCCTATAAAGCTACGTTAAATGGCTTCAATTCAAGATGAAGACGAAGCAATTGTACAATACCTGACTAACGTAGGGGTCATCAAATTCCTTGGACCACCTGTTTATGACCCTAGAAAAATTTGGCATATAGCATTTAGATGGGTTAAGAATTAAACTGTTCATATACACCAAGTAGCGAAACTAATAATGTCGGTTTGAAGAAGATTTCTGTCATCCTGGTTGTTAACAGATTTATTTGATGTTCATATCATCAGCATATATTAAAATATCGGTAGCAGATATAAATACAATGGGCCCCAAATGACTTCCTTAGTCAACACCCTACTGAGCAGAGAAAGATTCTGGTAAGGAACGTTTATTTGACTGGTTCATCAGCTCTACAGTTGCCTCGAATATTCGGATGTGTTTTAAAGACAGAATCGCCCGAAATCTGAAAATGAAAAATCGCCCAAACCATTTTTTTTTTTTTTTGGTTCTCAACATTCCCTTCAAGAGGCACGCAACTACGAGGGCGTCTATGGCAACAAACAGTAATTTTTTAATTAGTTTTATGTAATTTTAGTCCACAATGCATAAATAATGGAATATCCAATTCCCCTGCTTGGTTTGACTGTTGGATTTGAAGTAGGTGCTAAGTGCGTATATGCAAAGATTCGTTGGGTATTAACAAAGTTTGCATACACCAAACCTCACGTCTACTCCAAATCCAACAGTGACCTCAAACAGGGGGTTGCAGTGCCCCATTCATATGCCATTACTTATGCATAGCTGCGAACTTTGGTACAAATTGATAGTTCTATAATCGTCCAAATTAAGAGATTTATTGAATTGTTTTACAAAATAAATAGTCATCACGAGAGTTGTATCACTTATCGGTGCTAAGGAGAGTCTACTCGCTGCTTCTCGGATCGCCATAATTCTTGCCATAAATCTACTACAGTTGAGCCCACACAGGACCTAAAGCCTAAAGCTTCTCCAACCATTGTAATGAAAAGGAACGTCAATTAATTTATTGAAAACTTCTTCTGGCAGTTATTCAGACCTTCTTAAGAGTTCGGGCAGCGAATAAAAATGTATTTGTGGAACGAGTTGGGTTTTAACCTGAAATCCCTCACTTAGGTAGTAGTGCAACGCACTTAACTACTCAACCACTGCCACAGCACCAACGAGTATCAAGTACGATTTTTTATATGAAAAATGAATATGTATTTCCAGCAGAATTAAGTTCAGGTAACCTCTCTTGCCGTGTAGACTTAGTAGACCAGAGTAAGTTCCTCTTTAAATTCTTCTGAACTTGCTTGATATTAGAAAAGCAGCATAGGTAGGAGCTGGTAGCAGCTGGTAGAGTGGATTAACCCTTTTTTTTAATAAGAAATGCTTGTTTGTCGTCTAATCTTAATATATATAGCTAATGTTGAGGGACAAACATGTAGAAATATCAAAGCCGTTCTCAATAGATACAACCAAATACCGAAGTAGATAACTTTTCCTTGGCCCAATCTTTTACAATAAAAAAAAACCAATACCATAAATGGGCATACAAACACAATTTAAGGAAAAGAACAACAATCAACCACCAGTAGGACTAAAAATGTTTAACATATAGGTAGTAAGTATGTCGTCAACTCACTCGCTGTACTACCAACCAAGGCAATGGAGTAAGGGAACCTAACAAATGGCGCTTCCTCACATGTTGCATTACACATTTAAATAGTAAACTAAATACCGAAGTAGATAACTTTTCCTTTGCCCAATCTTTTACAATAAAAAAAACGTATTTCGAACCATAAATGGGCATAAAAATACAATTTAAGGAAAAGAACAACAATCAACCACCAGTAGGACTAAAAATGTTTAACGTATAGTAGGTATGTCGTCAACTCACTCGCTGTACTACCAACCAAGGCAATGGAGTAAGGGAACCTAACAAATGGCGCTTCCTCACATGTTGCTATAGTTTCTTGACATAGGATCAAGTGATATTTTACATACCTACTTAACTTATGTAGATATGTAGCTTTATTTAGCTATTGCTTTGCTGTTCCCATGCATAGATCAAACTGTATCTAGGTACTTACACTTTACTCGTGTGTCGCATATCGTTCATTCACAGCCACCGGCGAGTACAAGCATTACCACATACTCATGGCGTGCTGCCCGTGTTTCCTGTCACTAGCCTTATGATGGCCATTTTCTCGCAGGTGCTTTCCCAAGCAGATAAACACTAAATCCATTAGTTCCACATCCACAAAGAGCATGTAGGCATAATTTTTACACTACACCAGAGTAGAAAAAAAACATTTAAACAAGTTCCTAGGGGGCAAACCCACGTACACTGTCGCACCTAACAAACACCACCAACACCCACCACTACCACTATTTGCTTTCATTGTGTTCGTGCCAGAAGATGAATGAGTTTCATCTGTGTTTTTCTACTCCTCAGCTTCAAATGGAAGTATATAAGCAAAAGCCGGTACATTTTGCCACGCCTTCCGCACAACATTGGGCTGTATAAGTGCGCCAACAAACACACGCCTCTTTAACCAACACTTGGACTTGGTACGACGTACGAGCACGCTCTCTCTCTCTCTCTATTCTCACAGCTGAACTAATTTTGATGACGTATTTGTTGCGATGACTGTGCTCGATGGGTGCCAGTGCCAGTGCCAGGCAGAGTGTAATGACTTCGCAATTATTGGGGTTGGTTAGGGGTGAATATGTGTTTACTCATGCTATTTATGGATATAAATATCTACCACTTAGGAAAAAACCTTCAAAGTTTTCACTTTCAAAGTGTAGGTAGAGGTAGCCATGTAGCTATATAGATGTGGTGATAGCGAGCACGCGCTTTGAGAGGAAATGACATTTTTATTGATAAACGCCCGCAACGCACTGTAGGGGTATTCACTGCAACTGGTAGCTGTAAATTATCCGTGATGTGTGACATAATGCCAATACGGCGTATCGGCACACTTTTTCGTCAGAAAGTGACGTTCGTAATCGTTTGGGAAATTCATCTGGGGACTTCAAGTCTCGCGAATGTCCGCTCGATAAGTAAGCTTGTGTCGCACGACAGTTTTCTTGGTAATGTTCGAGTTCGAGGTTAGAAAAACTTTGAGTTCATTATTATTGGCGGTAGATAGGTATCAGTCATTGCAATGGGAAATTCAAAAATACAATTTTCTTTTTCTTCAATTTCACAATATTGTTTCTTCAATCATTCATTAGATAGAGATGGGTGGGTTGTAATTCATGAGAAAATGTAACTAGTTTCCTGTCAAATAGGTAGGTATGTAGTATTAGAATGCAGTGAAGAGGAGAAGAGGGTAAACGTTTTGCAAACTATTCCGCTGAATTCGAATTGACGAAATTGGAGCGGGGCTTTACATAAGTCGACGTAGGTAATTCCATTCGATTACTAAAGATTACACTAAATACACAGAGACCTTGACATGGAAATGAATTTATTGTGAAGGAAGAATGGTCGGGTGTTATTTAATTATAAGTAGGTCGTTAGGTACTTACCTACATATTCCCAGAAAACGATAGTTATGTGAATGACGCATAAAATATTTAATTCTTAATTATTATTTTACATAGGTACTAAAAGATGTTTGAGCTAGCTATGCAACAAATTAATAATTGATTCAACGATCTGTTTATAAATAAATAATAAGCAAGAATAATTGGTTTTTAGAAATTAATTCTAGAATGTCTATACATCGGAACCTACTTGTTGCCGTAGTATAGGTCTATTTTGAAAGAGAAGGTGTAGAATTGTTAGGAACTTGTAGGTATGGTGCATATATGTACATTTATATAAACAAAATCAAGACGGAATAGGACATCTAGATTGAAAACATAGTAAGTCTCTCACAAATATTACCTATCATGTAGGTATGAAAAAATAGACACCTTGCCTTATACCTAATCAGGGGAAAGTACCCCTATGCATTTTTCAAAAAAAATATACAATAAATATACTTAGCCTTTGAACCTTTCCAAGTGGATATTTAGAAGTCAAAAAGTCTTCCTGAAGATGTAAGTTAAGTTCGTCAAGAAAATTAATACCTAGATTGTAATATAGGCAGATCAGATTGTATCTACTTAGTAAAACTCTACAACTAACCTACTGTTGGTTAAGAGATGTTATGATAGCTATCCTTTCATAAAATTCTTGCCAGAAAATAAGAACCAATTACATATAAAAAAGGAAGATGTTTGAGTACAAGTGAGACCAGACGATATTTAATAAATTTTCGAACATTTTTAAAGATATGTTGCATAGATATTGCAAGATTTCAGTTCGAAAACCTTGGTTGGATAAGGAATGCCGCCAGGCGCATCCAGCCAAGAACGAGGGCTATCAATTAATGCTGCAGACAGGAACCAGAGTTTCTGATAGAGCTCTACGGGTAAAAAAGGGGGACGCTACTGCAAAGGGCAATGTTTGAAAGTTCTACCAAAGGGTAAAACGATCCACCCAAGGATACAAGGCCCGAACAGAAGCCGGTAGAGATTAGCATACAGTAATGGATTCACAGTCGGTGCTGAGGATTTGGAAAGAACACTTCTGCAGACTGTTAAACGGCGGAGACAGCTAACAACCCGCTGTCAGACACGAATTGAGGATAGGGATATCCAAAATTAAGTTCTACAAAGCTGCAGGAGCTGATGGTCTTCCGGCCGAGCTTTTTAAAGCAGCAGGAGATGGCTTGGGAGGGAGAAACTTATCTGTAAAATTTGGTCGAATGAAAGCATTTAATTCTCCTGAATGTCGCGTATAAGATCCTGCCGGCTGTATTGTATAGTGAACGCCTAAAACATTTCGCCAACAACCCGATCGGCTCATATAAGTGTGGTCTTAGGCCAGCAAAGTCAACCACCGACCAAATTTTCACACTCCGACCGATCTTGGAAAAACACAGGAATTTCAGATCGATACTCACTATCTATTTATCGACTTTAAAATTGCCTATCATAGAGTATATAGGGACGAATTATATAAGGCCATGTCAAGTTTTGGCATCCCCGCCAATCTTATCCGCTTTTGCAGGATGATGGAGAAATCTCGCTCATCCGAGCCATTTGATGTCGAAAAAGATTTGAAACAAGGCGAAGCGCTATCATGTACTTTCTTTAACATCTCTCTTGAAGCAATTGTACAAAACTCACAAGCCAACACCAGAGGTTAAATTTTTCAAAAGTCCGTTCGACTACTTCCCTATGTTGACAACATTGGCACTGTTAGGAGAACGCGGCGAGCTGTCAGTGGCGAATTTACAAGCATCGAAACAGAGGCGGCAAAAGTGGCGAAGTATATGCTGTAAACGAGGAAAGGACTCTCAACATCGGCGACTCCGACAAAACGTCACCATGGACAGATACAACTTCGAAGAAGTTCAAGACACTGTCTACCTGGGCTCCACTATTACTTCGGCAAAATGACATCAGCGAAGATATCAAGCAAAAAATCACTCTTGCCAATCTCTGTTTCATCGGGCTAAGAAGGCATCTAAGAAGTAAAGCCCTCTCTCATAGAACCAAGGAGATATTATATAACACCTTAAATATCCCGAACAAAAGCGGATGAAATCCTTCTGGGATGCCTTGAGGGAAAGATTCTCAGGGTGTTATTTCCGGCCAGTTTATGGCGATTGAGTGTGGTGAAAAAAATTTAACCGAGTTAGTGTGCGTAACTAGAGGCCGTGCTCCACCCCGGACTGTAAGCGCCACCAAAAGTAAGTAAGATTTCAGTTCGTAGCTACAACTTCAAGCTCTTGATTTTCACATATATTGTAGGTGATTGAGTTAAAATTATAGGAATTGTGATAGGATCTAAGTTTTGTTCCTACATATTGGGTATGCATTTCCAATCATTGATGCCATACGAATGAATTTATATCTAGAAAAAGCAAAAAAATTAGAGTACCTAGAGTTTTACAAAAAGTTTTAAAGCTTATAATGTAGAGTGTATTAAGTTTTAAAACCTTTAAAACTGGAATTACAATTATTTAATCAGTTTTAAACATATTATAATTTAACTGATACCAGAATAAACGAAACGAAGAGGTTAGGTACCAAGAAAAATACCAAAAACAACATAAGACAATACACAGACTTTGGATAAGTTGCAACTCTAGATACGTCAAGATTTCTCCGGAAAACAAGCGCAAATGTGAAATATGGGAGTAATCAAGTGTAAAGTAGCCGGGATGGCAGGCCTTTAAATAAATAAGTTTGTTCCAAAAAGAATTGGATTTTCCAAGATTTCATGAAACTATTTTTTTGTACCTTATTATGGTCGAAAATTAAGTTTTAAAAGCATTCCCGTGCACACATTTAGACACCTTCTCAAGCTCTTTTATGGCGAAAAAAGTCTTTCAACACTTTTAGGGCTAATTTCAACCTGTAACCCCTTGCGTAGTAGTCCAACGTACTTAAAGACTAAGCCCATTTCATAATTTTCATGTAAAGACTGTATGACATTTGTACGAAATTGAGATTAACTTAGATGCAAACTGGTCTTACCTTTAATTTTCTTCAGCTTTACTATCTCTTTTATTATGCCCTGTTGCTGTACTATCAGCCCCATGGCGCAATTTATGATTTGATTTTCAAAAACTACTTGACGTCACACATAAGATTTTATCCAAAGTACTGAGTAAACGACTCAAACCGTTTTGTACCATTCAAATCGGCACTTATTAGTGTGGCGTCTGGCCCGGAAAATGCACATTGGACCGAATTTTCACACTGAGACAAACCTGGGAAAAGGCCATCGAATTTCAAGTCGTGATACACCATTCTTAGATCGACTTCAGAGCATCATATAAAAGCATCAGGGGGAGCTCTACTTGGCGATAACCGACTCGTACGCGGTGCGATGTGCAGTCTGGCAGCGGCTGAACTGTACCGTATCCGTATCAGATTCCGACAGTGCGTAGACCATGTGTAAACACGGAAGGCACTATCTTCAGCTGAACAGCTACTGTTATCTTTCCCATATCGACATCATCGGCCGCTCTCAATGTGCCGTGATAGACGATTTTACGGATATAAAACAAGAGGCAAATTTACAGTTTGTCTTCAAAAAAATACTATAAAGTCCCTCCGGTAGTAAAAACTTTTGGTCGTTTGTTAAGAATATTAAAAATTCGGCCTCGTTATCTATCCCGACACTCATTTACAATGGCACTCCAGCTGTCAGCTCTTCGGATAAAGCCAATCTGCTCGCTGCTCATTTTGCAGCTAGCTCAACGCTGCCAGATTGTACTTTGTCTCCCCCTGTACTCGAGCGCGTAGAATCTTCTATGGGACCGATCCATTTTCGCACTCGTACAGTGGCAAGAGTTCTTCGAGATCTCAACATACATAAATCCGCTGGTCCAGATGGCATTTCCCCTATCGTTCTGAAGAGGTGTTCTTCCACGCTGGCAAAACCAATGCGTAAGCTTTTCTATCTGTCCTATTCTTCAGGGCTCTTTCCGAGAAGATGGAAAACAGTATTTGTCCAGCCCGTCCCAAAACAAGGCGAATCTTCCTCTGTCTCCTCCTACCGACCAATTGCACTAACGTCCCTTCTTTCCAAGGTCATGGAAACGCTGATAAATCGTCAGCTTATGAAATATCTTGAATCCCGAAAACTTCTTAATGACCGGCAGTACGGTTTTCGCAGCAACAGATCCACTGGTGATTTGATAACATATATAACCGAAAAGTGGAACCAATCTAATCACCGTGGGGGTGAAAGTAAGGTCGTTGCGCTTGATATTTCAAAGGCATTTGACAGAGTTTGGCATCAAGCTCTCTTGTCGAAAATGCGTGCATTTGGGATCGATGTCACCCTTCTTCAATGGATTAGAAATCACCTTTCGGACCGTTCAATACAAGTTGTTTTGGACGGTTTCAAGTCTGCAACTTACCAAATAAATGCTGGTGTCCCTCAAGGCTGTGTTTTGTCTCCGACTCTCTTTCTCATTTTTATCAATGACCTCCTGTCTGTCACTTCTAATCCAATCCATTCCTTTGCTGATGACAGTACCCTCAGCTTTACATATTCGTTTCCTGGGCAACGCCCCTAATCTTCGGTCGTTGAACTGGAACGGCAACGTATGTTAAGCTCATTGAATTCCGATCTTGACAGCATACTTAAATGGGGTAAAACCAACGGAGTGGAATTTAATGCTTCCAATACACAATGCTGTCTTCTCTCACTAAAGCGAACCCCAATACTTTGCCATTATCCATGGATGGCACTTGCATCGACGAAACCGAAAGACTTTCCATCCTCGGTATGTGCGTTAACGACAAACTTCGTTGAAATGACCACATATTCGATGTCGCCAAGATCGCTGCGACATGTCTAGGCTTCCTTAAGCGATGCAAGAAATATTTCACCCCTTCTGATCTGGCTAGAATCTACAAGGCGTTCATTCGCCCAAAACTTGAGTACAACGCTCATATCTGGTCTGGTGCACCAATAACATATTTGGAGCTACTTGACAGGATCCAAAAACGTGCGGTAAAACTTATTGGCGATCGAGACATCGCGAAATCACTTGACTCTCTTAGTCATCGTCATGTCTCCTGCTTGTCTTTGTTTTATCGGTATTTCCAACACAAGTGCTCAAATGAAATAGCCAGTTGCATTCCACCCCTACAGCAATTCAACCGCAATACTCGCCAAGCTAAGAATGCACATCAGTTTACCCTCAAGCCTGTATTCGGACGTACAGTGAAATACAAGGATTCGTTTCTTAACCGTACAATACGAATGTGGAATGCTCTACCCCGCTCTGTTTTTCCTACGCATTATAGTTTACAGACATTTAAAACCAACGTGCATCGGTATCTCCTTTTTTCTAATCCTTCACTTCCCTAATGCCCGCACTGTGTTACTTCATTATAAGGGTATCCACAATCCCTTTAGTGCGCGTACATTATAAAAAAAAAAAAAAAAATAAAACGAGGACAAAACCGAGTACATGCTTTCACAAAATAGGTATTCATCTGTCCACCGGCTACGACCAAACGTAACCGTTGAGAGCTGATTCTTCAAGATGGTTAAATAGTTTACAGAGAATACCATACCTCTGTGAACATTAAATTTCTTTTTATTCGTCTTCTCCATGAGTATTTTTGTCTTTAACCCTAATCTTCATGAAACTGGCCATCAAATGATATAGTCAATCTGCTTTAAATGTCTACTTCCTACTTGCACCCAATCTGGGAAGCATATGCTCTGACAATATTCCACACATCACCTTTAAGAGATAAAACGATTTGAAATGGCTGTTACTCTGCTGCCATAAGGGCGATACCAATACCTATATTAGCCCCTCTTTCTCTTTCTGGTGTTTTGCCATTTCGCTTCTTGAACATACACTATGTCTAATCGGCTACACCTAGGCCTACTAGGCTGGTACAAATATATGAAGATACTAATATCAATATTTACTATAACTAGATAACCTTTTAATTATGCTCCCACATTCTCGTTCCACTTAATGCAGTTCATCAGTGATTTATTCTTTTGCACTTATTAGGGAAACCTAAAAAGATCAAAATCTTGATGATAAGTCGATAAAATATCTCCTGTCATACAGGCCAAACTTATAGAATAATAAAAATGCCAAAAATGTAAAAATATTTTAAGTGTTTATCACCCAAAAGAAATCGTTTGATGTTGTCACGTTCAGCTGTCTGAAATGGCAAAAAAATCAACACCTTTGGTGCGGCATCTTCAGGAATGCAGATATAATTCTAATTTTTGGTGTCAGATTTCAAAAAAAAAATATATATATAAAAATTAAAAGAACTGAGAAAATGCATAAAATGAAAGGCTTTAACTGCCACACCATTGTTGTCGGACATTCTTTGAGTATTTATGAAATGCCGCAAAATATTATTATATCGTAATCCTCTGTCAAAATTGATTGATTTGCCGTGATACATACATACATAAAAAAAAAGTTGTTTTTATTTTTGGTTTTATCTTTTGCCAAATGACATACAGTTTGTATAAAAATAAATTTTCCTAAAATAAACGCGTGGATAAAAATTAATAATTATGGCATTGATATATGATACTAAATAATAATTAGCCTTTTTGTGTTCAGATAACTTTTGGTAAACTTAACTATATTTGGGCGCGTGTACTTTATAAGCAAATTGGCATGATAAAAGGAGCAAATAAAGCTTTGATCACTTAATATTTACTTATCTATGCCATAATGCTTTCGACAGACCCACTGAGAGAATCTGTTTATGATTCTCTAAAGAGAATCCGTGATGGCTTTTGGTCTTTTGATGTGGCCAAGTCAGTGCAGGAGATGTGGTTTTTGGAACACATTCACATTTTGGCACAACTTATACAGTTCGCGGCTGATTTTTCTCCTTCATTTTCTCTCCTCGTACACCCATCCAATTTTTTTTTGAATTATGTTTTTACTAAATAAACCTAAGGATAGGCTACAGTCCGCTTGTGGCGAACAGTATGATACCCTATCCATATTCCTATATGTCTCAAAGAAAAAAGCATTACGAAGGTGACGGATATAATTTTATTTCATTCTATGAAATTTATAAAAAAAAATATTTTTTGTAAAAACCCCCCCAAAAGTGGGCGAGTTAAAAAGTTTTGCATGGGCGATATATTGGAAAAAATATTGGCTAATAGTACATTTTTTTTCGGTTTTTACGAAAATTTTCGCAGAAAACAGCATTTCAGTGAAAAACGCCCACAAGAAGTAGGCGTGGTAAAAACTAGTATATGCCAGATTTATAAAGAAGGACAGCGCCTACATATCTTGTGAAGGTGCAAACACTCTATCTCTCTAACTTAAGCTTTAAAGCGGTATTACCTAAAATATCTATGTGTCAAAAAGGAATTAATTAAGGGAAATAATCGTAAAAAGTGTTTTATTTTTTATAGACACCCTGTGATTCCATGTATGTTGTCACGAATGGATCGTTTTTGGATAATAATTTTTTTCGCAATTCTATTCCGCGTGCCAGTTTTGGAATATAGCCAGTATAGCCAACTGGATGTAATGCATACGGGGCCCTTAGTGAATCTTCTTTTAGACAAGCCTCAATCTCAGCTTTATCTTTGTTGCTAATACCTTCAGCAACAGGTTGACTATCACAAACAGAGCAACTTAAAGAAAAATATAAATAAATTTTTCTTTTTGAAGTATCTTATTATTAATATGTGATTGATTTGACTCACAGTCCTCGACTGGAATTTTTCTCCCAAAACAATTTTGTTGTGTCAACAAACTCGACAGGGTTTTGCTTTTCCCAATCCGCTATGCATTTTGACAGTCCAATTTCCATTGGTACAAGTGTCTCTCCTTTAGATGGCCGAGTTTTTTCAATTGACTTATCTATCAAATCCTTTTTCTCAAATATAACATCCTTTGAACATTTTTGCGGCTTTAATGGGGAGTTCTCGATAGCAAATGTGCAGGCCTTCTGCCAATCCGACGAGTAGATACTTGAAACCAAACCGCTTTCACCATACATGACATCTTCAGGTACATCGTCTAAGCATATTTGGGGAACCATGTATATCGATGGTCGTTCCCGTCTAGCCATGATCTTCAGTTCAAACATTTTATCTTCCAGCTTAATATTTGGAATAGGAAGGTGAGGATTTATTTGAGTTACTTCATTCTTTCTATGGAACAAATTAAATGGGACATCCACATCCGGCTTGAATGGTTGCATTATTTCCAAATCCATTTGAACGGGCCTATACTTTGACCTTGCTCTCAATTTAGTAATAGGCGTGGGGCATATTTTCTTTCTTGGTTCCACTTGCCAGCGATGATAGTCGAATTGGTATGTAGTTCTGGGAAAAGTACAGTGCGACATTTTGTTTTTAAAAATATCCTTTCATTGCAGGCAGAAATTTCAAAAAAAGGAAAATATACTACTAGGATTCTATGACAAAAAAAATCGGAGGCACTGGGATGTTTTCAATTTCGATTAAGACAAAAGTTTACTAATTACTCTATCTAGACCTAATTGGACTAGAGTTCAAACTAACTGACTATCGCAACAACGCATTGTCTGCCTAAGCCGCTTAACAGAAATTATTGATATGACAGGAGGACGGGCTCCTCACATAATTTTGAAAAAAATACGATAACTCAAAATTCTTAAGTCAAATTGATTTGAAAATTTTGCAAGTCGATAGAAAAGTAAAAGTTATTCGAAATTTGCTAATCAATTTCTTACCCTTTCATGAGGACTTACAGAAAATTTTGCGAGTTTACATCATATTAGGAAGACCTTTGTCCCTTGACATAATTTTGTTGTTCAGCATTTTATTAATTTGAAGTTTGTTAATCCTTATCAGGATTTGCCTTAGTGTGTAGGTTTCATCCAAGGTCAATCTGCAGGCTGCAAGGCACTTTGGAACGAGCTAATTAGTATGTTCGATGCATGTATGTTCGATAGGATCATCTATGCGAAATTCAGTAGGGATAGGCATAGATAGTTGTTTCAAGATATCGGATTACCCATGTTGATGGTGCAAAAGAGCAGGATAGAACTTTACCTTAATATTTTAAGAGCTTTGCTGGTGGATGATCGGGGCAGCGACTTAATTGCCCATAGTTAGGTTAGGAGGGCAGTTTTGCAGCAGACGCGAATTTCACCCAGAGGCCGTGAAGGCTCATTGTGAGTACCCTATTTAAACATGTAAGGACATGTGGCTAACAAAACCACTTCGATCTGTTGAGGAATAGTTTTATGTCTGATAGAGATACCCTAGCCCAGTCGTCCAGAGTTTCGAAGAACCGTGCTCCCAAGCATGATGAGCGGCGTTCTTGTAAATCTGGGCAGTAGCATAAAAGATGTTCCGCGAAATCTATTTCCTACTCGTCTCTACAGCTTCTGCAGAAGGCATTTGCAAAGAGCCCTAGCTTTTTAACCGGATGACGTAGTGTCCGGTTAAAACCCCGATGAGCATCCGGATTTGACTTCTATTAAGAGACACAAGGGACTTTGATCTTTTGGTTGGTGTCAACAACAGGCCACAGACTACGGGTTATGAAGCTCCATTGTTCCTTAGCAAATTGTGTGGTGACGCCATCAATAAAAGTCTTAGCAGTGTTAAAAGGCGGTATCACCTCTCCGTCCGCTAATCGAGGGTTCATATCAGAGCCGTATCTGGCCAATTCGTCCGCTTTTTCTTTCCCTTCCACCCACCAACGTGTCCAGGAACGCAGCAGAGTAGAACTGAGTGATGACGTATAGCCCTGAGTGCCAAGAGGCAATCCGTAACATATTTCGCATTAACAAGGTTGGAGCCGATTGGTTTAAGTGCTGCTTGACAAGATAAGATAGTCTGTGCTACATTCTTAACAGCATAGATCTCAGTTTGGAAGACACTATATTATTGGCCAAAACACGAAATTTTGTCATCTTCGGTTTGAAAAAACTGACCCACTCCTGTCGCAAAAGTTAAAATATTTTCAGAAAAAATTAGTCAAGGAAAAATTCAAAAATACGCAAAAACTCCTATTTTTTTATGCAGTTTTTTTTAAATGATTTTACTTTTTCTTTCGATTTTTAAAGCCTAATATATTTTGTTATTTTTATGTCAAAAAATGTTGGAAGCGCAATCGAAAAAATATCTGTAGTAATTTATAAATATTATCCGATTCACACCTCATAGAAATAGACATCACCGAGAAACATTTCTGCTATTATTTTTTAATTTTTTCAAAGTCTATAGTTTTGAAGACAAAAAAAATGTTCATTCTGACCGCCATTTTTGTTTACCAACATGGTCCTGATGTGCTATGCCCAGCGTCGTATTTGATCTTCAGGCCAGTTTTCAAACTGTTTCGACATTGGACAACCGATCGGGTTCATCTGTTTACTTTGTGGTAAAAAGCATCAATCGGTCAAATTAATTATGGCGATCAGACTGTTTGCCACCGTAAATGACCGTTTTCATAACTTGTTTCTGACAGTTGCTGCAAAATTTTACTAAATGTCAAATTTGAGATGGTACTGCAGCAAACTGAAATTTGGAATTGACTTCAATAATTGCATCAAATTCTTTTTTAAAAAATGTTTGTTAAGCAATCAATTGAAATAGTGATATGACTTGAAGTAAGTGATTTATTTTCATTAATGAATTGAACTTTTATAATGAGCTCATAATCCATTAGTCAACGAATTCCATTTGACTTTATTAGCTCTCATAAAAATTATTATGATCAAATGAGACTCATGAGATAGATATTTAATCGCAAACTGAGCTAAGAGATAAAATACAAATTAGAATACGCCCCTGTACTTCATTATAAAACTTATCGGAATTCTGTATCTAAATATAAAAAAATCACATTGACTGCAATATCAAAAATTCCCCACCATAATCATTGGATACGACTAACAACACCATTCAACTGTCAGGTAACTTACTTTCTTACAAATGAGTCAAAAAGATTTCCCCCGACGAGACTCCCGTCGACCAATATTATGCATCATTTTCTTGCACAGTACGCAGCTGTGACCGAACGACACCGACAAAGCAATCGCAATTGCAATCCGACTTCGACATGATTCCACAAGTCGTCTAAAAGCAATAATTACTCAACTCATGCGAATGTGAACAACTTAATTATTTGCACTACCTACAAACAGAACAGAAGAAGCAACAACAAAAAAAAAGTACTACACAAAAAAGGCCACATCCAAAGCCTTCGAAGGTGGTAGCTCATTTCAGAGGACCACCCAAATATTCTCACCTCGTTTCCTGTAGGGCACTGACGTACTCCGCATGCATTCGATACCTTTTGCCATCCGCATGTGATAGCATCATTAACGTCCTCTGCCCCCGTCTGTGAGCATAGAATCCTGTGGTATGCAATATTTCGGATACAGAATAACCATCAGAAACAATACCCATAAAACCCTAGAAAAAATCAACAACAAACCGTGCCAAGACCTTGAACGATTCCCTTTGGGCCACGTAACGTATAGGAGATGTCTTAATAAAGCCCCCCATAGTTCTCATCGGCACTATATGAGCGCAACACCACCACCAATACAACCACTGCGAGTGGCATGGCAACGGGGCAGATACACAAAAATATCGGATAAAAAGGAAGGACACGAGGGCCAGGAAAATACCTGCCACAGCAGCAGCAGCAGGATTTTAAATGAACAATACTTCTCGACCTTAATGAGACAGTATATCTGGGTATCAGTTAAACACTGAAACAGCAGCAAGCAACAATAACGAAGCACAGCACCCGATAACTTGGCCGATTATTTGCACCTCCTCCTGCAACAGAATGAATTTGAATAGTTTTTATTGCTCTCTTTGCGAAGTTGGCCTCTTATAGCATATAAGATGGATGGGTGATGGCTCATTCGTTAATATATATATCAAATTTGTTTCTATTTAGCACATTAGTTAAGTGCTTAGATGGGGCGACATTGGAGGTGGTTGATTGCAGGCGATGACGATAATCTTGTTTCTTCCTGTATGGCAAGCAATAGACCAAATCTCAAATCCAGTCAGTAAAACTCAATTCAGCTGCAATGATTTCAGTCAGTTGGCTTGAAATGTAGGGTAGTCTAGTCTACGATTTGCGAGGCGCGTAATTTTAAAAATGCCCATACTGAGGCACTCAGGATTCATAAGATTGTTACAACATTTATTAAGGCAAAATTTAATAACTGACTGCACACAAATGTTGAGCCACTAATAGCAAGACGATGATATCAAATGTACGGTGAAGTTGTTCACCAATTATTTTATATTTTGACTTAAAGTATGATTAAGGGATAACATGGGTCTATTCGGGGAAAAAAGTTATATTTTCAAAAAATTTATTTTTATATAAAAAATAAAATATTTTATTCAAACTTTTTACTGTCTTAAAGATATACATTTGAAAAAGAATTTCTAATATTTTTAAAGGAAAATATTGAAAACTTCGCCATTTTGACGTCATTTCCGGTGATCCCTCGGAAAAAAGGTGCGTCCGCGTTGACAGTATAACTTGTGACAGGATCATCAGAAGTGAAAAAAAAAATCGTGTTTTCGTTAAGACCATAAACTAGACGAAGGGGAAAACAAAAACGTGAAAATTGGATTTTGGCAGATTTGCTAAAATTTGCTCAACATTTTTATTTTTTTAAATAGTTGTGATTGAAAAAAAAATGCTTCGTCCAAGTTCTCGTGAATTGTATCTCAAAGATCTGTGTAAAATTTCATCAAGATCGGTTGAGTGGTTTTCAAGAACTTTTGACAACCGACTTTGAAAACACAGCGTTTAAGGTCAAATAAATCACGTGATTCAATTGAGTACGCACCTTCCCAAGGCTGTATCTCCGAAACTTTTATACGGAATGACTTGAAAATTGAGGATAATATTCTCGAGATGTTGTAGAAATTAATAAGAAAATAATAACTGATTTTTTGAAGCTGTAAAACCCATGTAACCCCTTAAACAAACCCGGAGGATAGGAAATCCAGTTATTTAAAAATCAGTTCTTTCATCCAGACATAATCAAAGAGCTTTCCGATGTTCAACGGGATGCTATATTTGCAGAGCTTAAGGGCGAAACAATGTTCACCGAGTCTTGTCAGTTAACCACAAAGTTTTAATAAAAAGCAAATTGGAAGAAGAAAATGGTGAAACTAACAATGCTTAACTTAATTTTTATTTCTGCCGAAGCAAATTTTCAAAAATAAAATGAAAATTTGTCAAAGAATAACTCTAAGCCGGATATACTTCATGAGATGGAACTGCAGTCACTGTTAGGTATGCGATTTCACCAAGCAGCATTGTTATGTCAAAGATGTAGACAATGCGTCAGCGAACGCGGGGATAGTTTTTATGTTATTAATGATTATCGAAAATGATTTAAAGATATTTGAATAGAAAGGTATTAAAATAAATATTTATATAATTTGAAGCAGTTATAAATAGGATTGGTGATTACTTCAATTTAGTTTTTTTCTGTTGGGACAAGGGGCATTTATACTAATATACTTTTTTCTAATATTTGGACGCATACCGTATACTTATGGCTTAAAAGGCTTCACGTCAAAGAACCCATCTCGAAAAAATTGGAACACGACCGACTCAGTTGGTATTGTCATGTTGAAAGGCAATGGCAATCATCGTTCTCTTACAATCGTGTAAGAGACGCAGGCATAAGAACTCCTGACTCACACAATTGCAGAAACAACAGCATTTGATCCAGTGATCCAAAATCGGGATGCCTGCAGATATTTTTTGAGGTCGAACCGGTGAACCCAACAGGCGGACCAGTAGGAATGCAGTAAGTTCGGAGGATTATGATCCCTGTAATCCTGATCATAATCTCGTCGTTAAATGGAGAGAAGAAGAAGAAGGCTACCGACCCGTAAGAAGTAGCGCTGGAATACGCAAAGGCTTCGCCTTTAAAATGGACTGAGCCTATGATGTTGATGTTTTGGATTTCTGAACTATATCGGCGTCTTTACTTCACCCAAATAGTTTCGCTCTTTCGCCAAAAGCCGTAAAAACTACTAGGGCACCAATTATTTCAATATCGTTCCCTACGCCAGAAGCTTACATTATATCGTTGAAACCAGGACTATGTACCAAACTACAATAATTATAAAGAAGTTACATGAATGCGGCGACGAAATCTGTTACATTATTTGGAGAGTTCAGATGAGCTGTTGCAGAGCATGTTTTTTAAGATTCACGCAGTGTTACCGGGATTCCGAATTCTTTTCTGCTTTCCACGAAAATATGGGTTGACTCTTTACTTTCGCAGGATTTAATCTAAGGTTCTGTTAGTGTGTTGCAAAAAGATTTACAAACGTTTACACATCTCTTTGTAAAGGATCTTTAACTTTTTGTTTTAGGAATGAAGTCACATGATACTTTTCGCTTGCTTAATTTGGTTAAGCTATTAAAATATCGTGGGTGCAGTGGCTTAGTGGTTAAGTGCATTGGACCACTAAGCGAGAGGTCGCTGGTTCAAATCCCGACCTGTACCACCTGAAAGTTTTTATTCGCTGCCCCACCTCTTGCGAACGTCTGACAAACATCCAAGAGTAAGAAATGTCATGAGAAGCTTCTCAAAAATAAACTGCCGTTCGAAATCGGCATTAAACTGTAAGGACCTCAATTCATGTCAAAAATATAACTTCGCACACACAATGGTTGGAGATGCTAGGCTTTAGGTGAGGAGCAAGTGAATAACTTCCCAGCGTTACTAAACTGCCGAATAAGCACATTGGGATATTGTTATACCAAGCATGACGTATCGAACTCACTTTGTGATTGTACTAGAAAAACTCTAGTACCATAAGATAATGTCATTTTGTGTTCTGCGATTCCCGTTTTTATGTGAAATTGTGGGTTGAGTGTTTTGGAATTTAAAACATCAAAACGACTTAATGAACGTTATCAATAAAAAAAATTGTTCTAACATTTTACAAAAACTAAACTAATGGGCCGTTTACGCTTAATATTTATTTATATAAACACATTCAGATCTGTCAAATGGAAAAATACAGCAGTAGTGCCAAAAAAGTGATAATTCAGTGACGTATTGCTCGTTAACTGATGCGTGAATTCGGCCCCAGAGTGCCAATTGCAGCCTTGGATGACAAAATTACGCTTGGAAAAGTCGCTAAGAATTGGTCTCTTAATATGCACCACTTAATTCGTATTAGCGGTCAAAATTTACGTGAAATAGGTAATCATTCAAAAATAAATGTTAGGCAATAATTAATTCATTTCCATAATTCATTGCACCTAGGTAAGCCTTTTACAAATTTCGTATGTTTTTTTGGACAATTAAAATCAAAACGCTTAAAAAAATGCAACACATCTCCGAATTTTAGATTTACATAGTTAAGAAATTTCTGGTTAAGTTAATCCTAATCGTTGTTTCATCTTTTCATCTACATCTACCTATACAGAGAACAAACATCGCGCACACAACACACTCACTGGTCAATTTAAATCAATTTAAATCCCTTGTTATAACCATCATCCCTATCGAATCGAAGTGAAAAGTCCATTCACACCCCTAATGCCAACGCATTATGTATATTTATATCCATGTAATCGGTTTTTCACATGCCCATCGACACTTCCACGGCTCATTAAATCCGAGCGTCAATTAAATCTGTTTATACGCAGGGTAACAAGTATATCTAACAAGCGTGAAACAAACAAACCATCTATTGGCCAGCAGCGCAAGGTTTTCCCAAAGTATCTACATACATATGTACCTACCGCTCGCTACCATACCTATCTGCCTTGTGCATCTTTGTTTGTTGTTATCTGAACTGTCCGTTTGTTTTCCACAGGACGGCAAGCCCAATTTTGCACGCTCAATTTCAAACGATATCCATGAAATCGGCCAATTCGCTACGGCCATATTCTGACAGGACTCACTAACAGTGTCCAGCGAGTGAGTGTTTGTTGTGTTTCCAAAAGTGAAAACATTCCAAAACACAGTCGCCGGGTGGTGGTTAAATTGTGTTTTCGTTTTGGCCGAAGGTTCAACCCAAATAGTTTTTGGTTTCAGTTCGGTCGTTCGTATCTTCTTCTTCGTGTTTATAGTTTGTACGCCAATGCCCTATTATACGATACCAGAGGAAATCGATTGTGTCTCTGGGATATGGCAAAATTTTCACCTTCCTTGGTGATTATGTTGTTAGCAGGTATGTAGTACGAGTACACGTGGGCTTTCATCACAGGACACAACACACTGACGACGACAGTGGCGGCTGTGGCGGCATCCTAATAGAGATGTTTCCCAGTTAGGTTTGACATTTTACTGTGCTGTACACACAGGACACTGAGAATGGTCGCAGTGTAGTATGTGAAGAGGTTTCACCTCAAATGCCAAACAATGGTTCGGTATCTGGGAACACCCGCCGTTCCGAATTACCTACCATCATCAGCGCAACGCAATTGCTTGGCAGTAACATCCTTAACAGATTGTTCTTTATTGTATTGTCGGCCATTGTCAGGCTGTGTTTTGTAAGCGAATGAAAATTATTTGTATTTAATTTTTTTGTTTTCTCACTCTTTTTTGTTGGACCTTTTTTTGCGGGCCCCGAGGGTGCGTTTTGTTTAGACGCATAGAGAAAATGAAATGCTTCACGCAGTTGTGTGTGTCCATGTCCACTTTCGGGCAATGAATCCTTTGAGAATTGTCCGCCTTCAATAAATTTTCCCATTGGCAGCGGCAATTTTACTAGGCCTTGTCCAACACTGACATGACATGGCTATGGCTATGGCAATGGCACTGAGAAAAATAATGCTGAAAAAGAAAGTTCAGAAATGCCGAGTGAAAAATGAGGGCGGCACCTCTGTAGGGTTTGTTTGTATTGATTGTGTCTGAATTTTGGCAACACAGTCAAATACGAATCATTTCCGATGTTGTGAGGTCTCTTGATTATGATGTGAGAGAGCTGATCTGGTGTGTGAATTAATATGGACTTTTGGTCCGTTATGGCACCTTGCTGTGAAAATCCATGTGGGAATTACCGATATTTTTTAAAAAAAAAAAAACTAAAAAAAAACAACAACAACAGCCATTATCGATTTTTGTTTGTGTCTTCGGCTTTGCTGCAAATTCTTCAAAGCAAGCGAAGAGAATAAATTTTTTTCCAAATTCAATCCGGAAGTGGTTCACACTTAACAAGATGGGTTTGCATTTCATTGGACCTCTCTGAAAAGCAGCAATGCTGAGTTTTTAACTCCACTCCTTTATAGGAAGACTACATCTATAGATACGCCTACAAAGCACTTTTGTAGGAGTGCTTGGATATGAAACTTGGAATAAAGTGCACGACTAGAACATAATACGAAACTTTTTGGCTATATTAGTCCGTTTCTTTACTTACAAATTGCCGTTCCCCAGCCCGAAAAATTCGTTTAAGAGAGCGGCATGGATGTAACCCTTCTACTGAGGAACTTACGAAAAAAATTTATTCTATGTAGTTAGAATAGCATTTGACAGCTTTTCAGCAGCTGTTTTTATAATTCTTAAAAACAACTTATGGAAAGTCAAGATGAAGACTTCGAGGAGATAGCGGTTTCAGAATCTTCAGAGAAGGAAAATCAAATCCTTCAGCCGAACAATTATAATAAGGAACGAAAGACAAAAGTGGATCAAAGAAGTGGCAACAAGTTTATAAAGGGGCCAATGAAATCGGTAACTGCATCAAACACAAACAAACCACAAAGAACATCCAGGAAGTCTAATATATTAGTCCCAGATCGAATATCTAGGGAACGGAGTACTAGCTGCGCATTTACTCACTGCAATTTGGTTAATGCATGGAAAATGGCAGGGTTATATTCCAGAATGCCTGCTGCAATATGATCGTACAGTCAGTGGTATTTATGTAGGCTAGGTTAGGCGAAATTTGGAAAGAGAAAAATGGACACAGAGAAAATTTCTTTAAAAAAAATACATTTGTTCTCAGTATTTTTTATTGAAATAGTTACCCGAAAGTCGCCAATGCTCTAAAACGTGGCAAAAATAAAGGATTTATGAAAAGTCGTCTCCACGGGGCTTTTGATCAAAAAACTAGTCATATGGACACTAATGTAATGGTGGTCAAGGTATATCGCATCTTGAATAATATTTCCTTGAACCGTTTCTCCGTGT
Source organism: Ferdinandea cuprea (assembly GCA_963576555.1). NCBI lineage: Eukaryota > Metazoa > Arthropoda > Insecta > Diptera > Syrphidae > Ferdinandea > Ferdinandea cuprea. The sequence continues at coordinate 147,096,775 of OY754958.1, read as the reverse complement.
TGTGTTGTTGGTACAATTCCTTGTGACGAAAGAACTTCAAGAAAATCAAGATCGTCTTCATTTGCGCTGTTGTGCGGAACGCTCTTATAAAGCTGAACAACTTATCTGCAATTCTTAATTTGCAATAAAACAGCTGTCGAAATCGCTGCTTTAAGATTCCCAATGTGTGCTTAATGGTGACCCGGCAAGAGCTCAAGTTTATATTGAAATCTTTCCGAGCATTTGTCAAATGGTTATTTTCCCTATATTGAGTGCCGAGATACTGCAATCATGGGTATGCAGAGTCACCTAAAATGTAATAATCTAAAAATGATTATAAAGTAAAATGATATTCTCTTATAAATAAACATAAAGGGTTGGCCATCTTGTGGTTTATTTTTAAATCATAAGTCATAATCATAGGACGGAAAGTCAGTATCAGAATGATACCTCCGAGGAACAAAATGAGTCACTTTACGCTTGAACAACGTTGGGAAATATTGAAAACGTATTACTAAAGTTTTGTGATGTTTAGGCCAAAGTTTTGGCCGAAATAAAGCACCCACCGCGTACGTTATACGTTATTGCGCAAAAATTTCTTTAGACTGGTATGCTAGTGGACGACACTCATGGTGCCTGTCGGCTAACGGTGCGCACAGACGAGAACGCGGCTGCTTTAGCGAAAAGTGTGCGGATTATGGAGTGGTGGCATCAGTAGACCATTTTTCTTCGCAAATGAAACTGGTAACAACGGTGTGCGTTACGGAGCAATGTTAGCCGACTTTTTTTTACTGAAATTGAACACATGAATTTGGACGACCTCTGGTCCATGAGGGATGTCGCCCCATGCCACACCACAACCCATGCCACAATCGATCTTTGGCGCACCTAATTCTCAATTCGTGTTATCAGCCGTCTTGGCGATGTCTATGTCTATCGCTATGGTCTGCTAAATCGCGAAAGCTTAAGACCTCGTGGCCAACACTCCACAAGAACAGCGCGAAATTCTTTTCGCTGGGCATTTACTTATCAAGACGAAGCTTTTGATAAGCTTCACACTGCTCGAATCGTTCACATATAAACATCCGTAATATCAGGTTTTTCATTAAGAGCGCTACAAACGTTTTTTTTTAAATAAAACAAAAACGGTTTTGGATATCAATGAATTTCTTTATTCCTGTGAAAGTACGTTCGATGCCATTATGTATGGAATTTGATTACTTTTGCATGGCCACCACGGGCACGCTTGCAGAAGTAGAGACGCTGAATACAATTTTCGACGGTTTTCAAGCATAAATCGGCCGATACTGCTGCAATTTCACGTTCGATATTCGTACGAAGTTCATCAATCGTCGCAGGCTTGTTGGCAAAGCCCATAGACTTGACGTAGCCCCACAGGAAATAGTCTAACGGCGTCAAATCGCACGACCGAGGCAGCCAAGCGACTGGACCATTTCGTGAGATAACACGTTCTCCAAACTTGGTTTCCAATAAATTGATTGTGACATTCGCTGTGTGGCTTGTGGCGCCGTCCTGTTGGAACTACATGTCCTCGAAGTCCATATCATCCAATTGGGGCCAAAAATATTCGGTTATCATTGAACGGTAAGGATTCCCATTCACAGTAACGTGCCGGTCTTGATCATCACGGAAGAAGTACGGCCCAATGACGCCGCCGGCCCATAAACCACACCAAACCGTAATTTTTTCCGGATGCAGTGATGACTCATGGAGTACGTGTGGATTGCTGCCTGACTAATTCCGCATATTTTGTTTATTGACGAAGCCATTCAGCCAGAAATGAGCCTCATCGCTGAAGATGACTTTTCGATGAAAATCCGAATCATTTTCAAGTTGTTGCTCAGCTCAATTCACGAACATATGACCTTCTGGTGGTCAAGCGGCTTCAGTTCTTGTGTCAATTTAATCTTGTAAGGATGTAGGCCAAGATCATTTTGGCAAAATTCGCCACAACGACGTTACAGAGATGCCCAACGCTTGAGAACGGCGTGTGAGAGACACATTTGGGCTTTCTTCAACTAAAGCCTCAGCGGAAGCTATTATCGACACTACGGGCACTTCTTTATCTCACTGGCACGGGAACATTTTGTACTATGCTTGTGAATTCAAATTTTTCCACTAGACGCTCAATTGTTGATCTGCTACGACGATTATGACGACCATAAATTGGACGTAGCGCTCTTAACGTTGAGGCCACTGACTCCGAATTTCGGTAGTAAATTTTAATAATTTCGACTCGTTGTTGGCTCGTATATCTTTCCATCATGAAATGGCAAACCTTGCTGAAGAGAAATGTCAAAAGAGCGGCAAGAAATATAGCGTCGTTTGCTGTACCTGTCGCTCTACTTTTGTAGGGACCCTGTTGAAAAAACCTGTAAAACACAGCTTACAACTTTTTACGACAAAAGCGTTCCCTAACTTTTTCTCTTTAGGAGAAAATTTATCTTCATAGCATTTAGCATTAAATCTAAAATCTTTTCACTTTTTTTTTTTCAATAATTCGGTATCCTAATTTTTCGTATGATTTAAGTCATCGCCAACAGCTGCATACATTTTTGACATGTCTGAATTTGATTTCGAACTCTATTATCGTTAATCAAGAAGTGAATCTCGAGCGGATGTGTATTAATATGTATTTTATAAGATAGAGTAAGAACTAGAAGAATATAAGATCGGATCCGTTGAAGAAGAGGATGAAAGTTTGATGTATATTTTTATTATTTTCAAAGGCTGGAAGCCAGTAAGATAATTGCTTCTCATGAGTAGGTACACTGTTTTTATGGTCCTTACCTATTTCTCAAAAAGGACAACACAACAGAAGAAAGCCTAAAAAAAACCACGACAAAAATACCTATAACTAATCTGTCATCTTAGACCAAGAAAATATTTCCGCGCCCTATCAAGGAAACCATAAGTCAAACATTGTTTCCCACTCTCACCAGCTAAGACTCCCCTCGTTCGCCGCCTGAAAAGTAGTTTACGACTCCTCCAACCACATCGGACATTCGATAAAATCATCATTTCACCAAATTTTAATTGTTCGTTCTCATAAAATTCCAAAGCGCATAACATCACATCCGAAATTTATGAAGTCCTCTACCTGTGATAGTCGTCGTCTTAAAAAATTTAATTTACTACGCCCGGGGTGAAATGCACGTCCTCATCGTTATCGGCCTTATCACCGCTCTAACTGGGTGAAAGATCAACCCGTAGAGTCCGGTGCAGCCAGAGCATGGATGGAAACCACACACATCACCATCAGCACTCCATCATCCAGCGATTATATAAATGAAGCCACTTCAGTGAATTAGAACACCACGACGACGATGCAGTGCTGCGACGAATGTGCTGTTGTGTGCTCCTCAATGAAAGCCATCACATCGCAACCATTCATTCTGGAGACATCTTAACCGGCAATCTTTGTCTTCTTCTTGTTCCCCGGCCCTTCGTTTTCTTCTCGTTGTGAGACGATTTTGAATTTAATTTTTCTTTTATCCAGCTCGTCGACCTAGATAGACATCTCACCAGGGCCTATATGGTGGTTGCATTACTTGCATATTAAGTAACTACTCTGGATGGTGTAGCCGCTGCTGCGGTTGCATTCGTGATATTGATGAGGATGCTGAGATGGTAGTCACTCTCGAAGGTGGATGGATAATAAAACGTTGACCCAAGCCCAACACTGGGTCCACGTCCAAGGCTTAAAGACAAAAAACAAAAAAAAAAACAAAAAAAAACACAAAACTGTATCTCAGCAAGATGACTCTTTTTATTTTAGGAGCCAAAGGAGGCGCTCTCTGAAGGCCATTCAATTAAACATGTCAACATAAATCGTAATTTTTATTCAGGCGCTCTCTGTGTCCTTTTCACACACCACTCCGACCGAAATTTGTACCGAAACAAATAAAAATTGTTTTTATTTTATTTTATACATCTTTTTTTTTCTTCAGATTTTGGGTGAAATGTTCTTTCACAACAGTAATTTTCTTTTCCCTGTGAAATTTTAAAAATTTCTCTTTTTTAGTGCTCCTTTTTTTTTGTTGTTGTTGGTAGTTATGCTTTGGTATTCCTGTATCTGTATCTGTACATCTGTATATGCGTTTTATTGCGTTATTTGCTGCACGCCGCAAAGGATGCACTAGCAGAGCTGCTCCATTCACATATCTCATTACTCTGCGGCCCAAGGTAAGTAATTTATACTAAACCAAGAGTCACGTATTGGGTATGGGATCCCTGAGCCCTGACAATGGACGTATTACTAACCAAAAATAAAAAAAAAAAAAACAAAGAAAAAAAACAAGAACGGTGATAATAAAAGAATATAATTTTGATACTTATTTCTGTTCTGGGTTGTGTATGACATGAAGTTGTTGAGAGGAAGAGAGAGATAATCTTCTTGTTATTGTTTAGTTTTAATGCCCAAGCAGGTCATAACTCGGGGGCGAGATTGTTATTACGTACTCATTATGAAGACTTTTAATTAGCACGGAATACAGATGGAAAATAAAGATACAAATGGTATCTCATATGGGGTTGTGTTATCTATTATGGATCTTAAGTGGGCATTGCACCTACAGTATTGTACACAGGGATTGCTGCAAACAGTGTTGGAGGATATATCCCTTTCAGTTACCTCCTATTTAATTAGTTGTTTTTCTCTCGGTAATTTTTGTCCTTTGAGACTCTAAACATGGTTTAAAATTTTGGATTTCTTCATTAGTTTCATCAGCAAATACTTTTAATTTACTCCCTGCCTTACTGATCGCACCGACCCTAAAGTTAGTCAAATTCCTCCACACTCCATCAATGCAAGCTGGACCGTACATTACGTGAAGAATCGTCTTTTAGAGGTCATCTGATTGCAATAATTTTTCTGCTATTGTAAGATGTTAAATAAAGCACATGATAGCGCATCTCTTTCTCTCAACATTTATTCGACATTACATGTGACAAAGTAGCAAGATTTTTCCCTTGTCATTTTGCAAAACCGTACGTGTTTCTCAAGGATACAATAGTTTTTATATGCAGTATTAGTACCTCAAACAGCTTCTCAATGATCCCAAGTAAAGTATTTGCTCAAGAGTTGCTTAATAAGTTATCTGTGTGGCTTTGAAAGAAATGATTTGAGAGCAGGATTCTCAACAAGAAATTTCATACAAAATTGTACTTTTTTTGTGAATTTCAAGGCTGCCTTCCACAGAGGTTATAGAAATAGTGTTTTTTATAATTCGTCCACTACGTTCGGATTGTCTTCTAAGTTTATAAGAATGTATGTAGAACTTTTAGCTGGAACTACTGCAGTTGTTTATGAAACCCATCTACCTCACTCTTTCCTATTTTAACACGCGTTCCGTAGGAGATTGCGCTATTCATTAATTATACTGTTCAATACACATTGGGCGGTGCGGAGGATTACTTTGAAAAACATTATTATAATGTAATTATATGCAGCCGATATCAGCTATTTTTTTAAATGACGGAAAACGCTCTTACTCATTACAAACAAATTGGCTTAATACTGCAGAATGTGGGATATTCAAAAAAACAACGCCAAATCGAAAGCTTTGAAATAAATCCTCGAAGATAAGTGGAAACTGTAAGTAAAATTTGGTCTTTTAACAGCGAGAGACTAGAGGTTGTAATATAGGAAAAATATCCTCTGTGAAACTAGCCAGCATCACGATGTGCTGAACATTTTATGGAAACAATAAAATTTATGCATCTGAAAAATTAAAAGTCCTTGAAATCACTATAGACTCTTGTTTGTGTTACGGAATTGCATTTTTTGGCACTTTAACGTTTATTTAGACTCCCAAATACTACTCTGAAATACATTTATGTAGATTCAGGATTGCGTGATATTTATCTTCCCTATCTGAAGGCATATTGCAACTATATTGGGTGCAAAAATTTTAACGATTTAACCGAAAAGTTCGAGCAGCGACAAGGAGTATTTAACGAATTAATTTATTAGTAGACAATAAATTAAATCACCGCAACTTCATATGTAACGAAGCCATTCAATGGTATTGGATGGTATTGCAATCTGGCAAGAGACGATTGTTTGGCCATTCTGAATGCCGAGAAGTATTCAGCCCTATCGTGGAATTCGCCCGGGGAAACGTTTCACTCAAGTTCATAAATCTTCATCGTAGAATACTTTCGAGGTGAAATGTTCACCGGTCGGCAAAGTCAATGCGTTTCACACCATCGTAGAACACTACCCACACAATCTTTGACATTTCAGATACGCAGCTAATTCATTGCGTAGTTGGTACTTATTGGCTGCAACTTAAATTTGATTTGTCTAAAATGCAAGCATTCTATTTTCATTAAATATTTTATGAATCAGTCCTGGTTGGAGCCTTATCTTATACACTGCTTATGGTTACATATCTGATCAGCAGGTAGCAAGAATATTGCTTATTTTTAGAGGATGAAATGTCTCTTACGATTACTGTATAAATGTCTATTTTGTGATGGAGTGTTGATGGCAATATGCAATTCTTAAACGCACATAACCACTTCTTGGGTTCCACATTTGTCATAAAAATATCTTTTGGCTTGTTGACAAACCAACATCACTCATTTGTAAGGAAAGCCATTTGTGGATATTCCGAAAACGTGGACTGTGCTATGCCAAAGATTCTCGGCTGAAGAATAGTAAGCAAGCTGATTATTTTACTTTGGAGACAGTGAAGATGAATACGAGAGCGAGTTAGTATTAAGCTCCGTTTTCAAAATATTCAAAACATATTAAAATTATGCGTTATTAACGAAAGCTCTTAACAAACTCAGAAGATTAATTAAAGCCTACCAGTCTTGTATTATTCTAGTCAATCAATATCTAACGACTGAAAATGCTTTCTTGGAACACACCGACTTTGATATGAATATACATATGACAATCTTAGGTATGTTCACAATAGCACCAAGTGCTCCGTCGGACCATATTTTGGGAATCCCAACATCCATAATGATATGACCATCGTTCAGTTGTTATCACTGAGCCTTCACTTTCACGCAGTTAAAAGCCTATTTTATATTCATTGTTTACAAGGTCAATGCCGTATATGAAAACATAATCCTCTGAAAAGATTGTTAAGAACTTACATATTTTTTAACATTTCGTATTGGAATGTTTTGCGGTGTCCTTTTGCGAAAAATTATGACTGTCCATCACAGTACTGTTTATCCATTGACAAGGTGACAACAATGCCGATATACCTACTTGTGCTCTGTAGGTAGTAACACGGTTGCCGCTTTGGTAGAATTATTTGGTAGTAAATTTGGTGGTAAATCTCAATTGAGGATTAATATCATAAAATAGTTTCTGATAAAGATGAAGCATAGTGAACTTTAATGATTTTCTCTTTAACAATATTAAAAATCGATGCAGTGCATAATGTTAATGCTAAGTCTGACTGGTAGTAGAATAGGATCAACACCAGTAAAAGTAACTCCGACATTGACATCGACACGGACAGGATAAAGGCAGGAAAAGCAAAATCTTCGAAAGCCGAAAATCGAAAAAAAAGTGAAAATCTAATGATTTTTTAAACGCTCATCGGAAGGACTATCAGTTCATTCAAATATTTAAGTCTACTGATTTTGCATCAATCAACAGCTTCGAATGTCTCTATAACGCAAGATCATTCCAGTATTACCTTTGCCGGATACATGTATGTCGGGATGTAAAGGATAAATGTTACAGAGTTACATCTAATGTTTTAGTTAAACGTAGCAGCAGTGCAGACTTTAATAGAATTTTGAATATCTCAGCATATCTATGAGGCAGCGTTTTTCACTTTTATATTAAAATTATATTCGTTAAAGTTTCGATCGCGAAGATTATTTTTCTACTTTAGAATTCAGAAAATGTTATCATTATCTCTAAGGTAGAGTCCGGGAGCATAAAGGACCCATGAAGCCGATCCACACATCGCTATTCTATTTCAGGAAGTCAGAGAGAATGAATAGAAAAAGCCACTCAAAAAATTTAAACTTATAATCCTTTCAGCGTACTGATCTGTCCTAAGAGTATTACACACATGCGGTTAAATGCTATCCTGACTTCATGGCAACGGCAGGAGTTCCTCTCATTCCAGGTGCATTCCGCCTGTTAGCTCTTGGGCAGCAAACAAAACCACCATACGGAAGGTAAGGCAGTCAATACACCAGCAAATCCACTATTCAGCAAAACAGTCTGTAGCTAAGATCTTAAAGTCTTAACAAATGTTATAAGCAAAAAAAATTAAAAAAAAAAATATTGGTTATTTTGTCGCCGTATGGCAACCTTGGCGTATTAGTCCAATACAGCACATATTGGCTAGCAATGGACCACAACTAATTAGCTGCACTTTGTTCCGCACAAGTGAGCCGTGCGTCTGCATACCGATTACGCTTAAGGAGACCCGACAATTGAAAATGCGCCCCAAGTGAAATGATACTTTCCAGACCAACCCATCAACAAAACAAGTCCAACTAACAATAAGTCACTGCCAACGGAGTTGAAGAGACGATTATCGACGGTGCGCTGACTGGTGTTCCCTAGTTTACACTCACACATAGAGCATTTATTATTGTTCAGCATTCCTAGTGCAATTATAATTGTTTTGACTGTGTCCGGGACAACAAGTGCATATCGTCGACTACGAGTATCGAGCACGAGTACTTGCGGTCGTACTCGTATGTAGGCAACGTGGGTCATATTACCAATTTTATGGGGTATAAAATGACACGACGCCGACGTGCCTCTGAAGGCGCATTGTCGATGAAGTGGGCACTCGATTAATGTGTTTTCTTCGCCAACGTGGAGGGTCCTTAGCAAAGTTTCTTCTATTACTCAGTGTTCCGCTCCAATTAAGTTCAGTCGCACTTATTAAATCACTTGCCCACTTGTGTGGCACGACATGAAGGGCGTATAACTAAATGAAGATATTGCCAATTAATAATAAATTTATATCTCAGACTTAGAGGAACTAATCAAAGGGCATTGGCCATGGTTTTATTTTTTATGTTATTTTCAAAATTATTGAAGTAAGTTTAATCATGTTTCAGCTGTTTGAATTGATTAATTATTTAATTTTAATTACAAATGGTTATTCACGATTATTGAAATAAGTGTCATTGTATTTAAATTAAATAATCCTTAGAATTCAATATTTTTTTTGTTACCATCTCAGAGCAAAACACAAAACACTACGTTCTCTAAGTGTAAGCGCTCAGTACATCTTATAGAATATTTGAAATAAATATTAATTTAATTAATTTAGAGTTTTTTGTTTTTATGTCATAGGTTGCTACTATCCGATGGAGCGCTCAGACACAACTACAGGTCAATTGTACTACCATTCAGACACCTTACATTAATGTACTTAGTTTTCCCGTCTTTCGAAGAAAAACGAGAAGGAGCTTCAGTGATAAAGAGCTTAGATGTTCGGCACTCACCACGTCAGCCTCGAAGATCAGCCACCTGATGCGAGCATAGGCCGGACAACTGCAGAGAAAGTGTTCTGCTGTGTCATCCTCCTCACCGCAAGCAGGACAGGTAGTGGTGTCGCTTAAGCCCAACACATTTAAGTGTTTAGCAAAAGCTTGGTGGCCTACATAATTTAGAGATAATACAAATTTTAAAATTTGCTCTTGACAAGCAAAATTCATTAAAATGTGCTTATGCACCTCATTATTGGCTCATTTTTGCCATAATTGGTAATGTGACTATCTGTATAAAATAATCTTCTAACCCGCAGTGACCTTTGGGGAGCATATATATTTAAGAGGAAGATCAATTCTGGTGAATTAATTTGGAAATAAAGAATGTCGCGAATAAACGTGACAAAAGTTGCATCGCGTCTGAAACTTAGGGTTTGCCGACCAACAAAATTGCACCTCCTGCTATAATTAGGAAGCTCATCAAACATATTTAATTTACGAAAAGCGTACCTCGTGAAAGTTTGTTTTTAGACTCTTTCAAATTTAAGTTCATGAAATAGAGATCCCAAATTACAAAACAATATTCTAAATTAGGTCTGACTAAGCAGCAATGCATAGTTTCAAGGTTATTTATATCTCCAAATTCTTTACTATTACTTTTACTGAAGCCTCACAATGATTTAGACTTGACAATGACATAATCATAATGCAAAAATAAACGTAACTTATTGTCAAATATGACACCAAGATCTTTCACTTCATCAAAACGTTAGACTTTAACGATAATCTTTAAAATAATTAAAAAATAATTGATAAGCTGAAAAAACTTTACATTTATAAATATTAAGTGCCAAAGCATTGCGACAACACCGACAATCTATTAATATCTGATTGAAAACGAATGCAATCAGTAACATTATTTATTCGAGAAAATAAAATCAAATCATCCGCGAAAGTCCAAACCTTACAAAATTGAACGTCATCATTAAATAATATAAATAGCAACGGGCCCAAGTGACTGCTTTGTGGAACACCTGATGTAACTTCTACAAGGTGGCGCAAAAATAACCTTCCGATGTTTTTTAGCTGTAATTTAAAAAAAAAAAGAAAAACTTTGATTCTTCTTGTGGATTATTTTTATTTGGTCTTTTAATTTTTTTTACATCAAGTCCAGAATATGATGTCATGTAAATGGCCGCCGCCACAGTTGATTGTCATTTGAGCCCTTTTTATGGCATTTTCCATCACTTTGGCCAAAACTTCCGGCGATAGGTCCTCACATTCTTGACGGATATTGTCTTTAAGAGCTGCAAGAGTCGGAAGCTTGTTGACATATGCCATATGTTGTTGTGTGCCGTTGCACCGTCCTGTTGGAACCACATGTTTTCCAACCCCAATTCATCAAGTTGCGGCAAAAAGAACTCGTTGATCATTGCTCTGTAGCGCTCACCATTCACAGTAACCGTTTGGCCCGCGACGTCTTCGAAGAAAAAAGGTCCGATGACTCCTCCAGCGAAAACAGCACACCATAGAGTGACTTTGAGCGGGTGTAATGGCTCTTCGTGGGTTACACGCCGATTTTCAGTGCCCCAGAAGCGTAAATTTTTCTTATTTACTCATGATTATTTCTGATGAAAAATCATCTTCCTCTTGGTGGTGATTAAGGATGACTTAACAGCTGATTCACCGTCTGGACTTTGAACGGAAACATCTTCAAAAGTCAAAAGTCACCAAAATTCGCTGTAAAGACCGTCGACTGATACCCATTTGCGTGGCACGTCGTCTGGTCGATGTCGACGGCGCTTCCATGACATCTTCGGCATATTCTCTGCAGAACGGCTACTCCGGGGTCTGCCACGCCTGGCAGCATCTCGTGTTGTGCCAGTCTCTTCGAGGCGAGCGGCTAAACGTCGCAGTGTTTCACCAGTAGGCGTTGGACGGCTAGGAAATCTGCGACGAAATTCACATTGTGCCAAAGTCACCGACCGATTATTGCTCAAATAAATAGTTACCAATATTCCGCGTTCTGGAGCAGTGTAGCGTAACATTGTTTATTAACGTGTATTTCGCATGTGTTTACTACACAAATGTCAAAACAGAACTGGCATTAGGGGCCAATCGCAAAATTTATAGCCTTTTTTGATAGGAGGATTACTTTTGCGCCACCTTGTATAACGCGAGAAGTCAACACATCGACTATAACCATTTGCCTTCTATTAGTCAGGCAATTAAAAAACCGTTTTAGCGTTGAAGATTGAAATTTCAAAGACTTTAGCTTATCCCTGTCAAACGCTTTTGTAAACTCAGTGTAAAGTTTTGATCTACCACGAATAATTTGTCATTAACAATACTTTCAAACAATTTTGGTACTGCAGGAAGCTTTGATATAGGAAGACAGTTTCCTACTTCTTGCCTTAAAACGCTTTTATTAGTAAGTGTTATGAAAATAATATTTCCATTCATTTTACAATAATATAAAAATAATTTTAAGAGGATGAAAAACGGAGGATTACATTTTTTTAATACTCCCACAGGAATCCCATTTGGGCGAGGGTTGCTATTAAAAATTTAGTTTTTCTAGAGCGTTTATTAAATCGTCATCTGAGAATTGCAACACACAGATGTCGAAAACTTCAGGAATCATAACATAATAATTTCCAGTTAACTGCACATGCGAAGAAATGAGGGACAAAATTAAGGTGCAAGGAAATAAGTCCCCGGGAACTAAGTCCACCCCATATTTCATTACCACCACAAAATCACTAAGAATTTTAAAAAATAAATATGGAACTCATGAGCTATGTGGTCATTGAAATAAGACCACATAGCTCATGAGGTCTTATTTCCACTTAAAAATGGAGCCAAAAAGTTCTTTCACTGGCTATACATTCTTGTTGCGTGCTCTTCATTGAAAATTCTCTAAGCTTACCAAAAAAAAAATTATTTAGTGAGACATAAGTCCCGAATTAATTTTTCGGGACTTTATCCAATTTAAGTGAGACATAAATCAAATTCGGGAGTTATGTCCCTGCGTCGTTTTCGACAACTAAACTGTTTTCAGTTTTTAATTTTCTGACTGCGAATCTTCTTGCTCACTCGATTTCAATTCCATGTCAATCCTTGTATTAGAAAAATTCATCATTATCACTTCACAGTTTTTTGTCTAATTCTAAATGTTGGATGTTAGTTCCCTCTTCTTATTTTTGAATATGTCCTAAGTTCCCATAAGAAAGTGAACTTAGTTCCCAGGGACTTATTTCCCTGCACCAAAAATTACACGTGATTTTCAAATCTGTTACACTTACAACTTCGAATTACATTGCCTTAGGGAAGCCTGTTGTATTTCTTTTCGAACTATTGCAATTCCAAAACGATTTGCTATTACGCTTCACCGACGACCCACCTATTCCCCCAAGAAACATTAAGTTTATTAAAAAATTCGTAAGAAAAATTCCATGAAACAAAAATATTCAAAACGTGGGTATGGCCTAAAACTTTGTATAGGTGAAGTAAAATAATATTGCCTAAATATATAAAAACTTGTCTTTCACTGGTAAACAGATTAAAACTGATAATCTTATTCGTAACAAAAATAAGAACGGCAGAGTTCTTTTCCACAGCTAACTCTCGTAAGTTTTGCACAGCTAAAATGTTACTCAGTGAAGCATCATTTGTTTTCAGACCATTGAAGAAATAGAAAAAATAAACCAGAAGGAAAATATACAAATAGCGAACGGTATAAGATAAAATGTGCGAATAATGGTAGAACGAAAACCTATTGCAACTATTGGAAAAAAAATTGCGAGAAACAATCTTGCTTTGGCACAACTTCAAAGAGCACTTTCCAAGGATTATTCTAATAGCATGGGATTGCTGTTGCACCAGGTGGATCACACAGTTTCACTTTATTTATTTCAATCCAGATATTTTTTATGAACAGACAACGGATCCTTATCCTTTTACTCCAGATAAGTTAAAGTGGAATATCAAATCATTCAAATCAGTCAAAACTTCGGAAGTTTCTCAGACCTCAGAGAACGTTTTGGGTACTTATAGTGACTTCGTTAGCTCCTTTGCCTATTGTAATAATGGCTACGACATCGCAATAGGCAATTGTATTGCAAAGCCTTAGTTGCTTAACATGTCAATGACCATAAATCACCATAAAAGTGGTGATAATGCCCTGTGGGAAGCGACTTAGGGTTTATACTGATACGGGAGCCATCCCAGATGAAATTGTAAAGGTGCGACAGTCAGACAGTCATCCAATCTTGTCATCTGGATGACATCCTGACGTCATTATTCCCGTCTGAAATAAACAAGTTGTCTGACGTCAGCATGTCACACGGATGACAAGGTTGGATGATCGTCTGATCGCATCTTAATCATCTGACTTTCAAGCTTCGCATTCATCCAGGTTAGGTTGTCTATATATTAATGTAGTAAAGAAATAGAAATGGAGTCATATACAGTACCTCTATGTCAAGAAAGTAACAGGGTGCAGTAAAAAAGGTGTGGAGCTTACTTTCAATTGCTTCACCTGCTTAACAATGTCACCCAGGTACTGCTGGCATGATGGGTGCCTGACTAAAAGCAGTCTAAACTTCACTAACTGAATGTACGTAATGATTCCCATCAAAACTGTGTATAGTGGACTAAAGCCAAGCAGAAAACTGTCCTTCTTAATTTAACAGGGGTATTTCCCCAAGTAACAATTTAGTTTCCATAAGGGCAAAGGAAAGCTATTGCCTTATTTAGATAACAACTGTAAGAGATCTTATGGAAAACGATATGGCGCACTTTAAAAAATAAATACTAGGCGTAAACGGCCAATACAGGACCTAAAGCCTAGCTTCTCCAGCCATTGTGTGTGCGAAGTTATATTTTTGGCACAAATGGCGGGACCTACAGTTTAATGCAGATTCCGAACGGCAATTTATTTTTGAGAAGCTTCTCATGACATTTCTTACTCTTGGATGTTTGTCAGACGTTCGCAAGAGGTGGGCAACGAATAAAAACTTTCAGGTGGTACAGGTCGGGATTTGAACCAGCGACCTCTCGCTTAGTGGTCCAACGCACTTAACCACTAATCCGCTGCACCCACACACCGGCGCCCGGCGCACTTTAGCGAAGTTATTTACTTTCCTCAAGACCTTTGTTCGCAGGCTCTATAAAACTAATAGTTTGTTATTAGATGTTACCTTAAGGACTTACAGAAGTTATTACGGAAATCTTAACGAAATTGAAAAAAAATCGCACGTACAAGGTGTTTTTTTTTAGAGGTTAAGAACTTCGAATTGAAATAAAACATAAGAAAATCATTTTGGCTTTATTGGAAGGATAATTTTATGCCATTAATGTTTAAATATGATTTTGGGCATGCGGCCGCCGCGGCTGGTTCGAATATCCCCATCACTGAACAAAATTTTGTGATGATAATCAGCATCGATATCAATCTCATTTTCGGGCTATACACCAAAATCACGACGCATTTCATGTTCTCGCGGCTTTAATTCTTGCACAAGCTGGATCTTGTAAGGTCGTAAGAAGAGATCTTTGCGCCAAATCTTCCATAAAGTTGATGGACAAAGCTCCATTTGCTGTGCGCGGTGGCAAATCGATTCATTCGGGTCCCCTTCAAATCGATTCATTCGGGTTCCATCAGAGCAATTAATTCGGTTAACCATGGATCGTTTTCGCACTACGTTTACTCTATGTGATAATACGCATCCGCAGAGACGTCGAACAGTGCGCAACGAAGGAACAATTGCCGCTGTAGAGCAAAGTGTTGAAGGGGACCCGAATGAATCGATTTGCCACAGCGCACAGCAAATGATTAATTATTTCCTTTCCTTTTATTCGACTTAAATAAATATTTATATGATATCTAAGCCCAGGTTCAAATCTCCACTATATTGATTGTATGTTATGGAATCTATTCACAAGCCTTATAGAGGATGACTTAGGACAGCAATCTTTAAGAAAGCTATTCTATTTCAGACCTCAACCAACTGACTTCGAAAGTCCTTCTAGTCACCTCATTAAATAAGAATATCTCTCCCTTCTGTACAGCTTGTGAAATTGTTCCCCAAAAGCATTAAAGAAACTTTTTCTAAAAGCATATCTTGAAAAATAAGCCTTATGACAATACAATAGAAGCAATGGCTTATCAAATTTAAACATTTGGACCTTATTGAAGGTCCCGTAGGCAGCTTTAGCAACACGTGTCTCACAGAGGCGATAATAGAACTTATAGCACTGCACTTATCTAAACATAAACCAAGTGTCGTTATGCAGCATAAATTTGTAAAAATATTCTGTTAGAGACACTGCAGCATTCCGTGATTCTTGTTAGCTAGATCACTATTATAGTTCGATTGCATTATAATAGTATAAAACGTTGCATGTTTGGAAGAGTTCAGATGCATTGCATCCTTGTTTACTGTTACACTCGATCAGTTGGGTAAGGCCCCTGAATATGAAGGCTCTCTTATGCCGCCTTAAAGTCACTCAACAGAAAGTCGTTTAGAAATTTTAGAATTTGTCTCAGTGTAATGATTTGCCCTACGGTCGCTCTGCCATATAAGTACGCGTTAGAGCAATTGTGAAGATCTGTCCACAATATGTTTAACATGATCCCATACAACACCTTAAGAAGGGATACGCAGTCTTCTTGGATTCATAACCAAAAAAACCTAAAAAAAATCACAGATCACACCGAGTGACCCTACAATTTTATCTCTTTGCAATAAACCAAGGTTGTTACTTGAACACAACATTTATAGATCGCGAAAGCTTGATTTAGATATGAAATTCGACATAAGCAGGGTATGTAGCTATTTCTCTTTGCCCCAGAAGAGAACTTTCGTACGGGCGTTAGGTATTTGAAAAACATTTCGGATAACAACTGTTAGTCACTTGACTTACACTTCACATTAAATTTTCTATTTTTAGATCATTCTAACGCATGCAGTTAAAGACCTAAAAAAAACAAAAACCGGACCTATCCCAAATTCAAAAATATCCTATTACACTACGACGTGACACATCGGTTATGATTTCACAAGTACACAATATCAAATAAAACCCGCAATAATTCTAATATGCATTGACGCAAGTACTCAACGAACAATTTGTCACTTGGCATACATTCGATCATGCAGAAGGTTACACTTATGCTCGATTTACGTCACAGAGTTACCCACACCCTTTCGAATTTGTTTACAAAAAGCCCCACTAGCACGTTATTATTCCATTTCAAGTAATAGTTTTCTTCAAAAACACACCTCTCTAAATCAGTGCTAAGCGATAATGCAAACATAGTATTTGCATTGGATTTACCCATCAGAACTTGGAGGCAAAAACCCAAAACGAAACTTGAAGAAAACTCGCAAAAATAACGATTATCTCAAATCCGATGATGTTTTCCGTTTCTACCGCCGCCGCCGCGAGCCGCCAGCCAACGGATAAATCCCCCGGCTCAGCTCATCATTCACACCTGGCGCACAAGAACAATTTTACAACAATTATTTTACGAGTGCCAGTGCCAGTGTGCCAGCATATTGTATTTGTATTCATTTCAGATTATCGCAATATAATATCCACAACACACCCCATTACCAACCACTTTAGCATGTAGGTATCTACCGGGAATCACCGGTCCGTGCCGTCGACACACTCGTTACCCCGCCAGCTCCACTTATCTCAAGTGCTATTGCTTGCTTGCGGTTGTAATAGTAGCTTATAATTTGATTTGACTAATTAAGTGATAACACGATCTCGTTGGCATTTATGTGATGGGAATTAAAAAAATTAAGCTTGCTATCAGCTGCGCAAAGTCTCGTGCATGAATACGCTAACCAAATCAAATAGAACTGGACTGGCTTGCCTTATCTAATTTCTTAAAATACAAAATTTATTGTTTTGACAAATTGTTCGCATCGGAAACAGACACAGACAAATAGCCCGCTGAAACGCTCCTCCGGTAATTAGCACGCTTCATTCGTGATACCAGTGCGGTTTTGCTTGTCATTGGATTCGTCATAAGACTTCATGTTTACTCTACTTGACGACGTCATATAGAATATCCAAATATGGAGCGGCAAATCTCCACAACAAACCCTTCAAAGTGGTGCACAACATTAAGCAAGTCCAACTACGTCAGATACTTTTGGTTCTACGAATTGACAGCTCAATATGGTATTTCGAGGAACATTGCGAACGAACTTCCTCCCTTTCGAACGGGGTTTCGCTTGTATGGCCGGTCTCACTCACATCCACAATTTCACCGCACACAAATATGACTCAATCGGAACCAGCTGTCAAGTGTAAATATTAAGAATGCTCTATCAGTGCTCCAATTAATCGTGTCATGGGGCACACGACAAAACGTCATCGTTTAGGCAAAAGAAAAAGCTAAAGCTATTGCGATATGAGTCGATACTTTAAAACGGCCGCCCGGCACGTTGGCGGCGATAACTGTTTCTTGGAAATCTAAATATACTAACTGTCTCTGCTCGGTGAATTTTATTTAAGCGCGCGAGCGTCTATTTTTAGCTAGCGCATCACTCGATGGCTTCAATTGTGATATTTCACTTTATTGTAATTTCAATAACTGAACTGAACTGTGTTCGCGATTAGGTGCCAAAAGTCAATGTGTCATGCATGCTTCCGCTTTAACGAAGATAGTGATGATGATGATGATGATGATGATGATGATGGTGGTATTGATGACGAGATAGGTTGAATTACAAATTTTAAACCGCAAAGTGGTGTGAAATGTTTGCCTTGCGGTAGGTTTTTTTGCCTGCCCATATTGAAAGCGGAACTTTCCCAAGACCAGGCACGTTAAAATCATCAAAAGTTCCTCTGGTGACAGGTGACATACTATAGAACGCGTATGGGAATTAACATGATGAATGATGCGTGAGTGAGGAAAATAGAACTAGATATCGTATTTTGTCAAACGCGTACGTGAATCAAATAAATGTCACGAGGTCATCATCACTGTTTTGACAAAAAAAAAAAAAAAATAATCGACAACCTTGAAGTCGGTACACATAAATTTCAAATACTTTCTACGCAAACTATTATCACCTTTGATGTTTCACACCACAAACGGTAGTTTTCCTCTAAATGACAGAGAATAAATTGTTCACAATTCGTACTGGTTGCTTGGCAGATTGATAAACAAAGTTTTTCAATTGTCATCCATTTGTACCTACCTAATCACCTTAAATCGTTAAGAAAATATTGCTGTTATTTTTTCACACCTAATTTGGCCTTAAGTGATTTGAATCTTGTTCAGAGCATTCAAAACGTCGCTTCGCGACTTTTTTTTTTATTTACGTCAATACCGTTTGCCGTCTTTAGCACCTAGTGAAGAAAATTAATTTCCGTAATTATATCCTGTTATTATACTTTTAGCGATACTTTTCAAACAATTCAATTATGATTTGCAATTTAGATAAGATTGCGAATTTAATACAAAACTTATCTTATTTAAATAAAAACAAAAAACATTTGATTTTTTTAGGTCAGTTTTTTTTCTTTTGATTGTGAATATCGTTTGATACGCGTCACCCGGATAATTTTATTCAGTTGCATAGGTGAAATAAATTAATTGGTCATATCTTCTTGTCTTTTATTGTAGAGGCTATCAGGGGAATAGAGATCATAATTCTCTCAATTCACTGCATCTCTAGCCGCGTCTATCCAGATCAATTCGATCTTTGTGATTCAAAAAGATGATTGGTGACTGCAATAGATACATATACATATGTATAATAAATGACACAGTCGGTGTTGAGGATATGGAAAAAAACCATTTCGACATACCCGCCAAAATATTTAAGACAGCAGGAGATGACTTGGTAGAGAGCATACATCAACATATTTCTAAAATTGGGTCGGATGAATGTATGCCTGCATTCTCTCCATCGTTTACCCGGTTCACAAGAAAGGATAAACTCTAAACTGCGCCAAGTTTAGAGGTATCAGTGTCCTAAACATCGCATATAAGATCTTGTCGGCGGTATTGTGTGAGCGCCTGATACCATTAGTCAACGATCTGATTGGATCCTATCAGTGCGGTTGATAAGTCCACAATTGACCAAATATTAACACTAGGGCAGATCATTGAGAAAACCCAAGTAGACCCACCACCTTTTTATGGATTTTTAAGCCGCGTATGACAGCATCGAGGCCATGTCTAGCTTTGGCATTCCTGCCAAAGCTGCTTTGTTTGTGCAGAATGACAATGGAAAACGCTCGCTGCTGCATCAAGTAAAGACCGAACTGAGACCTTTGATGTCAAAAAAGGATTCAGCCAATTTCATGTGACTTCTTTAACATCATACTTGAAAGAATTTTGCATAACTCACAAGTCAACACATGAGGTACGATCTTTCAAAAGTCTGTTCAATTTACAGAATCGGCAAAAATGGGTTTAGCGGTAAACGAGGGCAAAACAAAGTATATGCTGTCTACAAAAAGGGACACCCTTCATCGACGAATCAGCCAGAATGTCACAATCGACAGCTATAACTTTGAGCTAGTCGGCTACCTTGCTATCACATCTGAAAACGACATTTCATCAGAAATCAAACCAAGAATAACGCTTGCCAATCGCTGTTTTTTTGGGCTGACTATGAAGTAAAGCCCTCCCCCGAACAACTAAAGAAACTCTATATAAGACCCTTATAATCCCAGTCCTGCTCTATGGTTCCGAAGCTTGGACTCTATCTAAAGCGGATGAAGATATTTTTGGTCGTTTCAAGAGGCTTCTTGGTTGAGGCAAAGTTCCATCAGTAAGTATATAATAAATGAATGAGACTGAAACAGAATGAAAATAAAGAAACCAATCACAAAAATTCGGATTCAATTCGAATCAATTCTGGATCGAATTGAAATTTTCTGTGATCGAATTGAAAACGACCGAATTGAAATATTAAAAATCAATCAATCAAACAGTGTTTTTTTTTTGTTGTTCTCTTCACTTGATGTTAAATTTGTAGGGCAATAGATTCCTTTGAAGTAAAATGTAATATTTTGGTCAATATACGGAGAAAATACTTTGACTGAAACGCAATTTAATATATATAAGATATTTGGCTTCAACTCTGACTTAACTCAAATCGAATCGATGGGTTAATTTATCGTGATTTGGCAGAAGGCCTCCCGGAGGTCTAGTATGCTACTACTAGTATGCTAGTAGGGAGCATAAAGCAAACATATCTTTCTTCTTTCTGTATTCTTCTCCGTTTCAATATTTTCTTGTGTGAGAATGAATTCTAATCGTTTGCGTTTTTATTTAGCTGAATATATGAGTGATATGAGGTATTTCTTGACACGCGGAAACCGAAGTGAAGCAATTCATATAATAATCGATTGCAAGGTATCCACGGTGAATTTCACAATTTACTTCGAGAGCTACGAAAGGATCACGTCAAGTTTAAACTATATTTTTCGAATGAGCACAAGCACGTTCGACTATTTACTTGACAAAATTCAACACAAGTTGACGATGAAGTGGACAAAAAAACCACCTACCACCTACCACCTATAAAATGATACCTACTGAACGTCTTGCAGTAACTTAACTTTCGAAAATACTACGAACTATTAAATAATTTTAGTTCTAAAAATATCATAAGCATCAAATAATTTTTCCTATTGAATCTGCCTAAAAATTAATCTAGTTATTTCTAGCAACTCTTCAGAGCTCTTAAACTTTCCAATAATATTTTTTTAGCACTCTCATCCAGAATCGCCCCCAGGAATTGACAATGAACCTCGGGTCTGAAAGAGTAAGTCATTTTGTTCGCACATGCAGTGACGGATTCCGGAGGAGGATTTAGAACTTCTTTGCGGTGAAAGACATGTATTTGTGCGTCACAATTTGCATTTCTTTTAGCCAGATATGCGGCAAACTAACAATACGTTACATCTCTAGTCTCTATGCTACCTCGATTTAAATGAATGCAAATATTAATCAGCTGGTATGAAATGACTTATCGCTAACAGGATAAACCGTATCTGACGGGTAGTAAAACTCGAGCTTATCACAATGTGGTCCCAATTCCTTTTTAATCTGATCAATCTGATATAATCGAGCTGTAAAGAGGCTTAAATGCAAAAGACGTGAGCTTTCGACCAACCCATTTTAGAACACAACCCAGAAAGAAGTTTAATCAATCCAGTTATGACTGTTATGTCAATTAATTGCGCCAATTCTCCTACGATTAAGGATAAGCCAAAAGTTAGTTTAAGTATCAAGCATATCTTCGATTATAATGCAAGACTTAAGCTGAACACAGTCTTCACTGGTTTTTGAGGATTGGATTTGGATGTTAATAGAAGCATAAGTAAAGCTGGAATGTTGTCTTCAGTATGAAACTCCAGTCAAATTTCCCTACGCACCAAGTTAAGGCTCTTCGAATCCAAGTCAAGTCCATATTGCTGTATGCCTGTGAAACCTGGAAGGTCTCTTCCTCCATCTCGAGAAGATTGCTGGCATTATGTCCTTCGAATGGAATCCTCAAGGTACACGACGAATTGGTAGACCAAGAACAACGCGGAAATCAACCGTATTGGCCGAAGCAGCAACACAGCGTAAAACTGAAGTGCCTGGCCGCAGATCGAGAAGGATGGAGGCAGTTTGTCACCGCCGTATGTCCCTTTGCTAAGAAACAATTTTAGTGATTTTAAAAAAAAGTTGGTTGTTATACTTTCAGTCATATTCTTATCTGCTTCTATAATATATGATGTAAACTGCAACGTTGCGTACATATTCATCAAGTGGTCTCTTTTCTTAAATGTTCTCCGAATCTTTCTCATACACATATCATATGATGTGTTTCCTATATTTGTTGGCAATCTGTATTATTATCTCAGTTAAAAGTCTAAGCAATAACCTTAAGAACTATCGAATACAGTCCAAAGCAATCCTAACTGATTGTTTAGTTTTTTATGTTGCAATTACAAAGAGATACAATATTTTCCATAGTTTACATAACTTCTTGCAGCAGTAAATTACAATCCAATCCATCTATGGCATCAATGCGCACAGCGTTTTTTTATTTAACTTGCAAGACGAATTCAAATAAAAATGGCGCATAACTCGACGGGAAGGAGTCACCCACTGATTCTCGGTGTCTCTTTTTTGTTTGGTATGTTTCTTTTTTTTTTACTTACGGCTCGCGATACCATCCAAGAGCCTTTCATCAGTTAAAATACTCTCACTCTGTGGGCCCGATGGAATGCAAAAAAGGGAATCCATATCCAACTCCTTTTTCGACTCTGTGGCAGTGCGACTCGTCGCGTCGCGTCGTTCGTGGTGCAAAAATAATGACAAAATCACAAATCAGCATCTGAAAGCAAAACCGAAGAGACACAGTCAAAAGCGTGAAGAATTCTTCAGCGGGATCTTATATGTTTCCAGTTGTTGGCAATACACTCAGAGATACACGTTTTGGTAGATGCAGATACTTTTTGTTTAGTTCGTTGATTTTGTTTTGTTTTTTATTTTTTTTTTTTACTTTTTGTGGTATTCAAATCAAGATTTGTAAATTCTTATGATGTGCGCGCGTTAGCGACTACCCGCAGACACTTTTGTGTGATGCATCTTCAAAAGCCCACAACTATTCGATCTGTTGGCATTTTATTCGCACATACTTGGGATGGTAGGAGTATCTATCGTCTGGCGTATGAAATTATATGACAAGAGTAGTTAAATTTCACTTGTTTGACTTATTGCTTACCCATATTGTTTAAGGCAAGGAGAATAGGAATTTTGTATGAATAGATTTGAATTTTTTATTTCATATATTTTGTTAAAAAAAAATGTCCTTGTAGTTGCAGAAAACGCTGGAAACCAAATTAAGAACACGTGGAACTTCATCTTTATCTGTGGAATATGACGTGCTCACGAAAATGTGAGTATCGATGTAGCTGCTACTTACTGCTAACCTGGCTATATATGTTCTAAATAGACGTCAGCGAGCCAAAGGCCTAATAAACATCTTTATAGCAATTGGCCAACATTCGCCGACAAGGAAGCATTAATATCGCCCACACTTCATTAACCTACCAATTTAGTCCATGATTTCATTCAAATCTCTACTGATTTTTTGTAGACAAAAAAACGCACATTCATACAAAGCAAAGGTTACGTGACCAAAGTCACAACTAACAATTTCAACTTCTCGCTGTGGATCAATGTAGAATTTCCCATGAACCATCTATGGAATTTCTAATTGTACGAATCAAATTTCCAACATTATAAGTAGGTACTTTTTTTTACACAAAAGCAAGGTTTTTTGAAATTAAAGTATGCGAGTTTGAAGATGTAATAGATACATCTTTCCCATAGATGTAAGAATGGATAAATGTCAAATCGGAACAACGTTTTTTTTCGAACTTCAAGTAAATTTAATTTGTATTAATTTCAGAAATCTTGGTCAATAAACAAATGGTTCAACTGTATGTTAAGCAATACTCCCCTTTATGTTTTATTCCTTCAGAAGCTTTTGTGTGTCTGCAGTCCTATCCACAACCGATTTTCCTTCAAAAACTCGTTATCTTCAAATTCTGGGTTATTTTCTCCAGTAAAACGACACAAGCAGCAGTCGACAAGACAAGAAAGAAACTTTTAATCCCGCAATGTACTCCAAATAGGATTCTTTTTAATTTGCCGATACCTGTCTTCAATGGATTAGATATTACCTTTCGGACCATTCAATTCAACCTGTTTTGGACGGCTGCAAGTCTTCAACCCACAAAATAAATGCTGGTGCTCCTCAAGGCTCTGTTTTGTCTCCAAAACCCTTTCTTATTTTTAGCAATGATCTCCTGTCTGTCACTTCTAATCCAATTCATTGCCTCGCTGATGACAGTACCATAATCTTCTCTTTTTCCCCAAACTTGAGTATAAAACACATATCTAGTGAGGTACACCTATTACATATTTGCAGATACCTGACAGAATTCAAAAACGTGCGATAACACTTATAGGAAATAGCCGGTTGCATTTCTCCTCTTCTACACGTCAATCGTAATACCCGCCATGCCAGGAATGGTCATCAATATACCCTAAAGCCTGTATTTAAATGTACTGTGAAATATACGGATTCGTTCCTCGTGAAAATTATGAAAAAAAATATTAATCCCTAAATTGACCAAATCCAATATAAATAAATACATATTTTCATAGACAAAGATAAAAGACAAAATACACTTTAATGTATCACAGTACTATTATACAGTAAGGATCGGTTAAGTGGAAATTCCATCACACAACACTAAACGGATACATCCAAAACGGGACCATCGCGATCACTGAGGAAAGATTCTTGCAAGGACCAAGACGGCATTTTAAGTTTGTGTCGTGTTTTTCCCTATATGGTCTAAAAAGAAGTCAGTGTCCAGTACCCTGTCAGGATTCTAATTATTGTCTTATCGCTGCTTAATTTTATTAACTCCTTGGACTAGACCTTTCACCGTCGAAAACAGGCCAGATACCCTGTGTCTATCAAATTTAACCACCTTATGTTGGCAGTCTATACGGTTTTTTTTCGATATTGCCCCACTGTATCAGCAAACTTACTATTTTCGAGTAGACCTCCTCTTGCACCCGCTCACACGCTTGTTCATTTCGCTTTGCACTTCAATATCCTAGTACTCAGATCACTTTCACCCGATTCTGACTGCATAATGCTTTGAGCAATGTGCGACAGCCCTTGATATATCAGAATAAGTGTTGGTTGATTCCATTGCCTTAAGTAAGAACCGAGTGAGACTACTGCTCTTGGATTAACCAAAATTAGTGAGTTACGCTACATTAAAATTCCAATTCAGTTTTTCGTTCGTATTAAGACTACATGCTTCACACTGTCAGATAGGGCTAATTCACTCCGTTAAGTTTTGGGAGTTTTAATTACGGTATCATCAGTTTCATTTATGAAGTGTTTGTAGTGAGACACATATCATCACACAACACTAGGATCCCTGGGGAACCAGCTGAATTCACATTCAAAGAGCAGCAGCAAAACCTAAACCAATTCCTTGCGAAAACTATGAAGTTCATTTATATCCTCTATATCCTATAGGCCCACCACGTAAATAGGTAGGCTCTGGGCTTTAGGTCCTGTATAGATCGTTCACGCCCAATATTTTGATTTTTTTTTTAACTGAAAATGATAAAAGATTTCCATTTATAAAGGGGAAACCTATTCGTTTCGGGTACACATTTTTCGAATAGAAAAGAGCAACATTTTTAAGGCAAGTAGTTTCGACAAGTAGTTTTTCGGCAAGCATTTCCTACACCATCTAACGCCCATTTCAATAAGTAAGAATTGACAGCTACTATCACATCTTAATAAAGAGACAGTAAAAGACGGCATATGCTAAGTTGGAAGTTGTAATTTAAATTTTCTTGATAAACACATTGAACCTGCGTGTTCCAAGATCAGTCACGCTTTATCAGCATGCACTTTGCAATTATCACATCATTAATATTGCTAATAAATTAACATGAAATACAAAAATCACAATAATTCAAAGTTCATTTGTTTAAAACATATTCTATGTGATGAGAAATATTTCACTATCAACAATTTATATATTTTTTATACAGAAGATTGAATTATCATTTAGATAAAATGCAAAAAAAAAAAAAAACTTACACGGTACTTCACCCACTTCATAGTCGACCTTGAACGCTTAGGTTGTAATTCTCAAAAGGGCTTTTATGTCTTAGTTGCAAGCGCAGCTAATAGCGTTCTCAAAATAGGGAAAATACTCAGTTGGTCAATAAAAATGCAAATAGCGGTACTTTACTTAATATTACTAGTTTCATTGTATATTTATTAATGTCATGAATAGAACTGCAATGCATTGTCTTATTGCAATTTAGTAACGCGTATTTTTTTTATATTTCGAAAACTGCTAACCTTATTGGGCGCCCTATGCCTTTACAATAAAAGTTGTCCTATTTAATATTTCCTTTTATGTTACATATAAAATAATTGATAAACAAACCCAAAATATACAACATGTAGTGGACTCAACACATCGAAAACAGATTTTGTTCGAAATGATTAATTAAGCTACTATTAGATGAGACATATTCCTGCCATATCCGTGCGGCAATGGTGACACTTTTACGGCTGAGCATGTCAGGAACTTACGTCTAATAGGCATTTTTGGGACACTGCTAAATGCCGATATATATGAAAAGGTAGACCAACCCAAAAAGGGCACAATGACTTCTTAGTAAAATTCCATATGGCAAGCCTTATCAATACGGTAACAGAAAATATGATCAAAGGGCATTTTCCTAAAATTCCTTTTTAAGACTTCATGGACCTTTTTTAAAAGATCGTAGGACCTCTGGGTAAAAATTTATAGCAATAGTAAATAGTTAGGTGATTCTAAGAACATTTGCCAAAAAAGTCCTATTTAAGTCTCAAAGGACCTTTTTAAAGGTTTTAATTACCTCTGGATAAAAATAGCAATTATTAGCATTTTACCAATAATTTATTTTTCAAAGAAATCCTTGCAATCCCACAAGGAACTTTAACTAAAATGTAAACTCTACTAATAGATCTTCCAAACTACATAATGCACATTCTAAAATGCATTGGGTAATGTTGCTCATGTCCTTCAACTGTCCATCTCAATGCTAACGGGTGATCCAAGTAGAGATACTTTTTTCAATAGCCTTTTTTGACAGATCACGTGTGAGTCGTGTCATACTGTCATGTTATTTTTGTTTATTATTGTTTGGCATTTCATAATGGAAAGACTTACGCGTGAACAACGTTTACAAATTGTTCAACTTTATTATGAAAATTCACGTTCTGTGAGGAATGTGTTTCATGCACTTCGCTCAACTTATGGTCAACATAATCGGCCTACTGAGTGTACTATTCGCAACACCATCACCCATTTTGAGACCCAGCATTCATTATTGGATAATATTCGACCGAATAGACCACGTCCAGCACGCTGTGAAGAAAATATAGCGGCAAGATCTTAAATTGAAAGCGTACAAAATACAGCTTGTGCAACAACTGAAGCCGCTCGACCTTCCCAAGCGACATCGCTTCGCTCTATGGGCTCTTGAAAAGTTCCAAGAAGATCCGACGTTTTCGAGGCAAATTTTGTTTAGCGATGAGGCCCATTTCTGGCTCAATGGGTATGTAAACAAACAAAATTGCCGCATTTGGGACGAAGAGCAACCTGAAGAGATTGAAGAACTGCCACTTCATCCAGAAAAAACAACGGTTTGGTGTGGTTTGTGGGCCGGTGGAATCATCGGTCCATATTTCTTTAAAAATTATGCCGGTGCGAACGTAACCGTCAATGGCGACCGTTATCGTGCCATGATAACCGACTATTTGATGCCTCAAATTGAAGCTTGTGATCTCGGCGACATTTGGTTTCAGCAAGACGGCGCCACTTCCCACACATCGCATCAATCAATGAACTTATTGAGAGAACATTTCGGTGAGCACATAATTTCACGTTTTGGGCCGGTCGATTGGCCACCAAGATCGTGTGATATCACACCGTTAGACTTTTTCCTGTGGGGATATGTAAAGTCAAAAGCTTATGCCGACAAACCCGCTTCGATTCAGGCCTTGGAGGAAAACATCACGCGTGTCATTCGCCAGTTACCAGTCGAAATGCTCGAACGAGTGATCGAAAATTGGACTCAACGGATGGACCATCTGCGACGTAGCAACGGCCAACATTTGATAGACATAATCATCAAAAAATAAATGCCAAAGAATATTCTTTGAAATGATAATAAACATTCTCCATTCAATTTGAATTTTCTGTGTTTTTTTCTTTAAAAAAGTAGGGAACCTCGAAATGGATCACCCTTTATTTAAAATAGAATACAAAAAATTAATATGTTAATTTTAAGTAAACATCGACGATAAAGACTAAATTCTCTGAATCGCAATGCCATTAGAAATTGAAATTTTCCAAGTTTAATAGCAAATTGTCAACCTGATTGCCAACCAAATTGTCAAAGTGATGAAAATATACTGGCATAATAATTATAAGTCTACTCACCTTGTTTTAGGGACACATTATTTATAGTTGGACACATAATTTAACCCTTTCGCTCCCATTGGGAACATATGTCCCAAGTAAGGTTCGAAGAATTCCAGAAAGTCATATTTTAATGAAAATGCTATTTTAAGGTGTCCCATTGGTAATATCGGGTATGATCATGATTTTTATCCGTTAGTTTGAGCGTTTTCATATTCGATTTTCTATACAAGCTGGCAAAATAAATTATTCATCGACCAGTTCTTGCACAGAGCTTTAAATTTTCTATTTTTAATAGAAATTGATTATTTAGTTGTAAATCAGTAGTTTTTCTAATTTGTCATTCAGTGTAAATTTCATTACTTGCATTTAGTCCTCAACAATCAAAAACAAAAAAGTATAATTAGTTATAAGTAGAATTTACTTCTATAAAACACAATCTGGGATTATATGTCCCATTGGCGGTTTTCGATGGGACACATACAGTATTGTGCAAAACCTAAGCAACTTTTCCTACTCTCATGTAAAAAGTTGTCTCCCACTTTTAAAAATACTTCCCGGTAAACTGTAAATATATTTATTTACATATTTGCATGTGTCCTCAAAATCACCCAAACAAAGTTTTTAATTTGCATTTATTAACAGTAAATAAAAAGAATAAATCAAAATCAGTTCAAAAAACAGCCGTGCAAAAAACTTCGAGTTTGCTAAAACAGTTCTTGTTATTACCACAAATTTAACGGCATTTTTAAAGTGGGTTTTTTCATGACGCAATGTGTAAAGTTAATTTTGCTCAATTGTGGGTAGAGATTGCGATCGGGTAGTCATTCACAGTCATTTTCAATATGGAGCGCGCTAAATATGATAAAAACTTCAAATTAAAAATA
Source organism: Ferdinandea cuprea (assembly GCA_963576555.1). Classification (NCBI taxonomy): domain Eukaryota; kingdom Metazoa; phylum Arthropoda; class Insecta; order Diptera; family Syrphidae; genus Ferdinandea; species Ferdinandea cuprea. Next base: position 147,067,391 of record OY754958.1, on the reverse strand, counting down.
ATTAACCTATATAAACAGTCAAAAATTGCAAAAATATTCGGAATTAATAAATCTATAGTTTCACGTTTGATTAAAAAATATAAAGCTACCGGTAGCTTAGAAAACAATAATGTAGATGGAAGGCCGCGTAAAACAACTGTTCGGGAGGATAGGAAAATAACAAGATTAATCAAATCAAATCCCTTTATTTCCTCTCGGGAAATATTGACGACTTTGAATTTGAACGTTGACTCCAGTACGGTTCGTAGACGGGCTCTTGAAGCTGATCTTAAAAGTTATTCAGCGTTGAAGAAACCTATGCTTACGAAGAAGCATGTACAGAAAAGGTTTATTGATAAAATTGTTTTTTGAATTGAAATAATCTTTTCTTTAAAACACTTTATAGGTTGAATTTTTCTAAAAAATATATTAATTGGTCAGTCGGCAAGTGGAAAAGTGTGTTATTCAGTGATGAATGTAAATTTAACCTGTGGAACACTGATGGCATACAATACGTTAGGCGTACGCCCAAGCAAAGACTTAATCCACGCTTCTGTAAAAGTACACTGAAGCAGGGGGGTGGAAGTGTTATGATATGGACATGGTTTTCTGGTTATGGTGTTGGTCCTTTTCATGAAATAGGGGGCATAATGGATCGTTTTGTTAACAAGGATATTTTGGAAAATGTGATGCTGCCGTATGCCGAATGGAATATTCCACTTTCTTGGGTATTCCAACATGACAACGACCCGAAGCATACTTCCAAAATGGTCAAGGAGTGGCTAACAGACCATCGGATTGAAGTTCTTGATTGGCCTGCACAGTCGCCGGATTTGAATCCGATTGAAAATTTATTCGGGATTATTAAACGTCGCGTTGGAACAATACGGTGCAAAAACCAAATGGAGTTGATAAATTTATTGAAAATACAGTGGGAAAACATACCAGCAGCTATTATTTCTAATTTAGTTGAGTCGATGCCTCGTAGATGTGCTGAAGTCATAAAAAATAACGGATATTGTAAAAAATATTAAAAGAGTTGCTTAGGTTTTGCACGGCTGTTTTTTGAACTGATTTTGATTTATTTTTTTTATTCACTGTTAATAAATGAAAATTAAAAACTTTGTTTGGGTGATTTTAAGGACACATGCAAATATGTAAATAAATATATTTACAGTTTACCGGGAAGTATTTTTAAAAGTGGGAGACAACTTTTTACATGAGAGTAGGATAAGTTGCTTAGGTTTTGCACAATACTGTATATCCCATTGGTCCTGGTGTAAACTATTAATTATTATATTTTATTTTTAGGTGAAACTGCTTTAGAATGGCTGACCTACCTGAAAACTTACGATGTCTTTTGGATTAAGACAACTCTAATTCAAGTAACTTTAGCGCTTCAGAGTCTAAATACAATCCTTCTAAGATCTTTCAGATGACGAGGATTCAATGTTTGAAGACATGGATGTAGAATCTGAACAGCCTCCGCAGGCAGATATGGGGGAAAGCATTAACCATGCTACAAGTATTGAACAATGCAAGGATTTTGTTGTCTGGTCTAGCCCAGTTCCAAACTGTGTTCCACGCAAAAAAGTTCCATTTGATCGTAAACCAATAATAACAATGAACATCAATAGCATCTCCTGAATTAGATGTTTTCTACAAGCTTTTTTCCTAAAAGCTTGTTCATATTTATAGCAGAATGCACAAACAAGAGAATTGATATTCTGGAAAAGCAATCAGATAAGAAGTTCCCAAGAACTGGTCAGCATGAAATTCTTGCTTTTCTTGGTATTTGCCTGATAAGATTATTGGTTTTGATGGTAAAGTTATATGTAAATTATCCATCAAAACCGACAGATTTTTCTAAGCTATACTACATTGAAGAGTTGGTTAATTGTGTAAAGACCACTTTTCCAGCTCAAAACAAAAGATTCCTTTTTTCAGTTAAAAGGTGAAAGCATGACGAAACTCGAAGGTAGATCATCTTTGAAGTAGTATCAACCGTTAAAACCAATAAAGCGGGGGATGAAAATTTGGGTTTTGATGTGACGCGAAAACAGGATACACCTATGATTTGAATATATATTCCGCAAACCAGATTGAAAAACTGACTAAACTAAAACTATTTGCGCTAGCTGCAAGGTCGCGTTGTGCTTAACATGTTTTGCTTTTCACTATAACTAATACAATTTTGATAGGTTTTTTTTTGTCTAATACATTAATTTCTTTTAAAAAAAACTTGGATTCTTGTAAAGGGAGTCTTTTTTCTGAGTCCCATTGGGACTTATACATCCCAGTCAAAATTACCAATGGGACAATATATCCCGGCCTAGAATTCAATCCAAACCTAAAAAAAATATTGACTTTATTACAGTTAGCAAAGATTTACACAAAAATTCTAATAATATAGAAATAAAAAGTTGGGAGCGAAAGGGTTAAAGAAAACCCGAAAACCAATAGGGAAACAACAAAAACTATAGGAAGGAAGAACAGACTATGTAGGAATGTACGTTATGACAGTTATCACTGTATTTCAATATTTTTTAAAATTTTATGCAATGAAGAAATTTGTGTGATAGGAAAGATACATAGCACCGAAAAAGATTTAGTATTTAATATTTCTAATTATATGAGCATAGCACGTTTCAGCAATGTATAAAACTTCAGTACCTACATATGTTAATACTCCTGCAGATGATTCTGGTTGATTTTGAAAAAGCATTCGATAGACAACCAAGAGAACTGATATGGGTAGCGCTAAGACAACGAGTGAGGAGTTCCTGAAACCTACGTACAGATGATCATGGACATGTACGAGGGAGCAAAGACAAAAGTCAGATGTCCGGCAGGAGTTACCGATGAATTTCCAATAAAAGTCGGTGTTCACCAGGGAAGTGTCTTAAGTCCATTGCTCTTTATTACAGACCTAGATTATCTGCTTGAGGGAAAAGTGACGGACCCTAAAGTGCATCAGTTATTCTTTGCTGACGATGGAGCCATCATAAGTGATGATCAGACTTCCCTGCAACGAGCACTTGATGTTTTAGAAGAGAATCGTATTAGCCCGGTCAACCAATTCCAGACATTTATTTGAATGGGGTGGTGGTTCCCAAGTGTGAAAAGTTCAATTATCTGGGATCAATGATCAACAGCGAAGCAACTGTTGATGACGACATCAATCATCGTGTAAGCATAGGGTGGATGAAGTGGCAGGAAAACTCTGCCATCTTTTGTGACCCAAAAATGTCCCCTAAGCTGAATGGAAGGCTCTACACCGCAGTTGTGCGTCCGCCGCTCACATACGAATCACAATGCTGGACAATGTACAAAAAGTATGGAACAAGTTGACAGCAGCTGAGATGCAGATGCTTTGCGTGACAGCAGGAGTAACATAGCTTGATCGAATTAGAAGTTGCAGAATCTGAGGAAGCCTTCATGTCAAAGAACCCATCTCGAAAGAATTGGAGCACGACCGATTGGTATTGCCATGTTCAAAGGAGGGATTCTACGAACCCCGTCAAAGAGGCAATGGCTATCAACGTTCCCTTACAATCGCGTAAGAGGGGCAGGCCTAAAAACTCCTGAATCACACAAATGCAGAAACACCAGCATTTGATTGATGAAGTGATTCAAAATCGGGATGCCTGCAGATATTCTTTGAGGTCGAACCGGCGAACCGCACAGGCGGACCAGTAGGAATGCAGTGAAGTGGGAGGGTTATGATCCCTATAGTCCTCATCATAATCTCGTCGTTAAATGGAGAGAAGAAGGAAAAGTTTAAAAATAATTTGGTCTGTAAAATTAATGAGTAATTTTCTTCAAATTAGAAGTAAAATACATTTTAATATTTAAAAAAAAGGGGGGTTTCTACCTTTCGATAATAAATTCCAACTAACTAATAACTTATAAGATAAAGCATATTTTCTTATGAATATGTACTAGTTCTATAGAATTAAGAAAAAATGCTCTGATTAGAATTTTGTGGTTACAGTAACTACACGATGTAACCACATATATTACCATTTGATTGTTGCCAGCAGCTGGAACTCTTCAACGGTTGCATTTAAAATCTATTCGCTAGATTTTTTCTTTATGTTAAAAAAAAATCATAACAATTTCGTAGAAAGCTTCCACGTTTTATTTAATATTATTTATTAATAATAACAAAGCTTACTCGCTTTTCTTTAATTCTTTAAATGATGTTTATGATATCATATATTTCGAACTTATGCTTTTGTGTAGGCGGTTTTCAATAAGCTACAAGTTGACATGGCAACTGCCGTACAAATTTCGATGAAACATGGCTTAAAACTACACAGGGTATGGCCTAGATGGGATAAAAAGAGATCTAAGGAAATTTTGAATCTAGACAAACCCCGACATAGGACGATGATCGAAATCCTTTCCGGACACTTTCTCCTCGGGAAGCATGCCAGGAGATAAGGACTCTCACTTACTGACGCGTGTAGATTTTGTGAAGATCTATGCGGTAAAGAGGACATAAAGCACATATTGTTTAAATGTGAGGGAATTGCACGGTGCAAAAACAAACACCTGGGAAGTTACTTTTTCATTCATTTCATAGAAAACGTGGCTTCTGTAGGCGAGGGTGAACTGTTGAGTTTTTGCAGGGACATAAAGTTCTTCAATTAAGTGGTTTAAGGATTTTTTCTTGAAATTAGTTCTTTTCTTTTTCTTTGACGACCATTTTGAAGCTGGTTTTCTAAGGGATAGCGATGGGCCCACTACGGTGCCCAGTGTTTTATTGCAGCATAGCTGTCATAACCCTGCTTAGACCTTAACCAACCTATCTTACAGTTTAGCTCTTTGGGTGCATTTCTGTTTTTTTTTTGCATATAAGGGAAGAAAACATTTCAAAAAAATGTAGGAACATAACAATGATCCAGCTCTTCTAATGAATTCTTAGCCTTGATTACGCCTTTAAGGATAAAATATCTCTTCCACGTTTTGTACTCTAAACAAATAACAGATGAATTCGCTTTTGTCTATTTCGAAAAATAAGAAGCTTGAAGAGCACGTAAAAATCTTTTAAAATATTTCCCGGATTAGTAAACCTTGATGCCAGTGAAATCCTTAATCCTCTTCTATATATGACTCCGCTTTTAAGTCAGGGCCGAAAGGCTTACTTACTCTGATCGAAAAAAGAAAAGCGCTCCTAAATTTCCGAAACATGTACAATGGTACACATATCCAGCATTCGAATTTTAGGAATCGTCTTTGGATACGTTTTTTAAAAATATGCGGCGAAACATTTTTCATTCAGAGCTCGAAATGCCTCTTATAACTTATAAAAAGACTAAAACACTTCTATGTCCGGAGTAAATTAATAATAGTGAAGAACCTAGATTAATCCTTCCAGAAGATTCTATCTGAAAGAGAATTATACATTCCACTGAGGTCTAATTGAGCCTCATCACACAAGGGAGTCGTCCTAGATACATTCGAGAATACGCCTTCGAAAAGATCTTCTCATGTTTCGAAACACTAGTGTCGAACAAGAATTAGTCTTTTGAAACCGTTAGGTTGGGTGAAGGAAGTAATCTCCACATACTTTAGGGCGGGGGCAGAGTCCAGGTGGAGGAATCTGACGAACTGCGGCACTTCTAGGAAGACTTGGCCCAGATATAACAAACCTAGAACACAAAATCTCATTAACAGGGCGAGAGGGGATATCGCTAGACTAGTGGCCGTAAGTATAGGCCACTGGGCAGTAGGCATCCACGCTGCCAGGCTAGGGATACCCCATAATAACCACTCCCGCAGCTGCAACGATGCCAATGAGAGAGAAATGGTCTTTTACCTTTTTGCGCATGCCCGGCGTTTTCCACGACCAGGGCGTTTGGAAAACCATTCTTCGACGACCTTTCAGATACCTCAGACATGGGTCTAAATGATATCATAGCCTTTCTAAACCCCACCGGGTGGATTTCAGTATACACAACCAATACACCCTCCCCTAAGTTCATCATGAGTGATGGCATCAAAACGGCGCAGCCCCTTCACCTACCTACCTAAAGTCGATATGGACTGCAAGCTATAAAAAATTTAATTTGCCTTACAAAAAGTTTATTGCCCCTTAAATTTAGAAATACGAATGTGCTTTTTTTTTAAATTGTCAGAAACTGACTCAACCAGGAAATAGAACACTTTTCTCGATAAAGAACAAGAGTTTTGTCGCTGCCATATCATGTAGCGCCGTCTTATCTCATCATACCTTTAAGTTCCGGCCATAAACAAAAAATATTGATCATGGTTTGATAGTTCAATATATTCACCGTAACAGCTACGACCGCTTAGATTTCGAAGAAATCGTAACACACGAAACAATAAATTGTTTTAAATAGAAACGAATTTTTTACAATTAGACTTTTGCGACAATTCTGATTATTTATATACTATATAGCAAAGCTTTAGAGATGGAAATTTGCTTACGAATTACAAAACTAGAGTAATTCTTCGTTGCATCTCCACTAAGGTGTTGTTTGAGGAACTGATATTAACCCTGAGCTTACCCACCCCAAACATTTCATTTTATTCTAGTCTTTAAAAAGATATATTCTGTTTGGTTGAAAGTACGTATTTGGTTTTGTGCTCGTTAACTTCAATACCTACTAAATAACGCTTGTTCTTCAGAAGTCGTAGAAGCCTCTGTCACGGCACGTTGAGAGCGGTCGATGATATCGTAAGTAGCTGTACGGATCTGTTGAAGATAGTTGCGCTGGCAGGTCTTCAGAGCCAGTGGACTTGTTGCTTTCCAGGTTTTTAATAGATGTAGTGACTTTTTCTAAACTAAGATGTGGAACTGGAAGCGGGTTCTCTTTTGCCATACCACTCTCTCGACAGGAAGCACATTAAGCAGCTACTGGAAATGCTGTCCACTCGAGGACATATTCCAGTGTTTTAGACAAGACACGTCATCCACATTCCTGCGATGAGAGAGTTTTTTTTAAAAATGTAGGTATAAATCGTCTGATGAAGGCACCTATATACGAACATTTTTTACTGACATATTTTCAGTCAAATATAACATAAAGGTTTCAACCAGCCAGTTTTGGATACTACATCGTTGCCGCCTATTGTTAGCATGATGCTCTTTGTGTTTTACGAGCAATCATCACCGCTTCCGTTTTGTGTTCAGCTATCTACCTACCTTGAGACCAGCCGCTGATAGCCACCTCGCGCCGTAAGGTTGATATGTTTTTTTATATAACCGCTCTTTTCAGAAGTTTTACTCTTACAGCTATAGCAATGTCGTCAACAAATTCCATAACCTAAGCCTCGTCGGGTATTTCTATTATGACGACGCCATCGCCCCAATAAGGGGCCTTTGGGAACTCCGCCTGTTATTGTACTTTTGCTCCTTGTCCCCATTGTCTCTGTTATAAAGTAACAATCTCTGACTGCACGATTTTTCTAAGATAATTTAATACTCTCAGGTGTTTGTAGCGCTGAGGATATGAGGAGAATTAAAGAAGTTCTTATAGTTTTTAACCATATAACCATTACTACTTTGATGGCTTCTAATATTCGTATTGATATTCTGATGGACCCACCGCTTCTTTTAGTTGATAATATAAGGATATGGTTCAAATCCCAATTGGTCAGTACGTGCTCCCCAACACGCTAATTACTTATGCCGTAAATCAGAAAAAAAAATATAAACAAAACTATGTCAAGCAATTAATAAAATAAAAATCGCAAGCCAAACCTAAGGAATTTCCGGAGCAAAATATTACGTTTAGGCAACCAGTGACATTGTATCCGTTGTTGCGTTAAAAAACGCCACAAAAATTTGTTTCCCCTCCAACCCTTCCACTCCCATACCCAATCCACTTTTGCGCCCTATCCTCTCATTTTTATTTCCGTCATCCTGCTGGGAGAATGGTTAACCGGCCGCCTCTGATTGACCTTTAACCCCAATCAAGCTGGCTCGTTTCCATGAGACCCGGAGGATGACAAAAGCAGGTATGGAGCCCAACGGCGTGTTGGCATCTCGACAACGATGGGTGGGGGAGGACGATCCCTTAGCACACCCCAACGTGATTCCAAACGGGTCGGGATGAAGACCCCGTTAGAGCCAGACAGACTGTTTGCCTATACAACGATGGGTGGGGAAAGATGAGAAATAATGATCTCTCCCCCAATGAAACAAATCGATCTGGCAGATGGCCCACACATTAACTTCAACAACATTCACCAACCACTCACATAAGAAAACCTAACGAAGACTTCCATGGCCAAGAGCCCAACAATTAAACATGTATGTAAGAAATAGCACGCTATACAGATTCCCCTTCCCCCAAATCTGCGCGAAAGTCCACCGGGTTAGAATAGTTTTTCGGTCATTGATTTTACACTCCTCCTCAAAGACTCCTGGGGTTGTACTAAATTGGGACACCAGCAAATATTGTCCCAAAACTAAAATCCATCTTCGTTTCTTCTTTCTTTTTCATTTTTGGTTTTCTTCGGTATTGTTTTGCTATTAACTTTTATTCGTTGGGGACATTTTCGCGTTTCAAACATTTCTCGATTCTTTCAACCTTTTATCTTGTCGAATTGTTTAAGTGTTTGTGAACACGTCCTCTTGGGGAAACTTGTGTGAATGTGGTCATCGATTCGCTCAGCCCCAGAGTTGCAGCGAATTCGAAAGAGAGTATGAGACGGAGGCGGTGGCACACTCCAGTAAAGTGACAGAGTGCATGCTAGAAAAAGCCGCAGTGGATTCCGTAATTGCTGAATGTGGGGGTATGAAAGAGAGAGTGAATGGTCCATCACGGACAAAAGAAACCTGGAAGTGGACAAACCGACACTTCTTGGTTGACCATCAAAGGTTGTGGTAGTTTTGAAAAGAATCGAGGAAGTTTTTTTTTAATATAGTTTTGCGCGAGATCAGAATCCCACACAAAAAAAAGAGGAGAAAAAGAAAGAAGACGGCCGACAAAGGATATAGCGGCAGGACAGGCAGCTGATTCCCAGGGGTACAATTATCAGGATTCATAGAGGAGCAGATTTTTTTGTAAAAGCTAAGTATAGTGCTTTGGTGAAAAAAAAGTTTCGTTTAGTTAGGCATTTTATTTTAAGAACCCGGTAGGCTTTTGTCACGGTAAAATCCCGGAAATCACGGGACACGCGCCCCCTTCATTTTGTTTTTATTAACTTTCGGGAAATAGCGATAGCGGGCTATTTCAAACGGCGATATTTTCTTTTGTTGTTCCGCAATCTAACGTCACTTCAATAAATTGACCGTTGCTCATTCGAGCTTTGTAACGTTTTAAAAACCTTGCTTTTTTTATTTAATTCCTTTTTTTTTAGCAATCAATCATCGACTTCTTCTTAAAAAGGTTTCACAATTCCTTTTTTCAAAGATTGTGTGGCGCCCGTTTTACCCACCATCACTTTACCTTTTCTTCATACCTTTTCGTTTCAGAATTTTCTCCTTCCCTAAAATTATTTCCATCTCCGAACCCACCCCAGCTGAGCAACCGGGACGGTAGCATTCAACAGGCTACCTGTTGCACTTCTCTTTCGGCGAATTCCTGTTGACGTTTCCCTATCCGCTAGTATTCGATTGTTTACCACCGGCGCGGCGGCGGCCGTAATCTTCTCGCGTTTTATTTTCTTTTTTTCGCGTTTTAACTCGGTTAATTTTTTTTTTCTAACCCACCCCGAAATTAAGTGCAACACCGTAGCCAACAATGCTTTCTTTTCAGATCAAAGTGAAGTATCGATCAGATAGTGGAATATTTAGGTACACATAATATGTAGCTTTTTATATTTGTACTTTAATTTTTTTTTTTTGGGTCTCCATAACTTAAAGGTTGATATTCTATTTATCAAATTGTTTTCCTGGAAATGATTACAGTTTTTTTTTTTATTTGCGAAACTTAACACAGAAGTAAATGGAAATGTTACGTGTTGACAGTAAGGGAACAAACTACTTTATAGCTCAGTATAGCTAACTTAAAATGGCGCTAGAATCGGTTATCTAGCTTGTGTGAATTTTTCTCCGATCCTGCACACGCAATCAATCAATTTTTTTCAACAGACATCTGTAATTCCCATTGAAATGATTTATTAGAAAATCGAATTTAATGTTTAATCAGAGGTAAGTACGCCAATGTACACCCCTGTAGATTTAATTGAATTTGAAAACATTCCTAAAGTATGTATTAAAAAAAATCGGATAAGGCCGACCAACAACGACCAAAATACTAACTCTACTAACACCCCAAGCAAAGAGTTCATTCCACTTGCAAAGGAAATCTATTATCTAATTGAGTCTAACTCAGGGTGCTACGCTGGTAATTACTTTTGCCACAGGTAGGTATAAATATTTGCGAGCCGCCATCGCCATCGCCATCGTCTTGGAAGTTGGAAGTGTGTACAATTCAAATGATACATGTCCACAGTAGTGGCACAATCGAATATACCATTCAAATACTACTCCACTGCCACTGATAGCAGCAGCTCTCAATCATCCAATTTTCTTCGACGTTGTCCGCCTGTAATTATGGCATCTTACAGCGCGCCAGGAATTTCCATTTCAAACGCGCAAAAACCCAACGAACTGGTTGCGCTAAGTGAGTGGTTTTTTTTTTAATTTTTTTTTTTTTTTTTTGTGGCGGAGCTCCAATCCAATCCAACTGATGGTTTGCATGCACCAATTGAGTCTCTAAAATTACCATCAGAGCGCCAAGTATGAAATAATTGATGCAATCCGATGCGATATCGGTGGCAAAGTGATATCATACAAATGCATCTGTGAAATTAAAATACACACGCACTCCGTGCGCCACACTAATTGCAGAATATCAGAGACTGCAAGGTGCGTTGATAGCCCCCGCGCTAATTTGGCGACTATTTGTATTTGTATTTGTATTTGTAATTTATGGTAGTGGTGCTCGAGATATCGTAATAATTTGCATTTTCCTTATTTGTAACTTTCTCCTTGCATCATTATCCTGACATTAATGTTATGAGATGATGGCATTATCTTGGTGGAGATCTAGTCGTATGCCATCATTTGACATTCCGCTATGAGATCATTATTTCAGCTATACGAGCTGTCGAATCCTGGTTTTGTATTGTTTTTTTTTTTTTTTTTTGTGTACGTAAAGAAAAGCTGCCCCAGCAAATAAGCGATGCATGACATCTAGTGAGGTCTTATGACAGTTACTTACGGATACCCATCTATATCACTAGGTGTAGAGAATATCCTTTAACACGAATTTGCGAACGGAATTTAAAGGCAGGTTTGCATATCCGTCGTCTAGTGTCAAAGAAATAAAGAGACCAGTGTCTGAAATTAGAACGTTAACCTTGTTTGGAGCTTTTTTAAATCTGTAATCAAATTGGAACATAATTAGGCAAATGAAGTGTAATTTACATATATACAGCCTGGGATGTTCGATTTGCTCCAACTTTCACTCAAGAAGATCACCAATTCAAAAGGTGGAAAGTTATAATTATGGGAAGAAAAACAAGGTTAGGTAATGGTGCATTTGTGGCAATGACACGGCTTGAAATTTCGGGAACCATGTGTTGATTTACTTGTTGAGTATACAAAATAAATCGCTATTACTCTTGGACAATCTCGTTTTCTATTAGAAGCACTCATATTTAATCCTAGGAGTATCTTAAGCTACCCATTTTTCAGATCCACCGTCAAGCTGGTTTAAAGAGCCTGGACAGTCGCATATTTTTATATCCTATTGTCAACCGCTTTTTCGTTGCCCAGAATATCTGCATGTACCGGCCCCCAGCAGAGGGTGCCTTAACCACAGCTATAATTTGTTGTCAAAATTTTGTGTTTTTATCTTCTAAGCCACTACATAACTAATAATTAGATTGCCTCAACCCTAGACGCTTACGGTAGATGCGCATGCTAGAACCTATGTCATTCTTGGAACCGTTGGTATAGAGAGCTTTCTCATGACCACATGACTGCTTTGCAATGAATCCATTGACATACGACTTGGATAACCATAGATCGGGCTCTCTGAGCTTTATTGCAGTTTTGACCATCTGAATGATGCAGTGGTGTTCAGATTTAGCATTACAACTTCAACCACACCATTGCATCTTATAACAGGATAGCAAGGACCTCTGTGTAAATACATATAGCTTAAATCTGAACATTTTCCTGAGCCAGCCATTTAAGCAAGAATAATCGAAAATCCGGGTCATGTCGAAAAGATATTTTAAGCTGTTTACTTACATTTTAAATAAGTGGTTTCAGCTGTGTTTAGAAATATATATATAATATAATAAAGGAACTCTAACAGTGGAGATCCAGACCCCGGCTAATCCGTTGACCGCGGTAATCCGGACCATTACTCTTTACGGTCTCCAGCAGTTTTCCACTGCAACACTGACAATAACATGAGTACTTAAGAAATTGTTCAGCCTCAAATGTTGCCGTTAACACACAAACAATCAAACATTTACAAGATACGTTCGTTTTATGATTTATGCAGTATGTTTTTTTCGATTACATTTATGTGTAATAAAATAATAAAAGATCATGTTACTTACAACTTAGTTTTGAAGTTAGATTTTATAAGTCGTAATTTTGCTCAACCTGTTAATTCGGAATCCCGCTTATTTTTTGGTGTCCGGATTAACGAGTCTGCACTGTACTTCTTCCTTTAACTTAATTTATTCATCCAACTTTTCAGAAATTTTAGTGATATGGAACTAAGAAAAAAAGCACCCAACTCTTCAGCACCTAAAGCCTGCAGCTTGGTTCGAGGAAAGGCGGGACATTCACAGAGAAAATGGTCCGCAGTGTCTTCACCTTCTCCACAAATATGGCAATTTTTTTTTTGGATTGAGACCAGCGCATGTAGGTGCTGATGTTTTTTGATAGGCATGTTGCATTTCAGAAAGTAGGTGGGATCTTAAAGCCACTTTTAGCACCTGCAGCTCAACAAGTTTTTCCTTGCTTTAGAAAAAAAGGATGTTAGACCAACAGGCCTAAAGTTTTAAGTGATGGCGTAGACATCATTACCAGATTTCGTTATGAATACCATTCGCCAGGGAGATGGGTTACAAGCATGTCCCAGGCTAGCCATAAGATTCTCTTCAGGACTGCTAGTTTATACCGTGTTGCAACATAGTTGCAAAAATTCCATCGGTGCAACTCGACTTAAAACCCCTAAAATGAGGCCTTAAACTATTTCATAGACTCACCGGTAGATATAATCGAAGCGATGTAGCAGCAAGTTATGTTATAGTTATACGTTATACGAAAATCCCCTACCCCGAGCGGAGCAACAAAGTATGTGCAGCCATATATGATGCAATTTCTCCTGATCTTATTTCCAAACCAAATTTAAAAATTATGCCAACAAAAAAGCTTTTTTGGTGTGTAGGTTACGTTAGGGGAGTTGTTTGCAATAATGCGTATGCAATGTCACCCAGAAGCACGGTACATGGTAGGAAATGTCACTGATATAACCTCTATCTATCTCTCGAGGAACCATTCTCCAATACAAAAGAGCTTGACAGGGCCATACAAGAAATTCCACCAATTCAACTTCCGCAGTCATTCAACTTCAGAAATCATTATCAGAGCCGCAACTGGCCAGCCGGAATGCTGTTTAGTTCTTTTCTGCAGCAACATAACTTGAAAATAAATAGGAATGAAATACTTAGGAACGTCAAAATTCACTGAATGCCAAAAAGCATTTCTAAACTCATTTCTCGTTTTTCACAATCGACTTCACCATTTTGCATGCAGGTACTTCCAGCGCTTTGACGGGTTGAGCAGCTCTCATATCGGAGTACATCTCAGCTTGGAAGAACACTAACCCGTTAGTTGGTAGGACTTGTTGACACCCAGTGCTCCTTACTCTTTGATGAGTTTGGTGGGAAAGTTTCTGTCACGTTTTATGAAAGAGATCATTCGGTTATATGTTCAATTGAGTTTCAAGCCTAACAAGGCAGACAAACAATCCTTCGTTTAGATGCATAAGGTAAGAGTTAGTGTTAGTAACCTTCCATCAAACAACTAATGAAACAGTAACACGAAGCAAAAATTCAAAATATTCTGAGATACTTTCAACGTAGTGTTACTAAGAGTAAAAGTATTTTAAGCGTATTTTGTCTCCATTTACTACATCGCCGATGAGGTTATGATAAGGAACGGGAGGTCGGAACTTTTCCACTGTTATTTCCATTATGCCTGCGCTTATAACGTTCACCAGTTCTACCTCAAATTTCGTGTGTCCTCTTCCTGTTTCTGATAAATCACTGAAGCTTCTGTTTGTGTAATCGGCGTCGTTTTTTATTCTAGATCTGTAACTCCTTCGCGATTTTTTTTTCAACTCGTGCATACTAATTTTTCTTATACGAAACCAGTGATCCCAGTCAAGCAAGAAGTCGAAGAACAGAAGGTATCATTGCATCGAAATTATATCTTCTTTTGTTTCTTTCAACAGGTGGCGCTACTGTGATATTCTTACCTATATCGTCACTGCCCGAAAATAAGAACTAATAACAACATGTGCTTAAGATTATGACGGCGCTTTTAGTTTGACCACTTGGCATTGACATTGACAGCTAACGCCTACTTGCCACTTAAAACCATCAACCTTTGGATCCGAAAAAAATTGTGGAAACTTATGGGTAGTTGTGGCTTGTGTCACGTATCACAAATTTTCAGACTTTGACCCCATTTTATTTTAATACCAAAAACTATTTGGGTACTTTTTTAACAAAAAAGAATCTTCTCTAATTTTTAAAGATTTCCAAGCCTTTAAATCAATCAGACATTTTATCTTTTAAGAAATATTGTAAAGAACTTCGTTAATCTAAATGACAGATAACAAACAATCCTAAGTCAAATATGGATGACTAAACGCCATTGCAAGCTGATAACGATAAAGTAGCTTTTATTGCCGCAATAAATATCTAAACAATGAATCTGACTTTGTAACGTGCAAAAAAAAAATTTTAAATTGTATGCTATCCGAATATCAATTTACGCCAATTATTGTGTTTTACCATAACAATTGATGTGAGTGGATTTTAATAAAAAAAATGATAACTGATTTAATCGATTAATCTCAAAGTTCAAACAAATTTAACGCTTCTTAAAGATATAATAAATTTGTCATAAATTTTATAAAATATCTATCTAATTAGAACACCGTGTATCGTGACACTTATTCACTTTCCGACAGGAAAGTCTAACACCATAAACTTTTGCACCAAAGTAGATACACGAAATGAATGGCAACTAATTTATTCCGATCGTGATGTGTGGTGCCGGCGGGATATTGTAGGAAATAATATTATTTGTTGTCCCACGATTACCATCGCAAAATGCTTTTGTTATCTTGTCCGATATTTTATTTGTGGTCAGATTTGCCGTGGTCTTTTGTTCTAAGGCGCTCAGCCGACAATGTGTCGGATTATGAAATGAAATGAGAAGATATCATAAATATCCGCCAAATCTAAATGACCGTGTTTCGTTAGATCATAAAAAAATGTTTAAGCGGTGCTACAATGGAGATTATGCGAATCTGGACTTTGATTTTACGATCTTTTGTTGAGATACATTTTTTTTTTTTGATTTTCTCTGTTTTTTGGTAGCTTGTACGAGTGATTAGTCAATTTGTTTGGCTTATTAGGATCTGATTAAGGAACCGACGCGGCACATGGACTGCAAATTGGTAATGTTTAAATTTAGAGATTTGCAAGAAAGTAAATTGGTCTAGATAAGACTGAGGGAATATTCAAGTATATGATGTCACTATGTGAAGGGACACCCAACATTCAAGAATTGGACAGAACGTTAGAATGGTGAGCTGTTACAACTCTGAGGTAGTTAGGTTCCTTATCTAAAGTTACATTTGCCAATAAGTATTTTTGTTTTTGGTTTTGTATGCCTAAGAGGGCAATAAAGTACTTAAGGCTCATCAATTCAGTATTTAACAGTGAGAACATTAATGCTGAAAAGGGTAAGAGCCTAATATTGTATTTGATGGTTTTGAACGCATAAATTTCTCAATTGGTTTTGGGTAGTAAAAAGTTTTCAGAAGGATTCAAATGCACTATTTGCCTAAGACCTATGTGAAATGTATCCAATGTATTTTTTTTTTTTTTTTTATTTTGCTTTTCTCATTTCCACTTACACTCTTTCTGCACAACTTCTCTTGTTAATTCAAAAACATAATTTCTTTGCCACAAATAAGTCCAACTGTTCTTAGCTTTATGAATTACTTTTGAAAGTCAATTTAGAAATTTCATGTCTCAAAATTAAAAAGTAATGGAGATCCTGAGAACATCGTTTATAATTTTTTTCCTAAAACTTCCATTTCAACATCATTGATACAATGCTGTAAGTTTATATAAAAAGAAACAGTTGAATAAAAATAAAAATTCATGTTCCTGCTAATATGCTTGAAAGTGCTATGCATCCATCAATTTGGAAGCTCTCTGTAGAAAATAAAGTGCACGACTGCGTCATACGAAACTTTCTCGACACATGAGATGCGTTGTTGAATCGCAAAATGAATAGTGACAAATTTATTTAAATCAATATTTAATAATGTTCGAAATACCAAAAATTATCAAAATCGTTAGAGCTGTTTTTGAGCAAATGAATTTAATTCAAATTTAAGAAAATCGTTATATAAAAAAAAAAAAAATTTAAAAAATCATTTCAAAAATCAAAGTATGCAATTTTCTTTATAGTATAAAAAAAATTAGTAACAGTTTTTTTGCCGGTTTTAAAAATTACCGTTAATTAATTTTGTTTCCAAAAACTGAGTATGCAGAATTGTTCGCCCCACCCCAAATAATGTTAGTACAAAAAATAACGGAAATCCTTGAAACCACTTTCGAAAAAAATAGTGATTTTCACAAAAACAAATTGTATGGAAGGTACCGTTATTTCAAAAGATAAACCAAAAACTAAAAAGACGCCCCGAGATATAACCCCAAGAACCTTATATACGAGCTTTGAAGCAAATCCGTCGAACCGTTTGGCCATACGTCTCCCGGACAGACAGACAGACAGACCGACGAACGGCATTGGCGGACCCACTTTTTTGGACTACTCTATAGTCGTAATATCATCCCTCATACTCAGTTTGAGTTCGAAATTTCCGCACGATAGCAATAACTTTCTCTTTAGTATACTAATGTATACAAGAAAGTTAAAAAAATTTTGATGCATAATATCGTAAGCTATGACAAAACTTTTTTCGCTTCCTGCTTTCTCTTCATGCAACAATTATTTTTTTCTGTATTACCAAAATGTATGTACTACTTAATAGTCTAAGAGCCAGTAAATTTTTTGGAGCTGGGTCGGCAAAAATACATATTTGCGATGTTGCTATACGACCCCGACAAACAAAATAAAATTAAAAAATTTTGTTGACGAAAAAAATTCACTGACTCTCCTACGAAGTACGAAATAAATGTACTTTGAAAGGATAAGTGATCGAACAAAACTGATGACCGCTGTACGAGCATCTTTCTTCTGCGTTGAAATTCCACTCTCTTCATCGTTAACTGCGATTTCCACAGAGTACGACGTCAAACAAATTGCTGTTTGTGTTACATTTAATAATTTCTATGATTTATAGATACACTGTACGTATGGACATATACCTGCAGGCATTTCTTTTGATTAATACAGATTACATGTTAATAATTGTCGTGACATTCTTAATAATTAAAAATTAAATCAGCACATAATTATTCTAGTTGATTTAAATTTATGTAATGTTAAAGGTGTACAGTGTTTAATTGTTTTTATTATGTAAATTAAAACCTGATTGTAAAACTGAATTGATTGGTAAGGTTATGTTGAAGTGGCATACGGTGATACTACTACTCTACTCGTAGATCCATTTGGAGCTTAGAATATAGCGAAAGAGATCTTAAATGTCAATAGTGGACAGATCATGGTCATGAAAGGTCTTTTGGTGGACCTTATGTTTTTAGGAGATAGCAAGGCAGGTGCAGGATAAGTTGGTCGGCCGCAGTTCCTAGTATAGGTGAATGTTGAACTGCTTCGACATCCCAGAGAAAATTCGGATAACACGATTCTTTTTAGCCTTTAATCGCCATGACTTCTGCCTAGACACTCTGGGTAGACGAAACACCAACACTTAGATTAGTTTTTGATCCATCGGTGTGTAAGTGATATCATCTTCCGCGAGATCTCTTTCCTCCCAAAATGGGCTGGGTAGAATGGTGGCTGGAATGTTTTTTTTTTTAAACTAAGGCTAACGTGTTTTGTAGTCTGTATTTCCAGGAAGGATCCTAAATAGATTTAGAACAGCAGAGTAGCTACTTTTTCTCTGTGCACTGGGATGTTGCGTTGAAGCGAATAGCTGAGTTGGCAGCCAATTGGCTAAAGTAGTTCTTTAAAGGTTTAAGATGCTTTCCCGAGACGGTAGTAGCAACGTCATCTGCATCTGCGCGGTTAATCTACAGACAAATCTTCTGGCAGATGACATACCCCTGCTTGTGAGCAGAAGCTTCAGCAACTCACCAAGTGGGGTTATTTAAATTAATAGTTTCAGTAACACCTTAAATCGATGGCTTGAGTAACAACATCACTTATCCTTTTTTACCCTCTCGTATTTCTAAAGACTACATTTAAGTCCAAAAAAGTGGGTCCGCCGTGCATCGTTCTGTCTGTATCTGACCGGGAGCCGTATGGCGAAACGATTTGAACGATTTCCTTTAAAGTTCGTATATGAAGGTATTGGGGTAACATGTCGGGTAATTTTTTTCAGTTATGATTTATCGTTCTAAATAACGGTGGCTGTCATACAATTTTTTTAATTTAAATTACTTACCACTAATTTTCTCAAAAACGGCTCTAACGATTTTGATCTGTTTTTAGGGTGGCACCAAGAATACTGCACAACCAGTTTTTCAACAATCAACAAAACTTATCTTGCTTTTAACATTTAAAAGAGCAAGGACTTGGAATCTATTGGTAATAATTAGACACACGTACATATTCTGTATATCCTTTGGCTTTGGTTTGGTTGCGCTGGTTTAGCATGCGCCTGGTTGCATAAAGCTTTTAAGCCTAAATGTTGCCTGTCAATTTAAAGTTTCTTTTAAATTGAGTCAAATTTAATTCTCTTACTGGAGTTTGGTTCGTTGAAAAAGTTGCGCTGTCAGTGTGGTTTTATTTTATGTATACGGGTTTTTCAGGAACTTTTAATTTCAGCTTTTTCTTCAATAATATCCGACGATATTATGACGATATTATGATCAAGAGTGAGACCTCATAATTTTCACCTTTGGCGTACTTTTATTCCACTTAAACAAATTTCGTCAGGCCTCCCATTTTGACTTGGGCCAATTAAAATCTTTTGGTGTTATTTTATTTTTTGATCTAGCTATCTTTATCTTTTTAAAAGCTTTCTTGATGCCTTAGAATTTTCATTATTATTATTAATTAAACTCGTATGAGTTTCTTCTTTCTTGGATTCCTGTTTTGGGATTACCTTAACATATTTACGATGTGATCAACCTCAACCTAAGACTGAGAGGCATAGGCCTACCGTATACATTTTGGTGCCGCTAGGAGAGAATATATGGGAATTGTTCCAAGGTACACTGCCTTCCCCTATGGCAACATGAATCGTGAACAATATATGGCTACCTAGTGTCACGTAGTGGAAAGTAGCAAAACCTAATTTCGAAGCCCCACAAATCGTCATCTAGAGGAATACAATAAGATTTTGTGTATATGTCGTAACGCACACAATTTCATGATCCGTGACTCATTCGCGTCTTTTAAGCACCAAAAAAAAAAAAAACGATATGTCACTTTCTTTTAAAATTTTACTAAATATGAACTGGTTTCTTTAGTGTGGCTGGAATCGCAGGGCATGGAAGGCAGAACTTCTGCACGCGCCTGGAGAGCCCCTTAAGTTGTTATCATCATCATTTAACATCAGTTCTAGTACATTCAGCTCTCTTACTAATCGCACAGACAAATTGATAAGATTCTCAAGCTTAATCGATATGCTTTCGATTAAAATGAAGAACCTCAACTTCCGCTTCAAATCATGTGCTACAAATCGTTCAGTAGTTCAGTAGCGATACTATCTATTAATTGCAATTGTTTATGGACTACTCGTGACCTTGCCTAAGCGTCACACTTTTAAAAATAACAATGATTAGATAAAACAACAATCTGTTACTGTTTTGCGGTGCCCTCGTTATCGATACCTGCGAAGAACAAACAAAACAAAACAACGAAGAAAAAAAAGTCCCATCGCCCTATAGATAAGATTTTTAAAATTCCTCAATAGATCATTCTTGCGCCTTAGTCAGAGAAGACAATAAGTGCTAACTGTAATTGCCTTATTAATGAACGTGGTGGATTATAACGTGGTCGAACAAAAAACACGCCTTATAGGCTCGCGTTCGTCGTAGCTAACCTACAATTACTCACCACTCATACTACTTCATCGAATGCTTTACCCCCTTCCATGTCAGTAATTACCATAAAATTAAGTAGTGTAATCGCATTTTAATGTTCCTAAATCGAAAGCATGTTGAATGTAGCTGAGCCATAAACAAAATCATTTGGGGGCTAAGATCGATTGGTATTTCACAATCGAATACAATAATTTTTTTGAATCACCTGTTGAGCTATCGACGACGACAACGACGCCAATGACAACGACGAAGGCACTACTACAACAGGTGTACGCCAAGTATGTGTGTGCGCGTGTGATATTTATAAAATTGCGAAGCCACCACAAAGCAGTGGTAGAGTGGTTATTTTTGGATCCACCTTTTCGGAAGTGAAGTTTGCGGAGGAGGCGGTAGACGATGCTGAAGCTGAATCTGAATCTGAGTCTGAACGTGGGCGACGTTGGTGGCTAAATGCTCCAGCGCCTGATTGATGAATAAAGTGAGTAATTTGACCCAGAGACAAAGAATGCCGTGAGCAAAACAAAAACGGTTCCCATGTTCAGGAATGTCAAGCTCCATGTGATACGGATACGTTGTTGTGCTGTAAATCTGCTAATGCCCCGGCTGGACATAAATCATGCAGATGCAAGTCGTTGACACCAAATATCCAATCGTGCATCGTGCGAACGCTTCCTACTCCGAAATGAATTAAGACGCCTCCAAAGCGCAGCTTAAGTCCCCGACTGACATGCATCGACAACGGTGCCACTGAACCCCAACGGCTAAAGTACAAGCCAAGAGTATCTCAGCATCCCAGCACAGTCGACGATGAAACTTAATAGCGCCCCGCCAATAATTATGAAGCACTTCTCCACGGGCAGGTCAGCTCGTGCATTTTGCGAGTTGCTCTGGCTGCTCTTCGCCTCTCCAACAGAGAAAGAACCAACAACGGCGACGTGTAGATCGTCTTGGAAAAGTGTTTACAAGTGTTTGGTGGCTATATGCACCAACACTTGGTGGGTGAGCATTGTTGACAATTTGCAAATTGAACTATTTCACAATATCGGATCGCCACCGCAGCCACTGCCACCCGCCACCGCCGCCGCCAATGATTCTGTGGTGGTCAGCAGTTGCATAAATCCCATCGAAGCAACGACCGAAGGCAAAGTCTCCTCAACCCTGTAGGTTTTTCATTCCTGGACTCAGACCGGTCGGAGAGTTGAGCTGCAACCGTAGCACAATATATGTAATAATTAGCCTCCTCGTGTCATTAGCAAATAGCAAACAAGCAGTACACACAGCATCTGATTCTGAATCCGAATCCCATGTTGAGCAAGGGAACCAAACAGAATGGCACATCAGAGCAAACTGCTGCAGATGCAGGACGATAGCAATTTCTGCATGATTGACACTTTGTCCATATGCATGATCTTGCTGCCATATGTGGCAATAATTTAATAATTGCCATCATAAACACCTGCACTGTGCCGCGATCCGGAGGATCGATGGGCGAGGCGGCGAGCACCGGGGTGGCGCAGGGACGGGTTCATGGTGTTTATGAAATGTAATTCTGGCCTCCCAGTGGGTCGCACTCTTAGTTTGCGAGGTGTTCGGTTCTCCGTTGTTGTTATTTTCTTCGGTTGTTTTTTTTATTTTCTTGTCTTGGATTTCATGTTTTGAGTCTTTAATTCGAGACAAGTTCTCATTGGAGTGGATGGTCATGTGACGGAATGGGAAGAGAATTTTTTATATTATTTTTTTTTTTTTTTTTTTTGTATTCTTTCTTTGCTTGCTTATGAGAGAATGTTTCGCTGCGAAGGCTATTAAGTGGGATAGAAATGCTAGCTGGTGGCTTTCGGTATGCTTTGAAGACTGGAAAAGTGTAACTTTAGCAAGTTTTTATTTTGGTTGATGTGTGAGAGACATTCGGAAATGCTGATGCTTGTGGGTGAATCAGAGTAGCATTGGATATAGCGATAACCTTGTTAGATGAAGGGCTTTGAGAAGTACACAAAGAAAGCTGTGGTGTAGGTACAGTGCCGTTTTAAACAATAGGAAGACCGAAGGTAAGGGGTTCAAGTAAATGTATTGGTAGATTAAGTGTAAACATAAGCATATTTTTTTTACTTTGGTTCCAAAGCATCCAGAGAACCTTCTATTACTTTTTTGGAAGAAAAGAGCTCAGAGTATGCAATGAAGTAAATAAGACCCATTTGTTAATATCCTTGGAACGGCTTAACTATGTTGTAGATACATATATATCTCTTCCATGTGTTCTAACTGATGATAATCGCGCATGAATTCAACGCTTTGTGTCTTTAAGTTCGAGGATTTAGCCAGCCTCGAATATAAATCTTTTGATTCGCTAGAGCATTATTGTGTTCTTTAAATGGTAGTCGGTACTATGACTATCTTCTGTACAGCATATTTGGAATTTCTACATTTTCTAATACACACCACTTTTTATTTTCTGTGAAATTTGGTGATTAGCGATTTGTATTTATAGGAAAAGGCAACTAGCAAGGCCTTGGGATGAAGAACTGCTAAGTAAGTCTCTAATTAAGCGGTAGTGCAGGGTATGCACTTAAACAACTCATAATTTATGGTACTATACTCTGGTACTTCACTCATTTGCACTTTTTTGTTTTAGGTCTTAGGTCTTATTCTAACAAAAGCTTCCTTGCTGAGAATCAGCAAAAAAACTGATCGTATATTATGTAGGGTTACCATGCTTTTTTTAGATTGATACTTTCAAAAAAATAAAACAAATGTATCTTTATGTTATTTTGTCAGTTCTTTCCAAAAGAACACTCTTTCGCTGACGATGGGCAAATTTAAAACTTAGTTTTATCGAAATCATCTACTTAAATTTGGAGACCAGTTGGTTTGGTGGCTTCTTCTTTGGTGGCAAGTGGATACTTGGTAGTATCCTGTGGTAGTGGTATTTGGTAGATACTATTTTCATTGAGAAGTCTTTAAATTGTTCGTTTACCCACAGAAAAAATATCATCTACTTTCTTCACAGATACTATTTTATTTTTCGTATGTCTTTGGATGATTTTAAAGACATTTCTAACAAAAAATAAAAAGCTCAAATCTTTTCAAAAAAAGATGTCATATTAAAAAAAACTACGAAAATCTACAAAAATAATATTTTTCCTTAAAGAAAACAGCTTACAATTTTGTAAATGCATTTTTACATATTTTCCACACATTAAAAGAAATGGCAAAGCTCAAACCAAGACCTCCTCGATAACACTTATCAGTAAGAATCTATTTTTCAAGGCTCCAAAATCGAAAGCTCCTAAACAGAAACCTAAGGAAAAAAAACTGAACGAGTTACCAAACGGACATTGGTAACTCTGAATACACTTCAATTAAATGGGCGTTGAAAAGCAGTAGCCACAGGCCTATATCAGATGCAATTGGAAAGTGACTGGCTGGTAAATACTTTTTATGGGGGGTTTCTTTCAATTTATTAATCTAGTATGGTGGACGAGTATGGAAGACGCTTACTGCCAATTTAAGTTGGACAAAGTATAGAAGGGGATATTTGTGAGATAAATACGTGTGTGTGAAAATTGTAGAAATTTATTACATAGACACCTACACGGTTTTGAATGTCCTCTCTTGTTTCTGAATGCACAGAAACATTAGACATTTCGCTTTTTCGAATACCCCTTAACATATTCATCAGACAAATAGCTGCAACCACGACCATTCGCCTCAAAACAACCTCTCAGTGTACCGAAAACGAAATCGGAAACTCCGCTTTTCTGAATATAATCAGGATCCTTCCTAGACTACAACACATCCGAACTACACTTTGATAACAAATTCCATTTCACAAACTCCAACACCCCCCACCCCCTTCAGAATCTCAGAAGCTTAGTCTCTCTCTTTTTCCGTCTTCCTAATCATAATAGTGTTGTTAAAGTATTGTCCTGGCTAAAGAATAACTTCGTATCCGCCGTAAAGTTTCTGGAATTAGTCTCTATAAACTATTTAGTACCGCTGGACTGCCGAGCGTCTCTAAAGGAAATGACGTTGCAGTTCAACATTCACTTGTACTGTGTGCTGAGCAATAGCGCCATTCCAGGAAACTACAAGGCTTATGAATTCACCAAACTTGGAACTACTTTCTCAATCTGGCCTGGAAAATGTTTTTAATTCTCTGGCGACGGAACAGATATGGCCTAAGCTACATCTTAAACGCTCTAAGAGTTTGATCACCCTTGATCAATTGCACATTACTGCCACAATTGACGTTAGGCTGATAAGCACGCAACCATCCTTGGCGCTTATTCAAATGACTTTTGTAGGATATGCACGGATGAGGAGGAAGAGCTCCTTTGAGCTCTCTGCTTAAAAGACGCTGCAACTTAATCTCAGAAATTCACATTAGAAGCCCGCGTGAGTACCCATGTCTGTCTTCTAACCGTGGGTATAGAGTGCTATCTTTTCCTTTTCTTTCCTTCACTCACTTATTGGACATTTTAGTACTCAAACCCCTTTTAAAGAAGATGATTGTTGAGGACAGATAGTCTGTTTTCGATGCCTCTTTTAAGCGGTCAATTGTGATACAACGGCTGGGTCCAGACATTCTGAGCCCGGTTGCATATATAATATTTCCATATACTGTCGTGTTGGTGCAGTATATGTCAAGAGGTAACATATGATGATATTTCCCAATCACTAATTTTCCACTATACCACTGTGCTATTCGTTAGGATGAGCCTTTCTTCCGCTGTACGTACGTACTATAAGCTCATTTATATCCTCAAGCGCTTTCTGCAGGTATACAAAGCCACGTTTATCCTCTTGGTACAATCCTCTACCTTTTTCCTGCATTTGAGCATTGAATCTAAAATTACTCCCCGATATGTCAACTTTTCACATAGTAACGTAGGTTTAAGGGTGGGGATTACCCTTTTCCTGGTAAACAGCTTGATTTCCGCCTTAGATGAATTTATCCCAAGTCCACGGCCCGAGACCCATCAATAAAAACAAATTCTCTGGAAATTCTAGTACAACTTCATGTCTTCGAATTCATTTCCAAATTCAATGGATTTGTTGATGACAGTACCATCGCTACGCGAAAAATAAAAGAAATTACATTATAGCTTGGTAGGTACTCATAAGTAGTTAAACAGCAATTTATCGATAAATATTCTTAGGCAGATACAATTTCTCGCTAAGTTGTCTGAACATATTGTAGACATGGTAAGTACTTTGACACCATTGATAAACCTTTGAACCTTCAATAAAAAAATGTAGTTAAACTCTGCGAAATACTTCCCCTTCTATGACTATGTAGATATACTCTCCAAAGTTATCAATTGATTTCTCTAAAATTGGCAACTCACCTATTATCTACCTCATGTTACGTTACTAACCAAGTGTGATATCACCTTCCGTAGTCTAGAAAAAAAAAATAAGCAGTTCCAAAGTCTAAAGCGATCTAAACTTTTCCTACAAATCTGTTCATCGAACACACTGTCAATGTGCTGGGCACACTTGTTGGCTTCTTGTTTTGTTCTCTCTTGTCAACACGAAGCGAAAGCATGATTAAGCAAAAATATGTCAGAAGTTGTTTGAATTGTTCGAATTGTGTGAGAGAAACTGGAAACGGAAGTAGTTACTACACACCGCTACGTTATGTGTGTATTGTAATGTGTTTGTTTTGTGCAGGCTAAAGGTTGATTCATCAGATGAGCGCCCACCTACTGAGTGTTGAACCGCATGCCAGTTTGTGTCATCGCTGATAACTCAGCTTATGAGGAATTTCAGCAACGATCGCTCTGATTGCAGGCCCACCGGACTATCTGACATAGTTTCGCTTCGTAGATATATTTTCGTGGGATGATGATGACGTCTTTTTGGTATGGTGGTGGCCTTCTGTTAGCCAATGTCCGGCCACTACGCTTGAGTTGTGCACCCGCCGCCAATATCGAGTGGATGCTGTTTTGAGCAAAATGATGAAGCACACTTTAAGTCCAAGAGGCTGTGCTGATGAGTCGTTTCTGTACAATGCGATTATTCAATTGTATCTGAGGGCGAAAAAGACGTGCCGATGCCGTAAAGTCAGTTTGTGATGTGTATCAACAAAAATCCGATTTCCCGTCTCGAAATTCTGAGCGATTTTAATTTATGTTCGTTAATTTCTTTTGCGGTTTTGTAGCTTATGAATCACTGTGAGAGTAGTCTTTCGGTGCTGATGTAAAACTTGAAGTGGTATGTGTAAAAAAATGGGAGATAGAGAAAGAGTGAAGATGGGTGTCGTGTTTTTGCAAAAGACTCACGCCTGAGTTTGTGGGATATAAATTTGTCAATTAACAGTTAATAATGGAACAAAAAAAACAGATCGTTTGACATGTCTTATATCGTGAGTCTTGTGTCACTACTAACTACAGTCATGATGTCGTTCATATAAAGTTAATGCAATTTAAAAAAGATAAACGCTTTAATTATACAACTGATTAAACATACAATGGCATTCGATCATATGCAAGTGATACGATTTGAACGTATGTTAATAAGAATGGCCCATACTGGACCAAACAAACCTAGCTTTTCCAACCATTGTGTGTGCGAAGATATATTTTTTTTTAACACGAATGAAGAGACCGACATTTTAATGCCGATTCGGAACGGCAATTTTATTTTTGAAAAGATTCTCATGACATTTCTTACTCTTGGATATTTGTCAGACGTCCGTAAGAGGTGAGGCAGCGAATAACTTTGAGGTGGTACGGGTCGGGAGCACTTAACCACTAAGCCACTGCACCCACAATGCACACAATTAATAAGTGCTGTAATAAAATTTGGAAACATTGAAGAGAGTTATTTATTAATATATGTTTACCGAATTTGTACTGTCCTAATGTTACTGTCCTACAGGCCTTCAACACCGTTTCTGCAAATATTTGAGAGTGCTTGCTTATATTTCAACTTATGAAAGAAATTTTCAGAATGCGACTAATGCAGGCCACATCGGTAGTTTGGTGCAAAATGCTTTTACGCAAAAACGTCTCTGATTTTTTAACTAAACTCCTTAGAACACTGGTTAGCTTGCGTCGGGGCTTACCATAGCACACATGGCTCTGGTCTAAATATTCTGATATTGATTCTAACTAAAGCAATACTGAAGGCCAGTTTTCCTTTAAAAAATAATCGGTTTCGGTACATAAATGATAAGATTCTGAAACTGAGTTTAATCAACAAAAACATGGAAGAGCAGTCAAAACAAAGGCAATAAAAGAATGAGAAATTGAACTGTCTATTCCGACGTTGCTCATCTGTATAATAGGATCAGTTATAGCTACTGCAATTCTATTTTACCAACGATTATGCAATCATAAGATTGACTTCGATGCCGCTTTCTCAAAAGAGAAATACCCAGGTACATATTTTTTCACAAGATTTTTAAGGGTGACAAAGTCTGCGGAAAAGCAGCAAGGCATTGTGCCTGTTAAAACATTTGTTCACTATAACAATGTAACAAATTCCTTTGGAGCCAAAATTCAAACCGTGAAGCTTAGAAATTTCTCAGACGCGCCTCTACTAGTACAACAAAATTCACTCTCCACTGACGAGCTGTTCAACTCAAATGAAACATCACCATCCAAAGAATTCCTCGAAGATACTGCTCCCGCACCACTGAAGCGGAAAGGAAGACTCTTACTTGAAGCAATATTGGTTACCATCTTCATCAATTTCAATTGACATTGAAATCATAAAATTCGACTTTCCTGCATTATGAACTAGGAGCCTCTGATCGAGGACCATATTGGACTCAACTAGAGGCTATTGAAAACTGTAGTATTCAATGTTGGCAACCTAAAACGTTTCAAAACTTAATTGGAAACATGGCGAAAAGCAGAAGAGATGTATAGAACAATCGTCAAGATACAGACCATGGAAGGTTCTGTACGCCGCGACTTACGAGCCCATAAGAGTCGATCTTAAAATCCAAAAAAAAATACAAGTCTTCTTAGCTTTAAAAATTCACCAATACTTGAGACGTATTCTCCATTCGTTCGATGTCACCGTGGCAAAGTTCTGAGGTTTTTTTTAGAAAATAGACAAATTCGATGATTCGACAAACAAAGCCCGTTTTAAGCTGACATTCCACCATAGCCATATATTGTACTGGAACAGAAATCCAAGAGTTCAGTCATACAAAGTATGTATAAAGTGGTTTGTTATAGAACTGTAAAACATATTGTTGAATGTCGTGCGAAGGAGTACACAGGTTTTTTTCGTTACATAACGATACCGAAGTATGTACATGCGTGGGAGGGTATTTCCCATGTTATCAAAATTAAATTCCATCATATCAAACTTTATTTGCTATTTTAGGACGAAAATAGTCACAATTCTTATTTCAGCTATGAAAGGTTATCATTCCAGCTGTCGACAGCGTGTTGGTAAAACCGTTTTTTAAAATAATTTCACGAGGGTGTAAAGCAATCTGAATCATGACGATCATGAGCTCAAAATTAAAGGGCGAATATATTCGAATCAGCGCTAAGCTTCCTATAAAGGTTTGGCAACGCAGCTGACAACTCACAACGGAGTTAGGAGCACGATGTCGTGCTCTACCAATTAAATTACTCTGACGTATGTTATTGAGTATCTTGATTATCTCTTTTTATTGGGGATTGAACCTAGGTCACAAGCAAACACCGAAGTAACTTAAAAAAGTTGAAAATAAAACGTTCCGGCCATTTAATGTTGTTTTAACAGCGAATTACAGGGATTGGCCCCTTTATCCTTAATATCCTAATATGTTTACAACACTCTCATCATAGCAACAATAACGATGAACTAATGTATTTATTACCATGATGATAATATGCCTACTCATCCAAACATTGAAGTACATTCGTACGATTGTATTATACTGACGTGGGAAAAGGCTAAAAATGGGCCAGATATGGGCTTGGCTTTAATATTGTGGTCTGCGGTTTGAATTGTGTTCTTAATTAATTTGCGCTACGTGTATAATTGCACGACCGTGTTCCGGTTGAGTATCGTTACATTGTTGTCATTTAGTATATGATGACATGTTATTATAATAATGATGTATGATGGTATGGGAGGCGAAGATTATTACGATTTTCTGAAAGGTGTTTTTTGTATGGAATAGGACCAAAATGAGGTCCATTGTGAATTAATCCTACTCACCAACAAAAACGTCTTTCAAAAAAAAATTTTATTTGTGATAGTAAGCAAAGCAAGTAGTGGATATTCTCCTCCTCTAAACAGAGCTGTCGTTTTTCGATTTGAAAGAGGAGCCCATTTGGAGATTTTGAGAAGTCATTTCATTTCAATAAAAATCTTAAATAAAGAAATTGGTTGCAGAATAACTACCGCTTTATGAAAAATAAAAATCGTTAAGCAACTTATCTATACATTGTTATTTTTATTTTCTAGGAGCCATTTTGATTTTTAGAGAACGCAGCTCTAAGTAAAGGTGCCAAAAGCTGCTATATGAGCCATTCTGGCAGAGCTGCCTCTTACCCTTTTATGCAGCGAAAGAGAGATCTCTTTAGTAAGATCAAACAGCGTTTCAGACCCAATTTTAATCCCAAGCTGGATGTGGCCCAAGAATGATGTCGGAACTCGGCAAACTTGAAACACATTGGAACCGATTGATGAAAACTGTTCATCCATCTAAGCTTAGTAGGTTCATTAGCCCTTCAAGCAGCTTATTGCTTTCTAAATCCTTCTTCTAAACAGTAGATGAATCAATTCATCAATATTAAATAAAAGAAGGATATCTTTATATACTCCTTACGGTAAAGGGAATACTAGATTAAGACTGTTTCATAGATACACATGCAACAAATTGATGTTAAAAATGGATGTGGGTTGTAATCAATTTCATAAAATCAATCCTAAATTGATGCAGACCTCTTTTTTCTTATCGGCGCCAAATTAGTATTCACAAATATGAAAGTGAATTAAGTTCCCACTTAATGTGAAATTAGTTTCCATGTGAAGTTAATTCTCGGATAGAGTTACACACTCCCACCTTCGAATATTCTGAATACTTTATTAGTGGAGCTATTTTCGTACAAATCAAGCCTTTTAAATAGCTTTTTATATGCGATGACTCGATTTGGCATATACGTCACATATTCACACCCCACAATTTTCCGCTATGTGCACATTCTTAGGTCAATATCCGTTCAACGGATGATTAATACTTACGTCACGAACGCCTCAAACATAATCGATCTGAAAAAGATTAGCTACAGTTTATAGAAAATAAATCGAGTCACGTCACACATTATGTACATAGGTCAGGGCTTGGCAACAGATATCCACGTCCCATTATGGATATGTGCCGATCAACGTAATATCACTTCGATTGATTTACTTTTCAGGTCTTCGAACCTCATTCAATCGGAAGTAGATTATTGCGAACAACTGAATGTGTATCACTATTTGGAAAAGCACCATAAACACGCAACTTTCGCAGTTCTGTTTTTTTTTCCGCATCTGAGTCACATCAAAATGAACCTACTTTACACTATCAAACAGTGTATACGAAAAAATAATATCCAACTTGATTTATTATTAATTCCACAAACCATAAACAAAAAAAATGTTGGCTGTTAATTTTAATGCACTAAATATGACAAAAAAAGGCAATACTTACATTTTGAAGTCAATAATCAATTCTTTGACTTTAGGTATGACTTCGAACATTAATAGATCTTGAGCAATCATATTCAGCAATCAGAATGCTAAAGTCAGCTTAAGATTCATTGAAGTCATCTAAAGAAAAATGCGTTCAATGATTTGAAGTCATTTAAATAAGTTCGAAGCAACACCGAATGCATTCATTGATTTTAATTCACTGAAGTAAGTGAATGCATTCAATTCGCTGAAGTCATTTAAAGATTTTCTTTGTAGTAATAGATCAATTGAATGTATTCATTGAATTTAGTGATCGCAAATACTAAAAAAGACTGCGTCTTTTTCACTTTAGCATTCTCAGTAATTGAAAGTGATTCGTTTCAATTAGCCAAGACTATCGTGATTTACTTTTTGTCTATCCGAAGTCAAAATTGAATGCCATTGAATTGAAGCATTTAGCGTTCCGGCTACTCCATAAATATTTTCACGTCAATTGAATTGATATTTGCATTATCTGAATGTAAATCGTATAATAAGGGGCTACCTAAAATAACCTAGTAATTTATATATAATTGTAGAGAGGTTTCCTCCATTATCATGGTTAAATCACAATAAAATTACAGAGAAGTTGTAAATGCCCCTTTTTGAATAAAAGTCGATTCTGATATCGGTTAGATATCAAGATGTAAATATAGTCATAACATTTAAAACGGGTGTCGATCACATTATTACTATCGCTGAGAGTAAACTGATCACCGTAAGTCGCTTGCCAGCTTCGATGATAATACAGTGATTGACACTGAGACTCTTTACGACGAGCGCAAGCCTAATAAGTACCTACTTATTTATGACTTATGATAAGACCCGTTTAAATAACCCCTTATACGTTTTCTTTTTACACCCACTGTCGTCTATCAGGTATTTCATAATATTTTTTGAATAGAGTTGTCTTAGGTTCGGGTCGTGTAGGCGATAACGAGTCGAGTTGAATTTTTATTGGTGTGACAGCAATTTGTCATTAGTTAGTTAGCTGCTGGGCAATGCGCCGAACATTACTTTTTCAATCTTAATGAATCGATAATTGATTAGAGGGCACGGACACTCAGGGTGATACCAAAATTATTATCATTTACGCATTAAATTGCAATTCAGTAGACACAAATAGCGTAGAGACTGTTGTAGGCACCCGATAGGTTATTTTAAGAATAACAACGGCTGATTATACTGATCCAATTAATGCTTAAATGTGATGTTTATACGTACGTGGGTTATTAATAGTGAAATTCTATATATTGACGCAGATTGAAGGGCCAAATGTGTGGGTATTAGCTACGTGTCTCGGAAAATGGAGTTGGATTTGATGTTGTTTTGCGTGCAATTATGTGCCGGGGAAGATTATTGCACAGCAGCCCAGTTAGGACTTCCATTGACGCTTAAAATTATTAGGAAGTTTGGGATTTTGTTTTTGTTATATGAACTCAAAGCGCGAAGGATCTGGTGCAGTCCGAGCTACGCTAGTGTTTTGCGGTCATTTACCAGAAACTATACAACTATTAAAGTTGCAAAAGCCTAGATATATAGATCTTATTTTGCATACGTCTTAATTTTTGATGCGCAGAAGCTTGTTCCTTGCGTATATTCAAGCTCTCTGTAACTTCTTTCATTTAGGTTGTTTCCATGCGTTTGGCAACGCATTTGTTACCTTAAGTGAAATGCAAAAAACGTACGAAGGCTAAAATCGTTAATCACCTGTAATATATCAATGAAGTCGTGGTCAATTAATGATTAAAACAATAACATGAAACTTCTTCGATATGAACGAACATAGCTCTCTGAGTTACCACTGGCTAAAAGGTAAAAATGGATTATGCAATATTAGATACTAATAAAATACTCGGGGAATGGATTGATTTGAATACTTGAAGTTTAGAATTCAAAATGTCAGGTCTGAATGCAATAAGTGCTGGAAACATCAAGAATGATGATATTTGTGGAGGCACAAAAATATATCTCACTTGAAAGCAGAACTTTGGAAATTACTTTTTCGAACAAAAGTTCAAATAAAAGTTCTTAGATCTCACTTTTGAATCTTTCAGAACTCTGGTGTTTGGCTGGACAACAAAATGGCCAATAACATTCTTCATAATAAGCATTGGTGTGGCGAGTAAGCAAAAAGTTAATTTTACGAACAACAATTTCTTTCTTTTGATAAGAGTATTTTCAAGGAAATGAAGTCTGAATGTTGGAATCAACCGCAGTCCACTTGCTTCATAACATTCATGGTATAAAATAAGGTCACCAAAATGCATCAATGTGTTGTCGCTTACCTCGTAAAGCAATGAACGAATCTGAATGCGTTATTCACTGTTATGATTTTCATTTTTCGAGAAAGTTTAATGCGTATTAGAAATTGTTCGATCACTTACAAGACCTGAGTGTTAGAGCTCTAAAGGGCGAAAAGGGGTTAAAATAAAGTTTTCCTACATTAAAGTTTTCCTACAGCATTACCTCCACAATGTATTGTATTTCTTAAAATCACAGCAACAGTGGCGGCTTCTTTCGATTCAATCTGGCATAAGGGAATTCTTTTTAAATTGATAAGACTTAACTTTCCTGCTGCTCAGATAAGAACGTTTTAAGTTCTAGAACTGCTATTGTTTGCATCGCTTCTGAATATTCAGAAAAATTTACAATTCTTAAAGGTGTAGCTCAAAGATCATTACTTTGCCCAAAACTATTTAACATGTATATCTCTGTGATTTTCCTTATAATAGTCCTAACTCTAAGCCTCAGTCTATTCTCTTTGCTGATGACACCAAAATATTGGCAAGTGCGGTTAGACCAAATAAAATAAATATGTATTAAAAAAATTAAAGATTCATTAGCAGTGCTGACTCCTAGGGTATAATCTTGAAGGCAGAGAAAAGTGGGTTGACTTGTTTCAGAAACAGGTATGAAAAAGGACATCGTAAGACAGTATAAGAGAGTAAGACTCTTTCATTGCTTATAGAAAATGTACCTATTCCATTGAAGACTGAAGCGAAGTATCTAGACATACATTTTGACCACAAACTCAGGTTTAAAAAGCGTGCTAGAAAGGCGATATGTAAAGCAAAAATGGCTTCTGGTCTCCTAAAATAATTACAGTCATCCAAACTATTTTCTAAGAAAACGAAAATTCTTATCTTTGAGATGCTAATTAGGCCAATTTCATATATAGATTTATTTGTTGGTTCACCATTTCACCAGCAGTCGCAGAGGAGCTTGAAAACTTTGAGAGAAAGGTCTTACGGTTTTGTTGTGGTTAGTACAGGAGACCCAACAAAAAATGGTACTCGAATATGACCTTGTACAGAAAAACAAATATGTAGCCCCTGTTCATGGTAATAGTAAATACTTTAAAAACGAAACTGCAATACGAGTTAACCCATCCCAACCCACTTATTAGATAACTGTGTGATGCAAACATCGTTGAAAGTGTGTATGACAACCGCTCTTACTTATCACCTTTTAGTATGTTGAATACAAGATCCGAACCATTAATTAAAAGGAAGTTAGATGGCGCTCTAATACTACCGTTTTATGAGAAAGCAAAAACCCACTTATTAAATATTTTGTCTCAATAAATTGAAAGAATTGATTGAGCAAAAGTGGCTAACGAACGGATGCATTAAAGTGGGATGATCCCGATTATAATATATAAATATAAGGAAGAAAATGTCAAATCAAGTGAATTTTATAAACATATGAAAGAGAATATAAGAAGTATGCCTCATGATGAGTAGTGACCGCGCTATAAGTCACAAGAATAGAAAATGTTCCCAAATGCCATTGAAAAATTTAATTAAATAAAAAGTACATCGAATATATAGTTTAGTTCACTTACAATGGATCGTTTATATGTAGAAATAATCATTGGGAAAGTCCAAATTAGTAAGCAATTTTAATCTTTCTGTTCTAATTGATAGCACCTGCTTGCCTATTCCAATCGTTTGTCTTAGGTAAGTACATTTATTTTAAAAAAAAAAAATATGTAGTATCAATCAAAATCTTTGCTAAGATAGTAAAACACTTACCTGACAATCAATGACGTTTGTTTAACGACTGCAATTATGTCTTTTATCAATCGAGCTAATATCACTGCGGAATTAATTTGAAGGGTTCTTTAAGTCATTTTAAAGCACTGCCGTAAGAAATATTTAGAACTATCTACTGAAAGACAAAGAGGAACTGCTTATCGAAATAATGAAGATATAGTGTTATGAACAATAATTATTTAAAGACGGTCGCCGAATGTTTGACGATAAGCAGTAAAGGGGAGTTAGTTAAGTATTGTGCGAAGGATGAATGAAGAAATAGTTACAACATGTCGACTACGTTGGCTTGGCCACATTGAGCGAATAGACAGTAGTGCTTAAGTATATAGTATCTTTCGTTCGAGATGACACAGAATACCGAATCTTCGTTTTAAATACCAAGGCTTCGCGGATGCCAGACCGCGTAGCGCCTTCCACTGCCATGTCTCAGCGCGTTAATTAAGTCAACAGAAGTAACATGCGGTTTCGCGACACTCTCTCGCATTCGCACTGCATTATGTTATATGTAACCTTCAGGTTTTTTGTCGATGCAGCATTTTCAAGCCTGCGTTTTTCGTCTACCAGAACATTTTTAAAAAAGGCATGGTGGGGTCAGCGACAAGTCGACCATAATTAGATATTAAAGTGAACTTAAACCTAAATAGATAGAACATAAATAATGCAGATATATGGTAACCGAATATGAAAACAATCTGAACTTGTCTCCACACCAAGTCGGTACTGAGGCGGTTCAAAGTTAAAAGTTTCGTTCAGAGATTATAAATAATAATATTGGAAAGATTATCTACCTACATAACATACAATTTCTGTGGTGAAATGCATGTAAAAATACTTGGAAATCTTTGATCTTTAGAGACTGGGAAAGTCCTAAATACTTTTTTAAATCAACTTAATTCAGTGATGTAACATTTTAAAAGGCTTTTCCCTCTGATTAATACAAAGTTGCACATACAATGTTGAGTAGTTAATGAATCGTTTTAGACATATAGTCAAATTATGATTTTTTAAAATAGACTTCTTGTGTTTTGTTTCTTATAACTACGAATATAATAATTTAACAAGAGAATAACTGCGACACACGTACGTTAACATTTCCCATTTCTTTTTAAGCGAAGCTGCCTTCAATTCCACCACAGAAAATGGGTGGGTGAAAAAAATACGGACTGAACTAGTTATGATCGTATAATTCTTTCTTAAAATACAAATACGCTGCCTTGCTCACGAAAGTGTGATAAATATTCCCAATTACTACCAGGTACTATTAGTCACGGTGATTGGGATTGTCCAATCTTTATCATTTGCAATGCTATAGTCATCGACCTGAATGGTTGAAAGATTTTTATATAAATAATCCAGTTTCTAATGCTTTAACATTCTGGACCTAATGGAGTCTTTTTTTGCAACTTTTGTAACAATCAATTGATATAGATTCGCAAACCTTTATTTGTAGAAGTATCAACTCTTCAAGTTAAAACTCTATTTGCGAATTCTGTAATAAATCATAATAATACAATTTTATCCGAGTTAATGCAGTATTGGTGTTTTGCAAAAACTAAATAAAACCGACAACTCGGATAACTACAGTTCTTTATCCGAGCAACTTCTACAAACAACAGAAGACAATATCTATAGGAATCCATTACGGCAAATCCTGCAGTTGTCCATCTTCAAAATATAAATTCATAATCTTTAAAAATCCAAAAAAAAAATCCAATACCTAATACGAATATTTTGCAAAAAAACAACTCCTTATCCGAGCCAATTCTAGTCCAAGCAGTAGCCTATTACTGTAAGGATCCATTAAAACAGTTTCCTTGGATAAGCATAATACTTTATCCGAGCATCCGAGCAAAAACTTCAAACCAAACAGTTCCCCCCCAAAAAAAAAGAAACAGTTTGTTCAACTAAGTAGAAGTCAGATTCTACTAGTCACAGGTTTTTCTCACCGGACACTGCCGTTTCAAAAAACAGAACACAAGACAGTATCTGCAGCCTGTGCAATGAAGACGTAGAGACATCAGAACACATACTGTTCTACTTTGAAGCAGCGGATATATGTAGCTGGATGTGTCTCCCATGTTATGTGCATTGGGAAAACTCTCTGACTTTATCATTGAGTCGAGTCTTAAATGCTAAGAATTCGGATTTGACAGAAGCTACTGAGTTGCCGAACACTGTAAGGAATATTTTCATGTTTAATGTAGAGAAGGAAACCACGACGAAGAACTTCAGCTTAACAGTTCAAACAGTGGGAAGAATACGGAATAGAACTGCACAAACCAAGACTTGCGTGACGTCTTGATGCAACGATGTATCATAACAAACGACGACGTTGAAGATAATTTATCGATTCAGTATTTATGTTCAATATTCGAATGAATTCGAATCGTTTTTGAAAGTATCAGAATGCAAGTCAATTTCCCGACAAAATGGATAATTTTGAACAACCATCCTGCACATAACATAGATTATATAATCCACTGGATTATGAAATGCTTTAATCATAAAGCTTAACAATCGGTTTTTCTTACAAATACGTTCAAACCTAACGTGCAAAAAAAATTTCGTTCTGTTCTCTAATGTGTATAATGTCTAATTTTCGTAATACTCTTACAAAGCGCACTTATAAGACTGTTCTCCCTGTCACTACATCAGCCACGTCAGTGGTTACTCAAGGGCAACCCAAAACCCTTCTACCCATAAGTAGCTCCTATCGCTGCGCTTGACAACTACAAATTGCTATGCTGTCAATGCTATGCTGAAATTCAAAAAAGTTTGTTCAACACATAAGAAAATCACTATTAAACAGAAATAGATTCTATTTCAATTTAGGTATTTTGAACGCCCTGGTAAAATTTGACATCACCCCAGAAAAAATTCTGTTAAGTTTGGTAAGAAAG
The DNA here is from genome assembly GCA_963576555.1 of Ferdinandea cuprea. Lineage (NCBI taxonomy): Eukaryota > Metazoa > Arthropoda > Insecta > Diptera > Syrphidae > Ferdinandea > Ferdinandea cuprea. The sequence continues at coordinate 147,029,335 of OY754958.1, read as the reverse complement.
TACTCTTAAAGTTGGCGAATGTTAGAGGCAGAATAGTATATAATATGCCAGAATTATATAATATATAAGAATTTAAAATTACTATTATTATGATGAATTAATGATCAGAGGAAGCTTCTGGGCACATAGCCATAGCCAGCAATGACAAACTGGCGAGAAGAGGATCCTAAGAGTATCTTGAACGGGAACTTTAAAGTACCAAACCGTCCCAATCTGCAACTTTAAAAAATGGGTGTACAACAACCATCAGCAACCTGTTAATTTTCAAGGAAATTATGGCCAGAGTATAATAAGAGCCGAACCGATAAACTTTTATAGTACGACAAAGCATTGTTGTCTAAGCTGCCAGGTGCCATTAAAATAATCCTGAAGGATAACGACGAGAAGTTTCACTAACTATGTCAACTGTCACTGCAATATTTTTTGTCACTCAGCGAACCGAAAACTTGAAAGTTAATTCCACAGTAGTTTACAATCTTTAAAGCTATAGATAGATCGGTATCAATATTCTAAATAAACACGAATAAGAATTACGACCACTAGGATGCCGCGACACAGGCTACATCCGGCAAGGCTCGATAATACAGACTAAGATTGTACAAGACTGCTTTCAATATTTTAAGTACAATTTTCCCTAAGAATTTTAACCCCTGACAGGTACAGGTTCAAAGTAAAATTCCACTTTTAACAAAAAATTAACACTAATTTAAAGTGAATAAAACTAACAATGAAAATTTGTTTTTTGCTTCAACTTGAAAAACAATGATCTAAGTGCAAGAACAATAGTTCGAGGATATGTGCTAAGGTCAACCTATATAAGTCAGAACAGTTTCAAAAAAGGGTTTTATGGCCGAGTACTGGTAAACACTTACCAAAGTCCCGCACAATTTATTGAAATTTAAATGACAATTTCAATTGGCACTTTTATAATTGGTTATAAATTTATATAGCATCTGGTCCGCACTAATTCATACATAGAAACAATTTCAGCTTTAAATAAACATAACAAATTAATCGATTCGATGTCGTTCACTTAGTCTTTGTCCGTTCACTTTATGGAAATGTTTACACACAGATTTTGGTTTGAAAGCTTACGAGATCCAATTCGTGGAACAAACATACTCCCGTATGTCACTAGGAAAAAGGCGTTGAAAACACGGTGGATGACATGTTATGATCATAAATATTAACATCTAGGAGTCTACGACGAATATTAACGGGTGTTACAAACTGCGTGTCAAAATTAATATAGCCTTACGATATTGTGTAAACATATCCTTGGCGAAATAAGTTCCAGAATCAATTAGGCTGCCAACTACTGTATCTCTTAGGCTATATCTCAATTAGATGCTAAAAATATTCTTTGTAGGTATGTAAAAATTCACTTTAATCGGTTTGGTATTGAACGAAACTATAATCCATTCTTCTTCTTATGTTAGGTTAGTACCATTTGTTAAGTTAAGAAAAAGAAGGAAAGAAACATCCAAAGCTTTAGTTAACAACTATTATTTTGCAAATAAAAATAAGCTAAGTAATAAAGGTTAAATTAGCCGCATTAACTATCAATTAGAGAATATTATGATGAATATAACAATCATTTTTCCGTTAGCGATAGCGATTTCCGTTGCTTTTTTAAAAAAAAGTCTCTCACTGTATTCGCTTAAGAACAATATTTTTGAAGGGCACCCTCGGCCTGAATTGCTTCCAGCAAATTCATCATGAACTTCGAATACCCACCAATTCAGTGATTACATAACGAATATCCGGTAGCAGGTACATATTCGGCTGGGTTTGGTTGTTCATTAATACCTACCTAGTTATTTTCTTAATAAGTTTTAAGCTTTCGAACAACATTTTTGAAGGTACTCTCGGCCTGAATTGCTTCCAGCAAATTCATCATGAACTTCGAATATCCAGCAATTCAGTTATTACAAATTCAGCCGGGTTAGGTTGTTCACTATACATAGTTAAATTCTCTGTGTTGGGGTGCACTATTCCATGACTGGGTACTGATTTCATTACAGTATTAATTAGGTCATAATATATGTTCCCTTTCTAACTAAGATACATTGACGACCTCAGCTCTTATCCAGTTGCATTTTTTTTTCTTACTAAATGACATCCATCGACTTTGTTATCTGGATTTTCTTTTCCGCCTAACTCACAATGCATGCGTGGGTGCGACTTGCGCAATTGCAATATTTCCCCTCTTTATAGTTATAACCTAAAAAAACATATTGCACATCTACTTACCCAATATTTATCATGTAGCTACTATACAAACAATTCTTCCTTATATAAGATATAAAAGTATCACATTCATTGAATACGACTCAACACCACACAAAAGGTCATCATCATCATCGCTCGCTATATCTACAAGTCTAAAAATCGACCTTTTCCATTTTTGGTAAAAACTACAGAAAAATAATTTTACAAAAAGCATATTCATATAGAGAAGAAGAACACATATACTTATTTTCACCCGCCCCTTTTTTACACGTGCCATTATCGTCATCGGCATTTACCTGGCCTACCTGCGTCAAAATTGCAATATAGATAGGTTTGTACCTACAACAAAAATGACAATTCCTCTGCCTCCAAACGATAAATGTATTTCACTACTACCGCTCTCTCTCTACTTGTATCGATACGTAAACCGTTCTTATCTACCGGGTGGCGTTAATAATAAATAAAAAAAAACCTCTACTAAACGCCCGAAGAAAAAATATATAAAATTCTGCAATCTCTATATCCAGTATACAGTCTGAATCGATTCGCGGATCAAATAACACGACAGGACGCAGAGCACACACTATCTCTCTATTTATTTATTTATAAGTTTACCCAAAGTGTGTTAATGAAAGTCGTATTCTTAGCTGAAAGTCATCATTACGGTGTTGATCTGTGAAAAGTGATTATCTAGTAACTACTTACTAAGTTGTGTTTAAGTTATTCAAAAAAAAAAAAAATAAGCAAGTGTATAAATTGCATCATGTTATCTTTTGCAACTAATGACAGTGCGCCATGTAAGTGTAAAATTTAAACTTTGCTTAAGTAATTTAAAATAATAATAATAATGATCACACTCAAGGTGGTGTTAGACATTCTATGGTATATCGTTTAATTGCGAAATACTTAGAATAGAAGAGCGAACTTGTCGAACCTACCGCAACATTTTAGATAAGATTATATCAACATTTCGCGGCAATATAATAAATTAGTGACCCGTTTGGGGTTTTTTTTTTGTTGTTTTTAGAAATACCTAATGTGTCCACTTAACTTCGGTGCATCTGAATGTCTTAGATATTCGGGTATGTGTAAATAAAAAGTGCTAATTGTTTAAAATAGATTTGGAAGCGGAACATACAATTATGTTGCACAAGTGTATTATAATTTTTGTTAATGAGGGTATTCCCCTTTTAATGTCTTCTTGGGATGTGAATGTTATTGCTAAGATTATGCAAACTGCCAACATAAATCAAAATAAAAGTTTAAAAAAAAAACTATTTTAGTCACGATCAACATGATCCTAAATAGGAGCACGTCTTCCGCAAGTAGGTCTAAATTGAAACAAAATAAACAAAGATTATCGATGAGTAAGATCATCAAGATCGATGCCTAAATTAAGATCAAATGTAAATGACTCAAAAGACATGATTAACTCCCCAAAAATTTAACATAGGAGGTATGACAAATTGAAAACTAACTTCAGAACTCCAATGAGACATTTTGTGTCCTGCAGTTTGTTTCATTAATCATCCCTTAATATCCCTCATATCATAGAAATGCAGAATTGCAATTGATGTGGCTTCGGTTAACTTGCCTAAGCATTTTGACTCTAAGTTTGACACACTCACCATGTTTGTTGTTAGTCCTCGTTCGGATTAACCCTTCCACCATCTCAATTTACATTTGGTTATTATTAAATCGTTTTTTTCGGCTAACAAAAGCTTTTATCCCCAAGATTCGGATAAACTTTTTGACTTATCAAAGTTCTTATAAAATAAAATGATAAAACTATAAAATCACATCCAAACATGGACGTACATATCTTCAACAAGCATGAAATGCCTCATTAATTTTAACATTGTGATACCAACAAAAAAAATGTTAAGATATGCAATGGCAATGCGTCATATCACAAATTGTGTAACACACACGAAAAGAAAAATATACCTACTCTACTCTACACCCTACGTCAGATCAACGAAAGGGTATACCCCCATCAGCTTACGAAAAATTCAATGAATGAACTAACCGGCAAACGAATTGAAATTACTCATCTCGCATCGAATTTCGTACGAATCAAGCTTTGACTAATCTTATTCTGCCGGTCTCTCGCTATTTACAACCACCACACACAACACCAACAACAAAAACGTGCGTCGGCATGAGCAAAATAAACAAACATAAAAAAAAAGCTTTTTCACACAGTCCATTCATCCAAAAGGCCCGACGACTCGCCTCTCTTTCTTAGGCCAGACATACACTACACACAATTGCCACACCACAGCCCACCATCACCCGAACGCGCGATAGTAGGTACCTACAAACCGCACAGACAGAAAAAATTGTGAAATAAAAACAGAAACACATCCGACAATTTCTCAATGAACTTGACATTGTTCTATCCACATGGTGGTAGTACACTCTCAATACATATCTATCTATCTATATGCATACCTATATATGCGTGACCCTAAGTAAAATTCCACCAAAGTACCTATCCGCGTGATATACTTTTACATAGATACACCATCTCCTTCCTACCCAATGAGTGGAGGATTCTTCATGAAAATTTCAAATGAGTCAATTTTTAACCATTCTATTCTATTTCCAAAATCCACAAAGAGACACCATAAAAGAAGGGCTGGGCCAAAATACACATAATTGTGGATAGCCGGCATTTAAGTCCCTAACCAGCAGACAGATACTCCTCGTAAATAGAGGAAAATCTGCCTTTAGAAATTCCCATGCTCATACCAATGCGCTGCATCACCATTTCCCAAGCAAAAAGCAAATCAGTGGGTATATTAGTCATAGAATAGGTTTATTTCTCTCTGCTTGTTATTATCATAGTGGTAGTATATACAATTTTAATTGGACACGACACAACTCCTCACAATCCAAATACTATTGCATTTACATCGAATACGTCATACTCACGTATAGGCAGGCTTTTCAGCTCCAGCCAGCAGCGGTACTATATCGGCCATACATTCGACTACACCCACAGATTTCTCTCTCACCGATCCAAATTTGCTTTTGTACACACACACACACACACGCACACACATTCGAGTATAATCTTAAAACATAAAGGTAAAACCATGTCGCTCTGAAGTAGTTAGTTCAGTAAAGAACGTTGAATTGTTAACAACGTCTTCCAGCGCAGAAAGTATCTGGAAATTAAAAATAAAACCAAAATAAAATACATATTAACCTGCGATAAAGAAAAAAAATTAATGTGTTATTAGAAATTTATTTTAAGTGATAAAGTTAAAAATAAAAATTGATCCTCAAATTAAATTCAATTCATATTGATTAACTTAATAATTATCCGTGAAGTATTCAGTATTCAAAGTGAACAAGAGGACAATAAGTTTTAAGCATTAACAAAGCGTGCTTTTGAGTGATAAAAATTATTTCATGATCAGCGATCTTGTACGAGTATTTATCGACGGATTTTACAACAAACATCGACGACGACAACAAACGATTATTTTGGATCCTTCTCAGGGATTACATGATTGTTCTGCAGATTTGTTAAGATTCATCTTAACCTTATTATGTGGTGTGTGTACCTTTTTTATCTACATATATCTACCTTTTTTTTTTTTTGTTTAGTTTAATTAGTGAAAGATACAATTTACCTCTAGTGCACTGAGATATAAATTTAGCTATTATCCTGATGTGTAACACATTTGTGTGACACTCAAATGATGTGTGTGGTCATAAAAATTAAAACGGATAAGCGATCTCGAAACTCGAAAGTGATCCTCCTTTTGACTTTTAACGAAAAGCCTAACGTTAATCCTTAAATGAACGATTTATTACCTGTGTACAGTTGTTATTGCTCTTCATTGTCACTGACTACCTTGGTCCTTGGAGATCGCGCAAAATTTATCACGATCGCTGCACTTTTATTACACCCGAGAAAGGTAATAAAATTTCGGACACAAAAAAAAAATGCAATACCTATTTAACGCTGAAGGCTGGATGAAGTCGCAGTTAAACTGTGTTAAAGTTATAAAATGCACCTTCGAAAAATCGTAACAAAGTAATAAACAAAAAAAGCATATTCGAGGTATTTACCTACCAAAGGTATCTCAAAAAATAACTGCGCAATGTAAAGACATATACCTACACTTTCCACAAACAATAATAATAATAATAATTTCCGATCATGACGACAGTGCACTACCTAGTATCTTTAATCATTTTAATTGATATAGACGGTACAAAAGCCGGTGAAAACGATATCTTTTTTATTATTATTAAAGTTCGCATATGCCCACCTTCGCCGCCGCAAATTGTGAGTCATGAAAAGTGATTTCAATTCGACACATTATTACGAGCAAATGAGCTTTTATGCGTTTATAGATCAATTTATAGCCACCTACCTACAATGAGAAAGTAAAAAAATAAATTAACACACTTGGTGTGTGATCAACACCACGATCATAGTGATCTGCAAGAGGGAAACCACCTTAGATAGGGATTTTCCACCGCAGTTATCAATGATTGTATCAATCATGATTTATTATCTGCTATGCAAAAGTATCTTTTTACTAATGTAAATCTATGCAATTTTCTTTTATTACAGGTGGTTGCAATAATACAGCAACCAAACGAATTAGCAAAACGGCATCCATAAATAGTATTAGTAAAACCCAAAGAGCCACTCGGTTCAACGTGTGGTCCAGTATTAGCCTCATCGCTGTAGTACTCATCATGACACAATTATTGCCTACCGGTCAAGTTGATGCGATGGCGATGCGACCGAGACAATTAAAAAAGCGACATAGTATAACTAATGCAGCGGTTGATTGGGAGAATCCATGTGGTGGTGTTTTCGAAGGCACATATTCCGGAGAACATAAACAAAAACGAGCGGTAAGTTTGTGTTAAATTGCAACACGAAAAATTTATAAATAATTCTCTGCCGCACTTTTGTTTCTGCTTGCGTAAAAGAAAAGAAAATAACAAGTACTTATTGGATATTGTTTTTTTTTTGTTCCTATTTGCAGTCTATTAAATTACTTCGAACAGCCACTCGTGATACATTTAAAACACTAAATGCCACATTGAATGAGCAATGGATTGACACAAGTGATATTTCAATGTGGTCAGCGCATAATTCCACATACAAATTCTTACCAAAGCTGAAAAATAAGACCAGAGTAAGTATCTTTTAAAAAAATATATTTAATTTCTTTATTTCAATGCTCACTCTTGAACTTAAGCTCCCATGAATCAGAAAGAATCATATCTACGCAAGTGTTTGCGCGTAATTTTGTCGTATTCAATGACCTTTTTCAATCTAGTACTTGTAATATCAAACGGATAACCTTTTCAAGTGATTTCCTTTCGTATGTGTTTTGATAGTGTTAACCGAAATCTATTTAGAGTTTTTCGGATAAACATTTTTCCAATTCTTGTGGCCCGGATAATCGGTTTTTCAACAAAAAAGTGTTAAAAATGTCTAAAAAATATTTCTGAAACAATTTTTGATAAAATGTTGATAGTTTCCTTCGGTGCAAGAGCTCGGATAAAGAGTTTTTGTGATTTGGGAGATACAATTTTCCGCAAATTGTAGTAGCAAAAATTTGTGGATCGATTTACTAGCCTCGGATAAAAGTTAGTGCCCATGGATAAGTGTATGAATGCAGAAAGTTAATAAAAAACTATTTGCAAACAGAATTAACGTCATTCATTGGCAGCAATTGTTATTAACCATATAAGATACTTACTTTTGTCCTTCCGTCTACATTCGGATAAAGTCTCTGAAGACATTGACCCACGGATAAGGGTTTTATGCTAATTAAATTCTCTGCTAGCATCAAATTTATGGATTTAATGCAAAAAACGAAACAAAACGCTTTGAATTGTTATGAATAAATTGCAACCACGGCGGAAAAAAAAACTTGTCAACGCCGGAGGGCCAATAAAAAATATTATGTCTGTCTATCATTCACAACAAACCAGCACCAACACACGGTTTCTCCCCTGTATCCCTACACTAAAGATGCTAATTCCGGTTGTGTAGCGGTAAAGCATTATGCCAGAAATTATCGCATCGTTAAAACAAGTGGACGAGGAAAACCTCTGGGAGGAGTTGGCTGTTTTATGAATCACACATAAGACAAGACAAGACAGAACCCAGCACTTTTATGTTCATCGAATGAGAATGTCAAAATATTTTGACCTTAAATCCCCATGTGTCGGTCGAATCCTGTTTTCTTATTCTTAACAAGGTGCGAATCTATGTGTTGGGTCTAAATTACCCCACATACCCATAAGGATATAACCCGAAAAGAGAATCGCGTTAAAATTCTAACGCTTGTTTTAACACTATAACGCCATCAGCGTGGCGAATACTGTGCGTATCGTATCGCAATCAAGCAATCTCTCCCTCAGAACAAGAAGAGCTTTCCCTTAGGTGTAGATAGGTAGGTAGGTATAGGTATGTATTATATTTTGCACATGCTCCTGTGTGTCTTCTCTTCCACTTTGATGATCATTAAAATGCATTCTCGGCTTGCGTCTGCACTGCGTCCATGAGAGAGTGGGCTGCTAAGTTGTATCGCCCATAAAATCATCATCCGATTGGCGGCGTTAAGAGGCTGTGAAAAAAAAAAAGAATGTTACCACTCCTGGGGCCCTTCTTCTTCGCTGGTCCTGTTGTTGCATGCTCGGATATACATACATAAAACAATGGCCATGATAATCGTTGATGATCCATCAGCGACAGAGGAGCCCTGTACGAGAAGACTATAGAGAAATTTTCATTGTGGCGGAGAGCAGCCATAATGACAGGAATCTCTCAACCAGACGCCCGAGGGCGGTGATTGAGAAGTCAGCTAAAGAATACGAACAACAAAAATTTACGTATATTCATGTAGCATTTTCCTTTACTTTGTCCGTAATAAGTTTGCCGAAAAATTGCCTACTCACGCAGGGTACCCATACAGCGAAGCTTATTTTATACTACGTCATTGATGATTTTTTCCATTTCAAGACAGCTGATTAGGTATATGTTTTTTTTTTCTCTCCACCCCACACTATTCGCACTTCACTTCAATATGCAATGTGCGTATAGAGAAACTATGACCTAACTCATCGAAAGCCATGAATCACCCGCATAATGATGAAGCGCCGGCGGTGAATTCCCCCAACAAAACGGCCTCGCTCTCGCTTATACGTCTCCAATTCGATCAATTACAAAAGTTTCAGTCTCGAAAGCTTTCTAGCTCAAGCATATATCTACCCATAGGTTTGAACTTGTATCACGTAGACAGTGACTGCTGTGACAGGTATTAACACGATTGTTATGAAATTGAGAAACTGAGAATGTAGGTCATTGACTTATTAGCGGGAGTACCACCTACCTCTGATACTGATAGCTCTCGACGACATAAAGTGCGGGAGCTTTTTTCATGAGCTTTCAATTTATAAACAAACGAACGAGAGAGGCAATGAATTAATTTCGATTTTCTTTCTTTATTACAGGTCACACTCAAGCGTTGGTACCTCAACATGCAGACATACGTAGCGGCATTCTCCTACCTGCATAGCACACAACGTAAATTCGATGAAGTGCGGCTCAATCATCAGGAGAGCAACATCTCGAAGGAGCTCAAATCGCTGCTTAACGATGCGCGAACCATTCTTTGCGAAATCGAATCCACCATCAACCACACGATGCCTGTAAATCGCGAGAAAAAGCTCACATCATTCAGTCTGGAAGAAATGAATAAACGTCTGAAATTCCGCACCAAGAAACATCTCGACGACAATGCCTACCAAGTGGATCCACTCGATCTAAAGTTTGTCAAATTCTACTTCATGGATTTCTTACAAAACATGTGGATGATCCTCAAGCATAACAAAAATCTTAACTACACCGGCAGCAGCAGTCTGAGTGCTAGCGATATCAGCCTCGCGAATTCAAACAGCAGAAGTGTGACTAGCAATGAAATAAACGCATCTCGCAGGCGCACTCAGAGTGCCGAGAAACGACGCGCAAAGAAACAAAAAGCCAACAAACATCATCGACAGAGGCCTCAAAAAAAAAACTCCAACCTATCGATAGCGTAATTTCTATTGTTAGATAGAACAAAAAAAAAAGACTCCGAATATTATACAGTATTACCTCTAAGTTCATCCTCAGAGTATGTCTCCTCCCCCTACATTGTACCAGTACCATTCATTCTATTCTGACTGATGCATTATTCCATTTTTTTTAATTTAAATTTTGTAAATTATTAATATTTTTACCATATCGTTCGTATTTATTTATTATATTTATACATATATACTGAAACTTTAATGTGCATCTCGTTCCTATTAGTACTTATTAGGTTTAAAAAAAAATTACAACTGTTGTTAGACATTATCTGAGCGGGATTTCTGTGCTTAACAAAAAAAGAAAGCCCTACTGCAGAAATGTTATAACATGTTGTATGTGGATGTGTATGTGTGTTTGTGGTGTGCGCGTGTATGTGCGATATAAAATGTCAAAAGAATTTATATTTTTTATTTATATTTATTAATCTCAATCAGATACAAGTTAATATAATAGGTGGATCCTATACAAATTATATATAAAATATTTAAAGTAATTGTTAATATTTTTCTGTGATGTAATTTAAGAATAAAAGAAATGTTTGTATTTAGTAAAAAAAAAACACACAAAAACAACAATGATGAATTTCAAATAGTTGGTATCTCTCTTAATTGCAAATTATTCAAGAAAAAAGAATTGTTATTAAATGCAAATATAGGTAAAATTCCTTAAAATTTAAACAAAATAAGCGAAATATTATTGTAATTATTTAAAAAGAAAAAATCTTAAATTATTTGTTTAGTTAATAAGACGTGTATACTATATACATTCATTCCAAGAGAAAAGAAGTATTTTTTTTTGTAATAAAAATTTAAGAAAATGAAAAAATATATTTGTTTTTATTAATTGCTTTGAAGTTTTTGCGACATAACTGAGGACGTTGGTCGTACTTCACTCGTTGGCCGATTTTTTTATCTGGGAAATTTCTGCATTAGGGACATATTTTCATGTGAAAATTGGATCAATGCAAGCTTTAAGTATTTTAAAATGCTGCCGCCATCATATAAGAGCCGCAGTCAATCAAAATTTCAGTCTACTTTAAGGTATTTCTTGGAATCCGGTGTGGAATCCGGTCCGGCAGATCAGCTGTAGACCAAATCTTCACACTAAGGCAAATCCTGGAAAAGACCAACGAGTTTCAAGTCGAGACACACCATCTCTTCATGGACTTTAAAGCCGCATATGATAGCATTCAGCGTTGCCACAAAGATACAAGTGTATCAATTTGGATACATTTTTGCTTTTGTGCAAACATTTGATACATAGATACTTTTTTTCTATTTTTCTTCGATTTGATACGTTTTTAAATTTTCATCAAAAATCTGCAAATTCTATCTTTTGTCATATACTTTTAATTTTTTCAAATAAATTTTTAAATCTGCCAGTATCAATTTTTCGTTTTTATCACAGTCAGAATATTTCATGTATTGTACATGTACGACCTGAATGAAGTTGCTCTGTATTTTACTATTAACAAGTTGTCATAGATTGGTGGTAGTTTGTATTTTGCTATTTTAAAAATCTTTTACAATTCTAAGAATAAATACCAACTTATTTTTAAAATTCTAATCTGGACTATTAAATAAAAGTCATTTGGTGGATTTGTCATTTCCATAACTTGACCCACAATTTTTACAAGTGGCTCAAAAACAATAGAGGAAACAGGGACTGGGATCTTCTCAAAAGATCCAGAACTAAAAGTGTCTATAAGATTACGGGGAACAAGCAGCGTCTTTCAATCAGAGGTTCGGGCTGTCCCCGAGGCGGCTGAGCAAATGCAGATAAAATCGATATCCGGAAGAGATATTGCTATCTACATCGACAGCCAGGCCGCATTTTATGCAATGGAATCAACAAACATAAATTCAGATGTAGTTAGGAAATGCAATCAGAACTAAGTGAGACTATGCCGGGTGCCAGGATGAACTTGCATAATCAGGGGAAATAACTTTAAGCACTGCCAACCTAAGGTGGTCAACTCTTGGGGGACACGCGTGGTCAAAAGCTCTATGTATATTTCTCGACTGTGAGAGCTATAGTGAAGTTTGTAAAATTTAGCAGGTATAAGCTTAGAATATTAGTAGGAATCCTTACAGGGCATAGCCTCTTTCGAAAACATGCAAAGAGACTGGGACTGTCTTCTGCAGATTCTGTGGTGATCTGCAGGCTGTTATGGATATACCGCACATATTTTGTGAGTGCGAAATTCTTAGGGAGACACTTCTACGAATCCTTGGAGCAAATAGACGGTAAAAACTTCATATACCTTAAAAGGGAAACTGTTAAGATTTTTTTGTCTACCGTTTGAGTTCAAATTTAACCGGTTCCCCAGGGATAGCTATAGGACCGCGTCAGTGCCTAATGTTGTGTGTGATAACTCTTACATCACACCCCTGTGAAGCGTGGAATGGATTTATATTTTAAAACCTTCAAGTATTATTATATTTCAAAACAAATAATTGGTGGTTTCTCTTTGGAAATTATTATCCATCTTAAACGCCGTGAGATTTCAGCCTTCATAGAAAGAACTACAAACCTAAAAAATCCACTAAAAAATTAAAAAAAAATTATTTATCTGTTTTGATACATTTAACAATCTGAAATAAAGATACTGTTGAAACTTAAGTCTACGCAATCTGACCTTCCTATTAGATTTTCCCAACACACTCATTCCCAAATGCACGATTCAATATGTTCACCTTAAGCACATTAAGTTTCGCACATTTCATACAATAAAATAGACACCTGCCCCAAGCCCAGACATTGTATCGGATTTCGTCTGACGCTGATAAGCAAATTCCCAATTTTCCCAACTCTAAAAATGTATTCCCACGATCTAGGTGTAAGAAAAATAGTATTTAAGCTTTGGAAATTTGTAAATAAAATCACTTGTCACAAATCAGTCCAAGTCTTTGTTTATAGATCAAAACAGATCTATTCATTTTTGGTGACCCCGACGTGATGTTGCTTCCCCCCACCAGTGGTAAGGGGCAAATCATTCTAACTGAAATAAGCGTAACCAGGACTTCAAACATTGGTTCTTTTTTTTGTTTTCGGATCGTACTCTCAGAATAAATCAAAGCGTAACCAGGGCTACAACACTGGTATCAACACAACAACATATATCAACGGATAACTACAGTCATGGATGAGATTGAAGTATTCCGCATCATTGCCAGGCAGAAGGCGTTATCGGACGAGCTGCAGAAGTTGCAGATAAACACTGGAAAAGATGGTCCCGGCAGGAAAACAAGCTCATACCGGGACAAGAGATTGAGTCTCATCGAAGGCATATGGCTGGAGTTCAGCGAGAATCATGAACGAGTAAAAGATTCTGTCAAGGCTGACACACCCTATATGCAATGCAACACCTTCGCTAAGGTAAAGCAGATTTACGAAGAGATAAAGAAATATTTGCTCTCAATTCCAGACGACAAAGATGCGAATCCCACAAGCGGCAAGCAACTATTGTCTGGATCAACTGAAGAGCTATACACAGGCATCAATCCGATACCCGAGGTGGTAAAAATTGTTCGACGGCAGAAGTCGATTGCACAAATATTGCAACGGGTGTTTACCAAGCTTGACGAAAGGTCTATGGAAGCATGGACTACTACGTTCTGTCAGCTGCAGTTAAATACAATAAATAAATATTGGGGCCAAATAGAGGAAATACATCAACAAATCGCAGAACTATTAGAAGACACTCATGCAGAAGAATACCAATTGGAGGGATATCTAACGTTGGAGGATAAAGTAAACAGCAATATGATTGCGTTATCCACACGACTAGAAGAGTTAACAACTCATCGAATGACATCCCAAGCTACATCGACATCTGCAATAAGCATGCCTAGCGCCACATTGAATTTACCTAAAATCACCCTACCGAAGTTCGATGGGGACTACCTACAGTGGCGACAGTATAGTGACTTGTTCACTGAATTAGTGCATAATCAACCAATTGCTAACTGCCAGAAGTTGTTCTATCTTAAGACAACACTTACTGGGGAAGCCGAGAAATTAATTCGGCACTTCACAACCTCTGACGCCAACTATATTGCTGCGTGGAAAGTAATCACAGAGCGGTATGAAAATACACGGCTGTTAGTCACCGCTTTAATAAATAAGCTTATGGCCCAGCCCGTAATTCAGCACGAAGGAGCGAGTCAAATAAAATCATTGCACGACACGACATTGGAATGCCTATTGAGTCTGCAAAACCTCGAAATCGAGACATCAAATTGGGATCCACTTTTAATGAATATACTTCTGAGGAAGTTGGATCGAAACACACTGACCATTTGGGAACAATCCCTGAAGAAACCGAAGGCGCTACCCAGTTTCCATGAGTTCCTTTCATTTTTGGAGACTAGATTCCAATCATTGGAGGCACTGGGTACTAAAACCAACAAATTAAATGTCGATGATACCAAACGATTGGCGCGAGTAACTCTTGCAGCGAAGAAAGAGACAGGTATTAGATGTGCCATTTGCGATGAACATAATCATCCCATTTTCAAATGTCCCAAATTTCTACAACTCACGCCAGTGGAAAGACTCAAGCAAGTGAAGGTGTTGAGCAGATGCTTCAATTGCTTAAGATTCGGTCATCAAACCTCAAATTGTACTTCGGGACATTGCACTAAATGCGAGAAATTTCACCACACACTGCTCCATATCCAAACACCAGAGGTTAAAGAGAAACAAATGAACACTCAAATACCAACAATCGACAATAGAACTAGCTTGTCAACAACTAATTCAGACGATATGGTATCAAAATATGTTTTCCTGGGAACAGCTGTAATTAATGTTCTTTCACGGAATAACAGTCCTACCAAGGCAAGAGCATTGCTGGATTCGGGATCGCAAATGAGTTTCATCACCGAAAAACTAGCAAATCAACTTGGGCTAGCTTCTAAACATGAATCATTGCAAGTTTCTGGAATGGGAGATTACCCTATCCAGGTCAGTAAGACAGTGAATCTGTACCTTCAGTCACGCGTTACTGGCTACAGTACAAATTTACAAGTTTATGTGCTGAAAACGATAACATCCAGGCAACCCAGCCAATACGTCGATAATAGTCAATGGCGACTACCAAAGAATATCAAACTAGCCGATCAAACGTTTAACCAACCTCAAGAAGTGGATATTCTCATCGGAGCAGAACTTTATCCCGAGCTTCTGTCGATAGGACAGATAAAAATCAATAACGGAGGGCCCACGTTGCAGAATACTTTACTGGGATGGGTAGTCATTGGAAGGACTACATTTGAAGTACCATCAACATTATTTTGCGGCATCGGAGTCGACACTTCATCATTGGATAATCTGGTGGAACGGTTTTGGAACTTGGAGGAAGCTCCAGTTACATCTGCATTTAAACAAAAGCAATTGTCAAAAGTGGATCGGCAGTGTGAGGAAGTGTTCACAACATCAACAAAAAGAACAAATTCTGGTCGTTATATTGTGAAGCTGCCGATCAAACATAACCCAAGCAGTCTTGGGGAATCGAGGGAAATAGCTACTCGAAGATTTCTCAGCTTGGAGAAGAGATTGAGTAAACTGCCGCTAATTCGTCAACAGTATTCGGAGTTCATGACGGAATATATCGAATTAGGTCATATGAAGGAAGTTGATGGAAATTCAATAAAAACCCCTAATTTCTTTCTACCACACCATTGCGTGCTGAGGCCAGAAAGCAGTACCACAAAGTTACGGGTGGTATTCGATGGATCCTCAAAGACATCAACGAATATATCACTCAACGATATTTTGCACACTGGACCAGCATTGCAGAATGACCTACTCTCCATTCTTCTACGCTTCAGAGTCCATACGTATGTATTTACGACCGACATCTCCAAGATGTATCGCCAAATATTGATGGATGACTACAGCAAACAGTTCCAGCATATCATTTGGAGAGATACTGCGAATCAACCACTGAAGGTTTATCAGCTAAACACCGTTACCTACGGAACCAAATCTGCACCTTACCTAGCGATAAGATGTCTTCAAGATTTGGCCGAAACAGCAGATAGCAGGCATACACTGGCAGCGACCATTATTCAGCAAGATATCTACATGGATGATATCTTAACGGGCACCAACGACCTCAATGAGGCTCTTCGCATGAAGAAGGAGCTTACAGGTTTACTAGCAGAAGGACAATTTCATCTGCGAAAATGGTGTTCAAATACACCAGCACTCCTTGCGGATATACCCAAGGCAGACTGTGAAGCGGAAAATGTGCTACCCGATCAAAAGGAAGGATCAGTTAAAACTCTTGGTATGACCTGGTTGCCGTCATCGGATCAATTCCTCATCAAAACTAAATGGACAGAAGCAACAAGGGTGACGAAGCGATCAATATTGGCGGACACTGCTCATATTTTCGATCCAATGGGAATTATGGGTCCAGTAGTTATACTAGCCAAAGTATTTATACAAGAGTTAGGGATCTCAAAATTAGATTGGGACGCTGCATTACCAATGTCGATGCACACTAAATGGACTGCCTTTAGAAAGAGCCTGCTCCAACTCAACAACCTAAAGATACCACGGCAATGCACATCCTCTCTAAAATGGCTAATGGGAAGAATTATCAGGACACTTCCAGGTCCCGACGAAAGGGCACGGGTAGTCGATATCAAGACATCTAATGGAGAAGTACGAAGATCCATAGCTAAGATCTGTCCACTGCCTTCAGAAATACAGCAAAAACCGCCAAAGGAGTCCCTTACTAAGCCTACAGTAGTATTAAGAACTTCGGGCGTAAATCATCCTCTCAAAGGCAGATTCCTTCCTATAAACACTAGAGCTGATAATTCAGCTCTTAAACGAAAACGTTCAGTATCTTTTACAAATCAACAGCCAAAATTAAACCCACTCAAAACACTTTTAATGGGCTTATTAATAATTGGAACAGCTCTAGCACAAACAGCACCACAAGGTGCAGTGGAAGTTAAAACATTCGAGGACAACCCTGGAATATACTTCGAAGACCTAGGTGAAGCTAATTTAATCACTGATGAGTGGAATCTCTTCGTTTATATCAACATGTCCAACTATTGGTACGAGTATCAGGGACTCAAAGATGGCGTCAATAGATTGAAACAAAAATGTGAAACTTTGCAACGACACCCAACTATCATTTGTAACCCAATTATCATGCAACTAGAACAACAACTACAGGAATCTGAAGCCTTGAACGATATCTTGAAACATAGAAATGGTGTAGCTATACGGACAAAACGATCTCCATTTGATGTTATCGGCACGATCGCAAACAAATTGTTCGGTATTCTGGATCAAGATTATGCACATTTCATTGAAGATAACATCGAAAAGGCAAACCAGAACGAGAAACACCTACTGGAATTGAGCAAGAACCAAACATCTATTATCGAATCAACAGCAAACGTTCTCAACAAGTCTATAACTGCAATAAGTACCCCGTTCATTATTGTGAAACAACAATTGACTCAAACGCACCACGCTGTCGATACCCTCAACCAAACACTAATAGAAGCAGAAGTACTTAGCTCAGTTACAATTTATGTGTCTAAGTTAATAGACAGATTTCAACGGACTCAACTAGCGATTCTCGAGGCAGTTACTGATACTCACCAAGGAAGAATTAGTTCACTCCTTTTATCACCAAGCCAACTGTACAAGGAGCTCAACAAAATCCGGAAAGATATACCACCCAACTTAACCTTGCCTGGATACGATGAGCACAATCTACCAAAGTTATACGAACTTTTAAGAGTGAAGGTCCGTGTAACCTCGACCACAATACTGTTTCTCGTCAAACTACCACTGTTAGGCAACCAAGTCTTCATGCTGTTCAAACTGCTACCATTACCTGTTCCACACAACGGCTCTTTCGTATTCATACAACCATCGACATCGTTTCTGGCCATAACCCCATATAGAGACCAATACTTTCCAGTTTCACAAGTCGAATACCAAGGATGTCTACAAATCGATGAGCGGAAATATATCTGCAAGCAACGCCATCCAATTTTTAACACACATTCAGTGGAAAATCAGTGTGAAATACATTTGCTCAATCACAGAAAACAGTTATCACCTTTCTGTACCATCAAAACTACCAGTCCAGGAAAGATGTGGATCCAATTACACAACCCGAATCACTGGATCTTCGCCTTTCAACAAGAAGAAACTATTTCTATAGTGTGTGGATCCGATATAAGCAGCACCAAGTTACTTGGAGTAGGACTATTAAAATTGGCCCAAAATTGTGCCATAAAGCAACCAACAATGACAATCAATTCTCACAATTTCTACACAGCAAACTCATCGTTCTCATTTTTACCAGCTCTAAACCTTAGTCAGCTCTTAGGAATACCACTTAGAAAATCACTTCAAGATAATCTTCAGGAGACGATTGAAGTAAATGAATCCATCATTCGCGGAGATGATGACCTAGCCCTATTAATTAAGAAGATTGCAGATCAAAAAACTCAACAAAACCTACCAAACTTATTAACTCATCATGACATACATCAATACACCATTGGATACATATCGTTTTTTGCTGTTTTGTTGCTGATTTTTGTCATATTTTCCCAAAGAAGAAAAAACAAGATAGATCTTAATCCAAAAAACATAGTATTTGAGCTCCAGGATCTCAACGCCGGGGAGAATGTTGAAACTTAAGTCTACGCAATCTGACCTTCCTATTAGATTTTCCCAACACACTCATTCCCAAATGCACGATTCAATATGTTCACCTTAAGCACATTAAGTTTCGCACATTTCATACAATAAAATAGACACCTGCCCCAAGCCCAGACATTGTATCGGATTTCGTCTGACGCTGATAAGCAAATTCCCAATTTTCCCAACTCTAAAAATGTATTCCCACGATCTAGGTGTAAGAAAAATAGTATTTAAGCTTTGGAAATTTGTAAATAAAATCACTTGTCACAAATCAGTCCAAGTCTTTGTTTATAGATCAAAACAGATCTATTCAGATACATTTGATACATTTTCCAAAAGAAAAAGATACATTTTTCAAAAAGTCAGCGGCAACGCTGATAGCATTCATCGTCAGGAGCGTTTTGTGGCGATGGCCGAATTCGGGATCCCGTCAAAACTCATCCAGATGTGTCGCGTGACACTAGATAACACGCAGTTTGGCAGCAACTCATCTGAACTCTTTCAAACATGCACCGGATTTCGACAAGGAAATGCGCTGTAGTGTGATTTCTGCAATCTTGTGCAGGACAGGTGTCAACACGGAAGGCACTATCTTCAACAGATCAGTCCATCTGCTGCGGTATACGAACGACATAGACACCATCACTCGATCCCAGCGTGTCGTGATAGAGGTAGATAGATAGATATTTGGTCTTAAAGTGAATGAGGACATGACTAAATATATGCTATCAACAAACAAACAATCATCTGTCCATCGGCTAGGGCAAAATGTCACTGTTAATAGCAGCAACTTCGAGGTAGTTAGGGTGTTCATCTACCTCGGGGTAAACATCAACTCCACAAATTACATCTTAGTGCAGATCCGTCGAAGAAACACCATATGAAACCGCTTCTACTTCAGTTTGGCAAAAGAAATGGGTTAAAAACTCCTGGCTCGAAGGACAAAGTGCACGCTTATTCTGCTAGTTCTGCTGCACGGTGCCGAGTGCTGGAGCTCCTTCGAAAGAAAAATTCTTCGGCGGGTATTTGGTCCTGTGTGCGAGGAGGGCGAATGGAGGAGAAGATACAATCGCGAACTCTGTGAGCTGCACCAAGATGTGGATGTAGTCAACAACAAATTAATAGAATAGAAAGAAAGACGCAAAGACCTTAATATCTCTGAGCAACTGACACCTATATATAATATACCAACAGAAGTTTGGATTTCTTCAAAGTGTGACACATGTTCAGATATGCCAGCGGGACCACTATTTTTAAAAAAGCCACCGACGTTGGCCCGAAATTAAGGTGCGATCAGACGGTAATCCAAACATCTCATCCGGATGACATCCTGTTGTACTAAAGTTGTCATCTAGTACAAATTCTACGCCATAGTGACGCGAGGATGTCATCCGGATGGCAAGTTTAGATGACCGTCTGATCGCACCTTTATAAGCTTGGTGGTTTTAGATGTTCTTTAAAAGAACTGCAACTCATTCAAGTCAATCAGTTCCTGTATAAAGTATGATCATGTAAAAATATCTTTCATGTTCTAAATAGAGCCAGTGCTTTAACAATTAACCGATTGATTCAGCTTTGTCTGCAACAAATAATTATCTTTTGATCTTCCGCGTTCTGGAAGACCTCGTGCAGTTCGAAATATTGTGAAGAATTTTTGATTATTTTGTTTTTACTTTTGCGCTAATTCAATCCTACATATATAGAAATTACCAACTACTTTCCGGGATTTCCTCGATACTTGATTGCACTCGGTTGCAACTACCAACTACCAGTTTATTCACATATTATTTATATACAGTAATTTCTATATAGGATTCAATTAGCGCAAAAGGAAAAACACAATAATGAAAAATTGATCGAGCTCGACATTTTCAAGAATTTTTCCAAAGAACAACGAGCTTATTCTGAGCTATTATAGTGAGCTTATAGTAAGCTATGTGCCCCATTTTCACCGCAATGGTAACGTGTATAAACAAAATAACAGAATATGGGGGGCAGGATGGAATAACATCAGAAAGGATTATAAGACCGTTTTTTTTTAACGACGAACAAGTTGGGGATAATATACATGGGATAATGATTGAACATTTTAAAAGACCATAGGTAGATAACAATCCAAAATTATGTTTAAACAAGCTAGAGGCACTGCTTACGCAACTATGGCACTCCTGAGAGACATTTTATGGCGATCGAATAATAATTTTCTGATTTTAACTTTGCCCGATTTAAACGCTCTATATTTTTTTCTTTGGGGCTACCTAAAGGGTAATAAACCGAGGACCATGCAATAGTTTAAGGCCAATATCCGCGACGAAGTAATAAATACGCTGGAAGAAGCATTTCTGATCGCACCAAGGAATGGGAACCATTTGAGAGATATTATATTCAAATAGTATGTAAACATATTTCGAAACTATAATCTAAATTTTAGTAGATGTTAAAGATAAATAAAAAAGAAAGAAACAAGTTATTCATTAAATAAACCATTACGTTACTCATGCGACACTCTCTACCAACATACTGGTCCTTATGCCGACGTTTTAAATCATAAGTTCTATATTACCTTTCGCCCTAAAATCTATTTTACTAACTGTTGCTTACTATCAATTTATTGTTTTTTCTATAAAAACTAAAAAATAATTTTAAGCCTAAGTTTATATTGGTAAACAAAAAAAAAAAAATAAGATCTTTTTCTTCTTCCCATTTACAAAACTAATATTAATTATAATTGATGTACCTCATCGTACATCGAGGCAACTAGTGCTAAATCCCCAATTCTGCTTATAGTATGCAAATATTCATAAAGCTGTGTACGTTGAACTTCTATCATTTTGCGGTTATAAAGAGACAAGCAGCACATTGGGCACATGCTCTTCACAAAATCGTTTGCCCACAGCTAAGCTTCAATTAGGTATTGTATTTTGTTTTATTCCCGCGACGATGTCTTTGTTTAGATATTAAAATGAACTATTCAAATCACCTTTTGATGATCAATTTCTTTGGCATTTCCGCGCCGATCAAGTCGAACTAAATAAGTCTTCCGTTCATAATTGGCGCCGCGGCGCTTATGACGAAGCTGATATTCAGAAAAACAGAAAAGGTACTTCGATCACCACTTCATCCACAAATATTTTTTGGTATACCAGATACAACAAACTTTATTAATATACGAGTGTTATTGCATGTAAGCCACATACTCATAAGTTCAATAAATAATTTAAGGCCAAATAGTTTGATTATACAGATGTTTGTTTATTGAATATAAGAAAGAACGTCTGCATAAGGACCAGTAAAAAAATAAATAATTATTAGCCTAAACAGGGACATGCAGAAATACTTAAATTGCTATAACTTGGGAGCTAAAAGCCAGAAAGAAGGTTGAATTTTAATTTTTGTTCACGATTCGAAAAGTGTTCATGCCAAAAATAAACTATCTTAAGTGCCATATGTCTACTAGCAATGAAAATCCAAAGCTTTGTTGGAATGAGCCAAAGTGCACTTTAATCGTTGTGTTATTAGCTTACAATAGCAATTTGACAAATTTTGGCTTATATGTTTAAAAGAAACACTCATGAAGATAGATATTCCCAAAGCTCAGGCGCCAAAAATTTGGTACAGTAGAGGGGTCTACCGTCACCCCTGATTTTTCAGATTTTGAGGTATAAATACCATAAATGATATTACTTTAGAAATATAAGATAAAGCTTAAAAACCGGCTTAATACATTTTTGTAGAACAAATTTGAATACACAGAAAATGTTAAAAAGAATATGTGATTTTCTTTACCCAACAAAAAGGTAAATCGGTCTAAGCTTATAAAACAAAGTGATTGAATTTTTGCTTTGTTTTTTAAAACGTTTACTGCCTGCAAATGATTCTTTAATTTAAAACTCTATCTCTGGAATATGTTCTATACATTTTGTTCAAAATCTTATTAAAAAACTAGGAACAAGTTAATGATTTACGAACTCAGTTTTTTACCTTTATTCATTTTCATTAATTTAAATTAATTATCTATTGTTTATTGACTTAACAACGATAAAAAAGTTGTTACGAACTAATTTGCGGTTTTGGCCAACTTTTATTTGTAGCCCCGCCACTGTACGACATGGTGTTGACGAAGCACTTGCAGCGTGGATCCGAGTGTTATTGGAGAGCAGGACGTTGATTGTAGATGTGGATTGCGGTCGATGTCATTATAAAGGGTGATCCATTTCGAGGTTCTTACTTTTTTAAAGAAAAAAACACAGAAAATTCAAATTTAATGGAGAAAGTTTATTATCATTTGAAAGATTATTCTTTGGCATTTATTTTTTGAAGATTATGTCTATCAAATGTTGGCCGTTGCTACGTCGCAGATGGTCCATCCGTTGAGTCCAATTTTCGAACACTCGTTCGAGCATTTCGACTGGTAACTGGCGAATGACATGCGTGATGTTTTCCTCCAAGGCCTGAACCGAAGCGGGTTTGTCGGCATAAGCTTTTGCCTTTACATATCCCCACAGGAAAAAGTCTTACGGTGTGATATCACACGATCTTGGTGGCCAATCGACCGGCCCAAAACGTGAAATTATGTGCTCACCGAAATGTTCTCTCAATAAGTCCATTGATTGATGCGATGTGTGGGAAGTGGCGCCGTCTTGCTGAAACCAAATGTCGCCGAGATCACGAGCTTCAATTTCAGGCATCAAATAGTCGGTTATCATGGCACGATAACTGTCGCCATTGACGGTTACGTTCGCACCGGCATAATTTTTAAAGAAATATGGACCGATGATTCCACCGGCCCACAAACCACACCAAACCGTTGTTTTTTCTGGATGAAGTGGCAGTTCTTCAATCTCTTCAGGTTGCTCTTCGTCCCAAATGCGGCAATTTGGTTTGTTTACATACCCATTGAGCCAGAAATGGGCCTCATCGCTAAACAAAATTTGCCTCGAAAACGTCGGATCTTCTTGGAACTTTTCAAAAGCCCATAGAGCGAAGCGATGTCGCTTGGGAAGGTCGAGCGGCTTCAGTTGTTGCACAAGCTGTATTTTGTACGCTTTCAATTTAAGATCCTGACGTAAAATGCGCCAGTAGGCCGAAGTGCACGAAACACATTCCTCACAGAACGTGAATTTTCATAATAAAGTTGAACAATTTGTAAACGTTGTTCACGCGTAAGTCTTTCCATTATGAAATGCCAAACAATACTAAACAAAAATAACATGACAGAATGACACGACTCACACGTGATCTGTCAAAAAAGGCTATTGAAAAAAATATCTCTACTTGGATCACCCAGTAAGAGTAAGATAGTGTTATGTTTCCACTGTGTTATGATACATGGCGTTTAAACAATCTACTAATCGCGCTCAACGCTCCTGGTCTCGTCTGCTGGTAGGCTGATGCTGATAATGTCGCTGTTTTTTTCTGACGAATTAGGCCTAGCGAATATTCTTAAGAAAGCTTAGGCCGCTTTGGACATTAGCGATGATTCGTGCACAAACTCAGCAAAGTTCAGCGATCAGCTTGTCTATGCATGAGTGGTGAACTTCGTACTACTACCTCGGCAGCATTCGACATCCTGTTTTATTTAAAATCATCTAAAAGACATCTTAAGCAGACGATTTTGGCCACTTTGCTATTCTTAATCTATTTAAGACCCTTCCTAGAAATATAGATTACACCGCACCTCAGCATCAGTATGACAACCATTTTCTAGTCACTATTCCATCCAGATCATTCTGCGATAGATCATTCTCCTCTCGCGGAGGATGAATTGATCCACTTCTACACCGATGGCTCAAAAACTGATGAAGGGGTTGGTGACGGGGTTTTCTCTCACAGACTAAAGCTTAGTCTCTCGTTTTGTTTACTCAATCATTTCAGTGTGTTTCAGATGTAAGTCATGGCGATTAAAGTAGCCTTATCTTGGCCGCAATGAAACGTGAATCCGCTAGGGATATCCGAATCTTCTCTGACAGCCAAGCTATCTTAAAATCGCTAAACTCAGTTTCTCTAAACTCTATAGTGTCCCTAGAATGCCGTTCGATCCTCTTTTAAGGAGATGTCGACGCAATTCAACATTCAAACCTGCGCTGCTGGGTGCCGGGGCATAGAGATATTCTAGGGAACTGCAAGGCCGACGAACTTACATAGCAAGAATTCACACTGCCTGATATTTCACCTGATAAAGATTCCTTAGTCATTCCAATAGCCATATGCAAACTAATGATAAAGTTAGAAGCTATTGAGAAAACAAATCTTAGGTGGACAAGTGGCACAACTTGTCTAACGACGGGCACGTCTGCACTACAATAGGTGTCATCACTGGACACTTTCTTATAGGCAGGCATGCAACTAAGCTTGGCATGGACTCAAATGACTTTTGCAGAAGCTGCATGGACAAGGACGAGAAGCTACTCTCTCCCAGAAACGTAAGGTCCACCTAGGTGCCTTCTTCCATGACAATCTTGAAGACCTGTCAACTACTGACGTTAAAGATCTCTTTCGCTATATCCAGAGCTCCAAATGGCTTAACGTGTAGAGTAGTAAAAGTTTAGATCCACGTGGTATCACAACAGACCTCGTTTTGGCCTAAGTGGGTCGGACTCACCGGCTGGCACTTCAACCTAACCCAACCTATGCCAATAAGCCTGTGGTCGAAAATTCGACTTATTGCCTGAGGTTTCCTACAAATTGTTTCGTTCCACACCGCTAAATCTTTCATGGGTCTTAATATAATTGCGATTAGTTTAAGTATATATTGAGATGAAGTGCTTACTAACTTTAGGGTGTGACTGTACCTTAAAAGCTTATTACTGACCGTCACAACAAAGCAGCTTTTTTGGAATTTCTCCCGTACCAACTATAGACTACGTACATAAAGAAATTGGGCATATTTAAATTGCTATAACAATATAATTCCAACTGTTTTTGGCTTCAAAACGTATAATGTGCCTTAATTTGTTTATGAATCATTTTCAACGATGACAGTTCGACGTATTACTCATTAGTTTATAGCCATCGTGCGCCAGTGCGAGGGCGGTAGACCAGAACGAACTATTCACCGCTTTCAAAACATGTGCCTACTTAATTATTTTTGATGATTGAGGGTTATATTAATGATCGTACTATGTTGGGGTCCTGCGGCCTGTCTTATTTCCTTATAAATATATTACAATCACACACTGAAAAATCGGCTAAAGATTAAAATTTCTGTTGATATAATATTGCCCCCAGCCCACCCAATCTATGCCATTCAATTTCCGTTTTGGAAAACCTCTAACAAGCGTTGCACTATTTTATTTATTCACCTGCTCAACTAAATGTCAAGTGCTAACGACTATACAAATTAATTGGCAAACGTTTAATTTACCATGTTAGTAAGGAACTTGCTAATTTGTCGGATAAAAAGACGGATATTTTAGCCCCAATTGACATCAAGCTTCACATCTCAATTAACGAACATGACGTTGTAATTATTATTTTAAGAGCTGACAATAGCGAAATGTCAACATCAGCGATTTATATTGCATTCGCCGCATATCAGCTTATTCGCCTATCTGAATCATAATCATACGTCAACATCGTAACTGTATTGGAGAAAGTTAAGTTTTAGCGCCCAAATTAATAAATGACTGCAGCTTTAAATTTAGTGAGAGGTGACAAAGAAGAACCAAATGCCGACTGTAGTACTCTAAATAAAAATGGGCAGATAGATAAGAAAACAACGTCAATCTTATTAGTTCTTAATCGAATTCGTTTAACGAGGAATATCGAACTGAACTAAGTTCGAAGAATTTGCGGTTTGTGCATGAAATAACTTCGATTTGGGCAACTGCGCTCATTTAATATTTATACCAATGGATTTTGTCTATGCTAGATAAAAGGTACTAGATCGCAATCGTTTGTGAGTTGGTTCTGGGATATGCTAAAAAATTCAACTTGCTAGTACATTTTTTATTCCAGTTAGAGTTATACCATTTTGAAAATCGTATTTATCTGAGAGTCAAGAAAAAGATACATGTACTTATTTGAAGCTTAACTGAAGTGCTTCATTTATAGGTTCCAGGAGGATTAATCAACGATGCTTGTCAGTTACTATTACAAATCATGGAAAAAAGTTATCTCTCTTAAAAATGCTTTTAAATTTAAGGAGAAATTGAGCAAAAAATATATGCAAACTAAATAAATTTCTACGGAAATCAATTAGGACAATAATCTTTTCTTCGTCTGCTTTTACGAACCAGGTAACCAGGAGCTGCAACAAAGAACATGAACAAGGGCACAATTCTATTTTGAAAATGCCCACAGACCATGATAAGTGCACAGAAAGTGGTCTTGAAAATCCGCCACCTGATGCGAACAAAGGCAGGACAACTACAGATGAAGTGTTCCGCTGTATCATCGTTCTCACCACGAGCAGGACAGGTGATAAGGCTAAAGCATAATATATTTAGGTGTGTAGCAAAAGCTTTTTGGCCCGAAAGAACGCCTACAAGCTGCCGACTCTCATAACGCTTTCGACCCGTCTGGTATATTTATGTACCATCAAAAGTATAAAAATCACTGAAAGTTACAAATTGCATTCTATTTGGTCGAAATCTGTATCACAACGTCTTTCAACATTCCGTTAACGGTATCCAAATGTTTTTGCAGCTGCTAAACGCTAATGTGCGTTTGGTTTTGCATGTTTTCGATGGCAGTTGCAGTAATAATTTAGCGGTGTATTGACTTTTCGGTTCATTTTTTCAGTGTTTTTCAGCAGGCTATTATAACATCAAGAGAATACATCTAAATTTGTTTTCGAACGTGAGTACTTGTTATTGTAAAACAAAGTAATTCATGGTTTTTGGCGAGTGATGCATTCATGTACCATTTGTCCTTTTTAGTGTACAACGTACAACGCCCAACGGTACTGATGCAGGCAGACCCAGAAGTTTGGGTCCTACTTATTCTAAACTTTGTCTAGCAGATCTCATTTTCCCTTGATGGGAACACAGACGGAATGCATTGTGTTCAGGTGCGGAAATTTCGAACTGAAACTGAGTATGAGGCATGATCTTACGACTAAAGAGAAGTCCAAAAAAGTAATCCTGCCAATGCCGTCCGTCGGTCTGTCTAACTGTCGGGTCGCTGTATGGCTATACGGTTCAATCGATTTGCTTCAAAGTTCGTTTTGGGGTTACATCTCGCGGCTTTTTTTTATTTTTTGCTTTATCGTTTGAAATAACGGTAGCTGCCATACAATTTTTGTGAAAATCACATCACTATTTTTCTAGAAAATAGTTCTAAGGATTTTGGTTTTTTTTTTTGCATTAAGGATCAGCGATCAGCGGGCCAAAAATACTTCATACTCAGTTTTCGAATAACGATAATTTACTCCGAACTCCGAAAATTGTTTACTATTTTATTTATGATGTTAAGTTGAATAAATCTGCAAACTTCGATTTTTTAAATAATTTTTTTTTTCATACAACATTTTCTTAAATTTAAATTAAATTCGTTTTCTTAAAAACGGCTCTAACAATTTTGATCAATTTTTGTATTTTGAACAATTATTTAAAAAGTGTCAAATGTGCAAAATTACATAAAAATTATAGGTGCTGTTTTTGAAAAAATAAAATTTTTGAAAACCGGAAAAGTGATTTAAATAAATTTGGTAGTTAATATTTGGTTACCATTTTTTTTGAGGCGATTTAAAAATTTATATCATATAGCGAGAATGTTTCGTACGACGCGGTCGTGCACTTTTTTTTTTTAATAAGATACGATTAATACAACATAAAACATTAAATAGCGTGTGACGTAGTATATCTATAGTAGATGCATCGTTTCATCTAACCGACATCGGTAAACAACATTTTGACCCAGGACCAGAGAACAATAGCATTGAGCCAGATGACGTTTCTTCGTATCATCTAAATGAGAATTTTCTATATGAGTTTTGAAAACAGAGGGCGCTTTTTACTCCCCCTTCAAAGCATGACGAAAACTAATCTGTGTCGGAGCACATTAAAAAAAAATAAATCAGTCGGTAGGGTTCTCCGGATCAGCTAACCATATTGCTATACTGGGGACCTCTGTAGGTCTAGGTAGGTAAGATAGTCAATGCCTGGCTACTTGCCATGACACAGAATTACAGTTATAGTCCCACAGCTTCAAAAAATATATTTTTTTTATTATTAATTTCTTATTAATTTCTACAACATCTCGAGAAAAATTATCCTAAATTTTCAAGTCATTCCGAATAAAAGTTTTGGAGACACAGCCTTGGGAAGGTGCGCACTCAATTGAATCACGAGGTTTATTTGAGGTTATCCAAACTTTAAACGCGTTTTTCTTCAAACTGTGTTCCAAAGTCGGTTGTCAAAAGTTCTCGAAAACTACTCAACCGATCTTGATACAATTTAACACAGGTCTTCGAGATGCAATTCACGAGGACTTGGACGAAGGATTATTTTTTCAATCACAACTATTTAAAAAAATAAAAATGTTGAGCAAATTTTACCAAAATTTGAATTTTATTTGTAAAAAGGTCTGCCAAAAATCAAATTTTCAAATTGTAGTATATAGTCTTACCTTAAACAAGCATTATTTTTATCACTACATTTGATGCTGTTTTTCCAGTAAAAAGTTTGAATAAAATATTTTATTGTTTATATATAAAAAAAAGTTGAAAATAGACGTTCTTTTTTCCCCATGTAACCCCTTAAGCAGTGGAAAAACTTCAAACTAACCAGTAGAGTTAAAGAATGCAATGATTTAACGATATTAACAAATGCCTGAAAGGTAATCAAAGAATAGTTTTCTTATCGCGCGATGATACCTCCGCGGTGTCACTGTCAGTAGTGACTTCAATTTCATTGACGTGTTTTCACAGCTGAAAACATGTATTGGAAATATAAGGAGAGGCTATATGCAATCCCCTTGTGTCGAAAAGTATGATAACACATAATATGCTTATAAATTAACCCCCCAGAAAAACTTGTTGAAAACAACTTCGTGTGGATGACATTTTAATTAGTTTTCTATGAAATTTATAAAAATAAATAGAAATTTTTGAAAAAACATAAGGAAAGGCTACAGTCCGCTTGGACCGAACAGTATGATACCCTATCCCTATCCCTATATGCCCCAAAAAAAACCTTAAGAAGATGATGGATAGCATTTTATTTCATTCTATAAAATTTAGAAAAAAAAAAAATTTTTTGAAAAAACGCCCCCAAAAAGTGGGCGTGGCCAAAAACTTTGTATGGGCGATATATTGGAAAAAATATTGGCTAAATATCTTGTTAAACATTTTTTTTCGGTTTCTATGAAAATTATCGAAGAAAACAGCATTTTAGTGAAAAACGCCCACTAAAAGTAGGCGTGGCAAAAAACTTTATATGACAAACTTATAAAGGAGGGCAGTGCCTACATATGTTGTGAAGGTTATAACCCTCTATCTATCCATCTGTAGCTTTAAATCGGTTTTTTCTTAATTGTGGGCGTGGCAGTGGGCGTATTCAAAAAAATTTTACATTTAACCATTTCGGAGCCCTGGGGAGTATGTGGTCCAAATTTCAGCTTTCTAGCTTGAATTTAAAGGCCTAAAAATTGCGTACGGACGGACGGACGGACATTGCTAAATAGTCTTAGGATTTGGTCCTGATCATAAATATATATACTTTTATGGGTCTACGACGAATATTAAGGGGTGTTACAAACTATGTGTCAAAATTAATATACCCTTAGGATAGGGTATAAAAACCCCCAGAATGTTCAAAAACTTTTTAAGTTTTTTTTTACAAGGAAAATAATTTATATGGCAAATTTGTTGATAAGGTCTGTGTCAAAATATTTTGTTAGCGTTGTAACCGTTTATTCCATCAACTGTAACTTTTAAATGATTTATTTTTCTTGTTTCTATATTAGCTGACTCAAAATATATGGCCTAAAATACGGCTCTAGGAAATAAGGTCCCAAAAATATAAACGCGAAACAACAAAAACATTTTTTTTTTAAAATTGGGGTCTTATTTTATTTTTTTGGGGACTTATTTTGTTCTTTTGGGGTCTTATTAAATTTTTGTATTTCAATATTTTTAACTTTCTCGTATACATTAGTATACTGAAGAGAAAGTTATTGCGATCGTGCGGAAATTTCGAACTCAAACTGAGTATGAGGGATGATACTACGACTATAGACAATTCCCATGCAGTCCGTCTGTCGGCCTGTCTATCTGTCCGGGCGCCGTATGGCGAAACGGTTCGACTGATTTCCTTCAAAGTTCGCATGTAAGGATTTTGGGATTACATCTCGGGCATCTTTTTAATTTTTGCTTTATCGTTGAAATAACGGTACCTGCCATACAATTTTTTTTGTGAAAATCACTTATCACTAATTTTCTCAAAGATGGTTCCTAGGATTTCGGTCTTTTTTTGTATTACAAATACTTGGTATGGGCCAAAAATCTTGCATACCAAGTTTTTGGAAAAAAGACGAAAAACGGTAATATATAAAACCGCCAATATTTCAAAAACTAACAAAGGGATCTTCATTGTTAATTCGAACAAATTTGCATACTTCGATTTTTGAAATAATTAAAAAAAAATGTTTTTTCATATAACGATTTTCTTAAATTTAAATTAAATTCGTTTTCTCTAAAACGGCATTTTGAATAATTAAGTTACATCAAAAATCGTAGATGCCGTTTTTTTAAAAACGAGCCTGGGCCTTCTTAACTTTGTAACTCTTTAAGTATTAAACAATAACCATATCTAAATCGTCAATGGAAAGTTGCTGTAAAACTTTAAACCTACCTACGCACATAATAGATAGCAAATTCCTGCTAATACCGAAATACAAAAATGGGTATTTTGGCTCCAGGCCAGGTCAAGTAGTCAAGAACTTCTACGAAAGGCTGCCACGCTGCTCAACTTAATAGGTATCATAAACCTTGCTAGCGTCTTGTCTATAGAAGTATCCGCAAAAAACACACGCATCCGGTAGTGTTAAACAAAAAAATAATAATAATTTATAAAATTTGTTCTCTCATTTCCAATTAAGGTACACGCAGCTGACATTGAAATTGCGATTGCGGTGCAATTTTATTTCACAAGTTTTCTACAGTCGAGGTTTTTCCTAGCACCGTATCAACAACAGTCTAATTGCACCACTCCAAAGTCTAAGGTCACCATAGGCCTTGCATTTCCTTATGCTGAGTGCTAAAACTTAACGAAATACTATCCATCACCAAGCAGTCCTTTTGAATTCAAAAATAACTCACACAACGCATAACAATCAATTTCATTGAAACACAACGGTTCCGCAGATAATTGACTTCTGTTTTCATTCAGAAACCCTCTTGACGATCCCTTGAAAACACTTGAAAGCCGACTTCACCTTGTCACCGAAGACGTGTACAAATCGATTGCGTTTGGGGCTATCGTTGAAAGTATCTGAGTATAATTTTTAAACGCTTTCGGCCGTGTTCATTGAACTCACAACTCACAACTCAGAGAAATTAATTAAATACACTCGTATGCCTACTTGCAAGCGACTTGGATCGCAGCTAAGACTTCCTGCATCCCATTCATCAAGTGCGTTTTGCAGTAACGCCCGACTTTGGCCACATTTATGCCGGACAATTGCGCGCACCGCTTAAACTACTTTGCTTAGAGGCAATTTGTTTTGAAATCCATTTCTGCCGGCGCTATCGGTTGGTTTGGTTGTGCGTCACGTCGCACCCTCCTAAATGAGCGATGGATGCGAGTACAGTCTTCCTGCATAAACAAGTGGATTTGTTCCGTCAAATGGAGGAAGTGATGCGAAACGCAGCCAACCGCTTTGGAGGTGTCATTTTTTGAGCGGTGAGTGTATAGAAGTGACATGTTATGCATACTGTGGTGGCAGCGCCAGCTGCCAGGTGCTAACTAAATTGTCGTAATCGATAGGCATGCGCTTAGTGCCAGACGATGACTGTGCGCATACGGTCAGTGTAATCGCTTGGGGGTTGTCGAGTGTGTCAATGTATCGATTGCCCTCCGCAATCGGATCACACCTGAGTTGAGATTGAGCCTAGGTTTAAGTCTTGTGCGTGCTCCTACTTCGTCATATGGTAAGCGTAAGATAAAAGAGGCTGTTTCGGCTTTGGATTCTCAGCGATCGCTTAGGAGGCGTGAATCTCTCGAAACTGGTTCAGTGGAACACATTGCATAAATTATTGAAATGCTTGTCAAAGATCGCGCTAACTTTATTTGGATTAAGTGAGCGCATGTGGGCATACATCATGTCTAATCGGATCACAGCCAGCAGTGCTAATGAAGTAGTTATGAGCTTATTTTCTATGAGCTAATAAGCGTCATTAATTAATTGCCATCTTCCTAATATGCTTGGTTGTTTGCCTATGAATCAAACATTAAGTGTTTATAAGTGATCGATGTGAGCTATACAACAAACGAACACGTGTTGTACAGGTTGTTTTCATATAAAGTGTTACCATATTGATGACTTTGTATTAATTTATAATTTAAGCCAGACGTAAAGTCTGACCACGTCGGTGAACTCTCGTTGAATAAGTAGATGTGTTTTCCCCTTCACAGTAGCTACTCCGTTTTAGGAACAAACGAAAGGGTTTCTGCACACATTTCTGTACAGGGATTTGTTATTTGGAAGTATGGTAACAAAATGTGAATTAATAGAAATCATAATAATAATCAACATGTTGCTATACATATTACGAGGCTTCTAGGATAAAAGTTTCTGTGTATTGTTTCTGGATCGTTCTTTTTATCAGAAGAATGATATTGACCGGTTTGTCTTAACTCGTGAAAAGAGGCGTCACATGCAACTTTCATGGGAAGACATTGGTCTTGGGGTAACCCTGCATAGCAAGCTCCTTTGGGTCAAGCATGTCGGTGCGAAGACATCTAAGCCATTGTCGCCTTTCTATCAGTACAAGGGTGCTTTTGGCAAAACAAGGAGTTTGTCACCCAAGCGAGCCTTATGAATCTACATATGGATCCTCAATGATTAGGCCAACCCTATCATATGCATATAAGCTTTCAAGCAAATACGTCATTGCTAATTTAATAAAAGAAGTATTTCTTGGAAGAACTCTTACTGAAGTTTCGATGACACTAAGCGAGTACTATTTAATGGATATACCATCTGATGCAATGATACAGGAACTTTGGTTGTGTACAAATTTCGAAGACGATTTTTCTCAAGTTCAAGTTTCGGACAGGGTTCGACCAAATGCCTATCGGGAATCTGCGGCATTTTAGCTATCAGTAGCGAGAAAAGACCAAGAGGTGCCAAGAGGGCACTCTTTCGGGCCACCACTCTTTTGCCAAGCCCCTACATCTACTATACTTAAGCGATACAAGGTGGAGAAGGTGAAGAACATTTTCTCTGTAATTGAAACTTAGGACAAAACCAGAAAATCAAAAAGAGCTGTCAGAATACTTCTCAAAAGTTTGCCGTTCGCAATCGGCATTAAACTGATTTAACCTTCCATTCGTGCCAACTGTCAAAGCTAGGTTTATGTTATGTTTGTGCCATTTACAAGGGAAACGAATGATAAATGTTCGTTTGCCCATTTTGTACTTTTATATCACTCGCAACATTACGGCTAGAGTGATAACTATGGATGTGTCGAAGGTGGGGTGGCTCACTCCTGCCAATAACATCATCTGGCATGTTTAAGGTCCATAACGAACCGGTACCAAAGATAGATTTAGATAGGTAGAGTTAGCTTTAGCGCTTAGGTTAGCTTATAATAAGCTTAGGCTAGTTTCGCGGTATTTGATATTGGCCTGGGTCCGAGGGGATTTTTATTTTCAACCCTTTTACTTACTTGTTTCTCTTCCACTTTCCTATATTGTTGTCCATCCGATATCTACATAAAGTTACTTTCTTCACTTTTGTTTGTTTTTAATTTGTTTTTAACCTCTTGGCACAATTACTTCCTTTTAACGAGCTGAGCCGAACGACTACAAGCATGCAGCGTTCCCATCACCTCAATCAAAATTTTCCCTGTGGCTCGACTCTGGTCTACAACAAAATGACAGCGATTTTTTTAGCATTCACTCAGAATAAAAGTTAATCACTATTGTAAAAGTGTTATATTTTGATAAGAAATATATACCTACCTACATAGGCATGTGGGTCGTAAGTAAAATGCACTCAGTTAAAAAAAAAATTATAACAAAATTGCCCTTGCCTCTTGTGTATTTACAAAGTAATTAATTCGCAGCAGGCTACATATATTTATAAGTCGATGTCAAAAATTTCAACTTTTTGTTTTGGTTAAAAATAAATAATTTAACCACTTAATGCAACAGAATAGACTAAAAAACTGTGAGTTAATCACTGAGCTAATTTTGGTTTATTTTATTTAATAGTAATTTTACTTTTTATGAAATATACTTTTATCACTTAAAATTAATATAGGGTCCGCCAAAATTTTTTTTTTGAAAATGCTATAAAAAAAAACTACTGATTATTTTCTCAAATTTCTTTTTTTATTTGAAAGTATAATCCTTCCGGTTAATAATGGAAAATAATATCATTCAAATGGCTGCCTCGGCTGGCCATGCAGTAGCCTACACGATCCGTCCAATTTTTAAGCACATTATCGATTGTGTGCAGCTGTATTTCACCAATGGCTTCACGAATATTGTCCTTTAAAGCGTCAATTGTCTCTGGCATGTCGGCGAAACACTTATCTTTTACGGCACCCCACAAATAATAGTCCAACGGTGTCAAATCGCAGCTCCGCGGTGGCTAAACGACATCAGCTCTGCGGCTGATAATGCGATCTTAAAAAACAGGGCGCAAAACATCGAGTGTAGCTTCGCCTGTCTGGCACATAGCGCCGTCCTGTTGAAACCAAATGTTGCCAATATCCTCCTCTTAAATTTTTGTGAACAAAAATTCGTTCAACATGGCCCGATAACGATCGCCATTGACTGTAACGGCCACTCCTTGCTCATTTTCAAAGAAAAATGGCCCAATTATGCCTATGGACCAAAATCCGCACCAAACAGTGACTCATTTTGGCTATATCGGCTTTGCAATGTATGCGTGCGGGTTTTCTGTGCCCCAAATGCGACAATTTTGCTTGCTTACATACCCGCCAAGATCATAATGAGCTGCATCTGAAAAGATGATTTTTTTGGCAAAATCGGCATCTTCTCTATGTCGCTATGTCGCAATATTTTCCAGCGTTATTCAAGCGTATACACAATCATATTCGTTCAGCGGAAGGATAAAACTAATTATCTGTCAAATCAGACATGAGCTAAGTGTTACCATTCGCGAAATAAGCACTAGTTGAAAAAAAAAACGTTAAATGGCGGACCCTATATAAGTTTTATTTAATATTTCTTTAAATAAACGAGTGAAAAGTGAAGGTTTCGTGTATAAAATTTTCTTTGCTTATGGGTTGTAGCCCATTGTTTAAGTGGAGTGAGAGATTCCAATCATTTGATTGAGGATAGTGGTGCGGTTTTTCCTCCCTATTGCTCGCTGGTGAGTTGGTTAGTGCCCTCCTACTACGCATTTTGTCGGCCCACTGGATTTCTGCTTGCCAGACATTTTTTCTCACACAAGATTTGCGTATTCCTACTTTGTGTGACGCGTACGCTCTTAAACCTTTCTTAATTCTTATTACTTCGCTCAATAATTGACCCTTCAAGTATTTACCATTTTATACATTTGTTCGATTATTGGAAAGAAAAAGTGTGTAAGCGTAATGTGAACGAATGATTAAGGTGTGTATGCTGTGTCCCTTCTCTTTTAAGGATTGTATCCCATTGTGTTGGTGGAGTGAGATATTCCAATCATCTAAGCGGGGATAGGGACATCAACACATTTCCTCCCTCCAACTACACGTTTTGTCGATTCGCCGGATTTCCCCTTGCCAAGCACAATGAGTACGCATTCTAACATCACTCATGTGCATCATATCATTCGTAATCGTTTAATGATTTGATTTTCAACATTCATCCGGGTTTTTCTAAATGAACCAACATGGTCACATGTTAGTTTTTGAAGTATTTTCAGTTGATGCTGACATTCGTTATACTTATATTAAGGTCCGGGCTATTTGGGCCTATCTCTTATACCATTAATCAAAAATTAACTAAAACTGAAAACGCGACTGGGTAATTTGAAACTTTCTCGCTATAATAAATGGAGTTTTGAATCGCCTCAAACAAAATGGAAACATTTGATGACATACCAAATTTATTTAAATCACTTTTTCAGTTTCTTCAAAAACTTCTCTATGGATTTTGATGTTAGTTCGCATATTCGGCGCCGTCTTGCTGAAACCAAATGTCGCCGAGATCACGAGCTTCAATTTCAGGTATCAAATAGTCGGTTATCATGGCACGATAACGGTCGCCATTGACGGTTACGTTCGCACCGGCATAATTTTTAAAGAAATATGGACCGATGATTCCACCGGCCCACAAACCACACCAAACCGTTGTTTTTTCTGGATGAAGTGGCAGTTCTTCAATCTCTTCAGGTTGCTCTTCGTCCCAAATGCGGCAATTTTGTTTGCTTACATACCCATTGAGCCAGAAATGGGCCTCATCGCTAAACAAAATTTGCCTCGAAAACGTCGGATCTTCTTGGAACTTTTGAAGAGCCCATAGAGCGAAGCGATGTCGCTTGGGAAGGTCGAGCGGCTTCAGTTGTTGCACAAGCTGTATTTTGTACGCTTTCAATTTAAGATCTTGCCGCTATATTTTCTTCACAGCGTGCTGGACGAATATTATCCAATAATGAATGCTGGGTCTCAAAATGGGTGATGGTGTTGCGAATAGTACGCTCAGTAGGCCGATTATGTTGACCATAAGTTGAGCGAAGTGCACGAAACACATTCCTCACAGAACGTGAATTTTCATAATAAAGTTGAACAATTTGTAAACGTTGTTCACGCGTAAGTCTTTTCATTATGAAATGCCAAACAATAATAAACAAAAATAACATGACAGCATGACACGACTCACACGTGATCTGTCAAAAAAGGCTATTGAAAAAAGTATCTCTACTTGGATCACCCGTTATTTGTAAATATGATCCGCATGCCTATCTTGTTATTGAGCTTCTTTAAGTTTCTTCTAAAGTCTAGTCTAGTCTAGTTCTGGTCTTTGGGTTCGAAGCGAAGGACTCTTTCTAAAGCCGATGGAGATATCCTTGGTTGTTTCGAGAAAATTTGATCCCTCCTCGTTGACGGAAGGAGGATACGATTCAACGATGAACTCTACGAGCTGTATAGCGACATCGACCTGGTAAAATAAAACTGCGCATTGGGCATTTCAGATAGCTGAGACATGTAGAACGAATGACCACCAACGTCCCAGCCCGCAGAAGGCTTCGCCTTACATGGCACGCACAAGTGAAAGGGGACTTAAACCAAGTGGAGATAGTAAGCCAAAGACCGCGCTTATTGGGGACACTGCAGCGCCGTCTTAGTAAGTAAGCAAGTGATTTCGTTGCTCGCATGTATAAACTATGGCTTCGGTGTTAAAACGATACTCTGTGCATTTATTTATATTTCAGTTCTTGAGTTTAGTAATGCAGTTGTCTATCGTTAGTTAGTATGGCAAACTTGTATATATAATAATTTTTAAGTACTAGCTACGATATTTAATCGGAGAGGAGTCCTGCAACTTTGTGGGGAATAATATGAATAGTCAAATTATATCAATTTCAAGGTAAAACTACCTTCGCGACCATGACAAGAGTTCCCTTCTACTACTACCATGTAATTGATTAAAACAATCTCCGCGCATAAATTATACAGTAGTCCATTCCCATTGATAATGGGGATTTCTCTGAAATGATTTATTATCAAATTTAACAACAACAACAAAACCATTTAACCATTTCATTGCAAAGCTTCTAACAAAAAACTCATTGATTTGTACATCTGTTCCAAAGGGTAGAGCTAACCTAGAAGACCTTCATTATTATTGCTTGACAAGAGTGTCAAAATGGAATTCATTATTGATGGTTGAACTTTCTCTCGTTGGCATAAAGTTTCGTAAATAAGCTTTACGAGCGCGCTAAATGCCACATGCAACAGTTACATCTATCGACGCGGTCATTAATCATTATTTCGAGTGTCAGTTGTTGACCGATAAAATCTTGACAAATGAGAATGGATTAATCGTTTCAGGTACATAATAATCTCGATAATCGTTCGAATATTGCAGCGTCGTCATCGCAAAGTGAGTTAATCCCAAAATCAGATCTGAGTCAAGTCATGCAATTCTTGCAAACAGCCTTAAACACGGCACTATGAACAACAATAGTGCAATTAATCTATTTTTTTTTTTTTTGCAAACAAAATTTTGGTAATATTTCGTTTTTTTCTTGTAAATTTTGCGGTAAAATATGAGCTGCCTAAAATTGGATTTTTGCGGCTTCTTGATTAATCTTGCTGATCGTTGGGTCTCTTACATTGACCTCGATAATACTTATAGTATTATTTCTTGATACCAATGTGAGTTTGATTATTTAAGATGGTAATTCTGTGATGCAATTCGATGAAAGGCAATTAAAATAGATACCTATACTGGTCGGTCCCTAATGTTTGTTTTTATGGCATTGGACTGCGGTGTGCTGATTGAAGATTAAAAATATTTCGTACTACGTTAATATTTGGTGTTGAATTTTTGGCCAACAAATAAAAGTACGCTAATAATACTGCCAAAATATAATAAATGATTTATTCGAACAATTTGTTATGCTATCGTTGTAGGTTTCGATGGTATGGAAGGGAGCATGAGCATTATTTGTAGATTTAATTTGGACATTGAATCATTTATCAGAAATTAATGAAACATTTAAATAGATTGGCAGCGTATTCCCAACAATTTAATTAACTTATTATGCTTTCAAGTGGGTGCAGTGGCTTAATGGTTAAGTGCGTGAGACTACTACGGTAGGGTTCAAATTCGCACTGTGCCATTCAAAAAAAGTTCTTATTCGCTGCAGTAACTCTTGTTAAAGACTGTGATGAGAAGCTGATAAAAAATAAAATTGCCGTTCGGAATCGGCATTAACCTGTGGGTCCCTTCCTTTCGAGCCAAAAAATATATCTTCGCACACACAATGGTTGGAGAAACTAGGCTTTAGGTCCTGTATTGATTAAATGCGTCATTTATTTTATAAATACTTTTAAGATTTTAAGTAGTTTTGAGTAGTTAAAAAAAGGAAGCAAGAACTTCAAGACTCCGAATTAAAAAAAAATCCAAAAGAAGAAAAAATGTATGGAGCAACCTTGTGCACCAAATGAAAATCAAAATTTGTTACGCCTAATTTGTTAAGCCATCACTTTTTACGTCATAACTCGGTTCCACTCTGCTGGGTCTCAGGACACGTTCGTGTTGAAGGGAATGACAAAGCGGATGAAATGGCCAGATACGGCTCTGATCTGAATCCACTACTAGCGGACGTAGAGGTTAACACCGCTAAGACTTTTATCGACGACGTCATCCAACAGCTGGCTAAGGAACAATGTAACAACACCAGCGGTTGCATCATAACCCAAAGTCTGTGGTCTGTTGTCGACATCAAACATTAAAATCCCTAGTCTCTCTTAACAGAGGTCAAATCCGGATGCTCGTCGGGGTATTAACCGGACACTACGTCATCCGGTTAAAAAGCTAGGGCTCTTTGCAAATGACTTCTGCAGAAGCTGCAGAGACGAGGAGGAGATAGATTTCATGGAACATCTCCTATGTCACTGCCCAGCTCTACAAGAATGCCGATTATCCTGCATGGGAGCACGGTTCTTCGAAGGCTTGGACGACGTTGCTAGGGT
Organism: Ferdinandea cuprea; assembly: GCA_963576555.1. Taxonomy (NCBI): domain Eukaryota; kingdom Metazoa; phylum Arthropoda; class Insecta; order Diptera; family Syrphidae; genus Ferdinandea; species Ferdinandea cuprea. The sequence goes on along the minus strand of OY754958.1, from coordinate 146,988,467 downwards.
ACCTCTATCAAACCTAAAACTTTTCCTCAACAGATCTACAATGAGCCCTTACGGCCTCCGAGTGAAATTTGCTTCTGGTGCAAAATAGCCCTCCTAACCTAACCTTAACTACGCTTAATTTTATTACGTAAATTGAACATACAAATTCAGAGTAATATACACATATAACTTTAATTATCGATAGTCAACATTATGATGTTTGGTTTTTTTTTCTGAAAAGATAAATCGTAACAGCATGATATCTTCCCGCATGTTTTCGATTTCTCACAATAATTAAAGAGTAAATATAAATTAAGTTGGTCAATCAAATTTATTATTTCTCAATTTGCAATTTTTTAGGTGATTATGTACGAGTAATGGACTTGGACTGTTTAGAATAAATCTTCAACGGATGCTTGATGCGCTTTAAAGCTGCAACTCGAATGTAGGTTTAAATCCAGATTTAGACCATGTGGGTCATCTTAAAATACTTTACTCAATATCAATCATGGACATGTTTTTTACATTCCCTAAATTATGGTTAAGGAATTCAGTTTTTGGCAACTATTCGAGTTAGAAATAATGGACCGTTCTAAATGGGACGAAAGGTGCCCGGCGCTGCAGTCTTGTCCGGTATACTAATCGACAATGGAAAATAAAAACAAAGGAAACTAAATCTTTTTAAAAAGCCAAACGGCACTTTAAGCACTGCCATCTAATAGAATGCATTTTATGACATTAGAGAGCTGCTACGATGCCTGTCTAAAGCTAGATCAGTGTCGATCAGTATCTGCGTTCTAAGGACCTTATTGCTGCAGGGCTGCTGCTTTAAGGCTAATAAATGATTGGGAATAGTTGTCTGGGGTTAAGATAATCCAAAATAATAATCCAAATTAATAAAGAAAACAACCTACAACCTACCTCACAGCCAACTGTGGCTTGAGATATCATCTTAACAAAATTTATCTGTGTCTGCCTTCTAAATGTAGGTTCTGTCTAGAGGATGATGAAATCTCGAGCATATCCCTTGTGGTGAATGCCATTGGTTAAGACGACGGATATTCCAAAAAGAATTTCGTTCATCGGTAGAGTTAAGAAACTAAGCAATTAAGGACTTGGTGGTTTTCATTAAAAAAATAATGATAAAATAGACCTTACATGTCGCAGCGTCGCCAAGTGGACAAGAGAATATTTACAAAATAAAGCACTGGTAAACAATGGTTCTGCTGCTTGGTCTTTTTAGGTAGATTTTGGGTAATTCTAGAATGCTGATGAGCGAAAGTTTCTAGGATAGACACAATGACTTTCCTCTCACTCTTAGGTTGCTTGTCGAAAGGGATCTTGCCGTGACTTTTTAATCCAAAAATTAAATCGAAAACTCTTAATAATATATTGAAATGCAATTCAATGGTTTGCGCGACCCTGCAAACATTTATGAAAAGCTGGTTAATGAAATACAAACTCCTTAATATCCGCACAGAAGCTGAAAGACATCAAAATCTAAAATATTAATATTTATAAAAATTACTGTGCCAACCAACCAAAGTGAAAAAGGATTATATATAACCTTATACATAGCTTTTTTTTAATTGGCTAATAAATAGAATGAATAATGTAAATTTAATTTGGATTCACTGCCACATGAATCGTGCCACCACCACCACCTAACTAATTAATACCAATAGATCCCTGTTTCTCGTTCCCTAAATTGTTAACAGCTTTTTGAATGTTGTAATCGTGTGGAAACTTCGAACTCAAACTGAGTATGAGGGATACTCACGAATATAATGAAGTCAAAAAATAAAGTGGATCCAAAGCCATCTGTTAGTATATCTGTCTGTCCGTCCAAAAGCCGTAAGGCGAAACGGTTCGACGAATTTGCTTCAAAGTTCACATTTATATTTTTTGGGGTAACATCTCGCGGTGTTTTTTCTGTTTGTTTGTTTTGCTTAATCATTTTAATAAACGGTACCTGGCTTACAATTTTTTTTTAAACCCAATAATCACTAATTGCCTTCAAGTTTTTTTTTGTATTTTGATTATTTAGCTAACTGCATACTGAGTTTTTGGTAGAGGATTGAGTAATGATACTTTACGAAAACTCTTATATTACAAAAACTATATTTTACTTAATTTTGAAATAATTTTTTTTTAGACGTTTGTTTTTTGTATAACGGTTTTCTTTAATTGAATGATCATGACCAATCATATTGATAATTTTTTGTATTTTAAAGTTTCAAATGTACAAAATTACATTAAAATCGTTAGAGCATGTTTTAAGAAAATCGATTTTTTAAAAACATAAAATCCGATTTAAATTAATTTGGTATATTACAATTTTTTTTGGGGCGATTCAAAACCGCATTTGTCCAAAAGCCATAGCGAGAAAGTTTGGTAGAACGCACTTTATTTTTGTTAGGGGACAGTATTCATTGGAGGGAGTCATTTGTTTGCTATCCCGAAACGAAGCTCATGAAAACAGACATTTTTTTATATTTTACATCTCATGTGAGACTAAACAGCTGAAGGACAACAGATTTGATGAAACTGAAGGATAAAAAAAGATATGTGAAAATTGTTTTCGGTTAAACAATTAATGTTATATGTGCATTATTAGGACGACCTTGTAACACGCCGAGCGGTAACGTAACTTGTTGCATCTAACTGCAGTAGGAAAGGCAGATAACCATTACTTCAAAAACGTATTTACGTCTTGTATCGTGTAGTCTATAAGCATTAGTATGTTTGTTTATAAGTAGGTACATATAAATATGAGTGCAGTGGCTTAGTATTTAATCGCATCGGATTAATATGGCAATGTCGCAGTCTGAAATCCGAATCCGCGTTGGGGCCTTTATGGACCATATACGCCTATTTTAGGTATATTTTTAGGTAGATGTTAGATAAGCTGTACAATTTTCTTAGTAGTTTAAGTGCGTTGGACCACAAATCCCGACCTATACCACCTGAAAGTTTTTACTCGCTGCCCCACCTCTTGCGAACGTCTGACAAACAACCAAGAGTAAGATATGTCATGAGAAAAATTATAAATATTAGGCGTAAACGGCCCATACAGAACCTAAACCCTAGCTTATCCAACCATTGTGTGTGCGGTGTTATTTTTTTTTGACACGAATGGAGGGACCTACAGTTTAATGCCGATTTCGAACGGCAATTCAATTCATTTTTAAGAAATTTTAAATTTTATGCCTTAAAGAGACAATTTCTTTGCCTGTATTAAACGAACAAGAAGACTTTAATCCATCTGAGTTAGGTAATTAAAAAACATAGTCGTACACTTTGCCATTCGGCAAATCACTCAACTTTTAGCCACGCTAAACGGTATGCAAAAAGCACGCTGCCATTTAAGATGTAACTTTTCGTGCAGCGAGTTTGATCAAGCATTCGAAGCTCGCCAGACGCTTTGTCGAGTAAATCAAGCCATTCTTCGCCGCCGTCAGCAGTGGAAGATTCACTTTCTTGGCACAATTTGATTGTATCTATAGATTAATGCATTTTTCTGGAGGAGTCTGCACAATATGTGTTGATTAGTAGATAGTTGAGTCACATTTTGATCAGGTTTTCCCGATTTGGCATCTTCATCTATATTCTCGTCTTCATCCTCGGCCACTCTTTTTCATGAATGATAAATTTTCGATGAATGATTTGAGTGCGTTACCTTGCAAACGATTCGACAAATACCATTCTTGTTTCTTGCCACCTGCCATCTTTAAACGAACTTCCAATTTCGGCGTCTTACAATGTTTTTGAACTGCCATGACATTGTTTCGCCAATAAATTGCCGGTATGCGAATTGCACGTTATGACACCAATTTTGGCGACAAGTTTCTGCTCATAATAGCCATATTCGATGCATTGTCACTGACAACAGCGTATATTTCAGCATCGAATCGTTCTCTTGTCAAAGGGGTTCCTTTCAAACGATGTCAACTAAATTATCACTTGATTCGAGAAGTTCCGCCATATCATAAGATTCAAGAAACTGCTTCAGCACTTGTTGATTTGAGTTGGAATTCATCCATCAATCGATAAGCAATGTCGTATGACGGTTTATTTTTGCAATTAACCCTGCGTTTGACTGCTCAATTTTGTGGTGAACTTTGTCTAACAGCATCGCAGCCATCTTTTTGAGATTCGGTGGTGAGTACGCAGGAAGTAATGCTTTGACGAATTTCTTGAAGTAATCGGAAAACTGAGGGAAATGATATGTACGTCGACTGCATTTTCAAAAATGCATTATTATGTTTTTTACAGAGGGAGAATACATCTATGGATATCGTTTATGTAGATTACATCGGCCAACCCACCTGGTGACCTGTGAATATTCGTTCACAGCAAAAATATCCATGATTTATGTTTACTAGCATTCGCCCACTGGTTGAAATTTTGCAATATAACATCTACATTTGATATGTTAAGCAACAACAATATTGAATCGTTAAGTAAAAAGAGCATGCATACGTAGAAACAAACAACACAGAGTCTACAAAGGAAAACAAAAATCCATAGTTGTAGTTGCTGTATTTACTAATTGATATATTATTTAACGATTTTTAATAACGTGAAGAGTTAAAAGTGAAAGTAGTAAGGGGATCGAAACAAACGGAAGAAGAATAAAAGATCAGTAAAACTTTATTAAGTACGTGCGGTAGGGGTAAAGGAGGACAGGGCCAATCGGCCAGAAACGGCTAAGACAATCTCTGATTTTAAAAATTCATTTAGCATTGTAATATTGTCACCCTTCGGATCAGTAGAGATTACTGAAGGATATTATTGCACGGCGGCAAAGCCATGGGCATAGTCTAGTAATTATATATAGAAAATTACTTTAAAATAAAATAAAAATGCCATCAATTTTGGCAGCAATATTGGTTTGTTCTTTATTGTGCTAAGCTGTATGAGTTAATAGCTTTTAGCCTTTAATATTCTTTCTCACAATGAATAATTATTTTCTTTCTGTGTATTCAAAAAAATGTCTATATCTAATGACACAATTTTACACATTAACACTAGATTATTTAAATAAATTAACACTTAATCCGCTATTAATGCTTTTAAAAAATTTTGTATAACCCTAAAACTGTTAAAAACAAATTTGCAAAACTTTCAACGTCCTGCTAATCAAAGCAATACTTATTATATTGTTAAGAGCATTTCCAAATCTTTTCCCGGGCGCCGCATAACTCAATCAAATTACTCACATCTCCATAAAATATAGGTGAGAAAAAAAAACCAAATACAAAGGTAAAGACACAAACAAACCACCTGAGAAGAAAAAATTCGCACTCCATTACATCACATTAAACATCAAAACATTATTTTATACACGTCATCTGAACCGTAGAAAGCAAATCGAGCGCGCTTTTTGTACTAAACGCCCGTCTACCGCTTGCATACACATGCGACAGAGCCCAGACTCATGTTAGTATGTTAACTTACCAGCTGACCACGTGCACTAGTCACAGTCACTCTTTCCGTAATCTAAATCGCTATAGATACAAGATACAAGATACTATCGAACATACAAAGAATACAGTAATTTATACACTAGATACCGGTTGAGAGGCCTAATCGAACAGCTGACTGCTGCTGTTCATTTTCATTCATATACAATGCAAACCAATTCTCTCGGTAGCCAAAGTGAATAACCCTCTCTCTTTATGGTGAATTCATCCGCTCAGCTGCGCCTAATTCATTTTAAGTTGGTTAAACGCGAAATTTAAAAACCACTGTAGAAAGTTCCCCGGCCAGTTAGACGGCTTAGACATTCGAACGGTACGGACGTGTCTTAAAGGTGCTAAAGGGAGCTTTTCCGCATTCGTCGCAGTCGTCGTGGACTCACTCTTAAATTTGAATCGGAAAATTGATTTCTCACATTTTAACCTCAAGCTAACTGAGTATCTAAGTAGCAATATAGATATTTCCACAAGAAAATAACGGAAATACGCGTCTGATCTTCGGTGGTTTTCCTTTAATCCAAATTTTCTGCTGCTGCTGCTATTGCTATTGCTATTGCTACTGCCGTTAGTTGGTGTTAGTTGTATTGGAGTAGCTGACAGTGTGCACGCGATTTTCCATTGAATTTCACGCACTAATAGTTTTGGCCGTTGGGAAATTCGACTACCAGTGCTATATTGATCCGCTTTTTCGAACACAAATTAATTAGAAAATATTAGTTAGAGAATACTTACTCAAATGGCGCATTAGAGAAGCACATAGTGAATGTATATTGAAAAGATACAAATCCATCTATGAACGGTTGTTGTTGCTATTGTTTGCGTCTTGGGAAAGTGAAATTTTTTCTCTTCATTTCATTTATGAGTGATGTTCAATTAAGTAAAAGATAAATAAATAATAATAGAGTTGCATATTGGAGGTTTTTAACTCATTAAGTGGCTTTCAACGCTTCAGTGAAGATTCGAATAAATTAAATCTCAATCGAATAAATATTGATTTTTTTTATAATATATTTTGAATTGGTCGATCTCTTCCGGATATACTTGTACAATTTCGTTTTTTTATTTGTTTTTATTTGTTTGTTTTGTTGTTGTGAAAGTTTAACTTCCATAAAAGGGATTATTGTGATTTTTTTGGACAAACAAAAAAAAAACCAAAGAAAAAGACACACCACACCACATCATTGTTGGATAAAAGTTCATATAAGATGAGATCAAAAGTGGGATTAGCTGGTTTCTTGCTGGTTGCTGCATTGGGAATATATGGGTGTGATGCCAAACCCGCAACAGAGTCTAGTGCAACAACAGACACCAAAAATGGTAAGCAATAGTTTTAATGTCTCTACTTCAAGACACACACGTGTTTATTTGGGTACTTAATGTTTGACGGCTTGCGTTTTTTCGGGATTTTATTTACTTGCCGTATTCGTGAGTGATTTTATTGATCTTGTTCAAAAAGCTGTCAATACTAACTAGGTGGACTGAAATCTTTTGGGAATTGCCTACATTTACAGTGCCAATTGCACTTTAGGATAACACATTCAATTCTTGTCCCAACCTTTCTAAGATCAAGTAACTTTAAAGAAATCACATATCAAGTTTTGACACAGAGACTTTTTGTAGTACCAACAAGTTACATGTCAGGATAAGAACTAATACTGATTGCTTATGAAACCGGATATTAGTTCGAAGTATTGAGATGCAATAAGAACGTGTGGCTTCTTGAGTTTTCAATAATTTGGTGCAGCAATGTCCTTCTCATGCAGAAGAGAAGTTTAAACCATTTCTTGAGCTTTGTTAATTGTTTATTTGCGCAAGCAATAAAGCTGACGAGGATGAAAGTTACTAAAAAAATTTTTATTTTCCTCAATCACTCAGCACCAGGAACAAACCAAAATCTGGTGGGTTCCCGGACACGAGGGAATTGAGAGAACTGAAAAGGCTGACGAACTGGCTATAAAAGACTCGGAGACCCCCTTTATAGGACCCGATCCATTTTGTCCAATAAGCAAATCAGCTATTAATCTGAAGCTAAAAAGCTGGGAACACAAAATGTGCATCTTATATTGGGAAATAATCTCAGGTGTTGGATTGCCTTTCAGATACAATGTAAAGAAGATACTCAATCTACCTAGGCATGGTATTCAAAATCTTGTTGGATACCTAACAGGTCATCATAGATTAAGATAACAGCTCCTTTAATTAAAAATAATCGACTCACCGGAGTGCAGACTATGTTTTGAAGAAGACGAAACAGTGCCCGGCCCTACACCGAATAAGAAAAACAAATTTTTTCAGAGTAGTAAAAAGCACTGTTGCTGTTAAGAATTCTTCTGCTGATGGTATCATCAGCTATATAGGAAAGTAGAAGCTCTACTTACATAAGCAATTTTCTGACATTTAGCACAAAAGATCCTTTAGGTCGAGGTGCATTTCCCATCGCATCGGCGAGTCAGAAGCTTTAAAAAAAAATCCTATATAAAATTCGGTTAAAATTTTATATTTTTTTTTCATTAAAATATCAAAAATGGGCTAATACCGAAAAATAGATAGTTCTTGAATTCGTAACAAACTAATTGAACTACGCTACACGGTTTTCCCATCTTTATTAAGTATTGATAAGCAGTAGGTTTGTGCAGACAAAAATATTTGGCTTTGATTGCGATTATATCGTAATAATTTTTATAATGTAAATAAAATTGATATTAAAATTAATTTTGACAATTTTAATTGAGCATATTTCAATCCATAAATCATTTGTCTACGTTTTCTGAGAGCTGAACAAAGTTTGAAACATATTTATTTGCAAAGTTTGCGATTTATTTAATTTTCAACGACAGGGCTCATTAACCCCTGCTCTGCTTTTTTTTTTTAATATTTTGTTATCGAGCAGATAAAGTAATTCCTCCGGTTTGAGTATTGTTGAACTGTCACAGTGAAAGTCGCACGAAAAAAGTTAATCCCCAAAAAACCTAGGTATCTTTGAGGTAGGTATTTGAATCTTAGCACCCATTAAGCGAAACCATTTCACTGATTTTAATAAAGCTTGCGATTTTTGAATTCTTAACTCTTTAAAATACAACGTCTGTTTCTCTGTCCATAACTCGAAAACCATTTACCCGATTTTCGTTATTTTTTCGTTTATAGATTTTGTTGTATTTGAAAGGGAAGATATGAGAAGTGAAATTGAAAAGGGGTGATAGACTATCTCTCAAACTTATTGGCTATTTTAAAAATTTGGTCAATGTTTTAACTATGACATCTTCAGGCTTCTTAACCTTGGAAGTACATCAAATCGCACGTTTTTGTGTTGTATTTTCCGACAAATAAACTTCATGTATACGTAGTCCGTAATAATTTAATTTTAGAAGAATAAACTATTAAAAAGCATCTGTAAGACATGCAAAACAACAAAATTTAAACAATGATCTTAATTCTTCGATCGCTTTATTGAAACTGGCTTAAGGCTAGTGAAAATACATGAAATAGAATACGTATGAAATAAGGGTTACATTACATGTTAAAACGGTAAACTATCATACGATTCAATATTCCGCAATGTCATTGTTAGCTTTTATTTACTCAGAATACATATTAAAACTGGAAATGTATTCAATGGATTTCGTTTACAGGGTGATTAATTAAGCAGATGAAAGTTCTAGCACATTTTAAAAGAAAATCTCTTACACATCTAAATGTAGTTTTTACTTATGCTAGATGAGTTATAGAAACCATTCGACTTTCAAAATCTTTGGTACATAGGTGAATAGTGCCGTCCTCGATTCGATAAAGCATGTCATTTACAAAGGGACTTATACTGGAATTATTCTGTCAATTAAAAATTCTCTTAATTTTATCGGTGGCATCACCAGAATCAGTTAAGGACGGGCAGGTAAAAGTTGTGATCAGCGGAGCTTCTGCAGCTTCTCGACTAATTTAGGGACATTCTTTGGGATATTAGATTTGATTAGCCGCTATTTCCTCAAAGCATTTTATTTCTCATTTAACGTTTTCTCTGGCTACGGTGCAATGCCTGCATTACTTTGTCTTTGAGACCCCCAGTCTTCTGGCTTATTTCTTAAGAAGGCAGCCTCCAGATAGAACTGCCATCAAGATCTATAATAATATTGGACGGGTCGTTTACGCATTTAAGACATTGTGTGTGCGAAGATATATTTATGGACACGAATGAAAAGGACATACAGGTTAGTGACGCTTCCGAACGACAATTTTATCTTTTAGAAGCTTCTTATGACAGCTTTTCACAAGAGGTGGAGCAGCAATCAGTGGTGTATTTGAACATGGGCCTCGTCGCTTAGTACTACGCTTAACCACTGCAACCACGTGAAAAGCTAAGACCTATATTTACAGATTAAGAATGCCTCTAGTTCTGTTCTTGTCCAGGTTAAATAAAAAGAATACCTTGTTACCAACCGAATAAGTCCACCTAAGATTTACCATGTAAGTGAAATGTGTTTAATCCTGAAAATTTCTTAGCAAACGCCATTACGGTTTTCGCTATAAAAAAAGTAAAAGTAAAAGTAAGATTGATACCCTTGTTACATTCCTCTATCAGAAAATTTCAACTACGATACCCGCCTTGCCAGAAATACACATAAGTTTAGCCTTAAGTCTATGTATTTGAGAGTAATTCCGTAAAATTCGACGGTTAAGATCCTTTAATCCGGAACGCTCGTCGCCGAACAAAACGAAATTATGAATATAATTTTCACCTAAATCTTTTTTTAACTCTGCCGGGAAATTGAATAAATGACTTTAACGAGGTATATTAACTTTAAACGATGACATCTACAAGACAAGATAATACCTACATATTTAATTGAGAAACCAAGTTTCCAGTCCAACTCTTTTGTCTAAGGAGAGCAAACAAATTATATTGTTCAAAAAGACATTAGATCCCAAAGTTGCGGAAGAGCGATTTGAATTAATTCGTAACAGCCGTAACAGCTTTAACACTTTTAAAGTGGAATTTAGAAATTTTAGAAATCCGAAAAACAAAAGAGTTCAGATGCAAACTGTGTTTCTAAAAATCAAATTTATATTGATTATTGCAGTACTAACTGTACTCTGAGTACTCACTATAGATACTTAAACTGCGTGGTTAAGCCCCAAAAGCCGAACTTGTGCCACAATTTAACCACCACCTGATTGTTGTAAGCGATTCTAAATTTGCAAGCTCCGGAATCTATACATGAATAATTCAGTTGATAAAAAAGCTTTAAGGTAAGGTTTAGCCAAATAATTAACAAGAGATCCCAGTCTAATGGGGTACGCACAGAATTTGAAAATGGATGTTACCCCCGATTACTGAATTTTTGCAGACCATATTCTTGCTGCTTTTCTAGCAGGACGAACACGCTACAGTGTCACTGCAGTCACTGTCCAAGTTTTATACTTTCTAGGTTAACATAAGTTGGATTTGAGCCCTTAGCGTATACTACCAAAAAGTATATTCTGTTGATTCTGACGAAACAAAAGACACACACTTTGAAAATTTCAAACAAAACTTACTTCGGCTCAAGAAACCCTTAAACATGTAATTCCCCACAAAATTTGTAGGTCAGTGTGCGCGGTCTGGTTATGAAATTAAAGTGAAATGAGGAAAAAAATATTAAATCTTATACAACTTTCAGAATATCTTCAGCAGTCACATAATCTAATACACAAAAAAAGCAAACAAAACTCTTCATTGTTGAATTGCAGGCGCGTTACGTTATGTGCGAAACCAATTTCACTATAATCCATATTGGCTCAATACTCATGGTGAATAGTGGGTACACTTGATTTTACACTACAGTAAAGTTTGCATTTCATTTAAATCTTGACCTAAAACTCCAAAAATTTCGATCGCTTTGCAGAGGCAGTGTTGTATGATTAGTTATCTTGAAAAGCGTAAAATATATTGCTGTAGGCATCAGTAATGCGTTATGTAATCAAACAAAAAAAGATCTACTTAGGGTGAACAAACCATTTTGACAGTAGTATTTGCTTATGGATTGTGCGAACGATTAACTAGAAGAGCAAACGTGACCGAACTGTGATATATGCGAATAATGCATAATGATAATTGTAAATTTTTTCGAGCAGTTTAAGTGTGTTAAATTTGTTTGTAAATAGTTTTTTGTTTTAGTTTGCGATGGCGCCTAGATAAATGTTCCACCTTCCTGGTATCTAACAATAAAAATAATGAAACTGTAGTGATCTATTGTGCATTATTTTATTTCCACCAGAAATTATATATGAAAGTGTCTGCAGTGACTTAGCCTTGGCATGGATATCCAATATATAGCACCTCCCTCAGCCCTGTTTCTTTTTTAAATTTAATTGGTTTCATTTGATATGTTTCCAAAAAATTAATCTTTAATCTGCAGAGACCTTCTTCTGACAGTTTTTTCCTGTGCACTTTGAGGTTGCAGTTCCCTGTAAGAAAGCTGAAGATATGTTCTTCTATAAGTAAATGTCAGTTTTCATGCTCAGAAAGAATAAGTAAGAAAGTAGTTGCACAAAAAGTTTTTAGGTCTGTAGATCCTTTACCGTAACTGCCCTTATCCGATCCTTTTGACCGCTTGCAACATTAGTTTTTGACGTGATTGGGTGACTCCCAATTTTGAGGAAGGGGCCATTTCTGTAAACCCTTCGATGGGAGAGGCCGAATATTATTCCGGCGTTTTTATTTCACTTTGAAGATATGATTGCTGCCAAAGAGGATATAAAAAGTGGATTGGAGTGAATGAGAAACTGAAGCAGTTAGCCATTTGCATTCAATGGACAATGGAAAAGGAGTTAAGGACCTACATGAAAAATAAGAAAGCATACATTTGCATTTCCTTTAGTAAGCTCGTAAAAGACTTTAAGGCTCATAGAAGAGCAAAATAATCTTGAAATGCGAAAGCAATAATTATAAAAATTTTCACATGTATGTTTTCGAAGATTGAACTGTGTCCGTTTTAGTAGAAAATAAAATCTTTTAATTCTAAAATTTATTAGACAAAAGAAATACTTATTTAAAAAACCGAAAGTATACAAATACTATGGATAACCACACTCATAGACCGTAAATAAATTTTACTTTTCGTAGGGGAATGGGCGAAAGATGACAAGGAAAAGGCCGAAATATTTGCGGAACAAATTGACGGTTAAGCGTTGGTTAAAGATATATGTTATTTAATATTTATTGATTAAAGGATTCGCTATACATCAAGATTAAAAATGCTCAAGATTTTATTCCAACCACCGTATCTAACAATTTTCAGGTATCGCTGGTCGAATTCTGTCATGAAATACGAAAACTTAAACAAGGCTCCCGGATATGAACTAAAAGCACTAGTTAAACTTGCTTGTCTTATAAATTTGCTTATCTATAAACTAGGCCACCATGACAAAAATGATAAAAAATCCTATACATCAATACCGTTTTTACCAAGAATATCAAATATTACAAAAACTCATATTAAAACGTTACATACAATTGTCGAAGAATGACGACTAATACCGGATCAGCAATTCGGATTCAGAACTGGGAAATCTACAATTGATCAGGTTTTCAACGACATTCAGAAAGCACTAGAGGAGAAAAAAATGTGCTCTAGTGTTTTCTTGGCTCTCCGGTCTTTGATAAGGTATGGCATACGGGATCAAAATATCAACTTAAAAAATCAATCCCAAAAAGATTTCATGTTAAACAAGGGAACGAGTACTCCGAATTCAAAAAAATCGCGGCAGGAGTTCCACAAGGAAGCATTCTTTGCCCGATTTTATTTCTTCTTTATGCACTCGCTTTATATCACATGAAACGAATACTATCGAATTGACGTTCGCGAATGATACGGCCACATTAGCTGTACAACTCCATTCAGTCCGCGATAAATAATCTTCTACGAGCAATCGACAATATATGCGTGTGGACAACGACACAAAATTCACGCACGTTAATTTTACATATAGACGAATATGTAAATACTTGGGAATAACACTAGATGCAAAATTAATATTGAAATCGCATGTTAAGAAGAAACAAGGAGGAGCTTGTCGTCAGATATAATCAAATACATTGGCTGATTGAAAGATTTTCAAAACTCAGCATGCAAAACAAGCTGCATAAGGGTGGGCTGGCTAACCCTTGCCAACAACATCTGGCATGTCTAAGGTTCATAACGAACCGGGATCTAAGATTGATGTAGGGAAAGATCATTTCGTTTAGGGTAAATTAGTTTTAGGATAGAATTAAGATAGAATAGGTATAGCTAGGAGTTAGCTTTACCATTAAGAGAAGTTTAGAGTAAGCTTAGGTTAGTTAGATTAGATTCGTGATGTCTTTCCTTCCTCTTTCTTGGGTATTGGCCCTAGTCTGTGGACATTTTCTATTTTCTTTTTCAACCCTTTTCTTGCTTTTCTCTATCTTCTTTACTTTCCTATCTTTTAAGTCCGTCCGAAGTCTACGTAAAGTAACTTTCTCCAGTATTGTTTATTTTAATTTTTTTTATATTTGGCATGAATAAAACTTTGTTGAGCAGGTGGTATACGGTGAGGGGACAAGAATCACCCCCGTCCGACAAGCATGCCCTCATCTATACCGAAGTTGACCCTGTGTCTCGACCCTGGTTCACAACAAAAATGCAAAACAAGCTGCTTTTCTACAAGAAAGTGTTTATATTTCAATGATATATGGATTTTCATAATTGCAAATGAAAAAAATTACCACTAAAGATTTAACGACCTATATCAAGTTTTTAAGGATCTTCAGCTATACGATTGCGGTAATTTATATCCCTATAAGAAACATTAAACTTAAACAAAACAACTTGAACTGTTAAAGCTTTTACTTTTAGAAGCGCAACTAATGCACTGTAAACGCTCTGAATTAATAAATTGAATCTTGCTCGTAATTGCTTAATTTAAAAATTATACTCATATTTATATTACATTTATTTATAATTTGAATAAAAGGTCGATAGGGCGCGGCGCTTTTCGAACATGGCAAAACGCATCAATTTTTATTCCTACCAAGCTGAGTAAACGTATTGAGTTCCAATCCAATTCGCATCCAATTTTTTGCACAAACTAGAGTACAACAGGCCCGGTAGGAACTTCATTGCAGCCAAAACTTTTTTCAAAAAACGCACTATTTGGCGACACAGCACTCACTTTGCAAATAAGTTTTAAAATTTTTTCTCAAGTTTTTTTCTGCGGAGGAAGATGCTACTGACTTTCTATCAAGATTTCGAGCGGGAAACAGCTGTCAGTTTCAAAATTACCTATGATAATAAAATGATGGTAGAATAAAAGGAACCACTAGATGGCCCTTCTTCTTTCTTTAGTATAATACACTGATAAAATTATTAAAGTTAAGTTAGTACAGATAGATAGTCATGAATGGGTTGAAAATTAAAAATACAAATGATAAAATCATATTAAAATCGCACTGATCCCAAGCCTGTTGGAATCTTGAACTTGTGTTGACCTAAAGGTAACTACTGTATTTTTCTCGAATTAGTAAAAATCTTACCTATCCAAACCAAACTTGTATGACATTTAAACTATCTGTCAAACCTGTCAACATTAGAAATTCTATCAGTAAAATTATTAAATGGCATTGCAGTTTCACGTCGGTTTATGCACATTTTATAAACTGCTATTAAATATTTGAATTTTTATAAAGCTAAAATTAACGCTACCTCATAATGTGTTCAATACTAATGTCTCTAAAATATTTACGTCAGCACTGCAGCTTATAAATAATAAAGACTCGTTTTTATTCCATAAGTATCTATGTTAGATTTTGCGAAATACAGATACTAGGTGTATCTGTCCCACGACAAGTTAATTAAAATGTCGAAAAGAGACTGACTAGATAAGACTTTCGCCCCCGTGTCGTGTACCACGCCGATTTCAAAACCGAACAGCAATTGTATTCAAATTTAGCGCGCATTTCAGCAATGAGTTTATTGCGCGCAAAAACTATTTATCTAAAAAATCACACAATCATTGTACAACATGCCATCGTTGTGACAATGAAGAATTACAAAAGGGAACTGAATTGGAGTAGATCTCTAAATCTCAGAGTTTCGTTTTGTAAATTTTTTATTTAGTTTTAGAAAGTTGTCTTCATTCGCATGCGTGTGCAATTGCTCAAGTGACTTAATGACTGAGTGAACGAATTTACACGAAATGACATCATAATGACACCCTTGTTGTGCATTGTTTGCCAAGTGAGTCGGGCTGGGTGGAGAACACACATTATTCATCCACGAGATGGTGTCAATTAAAAGCCTAGCCAGAGCGCCGAACCCCAGATAATTCTTGCAGCAGACCCATTGTCTTTGGCAAGTGAGCCACGGCGAACCAAGTAAGAGAAATAAGTACTCGTGTATTGTACGTACCCACCCAAAGATAGACGGATAGATACTGAAACCTGCACTAACAGTTGCCCCCAACACCTTACACTTGGTAGAACTGTGGCGGTCTACTTCTTGGGCTATAATTACAGAATTCACGCAGCTATAGATACCTAAGCATTCATATAAGTAGATAACTCGTATCTACATATAACATACAAAATTAAATCTGCACATGGAAACTCATACGACGGGCGATGTGGCAATAGTTTATACTGTTTTGGGTTGGTGGGCGGTTGAGAGATATATAAATTAATTTTTCGGTTCCAGCCAAGAATGAATTGAATGAATTATGAATCTTAATGGCAGATAAAGTTGGTAGTTCAAATGACTGACTCGTGCTGTGTGGTTAATAGTTTTGAAAGAATTTCATAAAGCGACCTTCACCTTGCCTGAAAGGCAACGTGACGTGAATTCTCTTAGGTTGGTAGCGAGAGTATTTGGAAAAATAGTCACACGTGTATCCCAACGTGAGCGATAAACGTGCAGACTTACTAATTACATGCTACAGTTACCGGTAAATAATAAATTAATTGCATTGGATTACTTTTATGACTATGGATTTAGATTTTGTAAAAGTGGTCGCTATGTTGTAATATTGAGTATTTTGCCCTGCAGTAGACCATTATGAGTCAGAGAGTTGAGTTGTTAGGTCAGGATAATGTTTTTCAAATACTTTTGATCTACTGGCTGACTTGAGGCGATACAATTTGTATATTCGGTCTAAGCGGCATGGAAGGGTTTGGCCCACATGCTTCTAATGTTAAATAAGTAAATTATGAATAAAAAAATAATAACGGGCCATACATAGCCTTAAGTCTAGCTTTTCCAAGGGTTTTCTGAGATATATTTTTGACTGCTTCTTATAGCAGTTTCATTCTTTTTGATTTTTGTCAAACTTTCGGCGCGCAATGAAATAAATTTTAGGTAGTGTTGCGACAGATTTGAACTTAATACTTTCTGCTTAGTAGTCCAAGGCAGCGTTGCCGAATTGCCCTTTTTTTAAGCTCGGGCGGCTTTTTAAGCCCTTATGAAATTTTTCAGCGGGAACACTGGTCCAAAGTACTTAGCTGGCCCGTGCTCGTTTTGCTTCGCCTGCCTGCCACTTTTATGAGATAGTGTTTGATTTATTTTCTATTTAATTTATTGCCTCTTATTGTAGTGCTTCCCTGTAAACACCATTTTTTGTCGTACTCTCTGGCTTTCTTTCTTTTAAACTTTAACAGGCAACTGTAAGCGTTTGATGTTTGATGTCGCTTCTCCGATCGCTTACTCATGTTCGATAAAAATTGACTATAATTCCATGAATTACATACAATTGTCAACTGAATGACACAAATCGGATCACAAATGTGATTGAGACTCAACATACCTTGAAGCAGCGGACAACGTTGTTAGCTTACTCAAAGAGCTATCCGCTTTTATAAGAAACTGCGGAATAGTGGATGAGCTGTAAATAGAGGACATCGCAATAGGCACACATGTGGCCGCATTATAAATAATAACTCTACTTCACAATATACTACCTACAACTCCCCTGGCACTGAATCCTTATCTAGAAAGAACTAACTTTTGCACATAAACTAAGGTGGTGCAAGAGGCGAATTTTCAAAGTGATGGCAATTCGGGATCATCCGAGTTTGACTATCTCATTGCATCTTATCTCATCTGTGCACGCACCCGCCTCCAAGCCCTTTTGCAGCTGCACCGTTGGAACAGTTTTTCATTTAAAAATGAAAAGAGTTTGGCCTATAACTATTGGGAGAGGGGACAGATGTGCATTATGTACACATCTGAGAAGAAAACATCGGAACGCGTGATCGCAGTTGACACACACATAACATTAGCGCTTGAGCAGACACACAAACCCATTCGAAATTCCACTCAATCAGGCAAATAAGAAAATAAGAGAAGTAATTCGCTCTTGCTTTTGTATTACCCACGCCACAGGATTTGTACGTGCTCTTAAAAACGGATTCCACGATCGGTGTGCATGAAATTACACTGAACATTATTCATCTAGAGCTAACAAAGTAAGGCTTGCCTTAAATCCTGGGTGAATCCATGTCAAGTCCAGTGACGGTACGTCATAGAGACATTTTAGACACTGTCTACCCAAAAAACTAAGAAGGAAAAATACACTATGCAGGCCATTCTTGCTACTTTTTACTTTAAAATATAAAAATAAAATAAAAACATAAGGAAAGGCTACAATTCGCTTGGGTCGAACAGTATGATTCCCTATCCATATACCTATATCCCCAAAGAAAAAAGCATTAAGAAGATGATGGATAGCATTTTATTTCATTCTATTATTTTAGTAAAAAACGCCCACAAAAAGTAGGCGTGGCAAAAAATTTTATATGACAAACTTATAAAGCAGGGCAGTGCCTACATATCTTGTGAAGGTTGTAACACTCTGTCTCTCTAACTTTAGCTTTAAAACGGTTTTTTCTAAATTGTGGGTGTGGCAGTGGGAGTATTCAAAACATTTTTGCACTTAACCATTTCGGATCTCTAGGGAATATGTGCTCCAAATTTCAGCTTCCTAGCTTAATTTTAAAGGCCTAAAATTGCGTACGGACGGACGGACATTGCTAGATAGTCTTAGGATTTGGTCCTGATCATAAATATATATACTTTTATGGGTTTACGGCAAATATTATTAAGGGGTGTTACAAACTATGTGTCAAAATTAATATACCCTTAGGGTAGGGTATAATGACGCGTCTTTTGTTTCCATTCATCACATTTGATAATGCGTAATTGTAACTAGAATGGTTTTTGAGTCCTCAACATGTTTTTAAAGAGAGAATAGTTAGATCTCAACATCCAGCTCTTGCTTTAAAGCTTGCGTCCGGTTGCATAAGGCTTGTAACCCTTATGTTGCGAGCCAATTTTATGTTTCTTTTAGATTGAGCCAAATTTTATTGGTTAAAAAAGTTGCGCTGTCACTATGGTTTTTATTTTATGGGGTTTTCAGGAGCTTTTGAATTTTCCAGCTTCTTCTTCTACAATATCCGACGATAATATGATCAAGAGTGAGAGCCCATAATTTTCACTTTGGGTGTACTTTTGTTCTACTTAAACAAATTTCGTCAGGCCTCCCATTTTGATGTAATTTTTGGTGTAATTTTTTGTTTTTAATCAAAGCTGTCTTGATGCTTTAGAATTTGCATCACTATTATTAATTAAACTCGTGTGAGTTCATTCTTTCTTTGATTCTTCTGTAGGGATCAAGATAACATATTGAGGATGTGATCAAGCGACCTAACACTGAGAGGCACCGAAAAAGTCACGCCTTGTTGCAATGCTTACAAAATGCTTCAAGCAAACAAAGTTGCATCATTTCTCGAGCGAATGAGTGGAAATGAAAATATGCTTAAATGCAGTAAAATATGCGAAATAATTAAAAACAATTGACAATTTAAAAAACCAAAAATACAAAAATCAATATAAATCAAAAATAAATCTTGGTGTCGGTCTGGTAGACCATATGCGCGAGTATAGGAGAATTAACGATTTATTGTCACTTGATTCAAAAAGAAAATATTTATTCGTAACCCTCTGCCACTGTCAAACAAAAAATCATTTACATACAAATATGCATGTGGTCATATAGTTTGCACCGCTTAGTGTTTTCCCTTAGGATGTATCCGGTAAATCGTATCGTAACCATTCGTATGTGCAATAGAATAGCCCAACTTACATTTTATTTTACTTTTTGTTTCAAAAAGAATGCTATTGAAATTCTTTTATCTTTAAAGATATCTGAAATTATTTTTAATAGCTCAATACTAAGCTTTATATGGTAGATGCTTCCACTCCGATTCCACACAAAGTAAATTTTAATTTGTGCTCTTTAAGGCAAAGTACAGAGGTTCTTTGAAGGTTTAAGTTCCTTTTATAAGTACGCTAAGCCATGTACGAAAGGTCTTGCAATTACGATTACATTCTGTTTTTATTTTAACGTGTAGCCCAAAACTAAAAATATCAGGTATTTATTGCATAATGCCAACATTCAGACTTAAATCCTATCGGAGTTTCTGATTTTTCTCAATATCATGTTCATCTTCTGCAAACGAAGTAACATATTATCGATTTTAAACATCTTCAAAACAATTTTATTTATATCTATAAGACTTTTCGCTGGTAAAATTATGCAAGCCAAAAACAAGTATCACATAAAGTCTCTTTGAAGTTTCATAATAAATAGAAATACTTATTCGAAGCAAAATAGAAGCAGCAGCAATTTCTTCTTCTGTCGATAACTACACCTAACATTTAATTACACTTTAAAACTTCATCTTATATTAAATGAAATCTTATAGTTTAAATGAAGTTGAAATATTAGTCAAGACATTGGTAAAGAGTTTGCTCTAGAGATATCTTCGCCTATAGTGTTATACTACGGAAATTGTTTTTTTATTGAAAAATAGCGGAAAAGTAATATGGTGCTTGAGTTTTGAAATTTACATTTCTGTCTTCGAATGGAGGTAATAACTTCTTGTGCACTTCAGATGGGCCCTTCAAATTCGAAGTAGCTCCTGCTATTTTATTTATTACATATTATCTTGCTTAACCCTAGGATGGACAACTACTTTGGTGGCGCGGTAAGTTGTACTACTAAAGCTAGGCTAAATATTTTTTGGATGTAATATGTGGCCTGATAGTGAACTTCTATAGGCTTGCTTGGAAATTGTTTGTTGACATATTTACGAAAATTAGAGAAAAAGGACGAAAAAGTATTAGAAATAAAGGCAAGTTTTGTGGTAAAGCCAGACCAAGTAGTATATTTATTTGCAAAAAAAAGGAGTTTCTGCTACAAAATTATCCGATTTAACCTAACCCAAAAATGGCTGCATTAGATATAGAAAATTATTTTTATAGAAGGTAAGACGTTACAGGTTTATACATTGGCAGGAAAAATAAGGTTATCGTACCATAAATCACAATTTGGTCTGGCCAGAAGAATTTGCCCATCCTAAAACGCGTTTCGTTCCCCCTAGGGGTTGCCCCCTAAAACGAGCAATTTGGACAAAATCAAAATATACTGAAACACGTATCCAATTATTTTTCCCTTGAGAAATACGTCTATATTATATAAAAACAAAAACTCCTCAAACGGGAAAAGGTGACCCTTTGAAAATAAATGTAACGAAAATGTTCTCGAATAATTTATTGCCCTATTACCAAGCGAAAATAAAAATATCTTTTTTTTTTTTTTCAAAAAACGCAAAAAGCCTTTCAAAGGGATTCTAAGTTTAATAACTCTACCATTAGCGGTAGAATCAGTCAGTTAGTCATTTTTCAGGACAAACTATAGATGGTCAGGATAGGTATAGATGGTACAGATGAATATAGGCGTGTTTTCGTGAGGATAAGCTACGTCAAGTTAAGGCGTCTTCTCACTTTAGGCACCTCGAAAATAGGTTATTTTCCCGATTTTTTTTCAAGGATTTTTGCAAACAATTATGGGATAAAATGGATCCTATATAATGAACACATCTTTCAAGTACAAGAAAAATTTTTTTTTTATTTTTTTGAAAAATTATTATAATAAAACATAAGGAAAGGCTACAGTCCGCTTGGGGCGAACAGTATGATACCCTATCCATATCCCTATATGCCCCAAAGAAAAAAGCATTAAGAAGATGATGTATAGCATTTTATTTCATTCTATTATTAAAAAAAAATGTTTTTTTTTAAAAACGCCCCCAAAAAGTGGGCGTGGCCAAAACCTTTGTATGGGCGATATGTTGGAAAAAATATTGGGTAAATATCTTGTTAAACATTTTTTCCCGCTTTCTATGAAAATTTTCGAAGAAAACAGCATTTTTTAACAGCCCACAAAAAGTAGGCGTGGCAAAAAACTTAATATGACAAACTTATAAAGGATGGCAGTTCCTACATATCTTGTGAAGGTTGTAACACTCTATCTCTCTAACTTTAGCTTTTAAACGGTTTTTTCTAAATTGTGAGCGTGGCAGTGGGCGTATTCAAAAAAAATTTACACTTAACCATTTTAGCCCGAAGGCCTAAAAATTGCGTACGGACGGATGGACGGACGGACGGACGGACGGACATTGCTAGATAGTCTTAGGATTTGGTCCTGATCATAAATATATACACTTTTATGGGTCTACGACGAATATTAAGGGGTGTTACAAACTATGTGTCAAAATTAATATACCCTTAGGATAGGGTATAAACAGTAGCATCGAAAAACCAGTGTAGAAATGTAATGTTCGTGGCTTGTTGATGGTATCTCCGAGATAGGTCATCTGAAACAAAAAAATTAAACAGTTTTAGATTCAGTATGTCAGTGGCTATAGCGCATATCATCAGATTTTTGATATTCGCGAAAATAACAAAATGGCGCACGTTTTTCGAAAAAGTAAAAAAACGCGTTTTTTTTGCAGTTTCTTGTAAAAAAAATACTTCAAATCAAAATTTCAAAAATCTGATGATGAAGAATATGTCATTCAAATTTCATGACAATCGGCCGGTAAGTTTCCGAAATTTCATCAACAAAGCACTGAAAAACCTTGTTTTGAAAAAACCTTGTTTCAGAAAAATCATGAAAAAACCTTACCTCGGCTTAATCAGCGATGCCTGCTCCATACAATGGACCTTCCGATTCTTCGTAGAAGTTGTGCAGGGGGTACTACATTAACAAAAGAATACGACTATTCAATTGTATGGAGTCAGGTATACAGGGACCGTCCGAGCGGCGTCAAAGGAATCAACCGGGTGCTCTTAAGTAGTCACCTAACGGTCGCCCAAAAATATACTTAGACTCGTCCGATCTTTATGAAATTTTGATATAACATTTGCGATGATATGTACTTTCAAAATTTAATTTTCAAAGTGAGAAGACGCCTTAAATGGAATTTTTTTTTATCACAAACAAAGGTTTTTTTTTAATTCTTGTCTGTTCCAATTCTTTTCTACGCTTGAATAAAATTAAATTATTCCAAATCACATGTGACTGAAGGAAAAATGTAAAATGATTGCCATTTCCATTCAGTTTTCAGTTCGCTGAGTTGAGTAACATTTTCTCACCAAAACGCGCCTTTTATGCTTAAACAGGCGAGTTTGTATCTTATTTGGGTCTCTAGTAATCAATTGAAAAAATGCAAAGGTACTGAAAAGTTATATAATTTCATATGAGACAATAATAAAAAAATTTGCAAGAAAACTCCTTAAAATGGCAACCCTGTCAGAAAAATAAATCTATAAATAATTCCCCGATGCCTACAAAAAAACCTATAAACATTTTTGACTTCTCACTTACCAAACATTAACTTTGTAGATTTCAGTCATTGCTTCCGCGCGTTACCATCAACTATGCCTTCGATGCCTAATCTTATGTTTTTTACGTCCCTTATTCGATTTGACAGTTAAAAATGCGCCTATCACGGCAAATCAAAGAAAGGCCGCCTTAAGCGCCTGTTTACACCTATCGCTAAAACACATATACACCATGCGCTACCTAAAAAAGAAAGTTATCGCCGGCGTTGTATATCGCTGCGCTGTAATATGCAAAATTATCCAAAGTAGCTGGCTTTAGAAATACGAATGAGCACTTGTATTGTTACAAAAGTTACAAAACAATAATTCACATTCGTTTAAATTGCAGAAAAATAACCTAAGGGGATAAACAGACATATAATGATCGATTGCTGTGGCACAATAATGCTACTTGGTACTTGCGTAATCTGATATCAGAGCGGTACCCATACCGAAATGAAAGACATTTTATCGCCTTAAGTGTAGCCAAGAAATGTATCTTAATCCAAATGTTTTGATACTGAAATTGACATTTATCCTAGAGGTAAATGACATTAGCACAGAATGTGGCAAGGCAGAGAGATGTTTTGGAAAAGTTGCCGACTTAGCTAAATGTTGTATTAACTTCGTTCATGATATTATTCTAAAAATTATAGAAACAAATTAAGAAAGACCTCTTCAAAACTGCTTGACATTTGAAAATATTAAAATTTCGTCAAGGTAGGCCAGCTATTGTCATTTTTCATTTATTAAGTGTTGCAGTGGAAAACGTTAAAAAATGCCGGATTTGTAGATATACGCCATACCAAACAATATCTATGCAGCGAATGCCCACTCAATCCAAAGGCACTGCCTTCATCTACACATGATTAGAGGTCACGCTTTCTAGCAAATTCGTAATGTGACATTAATACTGTCAATGTGACAGTGAGATATTAATCACAAAACCTTTTTTTAAGAAAAAAACCAAACATTAATCTATGTCATCGCTGAATCAGCAGCAGCAGCAACAACTGCATCACTTGATTTGACGGCTTCTTCTGTTTGTTGTCATTCCATTTTGCACTTGGCTATGACAATTTGGTAATTTTTGGTCAATTGTAAGCACATCACGTATAATCTCTATACGTTGTTGCTGTTTTTTTTTTGTTTTGTCTATTGCATCACACAAATGACAGCTGACAGTAATTATCAAACTATAAGATACATATTTAATTGCACTTCGGAATAAGGTTACCGCGTTTACAATGATGTAATGTTTGAAGATATTTTATTGTGGTTCCTAAACTTTTGACAGGCATGGACAATGCTTTAAGTAGTCGCCAGCCTTGTTTTTTGTTCTTCAACTTTGACTAAACTGTGTTATTGGGGAAAATAAATATGTAATAAATTTTAAGCTGAGTCTTGTTCGTGGGATGTTTTCCAATGAAGTAGTTAACATGTTGATCACGTAGCTGGATACTTTTATTTATTATAGTTTTGTGGTTTGAAAGTTAAAACATCGCGTTTAGGATGATAGCTTTGATTGAAATAGATTCTAAGCTATTTTTCAACAATGAAGAAGGTACAAAACAATGTAATTTCCATTGCAATACAATTTAGTTTTAGCATAACGTCGGCTTAGAGTGTAAGCGTGCTAACTCCTTAAATGACACTTTTACAGGTGAAGGAAAAAACTACACCAAAACACTTCTTGCGTCTTTTTAATGAAATTCAAAATTTGTGTGTTGTCAGAAAACAGAGATTTTCCACAGAATAAAAGAAATTAAATTTTCCTCAACCTTTTTATAAGTTATCCTAAGGGTATATTAATTTTGACACATAGTCTGTAATATCATATTAAGGGGTATATTCATCGTAGACCCCTCAAAGTGTATATATTTATGATAAGGACCAAACCCTAAGACTATTTAGCAATGACCGTCCGTCCGTCCGTATCGAGGTCTTTAAATTCAGGCTAGGAAGCTGAAATTTAGAACATATACTCCCTAGGGTCCCGAAATGGTGAAGTGTTAAAAGTTTTTAAATCCGCCCACTTCCACAATTCAGAAAAAACCGTTTTAAGGCTAAAGTTAGAGAGATAAAGTGTTAGAACCTTCACAAGAGATGTAGGCACTGCCCTCCTTTATAAGTCTGTCACATATTTTGCGAAAATTTTCATAGAAACGGAAAAAAAATGTTTAACAAGATATTTAGCCATATTTTTTCCAATATATCGCTCATAAAAAGTTTTTGGCCACGCTCGTTTTTTGGGGTCGTTTTTTCGAAAAATTTTTTTTTTTATAAATTTTATAGAATAAAATAAAATGATATCTATCACCTTCTTAATGTTTGTTTCTTTGGGGCATATAGGGATATGGATGGGGTATCATACTGTTCGCCCCAAGCGGACTGTAACCTTTCCTTATGTTTATACAAAGTTTTTGTGTATGCCCTCGATAGAGTAAGTAGTTTAGTTTGAAAGTTAAGGAGTCAACTGTCTTGCTTATCATGCGGTTTGGACTATTCCCTGACCATTATAATGGTAATAATCTCAGATATCATAAGATGGAGTTAGAATAGTGGTTCCCAATCTTTTAAGCCTGCGGGGAACCTACACGTTTAGTATTTTATTACGACGCCCTAACTTAGCTAGCTGAAAAAGAAACAGTCGAATGAAATAGTAAATATGTCGATAGGTAAAAAAAATGAAACATTCACAATATGAAACTGAGTTTTTAATTATATATATAAGAATTCAGAGTTGAAACAGAAAACACCATGAGAGATTTAAGAAAAACGAAAATTAAAAGCAATAGCTACCAATGTGGCAGGTGAGCCTGGTGATCTCGACACAGTTTTTAAAAGCGGGGAATAAGGCTTGACACTGCTACTCTCATTTCTTGCTCCACATTAATCCTTGAGCAATATCTGCTCTTGATTACAGACCTTACTACATCTGAAAATGCAGCTTCGCACAAACGGAATGAAAATTCCTAAAGCTTTTAAAGCTAAATTTGAATAATAAATTGGAATCGATAGCTCGATAACCAAAACTCGACCAAACCGGAAATGATGAATCTAGTTTTAAGACTACTGCCGCAAGAGAGTTCGATAATAATCTCTTTTTCTTGTGATGTCATAGATGTAGCGCCATCCTGTTGAAACCAAATGTTGCCAATATCTTCCTCTTTAATTTTTGTGAACAAAAATTCATTCAACATGTCCCGATAACGATCGCCATTGACTGTAACGGCCACTCCTTGCTCATTTTAATTTTTTCATTTCATTTTTTCAAGCGTATACACAACCATATGCGTTTAGCGGAAGGATAGAACTAATTATCTGTCAAATCAGATATGAGCTAAGTGTTACCATTCGAAATAAGCACTAGTTGAAAAAAAAAAACGTTAGATGGCGGACCATATAGTTTACTGCGTCAATGACACATTCTCATACTTGGTTCAATTGAGAGCTCATTGACTTTTATGCTAGAGCTTCCCTATGGATTATGCAATTGGTCCACATAGTATTCGGAACTTTTTTACGAAGAAGCGCTTGTATTCATCCATACCTGCCAGACAAGGATCGAGCGCCATCAATCCATACACCAATACACTTTTCCTAATCCAAATCACATTCTGCAATAAACCTGTCACGAATGTTAAACAAGACTTTTGCCTCTGCACTTTTGGTAATGCTTTTGCAAGTAAAAGTTTTTCGACAATAATATTATGAACCAGAAAGCTTTCGTAACTAATATGAAGTGCATCATTCTTACTGTCAGTAGCCTCATCAAGTTGCAAACCAAAATTCTAATAATATCTATATATATCCACGAATAAAATAAGCTCTTTTGCAATAGTATGAGGTTTTTTTTACATATTACCACACTGTATGCCACCATGCAGTGCGGTGTTCCGTGCCGTTCTTTGTTTTTATCAAATTTTTTTATTTAAAAAATCATGCGATTTTTCGTGCCTGCATAGTTGGATGAATTGTCTCGAGATGTCGATTACACCTAATCGGAGTGCAAAGTGAGGTATCTTTAACAATTCAGTTAGTAAGCAGGGCGAAGTTTAAATAAATTTTTATTTTTGTGAATTTAAAATAAAATATAATATTCAAGAAATAAGGGTCCGCCATCTAACGTTATTTTTCAACTAGTGCTTATTTCGCGAATGGTGATACTTAGCTCATGTCTGATTTGACAGATAATTAGTTTTATCCTTCCGCTGAACGAATATGGTTGTGTATGCGCTTGAATAACGCTGGGAAATATTGCGACATAATTGGGCCATTTTTCTTCGAAAATGAGCAAGGAGTGGCCGTTACAGTCAATGGCGATCGTTATCGGGCCATGTTGAACGAATTTTTGTTCACAAAAATTGAAGAGGAGGATATTGGCAACATTTGGTTTCAACAGGACGGCGCTACGTGCCACACAGCCGAATCTACACTCGATGTTTTGCGCCCTGTTTCAAATAAAACAAAGTTATTTGGCGGACCCTGTACATACTATTTTATTTAAAAAAAAAAAATATTATCTTTTAATCTATCTAACTCACGGGTCGGTTTGAACCTGGGACTCCTGGCCTACCCCAAAAAGTGAGCACTGCAAACAATTAGGGCATAAGTAAGAACGACTTACTACTCAATCGAAGCAAACCGGATTTAGGTGACAGTATTTTGCTGTCAAAATAGTCTGTTAGGTATCGCTTCGAATTTGTAACTAAAATTTTGTATTTTTGGATTAAATATGGACTTTTACAAAAATATAAATGCCACATAAAAGCAAATTAAAAATGTTTTTTTTATATTATATACAACTACTGAGTTTTACTTTAAAATTACAACATAAATACCCAATTTCTTAAATTCATACAAAACTATAAACGGCAACTGAAAATCAGACAATTTTCACTTATGGAAAAGCGACGATATGTTCAAACTTTTAGATGTTTTTTGTTGTTTACCATATAAAACACACATAATGTGGTTTATTTTGAAATTTACAATTTTTTTTTATCACATTTTGAATATAACATTCGCCGTAAAGACTTACTGACGTCGTGGAGGCCACGAGGCAAAGAACGCAATGGAGCAATCGTAGCTTGTGCTGAGGCGCCATCAATAACTTCAAATCTGCATCAATTATTGTTTTGGAGAAACGTGCGAGGGATGCTTAATTGCAAAAAAAAAAGTAGTAAAAATGTTGTCCGTGATATTGACTCTGATGTTAAACAGTTTTTGTTTAAACTCTTTACTTTTAGAGGTTGTCAGATCTCAAATGATCAAAGGTTCGGAGCCAGAAGAGGAGGCAAGATGAATATATAAAACATATAACTGCGAGATTTTTCATACTAATTACAGCATCCGCTTGCATATTCATTCTTTATCGCAGCTTCGCGTCAGCTTTCAGTTAACGTTTATGCATACATCTATTTATTTATCATATGGAATAGTGTCAAAACCAAACGCAAGTCATAATAGACACATAAATTCTATTAGCTTAAGTCATTTATACCATTAAAAACGTATTAAAACGTAATACTCTATTTTGTTTCCTATTTCAAAATGTATTATGCATGTATTTTCATATAAATATAAGTAAGTTGAAAAGAAGACCGACTTTTGAAGTCAATAATTTAATAGTATTTCATAATGAATCGGACCAATTTCACACATGAGATTTTTGGTTTCTGGTTCTCTTTCTCTACTGAGCGTAACTTGTTTACATTTGAAAGTAAACCACTTTCAATTATTCTAAATAATTTTTTGTTTTTATTTTTAAATAGATAAAGATATGCTTAAGGTTTGATTCGTTTAAAGCTTCAATGCAAATAAACCTAATGGATGGCCACGGTGTGTAGGATGGTGTGTTGTTTGGTGGTGGGAGAAGTCTAGGTTCAATCCCCAATGGAGAATGAAAACGAATATCATCCTTTATTATTTTTAGTTATTTATTAGTATAGTAATTGGTTACATTTGAAGAACATTTTCAAAGCTGTATGAGAAGAACATTTGTGTAAAACTAAATATTTAATCGCACACACAATGGATGCTTACGCCTATAATTTTATTTACGTCTACAGTTTAAGGATCCTTAATGGAAAGGAAATAAGCAGCTTTGAATTATATAGATTATTATTGTTACCATCCTACTACGTACTATAATATAAAATATAACGTCTGTTTGTCTGTCCATCCAAAACGCGAAGACCAATTAACCGATTTTCGTATAATTTTTCCGTTTTTCCGTTTTTCCGTTAATGTCTCTCTCTCGAATTACTCGCCCGATTTTAAAATTTATTGAACGTTAACATAGAAGGGAGGCGTAGAGAGATGGAAAAGAGGAAGATTTAAACGGGAAAGGGAAAATCGGGGGACTTCCCGCATAAAGGAGGTGAAGGGAGCGGGTGGTGAGTTTATTGCAGCTAGTATCTGTGGCTCCTCGGAGGATTTTAAAAATTCGTTGAACCTTGCAATGGTGACTCCTCCGCAGTAGTAGCATAGTCTAAATAAATAAGGTGTAAACCGCTTTAAACCTCGTGGTTTTAACACAAAAAATTATTGTTTTCATTGTCTCGTCAATCTTGTGTTATTTTAAATGAAAGGTAATCTGATAAGTGCTTTCAGAACATTGAATTAAAGACTCGGTTGTATTATGACGTTTCGGTAATGATTTAGCCCTAAACATTGGCCAATTCGACCACCACCATTATGTTTATTTGTATTGCAAAAAAAAACCTTGCTTTGCCAGGGGTGTCCAACCACAATATATTTTGCGTTCCGATTTCGTCCAGTTTTTAAGTATTTTGAAAACGCAAATTATGTTAAAGCAACCTTCTTCTTCTTTTTGTATTGCTGACAAGGTTGGATCAGAACAGAAGGATAATTACTTTCCCACTTTTACTGCATCTTGAGAACGCCTGTGTGAGGGCGATGCTGATATCGATGTATGATCCAGAAGTCCTTACATCGCTTGTCGTCTGCAAACATTTTTAAGTTAGCGAAAGCCTTTTAATATTTTCCATAATATTCTGTTTATATTAGATTTAAGTTAAACCGAAAACAAATACTGTATGTTAACTATGTATCTTGCATTGGAACTTTGGTAGACAATGCCTTTTTGACGATATTGTATGTTAACGCCGGATGAACAACTGCAGTGTAAAGCGTTCCTTTTAACCAAGTCGTCATTTTTCGGCTCCAAAAAATAGAAACTTCGTCCAATCTTTGATTACATGAAAAATAGGGGCTTTTACGATACCCTATCCCTCCAAATCATCCACCCAAACATCAAGTGCTCGTTGCAAAAGAATAGCTGATGTACTTCTCTTGTCTTAACAGTTTTCGCTAGACTTCCCTTTCTTCTATATTCATTACAATATATTATATACTGTTCACAATAAACTTTGCAAATTTTAAGGATGAGTAGCAAAACTTGATATTAGTCTGCCGGGTGTTAAAATTGCTTGGTGCGGTTGTTTTTTTTCTTTCGGGAGCTTGAACTAGAGAGTTAATTACTGGATTTCTTACTGATAGTTTCTCTTGTAACTTTAAAGCAGTAACAAACGCGCAAAAAAAAAAACAAATTAGAGCGACAGCATTTAAATTAATTCGGAACGCACAATATGTCACTATATTTCTTCCGTATTCCCCAACATTCCAGATTCATATAACACAGCTCAATGTTAAATCTATAGTCCAACAACAAATTCTTCCTTCATTTCCTAGGTATGTATATTTATAATGTGATTTCATCGATCAACTCTATGACAAACCACAGAATCTACATACTTCAACATGTTCCCAATATCTGCAACATAAAAATACCCTTCTAAGCTGCATTCATGAGAATGCTTATAATATATGCCTTATGTGCAAAATTACCCAAAGACTTGCATTTCCATAGAGTCAACCACAAACATTATATCTGAAATCCATGCGGCACAGTACATTTTGTTATGCAGCGGAACTTGGTACTTAACCCAGCGCCAAAGTCGATGCCGATATTCGATATTCGATCTTCGCACCGATACCCACAAAATGGATTTCGAATTACGGTTCAAAATTGAGATAGATTACCCCATTGACTGTTCACAGTACGCCAGGCTTAGGGGGTAAACCTCTTTGTTATTCATCAGCTCACGGATCGCTGCAAAATTAGTTCGATTGTGGTTAAGTTGTGAAATATTGTGGGTATCCCTTGGCACATGAACTGAAAAGCGAGAGTCAATCGATATGCGTACCTACCCAAAGTGTGATATGATTAAAATATCATATCTATGTTATGTATCTACCTTCGAACAGAAACTGCACACGACTCTGAGAAATTGAAAATAAATTATTCAAACGTGCCTTGCAGCACCGTAGAACATAATTAAAGCTAATTACAGTCATGATACGCGATACTCTCCGACGACTATGTCTAAGAGTGTAGAAGCAATTCACTTGAGCAACAGCTAGGTAAATAGGTCAGGTGCCAAGGAACATCACGATTCTCAGAGAACTATTCACAAGAATAGCAAATAAACAATGCATCGCCACAGTCCCCCCCGAATATCAACCTATGCGATCATGCGATGGCAGAATTAAAATGCACATCTCATCACACCTTAAGCCATTCGAAAAGGTTTCCAAATAACCGGCACAACAATAACTCTTCCGAGCCGTTCCCATCCCAGCATCGAGAGAACACAAAGAACCCGGTGCTGTTATTGTACACAAAATCAGCACTCAGTAGAGTATGTTCAGCTTCTTCTCGTGATAGCATCTCCAATTACAGACTCCACAAATCGGATGCGGCATTGACATTATAGTCGACATACAGTGGTATGTTGGAGGAACATCATCGGAACATGTTCCGATCTATCACTGCCGATAACCATTGAGACATTCAAATGTAGCACATGTCCGAGACAAGTGCAAACATATCTGTTTGACATCAACTCGTGGTCAAACCGTTGTCACGGGCATCACGCAAGTTCAAGAAGGTCGACGGTGTATATAGTACACGTTGTATTTGGGCACGTTTTTCGATCGGTTTCCATTATTCGAACTTTAAAAGGGCGAAAAGTACAACTGACCTTGTCGCATCAGCTGGTGCTTAACGACCTGTCACTCGCACATTGTCTCAGAATAAATGGATAATTTGACGTACAATTTGTCAGAACAGCAATTAGCCAACGCGTTGGTTGTCATTAGCCTGCTCAGTTACCCCTCAATGTCGCGCTTATTTGTATAATTACAAGAATTACCTTCCCGCCTTTGTTCTATGACTATGACTATGCCATGAGTTTGCCAGAGAGAGAGAGATATTCTAAGCAATCACGTTCGCGGTAGATACTCTTTAAATGACTATCCACGCATTTGACCCTATGCCAAGATACATAGATTTTAAATGATAATTCG
The DNA here is from genome assembly GCA_963576555.1 of Ferdinandea cuprea. Lineage (NCBI taxonomy): Eukaryota > Metazoa > Arthropoda > Insecta > Diptera > Syrphidae > Ferdinandea > Ferdinandea cuprea. The sequence continues at coordinate 146,955,907 of OY754958.1, read as the reverse complement.
TTGACTAAAGAGATGCCTGCTGGTATCTCATCGCAGCAGCAAGGTTAGCTGCTGCGAAGGAGGTGCAGTTTTGTTCGTAATGACACGACTCCTATTGTGGCAGAACCACCGCTAGTTATGTAGGTTCGTGAGCATATTATGGGAAACTCATTTGGATGACATTGACAGTATGTTTATGGTACAGAAAAAGACACGCTTGTAAGCAGATTCGAATTGGAGCCACAAAAGGCCTTTTGTGCTGCTTTAAAGTTCAAGTCATTGTTGAACAAAAATAATCGATGCCAAGAAACATTATGCTAACGTGACTTCATATACCTATGTATATGTTTGAGTTACGGTTGTTAGTACAAGATTAATGGCAATTGACTGCGCTGAGAGAAGACTCCACTAATATAGGTTTTGACGTGTGACTTATGACTACGTGCATCTTAATTTAATGAGATTCCATTTACTTAATTTTGCTTTCAACGGCTTAACAGTCACAGTCCATGCGAAGTGACATGGTCTCAGCACAGTCATATGTCAGATGTCAATGCCTTGACAGCTGATGGATCAGATTTGATCGGCAATCATAATGTAAGTGGCATGACAGTAGCGAAGGATTCTGTTGGCCTTGTGCCAGTTGTTACCGATGAAGATGACTGTACACGTTATGGCAAATACTTTTGTTTTCTTATTAAGACAACAAACTTACCGGAATCGAAGTACGACTCGATTAATGTAATTCTTGTAAACATTTGACAACGATTAAACTTTGAACATTTACATAGTATGACACATGCATCTACACAGTGTCACCAAACTTGAGTAATCATGTAGCATTTGCATTAGCCTTAGATACGTTGGATGCATTCGATAAGTTCATTCTGTGGTGTTTTCGGAACTAGAAGTGTTGACACACTTCCAGTTTTTTTTTTTTTTTTATTCTGCAAAACCGCAAACATCGCACCAAATGAACGTAGTAGCTAAGCTATGAATTTTTATTTTATTTTTTATTGCATATCTGTGACAATGTCATTGACAGTAGTCAAACTGGTATTTAAGTTTGCACACTAATTTTGGACTAAACCGCAGTTTTTCGCGGATAAGGTCATCGACTTTTCACCTAGTCGTGCGAACAGAGTAGATATAGTGGATTGCATACACAAATCGCATTGACGTGAAACAGAGCAACGAGCGTAAAATCAGTAAAATTGAACACTTTAGGTAGATATGTCGGAAAAATAGTGTTCAGTGATCTGGTTGTGTATCGAATTGAGCAATGGATACAAAAATATTCTGAAAGAATTATCGATATACTTTAGGAAATTTTGCTGTTCCTTGGGATTTTAATTCGTTTAAAATATTTATAATTCGACTAATTTCGAAAAGTCAAATTTTAAGACACATTTAAAATCAATCGTCTTTTAAGTTTAGATGAAATAATTTCACTCATTTGCATGCTTATAACATGTTTCAAGGTAAGACTGACTGGCTCAGTAACTCATAGCACAGGCGCCTATAACATACGTCCGAATAAATGACCGTCGAATTTGGTGGATAAAATATGCATTGGCTTTGGTTTCTATTATTCTTTCTTCAAATAGTGGTCTTTACTTAGGCGGCGCTACAGTCTAAACCAGACACAGACTTAACCCTTAAAGAAGCGTGACAATCAACTAATTTTCTCCAGTTTTGAACTCCAAGTGCAACCTAATTCCTTTCTCTACTCAGTTTAAGATTCTGAGTAGAAGATTTTGCGGACCGAAACTTTGTTCCAGCCATCTCAAAACTGTGAATTTTTTGACTACATCATCGATGTACATCTCGTTAGTTAGTCGTTGCATCGTCCCCTTCGAAACTCACAGACGCACACGGGATCAAAATATCCTAAAAATATCAATAAATGATTTTTCCGACCTATTGTTTCAAAGGCAGATGTAGTGGTTTCGGATCACTAGTAGATTGGCACATACACATCTACTCCATACGCACTAAAAATAAATTTTCCCTCAAAACATCTTAATCCGTTTCATATCTATAGAGCAGGAATTGGGTTATCAAGGTCTTTTAGAGAGTAAGGTTAAGTTGATGAGTTGAAGAGAAGAGAGAAATTTCAAACGTCACACTTGGATCAATGTAAATCTTTTATGGTGCTCTGGGGATTATACTTTGGAATGAGATATTATAAATTTTTGCAGGTTATTTGCAGTCCCATCAGAAAGTTTTTATCATTCAAAAAGAAGTGCTGTTCAAGTATCCTGTTTCTAATATGGCAGCGTGCATTACCGCAGTCCGCATCGATATGTCTACTGTAATTAATCTCATATATTTTCTAGTTCTGTAGTTGAGTGCTTTTGTTTGATTCTGTAAAAGTTTGACTCTCAATGCGCTAGTTTATATTATAGGGTGGGACTTTTACTGTCTTATTTACTCTATTTGGTTTAACCTTGCCATTTCATAATATGTAGCATTTCAATTTATGTAGCATAAAATATAAATAAAGTTATATAAAGCAGCCGGCATTTTTATCAAGATCAAAAAAAAGATACTCCCGTTGCCTATAGAAACCCAAAACGAATTGACTGAAAAGAAAGACATTGGAGAAAACTATCGGCGTAGCTTTTAAGGCGTGTCCAGCTTAGAAAATTGACTAAGAATATATTCAACATTCAATACTGCAGCATAAGTTAAAATAAAAAAAAGATTGTGAAAAAATTCCTAAAAGCTATATGACGGTTTAAGGCACAGGCTTGATTAGAATACTGTCTATCCAAAGGAAGTCTCAAATATCCTGCAAGACACAACAAGTTTTTATTCTAAGCACAATCCCATCTTTCATAAAGAAATTGGATGGAAATTTTATTTCCGAGAAATCTTTAGATCTTCTAGCAGTCACTTTTCTAAAAACTAAGACCACTGCGCCAGCTCAGTTACTACTGCAAAATATGTAAGAGATCAAAACAGTAGTAACCGAGAAAAAGGTTTTCTGACAGAATCGAACAGTGCAGACAGATGTTGATTTCTGAAGAGATGTTGTTTTTCGATGTGAAAGCAGAGCCCACTTCAACAAAGTCTCCCTCTACCTCAATGTTATTTCCGAGGAAATTGTGTAAATAAGTCGGTCTTTGCTCTTTACCAGTTTATGTCTAGATCAGTGTTGTCACTTCGAAACTTAAAAATGTGTTAGATTAACAGAAAAATGCGTGGTAGATTTTGAAAAATGATGATGGGTGTCAAATTGAAACTATTTAATAATATTTACGCAGCGATGTATTTACAACATTCAATGAATTAATTATAAATTTCAAACTACTGATTTCTATTCTTGGATATGGTTTAGACGACATCAGCCAAATGACGTAACATTTCATTATATTTTCGAACCCCTTTCGATAGATTAAGCTGTTGCAGAAATCTGTAAGACTTTAAGGTTTAAGATGGAAAGGTTACACCACGTACATAACTAAACTTTGAAGAAAAAGAGAGTCCTGACATTCCGTCTGTTCAGAAACCGTAGCGTGGATCGACGGATTTGCTTCAAAGTTCGTATTTAGAGTTTTTGAGAAAAATTACTACATTTTTATTTGCTGTTTTTGTATAATAGAGTTTCTACAAGGTGGCGCAAAATTAATCACCCTATCGAAAGATGTTATGACTTTTGCAAATAGCGTCGTATGTCAACCATAACTTACATTCTAGATAGCTGCCGTTTTTATACTGCATTCTAGATTTTTAGTTTAGTTTTTATACTGCAGCTATCTAGAATGTAAGTTATGGTTGACATACGACGCTATTTGCAAAAGTCATAACATCTTTCGATAGGGTGATTAATTTTGCGCCACCTTGTATAACGTATACTTAATGAAAATACTAATATCTCAGAATCAATCGATTTTAAAGTCAATTCGACATAACATTGGGAAATTTTAACAATTTCTGTACTAGGAGGTGCTTTACGTAGGCTGAACAACTTTTAATAATACGAAAATTTTCACTATTGTACTAAATAGTGATTAAATTTCCAATACCACAAAGGCACAGTTTTTACTTTACATACAGACATCACAGAGGCTTTATGCTTAATTTCCGCTTGTAGATTGAGAAGCAATTTTTAAAGCAGAATAATAAATGGTGGTAGAATTTTCAAGCAAAGTCATAGAGGCGGTAGATTCGAAATATATTTCGATAAAGTGGTAGATCTACCACATTGTGGTAGAACTGACAACACCGGTCTAGCTTCCTTAAGGAGTGCGGCGGGTAGTAGACTGCCTGCCTCTAGTTAACATATTGAACTTTGCACATCATTTTGTCAGGTGAAAGGAATCTATGGCTTTCATCGTCAATATGGAATGCTCCACGCTGTCTAACAGCAGAATTTGTGTCGTCTTCGCCGTTTACCAGTCTGCTGAAAATTTGTTCCCACGTCTTCAGCATCGACTGCGACTAACTTTAGTAAAATTTTGTCTTTGCCTTATGTAATAAATGTTTGGCCTTTAAAATGCCACTATCCAATTTTTCGAATGTGTACGAAAATGAATAGAACTCTAATAGGTATGTGTTGTTGAGTAAACATTCTAAGTTTCAAGTGAATCCGAAGTAAAAATATTCCTCTACTCCCTTAAAAACATTGCCTGCTTTAAAGGTTTGACCCCAGACAAATATTTTAAAATATTTTAATCCCCGTAGCTATATAAAATGTAAAAAAATTATGTTTAGCGGATTACGAGTAATGGATTATCATATATATCCTAAATGAGATATCTCTGTAGTAATATGGAATAACAGCATAAGTCACTTTTAGAATAAAAAAATAACATAGCAGATTTTGAATGGTACCATTAATTTTAATTCGACATAATTCGGTTTATGCACCTCTCAGACCAACCCATTTTGATTTTGATTAATCATGTCTTGCAAAATCATGCATTAACAGCACTGTTAATTCAAAGAATATCTTTATAAAAGTAGCTAGCTGTTTTTCTACACATTTCTATATAAACATTTCTGGCTAAAAATAAAACTTTCGACTTCAATTGTACTAGTAAAATTAAATTCTCATGAACCAACCTTCCGGAAAATTCGGTGAAGGTGCAAAAATATTTAAATATAAAACCTTTGTTCTTTGGCGACAGTTCAGGTCTAGTGTCCATCTTGAAAAACTTCTGACTTTCACATTATAAAATATAGGTCCCTTCAACATCGTTGGACCCAATCTAATTTCTTCCCAATAGGCAAACCATAACATCTGACATTGAAAAGTACCAAAAATACAAATTAAAATAATCATTTAATTGAAAGGTTTCACTTCCACTTTTTAAATAGCTGCAGACGCCAGTTCGCTTTGATGTGCCCAAAAAGACCGCCAAACCGAGATATCGCCTAATGTCTAACACCATTAATAATGACAGTAATAAAGTAGAGTGTTAAGTCGTAGCTACACCTTTGTTCAATATAAAAAGACGCTTTAATTAATGGTATAGATTTGTTACACTAAAACAGTATTTAAAATTCGGCATTCAAATTTTTCAGACTCAAAAGATGTTGACAAACAAAATTATGTAAATATGTTTAGAGAAAGCGAAGATCATTAAATAAAATTGTTGTCGCTAACCGATTTCAGCAAAACATTCGTCAAAACTCTTTGAAATATTATTGCTTAAATATGGATCTCAATACACAGAAACGAGAACAATTCTTTTACGCAGAAACTTACAGAAGATACTACAAAATTAGCTTTTGTAGTATAAAAGAAATACAGCTATTGTGCCGAAACTGATATAAGATCATATTTTATATCTTATTGCATGTGAAAGTGGTAAGCTTGATTTAAGTACATCATGTCTTAACTCTATAAAACTCTAAACAAATTTAATACTTAGGCTCTGCCTAAACCCTTAAACCAAGAAAAAAATTGCCATATGAGTTCGTTTTTTACTCAAGACGTTAGGTCAAAAGGAATAATAACTAATAAGGATTTAACACTACAAAAACGGTTGAAATTAGGTTTAGACAATAATTCCGTGAGCATTTTGAGTTATCATTTAGCTTTCTATTCCATTTTTATCTAATACCGATTCCAGTCCGCCGACGGCAGTAGACAGTTCAACTTCAGCTTCAGTTACCTACTCAATTTCTTAACTGCCCCTTTCTCTCGCAAACTATTTATCCTAATATTAATGAAACAATGTTAAAGAATTTGTAACCGGCCAGATGGAAATCCATGCCAATTTTTTTTTTTTCCTAAAGTCTTTGAAAGCATGAAGCTTTGAGCCTTAAACGCGACTCTCTTATTTCTACTAGCCAACAGATAAAAAAATAAATAAAAAAATATTAGCCGTAAACGGCCCATACAGGACCTAAAGCCTAGGTTCCCCAACCGAAGTTATATTTTTGACACGAATGGAGGGACATACAGTTTAATGCCGATTCCGAACGGCAATTTATTTTTGAGAAGCTTCTCATAACATTTCTTACTCTTGGATGTTTGTCAGACGTTAGCAAGAGGTGGGACAGCGAATAAAAACTTTAAGGTGGTACGGGCCGAGATTTAAACTCGCGACCCCTCGCTTAGTGGTCCAACGCACTTAACCACTAAGCCACTGCACCCACTAGCCAACAGATCAACTACCATAAATTTTGTTAAGTAAGTGTCCTTCGACCCCGCAGCTCTGCAGAATAGCAATGAAATCGATGTGATTTCGAATGAATTTAGGAAAGCTTTTGATAACATATTGCATCAATTGTCATCGGCCCGGGCAGTCCCGTTTTTTTCCATTTCTGGTGTTCCACAAGGTAGCCATTTGAACACCGTTCTCTTTCTTCTTACTATAAACTGTCTTGAAATGGTAAAAAATAAAACACTTCCTGTCTCTATATGACGACAATACAAATTACTAAAAAACTAGTCTTCCTCAACAAGTTCTTGTTGTTATATCTACATAATTGTTTAGAGCTCAACATAGTCAAACAATAACACTACCGGAAGTGTATCCAATTGGCCAACATACACATCCCTCGTTTAATTTCTTTGCGAACTTAACATTTTGTATGAAAGGAAGTTGAATTTCCGTTCTCATATTAATGAGGAAATCCTTAAATCTAGAGAATTATCCCACCCTTATGGACCAGATCGCTTAACCTTCGTTTGACTACTCGAGTTCGCTATTCAAACTTAGTATTACTTCCAGCTTGTTCACGTGTCAAGAGTTCAACATCGATTTCTTCGTGTTATGAAGTATTGATCTTCGAGTTCGAGCGGACACTGGACCTCTCAAGAACACAGGGATGTAGCTGATGAATAGGATCATTCATCGACTTCTACCTAGTTTTGTTGATTGCGTTTCTGCTTACAACTCGATTTGTTTGAACACTAACCCTCGCAACTTGCGTTATCCCCGTATCTGTTACCAATCGAAATACACCAAATGAGAACTAATTTCACTTTTAAGATCTTTAATTTTCGAAAGCTTTTTCCTAACAAGAAAACTAAAGAATTACAAGGGAAAATAATAACTTTATTATTTTTCGTCTTCAAGAATGAGCATCGCTTTGATGATAACGTTGAGCATTTTTTTTCACAATTAGATTGCGTGTGATGGATGCTTTCGATATGAGTATAAAACACTCTCCCACAATGTCATCAGCTTTACCCGCAGCAGATTAGTTCAATCTCAAGTCGCTACAATAGCCTGCATCTGTTTTTTAGAGTCGTATATAAAACCAAACAAACATTTCACTGTCGGAGATACCCCCCATTGAGGTGTCAAAGCCTTTAAGATAAAAAGCTACATAACAAGACAATTATCTTCAATCACCCATGATTGACACAATAGGCCCTTCGATCATGAGGGTCCCTCATCGAGTTAAGAGACTTGTTTTTTTTTTCCTATTTCCAAACAATCGTCTACAATTGACTGCTTTAAGTGGAACCACATAAATGAGTCGTACTGTGTTGAACATATGATTAGAACGGATTTTACGAAAAAAGGAAAACTTCAGATTGAAAAGCTTTTCCCGTCGCAACGGGCAACGGTCTTTCAAAAGAGAAATAGTATCTCGGAAGTAATATCTTGAGAAATGTTTGTTTTTGTCACACTTGGAGTGGACAGATAACCCCTCTTGAATTTCTGTTACGTGAGACGTAACAAATGCAACCAATGGAACTTTGGGAGGGAGTCTCGTGCACGCCACGCTACACCGCCATAATTGTGTAAATAGTGGCATGAAGCATCTCTAGCGCAAGCTTGTTCGCTGATCGAGAGACAAACAAAATAATCATCAATATGTTTTTGTTAATTAATTTATTGTTTATTTACAAATCTGCTTTCAATTAGTCACTACTCGCCAGTCCAACCTACAGCGGTGATAAGATGCCTTCAGAGTGTTTACCTTCTTTCTTTATGTGGTTTTCGTTCCGAAGCGCATGCATAATGTCGACGTAGCTGTATCTATCTATCGCTACAGCGATAAACCTGCTAATGGATCGATTCAGTGAAAGTGATAAAAATAAAAATGCTGCTGGAGAACGGCGGGGGGGTGGGGGCAATAGCATGGTGTTCCGGCTGCAATCGGTCGGCAGAGTGCGAAATGCCGGAAAGGCGTACTTCACTGAAAGTCTATAGCCGAAGATAAGGGGCTTTTAGCGCTGGACTTCAAGTTGGTGGCTGATGCTGGTTAGAGTGAGAGTTGTCTCGGTTATGTCAATGCGCGAGATGTACACAAGACAAGCAAGTTGTTCAACGGCAGGTTGTTGAGAGTTGTTGCTGCAAATTATGACGCTATCGACAACTGCGATGTTCGGGAATAAAGGCGGAATCATTTGGGCTGAGATCTTGTGTTTGGACTCGACCCTAATAGAGATTTTCTTATCGTGTGATGTCGTAAAATTCTGCTCATTTGAAGTTAATGTGTTGTTAAGACGATGCTGCTTGTTTTCGAATGTCGACTTTTATTTTTCTATATTGAGAAAGTTATGCAAGAGATTGGTCGTCGGTCGTCGCCGAATGGGGAATTTTTATTTTCTCACTACGGAGGTGCTATTAAGAGATTTTGTTACTATTAATTACGATTTCTTTTTTATTATATTATTTTAATGCCGTTACATCAGAGAGGTATACATAGATTATATCGGGAAATTTGTTTGCTTTCGGGTGGCATGTGATTATGATTTTGCAAGTAAGAGGATTTGCATAGGAAAAATACTACTACTACTGATCAGCGTTAACGAAAAGGATGTTGAAATCGAATGGTGTTAGCAATTTGAGTTGCCAAATTGTACATCTTCAAATTTGGATAATAAACCTACATATATTTTGCGGTATTCTTTTTTTGTTTTGTTTAATTTGTAGCGATTTTTCATAACCCAGATGATGGTTTCACAATTTTTGAGATAAAATCAAAGTCAGTAAATGGAGTAAGTGGAAAATAATGAAGGATATTATGCAAATGATCAAATGAATTGTGGGCGTTGGTGGACAAAGATACGACTTCAAAACTGGAGAGCACTTAAGAGTGCTACTTACAGTTACAGTTCACACCTATTTGAAGAGAAGAGTATCCGATGTGCCGATGTTATAAGGCCTCGAGTTTGATTTAATCTCCTCTTGAGTTTGAATTCAATTACGTTTACTATCGAACCGAATATATTACTTCTTTAAGTAGGTAGATATACCTAATTTATTAAAATATGACGCAGTGAAGCTATTTGAGAATATTCTGCGAATACAGTAAAGTTGCACATGTGTTTTCAAAAATAGAACCAATATTTTTCACACGTACACTATAATAGATAGAGAAAAGAGAAGGTATGTAGGTAGGTACAGTCCCCAGTTTCCAACTCCAGAGTCAGAAACACACAATTATAGCGCTTACGTTCCGTTTTGAAACCGCAGCTCACTCCAGCTAAAAAAGGGCCACATTGTAGATGGAACACAGTTTCCTTTTCTCCCAATATCCCCACTGCTACGACAGTGGGTGTTCTGAGGAATTCCAAGCTTGGCTGCATGGGTGCCGATAGAAATGGCGACCAGTCTCCCGACCTCCGCACATGTTCTCTGAATGAGATTCTGTGTCTTACATTTGTTGTATGTAGGCCACATCTTTCTAGAAATTATGCAGTTAGCTACCTTTAATCACTTAGTTTCGGCCTTCAAGGTAAAGTCCAGGAAGATATTTCTCTTTAGGAAGCCCAGTGGTGGATAAACTTCCTTCACGGATGATTCGCCCAGAAATGAGCCACGCCTAGCTAGTTAATCTGCCCTCACATTCCTCTATAGGTTCCTATGACCAAGCCAACGAACCTTGAAGTCATGGTGGTTGAATCAACAACCATAATCGCAGCCTGGCTTTCTACAGAGATGACAAGATTTTGTTTGGTTATTCATTTGGTGATTAGTATCCTACCCGCTTGAAAGACACTGGACGAGTTGAGGAGGCGAAAGGAATTAGATACAGAGAAAAGAGCAGTAAATGATATTTCCAAATATATCTTCACAGAAAAGACGAAGAACGGTTTAAATTAAATTTGTTGTTATAATATATACAATGTCTAAGCTGTTTTAATCATTAAATTTATTTTATTTCTCATCCTTTTAAAATCGGCAAACATTTGAGGTATTTGTAATCGTCTCCAACGCCGATAGAGATTCACAGAAAGCCAAGGACACGAACTTTGTTTTGATACAAAGGATTTAATGGGTACATACTTAGAAAACAGATAGGTGAAACATTTATTTAGGATCTCAACTTGGTTATTAACATCTGCTGAACGAAAGACACAGTCCCAATTGAGAGACACACATTCACTTAAAAGGGGCACAGTATCAATTTTTTTTAAATCATAAAACTGTACGATTTCTTGATTACTGCAGAAGTTAACTGGTATGTCAAGAGTGGCAAATACAAGGTCATGATGGAAAAAAAAGGAAAAGACAACTGGGAGTAATGTTTTAGCATATTAGCATCTCTTATTTGTACAACATCTATCAACGAAGGGACTTTGTTAATCGGGTTAACAATTTCCATTAAAGTCGGACGCGAAATTTATTATTAAGGAGATTTATATTTATGTCACCACAAATAATACATTTAGGAATAAGTGAACATATATCATCTAACAACACACTGACTATACTGTAATGAGCAACATTAGGGAAGATATAAATTGATCCGATTATGCATCTATTGATACCAGTTAAAACTCCCAAGAATATATATTCAATTTTGTTAGAAGACAAGGAGCACCTTACAATTTTGGCTTTCAAATTCTTTTTTATATATGTATATTGCAACCCCTCCACCAACTCGATTATGGCGATCAGATCTAAATAAGTTATAGCCACCAAGAGCAAAATAAGCACTGGTTAGACTTGAATTCAGCCAAGTTTCTGATATACATATAACGTCCATATTAACATTATCAAATAAAAACCTAAGTTCATCAATCTTTCTCACTATGCTTTGGGCATTAGAATGACATATGTGAAGACCAGTGCTCTGTTTGCAGAAAATATTTAGCATCGTTCGCAAATTTTCACTCCTACCATTCGAATTCCCATTGTTAGAGGTATTGTTCATAACACATTAAAGAAAAAAAGAACGAAATCAAGCACAGAAAAAAATATTCAGAAAGAGAATTAGCAATAAGAAAACAATAAACGATCATTGATGTTCCATTTACATAAAGACAAAAAAGGAAATACGTTGTTTTTTCTAAACTTTTCCTCAAATTTGGACTAAAATGCAGACAGAAGTTCCACGTCAAATTTTTGTCCAAAACGGTTAGGCAGCAACAAAAACTTTTCGATGGAGCTTGGCCTTACTTTAAGACTATTCTTTCGCAGAAGTTTCCTCTAGAATGAATTGTTTGCAGTCGAATTTTATTTTTTAACCAGCCGATCAGTGAGTCTTCCTCGTATATTTGCAATATAAGCAAGAAACAAATCTAATTTGCATCCATCCCTAAATAAATTCAATATTCTACGTCTACTGTTTTACCTAAGACATGTTTTTGCAGTAATCCAACATTCACACGTCCATCGGTTTGTTTTACTAATGCACGTGTTCGACAAAGCCTCGCCAAAGAAATGTCACAAAATAAAAATCTAACAATCCTATAATCTGTTACCTACCAGGCTACCAGCAAATACGAATGAGACGAAAAGGAAAAATGTAAACACAACCGAGTAGTGTCATTGCGCATGAACAAATTAAATAAATTTGTTTACAAAGCTAAACTATTCCTAATATTTCTCAGCTTTCAAAAAACGTAGAAATATGATTTTGGACTTAAAATATGAGTAATTTTTATTATAATATTCAGAGTTAATTTTATTTCACTGGACTGATTTTATATGGCGTTAAAGTCTCATTATTGAATTTTATAGTTTCTTGCATCTGGGTATAATGTATTTCAAAACTTTTTCTGCCGGCTAAAAGTACCGCTCACTTTGTTACTCCGCTAGGCAAAGGTGCATTTTATAAGTCAGGCGCTTATGTTTTGCGAATCATAAAAACACTTCTTATCTTCGTATTTTTATTATGGAACCTGTTGCCATAAGCGCCTGTCTGACAGAAAGCACCTAACCTGAGAGGAGAAACAAAGTAGAAATAATATAATTCCGTCAAATCCCACGAACGAGGTCTATTCGTAAAATGAATCAATCACCAAATTATTCTTTCAGTAAGTAGATTAATTGTATCGTGCGCTGTATGGCTATTCACCGTGAACGCACCAGCTGTAGCGGTCACATGTCCAAAATTATATTCAGACATTAATGCCATAAAATTATCTACCATATAAAGTCAAATTCATCAATATTAAAAAAGTTGTCATGTGTTTTATTTCGATTTAAAATTCTCCGCGTCTTAAATAAACATCTTTTATATTTCAAAAATCAAGGGGCACCGTAGTGCCCAGCCAAGTTCTTTAGCAATTTTGTCACTACACCCTTATTTACACGAACCAAATCAGGCCATTGTTACCCCCCCCCCCTCTAACTTCGCTTACAACAAAGCACAGCAGCAGGCTCCATACCAAATTTCGACTGTTTAACATCAGCGGTTCCTGAGTTATAAGGCCCCAAAATTATCAAAAACCGTAAGCACTGACTCACTGACAGATCATCAAAACTATGGAGCACTTCCAACCATCGTAGAACCTTGAAATTTGGTAGCCGGAGAAAAACAATATATTATATATTTTCTATTTAGGGGCGGGGTAGGTAGAGGTAAAGGGTGATCCATTTCGAGGTTCCCTACTTTTTTAAAGAAAAAAACACAGAAAATTCAAATTTAATGGAGAATGTTTATTATCATTTGAAAGAACATTCTTTGGCATTTATTTTTTGAAGATTATGTTGCTACGTCGCAGATGGTCCATCCGTTGAGTCCAATTTTCGATCACTCGTTCGATCATTTCGACTGGTAACTGGCGAATGACACGCGTGATGTTTTCCTCCAAGGCCTGAATCGAAGCGGGTTTGTCGGCATAAGCTTTTGACTTTACATATCCCCACAGGAAAAAGTCTAACAGTGTGATATCACACGATCTTGGTGGCCAATCGACCGGCCCAAAACGTGAAATTATGTGCTCACCGAAATGTTCTCTCAATAAGTCCATTGATTGATGCGATGTGTGGGAAGTGGCGCCGTCTTGCTGAAACCAAATGTCGCCGAGATCACGAGCTTCAATTTCAGGCATCAAATAGTCGGTTATCATGGCACGATAACGGTCGCCATTGACGGTTACGTTCGCACCGGCATAATTTTTAAAGAAATATGGACCGATGATTCCACCGGCCCACAAACCACACCAAACCGTTGTTTTTTCTGGATGAAGTGGCAGTTCTTCAATCTCTTCAGGTTGCTCTTCGTCCCAAATGCGGCAATTTTGTTTGTTTACTTACCCATTGAGCCAGAAATGGGCCTAATCGCTAAACAAAATTTGCCTCGAAAACGTCGGATCTTCTTGGAACTTTTCAAGACCCCATAGAGCGAAGCGATGTCGCTTGGGAAGGTCGAGCGGCTTCAGTTGTTGCACAAGCTGTATTTTGTACGCTTTCAATTTAAGATCTTGCCGCTATATTTTCTTCACAGCGTGCTGGACGTGGTCTATTCGGTCGAATATTATCCAATAATGAATGCTGGGTCTCAAAATGGGTGATGGTGTTGCGAATAGTACGCCCAGTAGGCCGATTATGTTGACCATAAGTTGAGCGAAGTGCACGAAACACATTCCTCACAGAACGTGAATTTTCATAATAATGTTGAACAATTTGTAAACGTTGTTCACGCGTAAGTCTTTCTATTATGAAATGCCAAACAATACTAAACAAAAATAACATGACAGCATGACACGACTCACACGTGATCACAAAAGGCTATTGAAAAAAGTATCTCTACTTGCATCACCCGTTAGTATATGTTTAAAACACATATGCATAGAACGCCAATTTCACGATTTTAAAAACTTGCCAAGTATAAGAATGTACCTAAATACTATTTGTGAAATTTTTAAAATTACAATACAAACTTGGCATTCTTTTTAAGATCTCAGTACTTTTTGTAGCAGACTTGTAAGGCAAAAGCGTTTTTGGTATAAAAGTACTTGGCTATTTTTTAACATTTATGTTTTTGGTGTGATCTTAGTATACATTGGACTAACGTGCTTTGGCAGAAATTAAAAAATACAAAATAAAATAAACTATAAATACTTGTAGTATGGATCCTCCACACGCAGCCAATCATAAAATGGAAGAATGCGTTAACCGGCTTTCGTATTGACTAATAATCCATGTGTTTCAAAATACCCACATAAAGAAGCTCACCTACAGTTAGACGGTTGCTGAGAAAAAATCTTGTCTTAATAAAAACTCCTGTGGGTCTGTGAACAATAAAAAAATATTTCTTGGCGGATTCACTTTGTTATTCACTATTATTCACTCTGTGGTACAGTACACGTGAGTTTAACATTAACATTACCGGAATAGTAATATTGATACTTTCGTAGAATAATTTCTGAAGAATGAAACGTGCTTGCGCCAGGCAAGTCACGATGCAGTAATGCACCTACGAGGTTATTGAAATTCTTCATTAATAAACGTAGAGGTATTCATCAAATGGAATTATGGATTTGTTCCGTCAAAAGATAGGTTGAGAAAATTGTTAAGTTTTTTTATTTTCGCCTCTGTCAATTTTCTATATGGAGACAAAGACTTTACCTCTTTATGTCCGCACAAGGCGATTTTAGATATCATTAATATTTTGAAGAACAGGAAGGAGTGCCGGGGAAGGAACACAAGATGTACGGTTGTTCAAAACGATTGTGGGATTGTTGTTGGTTTGTCAGCGAAAGGCAAATTATCAATGGCCAATGACCAATTTACAGGAACATAACGCGATTTTTCTTTACACCCTATCCTAAAGGTATATTAATTTTGATACATAGTTTGTAACACCCCTTTATATTCGTCGTAGACCCATAAAAGTATATATATTTTTGATTAGGACCAAATCCGAAGACTATTTAGCAATGTCCTTCCGTCCGTTTTAAGTCCTTTAAAATTAAGCTAGGAAGCTGAAATTTGGACCACATACTCCCTAGGGCTGCGAAATGGTTAAGTGTACAATTTTTTTTAATACGCCCACTAAACCGTTAGAGAGATAGAAAGATAGAGTGTTATAACCTTCAAAAGATATGTAAGCACTGCCCTCCTTTAAAAGTTTGTCATATAATTTTTCACTAAAATGCTGTTTTCTTCTAAAATTTTCATAGAAAGCAAGAAAAATGTTTAACAAGATATTTAGCCAATATTATTTTCCATCATATCGCCCATACAAAGTTTTTGGCCAAGCCCACTTTTGGAGGAGTTTTTTTTTTCAAAAATTATTATTTTTTTAAATTTAATAGAATGAAATAAAATGCTATCCATCATCTTCTTAATGCTTTTTTCTTTGGGGCATATAGGGATATGGAAAGGGGATCATGAAACATTTCGGCTGGGAATTTTAAATTAAATATGTAAGCGAATGTCATTGTCCGTGAAGAGTTGATGGGCCTATTTTTTTTTTCAAAAAAAAACTTAGTCCGATGATTCACATTGTCCGATGATTCATTGTATCTGCCTTCAGTAACTTACTTCATGTGGATTAATGTCTGATTTAAATTGTACGCGCCACCGACATTTTCCCTCTTTGCATTGTCCCTCCGAATTGAAGTCGAAAGCGGGTTAGAGCGTTGTTGTTTATTCGCTTTACAAGTCCCAGGCTTAACAACTCAAATGCCCAATGGACATTTTTAAAATAAATCTTGTAAAGTTCGTAGTTGAATAGTTTCCTCCAGAACGTCAAAGATGTCTTCATCCGATTTTCAATATATACCCATGCTTCGCGTCCATAGACTGGTCTTATACAGACTACATGCTTAAGTTTTTTTTTAGAAAGAGGGCCTTATTAGATAGTTTCCTTATTAAACTTAAGAAACAGCTATTTGCAAGAGTTGTTCTTTGTTTTCCGAAATGATAGCAATGCCGGGGTAGGCAAAGTTTCTTACTAGCAAATTTATAGCTGCCAATTGAGACAAATTGTCTGATTTCTCGATTTCGAGTGTCCCTTCTTGTTAAAAACATATATTTGGTTTTGACCTCGTTAATAATAAAATGTTAATAATGAAAGGATAGTGCTAGCTATGATCTATCGTTTCCCTCTTTAAGAGCTCCCCCGCATTATAAATTGCTATGGTGAATAAAAACCCATCATATTAGTGGCAGTACTTCTAATGGATTTCGGCATTAAGCTGCTAGTATTCACCAATAAATGCCTACATAGGATTTATAGAAATACTAAGTAAGAGAGGTTAATTTCCAACCAAGAATTTTTTATACTCTATCCCAGTTAATTTTGACACATAGTTTGTAACACCCCTTAATTTTCGCTTTAGACCCCTCAACATGCAATTCATATGCACACAATTTTATAACTGCTCCGCGGCATTCATTTTGAAAATAAATGCCATATAGGTAACAATTATGTCAAACTGGGCGTAAAACTCTACATTATTGACAGGCAATAGCACCGCGCCAATGCTTCGCATGAACTCACAGATACAAAATTCAAGAGAAAATCTGCCCGACTTCTTTGAAAATTTTCGCAAAAGTACCAGCACACATGGGGCCTCAACCTCACATCATTCAGTAGTCATAAGACCGGTACTTACGTATGAAGTAGTTGTCTGGTGGACTGCTGCTTTGGTCATTCTGTTTTACCTCACATTATCGATATTTTTAGTATACAAACGGCAGCCAACACAGCCGTTCGTCAGCTACATCACAATAGACCAACAACGCTACTGGCCATACTTCCATCCTCAATGAAAAAGGAAACTTTCCCAGTAAAATAGATAATACCCTTCCCAAATTTCATTTCGAAAAAATCGTTCATGCCACCATTCCATCCAAGTCAGATGGATAAAAAACTAGTAATAGGGTTGGTTGAAATATTTTCTCTGACAGACTAAATCTTAGTCTCTCCTAACTGATCATTGTAGTGTGTTCCAGACGGAAATAATTCTATAATGAAACAGTTTTTTCTTCGCTAAGGAGGAACGGGATGTCCTCCAATGATATCGGCATTTTCTGGCATAGTAAAGCTGCACTCAAGTTCTTGGAATCAATTCTTCTCCTCAGGAGATGGTTTAATATTTAATATTCACCTTTTCTGGGTGCTGGGGCACAGGGACATTTTTTTAAACTGTAAGGCTCATGAACTCGGTCGCTCTCATTGGATAAAGGAGAGTTAGGTATACCATGGGCAACTTTTAAACAGTTGCTAAGGCTGCTATAGAGTAAACAAACTAAAATAGACAAGCATAATCACATGTCTAGCGACGAAACGGATCTGTCCTACGCTGCATTTGAAACGCTCTAAAAATTTGCTCTCTCTAAGCAGACGACACATTAGCACCATTATAGGTGTCATCACTGGACACTGTTTTATAGGCGGTCATGCAACAAAACTTCTTTATGGACAAGGAGTAGGGGAAAACCATCACCCACCTACTTTGTACATGCCCTGCTCTCCCCAGAAAGAGGATGCTCCATCTCGGAGGCTTCTTCTACGAAGATACAAGTTATCTAACAAATATTGACATTGATATCTCCTTCGCTTCGTGAGGAGCTGCAATTGATTCAACGAGTATCCTGGATCCCTGTGGTATCTAAACTTATCGATACTGATCTATGTGTGTCGGTCTTATGCCGACAGCCACTTCAATCTAAACTAACCTAACCTTACCACCACATGATTAGCGTCAGTGACAAAAAGATACAAAACCGAGAGGCCTACACTTTATCCAGCTGATGGAGATGTATGTGTATCGGCAAGTGCTCCAAGTGGTTTTGCATAAGGCTATTGTTGGTGAGATTACAAAATATACTGAGCACCAAATATCTGCATGCTGTCTAATTTACTGTCACTACAAAACGTTTTGCCAATTAAAATACCAAATGTATACAAAACAAAAAAAATTCTTGAAAAAAAAAAATTGGTACCTTCCTTGAGAGCAAACGGATTATATTTTCTACAAGAGTAAAACATTCATCATGCTTAGTGCTGAAATCGTTGAACTACTGAGTCCCACGAACACATTCACTGGAAAACATCCGATGTGAAAATGTGATTAGTATCTACAATGAGCTCGCTGGCATAGTAATTACCGATCAAAAGCAAATCGGTACTATATTAATTCAGCTAGGTACAAGATATAGATCCCGAAGGCAAGACATAAATCACACTAAGTGCCAAACTACATCACGTAACCAGTTTGTCAATTAATTCTAAACGCGGAAGATCTTGCTTTATGTAGATGATTCTAATGTGATCACCTACTAAAGAACGTACAAGTATCTGCATTTTAAAGTTAAACCATGCACTACAAACGATAAAACAACAATAACAACAACTAAAAGCACACGAGTATAAGCATGGTAAATCGATTATAGAACCATAAAGAAACTTTAACTTGTCTGTTAATGTGGCACGGTTTTAATTTAATCATAACGCTGCTGTACTGCACACTGTAGTTGCATTAATATTCTTTGGTTGCACGAATTGCCATCGCTTATTGTGAAAAGTTAATAAACGGATTGCAATCCATGACTAATTGAGTCGACTTCATTTGCCACAATGATGTAGTTTTCGATTTTACCAGATTCATTGAAACGAAGGCGTGAATCCAGGTGCTTTGTTTGAGCAAAAAATATTGCCAGCTAGTTTCTTCTATTTGTTTTTCTGTTTTTTATGTTCTAATGAGTTATTTCTTTTATGTATATGGTTCGCGTTCTCATGTCTTGCAAAGTTGAATTCCAGATGCGGAGTGGTTCACTTTTGTAATGGTGATGGTGACATTGAATTGAAGTGTCCATACATAAGTCACTCACTTGGTACACGAGTTGAAGAATTCTAAATGTTTTCCGCATTGTTGGGGTTGTAAAGTTGAGTGTATTGTTTCTGGGATTTTCCGCAATCATCACACGTGAGAAGTTTTAATAAACCAAACTAAATGGTTGGTACTGAACGGCGCGGCTGAGGGATAAACGGAGATGAATAGCAAAAATGTTTTTGAAGAACTGTTGAAAGGACATCTGGAGTCTATTAAAAGTCCATATTTGATCCTCAATTTATAGTTCTGCTTCTTCATACCTACATGAAGGAAAAGGTGTTTGCAAATTGATCTTCTAAGGGAATATTTTTGTACTGCCTTCAGACAAAGCATTTGGCAAGCTTTTATACATTTTATTTTTATTTCTGAAGTAAGCACTGGGCAACCCTAAAAAGAAGATTTCGATGGGGAATAGCTGACGGCAACGTCGCGTTCCACTTCGGGGTCTTTCCTTCTCATTGTCACTCAATGTATTCCAGCCACGGCGACAGCCCTTTATACCGGTAAATATTGCAAATAAAAAATTAGAAACTTGATTTTAATATTTTGAAATAAGTAGCTTCCCAAGTGATCTGTTCTCCAAGACAAAGAATTCTTATATTTTTTGTCAATTGTGGACCATTTCCTGGCCAGCTCGTCAGGTCCCTAGGTGCCCGATATGCAGAAACGAGTCCAGAAAACAGAAAAGACAGTCCCTGGTTGAATAGCAGTATACAAACTTTAATCAATCAACTCAATATGGCATACAGAAAAAAGTCATATTTGATATCAGAGAATCGAAAAAGCATTTTTAATTCTTCGCTGCTGTATCGTTCTTTGGCTGGGCATAGGCTTTGGGAGAATCTAAGGAATATAGGTGTTGGGAAACATGTAAATAATATTTCATGTAATGAAGATCTGAGTTAAGTTTTGCATTGGTCCAGAAATCCCTTAGAAACTGTTCAATAACACACAATAACAGTTAGTTGGGTAAGCGACAAATCTAGGAGTAGTATTTAACAAAAGCTTACATGGACAAATCACATACAATTAGCCATCGGAAAAGTGTATGGTGGATTACGAAACGAAAACTCAACGTGGTATATAATAGTGTGGGAAAGTATGACCGCATACTCTAATGCTAAAGCTTAAAAAAAAAACTTGCAAACACGAAAACCTTAATACCTTAATAACAGAATTCAGTTTCCTCGCTCCTCTAGAATTGTACCTTGTTTCGAAATCTCCCAAATCATTATATTATTATTATTGTGTAAGTCAAACTGTTATCAATTAGTAAAATAAATAAATAAAAATGCGTGATATGCTGTAAGCCAAATGTCTCGAATTATTTGCAAAGCGGCAAACAAGCTTGGCTTGGACAAATACTGGTCTTTTTGTCGACTGACTGTCAATCAAGGGTTTTGTTATTTTGTATTAACACTTGGAATACACTACAGTGATTAGGAAACCTGATAGAGATATGAATCTTAAGTTCATCTTTATTGAATATTTCATTAATAACAACAACGCACAGTAGGGGGTAGATAATTATCTTGCCTTTCGAAGCGATCAACGCTCTTTTCTTATCAAAATGGCTGTTAGAGACTTTTTTTTTTTTACTAACGCGTTTCCCACTTCCCTGTCATTGATAAAGTGAACCAATATAGGCGTGGAGAATTCATTCCTAAATATATGTATATATAAATTGCATTGAAAATTAAGACCACCTTTAATTCACGCCTAGCTTGTGAGAGTTAGGAGCATCTCGGGCTGCGCGTAAAGAGTCGTTTTAGGACCATTGCCGACCAGCGCTAAGTTTCGATCACCTTCTTTGAGGTATCTTGGATTAGTGAGTTTTAGACATGATCTTCCATGGCCTGGCAGATTCCATAGTGTTTTTCATGTCTTTACAGATTCTTCGCGTGTATGTGCGTTTATCACTTGCTTAATAATCTTAATTGATGGCAAATTTCAAGAAATTGTATGCGTTTAAAGAGCAGGCTTTTAAGTCTTCGAAAAAAATCCATTGTCATCCAAGAAAGTGGCCCAGTTGGAAACTTAAGTTGTTCTTTTTCAGTCACGATGTCAGAACTATGGTAGGTCTAGTTACACAACAAATGGCTTTCATGTTAGAAGATCTTGAAATCTACTCACGTTAACTACGTGTTTGAACAGAAAGGAGAACCCATTAAGGAGCACAAAATATCTTCTAGGTCGCGCTGCCAACTTTCCTCAAATATACACAAAACAAAAAAAAAGTCTCAGCCAGGGAGGGCAGAAATCATTCTTTATGAGCTGTTGGTTTCAACGTTAGGCCTTAGCCAAGTCGCATAAGGAACAAGAAATTTAAGGTGCAATGCAATAAATACAGGGTTTTTCAACAGGGACAGCAAACGACGCCATATTTCTTGCCGCTCTTTTGACATTTCTCTTCAGTAAGGTTTGCCATTTTATAATGGAAAGATATACGAGCCAACAACGAGTCGAAATTATGAAAATTTACTACCGAAATTCGGAGTCAGTGGCCTCAACGTTAAGAGCGCTACGTCCAATTTGTGGTCGTCATAATCGTCCTAGCAGATCAACAATTGAGCGTCTAGTGAAAAAATTTGAATCCACAGGCACAGTAAAAAAGTTCCCGTGCCAGTGAGACAAAGAAGTGCCCGTAGTGTCGAGAATATCGCTGCCGCTGAGGCTTCAGTTGAAGAAAGCCCAAATATGTCTCTCACACGTCGTTCTCAAGCGTTGGGCATCTCTGTAACGTCGTTGTGGCGAATTTTGTGAAAAGATCTTGGCCTACATCCTTACAAGATTAAATTGACGCAAGAACTGAAGCCGCTTGACCACCAGCGTCGTATGTTCGTGAATTGGGCTGAGCAACAACATGAAAATGATTCAGATTTTCATCGAAAAATCATCTTCAGCGATGAGGCTCATTTCTGGCTGAATGGCTTCGTCCATAAACAAAATATGCGGTATTGGTCAGGCAGCAATCCACACGTACTCCATGAGTTATCACTGCATTCCGTCAGTTGGGCTACGTCAAGTTTATGGTCTATACCAACAAGCCAGCGACGATTGATGAACTTCGTACGAATATCGAACGGGAAATTGCAGCAGTATCAGCCGATTTATGCTTGAAAACCGTCGAAAATTGTATTCAGCGTCTGGACTTCTGCAAGCGTGCCCGTGGTGGCCATGCAAAGGAAATCGAGTTCCATACAGAATGGCATCGAACGTACTTTCACAGGCATAAAGAATTTCATTGATATCCAAAACTGTTTTTGTTTTATTTAAAAAAAAAATTGGAGCGCTCTTATTGAAAAACCCGGTACAAAAACCAAATTTGGTTTCATGCTACTCTTCAGTATTAAACGCGGTCAGCACTGGGATATGTGAACTATTCCCTCAATTCAAGGTGTTCCTGTATAAGTTTTTTAATGTACAATATGCCAGGAATAGACCTGGTAATTTAGATAATACTGAGCGCATCCTACCCCTTGCCTATACTTTCGCAAGCAACACTAAGACTTTCTTTTGCAATTCTGGGCAGACTTCAATTTCCTGAATAAGCACCGACTTGTCCAAAACATCTAATGAACTTACCAGTCCTTTCACTTTCTATTGATAAATCTGAAGATCATTTTTTTCTCTTTTTCTTTGTCGGCGAAGTTATGATAAGGAGCCTTGATTGATCTGCATGGTTCAATCTCAAACAAAATCGACAAGCCTTCTGTTTTTGAATCTCTTCATCACTGAGATCAATCAACTTCCTTTTTTAAGTTTTTTTTAAGAGGACGTCTCTGCTTCAATGAAAAACATTTGTACAATTTTTTTTTTCTAATTCGCAAGTATTTGTTTAAGAAAAAAAAAATAAACAAAAACATTGCATAAGCGCAATCAAAATTCAAATCACCAAGATTTTCAAAGACCATATATAAAATAAAATCACACTCGTTCGCGTGATAGATTGATTGCCGATTTCAGTGCATCCAATTTTGGTCAACATGACACATGTCAAGCAACTTAGACATCCAATACCAATAAAAGTCATACCGTTAAGTAACTCCGACATCAATAATTTGTCCGTCTCGCAGACGTGCAAAGAAAACTCGAATTCCCAAAGAAAAAAAAATATTTACTGACACTTGACTAGCCTCGGAGGAGGCCCACTCATCAAGGGACTCGTGCTGAGTTTCGACAAAGGAGCACTTGTCTGTTTGCCTAAATGGAACTTAAGTGGGTATTCTATCTATAGAAAATCAACATAATATTTATAAAAGTCTACCCCCAGCAATCGATCAGAGATCAAGAGCTCCAAGATGTTGCATCAACTTTCACCCAACTTCAGTGTAAGAAGTCTTCACGATATTTATTAAAGTATTTTACTTGAAATACTATCTTAGCTTCGTCGTGAATTGTATTCAAAATGCTGTTACGGTAGCCGGGCTACAAAGAAAGTGCACCGGCGAAATTAAAAAAAAAAATCATATATGGAACTGGATTTTTGTTTGTATTATATCGGACCGGTTACGATACTATACTGGCTTTGATGATGCTCTTGACTGTGACTGTGCCACGCAAAGTTTATGATATATAAACGAGAAAACTGTATCATTATGCATACCTACGTGGGAGCTGCGTCAAAGTCTTGATAGTTTTATTATGGGCAAAAAGTGAAATTAAATTGATTTTCCTAAAACGGTGGTAAAAGCAAATTTCTTTTACTGAAACGAAGTATTTTCTTTTCACGTATCAAAACGATACAAATTCTTGTTGTCGCTGCATCAATGAATGAATAATATATTTATAAGGACCAGAGGCTGAAAATTTTTCAATTAACCTGTGAACCTATATTAGGGTTAGTAAAAGAAGAACAAGAAAAAAATAATCCATATTATCTACTACGGTGGAAAGCAACAAAAACCACTTGTATAGCCATTACGGGTATGATCTGTACCACCACTACGGCAGCATTGGACACATTTCTGCACCTAACACGTACTTTGCTCAAGATCATAAAATTTGTGCGCAACAGTGCAAACCGAATCACTAATTTGGGTCGATTTAAGTGCAGTAGTTTGGGACACGGCGCTGTCCTAGCGGAGCTACTGAAAGGCAATCCAATTTTAACGGATGAAATCGCTTCTTGGTCAAAAGAAATTGCGATTTTCACAGATGGTTCAAAAATAGTGGAAGGAACAGGTGACGTGAAATAACGCCAAACGTCATTTAGCATTATTTCCACTCCAAAATCGAACCGGCTGCGGAAAGAGGGTCGATATCCCTTAATCCCGCGTAGCGTGTCACTAAGGTATTGTTGCCTAAGGCACCTTATTTATTTGGTATTATTTCGTTTAGAAATATTTCACATCACCGAAGGAAGAGGTACTCGTTTCTTCTCAGAAGATCCAGAACTAAGAGTACCTATATGACTACCGGACACGAGCAGTAAAGTGAGTATGCTCAGGCCAGATTTGAGCTAAAGTTGAGATAAGGCCGCACTTAAAGCCGCACAAGGACAAATATCCTTCCTCAGCAAGGTTAAAACGAGGGCATTAATAGCGGCCAGACTGTCGCGTACATATAACTTTTCGCCTTACAAATGTATTCAGTTCGTAAGAACACACTTCCACTCCTATCCCAGCCACGTCTATTTTGAACCACCACGCCGGTTGGTCCAAATAAGTTTAAAAAATTATTCCGAAACAATTTTACTCGCAGTAAGATCTAGATGGAAGATTTGAAGAGGCTGCTTCTATGTCTTCTTTGTAGTGAAATTGAACATACGCCCCTGGGTAATAAATTGAGGATTATGCTGATTTTAAGGCCTTGTTAGTCACAAAATGTAGTTCGTTTCAATTAGCTTTGCCAATTTTTAAACACTCAAAGTATTGGTAACTGGAAATTCCGTCACTAGAGAAAACACAGGCAGCACAAGCTGCAAAAACAACTCTCATTGCAGCAATACGAACCGAGTCAAACGATAGCAAATTAAGTGTAATTGACTAATCTGTGCCCATCAGGTTGTCGACCGATGAACATGTGTTAATCTTTGTACCAGGCTATCTCATTTTATTACTCGATTTAACTGACAGGATTGAGTGCTTTCAATTGTTATAAGCGAAGTTGGTGAGGTGGGGTGTTGATTCCTGTAAATAAAAATAAATACTGTTCCGCTTGACTGAAATAATGAATTCCAATAAATGTACTAAATGTTCTTTTGGATCGTTTTCATCAAGAAATTTATTCTTAAAAAGTTTGCAAGTCCAATACCAATACCATAATTTCTAAACTAAATTTTTCACTGGACATAAAATCTTTAATTTAATTCATCTTCTTTTCAGACAAGTTCCCCGAAGAGGACTCTGACATGCTGATGGAGCCAAATGACTTCTCACCGGTCTCAGTGATACGTTCGCAAGGTCGTCAATACTTCCCATCTACTACGGCGATCTACCGAGATGATCAATCGCGCACCGAAATCGATCCCCCACATGCAGCCCAAAATTTCTACCCTTCATACTATAGAGATGCACCGCCCTTGGGACATTCACGTCCATACTTTCCCCAACAACTTCCTTTAGATGGGCCACTTCCGCCACCGCAAAAGTTCGCCGCTCCACATCCGACCCGCGGCTACGACCCAGCAATTTTGGGATCTGGAGACTTTGGTGTTATTCGTGGAGGTACCTTCTATCCAGAGGACGAGATGCCGTATCACCCCGAGGAGAACAGCGAATTCAATCAGTTTTATGGTGACAATGCCAACAACGGCCATGGTCGACCACAAGGCGACGGTTTGGTTCATAAATTCACCTATCCCGAGGAACAATTTGCTAATTTCAGAGACTTTGCCGACATCAATACTCCAGCTGACTCTGCCTTCTCACAGTTTGTTGTGGTCTATGCCGCAAAGAACGCCACCACATCTTCCGCACACCATCCTCGACCGAAGAATATCTTCGAACAGCTAGAACTTCTCGACAGAGAGAAGGCGCTCGAAGACAAAAAGAATCGCATCAGCAAGTCAAAAGTTAAACTTAGCAGCACAAAGCTTGAGAAGAAGTACAAAAAGAAATCCACTCCCAAGGACCTGGACTATGAACCGCTGTTGGCGCTGAGCTAAGCAAGTAGCGTTCCTTTGCAAGAATCGCCAATTAAATTATCTATGAAACTAAGTATGCGTGGTGAGACTTTTGACAGCTCTATTCCTCTCTATCTCTCTCCCTCTCTCTCACTTGAAAATACCACGCTTCATTGGAACATTGATGAATTAAAACTTTATAATTATTATTTTTTTAATTTTTTTTGTTTTTAAATTATACAAACAAATGACTATTTTATTAATTTTATTTACCATTAAAACAAACACAAAAAAAAAACTATCGATTACAGCACAACATTTCATCATCAAATCGATCGCATAATTATTTAGTAATTTCATCACAGATACATCGCAATTCATCAACAAAGTGTATTCATGTTTTTTTTTTTTTTTTTTGTTTAAATAAATGCAACTATATACTTAAATTAAGTTGAAAAGTTAATAAAAAAAGAACAAACAAAATATTAAAAAATATTCCACTATGTGTAAATTAAATTTAAATAAAAAGAATTATGTAATTCTTTTTTTCTCTAATTCATTTAGATAATGTAAACAAAATCAGATAACAATAAATTTCTGTAAAAACTTAGCTGTTAACTTTTAGAGAAATATTTTATCGTAAGGCACTTAGATTTATCTTAATGTTATGTTTACCTAAATAAACTGATTAAAAACTTTTTATATATAATTTTGTGTTTAATTTTAGTTAGCCATTTTTTTTTTTGTTTTCTTTGAAGTGAAATTGTCTTATTTTGCATTGGATGGTAAAACGACTGCGGGGGTTAGGTTGTTTAAAAGCGGCTGTTGGCAAAACTAACAAATGTCCGGGGTACTCATTAAATCAGAAATACTACTCCTATAAAGGCTTTAACTTCAGAAATATATACTAGTTACTAGCTTTAAAACAAAGTCCAACCAACTAAGGGGGCGAACAAAGGAGGATCTGGTCAAGTAAGGGTTGGACAATTCTTTGACCAAGTAGAAGGTATTTTCGGGGATGGTTGCGTTTACGAGAAAAGGTAATAGATTGACATTTGGCGATGTTAAGCTCGAAGGAAGCACCAACTGAAAAAATAATCGAGGTCTTGTTGAAGGAGACTAGAGTCTTCGGGTAAAAAAAATCGTTTTAAAAAATTTTGTATCGTCAGCGTAGAGGGAGAGAGGGAAGTGTTGAATGACCCTCTCAAGACTAATATTAAAAATGAAGTGAAGCGGACTTATATGGCTGCCCTGTGCGACACCAGAGGTTACCATGAGGAAGGATCTGAAGCGAACAGTATAAGAACGATTTTCTACGTAAGAGGATATCTATTCTAACAATATGGGTTCAAAGCCAGGGCAGACAATATGAAAATTATTAACTGATCAGATATCCTATCGATAGCCTTAATCAAATTAGTTGCAATAACATCGACATCGTTGCAATTCTTTAAAAAAGAGAGGGCAAAACCTCGATGAGGTTTGGAGTAGTTGACCTGCCTTTCAGGAACCCATGTTGGCAGGGGAAGATAATGGACTTACATTTAAAGCTTCGTATAAAATACCTTCGAAAAGTTTGGGTATATGAGAATGTTTGATTCCTTGAGGTCTTCCAAGCCTGGGGACGTTCTCCCTGTGAAAGAGGTAGACGAAAATATTTAGGCAGGGGTAGTTAAAGGTTGGAAGAACATTTTTTTGAGCCGTCTGGGACGGGTATAAATTCATCACTGAGATTTTTTAACCTAAATTCGATAAGAGTAGGATCAAAGTTTTAAGAGTAAAAAGGGTCAAAGGAGCAAAATCGCAAGTGGCTTCAAAATTAAATATCTCAAATAAGATGTTGATATGACATAAGCAATGTAAAGGAAAATATTATTTCTTCTGAAAACATTATTTAGTTTCTAATGCAAGTATTAACAGAGTTAATTGTAGTATTGTGGGTCAGCGTACGCCAAAGTAGGCGTAACAGAGGTAAGCAATTATGGTAAGCCCTTACTTTACAACTTTTTTTTTTACAAGATTATCACATATCATAGGTTTCCAAAAGTGTCGGTAACATCATGTATAGCGCGCAAGTCTTAACTAGCAAGAAAAGGATCCGAAATGGATTTTAATAGAACACTTCAATCGATCACACCGCCACTCTTCAATATCGCAGAAGGAGTGGGATACAAATCGCTGCCTAAGCTGGTAGGTGGTTTAACTGGCCATAATATTCTCAGAAAGCACATGATGAAACGTAATCTCAAATTTGAATATATTTGTAGAGGCTGCGGCGAAGCAGAGTTCCACAAGGATGTCTCACTCTCTGGTCTTCAAAGGTTGGTGGAGACGTTTGCGTGGCTTGACGGAATTGAGTAGCTACTCGTTGCAGCTTGTATATTCAGCTCCGATTTGATATGACTTTTATCTTTCAACAAACAATGATTGCACAGTAATTCCAGGGACAGCTTTTAGAACTGTCGATAAATGTTCAAGAACAACCCCACCCTAGGAGACATGGCACCCACTCAGCTCATGCCAGGTAACGGTGCAATGGGAATCAAAAATTAGCTATAGGATAGAATGAATACACAGTTCGTGTGAGTTGACATTCAAATGTATGTTCCATTGACTCCACAAAAGAAAAGCGTTTCCAATTTTTGTTTTTTGCTTTAAATGATCATTTTTTATTGAAATTAAATTAAATTGATATTGAAATTACACAGATAGATTATTTTCATTTTGAATTGTTGTCATTTTGTGTTGTTTCAATTTCAAAATTATCCAGAAGATACAGTTGTTGTTGAATGTGGACCTCTATGATAAGCACCACGTTCGCCACTTTGACCTAGGACTTCTGCACAAATTTATATTAATAGAATATTTTTCATATGACTTTTGGAAACGTACCTTTTATAGTATCGGATTGGAAGCCAAGCTTTGCCGCTAGTCCAGCTGCCAATGGAACGTCAGCAACTGGTTGCAATGGGGAAGAAACCTGCAACGCGAAATTTTATTTTAATGCAACATTTTTCGAACTAAAGGACAATTCTATACCGCAACACCAATCAACATCAAAACGATGAGGAAAGCTAGAGAACTGCACTTGATGTAAGCCATTGTTGAATATTCAGATGTAGAAGATATCTGTTGTGGATCAGTTGGAAGCAAATAGGTTTTATAGTCACCGCGAATGAAAAGATTTGACTTGTTAAATAGCTTCATAGAGCATGAAGCAGTAATCGATGCGATTTTTTTTTGCGAAAATAGATAGCTATAGAATTTGTGTATTTTAATTCAATGTAGACTTTTTCGTAGAAGATAATAACTCTAATTTTCACTAATTTCTGACTGATTCCACAGTTTTAAAAAGTAGAGTAGTGCTAAATTTTGGATAAAAAAAAAACAAAATTATAAAATAATATTTTGAGTTTATTGGACATATCCGTATTATTTTATGCGAAAATTGCAATTGTATTTGGCAGCACGAGGCTCAAATTATTTTAATTGCGTTATTCAATTGTTTGTTGTTCACTATTTTGTAAAACTAACGAGTTTATTAAAAATATTTACATTATGTAGAACGTTAAGTACCCCGGACCCTTAAAAGGAATTAGTCCACGACTGGTTGATTGACATGTATAGAGCCTTCCTTTAAGTTTAGCGGACATTTTTCGGTTACAGAAGCAAACAGAGTGGTCAAGTCAGTCGTCATCCCCGGTTGCTTCGCTTTTGATGAATCACTTTTCCATTCATATAAATGTTTGGAATAGGTCGAAGTGCGTCAGAGAATGGGCAGTATTAATACTCTGTATTTTTGGGCTAATACAATACGTATCCAACACCCAAACATCAACCCAAACATCAAGTCCCCATTGGAGCGAGATCTGATCCTCACTTATGATAACTTTATCATCACGAAAAACTGCTATAGCTTGGGGACTGTCACTCTTCCTTAAAGTAGATAATCAGTAGATAAATCGGACAGCAATAAAAAGTAAATCTCGATTGTCTTTTCTCCCTCGTAAATGTCTTATTTGGGATCTTTGAAAAAGCTTCAGAACTGTCAGCTGTCGGAATATTCTACCAGCATCAAAAAGGTAAATCTACTGAAACGGCAAGTTCCATTTCCTTGCTTTCTTTATGGATATTGATTATATGTTTGATAATCTCACTTCAAGAGCTTTGTCGTTTATTTAGGGGGTGAGCTCTCCACCACCTTGTGGAATCTTTAAGAGAGAGAGAGAGAGCCATACTTGTAGCTATGACCAGAGTTGTGACTTAGTTAACTAATTTTTTTTAGTTATTTATACGGAGGTCCTTGGAACCTTGTAAAACGTCCTTGTAACCTTAAAGAGTAATATTTTGGAAAATGTCCAAAATGTGACTAATGTGTTAGGGTGTGATCAGACGGTCATCCAAACTTGTCATCCGGATGACACCATTGACACCCTGACGTCATTATGATGTAGAATTCATCCGAAAGTGGTTATTCCGTCTGACGTCAGCATGTCATCCGGATGACAAGTTTGGATGACCGTCTGATCACACCGTACCTTTAATTATTCCACTAAATCTGCGACTAAATTAGTTGGAGTTTTTAATTGTTAGTTGCAAATGATTATTGGGCATGATAATGGCTATTATGCTTGTATTATTTTCAACAGAAGTAGCTTACCAACTCTATGGGATCGTATGGAAACAGAGAAAACAGAGATGATGCTGTTTACAACAGGAAGAATCATTCCAAATACAAAACGGCCGGTTTTTTGGTCACTCAATTTACCTTGTCTATCAAAGCATCACTCTTGACCCGAAAATTTTATTTGTGCAACACAAGTAACCTCTATGGCTATCTACGTGGATATTATGTGTGTACTTTACGTATAGTGAGGTTGTTTGGTGGCCAAGAGCTATCACTCTAAGAATACATCAGACTAAGCTAATGAAAGGAACTCCCACCCCTACTATGAACGTTTGGCTTTGTTTACCTCCTCTGAAATTCTTTGTCGGGAGTGAAGACAGTTAATCTTATTGTCGCATGTGTGGACGCAGAGACTAAAGATGTTATATTCAATGACCTTATTGATGACTTGCGTGGCCAAAGGAAAAGAGCACTCGACTCCATGTGCTCACTACAAATTGATCCAGTTGCGCCTGGGATGGAAACGATAGATGGATCGCTTTAAGTCCGATTCCAACGCATATACAAATAGTTCCCTCATGAACAACCTCTCTGCAAATGTACATATCAGATCGAACAGAAGGAAAGATCCTTAGACTTACAATCCTTAATTGGTATTGTTACTAGTTTAAGTCCTTTCAACGAGCATTTAAAACCATTGGGGTTAGAATGAACACAATGTAAAAATGTACGTTGAAAAGTCCTTTACAATACTGCTCCCACGTGTTTAAAATTTGTTCGTCATACATTAACAGGTATGCCTGGAACATAGTTTATGATGGTTGTGGCCTTGTTTAAGTTGTTTTATCGCAGCTTGTGGGTAGTCTGATTACCATTTGCAGGTGAAGAAGGTAATCTTCCATCGCACTTATTCTTCGCGAAACGTTCACAACATGCAACGGTCCCCTTGACCAAGCTTTAAACGCCTTTCCCTTTTCACTAACCGCTACCTTATGTTTCATTGCCGTATGCCGTGTTAAGAATTTCCTTTTGCAATCCTAAGCAATCCTATATTTATTGTGCTCTGCCATCTTTATCCTCAACTTCTTTGATGTTGTATAACTGGTTACTCCAAGGTTACCCAAGAGTGTAGCAAGGTTACTTTGCAAGACTTATGATGCATTCACCAAAAGAGTTTTTGAAACCGTACCCTAGTTCCTCATTTTCATCATAGACGACTGTCTTTCCGACATGTGCGTTCGAATCATCACATAGGTACAAACAAACAACTCAATACAGTTCATACCCCAACTCCTTTCCATCGTAAAATATCTAGCAAGCTATAATATGTACTATTGTATTGCACTGTATTTGAAGTGGAGTCATCCAAAGATGACAAGCACTTACACTTAATGGTCCAATGTACTCCAGTAAGGCTGCCGAATATGACAACAGAACAACTAGTATACATCGGAATTCGAGGAACTTAACCTCCCACTGGTTTTGGCGAAGCGAAGGAGGTCAGCTAGTTAGATTTTATTTAAATCGTCTTCGTACTTGAGGAGTTATTTGTCGAGAGTAGCCAATCTAATTCTGGCAAAGCGGGACAGTCACAGATGAAGTAAATCTTCCAGACAGCAATCGCATAGGCCCGAGCTTCTAACTCTGATGCTTTTTAGATGCTCACTGAGAGCGCTGAAACCAGTGACAAGGCCAATTAGGGCTTTCAAGTCACATCTACTCAGTCCAAGCTGATATTTTGATCTGTTCAGTTTGGGACCGTCAACTAACAGTTTCAAATGCCTGCATGATTACAAATCATGCCAGTACTTGGTGTACTGTAGACGTAAGCGCTCAGTAATTTAAATTTGTATTTGGTTGCGAACGTTGCTTTCGATACCGGTGCGTCCGGATACACAGGTTAGCGTTACAGAGTTACATCTGCCCAGCCTGTTCAGATTGCATATAGCCTCCACTACAATTTTGGAGGTAACCGTTGCGGCAGAGCAGGGTTTAATACCAGCTTGGCTATCTGAGCAAATGTAAAAGGGAGTGCCCTTCACTCTTCTCTTTAGAAGACTGTTTGTAGGATGAGGCCGCCTTTGAATGTTGCATTTTGATTTGTGTAACCAAATATTAGTGATGAGTTAGCCATAGAGCTAATTACCACCACAACTTCCATCCTCTTCCCCCCCCCCCCCCTCCTTTCAAGTCAGAAAAATAACGTGCCAAATAGAAAATGAGGTCGTTGGGAGAGGATCTCAAGGACCGAAATAGAGTAATCATCCACATAGTTTGCTATCATTGAACTTATTTAAGTTATAGACCTTCCACTTATCGGTAGAGAGATCGGCGTTTTGACGCTTAAGAAGTTTGATGACGGTTTAAGTCTTCAAATCAGCTCCAGGGACGAAGACTTTCATATTTGTGTATCCCCTAAGCTTAGACGGGTGAAGCTCGGACGGCGTCTTTCCAATCGAGCTTAGGGAAAATCCGAGGAAGCTCAGATATCACCCAGGCATTCGTGGCATTATCCAAACAGCAGATGATAAAGCATCCGTTGGACTTGAAAACGCGCTTAAATCTGTGGCCACAAGCTATAACAGCTTAAGTAATTTTTTGTCATTTTTCAGGGGACACATTTTAAGTTTTAAATTTGTGTAATAGCTTATGTCGTGTTAGGCTATTCACTCGGCTATAACTTTTGAACCTCCTGAGATAGCACAATGAAAAAAATATGGCATTCGAAATAAATACAGGAGAATCGAGTGACATCAGTTTCTCAATTTCGTCCTAAGTCGAATTTAGCGGTTATGGTTTGTGGCCACAGAAATATAGGGCAATTGCAGGCCTTAACTCGTTCTCTCGTTCTAGAACGCGGATATTTTCAGCAGTAAATTTCCTAAGATGGTCATGTGAGAAAAGAACAGCCAACCGCAAACTTGCCAAGGCCTAGTCTGAATACTTTCGTTTCTTGTACACACATTGCCCAGATTCATTCAAAGTTCAAACTCAAGAGGCTCGGTGCAGTGTCCCAAAAAAGGAAAAAAGTTCATAAGAAGCGGCAAAGATGCCTGCCCTTTCTTCGAGTTATATTTAAAACTTCACAAAAGTTAATAAAGAACGAATATATTTTAGCTCTCGGACATTATCGTTTGTCTCTTTTTGTTTGTCTGTCGAAATAAAAACAATTGTATTTGTAAAAAAGACAATACACACCCAAAAACAAATTACGTTAAACTCACTTCACGTGGCACCATTCGTATATCCAACATCACAGTTAATAAAAGATCAATCTCAACTATAACATCAAAGTAGCTACTCAAACTCAGATTTATTGCAAACCACTCCCTCAATCGCTCCAAAACAATTCAGTTCAGCTGTTCACTTATTGTTAAGAAAAAAAATATTAGCCTACTCCTTAAAGCAAAGTAACAATCCTTTGGTTTGGTGTTGCAAATAGGGTGCAAATTTCCGCATTTCAGCTGGAGGCCATTGTATATACATATATATATGTGTGTGTATTCCTTCAGCCAATATCTGATGTCTATTTGAATTGCATATTCACGCCTGAAGGAGAAAGAACAACAAATTAATTACCACGGATACCTATCTACTGTGTGTTCTAATTTATTGGTCAACTCGCGCCAAATCTTTGCACTCTCGGTGTAGGTTGGAGTCGATCGGGCAATGACCATGGATCAACACTCGCCGACAACAAGACAGACAGCTACCACATTTTATCACTGGCATAAGCAAGTTTGGGTACCTACGGTTCTATTGGGGGACAAATATATCTAATAGGCGTCTACCAAGCGAACTGCTCTCGAGTTTGTCTCCACTGCACAGAATGGTCATGACTCAAACCTCCAATTGACTGGAAAAGTTGACGCACAAGTAGATACCTTTACGTCCACACTGCACTCGGCTCGCCAGTGACAAGGTGTTCAAATCTTTGGCCCGTCGTCGTCGTTGTTGTCGTTGCGTCGCTGGTCGTTGTCCACTTGGCGAGATTTCATCCATTTATGGCGGTTAATAATAATTAACAATATTCTTTCGGTTTTTACTCATGGGGCGAGTGTTGGAATTTAGATAGTTTTATTAATTCTGTATCTTTTTTTTTTATTTTTTGTCTCGCTCTTTTTTTTCTAGAGGTGAATAGTTTATCCATTTTGGCAAGAGACAAGTATTTATGGGGCGTAATGTAGAACACACCTCTCTCTGGTTCACTGTCAGCTCTGTGATATGTCAATGATTGAACAAAACAAACAAAAAAATTGAAAGAAACAATAATAATAGTCAAGTAAGTAGGTATGGGAACTGCGGAAATTATTCAAGCTGCATTTTAATGATGCATATGATTAGATTATCGATTTAATTGAATTTTACTTTTCATTACGAACCAATTAGACATTGTTAATATGCAGTAATTATTATACCATGTACTATTATTATGTCGTGAAAATATTACTCTAATTGTAACAAAAAAAAACCGATTAGTTTAGTTTCAATTTTAAATTTTATTGAGATTCATAATGACGACGGCGTAAAAGACCATTCGAATTTCGAAAATATACTAGGGATTATTTAAAAGCCAATTCCCATTCCCATGCATAACATATCATCCTAATTTGGTTGTCTAAACTCACAATCAAATTCTCAAGCTTGTCCCAAATCACCAATTTGGATAATAAATTTAGAAATAAGCACTCTACAATTTATCAAGTGCATAGAATCACAGATAAGATCGAAAAAGCGTTTGAAGAGAAAAATGTGCGCTCTACAATATTTCTTGATATAGCACAGGCTTTCGATAAAATATGGCACAAAGGACTGATTAAGAAATTACAAAGGCCAACTCAGTATTCAACAATTCTGGATATATATACATCAGATGGATTAAACAAGGGAAAGAGTACTCAACATTAAGAGAAATTAAATCTGGTGTACCACAAGGCATTGTGCTAGGTCCAGTGCTATACCTTTTATTCACTAACGACCTACTTGAAAGCGGGAAAACCACTATAACAACTTTTGCAGATGACACTGCTGTACTTGTTGTAGGAGAAACTGATGAAATAGCAACAAAAAAGCTGCAAAAAGCAATAAACGGTATCTCGGAATGGACTAAGAAGTGGCAGATTCGATTAAATGATTTAAATTTGGTCCATGTTAATTTTACGTATAAAAACGTACCACACATTCCAGTGTACATAAACAACAATGTAGTGGAATAATCAAATATCTAGGTATGGTAAGAGAGATGAGTCCTTCCAGCGAACTCCCTACACAAAAAAAAATCAATCTGAAGTAAACTAAATTCTGACAGAGATATTGGATTTAATGCATTAACAGAATAGTCACATATTTAATATCACCAGGAACGCTGTGTAATGCAAGTAATTGTTCACCCTTAAGGCGTTTGATCGCACCCTTTTTAAGTGAGATCTAAATTACTGATTAAAAAAAAACATCACAGTTTAATCAAACCTTCTCCAATTGCTGGTACCTATAAGATCCCATCCATAAGCTCCAGCAACACAATCTGAACAAGCGCATTAGAAACCGTGAAACAACGATAGGCATGAGACATTGCGACGATGACTAAGAGGCTCCAAATATGTACATACACCAGAACAGATATTAGTGTTGGGCAAATAAACGCCTTATAAATTCTAGCCAGATCAGAACATTTCGAAGCGTTCTCGGCGACGTCGAATATGTGGTCATCCGAACCACGGAGGTTGTCATTAACGCACATACGGAAAGCCTTTTCAGCAATGCAAGTGACACATGGATAATTGCAGAGTGTTAGGGTTTCGCTTCAATGATAGGAGACAGCATTGTGTTTTGGAAGCGCTAAGTATTGGTTTTACCCCATTTAACTATGCTCTCAAGGGCAGAACTCAAACGTATGTAAGGCATACATTGCCGTTTCAGCCCCACGACCGAAGATGAGGGACGTAAATCCGAAAATGAATATGCAAAGCAAAGGAGTATATTGGATTAGAAGTGACAGACAGGAGATCATTGGTAAAAATGAGAAAGATAATCGGAGACAGAACAGACCCTTGGGGAACACTAGCATTTATTTGGTAAGCTACAAACTCCAAGCCATCCAAAAAAAAAATTATATTGAAACTCCGCAAGGTATTTTTCTGCTCCATTAAAGAAAGATATCGTCGAATCCAAATCCACGCATTTTCGACAAAAGAGCTTAATGCCACACTCTGTCAAATACTTTTGAATCATATCAACTGCAACAATCTTACTTTTACCACCGTTCCACTTTTAGGTTAGATATGTCATAAAATTACCAGTTGCCGCAAAAACCTTACTGCCGGTCATTAAGAAGTTTCCGCGATTCAAGATATTTCACAAGCTGACGATTTATCAGCGTTTTCAATAACCTTGGAAAGATGGGCATGGGACGTAAGTGCAGGAGGGTGAGTTCGCCTTTTTTGGGACTGGCCGAACAAATGCTGTTTTTCATCTTCTCTGGCTTTCAATGCTTTTGTATAGATATGACTTATGAAACCACTCGAAGTTGCTAAGATTTCTTAATATTATCTGAAGTTATATCGGTTAGAGTAGCCATACCTCAAAATCGGAAATTTGCATTTAAAAAATTTAGTTGTAAAAGTAGACCCCTTCATCATACCATTGTTATATCGTTGGAAATCCAGGAGTATTATGCCTGATATCTGCGGATGTTTCCTACTGGTACACAAAAGCCATAAACGGCACATATAGGGCCTAACGTTTAGCTTCTTCAATTAGTGCGTGTGCCTGCTTTTGGATGTTTGTCAAACTTTCGCAAGAGGCAGCGAATAAAATCTTTTAGGTGGTACTGGGTCGGATTTTAACCCGGGACCCAAAAAGTGACTGCACCCACATAAATATCTGCACGTACTGCAGGTGTATATCTTAATAATTACCTTTCATTTTATATATAATAAAGAATAAAGCTGTCTATTGGGTATGGGGTATATTCATGGTTATATCAAGCCACCACACCGAAGGGAAGATTTTGCGCCTGGCTGGAGGTACAATTATCAATTATGTTTGCTCTAGGATTCGAAACCCGATTCCTTCAATTTTAAATAAGGAAAACGTATCGCTCAATTCGCCAAAGCACTAATAACTGCTGCGACCACTCTAATAACTTGATTTTTATATTTAACCAAACAATAGAGAACCATAGAGGCATAAGCAATGGGACGATAATCTCCCACAATATTCCAAGTGTAAATCAAAACTATTATCTACACCTGTTTCAAAAAAATAATACAATATTTGCATTTGTGATATATGAGCAACTTTCAGATAATTTTTATCAATTCCATTGTCATTAACTGCAGTGTCACGATAAACGTATGACATGCCATTATTTAAGCCAGGAGGCACTACCTCCAGAACTGTATGAACTCGCTTGACAGTGGTTTAAGCCATAAATTCAGCGGCAGTGCAGTGAATAGCTTCCATTCTCATTAATTTCAAGTAAAGGCCATGTTTCAGAAGATCTCTTTCTCTCGTACTTCGTATAAGGTACCTTACCTACGCGGCTTCGATCTTACTGACAAAGTAACTTTGCACGCGAGTCGTGAGTTGTTCAGCTGCGGACAGAGTGTTAAATAAAATTTAGTATCAACTCTGCGATACACTGTTTGGTAGTGCAATTTGCAGATTGCACTTTTATCTTGGCTGGTGAAATATTACCGTCATTTACGTGATCGGAAAAGATCGGATACGCAGGTACATATTAGGTAGAGAACATGACCCGAACGTCTGAACGTCTTCATGTTGTTGCGGTTAAGGATGAGGCGACAGGCTAAAATTATCTAACCATCAATTCAGCTTTCGCTTTTGACGTCCCCCATGGGATGCCGCTGGAAATAGTGTTTTATGGTGCTAATGCCTCATTAGTGTCTGAACGATTCATGATATTTTCTGCAAACACAATAATCGTCTAGCGAAAGAGATGATGTGTTTTTGTTTTTTTTTTGCTTTTTTTTTTGTAAAAATAAACGACTTGACAGACAGCAGGTTTGAGCTAAAGCTGGCGTATGGAGGTGGGTCGATTGCAGATATTTTGCTACTATAATCGCTGTCAGGGGGTTCATGGTAAATAGAGCTATTAGACGAAAATATGAGGAAATCGCTGGCATATTCGGGATCCAAAACTATTACTAGTGAACTTATGTGAACCATAATTACAGTTTTTGGAGTCTTTCAACCAAATGGATTTTGATGGATTCATGAGATGAGGAAGTAGATCTGGGATGGCGTTGATGTGCATTGTACTGAAAACGGAGTGAAGGATTAATATTTGAGTGAGATAGGACTTGTAACTGAAGCCATCAATCAAAATTGTTACCGCTAAACTATAGCCGGAAGCGAGTGTTTTTAATGGGTGGCTAGCAGTTATAATTTGAATGGAGGATTCTGCAAAACAATCCAAACTTTAAAAATAGTTCGCATTATGATGAAATTTTTGATACCTTTGCTAGGTATTTTGTTTTCCCGCACTCAGAAAAAAATACTATATTAAATAACCTTATCCGACTTACAATTAGATAAATATATTTGTATGGAAATTAACAGACAAGCAAATCGCAGCTTAGAAATGAGATAATTTATGCTCGACCGGGGTAATGGGAAATTGGTTATTTTTCTGTAAAATGATTAATAGAATTAATTAAGAAATTATATTACAGTACAGCCTCGCTAGTCCGGACAATCGCTTGCAGTTCTCTCTTGAATCTAGACATTTTAGACGTTGGAAATTTACTCATTGGAAGATAATGATTTCATGCTCTGTTACTTTTCATTGTGAGCTTTCTTTAAGGATAAGGCATATTTTTTTGGTGTAAATTGAATTTCTCATTGAAAATTTTTTAAAACATAAGTAATTATTTATTATGGTTTCTTCAAAGAAAAGGAAGCGTGTTACTTTGACACTTTCTGAGAAATGTAAAATATTGGATGATATTGAAACTAGCAAATCAGTTGGGCAAGTAGCAGACATTTTCAAAGTCTCGAAGTCAACTGTTTTTGATATAAAAATGAATAAGATGAAAATTCGGAAATTTGTATCTAACACATTTCAAGGATCAGGTAGCTTACTAAAGGTCTTAAATTTAAGGTCTAAGAACATTTAACAATTGCTTCAAGGACAGAGAAAAATTATTAGCAGAAGCATTGATGACATGGTTCATCCAACAAAGAAATCATCATGTGCCAATTTCAACAGATATAATTTAAACCATAGCCAAATTCTTTTACAAAGAGATGACAGGTAAGGAAGATTTTGCAGCAAGTTCTGGTTGGTTGGAAGAATTTAAATTACGACATGGAATTCGATGTCTTCAGATTTGTGACGAAAAAGTATCCAGCGACGTTACTGCTGTTAAGCCTTTTCAAGAAAATTTTTTAAAATTGATTCAAGAAATGAACATAAGTAAAGAACAGGTTTATTATGCTGATGAGTCAGCTGCCTTTTGGAGGGTTCTTCCAGGGATGACATGGGTTCATGCGAATGAAAAATCTGCTCCTGGCAGAGAAATATCGAAAAATGCCATGTTCTAACGCTGCAGGAGTTACCCCTCATAAGTTACCCCTCTTAGTTATCGGAAAATCAGTTAATCCGAGGGCGTTAATCTTCCAGTAGCATATAAAGCTACCAAAAAAGGCAGAATGTCTACAACGATTTTTAAAGAAGACGAAATAAACTTTGATCCCAACTTCAGAGTCTTATTCTTACCGCCTAATTGTACAGCAATATTGCAGCCGATAGATCAAAATTTAGTTCAGAATATAAAGGTAGCATAAAGAAAGCAGCTATTGACCCACATTCTACTGGAAGATGATAAAAACATTGCAGCAGTTTTAAAAAAATGCAATTCGCGAGATGTTGTTTATTTTTTAAATTCAGCTTGGAAAGGTATCGGAGAGAAAAATATTAAAAAGAGTTGGTCAATATTATGGCAAGAACTGGCATCCCAATGGGATAATGAAGACCTAGACCTAGAATTCATGGCATGATAAGAATAATTGATCCAAATTGTGAAACATCCACTGACTTTTCTGATAATGACATTATTCAGTCCGCTTTACAAATCCAGCAACCTGTTAATGAAGATGAAGAAGAAGATAGTTAAGATGAAAATGTAAACAAAGAAGTTTCGAAAATTTCAAACAATAAAGCAAGGAAGATATTTGCCAAGGGCATTCAGTTGGCCGAACAAAATAATGCATCTCAAATGAATATCCTTCTCCTAAAGAGGTTACGCGAAAAAGCTGAAAAGACGTTATTAGATAAAGCATTCCAACCAAAAATTAACACGTGCTTTCCTACTCTTTAAAAAAAATTAAAATGCGTTCATATTGCTAACATACGTACATATATGTATATATTTAAATTATGTGCATATGTACTTCTATATGTAATAAAAAGATTTTAAAAAGTTTTCGGTTGTCCATTGTATTTAATTTTTTCTCTATAGTCCGGACATTTTGCTATTCCGGACACGGTAGAAACCTTATGTGTCCGGATTAGCGAGGCTGTACTGTATTTTAGTTATACATGGGTTAAATTTGCATACAATATAGAGTGATGTTCCAATGCAAACTGCTTAAAACCATTTTGTCTAAAATTGCCTAGTACTAAGGTAAATACTGATTATATTAATTGCTGGCAAACTGGGTAAAATTGCTTTATTTTCTACTTAACTTAGTTTCTAAGACAATTTGTCAAATATAAAGTAATTTTACCTAGTCGATAAGGTAGGATAAGGAAAATTTTATTTACCTTAGAAACTTTAGGCAAGTAACATTATTAATTACCAGTTTTAAAAAGGCCGATACATTAGGCACACAGTTTTTTCTCGGTTTTATTTTAACAAGAACGTTTAACTGGTGCTTCATAGTTCAAATCCATAGAACAGGATTGGAATTTTTAAGGTCTTATATAAACATTCTGCCATATGGCTGGCTGTATGGCTTTAAAATCTTTAAAAAAATATGGTGAATCTGAAATTCTTAGGTCTTTTTTCAGGAGCTGCCGTAGTATAAATATTTGGTAAATTTTCGATTTAAATAGGGTACCACATAGCCCCAACAGATCGTTGACAAATGTTTTCAAGCGCTCGCATAATTCGCCAGACATGATCTTATCCGTGATATGTAGGAGATAGTTTCTGCAGTTTAGGGTGTCTCTTTTCTTGTGAACCGGACAACGATACTGATATTCCATTCATTAGGCTTACTTCCCTGCGGCTAAATTTAGAAATGAGTCGGTTTATGCTTTCTGTCTTTCTTGCAGCTTTATTGGATATTGGTTTAAATGTTGGTATCCTCACTTTATGTTGATCAATTTGTCGGAATTATTGGCTTTAATCGTTTATATTGAATGATTCGCTTTGTCTAACACAAACAGTATTACAAAAGTTAAGCAATCTTAGAGCCGACTGCGACACCACTGCAAGCTTTCCTTTACTCTGACGCTTTCTATTAACCTTTAAGTTAAACTTTCTGTGGAAGAACCTGCCAATTTCCCCAACCGCACGCTTTCCATACTCTTTCCTTTTCCTCTGAAGCAGGCGATGTTCTTCAATTCTTATTTGTTCGTAGAGCCCACGGGCCGCTCCCATCCATTACCCATCACTAATCTTCACCAATTGGTCCTGTCTGGCAAGGACTTAATAGATATGCGATCGACAAAGATTCTAGCAACTTGTTGCGATCACAACCCTTCAATATTAAGTTCCCTGAGAGTATTTCCACATTGTTATGGCATCTGAGATATCCGTAGATGTATCTTGATGCGACTGTCATGAGACAAAAAAAATAATTGCTTTTCGGAATGGACATTCAACTGTAGGACCCTTCCATTCGTGTCAAAAAATGTATCTTCGCACGCACAATGGTTCATGAAGTCAGGCTTCAGTTCCTATTGTATGGGTATTGGCCGTTAACGCCTTATATATTTTTATGCCCTATCCTAAGGGTATATTAATTTTCACACATAGTTTGTAACACCCCTTAATATTAGTCGTAGACCCATAAAAGTATATATATTTATGATCAGGACCAAATCCTAAGACTATTTAGCAATGTCCGTCCGTCCGTCCGTCCGTATCAACTTTTGAGGCCTTTAAATTTATGATAGAAAGCTTAGGGTCCCGAAATGGTAAAGTGTTAAAAGTTTTTAAATGCGCCCACTGCCACGCCCACAATTTAGAAAAAACCGTTTTAAGGCTTAAGTTAGAGAGATAGAGTATTGGAACATTTACAAGATATGTAGGCACTGCCCTCCTTTATAAGTCTGTCATATAACATTTTTTGCCACGCCTACTTTTTGTGGGCTTTTTTCACTAAAATGCTGTTTTCAGCGAAAATTTTCATAGAAACTCAAAAAAAATGTTGAACAAGATATTTAGCAAATATTTTTTCCAATATATCGCCCATACAAAGTTTTTAGCCACGCCCACTTTTCGGGGGCGTTTTTTCAAAAAATATTTTTTTTTTATAAATTTCATAGAATGAAATGATATCCATCACCTTCTTAATGAGTTTTTCTTTGGGGCATACAGGGATATGGATAGGGTATCGTACTGTTCGCCCCAAGCGGACTGCAGCCTTTCCTTATGTTTTTATCTATTGTTGATATTCAGACGTCTAAAATACTTAGGGAGTGCTCGACGACGTACAGCAGAACTGGCAGAATAAGGGTTCTATAGAATTTTGTCATTCGAGTTAGGAGTTTTGAACCAATTTATTTCGCGAAATCGAAGTAGAAGCGTTTTCCTAGGCTAATTTTTTGTCGGATCTTCATCAGAAGCTGGACGGATCTGTTGAAGATAATGCAGTTGACACCTGCAATGCACACTATCTGCTCAAGAACAAGATTGAAGAAGTCACATGATAGCGCATCACCTTTCCGAAATCGGGTGCATCTTTTGAAGATTTAGATGTGCTGTTGCCAAACTGCACATTACAACACGTGTTCTTCAGCGTCATTCGACACAATTGAATAAGATTTGCCAGGAACCCGAATTCGGCCATCAGAGCCGCAGCCTTGTTGTTCTTAATCTTTTTTATAGTTAAGCTAACTTCTTCTATACTGGGTGGCAGTACTGCCCGTTTTGCAGCAGCTAGAAATGCGGCTTAAATACATCTACTACTACCTGTGAGTTGGTGACTAGGTTCCTTTGGCTGTTTCGAAGAGGCTGCGTTGTGGACTTGAAGCCAGCAGCCAGTTGCTTGGCTTTTTTATAAAACCTCCGGATGTTGTTTCGATCGCGAGGCCCTTAGATCTTCTTTAGCTGGGAGACTGCTCAATCTCTTTTCCCTCTACGCCGAATCCTTTTC
Source organism: Ferdinandea cuprea (assembly GCA_963576555.1). NCBI lineage: Eukaryota > Metazoa > Arthropoda > Insecta > Diptera > Syrphidae > Ferdinandea > Ferdinandea cuprea. Next base: position 146,911,447 of record OY754958.1, on the reverse strand, counting down.
TCCTCTCTTCTCTAAGCTTGGTACTCTTCCCTTGCTGCTCTTGTTTTCCGCCGCAGCGTTTGAATGTGTTCATCTTTTGTCACCTTTTTCTAATATACGCATACATTATCATGCAACGGGCATTTTCTCTGGGGTAGTTGGTAACCTAGGGTGGTTTCGGGCACCTCTTGGATGACGTCGCAGTACTGCGATTACTGGTTGTTGGCGTCTATGGCAGGTGAATGCATACTACGGAGCCTCTCAGTCAAGCGCTCTTTGCAGTCTCTGGCTACTCCAGGTGAGCTAAGGGATCCAACGTCGGATTTCTTCTTCTGTAAGCATGCACAAACAAACTCCTACAGCCAGATCAAATAAGTTGTGGTAACAAAGCAGTACACAGTGCTTCTTCGGTTTTTCAAAATCGTCACCCTTAGGTACGGACCTACATATGGAAGTAGTTGGATGGAGAGCTGAAAAGACAACAAACTTGGTAGCATTCTATAACACATCGAAATATGAGATTAGAATAATGACTAGAGTACAAGGATGGAAATTAACACACATAGATTGTAAGTACCAATTTCTAATTACAACTCCTCCTTGACTCTTTTTTTGGAGTCACCTTGTCCTCTTGACATTTGCCAGTTCAACAACCTTGTAAAGCTTTAAGTCAAAATAAAATGCAAATGCACTTGTACCTTGGAAAATGAGAATTTTGTTTTACGATATTAATCATTCGTTTTTCTTAAGACAAAAACAAAATCCAATAAAATACATTTTTAAGTACATACATTTAACGTTATTTTTTTCACATATAAGATTTCGAAATAACTCCTATCCGTATGCCAGTTATCATTACAACACAATCAATCTTGGAAGTCAATTATATGGCAAATTAAGTTAAATGTCATGACCCATTACGGAAACAACAGACGACGGCGACGACGCGGTTTCTTTAAGCTCAATGCCCACGGGTATGACCATAAATTCACAGCATTATTGTACAATCTCCAATTGTGGCATTAAAAGACATCGATTTCGATATCGATATACATCGTTAGCGAAGGCGTGATCGAAATCGATATAAATACAGGTGCCTATGTAACTATTGACACTAATTGAGATATTTAAAATTTATCATGAAACAATAGAATTGCCTATGTACTAGATGGTTGCTCTAGATTGATTATGGCTTCAGGCTGGGTTTATCCAAAATCAGGTGGCGGACACAGATTTATTTATGCATGAGAGATGACAGGTTCTAGAAGCCCCCACTCTGCCAGTGTCAGTTGAGCTGAAATTAAATAGCTGTCAGGCGCCAGAATGATTTCGCACTCCATTATTTCACGCATCAGCAGTGGGTCCTCCCCTCCCAAATAAAAAGGAACACAACATATTTCAAGCACCTTCAGAGTTCAGACGTATGTACATATATGACAGTGAGTGGATTAAGATTAATTAATTATTATTCGTGTGCCTTATGTAGGAGCCTAACAAATCACGGTGCTCACGGGGTTCTGACAGAGTGGTGTTATGCTATGCATTTGGAGTGCTTACTTACTGGAGGATTAAAATACCTTTGTTATACAATTGAAAGCCAATCAAATTGGTTTAACAATGTTTTTTTTTTTTGTAAATTCGGTTGGCGGACCTGACAACATTATGTTTAGTTTTTTTTTTTTTATATGGAGGGCACTTCAGTTATTATAGAGTTATTTGTAGCCATAAAGACCAGGATGTAGAATATACATAGATATTGTATTTCAAAGTTTATTTTAATTTCAAACTGGTTAACATGTTCGTGCCATATGGGCTACAGTTTTTTTTTAAGTGCTATCCATCCATAAGCGTTTTGCTAAGAACTCGTTTTTCCGTCAAGTTCTTGAAGAAATTGAGATCAGGAAATTTTGGAATAGTCAATTATAGTGGCTTTTAAAGCCTCCTTTAGTTTTATGTCTGATCTAATTGGAGCTGAGTAGTTCAGTACAGAAATCAATTAAAGAGGATCAAACCCAACACTTTATACCTATATAAAAGAGGAAATGACATGAACTGGTTCCAAAAAATAAGGCTGAAGTGCTGTAGCTAATCTTAATTTATTTTAAACATATTGTACAATGCTTAACGGATGACTAACTAGAAAAGCATCTACTTTGGTGATGTGTGTGAATCATCTTTAATTTGCTGGTTTGTTGATGTTAAATAAAGGAGAACTGTTACATTTTCTGGATTTAATTATCGAAAAATTAAAATAACACTCTTCATGTCGATTTCTCAATCTTGGCCCATTAAGTTCAAGCAAAAGGTGGGACAGCGAAAACCTTCAGGTAGTACAGTTCGGGATTTGAACCAGCGACTTCTCGGTTACTGGTAAAACGCTCTTAACCTCTAAGCAACTGCATCCACATATAAAGGGTGTTTTTTTTAGAGGTTGGTTTTCTAATGTCATTAATGTTCAGTTTGGTTTGCCATTTCATTATGAACAGGATGGACTTGTCAATTGGCCACCAAGATCGTGTGAATTGACATCATTGGATTATTTTCTTTGGGGATATGTGAAGTCGCTACGACATAGATATCATCGGTCGATCCCAGCGTGCCGTTATAGAGGCTTTCACGGCTATTGAAGAACAGGCGAAACTATTTGGCCTTGAAGTGAATGAGGACACGACTAAATTTATGCTATCAACAAACAAACAATCATCTGTCCACCGACTAGGACAAAATGTCACTGTTGATAGCAGCAACTTCGAGGTAGTTAAAGAGTTCATCTACCTCGAAGTCGAAGAATTACCGTCGAAGAATTACCCTAGGAAACCGCTGCCACTTCGGTTTGGCAAAACAAATGGGTTCAAAACTCCTAACTCGAAGGACAAAGTGCATGCTCTACAGAACCCCTATCCTACGAGTTCTGCTATACGGCGCCGAGTGTTGGACGATAAGCAGGAAAGAGGAGTTAATACTGTGAATCTTCGAAAGAAAAATCCTTCGACGGATATTTGGTCCTGTGTGCGAGGAGGGCGAATGGAGGAGAAGATAGAACCGCAAACTCTATGAGCTGTACCAAGATGTGGATGTAGTCCGAAAAGCCAAAACTCGTCGACTACATTGGCTCGGCCACATCGAGCGAATGGACAACAATGTTCCAGTCAAGAGGACCTTCGAATCCCAGCCTCCTGGTTCGAAACGACAAGGAAGACCGAACCTCCGTTTTAAAGACGGAGACACGATTCTAATAAAATATTAATAATATTACAGTTCCAAAGTCTGGTGCAGCCGTTTGTAGTCACATTTTGGGCAGCTTTCTTCGAAAAATGGCGTTCTTTTCAGAATCTATTCTGTTATAAGAAAAAGTCTTTGGCTTTTGGCTCAATTTGTAAAAATGTGGATTGCTTTGCTTGGACGTACCCTTCTAACGACATGTAAAGGTCGTACTCTGCAAAAAGGTCTTTAGCAGATGACAGTATAACAGCTTGCATGCACTCCAGGGTTCCGTTCTACGACATTGTCATTACTCCTGTTTGAAACTAATTTTATAGTTCAGCTAGTCCTTAAACTTGATTACGACACTTTTCTTTTTGATCCACATTTTTTGGAAATATCAAATGTTGTTCGAAGCATTTGCTTCAAAGTACGTATATACTGTTTCTGCGGTAACATTTCGCTACGTTTTTTTCTATTTTTTGCTTTATCGTTTTAAATATCGGTACCTACCTTTCATACAATTTTTGTTGTGAAAATTACTTATCACTAATTTTCTCGAAAATAGTTCAAATAAGGGTAATTTATAAAACCGACAGTATCTCAATAATAAAGGGAATTCCGAAAAATGTTACTATATTTTTTATAATATTTTGACCAACCTTAGATTAGATTAGATTTTTGAAATAATTTCTTTATAATTTTTTTTTCATATAACGACTTTTTTAAATTGAAATTAAATTCGTTTTCTCAAAAACGGCTGAAAAGATTTTCATAAATTCTCGTCTTTTCAAAAATTATGTTAAAAGTGTCCAATGAAATGACATGACAATCGTAGGTGCCGTTTTTGAAATAATCTAATTTTTCAAAACCTAAAAATTGATTTAAATAAATTTCATGTAGCGAGAAAGTTTCATATCATGCAGTCGTGCACTTTATTTTATGTGGGATTTGGGAACAATTCTTCTTATTTAATCAAAGTGGTTTATATTTGGGTCCTTATAACGGGTGATGCAAGTAGAGATACTTTTTTCAATAGCCTTTTTTGACAGATCACGTGTGAGTCGTGTCATGCTGTCATGTTATTTTTGTTTAGTATTGTTTGGCATTTCATAATGGAAAGACTTACGCGTGAACAACGTTTACAAATTGTTCAACTTTATTATGAAAATTCACGTTCTGTGAGGAATGTGTTTCGTGCACTTCGCTCAACTTATGATCAACATAATCGGCCTACTGAGCGTACTATTAGCAACACCATCACCCATTTTGAGACCCAGCATTCATTATTGGATAATATTCGACCGAATAGACCACGTCCAGCACGCTGTGAAGAAAATATAGCGGCCGTAGCTGAGAGTGTACACGAAGACCGTAGAGAGTCGATTCGGCGCCGTTCGCAGCAACTCGGACTGACGTATGGAACGACTTGGCGCATTTTACGTCAAGATCTTAAATTGAAAGCGTACAAAATACAGCTTGTGCAACAACTGAAGCCGCTCGACCTTCCCAAGCGACATCGCTTCGCTCTATGGGCTCTTGAAAAGTTCCAAGAAGATCCGACGTTTTCGAGGCAAATTTTGTTTAGCGATGAGGCCCATTTCTGGCTCAATGGGTATGTAAACAAACAAAATTGCCGCATTTGGGATGAAGAGCAACCTGAAGAGATTGAAGAACTGCCACTTCATCCAGAAAAAACAACGGTTTGGTGTGGTTTGTGGGCCGGTGGAATCATCGGTCCATATTTCTTTAAAAACTATGCCGGTGCGAACGTAACCGTCAATGGCGACCGTTATCGTGCCATGATAACCGACTATTTGATGCCTGAAATTGAAGCTCGTGATATCGGCGACATTTGATTTCAGCAAGACGGCGCCACTTCCCACACATCGCATCAATCAATGGACTTATTGAGAGAACATTTCGATGAGCACATAATTTCACGTTTTGGGCCGGTCGATTGGCCACCAAGATCGTGTGATATCACACAGTTAGACTTTTTCCTGTGGGGATATGTAAAGTCGAAAGCTTATGCCGACAAACCCGCTTCGATTCAGGCCTTGGAGGAAAACATAACGCGTGTCATTCGCCAGTTACCAGTCGAAATGCTCGAATGAGTGATCGAAAATTGGACTCAACGGATGGACCATCTGCGACGTAGCAACGGCCAACATTTGATAGACATAATCTTCAAAAAATAAATATCAAAGAATGTTCTTTCAAATGATAATAAACATTCTCCATTAAATTTGAATTTTCTGTGTTTTTTTCTTTAAAAAAGTAGGGAACCTCGAAATGGATCACCCTTTACAACAAAAAAACGGTGAGCAAAAGCTAAACGTTTTTCTTTTTCTAATTTTCTTAAAACAAGCTTCTTTATTTTTCCGCGCCATGTTAAATTTGTATTGTTTCATAGCCCGACACTCTTAAAGAATCTGATCCTTGGAAAATGAATATTGTCAAAATCGGGCGATTGAAAACTGTTCGCTAAAACACTTCACTTAAACTAAATCCTCTACACCATATATGTATGTATGCTTAGTAAAATCGAGTAAAATTCGCTTTTAACGAAACCGTAACCCTGAGTTTCCCACAAAAGAAGTAGTTTGATGAAAGGGTCTACTTTTACGCCAACTCAAGTTGAGCAGTAAAGTGAAGGTTTTCTAGGCTTAAAATGCTATAATTTCGAAAATAATATAAATATTTAAAACTGAGTAAAAGAACCCAATTTAATAGCGCCCGAAATTTTAAAAGTTTTGATTTCATTTCAAATGCATTTTTTTGAAATATTTGAAAAACGTATTTTATTTTCATATGCAAAAAATATCTGCAGGCTTCCCGGTTTCGTATTAGTTCGTCACTTAGGTCAATCAAAGATATGTGTGCTTCAAAAATTCTGCCTGACTCTTTTACGTGCTTGTAACGATACGTTAATTGCCCTTTTGACGGAGTTTACAGGGTCTCTCCTTTGAACAAGGCAATATGTCTAATTCGATCGAGCTTCATTACTCTTTCTACTTTACAAATTTTTGTACATTTTTCGAAACTGCCAACTGCATGTCAGTGCCGGAAAAACTACTGCGGTGTTGAGCCTTCCCTTCAGATAAAGACTGAGAACGTTCGCAAAGGGAAATTTGACATAGCATAGGTTTCCACAAAAACTAAAATCGTTCGTCACTTCTAACAAAAATATAATTTTTTTGGATTGGTTTGGCGTAAGAGCCGCAAAAGGAATCTATACTCTATAAATTATTTCATATTTATGATGTTTATAAGTCTCGATCGCAAAAGCTAAAGTCAAATGACCAAGGAGTTTATATCAACTATCCCTACAATGCAAGTTCATCAGCTTAATTGCTTACTTGCCAATTTCTCCATCTATCCATCCTTTCGATTGGCTAACAAATTTTGAAAACAAAAAAATAAAATAAACAATTTCATCACTTGAAAAACTAACCACAATAATTACACCCAAGAAAAACACTTCCCTGTGAAGCAACACTCTTCTTAAGTACTCATTGCCCATAACCGATTTTCCTCAGTAATTAACTTATATCACCCTCTCATGGTACTAGTTGTATGACACTGTAGTATCTGAAGACCGCACGTAATTTACATTCACACTTATTATCTGGCTAAGAAACAAAAAACAACTAAGCGTCCCACCACGACTGCGCAGTTGCGTTCCCAACCTAATGACTTCTTGACATCAAATATTGAGAGATTTGTAACGGTTGTGCTTCCATCAGCGTCAACATCAGCGCGGTAATTGTCATCATTACTTGCCGAGTGCTAAACGTGGCTTCCATCCATCTATCTATCCATATCCATCCACCTTCTTGAAGTCGAGCATCCGCAGCAGCAAACATGCAGACTGCAGGCTGCACAGATCGGCGAGGACTGAATCTTTGATTTGTGACACCTACGAATAGCAACGGCGCGAGTACAGTGACTATAGATCACCACCAGATCACTTAGCCGGTAAGAACCACGTATTACTGTGTGCGGCGTAATTGCTAATTGTGTTCGACGTCATGAGCGTTAAAATGCCCCTCAGTTTGGTTAATTCAAAAGTAGATTTAGTCTATTTTGTCTACTTAAGTAAGACATAGAAGTTTAATGCTGCAATGTGCAGGGCTGGTACAAAGACTGACCTGAGCATCCGTGCGGAATGTAGCCACTGCTAGATGACTGCGCTCAAATGGCAATCATACAAATTACCGATTGGTATCGGGTGCAGTGGTACTGTTTTGGGTAGCGTGAAGAGATCTTGGCCATAGCGGACTTAATTTCATTTCGATGTACTTCCAATCGTTTGGGGCACGTAGCCCGAGTGGCTTTGGCCACGGTCATTTCGATTTTAATCGGAACAACTTCAGTTTTGGGTTCACTTGAGTGGGCAACGACACACTGTGTAATTTTTTATGGTGGAAATTAAAGTAAGTCTGCAGATAAAATTCCGACAGTATAGAGATACGAATGAAAGAGTATAATATTTGCGTTGTTGCCTTCCGAAAAAGACGTCATTTGTGGTATTTTCCGGGTTTTTTTCGAAATAGATTTGGTGGAGTGGCTGGGCTTTAACTTCTACCAACTTCTTGCTTTTTGGCCTACAAAAAAGTTTGTTTCGCAAGTGGCCTGCATTATTTTTACACATTTTTGGAGAACTAAGAAAGAAATGATTTATTTAATTCCGCAGCCACTAGGAAGTCTTTGAATTTCGTTTTAATTTTGTGAGGGCATATGATTTGTTAGACATATGATTAGACATACGCTTTGTAACCCGAAAGTCAGCGTGCAGGTCATCCAATAAAAGTTCATCTGTAAAAAAAAAATATTTTTGTGAAAATTGTACATTCTCGGCAGTCTTCATTTCGAGAAATCACACGATGCGGCTGCAATAGGAACTTATCTGAAAGTTTCCGCATCTCTGGGAGGATTTTATTCAATTGGAAACGTTAAACAATTAATTGAGAGAATTACACGGAAGAAAACAACAGAAATTTACACAAAACTCTGACGAATCGAGAATCACAATAAATTACCTAACCTAATTAATCTAATTAAACTGCATAAAAACGGAACAAGATTGAAAGCGTAAATCAAAAGCGATGGACTGGATGAGACCGGTGATCTATGGCCGAGAACATATTTGAGCTATGAGAAAAGCGGCGAGGATAAAATTGAGGAGATTGACGAGAACAAACACACGTTTTCTTATGGCAGCTCGGATACTCAGAGGTGAAGCTGATATTCTCACAGCTGCAGCCGGCTTCTAGCCTAAATACTACAAAAACGTTAGATTGCTTCAGGGAGTAATTGAAGGAATTAAATCCAACGTTAAGTCAAGGTGTTGAGTTTTCCCTTCCAAGAGCAGCATGGTCAGAAAGTGATTAAAGAAAGCGGGTAGAAAATAGAGTCGTGTTAACTTAGTTCGGCTCAGTTGGAATCGCCTCTGACAGGTCCGGTCTCCAATCTTCTTTCCTTTTATCGATTAGGTTATGATCAGAGCTATAGGAACCCTCCCACTTCACCACAGCAATACCAACTGAGCCGGTCGTGCTCCTTTTTTCAACAGAGGGGTTCTTTGAAGTGTAAGCTTTCTCCGAGTTTTGAACTTCTAAATTGATAAAGCTTCGCTACCCCAGATGTTACGATAAGCTCCTTTCAAGTTGCCCTCTTACTTATTGTGCATTGTCCAACACCGTATGTGAGCGACGGAGGCATAACTGAGGCGTAGAAACTCCTTTTCAGCTTAGGAGCATTTTCAGGTCACAGAAGATGACTCAGCTTTCCTGACACTTCATCCACCCTACCCTTACAAGATGATTGATGTCCTCATCCACGAGTGCTTCATTTTTGATCACAGATCCCAGATTATTTGAGCTATTATACATACACTTTGGATGAATGTTTTCAAATAAATGTGTGAAATAGGTCGGAGTGAATCAAAGTCATGGCTCCGAGAATGGGCGGTGCAGATATTCTAATCCAAACATAATCGTGAATCATGAAGTAGGTTCAATTATACCGATAAAAATATTTCCCTGTCCTTAAGCAGTTATGTTAACGAGTCAACGCCTTAAGTCTAGACGGCATCTTGTATTTAACATCGCAGCAGCTTTAGCTTGCAGTAATGATTTGACTGATTGTCACTTATATAAGTTGTATTCTACTCCATCATAACTAAGATTCATGTTTGATTAGTTATATACCAAAAGATGGCAAAAGTAATCCAATGACTTTAGACAAATAAGTTGGTTCTCGATTGTGCTCTAAACAGTTGACCTTGACACCTAGTAAGGTTCAACCTAAGTAAGTTCCTTTTGTGGAAATCTCAAAACGCCTATACCTTCAAGGGCAGCCAACGAGATGTTATAACATAATTCAATCATTTCTCGTCTAGCATGGTGTAAAGGAGTTCGTGGGCCGAAGGCAAAGAGAGTGCTCGCCAAACGTTTCTTTTTCTGAAAGTTAGGCAAAAGTACTCGATAACAGGACGGCGGCCAATGCACTGGTCGAATTTGACGAATTGCTTCATATTCAGAAAGATAAGGCACGCTTACCAGAAATCTAGAACACAGACGGTACCGGCCTTTGGAATACCTATATCATACCAACTGTCATAGTTGCAAGGACACCAATGAAAATGGAATCCTATTTTACATTAATAGAGAAAGGACGAATACCGGCTTCTCTGGCGAAAAAAATGCTCGTACGTTGTCCAATACCTACTCATACGAACTTGTCACCAACCACTCAAAATTTGGAGAAGAATGACGGCGAAGACCTAACCGTAAATCGGATTAAATTGAAAAAAGATAGAACTTGCTTTCACTTTCGCATAATCCACCCACAACTTGGTTATTTAAACTCAAGGTTAGACATCGAATACACAAAAACGCAATTTAAAACATTCGAGACTTTCAAATCCGTAAATTGTACTTGTTTACGGCATCCCACTGCAAGGACAAATTAGCATTCCAAAAATATATCAAAATTCATCAACAAAACGGTCTTATCTCACCAAATATCTTTCGATCACTAAATACCAATTTAATGCAACTAGTGTACCGCTCATGGTACTCATGCTCTGGCCATTACTAACATTAAAGCCAATTACGCAAACAATACTGAAATTGATTTCATTGTACAGTCTTGTCTGCACATTGAGATTCATTCACAGCGTGCATACTTAGAACTGAGATTCTATGCTCACTTGACAGATACCATCTGAGCCACTTCGCATCGCGCACCGCCGGCCGCAACAACATATATGACTACAAACGACTAAACGTTGGTTATAAATTTAATTTGCAAATGAGCCGCATGTTACCGATGTACAAGATACCGAGTACCGACAGCATCAACATCAACATCGTCGTATTAATAAAACAGATATGCTAATTAATTGCCACGCTAGAATTTATGGATTGACGGAAGTATATCAAGGATGCCAGCATCGTTGTGGGGAGCTATGAATCAGTGCGGCGCAAAATTTAGAGGAGTGCCATATTTAATCAATTTTTTTTTAATTATCGCAGCATCTCAGGTGAGTTCAGTTGAGTTGAGTTGAGTACTACCCCCTAGGGACTTTCCATTTCCTTATTCTTCAAACAATGAATAGGCATAAGAATACAAAAGCCCACCAGCGTAATTCTGAAATGCTGCGCGCGCCGGCCAACGACGACGCCTATCGGTAACTCATTGTACCCATTGTCTGGCATATTTTGACCATGACCAGAGTACCTTCAGCTGTCGATCCACTCGTCGAATGTGTAGGCGTTTTTCTTTTTCAAAAGAACCCAAATAAAACAGAAAACTAGGTATTGGCCTACGTCGGATGTGTGTTTTCGATATATGTATGCACCTACTTTGGGGGTAATTTGATGCCGAAGTGACAAAGCTAAAACAATTGACGCTGGTCAGTTTGGTACGGTGAGGTGGTACAAGTAGTACTTGAGTAGTTGACTTACTAATAGATTGCTCCTGCATTTTTGTATGTGCCTTTGACAGGCATATGTGTAAGGCATTCACTATGACATGATAATGGAGCGTAGGCCATGAAATTGTTTATCCAGATTTTTTTTTTTTGTAGAAGGTAACTGCTCTAAGTGGGCGTTCTAAAAGCGTTATTCTCTATTGTGCGTTGCGCATTGTTGGTCATTGTAATAGGTGCAAACTTTACGCATATTGCCTTATTAAGACTTTGTTTTTGTTATTTTGAAGAATTACATTAGAGTGCCAGATGGTTGAAGAGATAAGCAATTTTTTTTTTAGTCTTATATATTAAGTCACGAAATGCGGAAGTTTATTTTTTTTTAAAGCGCAATGGGCGGTCGATCATGTCTAGTGCTAATAGTGACTGTCAGTTTTGCTATGTAAGCCAAAGAACTATTTCAAAAGATTTACCTTTCTTGAAAACAATTAATTCAACAACGAGGTTATTGAGTATAATAGGGCAATTACGAAGCGGAAACCATATCCCATATGGAACCTTTGTAGTTCATAATTGTTGTTGTAAGTTTTACTGCAACCTCTGTATGATATAATTTTTAGCGGCAAGCAATTAAAGGGAAAATATTATTTTATACCTAGTTGTAAAAGCGTTTGTCTTGACTGGCTGCCCGCAGAGTGGCAAATCGAAAAGTTGTCATGAAAAGTTTTGACTTGACAGCCCTGCCTTTTTTCTAGGAGTAAGTTTTTTGTTTCATTATTTGGATAATAGGTTAGTTATAAACAGCAAATTCAATGAATTGGTTCAATGCGTGCTGATCAATAAAACTTATATTTCTGTAAAGGGTAACCCGTCCCTGCCTGAACCACGTCAGCCTTCCATCCTTTGCGATCCCGGGCACACTGCTTCAATTTATTCACTCTAGCATCCGCAAAGTTTCGGTCTTTTTGTCGTTTCGAACCAGTCTTTTTAGACTACAGCCACATCTAGGTATAGCTCATATAGTTCGCGGTTGTATCTTCTTCTACATCCGCCTTCCTCGCATGTCAGTCGAAAAATCGAAGGACCCCACTCTCCTTTCCTTCTTATCGTCCAGCTCTCGGCGTAGTGTTCTAAAGAGCACGCACAGTATCCATCGAGGTAGTTAAGTCTTTCCTATAGCTCGTAAGATCTTCGTAGAGTTGATTTTTACACCGAGGTAGATGAACTCTTTACCTACCTCGAGGTTGCTTCAAGACCAACTAATTTTGCCTGTTTTTCAATCTATCACGTACGCTCGAAGCGTCCGACTATGTCAATATGGTCCGCACAGCCCAGTAGCTAGACGGATATGTTCAAGATAGGGCCTTCCGTGTTGACCCCTGCCCTGCGCACTGAACACGTAAGTCGGTAAGGAGGCCGTTGCCGGCATACGCCAGAACACTGCAATTAGCGCCATTGCGCCGTTTTGTTAGCGCCACTCATATGGTCTTTGGAATACCGGGATGGAGGTATGTCGGTGGACTCAGAACCACCAGGTGGAGTTTAGGTGGAGTTGAGGAATGTTATGATGTCATTTAAACCGATATCTAATAAGTCAGAAAGGTTTCCCAGGCGCTCGGAAACTAGCACTAAGCAGACTAGTTCGTCGGTTCGTTCATTTCCATCTATGTTCCTATACCTTTCTAAACCAGCGGCTCGCCCTTTCCAGCATATCCCTGCACTCCTTGCCGAGGTTGGACGTTGTCTTGGCTGAGATGTGTTTTTGGCTTACTTAACGGAACTAAAACCGCACTGATAGGGTCACATTGTAGACAAATGATTTCCTTCTCTGGCAATACAACCAGGCAATATGCTGTTCAGTAGCCCTATACCTATACCTCTAAATTTGGCGCAGTTTAGAGGGTCGAGTTTTTTGTGGAGTGGACAAACAATGTGGAGTTACATTTACTAGGCAAACATTGTACTGACCAAATTTATTACATACGCAAATTCATTCGTTAAGGCGGTTGCTTTAAATAACTTGCAGCCTTGTAAGTCTTTAGCTTAGACATTGCTCTCCTAACTTCATTTTGGTTTCGAGGTGGTTTTCGGGTGAAACTCAGCAAATCCATTGCGGAACTTCTAATGACTTCTAGGCATCTATGCAACTGGCCTGCTTCAACTTGTATTAATAGCTATGTATTTTAATTTCACGGATGTCATAAAACGAAATTTCAATAAGGTACTTGCCAATTAGAAAGTAGTTTTGACCCGGTTATTTAACATTGTGCGTCACCCCCTTGAAAATAAAATAAAATATTAGGCGTAAACGGCCCATGCAGGACCCAAAACATGCTCTAACCCCGTGCGAAGATATACTTCTTGATACGAATGGAAGGGATCTACAATTTAATGGCGATTGCGAACTTTTGAGAAGCGTCCCATGACAGTTATATTACACTAAGCCACTACCAATGATGGTGGTAGTTCTCTTGTTCTGAGTATAGACATGGCTGCTGCCGAGATCATCAAATCTAGGTACAACATGCGTCCCTATCTGAATCTTGGCAGGATCCATTTTCATTTCAATGTCAAACAGTGCTAATAGTGGACGTTACCCAGAGTATTCATCCATCTTGTTTACTGGAATTAACCTACAGCACTGCAAGGTTGCTACCCGCCTTTTAAGTAGCAGTCTTGTGGCTTGTAGAACGAAATCACACCTAATATCCATCCAGGAACCAAGGGTGTGGAAAAATCGCATCTGTGGTATTAGTTGCTTGAGTGATTTATACCACGTTCTTTATGATGAGCAATCCGAAAGACCTAGGACTTGTCTTATTGTATCGAAATCGTTTACAGCTACTATGATCAAAAGCTTATGTAGCCAAGATTTGGTAGCTATTTCTATAACTTACCATGCAAATGATAATTGGGAAACCTTTGTCGCTGCATCGGCTTATTTCCCCTAACTCAGCCAGAAAGCATGGTGTAGATGAAACTTTGGTGTTGTGGATTAAAACAATGCTAATGTACAGGACGTTGGAAGCTGATGCAGATTGTGGCAAGTGTGTTGTGGGTAAATAGGGGCTGCCCTCAAGGTGGTGTTCTGTCTCCCCTCCTATGGTGTATGGTGGCAGACTCTCTGCTTACAGCTCTCAATTTTCCTGGAAACTAAACTCAAGCTTATGCGGATAATGTCGCCGTTCTTTCTGTGGGTTCAAATCTAAAGGCTGTCTGGTGCACTAGAATTGGGCTTGCAGTGAATCCTCTTAAAACCATGGTTGTTCTCTTTACGAGAAGGAGAATCGTCACTGGTCTGTCCCATCTTGTGCTTAAAGGTGTCACCATCCCTATATCCGATGAAGTCAAATATCTGGGTGTAATCCTCGATAAAAAACTTCTATGGTCCAAACATGTCGAATCGAAAACCGATAAAGCGCTGTCGACGTTCTGGCAGTGTAAAGGCGCTTTTGGTAAGACATGGGGCTTGACTCCGAAATGGGTCCCTTGGATCTATACGGCCATGATTAGACCGCTACTCTCATACGCATCAGTTGTTTGGTGGAACGGGCTTTCGCCGAAACGTGTTACTGCTTCTTTTGCCAACCTCCAAAAAACGGCATGTCTCGGCTGCACAGGGGCCTTTCCTAGCACCCCGGGCTCTGCTCTAGATGCTTTGATGAATTTTCCTCCCCTTGATTTATATAGTGTGCGGAGGATGACACAGCAGAACACTTTCTCTGCAGTTGCCCGGCCTATGTGCGCATCGGGTGGCGGATCTTCGGGGCTGACGTGGTGAGTGCCGAACATATAAGCTCTTTATCACTGAAGCTCCTTCTCGTTTTTCTTCGAAAGACGGGAAAACTAAGTACATTAATGTAAGGTATCTGAATGGTAGTACAATGGACCTGTAGTTGTGTCTAAGCGCTCCATCGGATAGTAGCAACCTCCGACAAAAAAAAAAAGCCACTGTACCCATTCCCCTAAAAAATATAAGAGTAATATAATGCAAATTTGTACCAAATCTATCAATACGAATCTGCTTGAAGTGTTTAGAGTTCCATTTTTATTGATGTCATAGTTTCTACTTGTCTTTTTCTCTTAATGGAAAACCATTTAGCTACTTTGTCTTTAAAGTTTTTATTAGATTTATGATGTCATTTCCCATAGTTTTAGTGCACTCAAGTTTTTACCTAAAATTTGACCTTCGATCGGACTTTAACAGTGACTGATATATTAATACACTATTGACTGCATACATACATACTTACATACCAAAACCAACGCGTCATTTTGCTTTGTTCTTTGTTAATATATACACGCAAAACAATGCGTTATTTATTTACTGACTGCGGTGACACGTACACTTTATAATGCATTTCTAATAGTTAACTTCCTTCTTCTGTACTTCAATGTGTAACAATACTCAACTTTGATTGATCTATGGATCCAATTGAAATTTTATTTGTTTACTTAAACATTTTAAAACTCAATTTGATTAATCACGTATTCTGTATTCATGGTAAATTAAGTTGAAACTTTAAAGGTTACCCAGCTATCAAAATTCCAAAAATTGTGCACATTGCATAATACTCCATGCACTATGGGCGATATACGAAGGTATCAATATAGATCTATATTAGTTGAAGTCAAAATTGTAAAAACTTTTACGAGAGTGAAGAATTATGAACATACAAACTACATTTGATAAAAATTCTCTGGCTTTAAAGGGGAGCTTTTTTTAACACACTAATAAAAATTCATTGCAAATAAACATAAAGCTATTTAATTTTTTTTATACCCTATCCTAAGGGTATATTAATTTTGACACATAGTTTGTAACACCCCTTAATATTCGTCGTAGACCCATAAAAGTATATATATTTATGATCAGAACCAAATCCTAAGACTATTTAGCAATGTCCGTCCGTCCGTCCGTACGCAATTTTTAGGCTGAAATTTGGAAATTTGGACCACATACTCCCTAGGGCTCCGAAATGGTTAAGTGCAAAATTTTTTGGAATACGCCCACTGCCACGCCCACAATTTAGAAAAAAACAATTTAAAGCTACAGATGGACAGATAGAGGGTTATAACCTTCACAAGATATGTAGGCACTGCCCTCCTTTATAAGTTTGTCATATAAAGTTTTTTGCCACGCCTACTTTTTGTGGGAGTTTTTCACAAAAATGCTGTTTTCTTCGATAATTTTCATAGAAACCGAAAAAAAGTGTTTAACAAGATATTTAGCCAATATTTTTTCCAATATATCGCCCATACAAAGTTTTTGGCCACGCCCACTTTTTGGGGGCGTTTTTTCAAAAAATGTTTTTTTTTTCTAAATTTTATAGAATGAAATAAAATGTTATCCATCATCTTCTTAAGGTTTTTTTGGGGCATATAGGGATAGGGATAGGGTATCATACTGTTCGCTCCAAGCGGACTGTAGCCTTTCCTTATGTTTTTTAATGAAGAGGCACGACGACATTTTAAGCATGTTTTACAGTATTGAATTGTGGTAAAGAAAATCAATTAACTTGTTTTTCTAGCTATAACACTTTAGAAGTTAAAGCATTAAAGGTACTGATGGCACTGAATAGAAAAAATTAATTTCAAGGAAAGAAAACCCTTGCCCGTGATGCCATGAAATAAGGCCAAATGCTATAATCTGGAGGACGATGAAGAACATGGTTGCACCGTTAGTAATGCCAATGAGTAAATATTTGGTTCCATGTTAGTCTAAGGTTATTACATTAGTTGGTGATAATCGGCAGATTTGACATTTAATATTTCCGTTTGAGTTATCTGAGCGCCGTGTCAGCCTCACTTCACTTCGAATTTAAAAATGCCTTCAGATAAAGATTCCTATATGTATTCAGATTTGAACCCCTGAATTTGGTAATATATGAATAGATTTGGGCGATTTTTCATTTTTATAAAATTATCAATTTGGACCGAAGTTAGCAGCATGAATGCATAAACAATGGCATATGTATGCAACGCCCCCTCCCCCTCCCCCCCATTGGTTTCGTGGTTAGATTTGGAGTAGGCGCAAGGTTGGGTGTAAGCAAACTTTATTTATACCCAAATAATATTCCAATCTAACAGTAAAACCAAGCATGGGGTTACCCCCTCCCACACATATCAAATTACCTATGCATTGTAAACTTACATATATAAAACTAATTACAAAATTACTGCTTGTTGGCATAGATGAACATTCGGTTCGGCCTTATTTCACTTTCAATGCTCGCCAATATAAACATTCTCGGCGAAATAACCTCGAATTCCAAAATTCGGCATCATTACGCTTTCACAAAGTGAAATGAACTTAGGAATTCGGCTTCCCGGCACCCCACATTTGATCTGGTTTCACTTCTTCAAAGTGAAATAAGACCAAATAGGCTCCAAGCGCAATAAGGCCAAATTGATCTTAATTGAAATAATGCCAAATATTACGAAGTGAACTATGGCCACATTTTTTTTAGATTGTGCTAAATTTCACGGCACCCCTGCCATTACATTTTTTTTATACCTAAGGATATATTAATTTCAACATATAGTTTGTAAGACCCCTTAATATTCATCGTAGATCCCTAAAAGTATATATATTTATGATCAGGACTACAATGTAAGACTATTTACTAATATCCATCCATCCATCCGTCCGTCCGTATCAACTTTTGAGGCCTTTAAATTTATGATAGGAAGGGTATCCCAAATTCCCTTTTAGTGCGCGTACATTATAAAAACAAGAAAATCGGAAGCTGAAATTTGGAACATATACTCGCTAGGGTTCGGAAATGCTAAATCGTAAATATTTTTAATTTGTAGAACGTGTTCTCCGTTAAATTTTCCGGTTATAAACATTAAACCCATCTGATACTATTGCATATTCGATACAATAATTGGCGAACCATTTTGTATACTCAATGGATGTTGGAGTAAGACAAACTAATTTAAAAACTGTTATATTATTGACCTTTTCATTTTCGTCTATGACTTTATATGCCCCCACGGTAACATTAGGGGCGAATGTGCCGCTCGACCACCATGAAGTACAGTCGGAACTATGTCTGGGCTCTAATCGCGTAACTTTTTAGAACATCATCGACTCTGCGATTTAATTAAACGATGTCGTTAATTGTTTTCCAAAATTTGAACAGTTTAAAATGAACTTCTTACAAAATGTGACATCTCAAAAACAAATAGTTATGTCAAAATTTTTGCAGAATTTTTTTTACTTCGGCCTTGTTATTCAATTGAGTTTTTAGAGATTTTAAAGTAGCACGCTATTCGTTTTTCATAATTGGTATTGGCGGATGTAGTTCTATAATCTATTTGATAAGAGTAACATTCCTCCTCGGCGTTCTATTTTAGTCCTTAGCTTCCAAAATGGTCCATAGCTGGATTAAAGTAATTCCTTTAAGGTTGTCGCCGAATAGCCGTAACAAATGTCTATCTGCTCAGTTCGACTTTTTGCAAATTCTTTTTCTATTGGGCATAACGTTTCAGCACGGTGAATTTGAAGGTAACAGACATTGAAAATTTTTCGAAAAGTACATCATGTCTTCATTAAGAATTTACATAAAATTCGCTCCAAACAATGAGACAAATTTGATAGTTGATTTTCTTATGTGAAGCAAGATAAAACTATGATCGTCGAATTGCCAACACGATCATTGTAAATTGGTAGTTACACGAAGAAGAAGAATCGCCACGACGACGTCGTTCGATCGTGCCCTGATGATGCGATTCGAACGCAAAATTTCCTTTCGATCGTATTTTGGCCAATATTATACCTTCCACACATTAAAAATATTCACCCTTATTCTACTTGGCGTTTATATTAAATGACAGCAGTCGTTTTTTGAAATCGGTATTACATCTGGCGTTTATAAGTCGTTATATGTCGTTGAACGCCTCGTAGCGTTTTCCTTGTGTGGAATGTAAGTTCTATATACCTATTTGTATTCTAGGAGTCGTTTTAGTTTCAAAACACGACTAGCAAAACGCCAATATTTGCAAACGCCTAGGGGGCAATTGAATTCAACAGGTCCGTTTTGTTAAATTTGGGCAGTTATTTAATGATTTCATAATTTAAATAGCCTGTACATATATCCATGGTTGAAAATAACAAGAAGAGCCCGCGAAAAAAAATTATTTAAATTGATTACTTGAATAATCCGCCATACCGGATTCCATACAGCCTTGATATGTTTATGAAACGAAAGTAGCGTAGAATATGTTACGATTACGTGGGGTAATCGAAGGACATTTTTTTAACGATAAAGATAGCATTTCCCAAATATGCCCCTGAAACCTTGAAAAAGGGCCTTTAAGATATTGAAAAGGACATGTTTCAAAAATATCCATTAAATCACCTGGAATATTTCTGTTGTAATATAGTTTCACCGGGAGGTCTTTGGAACACTGAAAAAGGTAATTGAATCCGGGAAAATGACATTTTTCGAAAATATCCATTAAATCACCTGACAATTTGCTGTTGAAAAAAACGTTTACCGGAACGTGCTTGGAACATTTAAAAAGGTATTTGAATCCTTGAAAAAAGACAACGTAAAAAATGTCATACATTAACTTCAAGATGATTGGTGATTGCATTTTTGAATCTAAACTATTTAAGTGAATTCAATGAACTAAATCATTTATATTCATTGAATAAGACCTTTAAGAATGCAATGTCTTTTACAACTCTGAACCGTAAAATATAAATAGCAGCAAGATTTGTCAATTTTAAAGTTATGTTCGAACGAGTTTTTTATTCGCGGATTTGTGGATCGCGTCTGTATTATGTGGATTGTGAATAAAGAGTGACAGTTTGCGGCAAGAATTTTTCAATTCGCGGGAAATTTTTTGTAATTGTAAGTATTGCTATTTAAATCAATTTAGACTCAGTTTTTTAGATAAAATGTTAAATCAATTAAATATCAAGCTTTTGTGGTAGAAGCAATAGAAATTTTTTATTCATAAATACATTAAAATTGATTTGTTCGCAGTTCGCTCTCATGTGAACAGTCCTTAAGGGTGATTGTAAAAATCCACCCAGCTGGATTCTATAACATCACACAAACAAATTTAACTCGGTTCTTATATAGAATCTGCCAAATAACTTTCTTTTTTTTGAAAATGCTATAAAAAAAAACTACTGAATATTTTCTCAAATTTCTTTTTTTATTTGAAAGTACAATCCTTCCGGTTAATAATGGAAAATAATTTCATTCAAATGGCTGCCTCGGCTGGCCATGCAGTAGCATTGGACACGATCGGTCCAATTTTTAAGCACATTATCGATTGTGTGCAGAGCTGTATTTCACCAATGGCTTCACGAATATTGTCGTTTAAAGTGTCAATTGTCTCTGGCATATCGGGGTAACGCTTATCTTTTACGGCACCCCACAAATAATAGTCCAACGGTGTCAAATCGCAGCTCCGCGGTGGCCAAACGACATCAGGTCTGCGGCTGATAATGCGGTCTTCAAAAACAGGGCGCAAAACATCGAGTGTAGCTTCGGCTGTGTGGCACGTAGCGTTGTCCTGTTGAAACCAAATGTTGCCAATATCCTTCCCTTCAATTGTTGTGAAGAAAAATTCGTTCAATATGGCCCGATAACGATCGCCATTGACTATAACGGCCACTCCTTGCTCATTTTCGAAGAAAAATGGCCCAATTATGCCTCTGGACCAAAATCCCCACCAAACAGTGACTCGTTTTGGGTATATCGGCTTTTCAATGTATGCGTGCGGGTTTTCTGTGCCCCAAATGCGACAATTTTGCTTGTTCACATACCCGCCAAGATCAAAATGAGCTCCATCTGAAAAGAAGATTTTTTTGGCAAAATCGGCATCTTCTCTATGTCGCTATGTCGCAATATTTCCCAGCGTTGTTCAAGCGTATACACAACCATATTCGTTCAGCGGAAGGATAAAACTAATTATCTGTCAAATCAGACATGAGCTAAGTGTTACCATTCGCGAAATAAGCACTAGTTGAAAAAAAAAAACCTTAAATGACGGTCCCTATATTTAGAGATAGATTTCGAATGATCTTATTCGAGGGTGCATTTTTGATTAGTTTGGTTAGAGTTGTCACCACTGTTCAATAATTTAACGGAGCGAGAAAACCAAATCCAAATGATTTGTTTATATAATTTCCATTAGTCAACATATATAACAATTACTTTTTTACGGCCTCAATCTTGGTTACTTTTCGTGTTGTAAATAATTCTTCGCCCTTGGAAGTATTTAAGTGACATTATTTTTTAAAAATAAACGATTAATTAGCTTAATTGTGTGACTCTGATGTTATCGTCTACGCGTACAAGTCAAATTGATGATCTTGCCAAAGTAATCACTCCAAATATGTACTGTTGATTGGGGTCGTGAATAAAGCTGGGCAATTAAATGTATCAGGTGTCATTTTAACATAACAAGAACCTACATTGACGTACAGAAAATTCTTATACATATTTGTAGGCAAACTGCAGAAAATTTTAATAAAAAAAAAGATTGCATATCAAAGATCAAGACCACCATAGAATACTCTACATAAATTACAATAACCACCTTCAATTTGAGCCATATAAGGATGGAAAACTTGAAAGTTGCTAACAGTTTATTTATTACATCCAGTTGTGCACTACCAGATGACTGCAGCACATCACAAGTCTTAAGACAATAGACCCGCTGAACCTTTTTTGTGTCATTTCACTATGCAACATCTTTTAGCTAAGCTAAGTAACCTCATCGAAGTGAACGTCTAGTAGCAGAAATAAAAAAATGCATAAAAATGAAAATTCATTCGATCTAGTTGACTGCCTTGAGGTACACCTGAGCATATACTGAACATAGTGCAATTAGACCCGTCTATCATTAAGTTGTTAGCGATAAGTTTTTTGGACATCTTCTTCCAGTCAAACGTGAGTTCATTAAAAATTGAGCTCTTCGCCTGCGCAATAATTGCCACTGCAACGGAAGCCGCTTATAGTTTTACATTGAGTTTTTTTTATTGCCATTTCATTGCGTCTGTGTATGATGAGGAATTGCCTAACGCTTACCTAACTGTTACCATTGATTTGTGACCAAGATGTCCGCGTGGAATAAACTAATCAAAAAATATAGATATTTTTTTTCCTCCGATTATTAAACAAGTTCCCAGATACAAAGATACATCGTTTGCGCCGCGCATAGAAACTAATAATACACCTCCTTTGTTGGTTTACTAAGTAAACTAATAAATAGTCTGGTCTAATTAACTTTCTTTTGTATTCCGGTTGCAATGGCAAAATCAACTTAAGCTGCCACTTTACGCAATTCAGAGAGTTGGCTTTGACTTGCTTTACGGTTGACGACAGATGCATTGCAAAGATGCGGTGCTGCAAATCGCTGCGTTTTTGTTGTTTTGTTGTTCATTGTTCGTGTGTACATGAAGAGGAAAAATCCGCAAACAAAGTGTAGAGTGAAGTTACATAATCTATTGATCCGCAGAGATATTTACCAATTTATTTTATTTATTTCCGATTTCCTAGTATGGATGAAACATTTTGTGCTTTGTTTTTCACAGCCAAGGGAGTAAGTACTTTCACCTACTCGAATGGTCATGGAAGGGTAGCATGTTGTAGTTTGCGGGTGATTGATCTGATCAGACTGATACTGATTGCAGGTACAGCAGTTAATCTCAAAGCAATAAGCCTTTTCCAAATATATCCACGCGTAAGTGACGATTGAAATGATCAAATCAGGGCATAGGTATAGTGCATAAGGTGAGTTAGATCGTAATCTTTGTAATAGTCAATTGTTTAGGGAATTCACTGAAATAACAAGTAACGAACAAAGGTGCACAGATCCTTCCACTGCAACTGTTTAATATATATGTATTTTCACCGCTACGTGGACGCCTGAAGGCAATTTGTACGCCTTTTATTGCAAAATAAATAGGTTGACTGACTTGAAATACAATTTCTTGCACGAGTTGAATACCGACAAAAGCTGAAAAGTGTTCTGTCGAAGAAATACCCTTAGTTTGTCGAAACAAATGGGTTGAAAACTCCTAACTCGAAGGACAAAGTGAATCCTCTATAGAACTCTTATCCTGCCAGTTCTGTTATATGGCGCCGAGAGCTGGAAAATAAGCAGGAAAGGAGAGTTAAGCTAAGAGAATCTCAGAATTCGAGCCCTCTGGTTCAAGACGACAATGACGCTTAGACCTCCGTTTTAAAGACCGCGGATGCCAGAACGATAACTAGAAGCAGTGTACCCAGAATCGCAGAGGATGGAAGGCTATCATGTCTCACGCATTGACTCTTCACGGTTCAGGAACCCGTTAAGTAAGCAAGTATGAAAGCTAACACATAAATTTATAAATAAAAATTAGAAGTTAACAGATGTTAGTGCTAACTTACATTTTTTCACTGTTTGTTAATACGAAGTAAATATTTTATCTGGGTGCACTGGTTACACTTCAACTTTTCGGGCCTCTAGGAATAACCTTCCAATTTGTTTAGGGGATGATAGTCGACTAAGAGAAATTTCGGCTCTCTTGCCCTCGCTTTTTTAGTTGCTTTAAAAAGGCGTAGAACCGTGCCTGTATAAGTTTTTTACATCCAAATTAAATTGGGTCAGTTCACAGTACTGCGCCGTGGAATCCATTTTCGAAAAAATTTCACGTACGTCATTGTCATTGTCTTGTCAAACTGAGCTTCAAACACCATATATGGTGCAGTCAATGGCAGCCTCTTTGGTTTACACGTATTTACTGATACGAAATTTAAGAGAGCTCTGCCGCCATTATGAAAATGTGTTTGCGGGGTTTAGGAGCCAGATATGGAAGTCGAATATCTGTATAATCACTCATTTATGCTCCACACTCATCTACAACCCGATAGGCAACATTTTAAGCAATCTTAAACGGCGCAGGGACATAGCTCTATGGGTCTCTATTATGGAGCTAACTGGGACATAGGTCCCATTTTACATATTTTGTCGGTCTTCGGTCTCACACGCACCACGGCATAACTTAGAATAAATTAGCACTATGAAACTATTGTAACAGACGCCTGCCTGATGAAAAGCACATTAGACTTTGAAGAAACTGATCTGAAAATTCACATTTTTCAGTACCAATGGATAGGAAACATTTACATTGAATTGGTATTATACTATCAGCAAGCAAAGTCAGCGCACTGGAACCGAAGTCTCAAAAAGGAATACCTTTCTAAGGGTGCAAATACAATAAAGAGAGCTAATGCAAACTTAGTAGAACCTCGGCCAAGAAGGAGTTAAAATCTTATCTTATAGCTGGTTTGTATACGAATTTAGTCATCTTGAGTCATCTTTAAGCAAATCTTAATGCAGGGTCCAAGGTAGTAACTTCGCTTCCATTTTCTTATTTCCATAAAAACTGTAAGAGATCTTATGGAAACCTATTTGGTGCACTTTTACGAAGTTATTTACTTTCCTGCAGACCTATACATCTTGTGAAATTGTTTCCCAATTGCCTTAGTATTTAAGTATTTATTTGATGAAGTATTTCTTACACGTTAAGAAGAAGAAGAAGAAATTTTATGAAATTGTGAAATTAAAAATAGGGGTAAAATAAAAACGGTTTTGAAACAATATTTCAAAGTGAACGCTTTACAGGGATATCATTATAAAAAAAAACAAAATTATCGATTAATTAGCACATTATAAAAGACAAGAATTAAAGAAATTAGTTTTAATTTAAATTAACTTAAGGCCACCATATTTCTCTCAAGCTTAATGGTAGTGAATTCCACAGCTATAAATAAAGTCGACTGCGTCATACGAAACATTCTCGGTACATGAGATGCGTTTTTGAGTTGCAAAATTAATCGAAAATTAATGGTGAGAAATTTATTTAAATCACTTTTTAGGTTTTAAAAAATTTGATTTTCTCAAAAACGACACCTGCGATTTTAATGTAATTTCGCACATTGGACACTTTTAACATAGTCGTTCGAATTACAAAAAACTATCAAATTATTAATTTTTGAGAAAACGAATTCAATTTAAATTTAAGAAAATCGTTATAAGAAAAAAAAATTTTAAAATATTATTTAAAAAATCTATGTATGCAGATTTGTTTGGGTTTACAGTATAAAAAACCTGTAAATTTTTTTGAAGTTCCCTTTATTAGTTTTCGAGATATTGCCCGTTTTATAAATTACCGTTAGTCGATTTTTTTCCAAAAACTGAATATGCAGAATTTTTGACCCCATCCTAAACATCCTTAGTCCGAAAAAAGACCGAAATCCTTGGAGCCACTATTGAGAAAAATATTGATAAGTGATTTTCACAAAAAAAAATTGTATGGCAGGTACCGTTATTTCAAAATATAAAGCAAAAAATAAAGAGATGCCACAAGATGTAACCCCAAGAACCTTATATGCGAACTTTGAAGCATCAGACAGACGGCATTGGCGGACCCACTTTTTTCGACTTTTCTATAGTCATAATATCATCCGTCATACTCTGTTTGAGTTCAAAATTTCCGCACGATCGCAATAACTTTCTCTTTAGTATACTAATGTATACGAGAAAGTTAAAAATTGTCTCTCTGACCAAAAATTACCAAAAATGAAAAGCGAAGTATAGTTATGCACAAAGATCTATTAGATGCACGTGTACAAATTATATTAAAAAATAGTTTTATTGTTCGATAGTTAATAAAATTCTCTAATGACATGTTCAAAAGGTTCTTGGATGAATGCAATACATGATTGTGTCGGCGAAGACCAGAGGTGTATCGAATTATGCTGTTAAAAGCTACTTTAGGTTTTCTTTTACTTTCGTCGTCGCAATTAGAAAAAATTTCGCATCCACTTAAAAGTGTTGAAAAAGCTAAGCTTTTGGCTAACATCATTGATTTTGTGAGCGGTATTAATTCACACTTGCTTTCTTCTTCTCTCCATTTAACACGGGGATTATGATCAGGATTATAGGGATCATAACTCTCCCACTTCACTGCATTCCTACCTGTGGGGTTCGCCGGTTCGACCTCAAAAACTATCTACAGGGGTCCCGATTTTGGATCACTTCATCATTGAGGCCAATCAAATGCTGATGTTTCTGCATTTGTGTGATCCAGGATGCCATTGCCTTTTTGACGGGATTCGTAGGATCCCTCCTTTGGACATGACATTACCAACTGAGTCGGTCGTACTCCAATTTTTCCGAGATGGGTTCTTTGACGTGAAGGCTTCCTCGAATTCTGGAACTTCTAATTCGATCAAGCTTTGTTTGTTACTCCTGCTGTCATGCGAAGCTTAAGTGTGAATTTTGATATACTCGGCAAGAAAATTGGAGAATGGTACGAATGGATTAGATGTACAAACTATAGGTCGCAAAAATCATGTATGAACATCATTCTTGTTGACAAAGGCGTATGTGCTTGAGCTATCCATAGCGACCGCAGAACTCAGTAGGTCTTACCAACAACGTTATTTATATGATCATTCCACTTAAGACTTCTGTTAAACATAAGGCCCAAGTTCTTAGTTGAATCGACGAAGTCAATATGTGAGCTATTTAAGGTAATAAATAGAAGGAAAGTACGAACGGTCTTATTTATTTCTGGATATAACGAAATATATCTCAATAAGCCCAAGAGGACAGCTTTGATAAACCTGGAATTCATCAGCATATATATGCATATGCATAAATATGAACTGAAAAGTACAGTGGGAATCTCATTTAGATCATAGATCGAGAACAGAAGTGGACCAATGAGTGATCCTTGCGGGACACCGTTCCGAATAAACAGAAAACTAGACAATACGTTACTAAAGCATGATGCCTACTTTTAACGACATGGAGAACTATTAATTAATTTTATTTTAAAAGAAGAAATATTAAAGGAATAACTCAGTTTATTACATAGAACAGAGTGGTCGACCACACCAAAAGAAGCTATTAACGTCGTTATCAACACCAAGACGTCTATCATCTATGACTTTAAGAAGAACGGTTGTGCAGCTATGTTTTTCACGGAACCGGATTGTAATTTGCCTTAAAGAAACTTTTTCTGAAAGTATAGCTTGAAAAATATTAAATATCCTTAAATAAGCCTTATCCTTAAATAAGCGGTTAACGAGGGCAAAACCAAATTGTTGCTGTCAACTAGAAGGGACAATAAAAATCGGCGAATTGGACATAACGTCACAATCGACAGGTATAACTTCGAAGTAGTAAGGGACCTTATCTACCTTGGTTCCGCTATAAACTCTGTATAAGACTTATCATCCCAGTCCTGCTATATGTTGCTGAAGCATGGACATTAGCAAAGGCGGATCAAGATATCCTTGGGCGTTTTGAACGAAAAATTCTTCTTGTGATTTTCGGTCGTTTTGGCGTTGATGGGTTTTGGAGAAGGAGATATAAAGACTATGCCTTAGGTGGCGCGCACAAGTGGAAGGGGGCCTCAACCAACTTGGAGTGCACAACTGGAGGCAGTTAGCCAAAAACCGAGCTAACTGGAGAGGCGTGCTGGTTGAGGCCTAGGTCCACTCCGGACTGTAGCGTCATCTAGGTATGTAAGTAAATAAGCCTTATGACAATACAATAAGTGATGGCTTATCAATATATAAAATTGGATTACAGCGCATTGAGGGTCTAGCTTTAGTAATAAGAAAGGCCACTCCTTAAACCCATCACATAAAGTTAAATCCGACAGCTATACTCGTCATTTTCGCTTCTCTGGCTATAATGGATGGTCAAAATTTCAGAAGTTTCGACAAATATAGTTAACTTCTGAACTGGAACTGGTTAAAAATATGAAGCATATCTTGCATAACTTTCACTTCTCGTGGCAGACGGTTATCGTGTTAACCGTGTTAAATATAACCCTCAAGTTTCAAGTGGTTAAGGCTGTACGCTGCTGAGTTAATCAGGACAAAATCTATCTATATCTATACCTATCTTAAATTTGTGCAGTCATTTGTGGACTGTCTCTATTAGGTGAGCTATACAGCGGTCGGCTTGCTTCAGTTCATAATATGTGCAATTTCCTAAGGCCGTAATTAAGAATGCATTTGTCAGTATTTCATCAGACCCTTACAAAATAGCCAACGTCTTTAAATAAACTTAAGGCAATGGTCGTTTCAAAATACACATCACTGTGTCTTACGAGTAAATTCTCACAAATTGACTCGCATATGGTAGCGTTCTATTTGTCATCGCAATCATCGATTGCATGTTACCTTTTTCATATCGAAAAGCGCTCATCGTTTACCATTTATTGGGCCATCGCCATCGTGAGCAATAAACTTTTTTGTTTTGTGATTCGTCACAGCAATCTTCAAGATTCCATTTAAGGCATGACTTTTGAATCATCCTGAAGGTATTTTTTTATTTGATGATTGTTTTTCTTTTTTTTTCTTTGCTGTAAGCAAATGACAACGTTTCGTTATTTTAAGGTCACTTCACAGCATTTCTTTCCCACAGATCAGTTGATTTGCTGGAAAATCGTTTACCTTTCGAACTTTACGATCAGCGTGCG
Source organism: Ferdinandea cuprea (assembly GCA_963576555.1). NCBI lineage: Eukaryota > Metazoa > Arthropoda > Insecta > Diptera > Syrphidae > Ferdinandea > Ferdinandea cuprea. The sequence continues at coordinate 146,882,813 of OY754958.1, read as the reverse complement.
ATGTAATTACGTTTACGTGATCCACATCAATTTGACATTCAAATCACCCATTGAAGCTGAATTGTAACACCGCAAAAAACGTGTTCGTAAATCGAAATGCGATTAATTTTAACAGTAGCCAACATGTTACAGATACTTTCGGTTTACAGCACTATAAATAAAATGCAATGCAGATCTCTACGCAACGATGTTGTTTCTGATGCTGTGCTGTGCTGATACACCAATGCCAATGGCCCGTGACTTAACCGGTTAGGATTTCATTCCACACCATTCGAGTTGCTGATCAACTGTCATAACTAAAAATTCATCTTTCGGATGCAGACAATTGATACTTTACGAATCATCATCATTATTGGAATATCTCTTGGGAAATGGTTAATAGCCTGAAACCATAAATAGACTCGCTTTGGCTCATCCCGGTGGCGGAGTACCCCGGTATCTTGGTTGGCATTTGAAATCCAGCTGCGGTAATTGGCCAACACAAACGAATCGTTCTGATTTAGAGGGAATACGGAGCTGAGCTATTAGATAGATAGATGGCAGCGAAAAAAAAAATTGTTGGAAAACTCTTCGCCCTTTCACGTTTTTCCGCCAGAGGAGGAGATGTAACTCAAATAGCAAAAAATACATACAGCTACGGTGCAGCCGTGTCGTTACTCTTTTGTCGGATATTTTCCTGCCAGAATGTGGCCATTTGAACTTTGTGGGCGAAAACAAAACGTAACCGCACACGGTTTATAAAAACATAACGCTTCATGATGATTTTCTTATTAATAAGAGCCGCACCGCCAACGACGCGAGAACAATAGACTCATAATGGAGGAGTTATTGATCTTCTTGGGACGGTCGGCCGGGATTTTGCAAGATTGGAATGCAGATGGTTGACAGCTGTTAGTGTTTTCGGGGTGCGAATCGGAACTATGTATGTCTACGTGGGTATGCATTGCTAATAAGGATCACTTATGGTGTGTGGGTGGGAGGTGTCACGCGGTGAACTTAACACAAAGTGACACAATGACAAGAATGGGGGAGTATATGCATGTAAGATGCATTCCACACCTCGAATGCTGTCACTGAATAAATTCAAGGCAGGGGAATCTCACTCAGAAAAACACTTTCAACAGGTATGATGAGGAGAATGATCAATGAAAAAAAGATATCGTGTTGGCGGACATATTTTCAAATACTTTCAGCTTCACTGCGAGAGGGAATAAATTAAAAGACGTTAAAATCCAGATTTCCTTATTACCACAAGGCGTACATAAATATTATGTAGGTAGGTAGTTCAAGAATTATACGTATGTAGCTGAATTTACCGGCTCACTTAACGCAATGTGTCGTAATAAGATTATATTTCGGATCCGTTCTTAAAAAATTATCGATTAGTAGTTTTTCCGCTTAATGCAGCCTCAGTTTCTTCACCTGCGAATACAAGTAGGCATTTTAAGAGTTCAATTGTAAAGTGAAAAAAAAATTTAGGCGTTAACGGCCTAAAACCTGTTTTGTTTTGACACGAACGGAGTGACCTACAATTTAATTTTTTGAGAAGCTTCTATTGACACTTCTTACTCTTGGATGTTTGTCGGGCTTTCGCAAGAGGTGGAGTAGCGAATAAAAACGTTTAAGCTGGTACGGGACGGAGGTTCATCTACTTTGCCCAGATCGAAAGTATTGGATTAACTTCTCAATTTAGCGACAACTTCAGTGTGTTGAGGTTTAATCTTCCTCTACATTCTGAAAGACAGTGGCTAGTGATTGGGATTAGAGAGCTGCATGAATGGCAAAAAAACCACGTTCCAATGAACAATGCCAAAAATGAGTTGAACGAAATAGAATTCGTAGCCGAATATGTTTGAGTGAGTGAGTCCGGTCAGGTAGAACTCGGACGCACAACATTCAAACCAAAGAAAACGAATTGGATGAGTGGGAATGCGTTAGAATAAGAGGTTTTTAATTGTTGTTGTCTTGTCGCGCATAAAGAAAAAGAAGAAAGGAAAAAACGACAGTCTACTGCTTGCGTCTCTTGAATCGAACGAAATGAAGGCACCTAAAAACTCGAGTAATTCGAATATCTGTGGCTGCGCCAAATTTTTCATTCCGCTTTACGCTTCATTTATTCTCATTCATTTCGCTGAATGCCGTCTGCTGTGAGACACAACACGCACTCACATTGCTACTCATTCGGTTCATTGTGGTGCTTGGCACTCACTCAATTCAATTCAATTCGAGTCCATTCAATTTAACGTAAGTTGTTAGTGAAGTCATGCAGCACGCTAATTGAGATTGCTCAGGCCGTCCGCCCGGCTCACCTTCGGATAGGCTGCACATCTTCATTGGCAAGTAGTTTACGCCCTGGTCAACCTGCAGTGGTTGCTACCCCAAGGTTCTGATGAAGTTTGCCATTGGCTGCTAAGGACTTGAGATCGCGAACCAATAAAGAGAGGCGAAGGGTAAGGGAAAGAAAGGGACCGAAGGGTTCTTTTTCTTCGCCGAAAATTTTGCAGCGACAAGACTAGTCGCGTTATGATTTGCACGTGCTGATTTGATTCTAGATGTTTCTATTTTATCCACACCGTAGTTGCCTGAAATGTAGGTGTGTCCAAAAAGCAAGCAAAGGGATATTGCATCCAACGGCAATCTCGTTCAAAAATTCTCAGCATAGATTTTATTGTTTGCGATTTCAGACTAAAGCTGATTCTCGTATATCAATAATAATTTTCTACAGTGGTCCAGGACCTGCAGGCCGACATTGAGCACCTGACAGTTTCGGAAATTTAAAAACCACCTGCATACTTGAACCCATGTACGTATAACTCTTTATTGGAACGCTTTAGAATCCGACAACCATCCCAACAGAAATATCTGGGAAGACGTTTTATATATGTATTATATATATTATTTTAATTGTCTAGTTTGCATTCTTGCATTTCTGATGTTTCAGGTTGATTTAATCGATTAATGCGCATGTTCTTGACATTTTGAAACCACTACTACCAATTTGACTATCAATATGCTGTCTGATGCTTTGAGTTCTTGGGTACAAGTTTTGTCCTTAATTCATCAACAGATATTGTATTTTAACAATGCGCCACACTTCAATGATTGCTAAGATTTCTGCTTAGAATACACTACAGAAATCTAGGAGTCTGATTTGAATGATTTATCTCTCCGAGGAAAATCGAGCTTCCATTGGTGCATTGGTTCGTGTAGGTCACAATATTACTGCTTGGAAATAAACAGAGGAATAGACTTTTTTAATCAATAACCAAGTTTAGAAACTGTGCATGTTCTGTAAAGACTTCAGTGGTTAATTCTCAAACCACTTTTCGCCGAAAGACCCTCTTATTTTGAGTGTCTTATATCTAGCGCTTATTTCGGAAAAATAAGGCGTTTACTATTTATTAGCCACTTAGTTCCGCGCGCTCTTTGGGCTTTTTGCTAAAAATGAAAATAAGTTCGAATTTTGTCGTAATATTTTTGTAATTTTTACGTGCAAAATTTTTACTCAATGCCACTGATTTCGTGCGATCGTGCGGAAATTTCGATCTCAAACTGAGTATGAGGGATGATATTACGACTATAGAGAAGTCCAAAAAGTGGATCCGCTAATGCGAATATCTGTCTGTCTGTCCGGGCCTCCTGTGGCGAAACGTTTCGACGGATTTGCTTCAAAGTTCGTACTTAAGGTTTTTAAGGTTACATCTCGTGGCGGTTTTTTTTTTTTTGCTTTGTTGTTCGAATAATGGTTTTTTATACTAAGGATGCTTGAGATGGTCCCAAAAATATTGCATACTCAGTTTAAATTCAAATTAAATTCGTTTTCTCGAAAAGGGCTCTAGCAATTTTGATCAATGTTTGTACTTTCAACAATTATGTTAAATGTGTTCAATGTGCAAAACTACATTAAAATCGTAAGTGGCAAATTTGTCAAAAACTAAAAATTGATTTAAATAACTTTTGTATGTGTTCCCAGTCTTTGTGAGGCGACTAAAAAATGCAGTGGAAATGATCCATTTCATCGAAATAAATTTTTTAATATTTCTATTGTGGAGTTTTAAATAAGTCCGAGGTAAAAAAAAACACATTAAAAGGATAACGGGTGTGACTTAAAAAAAATTGCTGAAACACCTTTCTTATAATACTGATAGTTTCTTCAACATCGTGAAAATGTCGCCTAAAGAAGATGGTTTTACTGAAACCCCTCCGTTGGTGCCGAACTCCACACAAATACAAAATTTCTGAAACGCTTATCCAATACTTTTTATGTTCGAAATTTCAAATTATTGGACTAACAATTCTTGAGTTATCGTGCTCTACAAAATTACGCAAAAATTTCAGGATTAGTCTTATTGTTAGTACCACAGAAATTATATTATAAAAAGAAATTCCTCAATTTTTGAACCACTTTTTTTTAATTTTCTCGTATACATTAGTATACTAAAGAGAAAGTTATTACGATCGTGGGGAAATTTCGAACTCAAACTGAGTATGAGGGATGATATTACGACTATAGAGAAGTCCAAAAAAGTGGGTCCGCCAATGCCAAAATGGTCAAAAATTCTGCATACTCATTTTTGTAAAAGAAAAAAAAAAAGAAGTCTATAAAGGTAATTTATAAAACACGCAATATCTCAAAAATTAATAAAGAGAACTTACAAAAAAATTACAGTTTTTTTTATACTATAAACTCAAATAAATCTGCATACTTAGATTTTTTAAATTTTTTTTTCGTATAAGGATTTTCTTAAATTTAAATTAAAATAAAAACGACTCTAAAGATTTTGATAAATTTTTGTATTTCGAACAATTATGTTAAAAGCGTCCAATTTGCGAAATTACATCAAAATCCTAGGTGCCGTTTTTGGGAAAATCAAATTTTGTAAAACCTAAAAAGTGATTTAAATGAATTTCTCCCCATTAATTTTCGATTCATTTTGCGACTCAAAAACGCATCTCATGTATCGAGAAAGTTTCGTATGACGTGGTCGTGCACTTTATTTCAGTTAGAATCAATAAATTAAAAAATCAATTTATGTCATTTAAGGGTCCTGTGTTGTTACGCAGTTAATTACATTTTGTATAGCAACCCTACAAAAGGCAGCTAAAAGCCGACAAATGACATTCGACAGGTGACAGATAAAAGGTGACAGCTATCACGTGATAAACGACACAATATAATTCACAATTGTACATTTTTATCTCATATTTCTGACTATTTATTAAAACGTGCTAGTTGTATGTAACGCAATGGCATAGCCTTGAAATAAGCTATAAGAAGCAGCATCTCTTAACACCTTCATTCGATAGAATCAATACATTTTCATTCCGAACATATATTCTGCATAAATCTTTTGAATCATAGACTTACCAACGAAAAGGTTAATAACAACTGTCGAAGACACCTTATAGCCAAGCTCAAGTGCATGTACGTATGACCATATCGAAGTCACGTGCCGTATATCATAGCAAAGGTTATTGTAGATTCCTTATACAAACATATTCCCAACAATGAAAATGTATCATGAAAAGGTGTAAAATGACTCGAATATGACGCTAGGTTCATGAGGGTACAACCAAGTCACGTTCTTAGTACATATTACCACTGTCCATGGGTATCAAGTTTCGAATAACTAATTTAGAAGTCATGACTGCAATTTAAGTGTGTTTTTCACTCTGTCCTCTCTTTGACCACTTGTTATCTTATTTAAATCCAAACATCTGCAAGATCACTGAAGCACTTCATTAGTGGATAAGACCACACTAATCTTCCTACACGCAATCAATAAGTTGATTTCCCAACTGCTTGTCGTGTATTTCCTTCTTATGGAACCGATCAGGAAACCCGGCAAATTACAAGGAAATTAAAATTTTCATGAAATTCAAATTTCTCTTCGGGCACAAATGACTCATTCATGTCCACAAGGTTTCCTGTTTCCCAAAAAAACTTTTGCAGTGTAGATACCAGCTTTGAATAATTTTTCAGTAGCAAGCAATACAACAGGTTCAAAAATGTCCCGCATTCCCGCAAAACAAGTCAAGAGAAAGTTTCACTAACGAATTTGTTCGAACATCTTCAATAGTTCAATAATCCCTGATTCGCAGTTTGTCTGTCAGCGGTTGGGGCCTCTGGGCCGGTCTGTTTTGTTGACATCGTCATCGTGGTTAGCATCAGCTACAACAGCAAAGTCCCCACTTTTGAAGCACTGAATCGAACCTATCGTCGAATTAAAACCGGCTTAATGCACAATTCCACTTGATTGTTTTTCTTTGATTGCTGTGAGTAAGTACTTCTTGTTGTGACGTAGCGACTGCTTGCTGGCTGGCTGGCTGGCGCGCGAGTCTTGTTTCGTTGTTTACCACTGATGTTACCCGAGCACCGCTCAATTATGTTGTGCTTAAGCGAGACGCAATGGATGGTCTTGGTCTGGTCCGGTGGTGGTCGTTCGACCATTTGAATCAGAGGGAAATGAAAATTTAAAAAAAAATGAAGAAAAACAAAAAACTAAAATATAATTAAATCCAACAAATGGCAATACAAAAATTAGCGAACCGACAGATAGACGGAAAACGTCGGAAAAGTTTGCGTTTAATTGATTTATGGTGTTATTCGTCTGACCATTTGAACGCATCCGTAATGGGATACTCGTACAACAAACGCGTGTTTGAAGAGTTTTTTTTATTTCAGCTTTTTGTTTTTTTTTGTGTTTCTTATGTTGGGTTACTACACCGTACACACTCTACAGAAGATTTGATTTCGAAGAGGACATTGAAACGCATCGTTGGCTCTACCCCTGGAAGGGTATCCGCGAGAGTTTCGAATGTTATTTAATAGAAACGAAGTTTGTTACGAAGTCGGTGTTGCAATGAGAAGTGAGAAGGTGCTTTGATTTGTGTTAGCACTGCTGGCTGTTGGGCTTGGCGCAAAATTGGAGCCGCGCAATAAATTAAAGGTAATTTATCGAAGTTGAATACACTTTTCGCAACTCTTAGGGTTTAGTTTAATATTTAACATTTTTCAATATATTTACTGCTAATTTTTTTGTTTTTTTTTTTCAAGTGAAGCTGTGACATAAGCGCTAGGTGCTCGTATGTTACTTAACACTGTCTGTTGAAATTAGTATGGTAAGACGACAAGATTTGGACTCTGCCAAATATGCCAAATTTAAATTTCAAGACCTCATTCATGGGTTGGGTTAGGTTAGGTTGAAGTGGCTGTCGGCATAAGAACCGACACACTTAGACCAGTATTGGTCCGTTGTGATACTATTATATCGTTGAACCAATTTCAACTACTGACGAAGTGAAGTAGACCTTTGTTGTCAATGTTTTTAAGATCAAATGTGTCATCGTAGAAAAAGGCTCTCAGATGGAGAGAGCAAGCAGATCAGGGATCGTTTCGTTCTCCTCTTCGGCCATACGACTTCTGCAAAAGTCGTTCGGAATGCACCAAGTCTTGTTGCATGTCCAACCTATACCTATATGACAGTTACCTATATACGACACCTATAGTTGTGGTAATGTTCCGTCTGCTTGGAGGGATCAAAGAGCTTTTCAGATCCAGCTTAGGTCAGATCCGTTTTGTAGCTAGACATATGAAACCACTTGTCCACAGCGAATGGTATACCTATCTCTCCTTTATCAGGTAGGAGAAGTAACCCGGTTCCTAGTTTGGCGAGTTCATCAGCCTTAGAGTTCGCAGCAATGTCCCTGTGCCACTGCACGCAGCACAGGTCAATGTTGAACAGCTCCGACATCACCTGAAGAGACGATCAGCAGTCTAGGGCTACTACAGAATTTACAGAGACTGATTCCAAAACAACATGGGACAAGCTACTAAATTTGTATTAAATTGAATTGTAAGCTAATGTAGGAGTGGAATCTATTTAGGAGTGGATAAGTCACTGGAAAAGTCATAATAATACAGTTTCAGATCAGATCACTTCCTATAAAATTTCATTAAGGAAGTATTGATAATGCCGAAAAAGAATGGGTAGTATCAATGTAACCATAAAATAATTGCATACAATTTAAGAATTTTGAAAATGAGTTCAGCCACGTTACATGCTTGGTCAGAATATTGCCTTTAAAATTTCGCAAAATTAAGCAGGGTCCAAATACCACATCGGTTATAGCCATAGAATATTTACATTTTTGCACGCAAATATTAGCGGGTCTGGACGAACCGATTGCTGTCAAAAAATTACCCGCATTTTGCGTTTCGACCCGATATTGCTCCTACCTTCCTGAATACTTTTGAGCGGTCTATTCCCGATAAGATTAATGAATGGGAAAATCTCCACGCACTTCACGGCGATGAGTTTAGAATGACCACTCTGTGGAATTGTTTCATCTCAAAAACGATTTGATCCAGCAGAAACCTCAACCTCAACCTTGTTTTTAAGTAAATACCAAAACTTTGGGAAAATAGTTTTGCGTATAATATAAGAAAAATTCGTACATAAGGATTTAGGGATAGCCTTTTTTTAGTGCACCCTGAGTCACATTAATGCAAGTAATTTCATTAATAGTTGCAACAGAAACCTGTAATTGCGTTTAAAATATGTAAATACCTTATTTGAGCCAAATTTTTTTTGGCTGCAGCCTTGCAGGTAACATTCCTCAAAAAATATGTTAAAATATATAATTTTTTTCAGTTTCTAATTAACCTAGTATGTAACAACAACAACAAAAATTGTATTCATGAATGAAAACGACTTTGTAATGCTTTGTGGAAGTGAAACCTTAGATACTTGATATCAAAATCAAATAATCATCACAGACTTAAATGAACTCGAAATGTAGAAGATCGAAGAAACCAATATACCTTAAATAGTAAATTTATAGCGAACTGAGATTCAACATTTCACGAACAAAAATTTTAAATTCATATGACACTAAATTGAATTGACTTGCGCTGTGGAAATTTCCGAATCAAAAATTGTTTCAACGTAATGGCTATAAGGGACCCATTTTTTTGTCATCGCTTAGAATTCAAGTTGAAATTTAATATGTATTTCAAAATGCTGGAAACATATACCTCTATATTAACGTACTAAAAAACAATAAAACAACTGTCAATGAATCAATACATCTTGTGTGTTACGTTAACTCATTGTGCAAGTAGCAGGGAAACAGTTCCATCTGAATCTGTTCCAGATAGAAAAGAAGTTCACACGAAGTGTGAAAAGTTCACTTTGCAGGTGGGAAATAATTTCACTTCTTATTTCGTGAAGTTTTTTCCCTAAAAAATAAAACTTACACAGTCTTCTAAATATCATTATGAAAACCCTTATTAAAACTGCTTGCCTGACGATAAAAATTATCCTTACGGAAAGGATCATGAGCGATGCTGCCTGCTTAATGAGATTTTAGTCCCGTGTAGCTGTTTTTCGGGACAGTTTTTCTAAACTGTCAAATTCAGAGCAAGATTGAAACAGTTTTAAATCCTTTACAAATTGTACTTTTATTTTTACACTTTACAAGTTTCCCATTTTGAAATTTTATAGGAAAGTATTGAAAATTAAGGTACCACATTTCTCAGGATTTTGAAAGCCTTAATGATTCTAGCTTCGATATAAGCGAAGTTAGAAGGGGGTAACAATAAAAGTGGCCAGAGTTGGTTCCTGCAAATAAGGGTGTAGTGTCAAAGTTGCTAGAGAACTTGCCGGTCGACAGAGTTGTAAGAGACGAATCTAAAATTGGAACGAGAAATGAATGATTGGTGTTGAATATTCTGCACATATACCTACTTAATAATGCAATATTCCATGAATGTGTCTCTAATTTTTACCACAATTACTGAGGATTTAAAGAAAACCCTTCTTTGGTTTACACTTTACATAAGTAAATTAATGCAAATAACTCCGTTAATCGTTGCATCAGAAACTTCATGTAGGGATTTGTTAATGAGAATAAATAGTGTCCTTTGTAACAGCATTTTAAAGATGTCAATATCTTATTAAAATTTTGAGATTTAAATTTTTAAGTCACTTGGGACTTCCCAACTCTAATTTTTGATTTGCAGGTTACTTTCCTCAAAAATAAATAAATATCAGGCGAAAACAGCCCACATAGGACCCAAAGTCTAGCTTCTCCAACCACTGCATGTGAAAGAAATACACGAATTTGACACGAATGGAGGGGACCCACAGTTTAATAAAGGTGATACAGGTCGCGATTTAAACCAGCAACCTCTCGCGTAGCGTTCCAAGGCACTGTCCTCAAATACACATTCATACGTATGTGTAATAGTCATAATAGAGAAAAAATGTTTATAAAAGTTTGCGGAGAAACGTGCATTTTGGTCAGTTTTGTACTCATTCTTGGATTCCATTTTCTTCGCAAAAGTGTGGGTTTTTTAAGATCAACCGCTCTGACTCCGGCGATGGCTGGTATTTAAAACGTAGCTTCGGTATTCCCTTTTGTCTGGCTGGCCTGGGAATTTAAGATCCTCTTGACTGGAGCACTTTTGTCAGTTCGCTCGCATACATATATCGGCATAGTGGTACAGCTCATATAGTTCTCGGTTGTATTTTCTCTTCCATTCACCTTCTTTGCACACAGGATCAAAGCTTTTATGTGATTGCAACAAAAGAACGCTCAAGTTAACCAAAATACTTGGCAGCAATATAGGGCTGCGAAATTACGATTATCTTTATTTCCTAATAGAACGTAACGTATGGGAAAACTTCCCAAAATGACGCCAAGTTTTTAAGTTAAGCTAAGTTCTTACTGCATTTGATATGCAAATTGGAAATAAAGCGCATTTCCCTACACTTGCCCAAAGGAAAGCAAGAAGGTTTGCATGGATTCAGTAGAAATCATGATAAACTAACCCGAAATAACTATAAAGCAAAAGCTGAATCATGCTAAATGTGTGTTTTGCTTCTCAGTTTTCATTGTTAAGAAGAGCGGAGGGATGGCACTCCCTCTAAATACACAATAAGTGAGAAATCCCATGGTTAAATTATGCTCTAAGGCAGCTTTGCCAGGGGCCAAATTGCCCCTTTTTAAGGCTCGGGACAACTGGCCCTCACTTTTTCAAATATTATTAAAATTAACCCTTTTTCAGCTTAAGTCAGATTTTATTCTTTATTGCATGAAAAATGAAAAAGTACGAAACTTTAATAAATATCTACAAAAAATAAAATGTACTGAGCACTGCCCGTTTTCTTTTAGAGTTGATAAACGCACCCGCGTTACATCACTGAGATCGATTTGCAAATCTTGGTCAATTAACATATTTATTTATTTATTATTTACATTTACATACATATTTCTTAAAAAAAAGGAGTTTTGCAAAGATGTTACTAAAATTGCATAGCATTTTGAGCATTTAGAAGTAATATGCTTGACTTGAAATATGCGTATCTCAAAACTCTAAGGACTCAAATTTATTTTATGGAATTAAGCTAAGGCGAAGTTCAATTTTTTTTTGTTCAAATTCTAATTATTACTTAGTCTTTAAAACTCAAAATTAAATATTTTGAGTACCTAATCATAAAAATACTAAAATCCATTCATTCATTCGTTCCGTAGGTCCAGTCAAAAGAATTACAATATCAATTTGTTTATACAGGGTGGCGCACCAATTGTGCTGCAATAAGAAATTCAAATAACTTTTTTTTTAATCGATGTATTTCATTTATTTTTTTTTTATTGGTTAGAAAATTAAATTTTATTTTAAATAGTTAGTTGTTTTTAAAGATTATAGACCGCAAATGACCTCCACGCTGTCCCACGCATATGCGGCACCTGGTCAAAAAATTATTCATTGCGGCCTGAAGAGTTGAAGTTGGGATCGCCTCAATTATTGTCGTTATGGACTGCTTTAATTCAGTTAAATTCCTGGGCTTCGTTTTATACACCTCTTGCTTAACATAACTTCATAAAAAGTAGTCTGGTGCAGTCAGGTCAGGTGACCTTGGGGGCCAGCGAAGAGTGGAGTTCCTAGAAATTAATTTGTTTGCGAATTTTTTGTTTAGCTCCGCCATAACTGGTCTGGCTATATGTGCAGTTGCTCCATCTTGCTGAAACCAAACGCTGTTGAATGGTATACGTCTTCGGCGCAGTTCTGGGTAAAAAAAACTCCTTCAACATCTTTAAATAACGGTCCCCATTGACAGTAACGGTTACACCGTTTTCTTCAAAGAAGTACGGCCCGACAATACACCTTGATGAAACTGCGCACCACACAGTGACTCGTTCTGGGTGCAGTTCCGTCTCATGGAGCATTTCTGGATTAGACTCATTCCATATACGGCAATTTTGCTTGTTTACATTGCCGTTAAGATCAAAATGGGCCTCATCAGACATGAACAAACAATTGATCAATGTGTTGTCTTCTTCGGCCATTGATATCATTTTTTGGCAAAATTCCAGGCGAACAGGCAAATCCTGAGGGTTTAACTTGCTAGTAATTTGGACTTTGTACGGAAACAAGTTTAAATCGTCATGAAGTATCCGTTGTAATGACCGTCTACTAATTCCAATTTGCCCCGATAAGTTTCGGGTCGAAACGTTCGGATTGGCCTGTATTGCAGATGCTACTGCTGCGATTGTATCCTGAACCCGAACATTGGAATCTCGATGGTACGGCCTTCGTGCGATGCTTCCAGATTCGGCAAACATGTTTACAAACCTCATAATGGTCCATCTACTCGGGGGATTACCGCCAAACTCCCGCCTAAATTCCCTTTGGACGGAAATGACGGACTGCAAAGCATGGTACCGTTGCACTATCCAAATTCTTTTCTCCGTATCCCAAGCATCCATTTTTATAAATCTAAATAGTAACCTACAAAATAAAAAAAAATAAGCCGATTACTCACACAGAAAAAAAGTTATTACGTTTTATTTTTGTAGCACGATTCGTGCGCCACCCTGTATTATTAAGTGATAAGTGATACGTTTTTGCGTTTTCTGAAAGCCCCCTTTTTTAACCTCGGGCCCCTTTTTTAGCACCAACACTGCTCTAAGGCAACTACATAGATGTTTTTTTAAACATTGCATTCCCGGAATCAAAGACCATGAAACATAAAAAAAAAAATTTATTTTAAAACATTGTGATTCGTTTTTATTACATCCATTAAGAAGGTATACATAAAGTAAAACGAAATCATTTAAGAACTACCTAAATAATAATGGTATCTCTGGTTCAATGTAACCAAAAACCAGTCACACGCAATCGAGTTCTACATCAACAATTTCTACATTCATGCATTTCGCGGAAATTTATTTTGTTTCCTTCTCAAACACAGCGATTAATTAATTGATAATGATGATGATGATGATGATCATACCCACATCATATCAAATTATCATAAGTGTCCATTAATGTCTCATTTTTGTCATACTAAAGCTCATGAAATATCCAACACAGCGTTGCATTGCCGTGCGACACCAACATTCAATAGATAGAAAACGATTTGGCCACTCTCCTTCTGTCACTCACGAGCTTCACAGATGTGCAACACTGAGTGGCAAATCTATTCAGAGCAAGGTCTTAGTTCTGAAAGTTGATCCAGCTCCAGCTGAAGTTGTCGCATCGGAAGACACATCTTTCCCAATATCAGACAAGTATCTTCGTCGTCGCTTCATTGAATTCAATTTCGGTTTCGTGTTCACATTTGTGCAATCGTCACACCAGTTTGTGAGCAGCTCCTGAAATTCAAAACCAGAATTCAACTACGGAATCGCAAAGATTTCAAACCATTTTATCCTAATCAGAGTTCGATAAAAGTGACTCAAAGCGGACCTACGACGAGTAGATACGTAATGTTGTTTTACTTTTGGTTTTGTTTTGTTTTGATTGCTGAGGCACGTCTTGGTCTTAAAGGTTGCTCTAGCACCTTGAACTCGCAACGCTGTTATGCCGACGTTGACAATAATTGACAATCAAACTAGACGTTTGGTGAATTCCAATAGATTTCAATTTGTTTATGGTCATTGCGCAACAGAGTGGTGATCCGAAATTCACTTGGGGTATCTTGTCTGCCATCACAGCGGTGGTATTCGCGCATATGCAAATGCATTCAAAGTAGACGACAGTTCGTCGGTCAGGTCTAACTTATGTGCCCTGAATAACGAAGGCGATATTTTATTGATTATTGCAAACACGTTGCAGAGTGATAAGTCAGTGGAATTCTGGAAATATCATGCAAACGGATCTCTTTTTTAGAATTTGACTATTAATGGTTTGCACACTTAATGAAGCTTATTACTTTTATTGTCATCGTGGTTTAAGTATCTGTTTTGTTTTTGTTATTTTTTGCATTGTACTTCAGAGTGATGGTTCTAGAGATGGGTAAGCATTCAGGGAGTGATAATAAATTCCTTAGGTAGCGTCATTTTATTTGCACAAATTCGCAAGCTTATATTATATTGAGATCCGAACGGAATGAAGCGGAATCGGATTTAAATGCATGTAAAGGGTGTGTTTTTTAGAGGTATAGAACTTTGAGTTGGCAACACTATTTTAACTGGCGGCCATTTTTCCAGCTTTCAAGTGATTTATTTTTAGTTTCATGAAAAGACTGACGCCTGAACAACGCTTCCAAATTGTGCAAATTTATTTTGAAAATCATATTTCTGGTCGAAATACGTATCGCGCACTGCGTCCATTTTACGGTCAACAAAATCGTCCATCAGATCAATTACTTGGATTAACTATGGAACGTTTTCGCACCACGTTTACTCTAAATGATAACATGCATCCACAGAGATGTCGTAAAGTGCATACAGAAAAAGTCATTGCTGCTGTAGAGCGTAGCGTAACTCGTGCAAAAATTTAAGCCACAGGATCACCTAGCAAGGCGTAGATTCGGTGAATGGGTCCAAAACAAGATTGCCGTTGATCCCATTTCATAAGCAAATTTTGTTTAGTGATGAAGCTCTCTTTTGGTTAAATGGATACGTCAATTGACAAAACTGTCATATTTGGAGTGATTATAATTTTCAAGTGTATGTTGAGACACCGTTACATCGACAAAAACTGGCTGTTTGGTGTGCTTTATGATTTGGTGGAATAATTGGTCCGTGCTTCTTTAAAAACTGCCCAGAACGTTACAACCATAATGTGCAGGAGCTGTGGTTTCAACAAGAAGACGCAACATGTCACACAGCTCGTGCCGCAATTGATTTATTGAAGGAAACATTTGGTAACCGCATAGTTTCACGTTACGGACCCGTGAATTGGACTCCAAGATCGTGAGATTTAACGCCGCTTGACTATCTTTTGTGAGGATATGTGAAGTCGCTAGTTTAAGCCGATAAGACTGAAACAATTGACCACTTAGAGGACAACATTCGCCGTTATTGCCGATATACGGCCACAAATAAATTAATTATATTGATACTATAATGCCGAAAGATTATATTTCGAATAAAGTAAATTTGTTTTTTAAAAAAATCTTATTTGTTTTATTCCATTTCAAAGTTGTTTAAAAAAAACACCCTCTGCAAGAAATGTCTGACAGTGACTTGCAAGTGAAAAGTGCGAATCAAGTTCGATCGCGACAGTTCTGGCATAACTTCTTGTGAGTATTTGCAAGAGCAATTAATTGCAGGTTTGGCACGCGAAAGTCCTTGCAGCTTATCGAAACAGTTTCGTATATATTGCGCTCGCGGCTTGTTGCCTCCTTTGCTTATACCTTATTAATTTTGATACATAGTTTGTAAAACCCCTTAATATTCGTCGTAGACCACTATAAGTATATATACTTAATTATGATCAGCATATCAAAATCTAAGACTATTTAGCAATGTCCGTCCGTCCGTCCGCCACCAATTTTAAGGCCTTTTAAGTTGAATTTTGGAACATATACTGCCTGGGGTACCGAAATGGTAGAGTGTAACTTTTTTTAAAACGCCAACTGGTAGGTTGGGCAGGGATGCCAAACTAAACATTGTACAGATTTTACAGATCGTCTCTATAGATGCTGTAATATGCGATTTTAATTGGTCAATTGTGGAATGGCCGGGCCTAAAACCTTAATAGATTTCAATCATATCGTTGAGCAATGGTTTCAGGCGCTCGCACAAAGCGGTAGTCAAGATCTTTTACGCGATGGTTAGGAGACTGAAACCTATTTTCTACAGTTAAGTAGATTGTCATCTCCTGTTGCCTAAATAGTGCTGCGGGTTCGGTTTTCAGTTAAGGTATTGTTATCCGCACTTACTTCAGTTTGGTCGAGTGGATGTATTTATTAACTGTCGTCAGCAATGTTGAAAGGTTTATATTTTTACGTTCTTTTTACCTTTTGGTAAAACTTCAGAAGTAAGATCATGCTTTTAATTTTCTTCCGAAGAAGCCGATACTCTTGTTGCGATTGCAATCGTACAAGGATAAATATCCTCGTAGTTAGCCTCAAAGAGCTCGTAGAAACTTTCTTTGTTATCCCTTGCCTCTTTAGGGGCGAGAGTATTTGCCTTTGATACGAACTGTTATAAGGCGGTTACTCACGTGTCGAAAGCTCAATACTCCTTCCCTTAGTCTGCCACTTACAACAAATCCGCACCTAATAATTGCTCGGCCTATCCAACCGCAGTTCCTAGATGATGGTAGTGTCTGCGTTATAGCAGTCTAGGGCCTCCGCTTATTGTAAGGTTGCGTACTCTTAAGACTCTGAACATTCTACATGCAACCTATTCAACCTATTCTCGCACCCTTTGGACAGAAGGAGTCGCAAAGTCCCTCCCTTCCTTCCCCCCAACCAATGTATGTGGTTTAAGGCATCACTTTTCATTCTCAGTGCTTATATAAACGTTTGTGATACGCAAAACATTTGGGTTACACAATAGGCTACATGACACCGGAGTTTATTACCGTTACTGCCTTGCCAAAGTTAAAACACGATTCTTGAAGTAATATAAACCACGATCTGCATTTGCTGAAAACGACAGCAATTACATACTTCGTGGTACTTCTCATATTTTATTCAGAACCAATCTGTGATGACATCCTGTTGTCTCATGGACTCTGCGACTTCGCAATTCAGATCATTTGCCTGGCTTATGGTACATTGTTTCCTACATTACAAACGATCTATATCGACAAATCAGTTCGTTAAGGTTTCGCATTCGCATTTGAACGTCGTCGATTTCGCACTCAACTTGGTACATATTTGTGAACAAACGAATTCAAATGGCCCAAACGTGATCGAATTCGCATTCGCATTCTTGCAACACTAAATCTGAATCGTTTACGTATTTGTAACTACTAAAGAGACTTTGTTTTTTTTTTCTTTAGTTTGTACACGAACTCTAGAACCAGGCCAATTATGCGAGCTGTCCGCTTCCTTGATACCATCATCGTGCAGGTTTATTTTCTACGGTGATTTGCGCCTGAAGCATGCCAATACCAATAAATCAAGCGGTGTCGTATCGATGCTAACATTTCTATGCTTCTATTTTGCTCTACATTGTTGGAGCACAGTCAAGGTGCAGGTCGCAACAGCGAACATTAACATTGAAGTACCTACACAGTGCAGACGTTGTAATTGGGGATTTTTATATCGATGCTCTGATTAGCAACGAGTATAGCTAACGTAACATAACTTGAAGCCTGAAGGGTGTTAATAGATATTTTATTGGCCAATTGCAATTTTACAACTCTACTTCTCAATGCAGTCAGTTGTAAACATTCTGCAATGGTGTAGTAACACAATTGAGGAAAAGTACTTTAAAGCAATTTTAATGAGCTTCTGTTTAGTTAGAGGTCATGCATGTTGTAATTGTGGCTCTTGGAGAAGCAATACATGGATAGATGTTAACTGTGGTGTTATTGTGGGAAATAAGTACTTATTCATGCTTTTGGTTATGAGCGATTCATAATTAAATCAGTTTCATTTTAAGTATCCCTTTAGCTGGGTCATTTAGCAGTTCGATAGCTTCAAGATCGGGTTCAGGTGCATGTTGACTAAAACATGGCATTTGTCGTATTTCGGAATTGTTCAGCCCTTAAAAGAATTTCTTCATATCGTGAGCTCGAGGCACACCAACCTTAGTTTAAATATGAATAACTTTTTAACATAGAACGCGAATGGCCTTCTGCATAGAATCTACTTCGTTAGAAGTACTTCTTCGCACAAATGATATTGAGATATGCCTGGTATCTGAGACGCATTTGACGAAAGAATCAGGCTTTACCGGATATCACCCATCAGAAAGGCCTATTTTTATAAAAGACACCATTGATCACTCCCTGAGTACAATCATTTAGCTTGATAAAATGCAAATAAGCACGGTTAGCGTAAAAATTAAACGCATTACATATAACTTTGCATCTATTTATTGTCCTCCACGAGCGACGTTAAAAAAAATATAAGGAAAGGCTACAGTCCGCTTGTGTCGAACAGGTATTCATATCCCTGTATGTCCCAAAGAAAAAAGCATTAAGAAGATGATGGATAGCATTTTATTTTATTCTATTAAATTAAAAAAAAATGTTTTTGAAAAAACGCCCCCAAAAAGTGGGCGTGGCCAAACACTTTGTATGGGTGATATATTGGAAAAAATATTGGCTAAATATCTTGTTAAACATTTTTTTTCGGTTTCTATGAAAATTTTCGACGAAAACATCATTTTAGTGAAAAACGTCGACAAAAAGTAGGCGTGGAAAAAAACTTTATATGACAACCTTAGAAAGAAGGCTGTGACTACATATCAAAAAATGCGTATTTATAAATTTTTTAAACTTAACCATTTCGGAGCCCTACGGAGTATGTGGCTTCCTAGCTTAATTTTAAAGGCCTAAAAATTGCGTACGAACGGACGGACGAACTGACATTGCTAAATAGTCTTAGGATTTGGTCCTGATCATAAATATATATACTTTTATGGGTCGACGAATATTAAGGGGTGTTACAAACTATGTGTCAAAATTAATCTACCCTTAGGATGGGGTATAATCATATTAGATGCAAAACATACCTCCTGGGGCTCCATATGTATCTCACGGAAAGATCGAATTCTTTTCGAAGACGGTATAGAGTCTGGATTCCACTTTTACTCGTCTGGCAAACCGCCGTAGTGGCCTTCGGATATGGCAAAAACACCAGACCTCATAGACTTTTTTTATCGCAAAAGGAGTATCGGAAAACTAAGTCGAAATTGAACTCTACGAACTTTCGAACTCTCTTCTGACCATTCGCCGGTCATTCTGATAATTAACAGCGGCGGTTTACGCGAATAGGACGGTGCACCAAGACTGACTAGCAAAAAAAAACTCCTTTACTCCCTTAAAAAAAAACTTCATAAATAAAATCGATCCGACAGTATCCCTTCAAACACCATACGAACTCGAAGAGTGAATCAATTCATCGAAGCCTTGCAAAGTTCAGCGTGAAACAATAGAGTAACCACAAATTGGGAAATAAAATATCCCCCCAAAATTACTGACTAACAATAAGTAAAGGAAAAACGAAGAGCGCGTAAAAGATAGCAGCAACCTCGTGCTCCGCAGGATAAAACAATTCTAAATAATCTTTCCAGCTAACTTAAAAATGAGATTCGGGACTTTAATTATAATGGTTCCTAAGCCAGGAAAACCTTCAAATAATAAAAAATCCTATAGACCAATATCGCTTTTACCCATTATGTCGAAGATATTTGAAAATCTCTTATTAAAGCGATTACATCAAATTATAGAAGAACGCCGACTAATACCGGATCACCAAGTATGTAGAATAACCAACGAAATTTAAAAGGCAGCAGAGGGAGAAAAAGTTTGTTCTAGTGTTTTTCTTGACGTCTCTCAGACTTTCGATAAGGTATGGCAGACGGGATTAAAATATAAACTTAAAAAAAAATCTCCCAAAATAATTTTTAAGATCCTAAGCTCTTATTTAGCGGACAGATTCTTTCGTGTTAAGCACGGGTACGAATATTCCGAATTCAAAGAAAACGCGGCGGGAGTTCTACATGGAAGCGTTCTTGGCCCGATTGGCAAGAAGTAGACATTATAGCGACGTTCGCAAATGATACGGCCATATTAGCCGAAGACGGTTTCCTTCAGTATGAGACATATAAGCTTCAACGAGCAATCGACAAAATATGTGCTTGGACAAAAACTTACGTTATTGTTACAAGCAAGTGCTAAAACCTGTATGGACGTATGGTATACAACTTTGGGGTTATACCAGAGCAAGTAATATTAACATTTTACAGACTTTTCAAAAAGAAGTCCTAAGAAAAATCTTTAATGCGCCGGTCCTCATTCTAATAGTGTCTCATGGAATATTTTCCACCTACCCGCGGGAAAAAAAAAATTTCGTAAAATTTGTAAGAAGCAATTCCGTATTGAAAAGTTTCCACGGATCTTTCAGTCTCTTTCAATGAGTTGCTCTCTATGGTTTGTATTCGTTTTTATTCCTTTCATAAAAATTTAATTTCTTTAAAAAGTTGTCACCGTTTTATTGCGTCCAAATGTAGCACATCCTTTCTAAAAACGAAAGTCTCCACTATCATTGCAGTTCGATCGAATTAACTTCAGTTTTGCTTTTTTATTTTATGCTTACATTTTCTTGCACAATTTTATGTCCAGGTATTTTTCAAGCTCATTATTCCAGTATGATGCCGGGCACTGGCCACTGTCCATTGACCTGAATCCATCAGTCTATAAAAAACATAGTTCACTTCACGCTACCTATATATCACTGTTAGCCAAGAAAGAAGAACTTTGAGCCGGACCAAACCGAAGTCCTGATATCAGGTTTAAAGATCTATTTATTTTCTGCATAAATAATCGCTAACAGTTTATTTGTGTTGTCACTGGATTTGTCATCGCTTTGAGTCGTACCAAGTCGTTTGTTCCTGCATTGCCCGGGGTATCGTCGCTATTATCGCAGATAGTGCGGTAGTAGAATGCAGCAACGCTCGGAGCATGTTGAAAATCGTTAATGAAATGTTGGGTTGCAAATTATCCACATGTCGCAAGCTTTGGAAGAGAAACAAACTATTTAGATACTTTAACCGGTCTGTCATACATTGCACCATTGATCTTTTCGATTTGAGAATCGCCCCCAGGCAGCAGTAGTGGCAGCGGCGCTATGATGCACGTCCTTGGCACTGAGCTCTTTAATGGCATTGCATGTTGCATAGTACACAGAGGTTTATTACATTTTTTCTGATCCATTTTAAGTAATCAAGTAGTGAGCGCCGGCACGACAGAACTGAGCCTCATTCGTAAGGTACATATATATCGAAGATTGGCTGCTACTTTTGGAGGCAAATGACAAATTGAATAATTCGTAATGAATCGGATATGGACCGAATGTTATTCGTAATTGGAGTAATTTTGAAATAAATATACATAGGATACTTGGAAAGCACTAGCTAGACTAAGAAGAACTGTCCGATAACACAAAGTCGTCTTCCCTACTGATCTGAACAACGTTTCGTTGCGAGTAATCTTATTTTAAAATGACGTCTTCTATCACATACTACCCTTAAGAGAATAATGAAGTGATACGCTAGTTGCATTCGATTTCAAAAGGTCATATATACAAACGCTTACTCTTTTGTGAGCGGCGGTAGCTTGTAACTCGGGAAAAGCAAGTTTATTACCCATCGGGGACAAAGATACACGTCACCCATTATTAAACTAAAATGAAGAACATCTAGATTTTTCAACCACTATGGCATAAAGAGGACTCCTGATTGAAACCACAACCGGCCATTACCGATTCTGAGTGCTGAGCGGGTCTGGAATTTGTATTTTCATTTTCAAAAAATTGGTTTACATTTGCTTACTTACCGGTTCCTTTTGCTTTTACTTTACTTCAATAAGTCTAGGAGACTTTCAGACTGTTGAAAACCCCAGTGACCACTACTTGCTCACAAATAGCTTCACTAACTACGGATTGAATTTATCCATCTATTGTGTGGTAATACGGCAACCTTCTTGGAAGGATCGAGAGTACGCGCTGGGCATTTTCATAGATATTGAGCATAATTGCGACTTTTGACAGCATGTGCAGCTCCGCTAGACTTCATGGTGTAGAAAACTCATTTATCGCGTGCATCCGAGCAATGATGGAGAGCAGAGCGATGAAACAGACGGCGATCTAGTAACGATTGGTGTACTAGATATGGGCTGTAAATCTTCTTAAAGCAGACGATGTTCTTTTTACAAAAATGAGCAAATTGACGGGTTTGTCTCAATTAATGCTCAAAGGCGTAGAATTGCAGATGTAAAGATTAGCTAATAACTTGGAGTATCCTCGATAGCAAGCTCCTTTGGACCAGGACTTGGTCTTAGGAGCTGAACCTGTATTGGGATGACTGAGTCTCCTAAAGGCAAACAATATTGGATGGTACGATTCTTCGGACTGCAAACAGACCGAATGTCTGTCGGAAGCTTACGGCATTTCTGTCAACACTAGTGAGAAAACACTGTCGCGCCTAGTATGAATTTTAACTGACACCATGCTTTTGCATGTAAGCACCTAGATGTGCTATGTTCGCGGGCTCTAGGAAATAAGGCCCCAAGAAATAAAGCCCCAAAATAAAAATTAAATAAGGCCCCAAAATAATAAACGCGAAACAACAACAACAATTTTTTAAAAATTGGGGTTTTATTTAATTTTTTTGGGGACTTATTTCGTTCTTTTGGGGTCTTATTTCTTTTTGTATTTGAATATTTTTTTATTTGAGTTCATTTCTATGTAATACTGTCACAAGGTATCTGTCGGTTCAATGACTACTGCGAAATAAGGGCCGTCGGCCTTATTCCATTTGACGATTTTGAATAATTGAACTTTTAGGCCTTTATTTCATTTTTATTATGGGATAAAATAAAATATAAATATCGCTGTTTAAGCGATACAACTAACTGATACGCTTGTGGAGAAGGTGAGGACCACGCTAAGCTTTTCCTCTCTGAATGTCCGGTATTTGCTGGAATCAGTCTTCAGGGCCTGTTTGCTGACGTGGTAAGTGCTAAGCTCGTTGTGACTCAAGCGCCTTCTCGGCTTGCTGAAAAAGTCAGATATATAACTAAAGTAAAAGGAAGTATCTGTCTGAAAGAACAAAGCTTCCTACAAAAAAAATATACACCTATGAAAAAAATTAAATCATTAAATGATTCTTCCAAAGATTACGCTTTGTGACTTATAGTATTTTATTTCTCCTAATGATCTTCGTTATGCGAATTATGTAAGCGCAATGTGGCACACTTGTCCTTATCCCACTTACGATAGTAAGATAGGCTTTTGAATTTTCTCGTATACATTAGTATACTAAAGAGAAAGTTATTCCGATCGTGCGGAAATTTCGAACTCAACTTCGACTGTCTGTCTGTCTGTCTGTCCGGGCGCCGTATGATGAAACGGTTCGACGGATTTGCTTCAAAGTTCGTATATAAGATTCTTTGGGTTACATCTCGTCGCATTTTTTTATTTTTTGCTTTATCTTTTTAAATAACAGTACCTGCAATACAATTTTTTGTAAAAATCACTGGAAATCACCACTATTTTTCTAGAAAATAGTTCCATGGTTTTTTGAAATAGTTTTTTTTTCCTATAACGATTTTCTTAAATTTAAATTAAATTCGTTTAGAATTTTTTTGTATTTCGAACAATTATGTTAAAGGTGTCTAATGTGCGAAATTACATCAAAATCGTAGGTGCCGTTTTTGAGATTTAAATAAATTTCTCACCATTAATTTTCGATTCATTTTGCGACTAAAAAACGCATCTCTTGTACCGAGGATATTTCGTATGATGCAGTCGTGCACTTTATTTCTTATGTATTTATGTCTAAAATATTTTCGAGTACTTTACAAGGTTGTCGAGTATGCGCAGCTGCCTGTTTGACGAGGATAACTACCGTGGTTTGAATAAGAACTAGTCATTGCATTTTTAACTGCAAAACAAAAACTAATTCTTAGTTTTCAAAGTTTCTGCACTTGCTCCGAAATCATGAAACTCTCTATCTGTACCCTGTGCATTGCTGGTGTCTTGTTGCTTGTTATAGGGGCAAGCCTTATCCTCCTTAGCTGCTCTTGAAAATAAACGAAAATGGTTTGTTGCTAGCAGATTTTTTTTTATCCAATAGCTTCTCATGGCTTAAGAAGTAACATATTTATTTTGACCACATATTCGGAGTATATGATGTCCAAACATTTCCTTCCAGCTGGAAGGAAAAATTCTGCTCCATTCATATGTCGTACTAAAATACCTCAGATTATATTACATCCATTTACCGCATCAAAAGAGTAGCACACCCTTCTAGCCAATTAGGTTAAGGTTTTAAATTCCTTGCAATTTTCAAACGTCAAACTTATGTTGGTGGCTTTGCAAGTCCTCTAAAATAAACTTCAAGTTCTTAAATTTGAACTTACCTTACATGCCATTTAAATGCATTGGCAGCTTTCCAGTAATTTGCATGCATATCTATCCAGCATCTTTTTCGCTCACCTCAGGTATACCATACCGGCTAACAACTACGTTGACTTGACTACTTACTGTTCACGTTGGTGCTCTTGATATTGATTCGACCATAGTCCATTGTGACTGATTTATAAATATTGCGGTTGTGATTGGATTGATCCGTACTACTGTCCACTATCATCACATCATATTATCGTGGTTGACATTAGCAATGAGTTGACAGCTGCTGTGCTCAACATTGAGTTAACAATTTGTTCACAAGCCACACACAGAGCTGCTTGGTATCTTATTTCATAACACAAATTAGACTTGCAGTTGTTAGTTTCTATATTTCCATCGATAAACTCAACGGAAACTTACCACATTTAGAAAAAAAAATTAAAAAACGCCCTGCACATGGACACGACATAAATCTCGGTAAATTGTTGAAATAGCTTTCCCCACATAACCGTGGACCAGTGGACCAGCTAAAAGACAAAGGAACTATACATTAACTTTGCGTGCGGATATGTTAATGGTAGACACGCGCACCACTTCGATATCCGACACGAGATAACATTAATTTGGCTGCACCAATAATTAATTAAGTTAGCCTTAGTTTCCAGCTGCTTGAATTGAATCTGGTCCTTTCAGGGGGAATGTGGATGTGCCGGTGATGATTGCATGTGCGGTAGTACTTTTTCCGCATAAAATGCATGGCTATCATCTTGATTTTATTGGTCGGAAGGCGGCCCAGTTATGTGGGTTTTATTACGGTGCAATGAGCAATAACCATCGGTGTTTTGAGATATGTAGCTTGTTTTTAGAGCACGCAATATGGATCCATTTTGTAGTTTAGTGTGCTCTAGTAAAGGTGAATGGCTTTACAACAGAGCTTCCGTAATAGGTCGTCACTCGTGTTGCTACTATTGATGATGAAAAATGAAGCAGCAAGGGACTCAATTGAAAATTAAAATATATCCTTAAGAAATTTCAACAAATGCAAATGGTTTGGTACATATTCGAAACTAAGTTATTTAAAATAAATTTTGATTTAAAGGACTATCACTGCAATGAATATTGGGCCTTAACGAAAGCAAACAGTCACCCTAAAATGAGCTTCCAAAAGTAGAAATAAAAATTCGCCAACTATTTGGGTTCTATTTACAAAGCTGGAACTGGAACGGCAACGTATGTTAAGCTCATTAAATTCCGATCTTGACAGCATTCTTGAGTGGGGTAAAACCAATAGAGTGGAATTTAATCCTTCCAAAACACAATGCTGTCTTCTGTCCTTAAAGCGAAACCTCAATACTCTGACATTATCCATGAATGGCACTTGCATCGCTGAATCCGAAAGGCTTTCCATTCTGGGTATGTGTGTTAATGCCAACCTTTATTGGAATGACCACATATTCGACGTCGCCAAGAACGCTGCGAAGTGTCTAGGCTTCCTAAAGCGATGCAAGAAATATTTTACCCCTTTTGATCTGGCTAGAATCTACAAGGCGTTTATTCGCCCAAAACTTAAGTACAACGCCTATAACTGGTCCGGTGCACCAATTACATATTTGGAGCTACTTAACAGAATTCAAAAACGTGCGATAAAACTTATTGGCGACCGAGATATTGCAAATTCGCTTGACCCTCTTAGTCATCGTCGTAATGGCTCCTGCCTATCGTTGTTCTATCGATACTACCATCACAAGTGCTCAAACGAAAAAAACAGTTGCATTCCTCCCCTTCAACACTTCAACCGTAATACTCGCCATGCCAGGAATGCTCATCAGTTCACCCTAAAGCCTATATTCGGTCGAACTGTGAAATTTAAGGTGCAATTAAGGATTCTCTGCCGTACAACGCCAATTTTGGAATGCTCTACCTCACTGTATTTTTCTTGACCATTACAATTTACAAACATTTAAAATCAATGTGCATCGGTTTCTCATCCTTTCGTCTAATTCCTCATTTCCTTAACGCCCGTGCTGTGTTACTATAACTTTATAAGGGGGCAAATTATAATCAAAAAAAAAACCTGTGCAAATAATCTCCCAAAAAAACATATTGAGGAGTGCGTTAGGTAGCTTCTTCAGATAGGCTTATCGGTATGCTAGGGATCTGGATAGATTGGCCGTCCATCTGCTAGCAGGGGTTGGATTGTGCCACTACATGGACTTCAAAATTAATCAACCATATATGTAGAATACTCGAGTGGATGTCTGCAGCAGTGCGCTGCCTGGAGGACATACCATTAGGACAGCCGAAATACTACTCGGCTTTTGAAGGAAAGAACTTCTTCACCTTCACTTCTCTAATGTTTTGCACTCATATCCTAAAAGACCAGATTGTGAGGGCAGTGATTGATTAAAGCGACAACGACGGGATGATTTTCTTAGATGAATAGCAGTTGGTCAAGAATAAGCTTGGAGACTGCTTGTTACCTTCGTCAAACCACCAATAGACCAATCCCTGTCGATGGATTATGGTATCAGGAATATGAGATCCTGTGACTTTTACAAACTCTTCATTGGGAGCCTAGGTGAACTTTGGGCACATGCCGAGCTCGAGGTTATTGCAAAGAAGGATGTCCTTACAAACCGCGGTCTTGTGCCTGGATCTCCAAACATCTCTCTACCACAGAAGCAATACTTATCATCATTAGACTCAGTGATCCCGCACTCCGACTCACGACTAAACAATCGCTAAGCTTAACAGCACAGGAGAACCCGCAGATCCACTTTCATCGTGATCAATCAGGAATCTATCGCTCCATTGGGGAAGACCAAAGGCGAGAAACGGTATAAGTGGAAAAAGATAGCCCTTACCGTTGGTCCCTATGTTACGGAGCAGTGGATTACCTGTAAGAAAAAAAAAAATATTGGCATTGCGCACAGCTGATCATGTATTCTATTGACCTACATTTACCAACCGTATATGCATGCCCCATCTCCTGCCTCCACACCCATCCCGAGTGCCTATAAAGAAAAGTGAAAAGAAAGAAATAAAGAAAAACAAATGTAAACAAATTTTCGCTGGAGATTGTAAGCCGAAATCTGTATGTAATACATGATTCCGGCTTGAAAAATCCAACAAAACAAACGAACACACTCACCTTGTCCAATTCCTAAATCCTCGTCCTAAAAATAACCAATAATTAATAATTTTAATTTCAATTTTAATAACACAAAAATACTAACCTGCTACTCCATCCAATTTCCCAGTGATCGTTTGACAGCTTTGTTTTTTTTTGTTTTTACACTTTGTCAATTTCTCCCATCATTCTTCTCTCTATTTCCTACCAAAATTTCCCTAGACCAATTGAACTCCAACAGAGACTCGAACCACTTTTTTAAAAAGGTGTTCGTTTATGTATTTTATTAATTAAGTGATTTATAGGTTTATGTTTTATAATAAGTTATTATTGTGTTTATTTATTTACTAGTGTTATTTATTCATTTATGTATTATTATATTTCGACGACTGGAAGAAGGGATCTTTTCCTTCTTCCAATATCAGTAGTCGCTGAATGTAGAAGGGAAATTAGAAAAGGATGAGAGAGAAAGTAACAGAAGTAGGGATAGGTGAAAATGAGTAAAAAAACAAACAAAGGAAGGGGTAATTTTGACGAAAGCAACAAAGTCGATTGTGTGGTCAATGCCCTTTTATAATCAGATTGATTTCTGTTCTTTCGTCGGCAGCTGACGCAGCTTCATCACAGTGGTGAATATTTTTTTTTAAAACACCTAAAAAAATAAAAGAAAATTTTTTTTTTGCTGAAAGCAAAAAGGAAAAAAAAAAGAATCATTTTGATTGATTAAATTAAAGAAATCCTGGGTGAGTCAGTTTTATTTGGAAATATTATAAAATATTTAAACGCTCTCTAATTAGGTAGGAATATATATATGTATATACATACAAGTATATATAAGTATACAAGTGGGAGGAGAATCTGGTGGACAGCCGCAGCAGAGTAGAGGTATGTCTGGGTGATATATGCCATAGGCAAATTTAAATTATGAGCCTTCTCATTTAGGTCTTGGGGCTTGAATTTGGGCTTCCACTGGTTGGGAGCACCCAAACCTCTGCCGCCTTTTGGGGCCTTGTCGGGGAAGAGCTGAATTATTTTAGGACAGCTCGTGGTTGTACGGCCAAAGAGCCGCAACCCACCGTAACACAGGACAAACACAAACAACACAAACAACAACGACAGTGATTGTTTTTTTTTAACAGTGGTGCGCGAGTGTTCTGGCCGCAAATAAATTTTGCTGTGGCAACATTTTCCTCCGGCCTAAAAACAGTGGCTCCCTTTTGTTGAAAATTTTTTTTTGAATTTGGATTTTTTTTTAATGAATTTGATCTTGAGTTTTTTTTATAAGTTTAGTGATTTATTAAGTTTGATCTTGAGTTTTTTTTTTATAAGTTTAGTGAGTTAAGTAATTTAAATTTAGATCTATTTTAATTTTTTTGTGTGTGAAGAGTTCTGCTCTTATTTTTTTTTTTTGTGCGCGGTAAGGCCGAATTGGCCCAACATTCTTCGGACCTCTTCAGTGCTGGTACCAGGACTTCGGGGGACGTTAAAAACCGTGAGTAGTTTTTAGATTTTTTTTGGTATTTTTTTTATTTGTTTTGAATTTTAGTTTTTTTGAGTTAAGTGCAGAGCTTTATTTTTCTTTTTCTTCAGTTCTTTTATTTTGTATATTTTTTTTTGAATTTCTTTTTAAATATTTTTGAATTACATTTTCTTTTTTTTGTTGATAGTTTTTAAGTTTTTTTTTATTAAATAAAAATTTGAATGCCCTTACGGCATAAAAATAATTTCTTTTGGATTATTTTACATATAAATATGCGCGGCTAAGTAGCTTTCTTTTCGCGTACGGTGTGTGGACGGCTGTGAAGGCCGCCTTTCTGTAGATGGACGTGACATAACAGGACTTAACTGACTACGACGACAGAACGTGACGACCGACTTTTAGCGGCAGGATTTAAGTGATCGTGACTGGAGGGTTGTCGAGGGGCTATCACTCATAACATCGGCCAGAGTGATAGCTATGGTTGTGTCGAAAGACATAAGGGTGGGCTGGCTAACCCTTGCCTATAACATCTGGCATGTCTAAGGTTCTTAACGAACCGGTATCTAAGATTGATATAGGGAAAGTACATTTCGTATAGGGTAAGGTAGATTTAGGATATAATTAAGTTAGAGTAGGTGTAGCTAGGGTCTAGCTCTACCATTTAGTTTAGTTTAGAGTAAGCTTAGGTTAGTTAGGTTAGTTTCGCGATGTCTTTCCCTTCTCTTTCTTGGGTATTGGCCTAAGTCCGTGGACAATTTTCATTTCAAAGCTTTTACTTCCTCTTCTCTTTTTTTTCACTTTCCTATCTTTTTAGTCCGTCCGAGGTCAACGTAGAGTAACTTTCTTCTCTATTGCTTAGAATTCTTTTTACAATCACTTCTTGGCATGGATAAAACTTTGTTGACAGGTGGTATAAAGTGAGGGGACAAGAAACACCCCCGTCCGACGAGCTGAGCCGAGCAACCACAAGCATGCCGCGTTCCCCTCACCTATACCGAAGTTGCCTCTGTGGCTCGACCCTGGATCACAACAAAAATGGCGCCCAACGTTTACGGCCAGGCCTAAGCACGATTAAGGTCTTAACCTTAGACTCGTCTTGGTCTTCTAGAATTAGTATATCTTCAACTTTTAGTTATTTTACTTTTCTATCCTTCTAATTTATGTTCACGGATTGCGTATGCTCCTGGTTTGGAAGCAGATGGAAGACGGCTATTCCAATCCTTCGGCAGAAAGCTAAGGGTTCTTGTGAGGTAGTCTGAAGTCTGGGGAAGAACCAAGAGCGGGTCAAAGTTTACAGGCCAAAAGCCTGCTGCTTCTAACGATTAAGGCTCTTCGCCAGATCGGTTATGAGGCGTAAGCGGGGACCTGTATGCTTTGACCATGTTGAAGTGTGTCTTTGGAACCTGGCTATCCTCGTATTTGGTTGTGCCAGATACCGAGTTGTGGTAAGGGGAAAGAAGACATATTTCAGCACTCGTTTTGAATTCTAGACACCAGTCATAATCCAATCTGTCGCAGAAGCGACTTTTACAAGTACGAATCTTTACAAACAGACAATCTACAGAATGTTTTGCGGAGAACCGGATCAGTAGTTTACACACCAAAGCGAATATGCGAAATCAAAAAAAAAAAAACACCACACCATCATAATTCAAATCCGAATTAGAAATAATTTCCAAACATAAAAACTTGCTTTTAAGAATTTATAACAAAAAAAAAAATCAATAACAAAAAGTTTCAAAAACCAGTTTTCGGCAAAATAAGCCAAATGAACAATAGGCACCAAGGCACGGGGGCTGTCCCAAAAGACGCATCGTCTTGGGAATTACGACCCTCATCGCCACCACTGGGGAATAGTACCTCTCGCGAACACGGGGATGGTACTCGACGAATGTTTGCTACGGGGACTGCGGGGAATGCCGGATTAGACGTTACAGACTTGACGACCTACTCCTACGACTTCCTCCAGTTTAGCCCAGACGACTTACCAGGCCAACGAAGAAATACAGGACGAGATGACCCGACTAACTCGAAGGTAGCTGCTCCCATATCGACGATTTACGAAGAATCAGGGGAGGAGCAAACATTCCTTCCAAGACGAAGAAACGACGACGATATGCAGGCCAGTATCACTGAACGTACTTCGACACGACCGCGGGGTCAGCTGGAAAGACAGGACGCTGTTTACATACCAAAAACGCCACTTCGCCAACAACAAACGAGCCCTGTAGCAGACCAATACGCAACGGAACGACCACAGACTTACGAAGAAGACCGACAAATACATGAGATGGTTTCTGGAGCTGCACGAGAGAGCCCGAGTGAGACGATGGCCGTTTTTGCTGATACCATGAAAAGCATGATGGTAACTTTTCAGGACAGCTTAAAAGCCATCAATAAAAGGATCGGTGACCTCGAAATCTCTTTGGCAGCAAAACAGGAACCACCATCTCAAATTTACCGACAACCATCTCACGAGACGACAAGACCTCAACGGTCAGCAGTATCACGGGAGTCTTTCCCGGCTCCGCATCAGGAGATGCAGCAACGTTTCTTCCCAGATAACGTAAGAAGGTCTGGGCTGCCTGTCCACAAGTGGGGGCTTAAATTCGATGGGACCCAGGACAAAATGTCAATAGAAAGCTTCATATTTAGAATAGAAACTCTGCAGCGGCAAAATGGTCTATCCGACAATGACCTCTTTTCCAATTTTCACCACCTCCTGTCAGGATATGCAGAAAAGTGGTTCTGGCAATTCATGCAGGAAAATAGAGATGACGAGGGTTTAAATTATGCAGATCTGAAAGTCGAGTTGCGTAGGCAGTTTGGGGACAACCGCAAGGATCATGAAATCCTTAGATCCATAATGGACAGACGACAGCTTCCCCACGAAACGTTTGACGACTTTTACAGCGACATACGAACCCTGACTTTACAAATGACACACAGACCACACGAACGAGACTTGGTGGACATTATACGACAGAACATAAAAGACCGAGTCGCGACACTGATCTTTGGATGTTCCATTAGAAGCATCCAAGACCTTAAAGACGAATGCCGACGCGCCGAAAAACATTTGACAAACAGAGACAGTAAATTCAAACGCCATGTAACCGAACTAGACGAACACTCACATTACAGGACATACGATGAGCAGCATGACAACGAGGACTTGGAGATAGCTGCCCTCCACAAAACCAGATCACCCCGACCGACAACCCATTCCCGGACGCAAAACCCCCCTAGAACAGACTTTAACAGTACGCTACCAACTAACACGACAACAAATATAGGACTTTCGCAACCGACATGTCCATCCCACTTCCATTCCCTGACCTGCTTCAACTGTGGTCAAGGAAGCATGACATTTCAATGCGCCAAGTGTCAGGGAAACTTGAAGGATGGCGGGGCATCCGGGAGCCAACCGCCAATGAAAACCACCCTCCCGGAAAACTAGACCCCATTAAAATCTTGAAGAGGGAGCCGATTCAACCAGTCAATCCAAAGACGGTAATCCCGAGGAAGAGTCTCCACCAAAGACTTAAAGAGTACGCGGAGGCTAGGAAAAGAATCTTTGGCGAGGAAGTTGCAATGTCCGTGAAGAAGGGCAGAAATTATAAAAAGATTAGTAGGCTAAGGGAAATGTGTGCAATAAATCGACGACGAAAGAGAAAAATTTTAGAATCTGTGATATCTATAACTGACGACAATAGGCCTTACGCTAAAGTAACAGTTGATGGGGAAGAGTTACTAGGCCTATTGGATAGTGGAGCGTCAGTGAGTTGCTTAGGAAAAGGAGCTTTAGAGTTCCTAAAGCGACACAATATATCGATGACAAAGATGACGTCTGGCATAAGAACAGCCGACGGAAATCATCAAAACATTGAGGGCCGATTCAAGGCAATAGTTTCATGGGGTGAAAAATCCCATCCAGTGGAGTTGTTTGTGGTGCCTGGCTTGCAACAAGCCTTATATTTAGGTGTAGACTTTTGGAGGGCATTTAAAGTCGCCCCAAATCTTATAGCCGAAATCGACGTGCCGTCACCCACAGAAGACCGAACACCGGTCCAGGCACTCTCTTCGACACAATCACGCCAGCTGGAAGACGTCAAGCAGTTGTTCCCCTCATTCGCAGTTATGGGATTGGGGAAGACTAAGCTCGAAGAGCATATTATCGAGGTGGAAGACGAAAAGATACCCATTAAACAAAGACACTACCCAATCTCACCAGCGATTCAGAAGCTCTTGTATGACGAGTTAGATCGGATGATTTCTTTGGGAGTCATCGAGGAGAGCAACAGTGCTTGGAGTTCGCCGGTTGTGCTCGTGCGAAAACCCGGCAAAAATAGACTGTGCCTGGACTCCAGAAAGGTAAACGCGGTAACGAAAAAGGACGCTTACCCGCTTCCACATATTGAGGGACTTCTGAGCAGGCTACAAAACACCAGATATA
The DNA here is from genome assembly GCA_963576555.1 of Ferdinandea cuprea. Taxonomy (NCBI): domain Eukaryota; kingdom Metazoa; phylum Arthropoda; class Insecta; order Diptera; family Syrphidae; genus Ferdinandea; species Ferdinandea cuprea. The sequence continues at coordinate 146,849,418 of OY754958.1, read as the reverse complement.
TATCTGGGATCGACCTGAAGGATGCGTTCTGGCAAATTCCTCTGGAGCTCAAATCAAGAGAGAAGACAGCCTTCACAGTCCCAGGGCGGCCGTTGTATCAGTTCACGGTTATGCCGTTCGGTCTATGCAACGCTGCCCAGCGAATGTGCCGGCTAATGGACAAAGTCATACCCGGTCGTCTAAGGGAATTTGTCTTTGTCTATCTCGATGATCTCTTGGTTTGCTCTCCAGATTTTGAAACCCACCTCAGCTCACTTAGGGAAGTAGCATCCTGCCTCAGGGAAGCGGGATTGACAATTAACGTCGAAAAAAGCAAATTTTGTTACCGCGAAATAAAATACTTGGGCTATATTGTCGGTGATGGCTGTCTGCAGACTGATCCAGACAAGGTCTCCGCGGTCAAAGACTTTCCGGTCCCCAGTAGCCCCAAACAACTCCGCCGTTTCCTCGGAATGACAGGTTGGTACAGGAGGTTTATTCCGAAATTCTCGGCATTGGCCGCTCCTATGACTGACTGCCTTAAAAAAGGACTGACATTCAAAATGACTGACGAAGCGCTCAACGCGTTCGGACAACTCAAGGCATCTTTGGTGTCCGCACCAATACTTACAAATCCGGACTTTACAAAACGATTTTACATACAATGTGACGCATCGACGACAGGAGTAGGAAGCGTGATCTTCCAGATGGATGAAGAAGACAATGAACGGCCTATAGCATTCATGTCCCAGAAACTTAATTCCGCCCAGCGAAATTATAGTGTGACGGAACTTGAGTGCTATGCTGCCGTTCTGTCTGTAAAGAAGTTTAGGGCCTACGTTGAAGGACTTCCATTCACGATTATTACCGATCACGCAAGTTTAAAGTGGCTGATGACCCAGAAGGATCTGTCTGGCCGCCTAGCTAGATGGAGCCTGAAACTTCAGGGCTTTAACTTCGAGATCGAGCATCGTAAGGGAGTTCAAAACGTCGTCCCAGACACTCTTTCTCGCGTCCATGTGGAAGAACTCGCCACCGAAACTGACATACCCCAAGTGGATCTGACCTCATCATCCTTTTCGTCAGAAGAGTATGAAGAGTTAAGACAGACAGTGACAGACAAACAAGACCAACTTCCAGACATTTGCGTTTCGGACGGATTTGTTTACAAACGAACTGACTTTAGGACAGGAGATGCCATACAAGAAGATAGGGCCTGGAAACTGTGGATTCCGAGAGATTTGCGTGAAAGCCTTGTCGAATCGGCTCACAATTCTCCGTCCGCAGGTCACGGAGGCATACATAAGACCTTAGCTAGGTTAAGAAGATTTTACTTCTGGCCAGGAATGGCTACTGACGTGCAGCATTGGGTGAAATGCTGCGAAATCTGTAAGTGCAATAAGCCCATCAATGTGATATCTCGCCCGCCGATGGGACGACAGACGATAACTGAGCGACCTTTCCAAAGGTTGTATATAGATTTCCTGGGACCTTATCCCCGGACAAAAAATGGAAATACGCACATATTTATAGTGCTGGACCACTTCAGTAAATATGTATTTCTGAAGCCAATTAGAAAAGCAACGGCAGCTGAAGTGGTCAAGTATTTAGAAGAAACTGTGTTCCATACATTCAGTGTACCAGAATACGTCCATTCAGACAACGGGAAACAGTTTGTTTCCGAACTGTTTGCCAGCTTTTTACAGCGATATGGGGTCAAACATGTTCGCACCGCGTTCTACTCTCCTCAGGCGAATGCGTCTGAAAGAGTTAATAGGTCGATCCTAGCCAAAATCAGGTCCTACCTGAAAGACGACCAAAAGAACTGGGATCGGCATGTTAGCGAAGCTGCGTTTTCCTTAAGGAGTGTGGTGCACGATGCGACCAAGTTTGAACCTCCCTATGCTGTTTTCGGTACGCACATGATCCAACATGCACGTGACTATGAAGTCCTGAGACGGTTGGATAACATTAAAAACATGCACACACAAATTCTCACTAAGAGTGACAAGCTAGAGCTTATCAGAAACAAAATCTTTGACAATCTAGTGATTGCACACGAAAAGGCTGCAAGAACATATAATACACGAAGTAGGGAGGTGCAATATAAAGTAGGACAAATTATATACAGACGAAACTTTAAACAAAGTAACCAAGTAGACAATTACAATGCAAAGCTGGGTCCAAAATTCATTAAAGGAGTCATCCTAAAGAAAGTTGGGAACTCCCTATATGAAGTAGGAAATGTGAGTGGCGAAAAGGCCGGCGTGTACCACGCAAAGGACCTCCATGCCTAAACAGCCCAACAAATCCGCTCATCTGTGATATTAGCTTATATAATCCAGTATCCTTAGACTCTTTTATTTATTTATTATACATAGTTAGATTATCTAGTCCTATTCTTATTTATTTATTTTATTTATTTATTTATTAGCTTATCTGTGATATTTACCTTTTTATTTATTTCATATTTTATTCTTATTTATTCATTTTAATTATTATTATTTATGAGCTTACCTGTGATATTTACCTTGTTATGTCCTTTATGTTATTTATTTTATCTATCATTAGCTTATTTATTTATACACATGTATAGTTTATTTATTTATTTATTTATTTTAGTTAAACATAACTTCCTTATCTTATGATATATTATCAATTACGCGCATGAAAGCGTACAACGAAATTAGCCCGACTAATTCAGGGTATCAGTGGGAGTGGGCCCTTGCCACACGTTGATTAGTCATAGGGTCGAGCAAGAATCCACTGACCTTCCTTTTTTTTACGAGGTCGTTTCCCTCGCGACCACTTGGTAAACGCCGTCGAGCCTGTTACGGAGCAGTGGATTACCTGTAAGAAAAAAAAAAATATTGGCATTGCGCACAGCTGATCATGTATTCTATTGACCTACATTTACCAACCGTATATGCATGCCCCATCTCCTGCCTCCACACCCATCCCGAGTGCCTATAAAGAAAAGTGAAAAGAAAGAAATAAAGAAAAACAAATGTAAACAAATTTTCGCTGGAGATTGTAAGCCGAAATCTGTATGTAATACATGATTCCGGCTTGAAAAATCCAACAAAACAAACGAACACACTCACCTTGTCCAATTCCTAAATCCTCGTCCTAAAAATAACCAATAATTAATAATTTTAATTTCAATTTTAATAACACAAAAATACTAACCTGCTACTCCATCCAATTTCCCAGTGATCGTTTGACAGCTTTGTTTTTTTTTGTTTTTACACTTTGTCAATTTCTCCCATCATTCTTCTCTCTATTTCCTACCAAAATTTCCCTAGACCAATTGAACTCCAACAGAGACTCGAACCACTTTTTTAAAAAGGTGTTCGTTTATGTATTTTATTAATTAAGTGATTTATAGGTTTATGTTTTATAATAAGTTATTATTGTGTTTATTTATTTACTAGTGTTATTTATTCATTTATGTATTATTATATTTCGACGACTGGAAGAAGGGATCTTTTCCTTCTTCCAATATCAGTAGTCGCTGAATGTAGAAGGGAAATTAGAAAAGGATGAGAGAGAAAGTAACAGAAGTAGGGATAGGTGAAAATGAGTAAAAAAACAAACAAAGGAAGGGGTAATTTTGACGAAAGCAACAAAGTCGATTGTGTGGTCAATGCCCTTTTATAATCAGATTGATTTCTGTTCTTTCGTCGGCAGCTGACGCAGCTTCATCACAGTGGTGAATATTTTTTTTTAAAACACCTAAAAAAATAAAAGAAAATTTTTTTTTTGCTGAAAGCAAAAAGGAAAAAAAAAAGAATCATTTTGATTGATTAAATTAAAGAAATCCTGGGTGAGTCAGTTTTATTTGGAAATATTATAAAATATTTAAACGCTCTCTAATTAGGTAGGAATATATATATGTATATACATACAAGTATATATAAGTATACAAGTGGGAGGAGAATCTGGTGGACAGCCGCAGCAGAGTAGAGGTATGTCTGGGTGATATATGCCATAGGCAAATTTAAATTATGAGCCTTCTCATTTAGGTCTTGGGGCTTGAATTTGGGCTTCCACTGGTTGGGAGCACCCAAACCTCTGCCGCCTTTTGGGGCCTTGTCGGGGAAGAGCTGAATTATTTTAGGACAGCTCGTGGTTGTACGGCCAAAGAGCCGCAACCCACCGTAACACAGGACAAACACAAACAACACAAACAACAACGACAGTGATTGTTTTTTTTTAACAGTGGTGCGCGAGTGTTCTGGCCGCAAATAAATTTTGCTGTGGCAACATTTTCCTCCGGCCTAAAAACAGTGGCTCCCTTTTGTTGAAAATTTTTTTTTGAATTTGGATTTTTTTTTAATGAATTTGATCTTGAGTTTTTTTTATAAGTTTAGTGATTTATTAAGTTTGATCTTGAGTTTTTTTTTTATAAGTTTAGTGAGTTAAGTAATTTAAATTTAGATCTATTTTAATTTTTTTGTGTGTGAAGAGTTCTGCTCTTATTTTTTTTTTTTTGTGCGCGGTAAGGCCGAATTGGCCCAACATTCTTCGGACCTCTTCAGTGCTGGTACCAGGACTTCGGGGGACGTTAAAAACCGTGAGTAGTTTTTAGATTTTTTTTGGTATTTTTTTTATTTGTTTTGAATTTTAGTTTTTTTGAGTTAAGTGCAGAGCTTTATTTTTCTTTTTCTTCATTTCTTTTATTTTGTATATTTTTTTTTGAATTTCTTTTTAAATATTTTTGAATTACATTTTCTTTTTTTTGTTGATAGTTTTTAAGTTTTTTTTTATTAAATAAAAATTTGAATGCCCTTACGGCATAAAAATAATTTCTTTTGGATTATTTTACATATAAATATGCGCGGCTAAGTAGCTTTCTTTTCGCGTACGGTGTGTGGACGGCTGTGAAGGCCGCCTTTCTGTAGATGGACGTGACATAACAGGACTTAACTGACTACGACGACAGAACGTGACGACCGACTTTTAGCGGCAGGATTTAAGTGATCGTGACTGGAGGGTTGTCGAGGGGCTATCACTCATAACATCGGCCAGAGTGATAGCTATGGTTGTGTCGAAAGACATAAGGGTGGGCTGGCTAACCCTTGCCTATAACATCTGGCATGTCTAAGGTTCTTAACGAACCGGTATCTAAGATTGATATAGGGAAAGTACATTTCGTATAGGGTAAGGTAGATTTAGGATATAATTAAGTTAGAGTAGGTGTAGCTAGGGTCTAGCTCTACCATTTAGTTTAGTTTAGAGTAAGCTTAGGTTAGTTAGGTTAGTTTCGCGATGTCTTTCCCTTCTCTTTCTTGGGTATTGGCCTAAGTCCGTGGACAATTTTCATTTCAAAGCTTTTACTTCCTCTTCTCTTTTTTTTCACTTTCCTATCTTTTTAGTCCGTCCGAGGTCAACGTAGAGTAACTTTCTTCTCTATTGCTTAGAATTCTTTTTACAATCACTTCTTGGCATGGATAAAACTTTGTTGACAGGTGGTATAAAGTGAGGGGACAAGAAACACCCCCGTCCGACGAGCTGAGCCGAGCAACCACAAGCATGCCGCGTTCCCCTCACCTATACCGAAGTTGCCTCTGTGGCTCGACCCTGGATCACAACACCTATCCTTCTATCCAGTTCCAGAGAGGAGTTTTAAAGGGTTACATGGGTTTCACAGCTTCAAAAATTTGTATTGTCTTATTAATTTCTACAACATCTCGAGAATATTATCCTAAATTTTCAAGTTATTCCGAATAAAAGTTTGGTAGATACAGCCTTGGGAAGGCATTCAATTGAATCACTAGGTTTATTTGAGGTAATCCACACTTTAAACGCTTTTTTCTTGAAACTGTGTTTTCAAAGTCGGTTGTCAAATGTTCTCGAAAACCAACCAACCAATCTTGATGAAATTTTACACAGGTCTTCGAGATAAAATTCACGAGGTTGGACGAAGGATTTTTTTTTCAATCACAACTATTTAAAAAAAAACATGTTGAGCACATTTTACCAAAATTAGCATTTTTTTTTATCAAAGGTCTGCCAAAAATCCAATTTTCAATTCCAATTTTTTTATTTACCTTCGTCAAAATTCTAGTTCATGGTCTTAACTAAAACACGAAATTTTTTTTCACTTCTGATGATCCTGTCACGAGTTCTACTGTCAACGTGGATGCCCCTTTTACCCGAGGAGTCACCGGAAATGACATCACAATGGCGGAGTAGTGAATATTGTCCTTTGAAAATTTCAGAAATTTTTTTCCAATGTCACAATGGCGGAGACGGTAAAAAAATTGAAAAAAATTTTTTGGAAATAGACCTGTTTTCCCCCCAAATAAACCCATGTAACCCCTTAAGCCAATTTATTTTGCAAGACCGAAGTAGCAGAAGTTTCGTAGGGTAATTTTTCGATAAATCCTGATATGTCATTTGTGGATTTGATGTATTCACCGATGTTGGTAAGCAGACACGAATTTGCTTTTTGTTGTCCAAACCAACTTAATTGTTCAGTTTTTCAACTACAGTGAAATACTCTATTACGGATGGATATGTTAATGGATATGTCTTCCGTGCTCACACCCATCCTCTGCTCCATCACATGATAGTTAATCTCCTTGCCGAGGTCCGCTGCTAATTTCACTGCATGTTCTCTAGAATCGCGCACTTGTTTGGAACAGTAGCTGGAATTTTTGCCGGGAATTTTCAAATTCGGCCATTGCAATACAGAGGTTCGGAGCTTTGAATGAATGCTTTAAAGCATGTATAAAAATTGGTGAATCTTCACTTGAAATTCGTTTGTCTTTCCAGTATTTTCCTAAGTTCAAAATGTAGTCTATTGTCGAATTTCCGGGCCGGATGCCACGTGCCGAAATGGCTTGAGTGGCAAGGAACATTGAGCTTTTTTCCGACAAATTTTCAAGATGTTCCGAGGCTATGGTCTCGTAAAATATGATGATGATGATGAGACGATTCGTACTCTAAAAACCATAACCCTCCGCCTACTTCAAAGACTTCGTCTGTGTCAAAGAAACCTCGCATGTATTTGATGGCTTCAATCGCCCTTTGTCTTTATCTGCGACTTTAATAACTCTTATATTTAATGATTCAAATCCCGACCTGTTCCACCTGAAAGTTTTTATTCGCTGTCCCACATCTTTCGAACGTCTGATAAATATCCAAGAGTAAGAAATGTCATGAGAAGCTTCTCAAAAATAAATTGCCGTTCGGAATCGGCATTAAACTGTAGGTCCCGCCATTCGTGTAAAAAATATAATTTCGCACACACAATGGTTGGCGAAGCTAGGCTTTAGGTCCTGTATGGGCAGTTTACGCCTATAAAAAAAAAAACATATATTGATTGCATAGTTTCGGGGGATTTTAATCTTCCATGCCTTCAATGGGTTACGTCGTACGATGACTATCACTTTAAAACAACCCTTACCTCCGATAAAGAATTTCTTTTCACTGACTGTTTGTCAAACTATGGTCTTTTCAAAACTTGGACATCACTAACAGCTTAGAGGTAGACAAATAGATATAATACTCCCATAGGACTTAACCAACTGCTTCGTCTTAATTAGACATCAACATCTTTCCACCTGAGGTAGATTTCATCCTCCAATATTTCTTAAATTCCTCATGAAAAATACTCTATGTGTTTAAATTTTTGCGAAGCAGATTGCTTCAACTAAACATTAACTTTAATCTGGATTTAAACCGCAGAAATAAACTCTCTATTGATTGTTGATGTCGTGCTTTTTTTGATCGAAATTGTTACATCGCCTAAATTTTTGATCCTGATAATTTTTTGATCAACATTTTTCGAAATGTTAAGGAATTTACAAGCTATGTATGTATATCTAAAACTCAGCATATCCTTAGGAAAGGGTATACAAAAATTTGAAGTTAACGGTTAATTAGATAGTTTCAATTTACAGCTGTTCAATTTTCTTAATACGAGGGTCAGTGCCTGTTCTTTATGGAACTGACCAAACCAAATTTATAGGACATCCATCACAAGTCAACACAAATACAACTAACCTTTAACGTTCATTACATAGGATTATGCCAAGAGGTCAAATTTCCTCCAACAACCAATCATTGACATCTCATATAAGGACCCCAAACAACTTCACCTTTCCGAGTATGGTTATTCAAAGCTAACATTACATAATCTATTTTGCAACACGAATTAAATTTCCCTATGACACTCATTAAATCAGCGCGCATTGAACGTGTCATTTTAACATAAGAGGCGTCTGCATTTCCCCAGAGTGCCTATTATTTTTTTGCGTGATTCGTTATCCGACCAAAAGCCAATTGCATGCTATACGAGCATGATAATAAACAAAAAAAACTGAATAATCAACATAAAACCCAAAATGTGTTTCTAATTTCTATGATTGTTTTTTTGTTGTTCAAAATTAATCCCGCAACAACTATCTGCATCACCATCACGAATGGTTTCGTTATCTGTGGCTTCAGTGCTACTTCCCACAGACGTCCGTCCCATCAGTCGTTAGCATCTTTGTGGATGTTGTGCCTTCAGTGACATAACAATATCTAACAGCCCCACTATCACCGCGCCGCCCGCCGCGCCACTATGTCAAAGATTCATTGGAAAACAAGCTCGTCTGCTATTTTATTTGCACGGAAGCGAAACTTAATGTGAGCCCCGCCGATCTCTCGATTGAAAATAACAACAAGAAGCCTATAATGTAGGATGCGACTAGTTGTATGTATCAAGGAATCTGTAAAATTTCATTTCAAATAAATCGCACCACGCCGATGGAAATCAGCTACTAAAAGAGAAAGGTATTCGGTCTTCTCCCCCTGGCATTAAATGGATTTGTCCAACCGCTTGGATGTCATCAGCGTGGTTTTAGCCAGGGGAGCTCAATGCTGTATTACTGGTGTCGACGACACTGGGTCTTCTTCGTTTCTCAGCACTCTAATGGAGTTTGAGGAACACAAAGTGAATGTACTGAAGAGGTGATCATTGGTGCATAAGGGACTTGCAACGTGCACTTCTCAGAGGAACCTATTGTAAAGAATTCATTTTTAAATTTTCTTTCACTTATAAATACATTTTATACATCAATGTATGTATCTATGTATGTATAACAAATGTATAAGAAATGCACTTTAACTATCAGTAAAGGAAATCTAAACTTTAAATGTTTATGTGAACATGAGAAGATACATGATCTCATTGATGTGAATTGGCAAGTCATCCATTTCGTAAGCAATAATAAACTAGCGGAATTTGGCTAACATTGTTTCTACATATCCTGTATTAGTTAAAAATGTGAGTAAAACAATTGGTGTTTGCCAGCATATACTTTTAAATCGTTTTTGCACCCTTATTTACGATACACACATATGTACATACATACATTGTGAATATGAAGTCAATCGGTGGAGTCATTTCCAATTTGAAAAGATTTCTATTGGAACTTAAAATGAATGTTATAGAATCATTGATGTCTTCAGAAATCTATTCCAACGCTACACTTGATTCTTTTTCTCTATTCTCTATATAAACGTTTCGGTAAAGTCAATCTCTTCTTCTTCATTTTCGCTTTTTAAGAATCATTTTAAAACAAATTCTATATCTTGACCCAACATAAACCAATATAACCTTTATTCAAACCTTCTCATAAAATAAGCTACAGCAGTGTTATAATTCACTCGCGTGATAATTTCTTAGAAAAGATTCTGTTATTTGCAGACATCTACCTACTGTTATTTCATTCTTACCATTCGCAAAACTGTTATGTATAAAATTTTGAATTCCTAATAGTCTATTTTCCGGTCATTCCAAATCCCAATGGCTAGAATCTACAAGGCGTTCATTCGCCCAAAACTTGAGTACAACGCTCATATCTAGTCTGGTGCACCAATGACATATTTGGAGCTACTTGACAGTACAGTACTTCCACCACAAGTGCTCAAATGAAATAGCCAGTTGCATTCCACCTCTACAGCAATTCAACCGCAATACTCGCCATGCTAGGAATGCACATCAGTTTATCCTCAAGCCTGTATTCGGACGTACAGTGAAATACAAGTATTCGTTTCTTAACCGTATACGAATATGGAATGTGGAATGCTCTACCCCGCTCTGTTTTTCCTACGCATTATAGTTTACAGACATTTAAAACCAAAGTGCATCGGTATCTCCTTTTTTCTAATCCTTCACTTCCCTAATGCCCGCACTGTGTTACTTCATTATAAGGGTATCCAAAATCCAAAAAAAATAATATTCACTTGATACAACAAAGCAAATTTCATCTCTCTCCTACTTCACATGATTAAGATATTGCGAATTTATTAAGGGGCTCCAGAGGGTTTAAGTACCGAAATTAAATCTTTCTTTGAGTAGCGTACAAGTGGAAGTATTTTTAAAGCTTTAAAATTCGCTTTAACGAATCCTGTTTTTAATAATGTGCTTGTTTTTCTTAATTTAATTAATCTACAGAATTTTTATGATGCTTCATATTTCCAGGCCTTTTAATCACCAATGCCTAACGAATGCCTAAATGAATCACTTTGTACAGTTTCTTTTGCTTTCAAGAGAAGAAGAAATTCTTGTGATAGCTATAGGTTTATTTTGAGAACTTATTATTGTCTTAAAAACTAATTAATGACATTTAAGAGAAACTACTCACTGGCTTAAAAAAAAGAGAGAAATTGACAAAGTTAGGGACACTATTGACTATAACTGTCTTAATGCTGAATGAATTTAAAAAATCGTTCGAAGTAGTTCCGTAGTGCATATCGCTTCCGTTCACACATTATTTCAATTAACATTTGCAATTGAATAATTCGCAATTATAATATATTTGAAAAAATTACAACTGTTGCTTACATTCATCACAATTTTCAATGTATACTCTGAAAAGAAGACGCCCACAAGTTTTTTTTCAAATTTTTTTTTAGTAAATAGTGGGTGCAGCGGCTAAGTGGTCAAGTTCGTTGGACTAATAAGCGAGGAATCCCAGTTTCAAACCCGACCAATTCTACCAACCCATTTTTTTGTTGTTGCTTGACCTCTTGTATGAGTAAGAGGATGTCTTGAGAAGCTTTTAAAAAATTAAACTTCCGTTCGAAATCGGCATTTAACTTTTGGTCCCCTCCATATGTGTCAAAAAATAACGTCGCTCAAAAATAAAAAATGTGAACAAATAACATTTGCACCTCTGGGGCACGGAGAATCCATTTAAAATCCACGAAGGCCATTGCATCCCTCAAAAGTGATTGATACGTGCAGCATTTAAAGTGAAAAAGGGATTTACCGTTTTTGTTTGATTGGCGATTTAACTGGCCGACCAGATAACGAGGCTCGTTCCTGAAATACAACTGAAAATTATGGCATAGGACAGAAAATGAACACAAATATCGCTCGGGGTATAGCAACGCAAGATGAGTGGGGTGCACAACATGCAAAAATTGGTGGCCATGTAAACAAACCATTATCCTATCACACTTATCGTATAAATCGGGATTTATTTGGCAAGACAGTTTATGTCGATTTTACTACGCTCTAAACTATTATTTGAATTCAATTCCTTCGATCCTTGAACTTGCAGACTTTGAATATATTTGATTATGCAATAAATATGTACAGTCAGACGCTTGAATATTCAGACAAATACATGCATTGACGATATGATTTCAAGGTTATGTAACCTTTGACAGCAATAACGGGTATTGCGGTTGTAATGTTTTTGGTTTGGAATGCAACTGATTTTTTCTTTTGAGCACTAACGATAGAATTAGCGATAAAACAAAGATTGACAGGAGACAATGCCAAGATGATTAAGAGGGTCAAGCGTTTTTGCCTCACACGTTTTTGACTCAAGTAACTCCAAATATGTAATTCGTAAAACGGATCAGATATGTCGAATAAATGCCTTACACATCCTATCCAGGTCAGAAGAGATGAAATATTTATTGCATCGTTTAAGGGAGTCTAAACACGTCACAGCGTTCTTATCGAAATTAAATATTTGGCATTCCAAAGAAGGTTGCCACTAACACACACACCTAGAATAATATTATTTTCGGTTTCGGCGATATGAGTGCCACTCATGGATAATGGCAGAGTTTTGGGGTTTCGCTTCAATGACAGAAGACATCAGCATTAAGTTACAGTTCTATATTTTAATACCCACCTTTTTTCAGTCAAATATATATATATTTTATTTCGATCACGCTTAAAATAAAATTGATTCAAATTCATCAGATGATAAAATGTAACTGTGCATAAATAATTCTCACAGAAACACGCATTTTAAATGGCGAATTACTCAGGATGCTTTCACTGTTCGGCCCATTGTAGTCTTAAGCCTAGAAAAATGGAACTTTTAAGTCTAATTTTTTAGGCTTTAATTGATTTTATCATTCCTTGTAGCTATTAGTTAAGTACTCATTATATGAGTGAATACTAAATTAACAACACAGAACTATTTAGTACCACAACAATAATTGGCTACTAATATAATTTTAAATTGAACTTTATTGCCCCATTATTTTACGCCATTTAAAATAAACCATAAGAGCTCAGAGGAATAAAATAAATTTCGCTTGTCAAATATAGACTCTCCTCCTTATTCCTTTAGCAAAGTTGAACGCGAATAGCCATCAACTGACCGCAAGCCAAGACTGCGATCATTTTCGCAACACACTCGTATACCACCATATTATTGTGGTGGCTGATTATCTAAGCACATCAGGGAACTCATACGAAATAACTAATTTACGGTACAACAATTCGCATGCGCAACGCAATTACTGAGACATCTAAAGTGATGCGCTCTCCGTTTAAATTCCTGATTAGTCTAATCTCCCGTCCAAAGACGGGTCAAGTCATAATGTTGCCATAATTTTACATAAATATATGTACAATTTCCGCAGTTTTTCTGTTTGTTGTTGTTCGTTTAACCTAAGTCTAATCTAACAATTAAGAAAGACAAAGCAGCAACAACTACAAAACTGTTTAGAGAGTTTTCAATTAAAACGAAGCCTTGCGTCTTGTGCTTCGCCATTTGTTGCAACACACCACACGTAGCGATACTATGTGATCGCTTGGACTTGGACTGAACATTTTCCACACAGACCCAAGTTGTCAGCGTTATAGAGTGTATTGCTCTTTGGAGTATGTACCTACTCGTACGCAGCTCACTTTGGAAAATATGTTTGTTCATTTGGGGTGTGCAACTTAGCAATGAACTTGTGAACTCACAATGATGCATGTAAATACACATCAGATTCATCAACATATCAACATCATAATCTTGGGAGCTGTCAAAGCAATGACACAGCTTAAATTGGTAAAATAAGCAAACAAGTGTTGCGTTGGTTGCCATACGATGCATGCGAGCGATGCACAGCAGTAGGTGATTGGAAATTAATTACTCCATTGAATGTCTTGGAAGTACCTTGGATGGAGTTAAGTAGACAAGCAATCTGTCAAAAGCGATTTGTGTGTTTACTTAATTTTGATCGTCTTAGTTGAATTGTTTCTTGTGATAGGAGCTGTCAGTAAGTCGTTAATGTTAAGATAAACAAATCAAATACTTTTCTATAATATAGAAGTGTCGGATTTTTAGGTTAGTACCTACTCCAACAAAGAAAGGAATAATAATACTTCATAAAATTGATTCTTAGTAAACATAATCTATGATCTGGATTTAACCTCTTCAACGGATATATTTAAATGTCAATTGTTCGCAACCTGGAACGATTTGTCTACGATGTCAAATCGAAATGTCAAAGCCTACATTAGAATTGCCAAGAAATATTGCAAGCTTACATACAAATGTACAAAGGTAAATATGTATAGAAACAGAACCAATCCCACCCACAGTGAGCAAGTTGAAATAGCTTCCAAACCCCAACCGCAAAAACCATAATTTAGTCAAGTCACCATGTCACAATATATCGTGCGCGTGTTTAAGTCTGAATGAGTTTTATCCAAATGAATTTTTACCCAAAAACTCATTACCATAAATGTTTATCTTCCTGGCAGCAGAGGTCGATTGCAGTGATACACTACACGCCGCCGCTTAGTTTGTTGTATGAAATGTCACTTAGTTATATTTATGGAAATCATAATCAAAGAATTGCAGACTTAAACCATGATGACTGAGCAGGCAAACATGCGCTGAGATTCTCATATTATTGTTGTAGTTGTTGTTGTTATTGTGGGTTGCTACCACTCCTCCGACCTGGAATGGGGTCACAGCGAAATGAATGTCATTTGCCGTTTAAGGTGAGCGAATTTTCGGATTGGAATGATATTTTTTTGATTATTTTTTCAAAGAGTATGAATATGCGCAAACACTACTTAAATCTAAGTTTGTAGGAGTAGGTTCATTATGGAAAAGTATTAAAGTCGCATTTGTTCCACATACGCCTTACATACCATCTGTGGTGGCCAGTATAAAAAAACGACTCTTCTTTTTGTACATAAAATTCCTAAATATAAGACCACTTGTAGGTCAGCGCCTTGCAGTTACAAAAAACTACTAAATTTAATAAATATTCTTAATGCTCAGACGAAAAAAATATAGTGGGGTCGAATATAACCCCACCCCAAGTTATATCAAGTTTAAGTGAAAATTTCCGATTTTGAGGTATAACTACTCTAAATGATATAACTTCTAAAATATTAGATATAGCAAAAACATTACTTAACAAACTTTGTAGATCTAATTTAACTACGTCAAAATTACGTGTAGCATCGTCTGATATAATAAAGACATCGTCTATTACACAAATCAAATCCATATTCTAAACTAGCTCAAGAGAACTTTTTCTCACCATAGTTGTGTTGGTAAGAATTGATTTCAACCAGAAAAACCCATACTTTTTTAACAATTACATTGTAAACGTTAAGCGGTGTTTTTACCTTCTCCACAAGCATTGAGGTGCTTGGCAAAAGCGTGGTAGTGACTACCCAGAATACCTACTATACGCCTTCAGTCTTTATCTATGGTTCGTCGATGATTGAGCCAAGCCAATGGTTACATTAGTGATTGCTGATTGCCGACGGTCTAGAAATCATATGTTAGAACCCAAATCTTTGGATTAGGAAAGATTAAGTTATACTAAGTTATAATGAGTTAGAATAAGTTAGTATAAGTAGGATTAAATTAGGAACATTTTATTAACAAAAATTCAATACAGTTTCTAAAAGGTTTTTGCCACATTTTCCTTAAATGATAAAAAACAGAAGAAATAATAACTGTATGTATTAATAAAGAAAATTAAATAAAAAATGTATGTAAAAAAAACGAACAAAAATTATATTGAACTATATTGCGACCCAATCAATGTCTTATGTATAAATCAAAAATATTATAATTTAGTCTTTAGTTTATTTAGAAATGAATCCATTTATACAAATTAGTGGTACAAATAAACAATTAAAAAATAAAAAAAAGCAGTCTTTATCTACAGTAATAACAAATATTCCACAAACTTTCCATGGAAGTTAAGTCCGTCTGACTCTGTTCGGCGGAGCTCTCATCACCCATGATTCCCCGTACCGCAACAAGAACTTAAGGTTTTCAGTCTTTCAACCGAGTTCAAATACTTCTTGGGTGATTAAAGGATTAAATAAAGTCTTGCAGCCGTGCAGCTTGGCTGTCACTAAGTACACATATTTGTCTAAGTGAAATTTTAACATCTACTTTGAAATTTGATGGCATCCTAAGATCCAATAATATCGCATCAGATGACACATAATTATTAAATAGAAGTCGTAGAATAGTTCTCGCTCAGTAACATCAGGTTGTAACAAAAGTTTTAATCCCATGAACAAAACAAAATAAGAGCGGAAAAATCGGCAGAGTATGGTAGAAGGACCCGGCAGCTAGAGAAGATCTCGATGCAGCCCAAAAAAACAGTTTTTTAAGCTTTAGTTAAATTAGAAACGACATATTGACTTTTCTCAAAACAAACATTTGATAGGGTAGGCCTAATCTTTGTCATGTAGATCCAGAAAGTTCGTTAAGATGACACGACACGTGTCAGAAAGTCAATAGTGCCTTAAATGTCTTCGTCTTAACATGGTGGGTCCAACGGAACTTACTATCCTGATAAACCCACCGACTTTCTTCTTCTCGTAGAGAGAACAATTTCGGTTTACCAATATCGTGGATCATTTCAACACCGCTTGCTTTTGCTCTTCAAACGGTAGAAATTTTCGGACATAAAGAACAACGATATGTTAGTCATTTTGATCAAATTAATGCGAATTATAGAGGTCTTACACAGAAAATCAACAGACGACAATCATATCGGATTACCCCTCAAATCAAAGTTGTTGCTTTATGACTCGGGAGGTGTGTGTTCAATCCACACTGGGGAAGAACAATTCACGTCACCCATTTATAACAACATCTAAAACTGATTATTACTTGACTAAGTTAAAACTATCTTAATGTTCAAAAATTAATTATTTAACTAATCAGAAGGTTGGCGTGCATTGCATTCGCATGAAACTTAAACTCAAAATATTTTCCTTGACATTTTGTATAGAATGCTTCAAAAATCTCAATTGCTTCAGCTTGCACTCGCAAGACTTCATAAAATTTATAAGGAGTGTATAACGCTCACTCTATCTAGAAAGCTGGAATGTTAACAATCATTAGCGAATATCCATGTAGATACCTACTTGGTGAGTTGAGGTGGGTGGTTTTCAGAATCAAGACAACTAAAAATCGCATTATAACGGATCCTAGAGGAAACCCGGAATAGTCCAAATCGATATATACTACAATATTTTCATAGATTCTTAGACCCCACATGAGAATTACTATTGAAATTATCTGTAATACAGTGGATTTAGAAAAATACGACCACGCGTTATAATGTGACATCTCAAACATCAAACGTGACAGAATTGTGCTAAAACACAAGTTTAAACAAAGCACATTCAGATAATATTTTCCGATGCCAAAATGGTTCCAGCTATCAACAAGAGGAGAATTATGCTGAAAGTCACAACACCAGTAACGCTTAGTGCTATTTAGGAAATTTATCTATTATTGTATATTATCTAACTCTATAAAACCAAATCAAACATATGAATAAACTTTAAATTTGGCCTCATGGTTCGTTGTAAGCTCATTAAGCTTAATAACAAATTTTAAAATGATTAATGAAAAAAGCGGTTGAAGATTTATTTTTTATATTTGCCTCATTTTAACTTGTCATTACTTAAATACATCTTATGCAATTCCAAGATTGTTAAAATTGACTTGAAGCCTAGTACTTTTTACTGCTTCCTATTACATTCAGTAGATGAGCTACATTAAATTTAGAGCTGTCTTTCTATCTAAAACAGATTTTCTTTTCGAAATTCATTGTTCTTGCCCGTTTCTCTTCTTTGAGATGGTGATTGAAGTTTATTGTCAACTTAATAGGTTCAAGTTTAAAGTTTTTTTTTGCGCAAAATACATATTATGTATAATGCAAAAAAATAAATATTTACTTCGTACTAACTTTTGGAATGAATATAAAAACCTGAATATTCATTCAATGATGGTATTTTTGTCGGCCTTTTTAATTGTCAGTGTGCTGTCAGAATACGAAAACCTAGCAAAATTAGTCACCTAGTTAATATACAATTGGCACCTTCCTCAATATGATTTACATTTTTTTTTATACGTCCCAAAATATTGCAAATAACCCTGTACAAAGTTTTAAATGTAAATAACTATGACGTATATTAGGAAGGACACAAAAGTGACACTGAAGTTGTTAAAGTTGTTACGCAAATTTTGCGGCTCTCTCATATATTTATCAAATTCATTAACTTTCCAAATTTTGACCAAAGTTACCGATAGAAAATGTAATTAAAACCAAACATTGCCTTGGAAGCTGCACCTCGAACACCATCTCAAACATCTTTATCGCTGCAAGAAACTCCGCGCACTTAATTGCACGACTTAAGCCTAAATCAGAAATGTTATTTAACACAGACACGGAATGGCCTTACTTAAGTAATGGGACAACTTCATTTGTGTGTATAGAAATCAAACACCTCCAGACTTGACCCTTTGATGTATAAAAAACATCACGGCAAAACCTAAGCCCAGCAACGTGACGTTCGTAATGTATAATAAAAGCGCACGCGGTAACCTTTTCGGATTTCAATGCTTCTTCATGGAATAAGATCCGCCATTCATATGATTCATCGTATCTAGATGGAATGGAACACTCTCTTTCTCTCTCAATTGCGCTGAATACGGTAAATCTCAGTCTTGACGGTTGCGGGGTAGGTACTTGGATATAGTGTTAAAAGGTCAAGCGTGATTTCGTTTCAGACAATCTCAATGCTTGCTTCATAGATGGGTTAGCTAAGATAGTTGGGTTGTCGGGATACATGGAAATGCCAGACGAAATGTGGTAAAGTGGCTAATGGATGAGGATTTTCTTCGGCGACTTTTGGATGAAGAAGACTGATTATCGCACAAGTTTAATTATTATTGGTCAATAGGAGCTGGTTTAAGATTGATTATACTTTCTATGGAAAGGGTATACCAGTCATGCATTCTCTAAAGGTGATTTGGGGTTAAAAGTAGCAAAAACATTTGAAAGACAAATCACTATCATAATGAGTTACAATAGGTGATCATTAGCTGAGTAAGAGGAATGAGAATCCCAGTGCCTTTCTCTTAGTCGACTCGAATACTGAGCATAACAGCTGTGGGCGTTCAGCAGCCGTTCTCCACCGAATGGAGTAATTGTCATTTTGTAATCCACTCATCAAATGTGAATGCATCCACTGTGTGTTTTTATGAGACAGGGATTCAATGAAAATGCATACAAATACTTAATAGACCATCTGTAAATTAGTTTGTAAAAATGCAAAACAAAAATGTGCAGTCACGTTTCTTTGCTCGCTTTATGAGAGTTTCAGTATCTGCAGTACAATATCTATGAGGATACTTTATAGCCTACACCTCAGTATGTGATTGACTAGATGACTTGTTTGACAGACGGGGCAGCTAATACGTTCGTTTATTATTAACTTTGACTTTTTAATAAAGATGTGCTGTCTCTTATATCGTTTGTTAATTTAGATTGAGATATTTAGATGGGAAATGAATTTTATTTTCAAAAGAACTTTATTGTAGTACAGAAGACGCCAAATAATTGTTACTCATCATCTAATCAGCGAAATTAGACTAGTTGCTAAGATCACTTAGCAAAACTGTTGAGAAGGACAATCTCTTCCTCCTTTACCTATCACTATAAAATGAGCTCAATCCAATCTTAGAAAACGTGTCTGATGATGATTGACTTCGAAAACTTTAACGAAGTACAAAATAGGGTGAGGATCATAAGATCACAGTGGGATCATAGTCTAAAGAGCTAGGGTAATAAACCCTCCAAGGTCAATAACTTTACAATTAACCATTTGGGTAGTCTGTTGCTGTCCCCCTATCTTAAAGTATTCATTATCCTGAAACTGAATGAGCTTTAACACATACATACTATATACTCGGCCCTAGCGAGGTATCCGTCGGAACGGAAAATTCTCCGCAACGCATACTCTGTCGGAGACCCTAATTAAATTCGAGGTATCCGATTTCGGAAAAGAATAATTAAAATGCGACGACGCATTGATCTGACATGCGACAAATGTTAGATTCTGATAGAGAAGTATAAAATGTACCGATATATGTCGCTCATATTTGTATTTGCAGAACTTTAAATCTGTATATGTTGACAGGGGGGAGGTATTTCATACTTAATACTTTTTTTTAATTTTTTTATTTATACTTGCTTACATTTTTTAACTGCTTGTCCGAAAGTCGGAAAAAATTCCGCGACCACTTGCTGTCGGAGGAGATCGGACAAAAAATGGTGTGCAACTGTCACAAATGTCACTGCTAATGCATTTCATCGCACTGCAACGCAGATCATTAGTTGTGCGTTTTTTGCTGTCGGAACAATGTTCCGAAGAATACCTCGAAGCAAAAATCCTCCGAATCGTAGGAAATCGGAGAATTTTCCGTTCCGACGGATACCTCGCTAGGGCCGACTAGGTCACTATCCAAAGGAATATCAATTTGTTTATGCCATTAGCTGCATGAAATTTTTTTTAATAATATATAAATTTTACGAATGGACAGTAGGTACTTACATTTTGTTGTCTCATCTTTTGTATAATATCTGTAAGTGGATGTTTTGCAGATTTTCGTGCACATAAATATGTATAGGTAATGCTAGTGTTTTTGCTTGTTACATGCTTAGCGAAATCTTTTGCAAATTATACATTTAAAAATGAAGTACCGAATAGTTTTTAGGAGTGCTCTCTATCGGTGAGTACCGTTGTGGCAGGTTATAACGAACAACTTTAACATCTACAAAAAGTTCAGTGTATCTTTAAGTTTTTGCGTAAACGAAAAGACTTTCGAAAGGCTGTGCGATGTCATAAATCGATATCGAGATGCAGTGTTACCAAGCACTACTTATTTCTATGGCCACGTGCAAGTACAGTTTTTTTGTTGTATTCTCTTCTTTATGTCTCCTTCAAAATCTGACAAGCCACACTTTTAGAATAATTTTTTGTTAAATAAAAAGCATATAATGTAATAATGTAAAATATTTGTGCTCTTGAATTTTTAATGACACAACTTTAATTATTTATTTGAGCTCCGCGAGTTCGATAAGTGGAAAGGGGCCATGAAATCTTCTTACTACATTGTTAGGCAATAAAGTCCTAATCAAGAAAAAGCTGCGCGCAATGCTGCTGCGATCGCATAGTGTAACTAGTTCGTGCCCGCTTTGCCTTCAAGTTAATCACTTGCAGCAGGCGCTTGCCGCTCGCACGAGCTGTCCCTGCAAGTTTTTCGCTTGCATGTGAGCGAAAATTAGATTTTCGACCGAGCAATTCCTTGTGGAATGCGATAGTCCAATAACTCTTAGGTAAATATACGCCTCTCTTCCACGCCGAAATATTCGCAGATGTGAACAACATGTGGAGGGCAAGAAACGTATTCGTTGCAGTGATAGCCGAGCACTAAAGCACTTAAAGCGTTCCTCAACGCGTTTACCTCGTTAAAGATAGTTCTCGAACTCAGGTTTTTTCTTAACTTGGTCGAAAGGCAAAACACAGTGAATTTTGATGTGGTGAGTACCGAACATCCAAGCTCCTTCTCATCTTTCTCAAAATAAGAGAAAACTAAGTGTGTACATTAAAGTAAGGTGTCTCAATGGTAGTAAATACAATAGACCAGTAGTTGTGCCTGAGTGCTCGAATAGTAGCATAGAACGGATTTTCAGCATCACGGTCCTAATACAGTGCCTCGCTTCCAATAATTCTGCTTCTTCTTCATACATAATTTTATGGCTACAAAATTTCTCAAAAGTGCTTGCATGCAAGCAAAAAGTCCTCGCATAGTATGAATGCACCTTTAGACTTATTTTAACCATATTATATATGTAAGTGCATAGTTTCATATATGCGAAACAGATTAATACATATATCAATGTCAGAGATCGAAACAGAAAAAGTGATATAGTAACTGAAAACTACGAAAATGGAATTAGGACTTTCTTGAATAATAGTATAACATGCTATACAATCTATATACGTATAAGGTCGTGACCATCTCAGTCCTGTCTTATGGCGCAAAAAGATTGACGTTATCTAACAAATATACGACAGCATTTGGGATTAAATGCGACATACCATACGTTATTCTAAATTCACTTGTTCTACTATGCTTCTCCTACAGGTTAAAGTTAATTCTGTAAGACTACGCTAATTGCCATTTTATATCAAAAAAAGAGCCGAAAATTCTCGAAAATTTTCTCGCATCTGTATTTTACTAGCCAGTCTTTCAACAAAATTTATTTATTTTTACTAGTATTACTGTTACTAAAGCATCGAAAACTTAACAATGAAAGTGCGAATTCTGTCGGAGTTTTTTGGCTATTTTATGTAGATTAATTGTTAAGAAATTGATGTCGTCTTTCATCGTGACAATTTCCGAAGTGTTGATGGACTTATATCAAGTTATCGTATATCGAGACGTTGTATTACAGCCATGCACCATGCAATTAATTAATTCTTCAGCGATCTCCAATAGGATCGTTCATGGTTTTTTGATTCATCCTAAGTGGTTAGTGTCGTACTACCGAGTAAGGGGTTGCTGGTTTCAGATCAGCTCAGTCTGAAGTTTTGCGCTGCCCCACCTTTTGCGGATGTCTTCATATCGAAGAGTATAATCAGTTAAATTTCCCTTTCGGAATGGGCATTAAATTCCAGTCGCATTTCGTATATGAGAACTTATATTTTTACTTCTTTCACACCTTGCTAAGCTTTAGGTCCTGAATTAATTTATTACCTGAAACTATCTGTTATATATTCTGAATCATGCTAATGTCTGTAGAGTATCTGAACATGCAATATATACAAGGTATTCGGCTCCTACGTTGTTCGGTCACCGCAATCGCATTATATAATCACAATATGAATTTCAAATCTGGGAGACAGTAACGAACATATTTTGCGGCGTCAAAAACAGACAGTGCTTTCGACAAATGTATATGTATTATACTCATTTGGTTTCATTTAAATACCTTCATGATAACACTAAAGGCTCTAACATACAACTTCTTCAAGAGCCCTCAAAACAAATAGCAAATGTTACCACTTCACCCTACATAGGATCGTGTCATTATAGTGTTGCAAGAGTGAAATGATAAATTAAGAGAAAAAATACAAACATATTCAAACCCATTGCAAAAAAAGGCCAGGCCACGAAGAAAGGCCAGAAATGTCTACAACAGTAATAATGTCAAATAAATCGTCTCCACGCCGATAAAAATCGCGCATCATTGTTTTCCCAATTGCAACAACAAGCTCGGCAGAAAATCGTGCAGCCCAACCAGGTTGAAGAAGATATACAACACCAAGAGTGTTTGTCATGAAATGCCTCATGCCTCCAATTCATGTGGCTTGGCTTGTCAGGCAAAGTTCCCATAATTAAATGGGAAATGTTTTATGTTAGCTACCCACTTTTGAGGGCTTGCTTGCACAATCAACTTAGTGTTCATCATCGTTTTGTTAGTTGACTTCGGCAAGTGCCGCATTGAGGAAGAGCTTTTGCTAGCAAAGCGATAAATTTTATGCTTATGATGGATTAGAAAACAGACAAAGGATAGTCTGTCTTTTAAAGATGCTGATGTTAAAAAAAATTTGTGGTAGTCATTTTGGTTTTATCGGTAGCTATGGTTGGCAAATTTTATTATTTACTTTTAACATTTTAGCACTCTTAGAAGATATTAATTTGTGGAATCATAGGAATTTCAATTTTAAAATGAAGAATTGCGTCTATACGTTTAGAAAGGTAAAAAAAAGTTTCAGTGTCAATAATAAGTTAAATATGGAGCTTTAGGATTTCAATATGGATGTGTAAGAGGTGATAAATTGATATTTCACAATAAATTTGTAATTGCTCAGGCAGTTTGAATAAAATAAAAATAAGTTTGCTACGGACAAACAAGTTGAGAGAAAAAAGTTTGTCGTTGTGAAAATTTTGGTCATCAATCATAGTATAGTCTCTTTAAAAATAGATGTCTTGCATAATTCACCATCTAAACGGAAGGTCGAAAAGTCGCTAGGCGCAGATAAGTAGGTACTAACCTTTTTTCATATAGTTTCAGCTTGTTTACGTTTTTGTTACATACATCAACCAAATAAAGAACATTTTGAGAACGAATAAACGCGAATGATGAACACCCGACAGGTTTTTAATATCCGACAATTTACAACCTATATAAGTAGGAGAGCTAGTGAATGATTTGCATAACGTGTTTTTACAAGAGTGAACGATTTGCGTATAGTGTTTTTAGTAGGATAAACATTTTTCGACTTCTATATATTTTTGACCTACTAATCAAGAATATAATGGATGCACCGAATTTTTGAAAATGTAAAAAATGGGCGAAAAAAAAATTATGTATTTTACAATGCTACAATTTAGTATGTTTTAGTTTACGTATATAGCACATAAAAATAATCGTCTGGCAGGGTTCTAGCGGGTGTAAGTGCTTTCCAGACGAGTGTATAGGTACTGCTTCGATTGATGCAAGTACAACAGCAATGGTTTTTGAACTGCAATATCAATATGAAATAATCACCATTTTAAAAGTCTAAGCTTTCTTTAAAAACTTCCAGCTGAATATTCTTATGAGCTATGTTATGTTCGCATTTAAAAGAAAAGCAGTATAACGAATATATTACTCAGCTTGTCCTTACAGCTTTAATTTGATATATTTAAGGTCTCCATACGTTAATAAATAATTGAGATATCCCACTTTGAATGGAAAAGGAAATATCATTTTGTCTGCGATGGCTTTTTTTCGTCCATCGCCGTCTTCAACCTAAGGGGTAGGATTCGAAGATCCTCTTGACGGGAACACGATTGTCCTTTTACTAGATGTAGTCGACAATATTTGAATTTAATGACTTTAGCCACATCTTAGTATAGCTCTATATTATTATATATTTCCTTACATTCGCCTTTCTCGCACAGTACCTAATATTTGTCAAAGAATTTTTCTCATACACTTTGTCCTTCGAGTCAAGTAAAACCCATTTGTTTTGTTAAACTAAAGACACAACGGTTATCTAGGGTGATTCTTCGACGGATCTCCAATAAGTTGTTATTCGTAAAGTTAAACTCTACCCCGAGTTAGATAAACTACTTAACCACCATGAACAGTAACGTATTGAACTGTGATTTTATATCGACTTTGAAGTGATAGAAAAACGGTGTGTCTTGAATTGAAATTACAAGATTTGCTTAAGTGCAAAAATTTGGTCCACGGTCGATTTGCAAGGCCTGGAAGCCACACTGGCACGTGCCGATTATGGTGTTGCGGAAGTCTTTGAGACGTTCACTCAGTACGTTGAATAGGATTTTATATGCGACATTTATCAGGCATATGCCATCAGCCTTGTTGTTCTTAAGCTTTTTTATAACTGAGCCAACTTCTTCTATACTGGGTGGGGGGAACGGTTCTTCAATGAATAGACTTTGGTTCTCTTCATGTTCCATCACACCCTGAAAATGGTGCTTAAGTACATCTTTTACTATAGTGATTTTACAAACAATAACAACTTCGTCGACGTTCAAAATGGAGGCAGGCAAGTATCATTTTTTTTTTCATAGCTTTAAACAACATTTTGTTTACCCTTATGGCCGAAAATATTAAACTTTCAATCAGGATCAGAAGGTAAGTATGGGGGTTATTTTGGATGGTCACAGACAAACACTACAAACAAAACAAACAACATATACGTAAACTTCAAATTCAAATAAAATCTTGGAAGTTTGTTCCATAGACAAATGTATCAGAGAGATCTTCCCAATGACCAATTGAAAAACAACTTGATTTGCTGTCAGGCCTTGCCCAAAAAGAGAAAGAACAAAATTTAATAACAAATTTAAGGTAACCATTTTACTAGCCATGAATCATAATTAAAGCAGAAAATG
The DNA here is from genome assembly GCA_963576555.1 of Ferdinandea cuprea. Lineage (NCBI taxonomy): Eukaryota > Metazoa > Arthropoda > Insecta > Diptera > Syrphidae > Ferdinandea > Ferdinandea cuprea. The sequence goes on along the minus strand of OY754958.1, from coordinate 146,823,937 downwards.
CTCAAGGTGCGACGTTTCTTTTTAGAGACATTGCAGTTATTGCTCGTAAATTAGGCTCCCTATAAAAAGTTTATTTTTCAAGCAATTTTGTGGTTATAAACGCCGTTAAATATCTCTTCGAAGCTATTTGTTCCTATTAGGAAAATAATTATTTTCTTAAGTTATAAAACATTTAGAATTATTTATAATAAATCACCACTCGCTCATTACCTCATGTCTTATCTACCACGTAGTAAAAAAAAATTATACATTTTTTAAAATAAAAAAAAATTATAAATTTTTTTTTTTATTTTTCTTATCTTTTGGACCGACGCCATGAATGGATATACATATATAGGAGGCAGATTGAAAAAATTAATAGATTGTGCACACTGAAAGTATGCAGCCCTTTTTGCACAACTTCCGATTGTAAAGTTTTTATAAATGCAGGAATAGCGACAATGGACATTCTGAAAGAACAGTGTACGAATAAGATGAAAACAGATGCATGTGGGAGATGTTACAACATTGAAACTTGTCAAAAAAGGCCTATGTATAAATCAAGCGAAAAATGGAATGCAGTGTGCGCTTTCGCCCAAAGCATGTCATGTAGAGCTCAGACGGCTAGAACGAGAAAGAAAATAGAGTTGGAGAAGCCAACAAAACGACATGGTAACCCAGCGATTGACAAAGCCAAACATATTAGCACCCACAACACATGCATATAGATCCTCGGACATATTAATAAAAGAGAAGCTAAGGCTTAAACTCAAGAAAAAAGTACTTATCCTTGAACAGGACACAGACCACATAAAGTCGATTCAGAAGGTCAAATTGTTAAAGCTTCACTTGGCATTTTATCCTTTTGGATGTTTTTTTTAGATTTTGGTAACAGGTTTCATCGACAGACTCAAAATTGAACAGTAAGTATGGCCAAACTATAAAAACAAAATAAAAATAGGTTTATTTTTTTAATAAAAAACAAGTAACGACTACAGTCAATAGAAAAAAAAACTGTTGTATTCCTTCTGTATTGGTTTGTTGTTTGTTTTACTTATTTTTTTGTTATAATTAGTACAGTAATTCAATTAAGATTAAAAATGCTTAAAGTTATGTGGTTCAATCAATGATTAACATACTAATTATTATATGAACTAGTTTAATTCATAAAAAGTAAATTTTGTTGCTTCGCTTTGTATCCGTGTGAGAATGGTATTAAATGGCGGCGTGAAGTTGTATGTGGGCATACCTAATGGATTGCTTATCATCATCTTCTGTCAGAATAGAAAGTACAAATACGTTGCTACTACTACATACTATAAACTAATTATAATCAACGATATAAATAGTCAAAGGGAGGGGGATAGTGCTTATGGATTAGCTTGTGTGATCTACTATTTACACCATGTGCAGAAAATTACGAGTTCATAACGTCCGTCTCGGTCATATCGTCACCATCATCGTCGTCGTCATCTTCATCATCGTCGTTCGATTTTGCTGATCGCTTGTGCTTGTCCTTTGTTATTGTGGTCAGCGTGACTGAACCGGGTCCATTGAGAAAATGACTAGTGACATGCTTCTGCAGCTCCGTCGATGTGTCAAAGAAAACCTGACATAAATCGCACGAATATCGCTTTTTGAACTCTTCACTTGATTGCGGAGCCTCTTGTTCCTCCTCGTCAGAGGACGAATCCTCTGAATCGGAACTTTGCTCGCTTGAGTCGTTGCTGTCATCGTTCGATTCACGTTGCAGTCGTTGTCTTAGTTGTGATTGCTGTTCGTCGTCATTTTGTCCGTCATTGGCGTTGTCATCGTGATTTACTGTGTTGACTGTTTCTTCGGTTTCTTCATCGTCGCCTTCAAATTCTTCCTCTTCTTCTTCGTCCTCTTCCTCCTCCTCCTCTTCATCGTCTTCGTCGGCTCGTCTTTGTTCAGATGGTGCTTGACGACTTGAGGACTCCGAATCTTGGGAGTTACTCTCGCCGGGGTAATTATCACCCTCGACCTGACTCAACTGGCCATTGGACTCTTTAATGTGTGCCATCATGTGATGAATGAGCTTCTCACGACGAGATAAGTACACGCCACAGATTTCGCAGCCCCACTGGAATGGACCAAACGGTTTGGCAATCTTTGCTTCGTTCACTTTGTGATCGATCCAGTCCTTTTTCGTGTCGAACTTGAGGTCGCATCTGGTGCATTGGAGGTACTTTTCGGGTTCGATTTTTGGTGGTTCGGGCCAATTTGATATTTCGGACTTATGCAACTCAGCTATGTGACGGCGAAGGTTATTGGAACTGATGAACGTCGACGGACAGTAATCGCATTTAAGTTCTCGCTTGCGTTTCATCGCCTTTGGCGCGTTTACATCGACTGGAGTCTGTGAAAGAGAAAGACAAGAAGGAAATGTTAGTCTTTTCATATGTAAAAACTACAGTTTTAAAAGCAAACTACTACATCTACATCTACGTCTAAATACAACAACTAAACACTGGACAAGCTTAAGCGTCGTGTTCTTTGATTTTTACCTTTTCCTCTAAGTGCTTAAGCTCACCTGTTTGCTATCACCTCGGAAATGCCACTTGCGGTGGACCTTCAGCGCTGTCATTTGGGCGAAAGCCTTTGCGCATATATCGCACACATACTCCCCATTATCATTGACACGATCTAAATAGAATTGATTTGGATCAGCCGGTCCGGTGTCGAACATGGCTGCTAACGGATTGTCTGTGTACAACTCCATCTCGTGCATTTGAATATGTTTGGTAAAGAGCTCCTGATCGGTGAATTTCTGTGCGCAAATAGTACATGCGACCTCAGGAAATTTGATTTTTAAATTTGACGCTCTTTCTGCTGCTTGCTCCGACTGCTGTTGATCATGGATATCATCATCATCTCCGGTTTTATGCAGAAAGAAACCAGAAGATACTTCGGTTTCTGCTGCGCCACCACCTGCTGATTTCTTGACACACGATTGAGTGTGATTTTCTAACATTTGCTTATCAAAGAAGGTCTTTTTGCAAAGCGAACACTCCGAAGGATCAGCGACCGGAGGGTGCTTTTTGTAGCGATGAACCCAAAGACTCTTGCGACCGCTGTACACATTGCCACAGTCCTTGCAGGAGTAGTCATTCGAATCGAACTCGTAATGAGAGTTAATATGAATTGCAAGCTTCTTGTTTGTGTTGAAGTTGGATGGGCAATAGCGACACTGATACCAGTACAGCGGCGGTGATGACTCCATTGTTTGCTCCATCGATGGAAGCAGATCATCATCAGCTTGGGCACTCTCATTACCATGAACCGACTTTTTGTGCAGCAGCAGTTGTTCTTCCGTTCGATATACAATAGAGCAGATATCACACTCGTATTGCTTGACGATCATTTCGTCCTTTAGCAAAGTATTGTGTATCTTGAACATGTGTACTTTTAGGCCCTTCTCGTAGGCAAATTCGGCGTTGCAGAGTTTGCATTTTATAAACTGCACATTGCGAATTTGATGATCAACCAACATGTGGCGGCGATAGCTTTTTTTAGACGAAAAGCGTTTCTGGCAAATGCGGCATCGCATACGGCGGAAGCGTCGATCAGCCGCTAACTCTAGACTTCTCTTGAACAGTGGATCTATTGGCTTCTTTTCTGCGTCCTCGTCATCTTCATCGGGCAAATCTTCTTCGCCACCCACGGCTACGGAAACGGGCACTGCACCACTGCTAACGGCACTTTCTCCCGTGGTATGAGTACGCATGTGATTGGAGAGTCCGATATTATTGTTGAAGACTGCGCTGCAGATGGGGCATTCTTTTAAGCTTGCTGTTCCAACAGCCACCATCGCACCGCTGTCCAGCTTTATTTTCTTTGGAGTCGGCGAATCAGACTGATTATCATCGTCTTCGTTTTCATTCGCGCCCTCTGCACCAGCAGTGCCACCGTTAGTTATAGACATCAAGTCTTTCATGACATAGTCATATCTTCCAGTGTACGCATCGGCGGTCATTTTATCGCCTGGCCTAGGAGCAATTCCCTGCACTGTGGGCGAGTCCACAATATACTCAAAGCTGTTGTTGCGTACTTTATCCACCTTCATACCGTGCACTTCGATCATGTGTTCACGGAGGTTCATCAAGCGCGGATAGCCCACCAGACATCGGGTACACTTGTACGTCTGTGGCAGTTGATCCGGATGCTTTGACTCCATATGTCGCAAAACATTGTTGTAGTTGTTGTAATGCTGACCACAAATATTGCAGCTCTGAGGTAAACGTGAAAAGAACTGCGGTTTCGACGGCGTTTCTGACTTTTTCGACGGCGAGCTCTCTGTAGAGGTAGTAGTAGTGGCGGCCAGCTCCTTCATCAAATTGCCTTTCTGAGCTTCGTTGTTGTTGGCCAAGTGCTTGGAGTAAACATGATCCAAGAATTTTTGGTGATTATCAAACTTTTCTTCGCATGTGATGCACCGCAGTATAACAATGCAGTCCATATTATTGTAGTGTCGTTTTCTTTCGAAGGGATCTTCGATTTCCAACCCACAGAAACCACAATGTCCCGGGGAGACATCCTTCTTTTGATAATCTGCATGTTCCTCATAAACGTGACTACGAAACTCCAACTTTAAGCGGAAATGTTTCGAGCAAATCTTACACTCGTAGATTTTATTCACCAACAATTCTTTGGCACCCAGTTTATCAACCGAGCAGATGGCCGCGTCCTTCTTTAATACGCCTGCATCAATTAAGCTATGATAGACCTTGTACAAATTGATACAGTTTCGCTTTTTTAGATGCGATATAAATAGAGCTTTCGAATCGTTTTGCTTGAGACACTTGAAGCACAGATTGCGCGGCAATGAGTGATATTTCTTTCGCATGTGAGCCATAAAGTTTTTGTACGTGGCATGAGTGCGCAAACAGCAGTTGCATGTCATATTCTGATATTGCTGCAGGAAGTCATCGTGACGCTGCATGAATATTATTTTCTCTTCGGTAAGAAGTTGTATATACTTTTCCGGTTGATCGTAATCGAAGAGTCCCAGCTGTTCGGGTTTGATTGCCGGTCGAATCACTTGGCCAGCCCCTTTAAGTCCGTGTTGCATGGGTGAAACTATATTGAGTCCCTTGGACTGGGCCGCACCAGCAGCAATACTTGTGAACAGATGTGGGTGAAGATTTCGCTCATGACGGCGTGCATTTGCTCTTGTGGAAAATTTTAAATTGCAAGCTCGACATGATGCTTCCTTTACTTCATTAATTGCCGGGGTGATTTCAAGCGATTTGTCTACTGTTGGATGTGACAGCTTTTCTCCGTCAAAACTGTAGTCAGCCTGTGAACGAAAGTAAAACAGAATTAAATACAGGATATTTAGAACGAATGGTTTGAGTTTAGATAACTACATTTGCAAGTTTATCGGCTCTTAAATTCACCACAATTTTGTAAATATTATGTCCTATATTAGGCCTAAACAGTAATCGAAGACATACTCAAAACTCTTAGTACGACACACATGTACACATGTCTAAGTTAATTAATTTTAAGGCATAAATGCTGTGTGCTAGCATTTCTTACCCTTCTAGGAAATATGGGTTTCTTTGGATTTCGACACCTTTTGTGTATTCCTTGGACGTATGGAATAACAACACGCTTAGATACACGTTTAGTTCACAATTCAAGACGTTATGTGAGATAATTCTCTATCTCAGAATTATTTTGGACTTGAGAAATCAATATTTTCTACAATCGCTTGCGATAAGGCACAATGATCCCTGATTTTTAGTGGTTCGCCATATGTGCACTATTTTGTAATGTAATAGCATGAATGTTAATTTTCTATTGTCGAAAAATAATTACTCTAACAGGCATTTGGAATCGTAAGGGAACATGTAGGTTTCATTAAGCTGAGGATATTCATCTATCAAAGCAGGAAAAGCAATATAGTTTCCTTTGTGGTTAGTGCATCAGACTACCTACGAAGAGAAAAACGCATCAGTGTGCACAGCAACTTCGAATCGACATATTAATGGTGTTTATATTCATAGATTTTTCGCTTAGAGTGCAAACCTTCTAACTTGATTTAAGGCAATTTTACTGGAGAAGGAAAACACTACACAAGAACACTTTGTATTTCTTTAAAATAAAAGAAAATACATATGTTTTATAATTTGTTTTATTTCATACATTCTTCCCTTGTCAAAAAAAAAAGCATGCTGCACATATAATTTTTCGGCAACCAATTCTATTAATTAAAATTTCAGCAGCTTTTAATGATTTCAGAACACTGATTAGTGTCTCAATGGTTGGGGCATTGGACTACTAAGCGAGGGACAACAGGTTCATTCAGCCATTATACCTCATCATTCACAGTTTGAATATAATATTTCAGCACAAAAAAAAAGCAAAGGCCGCTCGGGGCGAACAGTATGATGCCCTATCCATATCTCTTATGCCTCCAATAAAAAGGCGTTAAGAACACGGTGGATGAAATTTTCTTTTATTTTATATGAAAGTTATAAAAAAAATCTTCAATATTTAAAAAAAAACAGATCAGTGATATATTGGAAAAAATATTGGCTAAATAACTTGTCAAATTTTTTTTCGGTTTTTACGAAAAGTGAAAGTGAAAAACGCCCACAAAAATATAGTTGTGGCAAAAAGCTTTATATGACATACTTATGAAAGAGGGCGGTGCCTAAATATCTGGTAAAGGTTGTAGAACTCTCTTGTGCTATATATGATCTTAGAGGTCTACGACGAAAATTAAGGGGTGTCAAAATTAATATACCCTTAGGATAGATGCAAGAGACGTTAAAAAAATTTGCGCAAAAAGAATTTGCAGAAAAAAAAGTTTTCTTTTTCACAAATAAATTATTTCTTTATTATTAAAAATTGTAATAATTAAAATAAGCACATACTAAACAGCGCACAAATTTGAGATCTTTAACATTTTATTAAACCTAAACATGGACAGTTTTGATTTCAGTCCATTCGGCAACACTTTGAACATATTTGCAGTAGATGCTTTCTGCATAGAAATACATGACAAAAGTTGCAGGTTGAAGTCGTTTTGATGTCATTAGCCCTGGGACATGACGAGCATCTGGACTTCTTAGGTTTCCCCGAAACAGATGGTTTGGCAGGATCAACCGCCAGAGTCTGTACGCTAAAACTTATCTTTGGAACGTTCACCCTCTTATTCTGTTGTATCAGCTTCAAGCCAACATCTTCCACGAATCGATGCCTTGGCGTGCGATCTTCGGCATTATTTGATAAATAAATGATGTACGAGTTGAGAGCGGCCACATCAATCATCTGATAGAACACACTCAATGGCCAAAAATTGGACTTTATGGACGAAGAGTAGGTGGCCGTTGATTTGTGCTTGGTAGTGTCGTAAAAGTTGACTATTTCTGATTTGTCAAAGAACGGCATAGTTGAAAGAAGGAGCTGCAGTTGATTCTTCCCCGTCATGTGAGATACGAGCGTCATATGGTCATGGTAGCCAAAAAGACTGCTCCCAACTTTGCGATTTACAACCGTTGTAAGTGGTCTTGGCAGTTCTGGTAGACTATTTCGAACAGCTCCAACCATTGTTAGGTTCTGCGTTAGTAAATATTCAGCGACAAGAGCACTGCTGAACCATTCGTTTGTCGTGATATTTCTGGTTGTTCCTGCAATATTGGTGACCATTCTTTCCACAATATCCGAGGGGTTATTTGAAATCTGAAAAGGACCTTCCGGTTGATTGGGTGTATAAATTTCCATCCGCGATGTGTAAAAAGTCGCAGCGTCACGCACGCTAAAAAGCATGATTCCACATTTTGTTGGCTTATTCCTATTATACTGCCTAAATGGGCAGTCTCCTCGGATAGGCAACAATTCCTCGTCGAGGGTGACATACTCCCCCAGGTTGTAGAATTTTTCGCAATTAGAGACGAATTTCTGGAATATATTCCGAATTTGAGCCAATTGATCATATCCCTGCATGAAATCATTACAACGGCAATCGTTAAACCGAAGGCAATTTATAAGGAAATTAAATCGATCCAACGGCATTGTTGATGAGAATATGTTAACGCCAAGCCCATCAGTTCTCCATAAATCTTCGAAATTCGCCTTTGATACCTTGTGAGTGGCGGAAATCAACAATAGTCCTATGAGTGATTTTAGTTCATCTCTATCAGTGGGTAGGGAATACTTCGATTTAGCTAGGGCATTCTGCTCTATGTACGTGTTTGTACATAATGTTGCAGTATCTAACATTTCATCGTTAAAATACAGAGAAAAACATTCCAACGATGTTTTGGCAGCCGTTGCTTCGCCTTGGGGTCCAGGTGTATGCGACACAGACGTAGGCTTTACATCTCGTGTCGAAGTTTTATGCCACGTGGTCACTCCATCTTTGCCTAGATAATATTCGTCAAAATCATCAACGCTTTCCAAATCGTTATTATCTTCGCGTTTAATTTCTTTGTCGGGTTCAGAAGTTTCTTCATAGTTTGTCTCAGTGTCTTTGCCATCATTATTCTCCTCGCAGCCGTCGGTTGTTACATCTTGTAGTAGGTCTCGAATCCTTTGCCGTTCACAGTCGTTGCTCTAGAATACGAATTAAGAAGTCCCTGTATTTATGCTAACTATTTAGACTTCAAAAATCGTATATTAGAGAGAAACAGTGACAGCTTTACACCAACGCTTTGTAAATTTCAATTCTTTACTGTTACAACTTTTTCATGTGTCTGAACGGAATGAAATATTTGCAACTCATATTTGACTAAAGATAAAGAGTATTAATTTATTTTTTTTGCTGGTTAACTACGTTGTTATGTTTAGAAAATGGTTCATCACCACTTTGACAGAATTAATACCGACAAACTGCAATATTCTGATAGCGAGGAGCTCGGTCAGTTGTCAAGTGCACTTAAACATAAAGTTCATAAAGATTAAAGTTCTTCGATAAGCATTTTTTATTTTCTTTGTGTGAGAAGCTCGAATGTAGGCGAAGGTACAACCGCAACCTCTAAGTGTATCCAAGATCTGGATATAGAATCCCTGCTCCCGGTTTGGAGACGACAAGGAAATTCGAAGATCGGTTTTATAGACCAAGTCATCGCGTGCATCGATAACGTGTCTGAAGGTTTTTGAGACAAAATGTAGGTTTTGAATTTTTGTTCATGTGCGAGTAATAACTTGCTCATTCTATTTTAGAAATGCTGAATAAGATATAAAATTTAGTTTAATATACGAGAAAGTATCTGGTTTCTATCACTTTTGATTAAGCTTATTGGCAATCACGACATTTCGAAATTGCTTGCCTCTCTTAGTCACCGCCGCAATGTCTCATGACTGTGATATATCAGTATTTCCACAATAAATGTTTCAACCGGAATGTCCATCATGTCAGGAATACCCAAAAGTTCCTGGCTATATTGGGACATATTTTATTATTTTAAAAATATTTTCTAGAGTGTAATCTGTATAAAATAAATTAAATTAATAAATATTATTCGTAAACGGCCCATACAGGACCTTAAGCCTTGCTTCTTCAATCATTGTGTATGTATGGAAGATATACTTTTGACACGAATGGAGGAACATACATACATAGAGTTTAATGCCGATTCCGAACCGCAATTTATTTTTGAGAAGCTTTTCATGACATTTCTTACTCTTGGATGTTTGTCAGACGTTCGCAAAAGGCGGAGCAGAGAATAAAAACTTTAAGGTGGTACGTGGCCGGATTTTAACCAGCCGATTTGTTTTCCTACAGTTTACAAAAGTGCTCGCCCTTCTCTCTGACCCCACATTTCCCTAATGCTCACGGTGTGTTACTACACGAAAGCGTCCTTAAATCTATTTGGTGTTTCCATAATTTAAAAACTAAACAAACAACATAGTTTCGATGCACATGCACATCTAGGGCTATAACTAGTCAGTCATATATACGTATCATACTGATGATTAGTTTAAACATTGAAAAAAAAACACATAATTAGAATGCATTGTTTATTGGCTGTGAATTGAGATGGTAAACAAAAATAAAAAAACATTTTTGTATAAAAATGTCTACTATTTGCGAATTTCAACCTGGGACTAGAGTCCGACCGAACATTTGGCTTCGGCTTCAGCTTCGACTACATTCGGACAAATGTTCCACCTTCAACAAAACATTCTGCTTCGGCGAAAAAAGGCCGAAGGTTTAGCCGAAGCCAAATATTGAATTGATCAACCATTTTTGCTAGAATTTTTCGCATGAGCGATTTCGAGCAAGTCATTTATTGTTTGTTCCGTTTCTATAGTGGAAGTTGCATCTGCATGAATGTTAATTTGCATTTGTAGTTATTCACAGGCAATCAAATGGATTCATTTACAGGATTTTTTTGCTTTTGATTCTTTGTAAAATACATTTTTTTATGATTAGGAGTTATTATATCTAATAAATTGTATACAAGTCAAATTAATTTAAAGGATGATTTATTTTAGGTTCGTTGGAATTTCAGGTTGCTTTACAGAAGCTGAAGTTGATAAAAAAGGCAAAGTTCGGCCAAAAAAATTGACCTTCTGTCGAACTATACCTGGGTCCCCTGCTTTTAGTTGGTTCTCAACTCACTTCACCAAGTTCCCAGAAAAGGAGGAAAATGTTTTTGGTTACGTTTTTCGTACCGCTATAACTGGAACTATGATCTGAACTATTGGTGTCACAAATTAACCAAATACTTAACACCCAAAAGCAATAGAATATTTAAAACTATCGTCTTCCGCAGCCTTGAAGTCTCACATAGCTTTCGCTTATAGAAATCGCCGCATGTTGTTTCGATCGTAAGACAGCATCTTCTTTAGCGTTGCTTGTTGGTCTTATATTCCGCTGCATCATTTTAACATATGCATCTTCTATCACATTTTACCTTTACCAATTATCTTGTGGCTATAAACGACAATTGTTGACGTTAACTTTTTAAGTTTTTTTGCGGAAAAATATCGCCTTAAAACCCGATAAATTCAGCCAAGAGTAAGATATTGATGTGTAAAATACTATTTAGAACGTGTTTAATTCAATAACGTCACATCAAACTATAAAAATGTTGGAGTTTATGTCGAAACAAAATCTAGGGTTTTTGATGGGTCGGAATATTCATGGGTTCAGAATACTGTTACGATTTTTCAAATTCGATTATCTTATAACTTAAAATTATAATATGACTTTAATCTGTAAGACTAGATTTAGAACACATTAGCTTTGTTCAATGAGCAAAAAGGCAAGGCAGAGCAGCACAAATTTGTGAAAAATGTCAGTTCAAAGGTAGAACAGAAAAATACAGCCATATGTTAATTGTCAAAAATGACAACTTAATTTTCGATGGTTGGATAATTATTTGAGTTTTCAAGATTAGTATAAATCGTGAAATTAAAACAATAAAATAATGGAACTTAATTTGTTGGAATAAAAAGTATTAGAGATGCTGGATTCAGAAAGTTACCATAGTTTTTCAAGTGAAAGTTGATTCAAAACGGATATAGGTGTTGGGGCAGTATTAACGGAGAAACTAAATACATGTCGGAGATCTGTGCATCAGAAATAATCTAGACACATAGGTCAATAACTTTCTACAAACATGAGGACTAAGGTACTGCTACATTATTTAGAAATGCGAATAGCTGAATATATTATATTTCTCTTGAATTCTGGAAGAAGTGACTTTAAAAAAATGGATTACTAGAAATGCCTCTTCACTAGATCATCTATACAAGTTATCCGTACGTGTGAGAGATTACATCGAAAAATTTCAACAAAAAATCCTATTGTTTGCAGGCAGGTAGATAATGTACATCATCTAATGATAAATTTACTAAACCCAACTATTGCTTCTGGCCATTGCAAAGTAACACCTTTCCAAAAGAATACAATATGCAACAATTATGTAAAAATATCTCCAGGTGCTATATTCGTTTTAGAGGTTTGCCTTACATTACAGATGAATGTAAATGAAAAAGAACCGGGAAGGAGAAGATATTTGTAGTTGTGAATAAAACATTTCTATTTAAAATAAAACAAAAAAAAGTTTGCACTGTTGGAAAAGAATTAAAAACAAATACCTAATCTTAAGCACCGTTACTTGGTAGCATTTCCTTTAGAGTAAAATATTGAATTTGCAGCTCAGCTTTGTAAGTCTAGTGACGGTATTTCCACTTTTTCGCTCTTGCAATTGTAACTCATAAGGCAAGTTCATTTGGAATGTTCCGAATGAGGCGGATTTTGAACAGATCATAATCTCGCCAAAAAGATAATTATTCACTAGGCAACCTAATTTAATTAATTCCTAATTCTAAAAACAAGTCACTACTGCCAAACCTCATTCTGTCCTTGAAGTTAACCAACGTTTTTTTTTTTTTGTATTTTACGATTAATCACCGCGGTATATTATAACAGAAAAGTGAGAATGGGAAAACGCATCAAGAAAATTGTGACTTCCACTTTCTCAATAAATTGACAAAGTGCATCGTGTCCCTGTTTCTTTCTTCGCCGTCAGCATGGAGCCAGGATATTGACTAACACATCATGGACAGATACTAAAGGTTAAGAAGAACAGAGTTTTTGAGCAAATTATAATCGAATATATGTATATGTATGAACCTACTCAATACTCGACTAATTTACATTCACTTACCAAGTAACTCAACGGATTCACCGAACTGGTTGCCTGTTTAAGACCCAGCGAAGCCAAATGTTGTTCTTTCTGTGACAAATTATCTGAGCCTTCCTCTTCGGTGCGCTCCAAAAAGAGTGTTGGATCAATATCTGATTCATCATGTTTCGCATCGTAGTCATCATCGTCCATTGGTTCATCTTTAATGTGCACCGGGATTGGCTGAGGAAAAAAAACAAACAAACACGAAATGAAAATTAAATGAAAAAAAAATGCTTTGAGCAACTTCTGCTGCCCATTCACTTGAACTCACGTAGACCGTTAAAGAGCGTCGCTTCTTGAGTGATGAAATTCCTTCTAAAATCGATGTAGCCAGTGGGTTGATATCTGGTGGTTCATCGCATCCTCCTCCTCCGTCATGGTGGGAGGCACCTGGAGCGGCTCCCACTGGCGCAGCAATTAGTTGAATAGTGGAGCCAATTTGCTTCTTTTCGAATTTCTTCGATATTTCCAGCCAGCTGCGTTGCTTGTTCTGTGAGGCAACACAACGATTCTTGAAACTTTGCCATGAGTTCAAGTAACTGATACAAGCATGACATATCCGCAGTGACAGCCGATCAATTGGCGATACCTGCCAGAAAGATAGAAATCGCAAATCTTTAATTTCGAATTTAAAGCTTTAATATTTGGGGTAGGGTAAATGGAAGTAGATTTGGCCAGTGGAATGGGTAGGTATTCCCCTTCTTATTAATTAATAAGGTGGTGGCGTGTTTATACAAAGAGCAAGGATGTGAGAACTTAATCCTTTGCCTATGTCATTACATAACATATATGCAGGGTGGTATTTTCAGGTGGTGGTGGCCACCGGGTGGCGGTGGCACCAGGTATTCGCAAAATGTGTGCACATAACTACCACCCAATATGTATGTGCATGTGGATCGAATTGCAATTATTTCCGCTCCTCCGGGTGAAATGCGACCGGAGTGAGTGGTGGGCAATCAAAACATCGCGTTGTAGCTATTATCATAAGGATACACATACTTTTGTATGTTCCTTTGTTTAATTAACTAGAACTGATTGCAACGGAATTATGACAATAATAATGATGATGATGAGAAATTTGCTAAGATGATGTTCACTCAAACGAAACCTCTTAAGGTTATTGATCCCACAAAAAAAACGAATAAGTCTTTAACGATAAGCGTTGGTCAGCAACCAGCGACCACTCCCTACAAAATGATTTCCTGTGCAACAAACTGTGATTCGTGGTTCATGATTCACTCATCCAGTGCCGACATCGCTCTTCCAGTCGGATCATGTTACGTTTCTCCAGCTCTCTACGGCTGAAGAACAGAGAGCAGGTTCCCCATTAGCACACACAACCAAAGGAACTACGCTCTTTCACTTAGGTAATTCGATATGGAATGCTGACAGACATTCACTCAGATCTCGGATCTGAAAACCTGACCCGAAGCCCAGAGACGCAAAAAAGATTTCACAAAATGGTTGTCACATCGATTTTACTGCCTCTGCTGCGACAAGACAAGTGGCATTTCCTGTGCCTGGGCTGTCATCTTCCACCACTCAACCACCACGTCAGTTGTGTCCTAACCTAAAAAAAAAAATGAAAATCGCAGCAAGAAAAAACCCAAAGAAACATTGCAAACTCGTAAGAATGCACAACAACCCTTGAGTTTTCCTCCCCTAAAACCCGATTTACTGACTCAGGACAAAGCACTTCAAGCGATTCCATTAGTGTCTGGCCAAAATGGGAACCCAACGAGCGTATACACCACATGGCCACTCCAAATGAAATATATACGTTTGGCCTGCTTCTACCCCCAGATTTGACTTGACAACGATAACCAGAGGAAATGATGACAACAAATATGACGATATACATACGAGAACCAGCTAACTGCTGGCGTGTTTCTTCTGCCATTTATGTGGGTCTAATGAATCGAAGGAATGTGATATAATTGTTGTTGTGCCACCGCAATACATAGAGAGAGCGCTCCAACAAGATAACACACAGTCAGAGGCACAGCCAACCTACAATGGGACGCAGAACAGCTGGAATTTCGAGTGGCAGTGAAAAAAAAACGATTTTCACTGGGATATATCGCCATTAATAAACCACTCCACCCAGCTACTCTGCCCAACAGCTTTAAATTGGCTTTCGCAACTTCACGTAACCACTCTGTGTAGTAAGAGTCATCACCGTCAACGTCGTCGTCGTCGACATCGTCATCATCTCAAGCTAAAACCCCGTTGTGGACACATGACACAAGAAACACGGCAAGATATGAGCTAACACTAGAGAAAAAGAGATAGAAACACCCAGGACTCATCACAATCATCGTCAGCAGTGTACCAGCATCGACATGGCAATCGCCATCGCCATCGCCATCACCCATCAACAAGAGAGTTTCTACAAATTTTCAGCTTCCATTCACCGTCTTTCCTTTCTGCGTGTTTCTTTCGGGGCATGAAATACTTTTTTTCGGTGAAGTTCACATGGCCGAGCATCTGCGGCGTCCTTCGAGGCGCGGTTTGAACAGCAAAAAAATTAACCACTAAGTGGAATGGGGAGGGAGAAGGACGCACAGCACACAGGGTACAAAGAGACGCATTTTCACTGACCTTAATATTGACACATGATTGGATTTTGGTAGCTAGGGGCTCCTTATCAGCCGCGTAGCTGTTAAAAATCGAAATACATTCACTATCCGGAGCCAAGCACAAGCGACAGCAATTCTGACGTGCACGTAATATTGATTCTTCCGTCATGGTACACCCAGTCTCTTCACCTTCAGCTAAAGTTATTTGTAATTAATTCTTCTCAAAGTTTTCGAATACGGTATTTAATTGGACAAAACGTGGATTTTCATTGTTTTATTTATTTTTTTTTTTCTTTGGGTGTTATTTGTAATTGTTTTGATTCGCTTTTTTTATTCTTTTTCTGTGTTTCAATTGAACCACACACACATTACGAAAATCAACCAAACCGCACGGGAAATAAACTGACACTGAGATCAGCCAAAATGTGATACAATGGAAAGCGTATGGAAAGTAGAATCAAAACGAGATTGGATTGTGGAAAGTGTTATTTAAGTGGTCGGGAAATGTGGAAGCTATGTATGGTGGATTGTAAGATTGTGTTTACATTTTTGATATGTGCGAACATTTATTTTGTTTCCACTAATCAAAGATAAAGCATTTAAATAATAGTAAAAGTGATTATTTTTATGAAGTTAACATTTTGTAGAAATAAAATGCACGTAGCGTGTCCGCAAACAACGTCTGGAAAGTGGAATTTGAATAAACTTACGAACGCATCCGAAGTAGAATTCAGTTAACTGGAAAATATTTATTGATCAATAATATATTGCTTGGATATGTGTAAACTGTTCACAATATACGAAGGATGTAAACCAGAAAATATGATATTAAATTACCTTACAAGGAATGTCCTATTTTAATGAAGTTATAAATATTATATTTTATATGTGTGGGGTTGTGTCTTAGATAAATTTAGAGAAAACTGCAGCGTTCGTATATAAAACTTTTTTTTTTAATTCCACTATTACATGCGATTTTTGTGTTGGGATTGAAATAATAAATTATCAAAGCAATAACGGCTTCCTTGAAAAGATTTAATAAAGTAAACAAATTAATATGTTAAAAACTGTTTAAGAATGTTTGGTATTTTGGGTGTTTTCGCCAATATAAAGCTACAATAATTTTAAAGGCAAAGTTTGTTACGTATCTCACTTTAACATCCATACATAAACTAATCCAAAAATTTTAAATGCAATGCTTCGCTTCCACCAAAATATAAATTCAATTTCAATGCAAAATATTTAATATCCACTTTATTGTACTTTTACCGAGAAAAAAAAAATAAATCTTTTCTATTTTTTTTTTTTTTTTTTTCGTTTGTCTTAATAACATC
Source organism: Ferdinandea cuprea (assembly GCA_963576555.1). Classification (NCBI taxonomy): domain Eukaryota; kingdom Metazoa; phylum Arthropoda; class Insecta; order Diptera; family Syrphidae; genus Ferdinandea; species Ferdinandea cuprea. The sequence continues at coordinate 146,807,371 of OY754958.1, read as the reverse complement.
TATCACCGTTTGTTTTTATCAACTATAGTACGGATATATTATTTTGACACATAGCTAATAAAACCCCTCAATTGTCGTCCTAAACAATATATAAAATAAAATATATTTGTGATCAACTTTAAAGCTATGACGATTTAGCAATTTCCGTCCGCATCAGAAATTGGCCTTTAAATTTAAGCTAAGGAACTGCAATTTTCGGCAGAATGGCAAAGCGTCGTAAAGTTAGTGCTGGCACTGTCTTTATCAAGTGCTGATCGATTTATGGTTGTTCACAAAAGGAGTTTTTACATTTTCACAATCATCTTAAGTTTAACCAAATAAAATTTTTTAACTCAACTGAAAAATTATATTTTTCTCCAACGATTGTCGGTAACGTTTACATTTTTGAAATTTTTAAACCTAACCTTCCATGTTTATGCCGCTTAGCCCTACATTTTACTTATACAACACAAATCGATTTAACATAAACAATTTTATTACTCAAAATAAAAAACGTGTAATTCCACAGATTCATTAATGTAGCACTTCTATGTATATCAGTGTTAAAAATAAACTGGCCTGAGTTGCTACTCGTGTGCCTATTTTTGCTCAATGAAATATCTTAAGAAACTCCTCAGCTAAAATTATCGAGACTCTAGATTGCAGTAAAGGCATGAACCAAATGGTAGAACCACACAATACCAAATATTTTTAGGGTACGAACTGCAGTATATATTAAACGTACAGCTTTTAAATTGTTGGAAGAATTACCTTTAGTATATAATTTTGAATTCTATCACTTTTGAGACATTGCATTTAATAGGGGAGATTGCATTTGATTTGGAGACGAATTTTATTTGTAGACATGCCACGAAATCCTCAAACGCATCTAACCACTGAACTGATATTGAAATGTCTTCCAACTGAATTTTCTAGTTATATTGTGTCATAAGATAAAGTGTCATACAGAATTGATGCCATCTAAGAGCGGGAGCAGAAACTTTGACGGTTCGTGTCTATAATAACTCAGCATTTTCGTTAAGTGTTTGCTCTTTAACTACTGGAGACTGGAAATAATAATATTAGCAAGTACCTGAACCTTATAGAATTGCCTGTTTATCACTCAAGGTTCAAACGGATAGCATGAGTTTGCATTCCTACGCAAAAGGTAAATGAAAGCACTTTGATATACGCTTGTGTATTTTCAATGTATAGCCAAATAGCAATAAACATTATCAGTCCCATTAATAATAACACTCTACTCGATCGTTAACGCATGTGTCAGATAGTGTTCTCCATACAATAACTAACTGACTGTTAAAATGCAATGCTTCGGTTCCACCAAAAGATAAATTCAATTTCAATGCAAAATATTTAATATCAACTTTATTGTACTTCTACGGAGAAAATAGATTGTAAATGCCATCACTGACATAAATTGTACTAAAATCTATTACATTCCGACTGACATCTGACATATACAAATAACAAATTTACAAATTTCTACAAACTATGAAATAACTATAGTAAAAAATATCTTATTTTTAAAACTTTTACTTAAGCAATAGCTTTTTCTATTACTTTCTCCTATAACATTGGGGAAATGACATATTTGCTAAAAACCCTTCCATTATTTCGATTTGCTCTAATCAATGCATATCAGCAGCATTATCTCAAATCTGATATAAAATAATGTTTTTAATTTTTTTAATTACTTTGTTATATGTTGATAGCAGCCATCACCTGTAAGCTCGCCTTTTTTGTTTCCACCAACGTCTTCCCATACTAGGACAATTAGTTTCAACACATTTGGTTTCGAGAACTTGAATTTATTCTTTTCTATATTCTTTTCTATATGCTTTGACTGTTGCAGTACTTAATTTAACGATAATTTACACAAAACACTTTTCTTCTCCAATCGAGCAAAATTATTTAAAAGTTATCAACTTCTTACGCAGCAGAGAAATCCTAAAAAATTATTATTAATAAGAAATTTAGTTTAACTAATGAGTTAACAGTATATTAGAGTTATCAACCAGTTAGATTGGCATTATTAATATGGCGGTAAATATGCTATATATACTATACCATTCTTCTTATTTAAATTTTAAAATATGTACAGATACTTCTTTAAACCCTGAACATACACATATGTATGTGTTTTCAGCTCAGCTTTAATGTATTGAAAATTGATTTCTCAACAATACTTGATTCGTTTACTTGAAATAGTATTCCGTAAGAATATTATAAAAAGGAAATTTTGTTTTATATATTTAACATTAATTGGCTATAAACTCGATTTAGATTTTTAAATTTTATTAGAAGAACTCTCTGGAACTCTTTTTCTTTCTCTGTCGATTTTCAAGATCCCTAATTTCAAAGCGTGGTTAAAAAGATCTAAGTGCAGCAAGCAGAAGTGAACACACTGTCACGCGAAGAAATAATTGATGCTAAGGACACTCACGGTGACGTATGTCCCTGTATTCCCCACAAAAATGTTTTTCTTAATCATTACTTAGGAAGCATGATATTTTCATCCTACGGAGAGGCGCAATAAACTTCGATGTAAATGAAAATACTTCAGTTAAATCTAAAATACTGCTTGGCTGCCCAAAACTTAAACTAACGAAATTCTCACATTGGCGAGAATAGTACCACTTAAACAATCCCATTAACGTCTGCCCGAAAGGGACATTGTGAATTGGTCACAAAGGGTAAAATCGAACAGAGCTCCTTGCTAACTAACGAACATACCCAGCAGTAGTTTCTTTGTCCATCTTTCGTTAAAAAAAGTACAAAACATAAGTGTCAAATAATTGTGAAAATTGAACGTCGTGTTTATTTCGCAGTAAAAATTTATAAATTTGGATCTCTAAACAAAACACAAACAGAAAATGGAATCACAAAGCACCACTGTCGAAAAATCCACAGCAGAAAAACAAAACGAACGCAAAGAACGCCTGAGAAATTTACACAAGCTTCGACAGAACGCCCGCAACGAAAATCATCAGGAAGTAATTGCTGAAGATGCCAGGAAAAAACTCCCGAAAAACTGGGAAGCAAGAAAACGACAAGCTGATTGGATTGTTAGCGACACAAAAGCACGCGAAGATGCAGAAGCTGATGGAAGAGACTATGATCGTCTAAAAATGCTGGACGTTTCTGCAATTGATGCCACAAAAATCGAAAAGAAAAAGCAAAAAAAGAACCCCGACGGGGGTTTTTCCACTTTCGAAGCACAGACGGCACGTCAATACAGTCGTTTAGTGAAAAACATGCCACCACGGGATATGGCGAAATACGAGAAACAGAAAAGAGAATTAGGAGCGGATGCATTCTACTGTGAGCCCAATACAGTTCTGCACAACATCCACAAGGACAGTCCTGATGCGATTAACAATATGGTGAAAGACTTGGAAACACAAATAGACCGTAGGAAGAAGTACTCCAGAAGGCGGATCTACAACGATGACGCTGATGTTGATTTCATCAACGAACGCAACTCAAAATTCAACAAGAAGCTGGACCGCTTCTATGGCGAGTATACTTCCGAGATCAAGCAGAATTTGGAGAGAGGCACTGCCATTTAAACGTTGTCTATATAGTCTTTATTTTTAGTTGTTAGTTTAAGCGTTTGTTTTGATTCTAAAAATAAAGAAACGAAAACGCAATCCAATCTTTGTTTTTAGTTGACTAAAGGTTCGTAGCTTTCTGAAAACAACTGTCTACTTTGAAAAACAAAACAAAAAAGCTTTTACTTGCAACGATTTTATTGAAGCTATGGAAGAGCGAAACTTTCAAGCGATAAACGTTCCGCATCCTTGTTTATTTTTACCATCGAGTCCTCGGAGATTATGCGCACCATAGATTCATCGTCTTCGTTCTCGTTGCCGTCATCTAAAACGCATAACAAACCGTCATCCTCGAAGGTTGGGAAGAAAAACTCCGGCTTATCCCATTGAGCACGAGTTCCAAGGCTGTGATGCTTCTCGCTGGACATGTGATTAAGCAGGTCCTTGGTGGACTCATACCTACAGTTGCATGTCACGCATCGTAAGATATGTACTTGTCGTCGTACATAATTCACAGCCTTCACTCTCTGGTAGAAATTCAAGCCAATGATCTCGATGTCGAAATCAAGGCCATGCTGCTGAAGCATATGATTTTTTAACGATCCAAAATCAGTGTCACTGGTCGCGCAGAAAAGACAGGAAATTGGTAGTTTTTCGCTGTCCCATTCAATCCAGTCTGAATCTGAGTCATCACCACTGCTAAGTATTGATTTGTCAAGGTTATTAGAAGTATTTTCAGTTGGCGCTCTATGAAGTTTCTGCTTTCGAACGACACTGAGTCGACTTTGTTCGATGCTTTTTGTGTGTTTGGGTTTCTCGTTGCGGTAGTTGATAAGGAAAAACCTATCGTAAGCATGGTTATTCGGATTGATACGTTTGTGGCCCTTCTTACGCATGTGTTCTTTGAGTGTGACTCGATCTTTGAAGACTTTTTCACAGTATAAACATATCAGGTTCTCTAGGTTCGATTGTACCTTCTCTAGCAATTCATCGACATAGACAAGGTTTTCGGGTTTACCCAACTGTAGAAAATGTTTTGTGAATAGATGTTCTAGGAATTCTGAACGCAGTCCATGAATGACATCACGACAGTAGAGACATTCTTTAGAGAATTCCCTATCTGTGCGTTCAAACTGGTGTTTGGCGAGAGCTTCTTCTAAACGCAGCTGGTGTAGTTTCTTTCGCAGTTCATAGTCCAGTGGTAATATATCACTTAATAGGTAATATTTTTCATTTTTCGATATTGTTCCATCTGGCAGCTGGTCCAGCAGCATTGTCGTACAGTATTCTTCCAAGCCAGATCCTTTAAATACAACATAACATTATTTAGTTTTAAAAAGTGTGTGCCTTGTGTTACCTTTAAATTTGTCAATCCAATAAAGGAGATATCCTCGCAAGTCAGCAACATCTTCAACGTCTGCTATAACAAGTCTGTGGACACGAAACAGATGAGCTAAGTAGTCATCTTTTCCGTTTTCATTTGCAAATTCGAATTGCGCATCGCATTTTAAACAACCGAGATATTTTTCGTCACCTTCTTGTTTTTCTTTTAGTCCTGCGGAAGTAAATTTAATTGTTTCATTTTCGGATGAATTTGGTTGATGTTGATCCATCATAAGCACAAGGGGTTCCAAACGATTCAATGACAAGTGACTTGACAGTTTAAAACCCACCACGTTCTGTTATTTTTTTTTTTTTATTCACGTGTTCCTGGTCTTAAAATGTTGTAGCTAAAGTGTTACTTGATGAATGGTGAAGTTGGAAAACGCCGTCTGTAATGCATTAGAAGAATTGCGACCTAGACAGCGCAAATACCACTCGTCCACGCCTTATTAATATAAAACAATAATTTGCTAATTTTAAACCAATCGCAAACTTTACACATTTTCTCACAAAACGTTTGACATTTCCCCCCTATCTTTTTGAAGTTTCCATTTCGCGGAATTATTCAGTTCTGACGAAATATTTTCAATATTAGTAAATTAATCTTCTTCAAAATTAAGAGAATTGCCTCTTGTTATTGGAAAATTGAAACTTCTAAATTTTCTTCGCTCAAAAGCATACATTTTTAATATTTTGAACGCAGTCTATGATTTAACTATTAAGTTTTATGTGCCTCAAAAGAAGCAAACGATGTTTTTCCGGTTGCATTTTAGGTGATACAGTTTTTTCTTTAATTGATCATCTTTGTCGCATCATAAAAATAATGTTAAGGGATCTAGGAAACAGCTCTTCCCTACTCGCTAAGTCAATTGGATCGAAGACCACTTCTAATGTCAATTTTAGTAGATCTTCATAGAAGAAAGCTCAAATATAGAGCACTTTTTCTAGAGAGAGCAGTGCATACATATACCTTAGATGTGGGGGATATTTTCCTATTCATCCATGTCTTTTGAGAACGTGCCTAAACTTGTTTATAAGACAGCGTCCAGTTATAACACCTATTATAGTGCTATTGTTGAGTCTGCTTAGAGAGTTCAAGTAAGAAGAACGTTTCAGTTTCAGCCTTATAGATTTTTTTGGTCGCTAGACATGGTATTATATATGTCCACCTAAGGCTTGTTCACTGATTAGCAGCCAGTAACAGCTTACAATTAGCTGTGTATAAAACTAATTTCAGGGAATTTATTGCAGCCTGGCTTTCCGAGAACATTTATTGATCGCTATTATATCCATCTGAAACACGCTACACTTGTCGGGAAGACGGAAGGTGATACTTAAGCTTAGTCTGTCAGAGAAACCACTCCCACCGTCGGTGTAGAAATGGATTGACATATCTTCAATGGGATGGTGACGTGGAATTATTTATCAATCTAAGGGGAATGGTGTTGTCGATTTTTCTTGAAAGGGTTCCGAATCCATTTAGGATAGAAGCGTGGGCAGTTGCTTTACTTTAAGACGAAGCTCTTCTTAATGATATACTTAGTTTTGTATAGAAAATCTTTCAACATTGTTAAAATAGCCTTCAATGTCTAGGATTGCGTTTTATAATTTTACGATATCTTTCTATTTGTTTGTTTTGTCATGCATTCTTATTTTTGTCTTATAAAAGGCATGCAAGGAGAATTAAGTCATTTACGTAGAATTTTAAAACAAATCAATTTAAATTTAATATAGTTTACTTTTCTATAAATTCATATAAGCAAACAAAATTTTGAATTCTTTAATGTTTAACTTTGTTACGCGTAGACGAAACTGAATTATACAATCTCATATTCGACTGAAGAAAATAGGTAAATCCATTCATATTATTTTGTTTCAATATCCATTTTTAGACGACCTCAGGTAAAACATTTTGTTATTGGATTTAAAAATTTTATGCATTAAAAAAATTAGATTACTTGCGACGATCTTGGCCGCAGATATATTAATTAGATGCAGCGATAATAAAGAGAAATAGCCCGATAAATATGGTAGTGTTTAGACCAAAGATTGAAAGATTGGTCGACGGGTGCAAACGAGATTTTTAGCGGGTGAGCGGCTGTTGTTTACAATACGCTTTGCAAATGAACATTTACCAAACATTTTGACTTTTACCAAGAGTTCCTTGGAGCCTTTAAAAGTTAATTTGAAACCCTAAAAAAGAACATCTCTCCGAAAAGTCACTTTAAAATTATTTCTATACTAACGAAGTAATTTTGTGTAATTGATTGACATTTTATTTTTCCCAAGAAGCTCTCTGAAATCTGAATATATCTGAAATATCTTAAGGGACAATGACCGCAACTCTAAAAATACATCCTTTAATCTTATTTAGGTACCAAAATATATGTATAAATTTACCTATATATATATTCCGTTCCCATTCAATATTCAAAAATTAATATTATCTCATTAAAATAACAATCATATGATAACAGTACTGCTGTTTTATTGAAATATAAATTTATTAATTTATTAAAATATTGCAACGACTTCGGGTATGGTGCATACTCACCTCACATCGTTTTAAATTGCACGCCGATATGATTTTTATCATCCCATCTGGTATGCTGAATGATTGGCATTTGAATTAGTTAATCGACTTGCAACTTGAACGCACTCATTACGTGGTGAATATTATATGTCTTTAAAACACAAATAAAACTTGTTAATAGGAAGTTTTTTTCCTATTTCTAAATTTCAGCATACAAAACATAAAGTACAGAGTGTATTTTAATTCAAGGTCTAAAACAAATTCAATTGCAATTTTAAACATTCTCTTCAAACAAGGTAAGTGCGCTTATAAATTAAAATTCACTTTTATAACATGAATGTCAAAATATAAATATTACATGCTACATGCACACCACATGTTCACGTGATAAAGACAAAAGAGAAATGTAATAGATTTCATGCAGATAGTTTTGTCAGTTTCTGCACAGCGTAGTGAGGCCAATGTACTTAATTATTTAGGGGAATAATAATATTTTTGAGCAATTTTTTTACGAAAAAATATTTTGTCTAGGGCATAGTAGTTATTTATTTATTTTAACAACAAACTTCACTTAGATAAATTAAGTTGTTGGTCTTTCAAAGTGAACATAACGGATTTTCAGGTGAAGGTACTCTAGATAATAATACAAAAATTACTGCATTTATGTGATCTAGAGCTTCTTATGCCCAAAACACATGTGCAGAAATTCTGGATGCATTGTGGCACGCAGTACAGCAAGTAAGGCACATGAGGAGAACTTTTTGACTGACGTCAATGCAGTGGATTCTATCACACACTTAGCTAAGTGTCATTATTTTTCCTTCAGCCGGCATCAATGATTTAAAGTAAACTTAAGCTTCATTGGGTGCCCATTGTTTGTTCGTATTGGTTTTTTTTTTAACAACGTCTTATCATTTTCGATATAAATGAACGGAGTCTGTAAGCGTTTTTGTTTTTCATTTTTTGCCAGAGGAGAAAGGAACACAAAGTACTATTAATAAACTAATAGGATCTACGTAAACAATTTTAATTTCTTTCTACAACCAAGAAGCTGGTTCTTAGCGAAATGACAGTAATTGGTGCGGTGCATCAAAAAAAAAATTAACTTGCATTCGTGTTTTAGATTATTATTAGCCTCATTCATTTCAACATAATTTGTGTTTGCTTTAAATGCATATGTAACTTTTTAATGAATTTTTTTATTTATTTAATTTAATCAAGATGCCCACAAAAAAACCAGCGTTAATAGCTCTATTCAAACATTTTTGGCTACAAGGACATTATGACAAGACTTTTTTAAAAAAAACACCTTATTTTGACTCTTTTAATTGTGATTGCCAAACTTCTATTTAAATAAAATGTATGGTAATTTTTGCAATCTGGGTACAACGCTAAATAATTTGTTGTATATCAAAACATAAAATTAGAAAGCACGTGAAATAAGACAGAAATATTAAATCACGAATTCTTTTTAAACAATTTCTTCAACTCATACCTATCTAAAGGCACGTATTTGAAAACAATGATTATTAATTGAACAGACGTTTACAAGCTATTAACGCAATTAAATTGATAAGGGGACTGCTGAATTTAAATTAATTATCATAATTTATTACTTTAAATACATCCGTTATCAAATTTAAAGTCAACTCATGGGTAACCTTACGCATGTTATGATAAATGCAAATTCATGGACCCTTGGACTAGTACTTGCATTTTATTTATTTTTAATTTAATTCTTGGATTGAATCAGCTCTTTTGGCATTTATGATAACTCAATTTATTATTATATTTTATGTCTAAAAAAATTAAAATATTTTTCTTTCATTTCATCAGAAAATTTTCAAATAAAATAGAAACTGCTTTTGAGTCGTAAGTCCTCCAAATGTCATAACCATTTAATGTCCTAGCTACACCTATATATAACAAATGAAATTCATTTAAAAAAAGAGGACATACAAATTTCAATATTGCAATTATGGAAAAACGTTCAATTCTGATTGCCACCTACAGTTGTTTCAAGGCTTGCCATGGCCATTCATCAGATTTCTTGCTGTAGTTGCTGATCTATATTAGTTGGTTATTAAATTTAAAAAATACTTTCACCCATCAGGAATCGAAACCATACTTTAGAATCCGATGCATATTCGTACCTATCTACAAATATCTCATACGTCAGACTTAATATTTCATAACCTTTATCGGTAGTTGAAAATAATAATTACCTTATCAGCAGGTTGTAATCGTTTGATCAAGAGAAATTTACTATCTACCTTATTCATAATTGAATTGAAAAATCAAATGCGTATCAGTACCTGTTGATTTTAGCTTTTGTAAAAACACTGTATTCATAAACTGTGCCCAAATAGTACCGCAAAATTACTGATCAGATTTTAAATGGATAAAACGCTTGTTTCCAGAAGCGATCACCACGTATTCTCGTGTATTATTATGAACTTTCTAAGTTATATTTTGTTGACGAGGTGATTTTGCATGTTTGGAAATCCCTTAATGTTGTGTATAGAGATTATGGACTGACCGAGTATAAGAAATCGTGAATGTAAATGAAATAAATTCTTTAATATATCGGAATTTTGTGTGGGTATAGTGCGGAATTCTCCTTTTCTTTATCCTCTCATATTTGTCATGTATGATCAGAAGTTGAACAACATATAACTCATATGCTTCAGTAACACGCGCAAGTTTGCTAAACAATTACAAAGTATAGTTGAGCTATGTCAAATACCAAAGTAATGTCGGGACAGAGAAATATTAAGAACGACATAGGTTGAAAATATTATTCATCATTAAAAAATACAAAAAAACATTAGCCGTAAACGTACCATAGAGGACAAAAGGGTTGGTTTCTCTTGCCATTGTTTGTGGGAATATATATTTATGACACCGATGGAAGGCATTTATAGTTCAATGCTGATCCTGAGCGACAATTTCATTTTTCCGAAGCTAATTATGAAAGTTATTACTCTTGGATATTTGTCAGACTTTCGCAAGAGATGAGGTAGCGAATAAATAACTTTCAGGTGGTAGGAGTCCAACGCACTTAACCACTAAGCATTTGAAAAAACGAGCTCAAGTTTTCTTCAAAGTTTATTAGTCTATCAGGAAGACGTATGGTAAAATGGTTCGGCTGGTTTTTTTCAAATTTCATTTTTAGAGTTCTTTTGCTAAATATCTCGCGGCTTTATCATTTACGGTACCTGTCATGCAAATATTTTTAAGAAACTAATCACTAATTTTCTCAAAAATAGCTTCAAGAATTTTCGTCAATTTTTCTAAATATTTTGGACAATTATGTTAAAAGTGCACAATATCACAATATGCTATTTTAACATGTACATGATCGATTTAAAGTCACTATATTGTTATCGATCAAATCGAATTGTGGAACACGACAATTTTACTTGGTTTGAACTACAAAAACTTTAAATTCATATCAATAAAAGTTAAACGAAGAACACAAACTTCTGATTAAGATTAATTTTAATTTCATATCGAGTGAAAGAGAAACCATGGTGATAATGTCATTTTCTAAAACTATATTATGTTCGTGTCAACGACATTATGTCAAACTGCAAGCATACTAAATTATATGCAGATTATACAAGATAACGTTTATAAACACATTTTGCATGTTATTATGTATGATATAATAAATAAAAGCAGTGGACAGAAGAAACAACGTTGTGTAAGAATCACTTTGCACATATCCATAATTACACTATTTTTAATCACTCTAACAATTTTATTAAATTACCTATCACAGAAAATCTGATTGTTTAATCTAATGGCGTGCAAATGATAGTGTGATAGCTTGATACAGTGTTACCAGGGGCGGGTTTTTCAGCTTCTAGCTAACCCTCGAGCTAACCAGCTTGATTTTGCTCGAATGCACATAAAATAAAATATTTTATTTTTTTTCCGATCGTCTCAAAAATATAAATCCTTGCATCACCGACAAACCCTCGCTTTCACGTTGAAAACTTATTGTTGGCTCCTATATAAGAATTTGGTATAGGTATATTCGACTTCTACCTTCTGAGCGAAATTTTGTAAGCGAAAATTTATTATTTTGGTGCGAAATATTTTAAGAGATTTTGAAAAAAAAGTTTGGTAATTTTCACCTCTTAGCACACCACAGAGGAACATATCATAAATACGAAAAGACAATTTTCCAATTCTTCGGTAAAATACGTCATAAAATAACATATGAACCCCTTCCATTCAATTAGCAGTAAATTTAATTCGCTTATTTTAACGGTCATGTGTGTCACACATTTGCGTATTTTGATTGCAAGTGTGTCATTTTTTGAGGTACCGCATATGTACTTCATTGCGTTAAATGTCTAGGGTAACGACCTAAGCAATAAATATTAGTTTGCAATATGAAGCGATATAGCGCTATTGCACCTTGATCTTTCCATATTTAAAATAATAAACCCTATGACCCCGTAACCAAAAAAACGCAAAAAATGTACCCATCTGGCACTGCTGTCCTGGTGGTGTAAATCCGCTATCATCTCCGGCTGGACTGAAACAAAAACAATCATTTTATCTACTCTCTTTAATTGTGTGACCTCTCCAGAGATAATTTTTTTATTTATTTATTTTCTATTTGGTACTTGCTGTTGTCATCTACTGTAGGTATGCGAGTGGAAATACAGAACCAAATGTTATCACGAATGCTATATCAAAAGATAATGCGAATGCCGGCGAGTTTAGTATAAAAACATTTGCAATGCCACTAGAGAACATTATTCTGTTTTCGCTGTGCTCTCGTTAAAGTAGTACGTCCTTTCTCTGAATAAAGGTATCTACATATTTAATTTATTTTCTTTATATGTAATAGAATATAGCATTTTCTGAATATTTAATTTTATCAAGACAAGTGCAAGTGCAACAATTTGAGTTATGAGTAATGTGATAGCAAAACCACTAAAGTTCAATCGAAAAAATATAGTTATAATTGGCTAATGAAATAAATAAAGCTTAACAGCGGAACTTTCACAAACATAAACACACAAAAAAATGTGTGCTAATGTTTTCTTGATCTCTTCTGTCTCTGTTGACGAAGCTTTGTTAAAGCTTTGAAGGTCTATATAGCATCGGCATTTACACTCAATCATCTCGTATTTACGTCAAGTATAAGAGTCATTCTAAACCTGACCGCGGCTATTTCTTTAATTGCAATTAAACTCGCCTTTAAATTCAATGGGGCTTACAATGTGTATTCACCAGAAGTGGGTGGGGGTACAACTCACACATTGTTCTGATTTAAACTGTTGTAAACCTATCGAGTTCAATATAAATTGACCGCAAATTATATTTACGGTAATAGATGTTAAGGTGCTAAGTTTATCAGCTTACGGTGATGAAACTGAATCATAAACTTTTAGTTTTAAATTAAATCACGACGGGAATAGTTGGTTTCAACTTTTGATCGCTCTCAGTAGAAATGGCACCTCAACGGCTTCCAATCGCATCAGTTGTGTTGCTTATAAGTTCATTATTGGTTGGCATTTCAGGCAACAATGTGATTATATCAATGGAAGCTCAAATAAGTGTGCATAATAAAACAGTGGTAGGAATAGTTTGGCAATTGTTGATTTGAATTGTTTTTTCTTTTCTGTTCATGTTGTGTTTTACCGCGAATTTAATTGATCGCTTGAATAGGTTTTTAATAGTGTTGAGTTACAAAATTCTGTTTATGTGTAAATAAAATGTTGAAATATTTTTTTGCAGATGTCTTACAAGGTCGAACCATTGCCAGATTCCTATGCTTTGCTGGGCGAAGGACCTCATTGGGATATTGCAAGGCAAAGCTTGTACTATGTTGACCTTAACGTTGGCAAGATCTTGCGTTATGACTTTAACGAGAATAAGGTGTACAGGAGTCAAATTGGTAAGTGAAAATACAAAAAGTGTTGAGAAGCGGAAGAGAAATTGAACACCCGAGAATGCGAAAAGTGTGATTCATTTAAGTCCTTTTTATATATTATACTTTGTTATTTATATCATTGGTGTGTACCTAAACATCAGTTGACATTATTTAATGTGACTAAGTTAGTAAAAACGTGATAAAGTTGTTTGACTTTTTCATGATTTATGAGATGCTTTAAGCTGGCCGTTAATGTTTATAACTTATTGTGTTATAACCGGATGGGAGAAATTTAATTAGCCGTCTGATGGCTAATTTTGTATTGTGGTAATATGAAAAGATTAAGTTTTTTTTTTATTGAACTGACTTTAAGTCGAGTTGCATCAGGTTATAATTCTATGTTCAGATAGAGGTCAAATAAGCCCTACATATGTATGTAAGTCGAAGCTATATAACATACTGCTGACGCACAAACTATACCTACTGTTTTCTTGATTGTATCTACAAAGTAATAACTAAAATGCACTAATTTTTGTATGCCCCTCCCACATAAAAGCAAACAATTGTATTCAAAATAATAAAGCACAATCTGAACATACGTAGATAAATGCAGGATCAAGGAAATACCTCGATATTTTTTTTAAAACATTCGTGTGTGTGAAGATGCAAATTTCACCTTTTGCCGCGTTCCGCCAATTTTTATTTAGCTTTAGGATCATATTTTTTTTTTGTCAGAAAATACTGACATTTGCTTCTGTCCACATAAGAAACTAATTTCACGGAAGAGGACATTGTGACCATTGATTGTGTTCGACAATTGTAATTAGCATTTTAATCGGGGTTTTTATCTGCTGTAAGTCCGGTTTAAAAAATATATAACATTTTTGAGAAATGATAACGCTTTGACGTTCGCTGTAGCTATCATTGACAATTCTTAGTTTATTTCTAAAAAGATTTCATTATCAGAGCCAATTTAAAGGAAGTCATTTAACTGAATTTGTCTACTTCGTATATAGTAATAGCTGTCTGTTTTGCCGTTCTTTTATATAATGTCGGAATTTTCAAGTTTGCGTACATTATATAATAGACAGCTACTGATAAAATAACAAGGTTTACTACTGACTAATTTTCTGGTTTCGTTCTGCAAATTTATGTCACTCAAATAGCACTTCCAGAAAAAAACCTGTACAAAAGCTGTTTCGGTTCAGTAAATAAAATATGCTTTGTGTTTAAGTGAATTTTCTGCCAAAGTCAATGCCCCGACCCATAAAATACATGGGGGCATTTTTGACTGTTTGTTCCTGTGGCATATGAGCTAAGGATATGACTCAGTCGAAAGCTAAAAAAAAATTTCTAAATTAAAATGCATGCATTTTCGCAAAATTAAGAATGTCATATTAATTGGTGGGAAAATAATAGCATTTAACAGTCATTAAGAGGCGTGATGTTAACACAATTTGATTGCTGGAATAATTTGGCATATCGTTGAAATTGTTTTTCATTACCGTAACCGTAACTATAAGCGGTATAGAAATTCTTAAGTGAACGAATGAAATTCGTCGTATTCCATGGGACAGACACTGTCTGTATGTCTGTCAAAGACGCCATTATCTTATTCTACCATAGTGTAAATATTTGTTCATTCAGTCAGCAGACTTACAAGACCTAAAATCGA
This sequence comes from Ferdinandea cuprea, assembly GCA_963576555.1. Lineage (NCBI taxonomy): Eukaryota > Metazoa > Arthropoda > Insecta > Diptera > Syrphidae > Ferdinandea > Ferdinandea cuprea. The sequence continues at coordinate 146,792,333 of OY754958.1, read as the reverse complement.
ACTGAGAGGGTCGAGTTAGATCGTTAACAAATTGTTTTATGTGCTCGCACAATACGGCAATACGATCTTATATGCGATGCTTATGACATTGATGCCTCTATAATTGGCACAGTTTAGAGGGTTACCTTTCTTGTGACATGGGCAAAACTGTCTGGTTTTTCTGTGTTCGCACCTCTATATTGCCTTGATCACGCACTTCTCATGCTCTATCTTCCCTCCGATCTTCTACTCCTGAGTGTTCTAACTTTTGTCGAAAATATTGGTCTATCTACAGTCTCAAAAGGAACTTTTGAAAGGTACATGAGTAAAATCCTTACCACAAATTTGTCACATAAAAACGGGCAGAAATATCACATATGATAAGATCCTCATAAGCTACGACTTTACTGTTCTGACTTAATCTGATCTGATAAACTCGTGCTATTCTGTTCTATTCCGATCTAGTAAATGGCTTCAGTAAATCTGTCAACTTAAAGATCGCTTCTGTTTGTTATCGCATTTTGCCTTAAAAATTCGATGTGTGAAAACTCTTGCTTTTCAACTTGTCACATAAAAGTTAAATAAATAAGCAAATTTAAAGTGCAAATTGTTGTAAATACCCACAAAGCTCCGTATCAAGGATAGGGTGTCAATATTTAACTATAGTCATGTAATCAATGAGAATGAATTGCTTACGTATACACATTTCGATTGATAGATAACTTATCATATTCAATTCATTAGCATTAGCTGTAGTTTTAAGCACTTTGGCCGTTCTTGACATTACACAACTCCTGTTTATTAATTTTAAAATGTATTTATTTTGTTTTTTAATTAACTTTTAGAAAACGAAAAATTCGCTTCGTTCATAATACCAGTTGAAGGCACCACCGACAAATTCGCTGTTGGTATTGAACGTCGTGTATCTATTGTTACCTGGGATGGTGTTTCAGAGACCGCTAAAGTAGATAGGGATTTGCTAAAGGTCGAGCAAAATGACACGAAATTCGATGGCAACCGTTTCAATGATGGAAAATGCGATCCTCGTGGTCGTCTTTTCGCCGGCACAATGCGATACAAGACTGAATTTGAATTCCGTTACGGTAATCTCTACTTCATAAATGGAACCGACGCGCCAGTGTTGATAAAGGATGATGTTGGTATTTCAAATGGCTTGGCATGGAATGAAAAAACTAAGAAGTTCTACTACGTCGATACAACTGATTATGAGGTGAAGGAATATGACTATGACGTTAACACCGGTGCAGTCAGTAAGTTGACAAATTTGATTAATAAAAGATTTTGACTAAAAATTGACAATTTTACAGAAAACCCCAGGGTTATCTTTGACTTACGCAAAATTCGTGATGGTGATACTCTACTTCCCGATGGTTTGACTATCGATTCGGAAGGTTTCCTTTACTTGGCTACCTTCAATGGATCGAGTATCTTCAAATTGGATCCAACGTACGTGACATTGAATTTCTTCTTTATTTTCTTATTACAATACGTGTTTTATTTTGTTTATATTAAAGAAATGGTAAAATTTTGCTGGAAATTAAGTTCCCAACCAAGCAAATCACCTCCGCTGCCTTTGGTGGACCAAATTTGGATATTTTGTACGTAACAACTGCTGCTATTTTTGATCAACCAACTCCAGCTGGAACAACATACAAGGTCACTGGTCTGGGCGCCAAGGGTCTGCCAATGACCAACTTAAGGCTTTGAATCTATTTAAATATTGTATAATATAGTTGAATAAATACTTGCTAAAATAAAGCAGAAGTAATTATTAACTAATTAGATCGGTGGTATTATTTATTATTTGTATAACATTGGACTGGGTTGCTGAGTGTTTTTTTTATATTTTGATTGGGTTCATCGGCGTGTCATTAAACTGAGAATAAGTTTAGGTATAAACAAAACCTGATGAGCCATGTGCCCAGAAAGTTGTGCACAATTTAAAAATAATTTATGAGAAGATGTATTGACCCTGCAAACACTTTTAAGCGTGCATATATTTTTCTCGTTAAATGAATATAAATTTAATCACTGAATGATTTCTGTCACTTATTTTCCTTTCTAATTTAAGTGAAATCAATAAGAACTTCAGAACAGTGTTAATAGGTACTTACTAAGTGCTGCCAACCGGAACTAATTCATTTCCTGGCCTTAATTGGAAAAATAGTTAACATTTTTTTTCTTTTTTATTAAGTTGTTGGCTTTAGCTAATCTTAAAATTGTTTCCAATTTTTTGTATGACGCTATTTTTTTTGTTTTTGACTTATTTGTTTGGTTATTTTTCAATGATAATCGTTTAATTGAAATGATTTTTTTCTGAATTTTTAAGTTTGTTTTTATGCCAATGGTCTGTAAGCGTATCCACTACGTGCCCAACTTATTCAACCGACTCTGTCCGATTCGTTATTTAACTCAAATATATTTATAGCCTCGTAAACTAGTGCATAAACTCACGTTTCTCGCGTTGAGCAAAGCAATTCGGTTAAAATTCCACCATTTTTGTGTTAATCGCGCCGTATACCTAGTTGATCCATCCAATTGTTGAATAACCTCCTACACCTAGTTCATCGACGCATTCATAGGTCATCAATGCATTCAATTTGCAGATTAAAAAAAGAAAATGTGGTTAATTGTAATTGTTTTTCTTAAGTGAGATATGTGGACGCAATTGACCAACTCAGATGTGTTAGATGTGTGTTTGCGTGTGAGTTTATAAATGGCAAGCAATTCGCACTTAACCTACGAAGAATTAAAAAAGTTGAGCAACGTGTTGAACGGATAATGTGTTGCGCATTATTTGGAATTCGTTGATAAACAAGATGCGCAACCATATCCTATGAGCAACAAGAGCTAGTCTGTTACCCATATAACTGATGAACAACGCATTGACAAACGATAAAAAAACAACTCCAACGCGTACATTAGAATTGAATGCGTTGAACATGAAATTGATGAGTTGGGCACGTAGTGAACAACCGGCATAACATATTGTTTAAAAACAAATTATTTCAGTAATGATAAAGTTGAAAAACAACATTACATAATGTAGATGTGAATTCATATTTATTGAAGAAAAACGTTACTTCCCAAATGTTTTACGGCTAAGTGGTTTATTTATGGTTCATTTAAAAAGCTTAAAAGCGGATAAAAATAAATCTTTCGTAAAAATGAACCCTAAAGTAGTTTAAAACTCTTCGTGCAATTCAAATTCAAATGAAAATTTAATTGCCCATTAGCAGTGAATATAATCGATTATACCTAACCATACATAACTTCTTCTATCAAAGCAGCGAGATCAGAAAACCGTGAAGTGATAAACAAAGCAAGTGAAAATAGTAAACACAAATACTCGAGAACTCGAGAAGTTTATTGTTTTTGTAAATCTAGAAATAATTTATTTTTTAATTTCAAAATCGGTTTGTTTTTTTTTCATTTATTTCTTAAATTTGAATAGTTTAGAATATCTCAAATGGTCTTTTGATTATGAGAATCACTTGAAAACTGACTGGTTCAATTAATTAACTCTTTTGATTATGCACATCACTAACTACGACGGCATGTCCAAATAAAATTTGGGCTTTCAATTTCAATTTTAAAACGTTTGTATTATGTATTTACAAACCTGGTTATCTGTCAAGTTCCAGAAATGCGATAGTAAGACAAACAGTTAGTGGTAAGATCGACCATACAGATGTTTAAACTGCTGGGATCATACGAAGAAAACGACCAATAAAGTTATGTACCTTAGCAATTCTGTACGTTCGGCTTAATCATTTTTTAAACGTCGTTTGCCGAAAGCATTTTTATTTGTCGAAAAGCTAGTGTTGTATAGTTCTTAAGGCCCGTTGTCTATAATACTACCCATTGCAATTTAGGTTCCATACTTACAGAAATTTAAAATTCGTTAGAAATAGTCGAACTTATTAAATAAATGTCTAAATTGCACTTAGAATTTGTGATAAAAAATTAGGAGGTTTGCCATACATGTTTAGATTCCAAACCTTTTGTTGTGTGAGTTATAGATTAAACCTCTCCAAAATCTGGCTGCAATGGTAAGATTATCGAAACAAATAAAACCTTTTATACACAAGCAGTTGACAGATTTTTAACTGTGTAACAAGCTTACCGATTACTTGAATGATGATCACGTGAATTATTCCAACTTTTAGGCATTATTAGCTTATAGTTGACTTGCAGTTCACTTGCAATTTTATAGCAATAATTGTTTATTCGCTTTAATTTTTTGGTGGCTGACTGAAACGCCAAACAAAATCCAGGAAGTGTGCGGTGTGAATGCTTTAACGAGGTTTCGAAATCTTTTTGTGGAAACCTCAGATATCATTGCTGTGTAAAGAGGGTATAAGTTGGACTTACAAGGGGAGTATCAGACATGGGAATCACGGATTCCGATAATTTTTACATATGTTGTAGGCCAGCTTCCCCTGACTAACAGGGTAAAAGGATAAGACGCACTTCTCCCCCCTTTTCGAGAAAAATCGCTTTAAAGTTTTGGTAGTAAGTTAATATAAATAATTTTTACAACTTGTAACACAAGCAGCGTAGGTCAGTGGAAGTATGCCCAATCAGCTAATCGCATGGTTGCATGTTCAATGCATGCCAGACCCACTTTTTTTTTTTTTTTAATTTTATTTTTATTTTTTTTAGAGGTTTTAAAATTCTGCCAATAACTTCTTAATGCCAGAAATAATTAAGGCAAACAGTAACGCGCAGGCTACTTCGATTATTTTTCGCTTTATTCACTTTCCGTATCAAATTCCATTTCACATACACATTCATCTGGATGATATCACATACACATTCATCCGGATGATATTTATCATAGAAGCATGAAAACATAAAGTTTTGTCACACACTGCACATTTAATAAAACTGGTGTTACTACAATTACAAACATTATTTGTTGTTGAGACTCGATAACATTCATAAAAACACACTCTCTCATTTTACAACAATTGAGTTCATATAAATTTACAGCAATGATCCAATATGCTTTGTTTGCCTCCAAATTAATTAATGAGAGAGAAATTTTTATGAATGTTATCGAGTTGTGTTTCTCGACAACTATTTTAAAAAAATTTTGCAATTGTAGTAACACCAGTTTTATTAAATGAGCAGTGTGTGACAAAACTTTATGTTTTCATGCTTCTATGATAAATATCATCGAAAATAAATAAAAATAAAATTAAAAAAAAAAAAAAAAAAAAAAAAAAATTAAATTAAAAAAAAAAAAAGTGGGTCTGGCATGCATTGAACATGCAACCATGCGATTAGCTGATTGGGCACACTTCCACTGACCTACGCTGCTTGTGTTACAAGTTGTAAAAATTATTTATATTAACTTACTACCAAAACTTTAAAGCGATTTTTCTCGAAAAGGGGGGAGAAGTGCGTCTTATCCTTTTACCCTGTTAGTCAGGGGAAGCTTGCCTACAACATATGTAAAAATTATCGGAATCCGTGATTCCCATGTCTGATACTCCCCTTGTTAGTTATGAAATAGTTTTATGAAATAAAACTTATATAAATAATAAATAAACTTAAATGAATTTCGTTGTTAAATGAAATCTGTACTTGATATCATGCCTAAGCAAACAATTAAAAGGAAAATATACAAAACTCAAAAATCATTTATATTGTAAAAAGCAACTTCAGAACAGACACTCATGGGGTTAACTGCAGCAGAAATACCTGGCATTTGTTTCTAACTCTTAAGCGAACAGATTTTTGCCGAGTGTGGGTTTTCTCATACGAACATCCCCGTGAAAAGTTCAACCTAAACTAACTTCACTACTGTTTACATCTCTTTCTGGTTCTTTTTGATGTATAGTATATATTTTTGTTTTCCATTTTACTTTTAGTTAAATACGTCTTCGTCTTTTGTTCTATCTCTATAAAAGTAAGAAAGTTATCACTGTTGTGAGTCCATAAATTTTAATTTATTTTCAAATTTCAAAATTATCATCATTAATTTAGAGCAAATGATTGTGCTTGTTAATAGAAAAAAGTACTTGAAGCAAGACTAATAAAAAAGTATTGAATTGACTCGAATAGAAAACAAAGAAGTCTGTTGTGAATTATCAAGGGTTGCTGCTCCTGTTTTCTCTCAACAACCTCAATTATCCCAAAAAGGTATTAAAATAATGTTTAACAAAAACAAATAAACAGCTTTAATCGTCTAAAGTTTTATTAAAGCCAAGCAAATAGAGAACGTAACAATTCAAGAAAATCTATAAAATGGGTCGAATTTTCTTGGAACACTTGGGTGGTCATAAGTTGTTTAACTGTGGCCAATGCAATGCTAATCTCACTAATAAAACGCAGTTAATAAGTACCAGATTCACTGGAGCTACAGGTAAAGCAGAGTATTTCATTTAATATGTAAATTAAAACTATAATTCCTTTGTTCTGCTCACAGGGCGTGCATACCTCTTCAAACGGGTGGTTAATCTAACATTTAGTCATGTGCAAGAGCGTGTGATGCTTACTGGAAAGCATATGGTTCGGGATGTAATGTGCAAGAATTGTGCCCACAAATTGGGATGGATGTACGAGTTCGCAACTGACAATTCGCAAAAGTAAGTTACAAGATTTGTTTATTGTATAGGAATAATATGCAGTTTCCTTTCATCGAATTACCCAGTAAATTGAAAAAAAAAATATTGCAGTTCAAATACATACATTTTCCCGATTCAAGTATTTACTATAAATTTGATTGTATTTCTAGATACAAAGAGGGCCGAGTGATCTTGGAGTACGCTCTGATAACAGAATCCGAAGGCATTCAATCTGACGCCGGCATAAGAGACTATTCGTAGAAATTTTTATCAACCAACTTATTATAATTCTTTAAATCCAATATATCGTTCTAAATAAATAAATAAGTGGAATTCATTTTAAAACCGTATTTTATTTACATTCTAATGTACGTCATTTTAAAATGCTACAAATAATTCAATATGAATTATTTTATTCACATTCGGCCGGTCTTTTGTGCAACTGCCATCGCATTTTCGTTTGCAATCATTTGGAACTCTTGGAAACGCTGAGATATTCTTTGGTTCATCTTTAGATACTTTTCCATGCAGTTAAGAGAGCACTTTTCCTAAAAGTAAAAAGATTATAAACTAAAAATTACTGAAATGGTGTTGGACTAACTTCTTCTGGTTTAATTGTTCTGGCGGTAAAATCTCGAACACAATCAGCAAAACACAGCTCGGATAGTTTATTGTATGAGAGAAGAAAGTCTTGGAACTGGAAAAGAAAAATATATAAAGAACTATGAAACGACAAATCAAGGGAAGAGTGAAATGTGATCGACTGCATTAAACTTTAAATTTAGATGGACGGACTATTACTTCATGTAATCGACAAACTCCAGGCAAGGTTTTAGGAAATTCAACAGTTACTTAACATTTTCAAGTACTATAAATGTCCAGCATTATACAATATTAGACTTTTATTAATATGATAAAAACACTTTCTTTGCAATTTGTTGTATTGTGAAATAAATACATAAGAATGGTTATATATATTCCCACAACATAATAGAAGCAATGATAAGCAGAAACGAGTATAAAGTTGTTGTGATAAATTTATCTACGAACAGTTTTCATTTGTTCCTTATCCAAGGAGTCGATAGATACAGTTCCGCCGCTCATTTTATTCAGAAAATTATATTTATTTCTTATTTTAAATTAAAACCTCAATGTGAAAAAAAAAACTGTCTGAACTTTCAGCAATGAGGTAGTTTGACAATTCTTATTAGTCAGGGCTGTCACTTGTATGTTTTTTGTTAATCATTGTTAGTACGTGAACCTAACGAAATATGCTAAACTTAATTTGCTAAAAATTATAATCGAAACACTGCATTGTTTTTTCCAAAGCACCGCTATACAAATGTCGTCCATCTTAGAAATATATATAAAATATAATGTTACTTACTTGACAAAAGTTGTGAACATATATAAACGTTAGCTGTATTTTATTATCCGCAAATGTTATCAGGATTGATTGGATTAGTTTTACGGTACATCTTAAAAGCTTATTTAGTAAGACTTTTTACCAGTTCAATCTAAGGATATCATACGATTATATTTATGCCGTATTATCAGCTATATATAGGATGGTCCGGGGTTGTATTTGGATCTTTTCCATTGGTCTGTGTTGCATTATTTTTAACTTTTATTACACACTTATTTTCATTACAAACTTATCCTTTACATTTCGTACAAGTACAGTAAAGTGGAGACACTGTTATGAGTTGACAGCCATTCTGGAACTTGTGGAACATGTGGATGGTTGCTGTGTTTCACGGGGATGTGACTGGAATATTGGCGTGCTTTCGAATAAGGTGTCTCCAATTGTTTTTTTCGTTACAAATGCAAAATTATGTGTTTTCGCTAATTTTTTTTTATTTAATGTCAATAAGACTTCGAACATTAATAAAAATATGGGCATAAAATATCCACATATATTAAAAAATGTGTATCATTCGATACAAAGCTAAAGTATAGTTCAAAACCCAGCTTAGAGCGCGATCCAACGTTCGGGTTTGGCCAAATCAAAGTAGAATACTGAGTGCCTGGCTACACGTTCATGGGAATGATCGTCATGTCGCCCGAGACAGGTAGATTTTATGTGGGCCAAAAAGAAAAGGGTAGATTGCACCAAGATTCCACCGAAAATCCTCTTCCGATTTGAATTCTCGGCGTGGGCATGAATGTTTCGATTCCAAACCATATCACTTTTGACAGAAATCCTCATTTGAGATTTGTGTTGAAAGAGTGAAGACCGAATACAGGTACTAGAGACCACAAAAGTATTCGATTTTCCAAGAGACATTTTGTTTTGTTTCAGATTTCAGCGTTTCCTGCCATTCAAAATGTTTCATTCTTATGAGACTTTTAAGTGTGTGTAGAAAGGCACTATGGTGTTGCCATTACACTGCACATGTTAGGCGGAGTGAATTTAAAGAAGGTCATGACTCGTGACACTCGCACGTGTAATTGTAAGGAGTTATATGTATTCTAATGGCCGCCCTCTGTAAATGTTATTTCAAATAACTGAATTTATTTTCAGTTTCAAACAAACATTAAATCTCTGACTCACGTTTTCACAGATAAGAAATGTAAGAGAATTTGACGGCTTTTTTTTTTTTGAGTAGATTAGAATTAACCATTTAGTTCTTTACTCATCTGTGGTTCTTATATCATATTCATCATAACTGAGAAAAAGAGTCTAGAGGAAATTATACTTTAATTTTTTTTAAAAGCTTTTGGAATGTGTAGGTATATATTTATCTTCGTAGGGATAAGTAATTTCTTGAGCGACCGATGTTCTGTGCAAACTAGTCTTGTCGCGTCCTTTATATATTCGTATTCCAATAAAAAAACATAAGGAAAGGCTACAGTCCGCTTGAGGCGAACAGTATGATACCCTATCCATATCCCTATATGCCCCAAAGAAAAAACCATTAAGAAGATGATGCATAGCATTTTATTTAGTTCGATTAATTAAAAAAAAAAAAAGTTTTTTTGAAAAAACGCCCCCAAAAAGTGGGCGTGGCCAAAAACTTTGTATGGGCGATATATTGGAAAAAATATTGGGTAAATATTTTGTTAAACAGTTTTTTTCGCTTTCTGTGAAAATTTTCGAAGAAAACAGCATTTTAGTCAAAAACGCCCACAAAAAGTAGGCGTGGCAAAAACTTTATATGACAAACTTATAAAGGAGGGCATTGCCTACATATCTTGTGAAGGTTGTAACACTCTATCTCTCTAACTTTAGCTTTAAAACGGTTTTTTCTAAATTGTGGGCGTGGCAATGGGCGTATTCAAAAAATGTTTGCACTTAACCATTTCGGAGCCCTAGGGAATATGTGGTCCAAATTTCAGCTTCCTAGCTTAATTTTAAAGGCCTAAAAATTGCGTACGGACGGACGGACGGACGGACATTGCTAGATAGTCTTAGGATTTGGTCCTGATCATAAATATATATACTTTTATGGGTCTACGGCGAATATTAAGGGGTGTTACAAACTATGTGTCAAAATTAATATACCCTTAGGATAGGGTATAAAAAAATATAAATCCAACGCAATTACAATATATACTAAATACTTATTTTATTTCTTAATAAATGTTACTTTCTTTAACAGTACATAATATATAATATATTTACAAAATACAATTAAAACTACAAAAAAACTTAGTGATTTTGCTTTTGTTCCATCTTTGTTGGGATAATATCTTAAATTTTACAGCTTTGCCCAGAATCAAGCAATTTTTGTTTGTAATTTGTTTAACTTTATGTTTGATAGCAAAAGAACTAAATAAAACTAAACAATAGGTACTACGATTAATAAAAAAAAAATTTTAGAACCATTACAAACACTAAACCGTTAAATTTTTTTTGAAAATTGTTCATTCAGCCTTTGAAGAAAAATGAAATTTTATAGTGGGAAATGGAAAGTAGTCTTCCTGACTAACGCGAGGTCGCTGCTTTACAATTATCTCTGACTGTAGGTTTTGTAGACGCGCTGTGTACTGCGTGTGGATATTGCAGGTGATGGAGTCGGTGATGTTGAACCAAAATCATCGTAACTAGTTGGTATTGACGTGCCAGCTTCGTTTAGTATATCACGTTTCTTGAAATAGTCGATGAGTTTTTTGGTCGATTTTATATGTGATACAATTGTTGCTTCAGACTGGTGGGCGGAAATGGAAGAAAATGAATATGAATGATAAATTAATACGAAATGCAACATTAACTGTTGATACTTACACTTGCAGTCAGATTCATGAATGAGTAATATTTCTCCAGAACAACAGTTATTTCTTTGAACTTATTGTCGCGCAGATATGTTCGAATGATACTTTCATTGTCTTCACTGTCAGTGATTAGGTGCCCAATGAGAATACCTGCGTAGCTTCCCTTAAGAGTGTGCTCCATGTGATGTCCAGCCTTTTGAAGTACTATAATAAAACCGAAAAGTAGCAACAACTTTTGTAGATTTATTAAATTTAAAGTGGACTTACGATTGTTAACAGTTTCATCAACTTCTTCTTGCTTCTTTTTTTGTTCAGTATTATCAAGAATAGCATCGGTATTCTTTTCAACCAACCTGAAAGTGGATTCATAGTAGGATGGTTATTGGGCTGAGTTATAGGTAAATGCTGCGCGACTAAGAATAAACCATTTTCAACAAAATCAAGTATATTACCTTGCGAGCTCCATGCACTTGTAGAAATACTCGATCAATGCCTTTATCGCTGGCACAGGTTCAGCAATGCTGGTAAAGTCCGACGGAGCCATTGCCTTCATTATGATCGTTCGATTTGCCACCGTATGCATCGTAAGATTGATCAACAACAGCAACACCTGTAAAGACGCAACACATAAGGTATTTGGATTTCATATTTTTAAAAGGCAACCACTCACCAGCATATTTAACTCGAAAACGCACCGTTCCGGGATGTAGTTGGGAGCCTGTAGCAGAATGCGGAAGCTAGTGTCGAAGATTTCTTGTTTCTGACCAACCAAGGCACTGCCATTGGCATTCGCGTCGAACGGATGCGTGATATTGATTAGAACTTTTAAGGTAGGAATGAGTGCTTCTCTCAGTACAATCCCTGGATTGTCCTTTGAAGTAAAATCACTCGTGGGATGGAGACTTATCTCACGATCACACATACTGTACAGCTTGAACAGAGTGTTTATTGCTTCACCATTGCTATAGTTGAGAATGTAGTCCTGATTTTGTTCGTTCAGTTGCGTGACATTCTCAAGAACACGCATACAGCGTTCGATTGTTTTCATATTGTCCAAAAGGGCGGGTGTCCAATCTATTGAGTGTGCTGCCTCGGCGGCAGTCATCTGCCGGCAGCACTCACAAATCACTTTAATGATGTGCTCGAGACCACCGAGATTGCGCAATTCCTCTTTGAACCATTCACCGGCGCGTTTCGAGGTCAGGGAAAGTAGTGTCTCCATGGCGAGGGTGCCCGATGAAATGGAATCCATATTGAGGTGAGTCGCCTTGCCTTGGCTTTTGATATCGCCGCATAGTTCCTTTACGGTTTTCTTGTTGCGATTATAGCTAGTGACTTCGGCAGAATTGGCTGAATTTGATACATCGGCTTCGAGCAGGTTCATCATCAACTCCAGAGAGTCTCGATCGAGATCCATGTTAAGAGCATCCTGCGACAGGATGAACATGATTGCAGATGTGCAAAGTGCCAGGCTCAGGTCTGCATTCGCATCACTCAATGCCTTGAAGAACTTTGTAACCACACCATGTGCTCGCACATGCATTCGGAAGGCGGGAGTCATACACTTTGAAGCCAGTTTTAGTGCTGAGAGGCAACGTGTTGAGATTTGATTGTGCGGCTGCAGGGCTTCAAGGAAATAATCGACGTCGTCGTTGATTTCTTGGTACTCACCAAATTCTTGCATCTGATGCGCAGTCTTTACGTTTCGCACTACTGTGTAGTATTCCTTCGCCTTTCTTTCGCAGCGCACGCTCGTCACGGGCTCCTCATCGAACTTGCTGCCTCCGTAGGTTTGCTTAACGACTCGAGTCAATTTCACTGGTGGTGAATCTGTTGTGTCATCACAGTCCTCGCTAAAGTCATCGAATATTGCATCAGCAGCCGCCTTAGTTGGCGCCGGCGTATCACTGGTGGCGGGCGCTTCGGTAGATTGTTCTCCATTCTGTTCCTCGTCCCAACGATGCTTGTACAGATGACGCTTGGGACATTGATCTGCCACTCGACTCTTGAATATGCTGCCCTTCTTTTTAGATATTACCAGTTTCATTGCGGCCGGTTGCTTTTCAATGATTTCTTCATCATGCAGCATTCTTGATTCGGATTTGGCCAACTGCTCCGCGGCTGCGGCTTTCTCAGCAGCTTCTTGCTGTTCGCGGGCGTCACGCTCCAGCCATGTCCTCTTAAACTTGTCCTTGATCTTGTAGTCACGTCGCTGAACTTCTTCAGGAGCTGCTTTCGGCATCACTAAACTTACAGGTTCTGCTGTTGAAGTAGGAATCGCGTTTGCTTGCAGTTGCTCTAATTCCATAGGAATGTCTATCGAGCAGGTACTCTTTATGGGCGCATCGATGTCTATGTTACTGTGCGGTTCTGTTGGTGCAGGTATTTTTGCCGGCGATACACCACCTTCTGCCGCGGATGGAGCATTCTTTCTCTTCCGGCCATAGCTCCGTACAGCTGGAGGTGTTACAACCGGCTGCAAAGCTTCGCTCTTGCTTGTTGGTGGTTTAACGTTATTGTTGTTATTAATATTGTTATTGCGAGTAACACGTCCTCCACGCTTAGCTACTACCTCCACGGGTGGAGTTACAGGAGAAGTCTCCTCTTCCACCGCAGTTGTTTCCGCGGCGGCATTTTGTCGACGTGTTGTTCGCCTTGTTGGCGAAATAATAACTGGTGATGAAGAAGTCTCCGCGACAGCTTCAGCAATTGGATTTGATTGGGTAGATGGTTGAGCTGCCTGTGCAGATTGCACCCCTCTTCGAGTTCGTCGTGGTGTTGGAACTTCCTTTATAACTGATTCTTCAATAGTGGTTTCCTTGGGTTCAGGTTCCTTAATATTGAGTTCCTTGATATTGAGTTCTTTATCTATAGATTGCTTGACAATAGTTGATTCTTTAACAATTGTTTCCTTAACAACAGGAGGTTCTTTAACGATTGTTTCCTTGGCGACAGCAGGTTCTTTAACAATAGTTTCCTTGATAGCAGATTCTTTCGTTGCTGCTCTATTGCCTCGGGTAACCCTTCGTGGTGCGGGAGGTTCTTCTGTTGGCGTTATTAGCGGCTCCTCCTCTTGCATCTCCTCAGCGGCAGCACTACCCGTCAGCACCTGAAGAATGTCCTCCTGCAGTGGTTCTTCTTCCACCACCGCATCTTTTGGAATATCCGTCGCATCCTCACCATCCATCATTGATTCAAGACGCATTTCAATGTCAGACGGTGGTGCCACAAGCGAACTGTGTTGACTTGTCTCCAAGTCACTGGTGATATCACTGGAGCCTCTGCTTCGTATCACGCATGCCTCCTCAGGAATTGCTTGCGCAAGGGGCGTGCTATTGCCCTTCGACGAGATACTTCCCAACACCGATGATTGAGAATCAAAGTCTTTTTCCGAAAGCGCCGCTGGCGATATCATTGTGCGATAGTTTTCAGTGCTTTGCTGTGGCGAAGGTGTCTTAAATTCCCCTTCCTTTGTTGCTAAAATATTTTTTAAATGTTTGTGCTTCTTGCTCTTTGATTTTTTCTCTTTCTCCGGTTTGTCTGCAGAAGTGGCAGAACTAGATGCAGCGGCGGCGGCAGCTGCTGCTGCAGCTAACGCATTCCGAATAACATCGGTTTTGATGATCAATTTCAGTCGCTCTTTGGGTGGTTTGTCGGGCGAAATTTTCACGGTACAGTAGTTGAATTCTTCGGTTTCGTCTGGTGCTATCGGCGCCGGGACACTTACAGGTGCAGGTGGCGGGAGAGGAGATTGTACAATGATGGCTGGCTGAAGTGGCAACGTCTTGACGATGACTTTCGGAATTGCTGGAGGACTTACTGTGGCACTTTGTGGAATTAGGTTGGCTTCCAAAGGTTTCTCAATAGTTGGAGAATTCTCTGCGGAAGTTTGATGTGGCTCGGATGCTGATGTAGATGAGTTTAATGCATTTAGACTATTTGTGTTGTTGCTTTGGAAATCGTGCTGCGGCGAATTGATTTGTTCCTCACTGTCTGTGCTGACAAGGCGTGAAGTACCCTGAAAAATAAACGAATTTTAATAAAACGCCATCTGAACGACTGAACGTAATCTTATGGTTAATTTACATTTTTAAAGAAAACTAATTAACAAAACATAAAAGTAATCAAACATAAACACTGGCAATTCGTTGACATTAGACATAGAAATGGGGAGAAATAAAAATGCGCGCGATCGTAGTTTTTTCTGTTACTTCGTTGTTAGTTCATGTCAAAAATATGTAAAGAATGTAATAGAAATGTAATAGTGAGATTTGGTGAATTAGAAATGCGGTTAAATTTGGTACGTTTTTCCGCCATTGCCAGAAATTGAACAGACGAATGGGAAAGAGGATTTTACGCAAATTATTAAAACTAATTAGAAAATTGCAATACTTTTCAAGAGGACAGCATCTTTGGTGGCGGAACAAGGTTCATTAGAAAATGTAAATTATATGAAAGAAGGGGATAGCAACCCAACATCACTGGACAGAATATTAGTCATGAAACATAAAATAAATAAAAAAACCGGCAACGTCTTTAAGTGTAGCAAGTGAAAGGCACTTGGCATGGAAAAGTTAAATGCTTGATGTCTAGAAAGAATATTATATTTCAAAAGCGCAGCTAAGAAATCTAATAAACACGTACATTTATATCGGAAGAGAAAATTAATTTAGCAAAGAGCACGTAGGTGTTTGGAAAACTAATAATGGTTGCTTCTGTAGAAAAACAGATTCAGTTGCTTTTATGAGGAAGTACATTAAGTGCAACAAAACTAGCAATGTGATGGTTGCGGACTTATTCTCATGACAGACTTTCGTCTTTCTAACCATAATACAGTATAATCCTGTCGGGAAAAATGGCGATTAAGGAAGGATCATCTTAGAAGACCAAGGAGTATAATCTTTTGCTAAAAATATTTTCCAGTTTTTTTCTGTACCTTTTTATTTTAGTTTTTCTCTCAAGCCTGAAAGCAATTCTCGCGTTCTCAATGCGGAATCGGCATGATATTAAGCGACTAAACCAATAACGATAATAATATCAGAATTGAACGAAAACTGACCAAGAGTGGTCAGCAATAAGAAAAAAAGAATAATTAATTTTTCATACAAATCAGTGATTCTAAAACCAATTGGAAGAATTGGGAACAATAACAGTCCAAATTAATAGAATTATTATTAATTGGTATTTCAAACGCCGAGAAGGCCCATCAGAGATGATAAGGACCATAGAAATTCAATAGTCACCAAATCAGCACCTATAGCCTGATCCGAGCAATGGCAAGACATTTACAGAGAAAATGCTAGGTGTACCGTTAAAGGACATTAAGGTGCTCAATAAAAGCGTGGTGGCCCATCAGGATATTCTGTCGCCGTGGTGCTATGTCGAAAAGTTAAAAAAATTAAATACATAAATAAATATTAGGCGCAAAACGGCCATACACGATCTTAAGCATAGCTTTTTTTTAAATTTGTTAAGTTGCATTTGCTACATCGCCAGTGTGTCAAAAAAGTTTGCATTCTGCATACAATTTTGTTAAGTTCGAGTTTTTTCCTTTTAATCGATTTATTTCATTTTGGACAACAACTGGTTGGACAAAACAAATATCTGCAAGTCTTACGTTTTGTATCCCTTTGCACCTATAGCTTCGTTATTTGTGTCTTTCAGAACTTTACATGTGTGTCTTTTTTTCGCGCTTGTAACGGAACATCGACATTCTTTCAATATGACGTTTTAAGATGTGATCTTTGACGTGAAGACTTCTTTCGGCCGTCATGCCAAACATATTCATCTCAGCTGCTTTCAGCCTACCATATATATTTCGGTGTCAGAGTTTTAGTGCTACTTTTAATATTTCCAAAATATTTAAACTTTTTGCACATTCTATTCAAATAAATGTCTGAAATAAGTCTGACTGATCAGAGAGTGGAAAGTTGAAGTACTCTGTATTTTTTTGGTGGTAATGCGATACCCATTTTCTTGCAAACCCAAACATGAAGTGCTCGTTGCAGGTAAGTTATCAAAAAATAACAGCTTCACTTTGGGATCCTTCTCTTTTACTTAATGACTATGATATAGAACTGCAATAAGATTCGCTCTTCCATTCGTTGTCAAAAATGTATCTTTGCGCCAACAACGGTTGCAGAAGCAAGGCTTAAGGTCCTATTAATTTTTTAATAAAAAGCAAAAGGTCGACTGTAAACGCCACCAAAAGTAAAGTAAATAAGAGTACTAAAGAAGATTGTATTAGCTTGACAGAACAATAATTATCATAGTTTTGCTCAGATCTCAACCTCTTAAGCTATTCGTTTAAAAGTCCCTTGCGGGTATCAGCAGAAATAGAAAATGACAAATAAAGTTTCAGTTGCAAATTTTGTTCGTTCTATAAGTGGGTACCAGTTCAAATTCGATTTAAAAAAAAAAACATCCGAGCGATCTTAACGTTTATTGGTGGAACGGAAATGTTGCTCCTTCGTTGGCACTTCTTATTAGAACTTTTTATCTTCTCGTATACAATAAATGTGTTCGCGTACTTTGCAAGAGGTTTCATATTATGACATGAGAAATTAAAATAAAGAAGGATTGTAGTCTATCTATAGGGGGTCCCTTTGTCCAAAAGGAAGGGTTGTATAAAGACATGGATGGGATAAGATTCTCTTTACCAGGCCTTCTGGTAAACAGAAAAAAAGGAAACTGAGTGAACATAATTTTAATATTCAGGTTAGCTCAACAAGTCAGCTACAGACTTACTCAACGTATAAACATTAATGACTGAAATCAGAGTTTAATTCAACAAAAAAAAACTAATTCAAAATTGACTCAGACGAAACGAAGAAATAACAAATAAAACTCACCTTAGAAATTCGCAGAACAATTGGTGGATGATCAGGGTTCGGCGTCTTCGGTGGTGGGGGTAATGGTGGAGGCGCAACTGACACTGTGACTGTACCTTCCACGGGCACCGGAACGGGCGTAACTCCAGCTGCTGTTGTAGCCGTTGGTGATGTTTTAGGCACAATAATATCCTTCAAAGGTGTAGGGCAACGCTCGTACTCATCTTCTTCATTATAATTTACTATCTTTCGACTTCGTGATGTAACTCGCGATGGTGGTGCCTCCGGTTTTAGTTTCTTCTCTTCTTTCTTTTTTTTCGGTTTTATTGTTGTCGTCGCTTTATCCGAAGATGTAGAATTCTTCCGCTCAGCAGAAGATTTCGGAATTTTTAATTTAATCGGATCCCTGTGGTGTGGCGTAGTTCCTCCACTAGCCGGATACGCATCTCTTATTGGTGACGGTTTGGCTCGCGGCAAATGTTGAATTATCTGTGTGGGAATGAGGGTGGCCGCTGAGTTGCGACTTTTAAAGAATTTCTTTGGTTTGGGTGCCTCTCGTGTGGGAGAGGAATCGCCTTCACCAGTACTGCCAGTCGCAGCATCCGGACTCTGACCGGGACTCAATTCGGCGGGTATCGATTGCAGAGCATACGTTCTGGTCGATGTGAAGCCCATTTTACCCCATTTTCCAACAGTACCTGCCGAACGTGCAGCCGTGGGGCGATTTGTGTTTTCTTTTTCCTTTATCAGCGAATCCAATGGCACGACGATGTTCTTGCCCCATCGAGCCATGGTGTCCGATTGTAGTTTACCTATTTTATTGCCAGAAAGATCCTGTGTGCATTATTTTTAGTATTTTTCTTTATAGTTTTTGTTTAAGAATTCGAGTTCTGTTGTTTATATTTACGTCTTCTTTTGCAGAGAACGCAGCAGCAGTAGAAACACAAATTGCATGAGTTCACGGAGTGTGGTGAGTTTCAGTTTGCACGCACATCAAATGTCAAAATGATAAAATTTGGAAAAAATATAAACTCCAATTAAATTATTTAAAATTGAAGAAAATCACATTAATTGTAATTGGTATTGCAGCCAATATAGTGTTGGACAATTTCAATTTATTTTTTTTGAAGAAATTAATAGGAAAATAAGGAAATTCGAAAAAAGAAAACAGCAAAACGCGGCGCAAACACTATTGGACACTTGGGTGGCTGGGTTGCAATATTAAAGAAATGACAATACTTGGATGGAATTAACACTTGGAAACCTTAGAGTGAGTTCAATTTAAGAATGGAAGAAACGCGAACGATAATAAATATTATTTTAGAATAAAATATATGATTTTGCGAACTAAATGCCAATGTTATGTTAAAACTACATTTCACTGATTTATGTACAACGAAGCCATTTTTATTTTTCTGAGATTTTTATTTCACCACGAGATAGTAGTAGAATGTTTATTAGAAATTGTAATAGATTTTTAGAAATTTACGATAGAGATGTGTTTGAATTGTAAGTTGAGTAAAAAAGGATGTATTACAATTACTGGGTATACAAAAAGATCGCGGGTCGGTGTCACTGATGTTGTAATTGCGACGCTGTTAGCTGTGTTGCCTTGTTTTTTTTATGAAATATTAGTTTTTGAATGAATTAAAATATTAGCAGTGTAATATTTAAGCATTCAATGCTAAAACGACCCAAGCCTTCTTAGAAAAATCGAGGGCAACGGATTATACGACCGAAAATTTTAAAATATATGTATACTCGATCTACATAGCGCTTGACATTTCTTTCATCCCTTTTAGCTTTAATTTCGAAGTAGCTACTGTTGTTCGGTTTTGATGAAATTTCAAAAATACAAATATTATGGCAATATACAATATTTATTTTGCCTTTGGGTTCAGATTCGCAGAAACTGGTCTGCATATAAGTAAAACCAAATATTTATGAATGAATGTTCACTCAAAATTTTTTAGGGTCGAAATTTTTTTGCAGAAAATCAGATTTTGAAAACATTATTAGGTGTTTAATCAATAATTAAGAAAATTAGTTCAGGACAGAACTAGAACTGAACCTGACATCAAGCCAGAAGAGTGAAGCATTATTTTGTGAGGTTGATTGTTCGCCTTATTAATTTTTATACAAATCTAGAAGAAACCTAAAAACCGGGTAAAATTTCTATTCTGCTCAATAAATGATGTACTCTTCTGTTCAGTTTAAGTTTATTTAGCACACAAACACACATGTTATTAAATGAGTGATCAAAACACCAATGAAATTTCCGCATCAATACAAAAGAACCGAACAATATATTCGAATACAAAATTGTTTGTTTTGTTTACGAATATTCAATTCTGACGAACGTTTCGCAAAAAATTAAACTGATTTGGATGATCAGTCTATTCCAATGAAAAACACGCTGACACTACACTTAGACACTCCATAGAAACCAACAGCCTGTGTGACAGAACATTCCAAAAAATATTTAGTTCGTTGAACATAACTTAACATAATTTTTTCACGCCAGTCACTAATCACGCTAGTATTAAAACCAAAGTCAGGTGAAAAGAACCAATGACCTGTGAGTTAACACGGAAGATTTGGCCAGTTTATAAAAATGACGGGACCATCAAACTTTTACAGTTTAAAAGTCATCGCTGTCTAAACTGGTAGGGGCTCTAAGGGGTCATAACTTCCTAATATATCATACAATGAATGAAATCTCAATGATGACGATATATCTAGAGGTTGTGGAGGCGAAGGAGCCCATGCGGACACGCCTCATTTCCTCTGTCACTGTCCGAGCCTCTATCACTTCAGGAACAGACTAAGGTTGAGAGTAGACACAGAGTCTAGGAAGTCGAAGACCGCATGTACTTTCAAGTAATCCATTCTTATTCTTATAGACAGCATTTTATACTGTTTTGCCCTGATGGGCTGCTTATTCTAACTTATCATTTCCTACCTCTTCTGCTTCAATAGAAGCGCCTTCGTCGATGGAATTTAGCTTTCACTTTAAGGGAGAAAATGGAATTATTATTGTGGTTATCAATTATTATTTTATTTAATCAAAATTGTATATATATGTATATATATGTTAAGTACATTAATTCTTGTTGATTACTTTGAAAATATTTTTTGGAAATTTACGCCCATTTACGACATAGGTAAAAGGAGTTTCACTTGCACTCTCGGTAAGATCGTTGCATGAACTTTGATTGATTGGGAACATGAAGGATAGATCTATATCATAACGAGGAAGTTTTTCTCTATATTTATTTGGATTAAAAAATAAATGTTAAAAGTAGACATAGTTTTATTTTGCATAAAATTTTACCTTAGAAACGTTACAACATTATCGCCAAGAGTCGGTTCGCGTGACAATAGCAATGCAGAAAGGTACCGTGGTGATTTGTTCTTTTCAGCGCAGTGCATTATAAGTCCCCAAGTCTTATAATCAGTGTCTATGATGTAAGTGTTGTAAATTCCTTCATCTACGGAGAGAATTTGTTTACATATTAATATAGTATTTTCTTATACGTAAGTGTTCAGCTCACAAATATCTTCTGTATGCATCCAATGAGCTGGCACATCAAATTGTGGGATCATCCATGTTATATTTCCTTGTAATTTTTCTCTCAAAGGGTCTTCAGCGTAAATGTAGGTAAAGTTCATGGTGACCTATTGGTTAAAAGTGGAGTGTAATTAAATTACATTTGTATATAAAAAATGATTTTGATCCGCAAAACATAATTCTTGCATTAATTCCGATAAATACATGCAATCACCTATAAAATTTTAAAACTTCTGACCCTATATTTTTGTTTTAAATAAATAAAAGAACGTGATGGATGTGAAAAACCGCGAATATGTAAATGTAAACGCCGTCATATAAGTTTGTGTGAATTAAAGCGTATGAAAATATTTTTCGAAGACACCTAAAAGTATATATATTTATGTATCTGGGACGATTTATCAATGTCCGCAATTCTATGATAGGGACCTGAAATTTGGAATATATTCCAATTTTCCAAATAATGATCATTTCCAGGTCATTTCATGGCAATTATATAACCACTTAATCTGACCTTAAATCAAAGGATATCATCATATCATATCATAAGTAAATAGTCAAAAATCATCTAGGCCCTTTACACTCTTCATTAGCGATTCAAGTTCACTTATTCTGGCAACCAATTCTTAAACTTCTTATCGTGAAGAAAATATTTATTTGACGGATAGAAGCTTGATTACAGGGCGTTTTAAGGGCTCCTTTCAACTACGGCAGATCCTGAGTAAACCCAAGAAGTTTGTTTGACGAGCTATACTAAGCCATGTCTAGTTTTGGCATCCCTGTACTAACAACTTGAAGTGCGCAACCGCAGGCAGTGAGCCAAACACCTCGCAACTTGGTGGGACCCAGGCTCGCCCCAGACTACAGTAAGTATTTAATACTTTTTTGCGGAGTTTTGGAAGCTTTTTAATTTTGGTTTGAGGTATATTCTTGTTTAAAAATTATTTCCCTAAACTATTTTTTATAATGACATTTCATTCAAACTTAAAAATGAATAAATGCTTACGTTTTTTGGGGACTGATTTAAAGATAGGGCGTCTACCATGTCCGCTGAATACACCGCAAATCCTATGAAAGTGCCTTTTTTCAAAATTTTGCAAGCGCACCATGTTTCAGAGTTAATACGAATGTAATGAGAGCTCAAGTTAAGGCCCTGTTACTCAGAATATACACGCGTTAAATTAATGGAAATTTGTATAGTTCGATGCCAAAGTTTCTAGAGAACTTAGTTGGAAAATACTATTCACCACTTAAGCATTAGTGTCTTAGGCATCTAGTGTCTATGTTCCAACGGCCACAATTGTAGCTTAAACATTGCGTTCAAACAAATATCTACTTAAAAAAAGTTAAACCCTCCTCTATCATCCACTTTCATGCAATGAGATCACCAAAGTAATTTAAACGAAACCAAACAAACTCAGTTCAAAGGGGTTAGCTGCATGCTCGCATTCATAAATTTTGTACACTATTCAATTAAACATGAATCTTCATATGCCACCTGGAGTTCAGCGGCCTTTCTCAAAACATACATGCCACTTTCTAAGTCCACCTTTGTGACAGAAGTAAGAAAAATTAGAAAAAAAAAAATTATTATTCAATCGCTGTTCTGCCGGGAGGAGTGGTACGAAAACTTTCGTCTTAAAATTCGAATTCTTGTGTGATAAAAATCAACTAAATATACGCACAAATCTCTAAGTGAACCACCATACCAATGTTATACAAAGAGAACACCAAATCGCATCACATACAATAAAGATCTGTTTTGCAATTGAAAGCAAAACCTGACTTCACTACCAAAAGTCCATCTTCGATTTCTACTTTGCGGTTTTTTTTATTTTTTTTTATTTCAAAAATCTGGAATAATTCTATTCAGGGCACACACCTTTTACAAATTTCAATACTCACATGCTGATCTTGATCCGAGAACGTGAAATGACTATGCATGCAAGCATACTCGGGCAGCTCCTCCGACGATGCATAATATTGGACAACATACCAGAAGCCCATCATCGATTCCAAATCAAAGTTCCGTATGGCCTTCACCTGAAGATCAGAAAAAAAGAAAAGAAAAAAAACATAAACATTTAAGACTATAAAGGTGGCACAATTCAGTTCACAGTGGCAGACGACGACAGCGAAAAGGAATAGAATACGTGTAGCCCCATCAACCTGGCTAGGCCATCAAAATAACATCACAGAAGCAGCAACAGAACCATCTGCTGAGATTGGCTATTCGGCAAAGAGTGGTTTCACCCGAAAACCCAGCATGCATAATAAGTACCCATAAAGTGTGTGTGTTGGTCAATGGGATTCCAACCAATTCCGATTCCAAGTAGCCGCCGAAACCCATTAGGCACAGTTTCCACGGTCGTCGGTGGTGGCGTGCATAGCTTGTTGCTTTGGTTGTTGGTTCAGTTTGGTTTCACTTCTTCATTGCAGATGCATTTTCTCTTTTTCATCATCTTCTCGTTGCGAGACACACAGTGGAGGGGAGTGCAGAAAAGAACGTCATTATCATACCGCTGCACATGCGCTCCTCGCATCTGCAATAGAGGCTCTTCCATTCGAGTGTGAACAGCGTATTTGTGTGTTTAAGTTTATTCGAATTTTTATTTGCGTGCGCTCTGAGTTATGTGCGGGACACACCTTCGGCTACGTTGACATATATTTTCTTAGCCCCAACTCAGATAGATTTTGCATGCGAAAGTATCTAAAATGCGACAGACTCCCGTTGATATCGATCGATGTTGCCGCGACTTTCTGTGGAACGGACCGACGATGGCGGCTTATCGATAGACCATGTGTCTGTGTGTGTGTGCGACGACAATGACACATTGTTGACATGATTAACGCAATTTCGCACTCATTTTTGAAGAAAGCGTGTCGCCAGACTCTTAATTCTAAACTAGCGTAACTTACCGCGGGGCACTCCAGCTTTAAGTCGGTACGACGTGATGACCTTGAGAATCCGTACATCCATGGCGATGCCATAGAAATGAACAAAACCAGCAGGACCAACACCTGTATCATTGGATTCATCTTCAAAAGCACTAAATCACACTGATCCCACTGATAAGTATTTCTAAATTAATTTACGGAAGACAAACGCAATACCCGTTCGACTAATTATGAAGTAATCAAGTACTGAATGGAGTACACAGCCTCATTGCGCAGTGCGGCTGCGGCTGGTCGCGCTTATCAGCTTCAAACTTGGGTCTGTGTGTTGGGCAGTTTCCGTCGTTGTCGGCTTATTTTTAGATATTAAATAGTATACAGTTGCGAGTTCCAGTGCTGCGAATTGTGAATTGAGCGTTTCTGTTTTCTGGACAATCAGTCTGAAGCTGTGGTTTGCTTCAAATCGCCAATGTGCGGTCGGTCGGCTGGTTCCTTACAATGATGATTCATTGCTCGCCGAACGTGGGTATGAGTATTAATTTTGTTTTTATTCATTTTAATTGAACCGATAAAATCCACTAAATTACGTAGGCATGGGTGGGACAATGGCTAATTTTTTAATATATAAATTCAAAACCAAACGTTATTTGTGGTTTTAATGGTTAAATTTGATAGTGTGGTGAGAATATTTAATTAGGTGTGTGCTGATCTTTTTAAAATGTTTTTTTGTTTTGTTAATACGGTACCTGCTGGGGTTGTAATACATAATGTGAGTCAGTAAATTAGTCGAATGTTTCTGACTGCCGGGATTTTATTGTACATACTTGATGTTGAACAGAAAACGTACATTTGTACAAAAATTGTACATAATTTTTGTAAAAATGGGGCCGTGGCTAACTCTGTCGGTCTGTCTGCCGTCCTTGCGTCGTATGGCTTTAAAGTTCGTATATTTTATATTTTATTTTTTTTATTTATCGTTTGAAATAACGGTGCCTGCCGTACAATGGTGAAAATCACTTACCACTTATTTTCTACAACATTTTTTTTCCACGTTTGGTTTAAAAGCCAGTCAGAGTGCAGAGGCTGGTGCTTTCGTCGAATATGACAACGTGAGGCTTTCCGAAAGGCCCGGCCTGACTGAAGCTGATGCTTTAAGTTAGGCAGGTCGAGCCCTGGTACGCGATTTGTGGTAAGTCGATAATTGAGCCAAGCCAATGGTTTAATGGTGTGGGTGCAGTGGCTTAGTGGTTAAGTGCGTTGGACGACTAAGCGAGAGGTCGCTGGTTAAAATCCCGACCTGTACTACCTGAAAGTTTTTATTCGCTGCCCCACCTCTTGCGAACGTCTGACAAACATCCAAGAGTAGGAAATGTCATGAGAAGCTTCTCAAAAATAATTTGCCGTTTGGAATCAGCATTAAACTGTAGGTCCATCCATTCGTGTCAAAAATATAACTTCGCGCACACAATGGTTGGAGAAGCTAGGCTGTATGTTCTGTATGGGCCGTTTACGCCTAATATTTATTTATTATTTTAATGGTTTCATTAGTGATTGCTGATTATCGAGCGCCTGGAAATCACATGTTAGAGCCCAAACCTTAGAATTACTTAAGAATAAGTTATATTAAGTTTCGGCAAATTTTATTAACAGAAATTCAATACTGTTTCTAAAAAGTTCTTACCAATAATTGTATATATTAATAAATAAAATAAAATAGAAAATGAATGCAAAAAAAAAAACAAAACCAATATTGAAATATATTGCAAACCAATCAAGGTCTAAGATAAAACAAAAATATTATAATTTAGACTTTAATTTTTTGGTTTTTTGGTACAAAAAAACAATTAAAAATAAAAATAACGTGACTTTCCGTCTCGTTATGCGTTAACTGGCCAAAAGTGGTAGTATCTTCAGTTAATAAATAGAATATGCTCAAAATCGGGAAACACACTAACGAGAATAAATTTGTTTTTTTTTAAATAGTTTAGAATAGAATATAATAGCTTCAAGTATAATTTTTTCAATTGTTCAAGAAGCTTCGCTTTTGTGACAAAAATGCCACCTTGAGCACAAGAACGATCAAATTACAACTAATAACCAGTTAACTAGTTTTGTTTCTTTTCAGATATAATTTAAATAGCATTTCTTATCTTAAAGTGCTAATAAAAAAATCACTTAAAAAAGTGTTCAACATAAAATGCCATACATTTATCGTTATTTAACAAGGCTATACTCCGAGAGACTTGGACTCGGTCAATATCACCAAAGTCACTGTCTTGACCACATTCAGTCCACTGCAATGTGTACCCAAAGCACTTATGAAGCACTGCACTAGACACTCGGTGGACGACAATTCATCAGCGTTCGTGGCTGGCAAGAAAAAAAGAAAAAAATAATAATAAAATTGGAACATGTAGGACAACTATTATGTGCAGACTATTCTACGTCCAGCGGTGAAGCTCTTCCGCTAGTGTCCACTTTCAAGAGACACAACGACAATTTTTTTTTTCTTATTTTTCTTTTTTAGATATGTATTTCTGATTGGTAACCCCACCCCACTTGGTGTGTAGTGCGTAAACTAGTGTGCACAATCTACAACTAGTGCGCTTTTATCCAACTTGTCTCAGGCAAAAGGAGCTATACGAACATTTGTTACAGATCTAGTCTAAAAGTAGTTGCGTGCAAAGTAAAGATTTATATTGTACATAAGGAGAATATGGGTTAAGAGGTTTGTAAACTCTTTGGCTAATAAAGTTATAGCAGGAACCGAAGAACAGGGCATTTTCCGAATATGAAACTATTTAATGATAAGGATGCAAATCACATGCGTATTTGCATATAAATTAATATTATGAATACGTAACGTGGATAATATTTAAATGGCGTACTACTTAAAAACATAAAGTATTAATTTCCCTCTTGTTTGTTTAAAAAAAAAAGAAATAAATTAAATTTAACTTAAATATGCGTAATATTTTAATCCTTAAATCAAAGTGATACTTTAGTACGGTTTATAATTTGTTAAATTTGATCATTGTTATTATTCCTTTCGTACCAAGCTCACAGTTTAGAAAAACCCGTTTTAAAGCTAAGAGTGTTACAACCTTAACAAGATATGAAGGCATTAACCTACTTCAAAAGATTGTCATATAAAGGTTTTCGACACGCCTACTTTTTGTGGGCGTTTTTCACTAAAATGCTAATTTTCGGACAACTAAATGGAATGTAGCCTTTTCTTGTGTTTTTTTTGTAAGTTTTTGTAAGTCGTGAGAGAATTAGACATACTTACCACAGTCATTTTGACTGTCTTTACAATTCTTACGAAAAAAGTAGGGGAACAGACCTATCGTCGTTCTTGAGATATCTTTGATGCAAAACAGTTTTTTTTATGGATGGAGTTGCCAATGGTTCAAAAGGTATCCTAGTCAAAAAATGATTTTATTTTAATATTATTGTGGCATATTTACTCTACATATATGACAAAATTGGTAGCCTAAACTGTTTTAAATGCTAGTGCATAACACAATCCCAATGTTGCCATTTGGAAACCACCGGTAAATTTAGTTTCGGTGCATCGTATCATTTAATTTTGAATTCTTTTAATATTTATTTGTTTGTTTTATAATAGTTATTTCTAAAAATGTTGTTACCACATAATTGTTACTCTGGGTGGAAAAGGGTTAAGGGTTAAAAAAAACAAATTTGGATTTAAGTTTCGAATTTAAGTAGACATACACCAATTATTAGAGGTGGATTTGAGAAAATTTATTTATTTTGATAAAGGCGAAAATATAATATAATAAAAATTTTCTTTGTTAGACTAAACGGGTTTATTGTTGTGAAAATTCTGCTAATCTTGCGTCTAAATTTGAACTATGAAGTAGCAAGGATTTTATCCTTCTATTTGTTTCTGTTTCTTCGGCTGTATTGCTCTGTTTCTCCTATTTATTGTTTAAATCTTCATTACAGAAAACATCGTCCCCCTATTAAGACAAAATCAAAACAATAATGTTATCATCATATAAATCGTCGTTTGATGTAAGCTTGGCAGCCTAAGCTTACAAAATACTAATCTGCCCATTAGCCGAGAAGTCCGGAATTAGTAAAAAAAATATTTAAATAACTGCAACATTATTATGTATCGCTTTTCTTATTGTCCGCAGTGTATGAAACTGTCTTGCAGGCTAATCCATTCATTGAGACTACAAACAATGTTTTCGGTGTAGGTTTTGGATAAATTTTTGATTGTTTAAGGATTACTTGCATTTATTAAGAGAAATGGGTTGTGGGTATATTCATTTAAATAACGACACCAGATAATTTTAATATTCTAACTTGGAATTTTAAGTACCCGAAAAACAAAAACCCTTCTTCGAAAAGTATACATGTAACGTAGTATGATAGTATACTCCGAATTTCTCTGAAATTTCTTATCAGTCAATTGTTGACGTTTGGGGTACAAACTCAAGCTCCATTTGATAATATCATAGAAAAATCGTTGCAGTTTAAAAGCTACTTTAAATATTTTTTTTAAACTATTTATACATACATATGATGAAATATAAGCTAGCGTAACACTGACTTAACATAAGTATCGAGTTAACGTGAATTTAAATTGTGCTTTTTAAACAAAAAAAAAAAAAAAGATTGATTCTCATTGAGTATGCAAATCATTTACAGCTGAATTATCTCCGTGAACATGTTAAAAGTCAAGCAGGTCAATATTTTGTCCACCTTGAATTGTATGTCCTACATTTGTGGGGACTTGATGTGTGCATTTGCATTATTTAATAAATCCAAAATACAAATAATGTAAATTCCGATCATGCTTGCTACGCCATAGCGATGAACACTGTTCAGTCATTCCATCACCGTGATGAGTCTACACATGCCCAGCTTTCGATGGAAAGTGAACTTAAAGATTTTGATGAGATTTCTCAAATAATTCAAGGACGCGATGCGCATACCAAATATATTCTTTGAATTGATTTTCCATTTGAATAGTTTACAATACCATGCATGTTTGAGTCTGTCGACACATTCGGAAATGAAAACCAACGAATGAAGGAGTGTAATAGCGTTACACAGTTCCACGTGTTAACGCTCTACAAACCCCAATACATATGGCCTATGGGAAGAAGAAAATCTTTAACTTTTACAATCCATCCGCACCGCACAGACATTACACGGATGTTGTTAATGGAGGAAACATGACGCTTCCACGTGTAATGTACTTAAGAGCAGTTGCGGTTGCAACGGATATAGATATACAATAATGTACCCACACACATGTTTGGGAGAATCGTCGCTACAAGTGCAACTGATTAAATAATAACAAATTTCAATCTCCGCTTTGCATTAGAGGCACTTTGCCACTACAAACACAGATATTTCTGACGGCTTCTTGCCTTAACCTATTTAGGGAATTTTTTTTTTCTGTGTTTGTGTGTTTCCGTATTAATTTAATCACCGTAGTGGGAACATTCTTCGAATTAATTGTTTGTGCTTCCGATATAGTCAATTGTTATAAAGTTTTCACCACACTACATGCCGCGACGGTAACGACGACCAAGTGAGTGATTTATATTGAGAAGAATTCTTTTTCTTTTCAATCTTTTGACTTCGTTTAATTAAGTCAATTGCTTAAAGGAAAGTCTTAACAATGATATTCTTGTCTTTCTCAAAAAAAGGGAAAAGAAAATTTAATAAAAAAAAAAAATTCGCAAAAAATTGCGATTGTTGTTTATGGTAAAAAGGTGTTGATGACATAGAAGACACTCGTAAGTTGTTGAAATATGAAATAGAGGTAGATGTAGTTGTAGAAAATAGGTCTTAGTTCATAGTTATGTAGAACACAACAGAATAGCTCTATAAGTCGTAAAAGCAGCGAATTTTTACATGCTACTGCTCTGCTAAAAAATGATGCATTCGTCGGCAAAGACTATACTTTCAAGGTATACCTTTGATGACTTTTTGTGATGTTCATATTCTGTTTAAGTTTTGGTTTTTTATTATTACCTAATGTAAAAACCGAACAAAAAGCGCTGTTAATTTGTGGGTGTGAGCGTCATACGAATCTTTCTCGGTACATGAGGTGCTTTTTTGAATCTCCTCTAAAAGAATGGTAACATTCATACACAAATACACACACATACGGCACCCACGATTTTGATGCAATTTCGCATATTGCACATTTTAAACATAATTATTGAAAATATTATAATATTTACCAAAATCTTTAGAGCCGTTTTTGAGAAAACGAATTTAATTTAAATTTGATAAAATCGTTATATGAAAAAAAAAAATTATTTCAACTTAACATCATAAAAAAATAGTAAAATTTTGGAATTCCCTTTAATAGTTTTTAAGACATTGGCGGTTTTATAAATAACCGTTATTCAATTTTTTCCAAAAAAATCTGAGTATGCAGTATTTTTGGCTATCCCACGTATGTAAAAAAAAGACCGAAATCCTTGGCACCATCTTCGAGAAAATTGGTGATAAGTCACCAAAAAAATTGTATGGCAGGTACCGTTATTTAAAACGATAAAACAAAAAATAAAAAGATGCCCCGAGATGCAACCCCAAAAACCTTATATACGAACTTTGAAGCAAAGCGGTAGAAGCGTTTCGCCAAACGGCGACCGGACAGACAGACAGACGGACGGCATTGGCTGACCCACTTTTTTTGGACTTCTCTATAGTCCTAATATCATCCCTCATACTTAGTTTGAGTTCGAAATTTCCGCACGAGTGCAATAACTTTCACTTTAGTATACTAATGTATACGAGAAAGTTAAAAATATTGAAACTTTCTTTAAAATACCCATTTACAAGAAAGGGGCTTTCGCGAATTCATTTTTTAATTTTAATTTTTCTATTAAAAAAAACAAGCTTTTTAAATTGTTTTTGGTTTTTGAGGTTCAACATAGCAATTGGGAATCTCCTCAGGAAAGTAGTTTTTGTTCTACATATAAACAAGCTTTTTCCCTAAAACGGACTTAGTACAATTATCAAAAATGTATTCGAGTATTTCCATGACAATTGTTGTTAACTAACAGTTCCATTTTTCAAAATGCCCGTTTAGAGGAGTACATCATAGTTTAGCTCCACAAAGGGTTTTCGGAAAATATAACCTAATTACTTACTTTCTTAATCGTCTCCCAACTCGTAAAGAGTCACTGCCTAAGATACAGCTTTTAAAATTTCGAGGAACTTCCAGATGTTTCAATCAAATAATCTTTAAATGTATCTAGAGACATCAGGATTTGGTTACCCCTACCAATGTTATGCAATGATGCTATGGCATACCCTCACTGAAGGGTATCACAATTGTTCCATAACGACCTGAGTGCAGCGAGTACGAGACCACTTTGCTTCGCCGATACGCAAACCTTACCTAACCTTCCATTCTCTGCGATCCCACGTAGGATGATTTCAAATATCTTTGACTTAGTCCTTTAAACTTTAAACTTAGTCCTCGTTTCCAATCAAATGGAGGTAGGATTTTATGATGCTTTTTGTGTTAAAATTTTGAAATTAGTTGCCGATGGGCAAACAAATTACAAGATCCGTTTCCATACAGTCTGACGAAAGAGATTTTCCAAAAAGCAATATCCTGAAAAGCTTTTAGTTTAGTATTATTTTTGCATTTCAAGTTTATGTACATATTTTTATGTCGATAATTCTTAAATAAAACATCACTTATGAATGCTATCAAACGAAATGAGGTCATTACAAAAGCAACGATTTCAAATTCCATTACTTTTACCTGACTGAAATTCATTGCAATTGCAAGCAAAAGTGTACACCTACACAGAGGACCATCTGCCAATGCCAATTGCAGTGCATACAAGAAGTTCTCTATTTGAATAGTGTTTCAGTGTGTCAATAATATCAATCAAATAGAAAATGAAAACATTCCTTGACACACAGACACATATAAGTCGACTTTGTAGCCAGCAGCTACCAAAAGCAACCGCCACAACAGCCGATTCGACGAAGACGACGACGACGACAACGACAACGAAGACCAACAATCAAGAGTCAAAGAACCACAACACTACTGGCACAAGAGGCATAACATGTCAACAGACAAAACACGGATGTACACATCTTGCCAAAGTGGCTTACGCGACAAACCAAGTCCAAGTAAAACAAAACGACTTCAAGAACGACGACCAGTCTAAGCGCAGAGGAAAATCGCGTTTGAATTTCAATGAAAAGTGCGCGAAACGGCCAAAAATTAAATCATAGACGACTGTGCATCCTGTAGTAGCAAGCTAGAAAAGACGGTCGCACTCGAATCGCATAAAAAACAAAATCAACAGCACCAGCACACAATCCCAATCAGGTAAATCCAACTTTTGATAAAAAGTATCTCAAACAAATGGTGCCATACGCCGAACACCCTCCCCAATGCTATTCTATAGGCAGTGGCTTGCGGCTGCGGTTGCGGCTTTAGCCGTGGCTGCGCTGAATAGCCCATCCCGACAAGACGATCAAGTGAAGATCGCAATACCAGCGAGCTTGTGACCAAATGAAGCATGTTAACTATCCGCCGCCGCGCTCATCTCACACATCCGAAAGTAGCGACAGCCGAAGAGTACCCACATTTTCAATGGCAAAAGCATTTCTTTTTTCTTCTGACTTTTTGCTTTTTTGTTTTATTTTTTTATTCGTGCTATCTGCGGCAACTTTTCATTTGTTGTTACTGCCGGTTCGTCGTTTCAATCTTCTCTTATCGCGCGCTGCAGATGCGAAGTGTATCGCTTTGGAAAAGCAGGTGTATTTACCATTCTTTGGTTACCCACGGCACCGTGTAGACGCGCGTTTTGTACCATTTTATTGTGGAAGTTGTCACCAGAGACACTGCGTATATCAAATATCCGTCTTAAGTGAGAGCTTGTTTCTCTTCAAATGTTAGCAAGGTCCTTAGCTGCTTTACTGCATTACATTTACATTTAATTATTTTCGCGTTGGTGATAAAGTTTTCGTAGATTCGCGAATATTTTCTAATCCTTTTGTGCTTGTGATTCAAAAGGACGACATTGGTTTGTTTTCTCTTTGCAATTCGATTAAGTGGCGTGCGACGCGTTCTTGTGACCCACTTGGCATCACTGCGTAGATACACACACATTGAGTTTTCACTTAAGGAATTTAAGGAATATACATTTTCATCTTTAGTGTGTCAACATCTTCGTCGTTGATATATTCTAACTAGATACATTGATAGTAGAAGCAGTGAAGTGTTAATGTGCTAATCGATATTGATTGTGAGCTATTGCGATCGTCGATAGTGCTGTCGGATGCGCAATTGAAGTAAAATTAATAACAGCCAATCTCTGCGGAATTGGGTGGTGAACAAAACAGCAACTAAGAACCGGCACGAAGGACGACTGTGTGGAAATACATAATCTACTTGAAGTCAATTTTCAGAGGTAATTTTAAAAAGATAATGATGTCAGCTTATTGAGGCTGGTGGTTTAGTTTATTTTTCTGAGATTTTAGATCATGTACAAATGTGTACTACGACCTTTATAAATAGATTGACGCTGCATTAGCCCATTTATTGGAACTGTTCTAAAATCTTGATTAGGTTCAACTCTTAAAATTGCATTATTCTAGCTTAAGCAATGATAAAAATCTTTAAATGTCGATGCTCATTAATAGTAAGTTGAACTATTTTTTTTTATTTAAAATGTTCTCCTTATCTATGAGTACAAAGGATATATATGTTAAACATACATTGACGTGTTTGTAATATAAAGTCTTAACCTGAAAAAGTTCAGCTATTAACCACATTAAGAAGCGAGTCTTTGTTAGTTATTTCATTCAACTACTGATCAAAAGGATCTCTTGCAAGAGTTTGACAAAGGACTAAAAGTAAAACCTCTCAAGAGACGCTGTTAATTCTTTTCGGTTTGAAAAATACTTTAGTTAACTCTTGCAGTTTGCAATTTATATAAACATAATTCATTATTTCGTGCATTCAATTTGTCAAAACCGTTATCACAAATTTATGCATTTATATAATTTATGTATTCCTTATAAAGGGTTATTTACACATAATCTTTTTGGCAAAAGGTTATGTGCCAAATTGTAAACTTTTCGAGATGACGTAAATTTAATGATTAATGGTCTTTATGGCAACAGCTATCTTAATCATTGTTAACCTAACCTCAGTAGATAATTATTTGATTCAGTTTTTGGTTTAATATTGTATTAAAATTGTTTTTTGCAAATTTTACTTTTAACTTTTGTTAGCGGTTTTAATTAATGATAATGAAAGCGCAGTAGGTGGAGTAATAAAATGTTCTTATATCAGTAGTACCACTCGAAACGTCTTTAGAACTAAGGTTACTTATTTAATTTTTTTTATTAACATACGGATTCTTTAACTACATAAAGTTGAGTAACTTTATTAAAACGAAAATTTTCAGGAGGAATCCGACTGTCGGAAATATGCACGTCCTCATTACCGTTTTGTTTTATGGCAATTCATTTGACAACAGAATGCGAAGGTGTTTTTTTTTTAAATAATAAATGAAAGTGAACTATGTATATTCCCAATAATAATTGGAAATACTGAAAAATATAATCGCATCGATTTCCATCTTAATAAAAATTGCACTTATTATCTCACTAATCCCTCATACCTCAAACGCTATAATAAGTTGAGTATAGCACGCCGACCAGACGTTATATTTACATATTTTAATGCATTTATGAAAGATTACAATTTAATTGTTTGATAGGAACATTTAAAATAAAGTCTTTGCCTCAAGCAACATATAATTAGATAATCAATTAAAACTTCTTATTCGGTAGCTAGCAATATGCCATTATTATCTGTGACAAAATCCATTTAAATGAGACTCACACTTTTTGTCCATTAAAATATGACTGATCTTAGTTTACCCTACTATTTTGATCTGTTTTTTAGTTGGTCGTTGCAGTGGCTTAGTGGTTGATTGGTTGAGTGCGTTGGACTACTAAGCGAGAGATCGCCGGTTCTAGTCCGACCTATACCGTTTGTTGTGAACATCTGACAACCATCCAAGAGTAAGAACTGTCATGAGAACTTTTCAAAAATAAATTGCCATTCGGAATTGGCATTAGGTCCCTTTCATTCGTGCACAAAAATATATATAACAAAAATATATATATATATAAAAAAAATATATATATATAACAAAAATTGTTATCTACAAGTTATAATAGCATTAAACAGACATAGAAAAATTACAGCACAAATTTAATCGTAAACAAAAAGAAGAAAAGGAATGTCAAAAATGTCCGAAACTCACATTATTATAGTATAATATATAATGTAAAGTTTAGCGATTCGCAATTTAGAGAAAATCGCATTATCGGTAATTCACAACATTTTTTATTTGTTTTTTATTTTTCGTTGGTTTTGTTGAATGGTAGCTAGTTTGCAAGTTAATTTCTTTTCCATTTATTTATTTCATCAGCAGTGTTAAAAGTCCAATTACAGTTAAATGGTATAAAAGAAGTAAACAAATACTAACAAACCTTGTAATGAATCTTTGATATATTTGACGATTTTCAAGTGTAAGAATTGGTAAAATCATTCGATTTTTTTTTTTAAAACCTATCGTTAAGTTAACTTTGAACTTTGACAATGTAGTCCATATTGTCTTTAAAGGTTAGGCAAGAGTAAAGAATAATATTTAAATCTTTTTTCGAGTCCACTCTGTCTAGTACTGGTATCCTTTTGAAATATTACATGAAAGATTGATAACAAAAATCAACTGCAGCGTTCATACCACCTTGTAGTAAGGACTTACAAACTCAATTCGTATGGGCTGTACCAAGAGGTGGATGTAGTAGCGAATCTTCGAATTCCAGTTAAAAAAACGCGGATTCCAGAACAATTTATCTTGATACCTGAAAGCAGCCCGCCCGGGACCGTAGAGGATTGAAGGCTGCTGTATCGCAGACAGAGATTCTTCATGGGTCCCCCGTTTAATAGTAGAAAAAAGAGGGGGCCACGATGACCACCCCTAAAAATGAAAAATAATTATCAATCTTCACTAATTAAATGATTACCTATTTCTGATGAGTTAGGACTCCAATCCCTTAAGTAGATTAAAGTGAAATCCCAAGCCAGATAACTACTTTGGTTATCCATGCCATGACAAACTTTGTCGAAAGATTTTGTAAAATCGGTAAATGTCAACAGAATTAAATTTGTTTACAATAACATTTTTAAAACGCGGTTAATTAGTTAGTTGTCTTCATTTTGAACGGATATAAAGTGATTTTATTGCATAATATAATTTATATAAATCAATAGTCAAGCTTCCATAAAATAATATTGCTTCTTTTCTCCTTGCACATCCATTATATTTGTTTTAATGTTAGCGGTTATGTATAAAGAACATAATCATAAAAAACCTTTACATCTACAGGCCAAGGCTTTTGTATGAACCAGATGCAATTTTATATCCATTTTAATGGCAGCAATACAACTAGTAGTTTCACTTGTACACGAGCGATTCCTCATTCGAGAATATTTAATTCTGTGCTGGAAAGTATCGGCCATTCTTAAATTGTATTTGATTGCATTGTTCCATCTTTTATGTTCTTTAAGTAGTTGCTTAAGATAGATATTCCTCTTCCATAACATTCAGTCTGAAATTACTTTCGTATCCATTTGTATTCAGTAATCCATTGCTTATAGCAATGTTCACACTTAATGGCCAAATAAAATTCAGCTATTGAAACTTTTTTAACTTGGTTCGGTACTTCTCGAACATACGGTTGAATTTTTCAATACTTTCAAATTGATAATAAAAAATGTTATTAAAATAAATTGTAATTTTTTTCCATTTTTCGTAAAAATGTTAGTAAGTTTTAAATTATTTTTCAATATCGTTTGTCTTTTCTTGCACGCGAATATACCTACGTTTGCACAAAAAAATTAAATTGGTAAATGTAAAAATACTACATGAATAGTTGATCTTACTAATGTTAGTGATTTTGTAGGTGGGTGAATAAAACAAGAACAAACCTATGATTGCTGGGGAACATATGGCATATTGTGAATACCTGTTTTATATTGCAAAAATGTAAAACATGTATTTAGAGGCACTGGGGTATCGTGATTTTGATTTTTACTCCAGAATCGTAAAGGGCCAACTTTAAAAGACTTTGGTGAGCTTAAGCTATATTGTGTCCTTTTGGGTACCTTCCTCGAACAAAACCCACTTGAAGCAACTACTGTAAACAAATCTGAGAAGGTCTTTAAGCTCGATTTTGCTTACAATCTTGAGCTCATCATAGAAGTATCTGCCGAGGGCCATAAACCTGATGCTATTTAGGCCCGGACATTCGCATAACAAGTGACGAACAGGTTCAATTTCTTCAACGTACCTGCAGCTTCTGCAAAAGTCGATGTGTGTTATGCCCAGTCGTTCCGTATTTAGACCCACAGCGCAGTGCCCCATGAGGACTTCCGTTAATACTCGGATGTCCTTACGGTTAAGCCCGATCAAGATCTCTTGTTTTTTTAATTGTGTCCAGCTACGAACCATCCGGGGAAGAATCTAATAAATGGAGCAGAGGTGATTTAGTAAAGTGGTGGGGATTATGATCTTTATAATCATGACCTCGTCTTTTTAAAAGAAGCATAGAAGTTGGTTAAAAGAATTGATATGAAAACAGATGATGTAATTTTTTTTTTTTGTGCAGATTGTGACTGTAAAAGAAAATTTGCCGTAGAATGGTTTTTGTGGCAGTTCTAAGAAAACGGTTCCGGATCTTAAATTGATCCGAAGTCGTTTGTTTACATGTTTTTATGACTGAACGGTACCAATGTTGCTGCTATATCCAGCTTTTACAACCAAATTAGGTATTAGTTAAGAGCTTAAATTGACAGAAATTGTATTAGTGTACACTCCACTACATAGGAGATCTTCCTTTGGTGCAATTGTTATACCTTGGCAGAATATGTAGAATAGAATTCGTAGTCATCGTTGGCTTCATTCGGGTTTTATTTATTAAGAAGACTTATTTTTCTTAAGTGGGCTTCAAAATGTGCATGGTAATAAGTTCTAATTGTTTCTGGTAAAGAGAGAGCGCGAAATTGATTAGCATGTAGCAAAAAAAATGCTTACCAATTATCATAGTCTTCTACAAAGTTCATCTTTAGTTTCATTAATTTTTACGGACAAAAAGTTTAAATTTTCTTAGCATTATTAAAATGTGAAGGTACGATGCTTGTACACGTAGAGTCGACCTTTTCAACAAACAAACAATTCAATACATATTTTTTACCAACGCAATTTTTTCCAGTAATAGTAATGCACTCGCTGGAACTGATAAATAAACAACCACGTTTTATTAGTTGATTCATTAAAACTTTTAATAGAGTTCATTAAAATCGCTGATCCATTACAAATCTCATTTTAACAATGTTATGACCATAAGCTTAGGTATCACTAATGAGCGAGATAGTTTATATTATGATTTTTATTTAAACTGCATTCCAATAAAAAATTGGAATGAAAGCGTCTACGCGTGCCACATTAAAATATAAAAAAAAGTGAAAGCCTAAACAAAAGTTATTGGACAATTCGATTTTTAAATAAAAGCTACGTTTTGTATTTACGTCTAATTGAATTAATGTCTTCAATAAGCGTGCATGACCCTCAGATAAATGCCGCGTGCAGAAGTATAATGGTGATACAGATTTTAAAAATTTAAAGAGGGGAATTGAAGATTGTATAGCGCTTTTGTTTTAAAATCTACGTGAGTACCAGCTTTCGCGACAATCCTATCTAATAAGCTGATTTAAAAAAGTAGAGTTTCCTATACTTCATTCTGCATCAAAAAACGGGTTTTATCGTTACGTTTGAACGTAAGATGCCGCATGTATCAATCAAAATGCCATCACACAGGATGTTATTTGAATAGCGAGTAAAATCTTAAAAACAAGTTCTTCTTTATATCTTAAAATTCAAATCGAATATATTCAATAAGTCCGTGGGTAACTTATATTTCGGTCAATATGAGGAATTTCCTTATCATCCCATTAACAAAAAGTAAAAGTCTATAAAACAGTAAAGATAAAATCAAAATGAAAATTAATTTATTCATACCTTTTCCGGTTGTTTATTTTTCGATGAAACTGGTTATGTTCTAAATCAGAGGTCAAATTGATGTGTGAATATATTAGCTACATTTTTCTTTCCATAAACATGCATATGTATCCATATGAATTGTGTGAGAGTCAATCATTTTCTTAAAAATATTAAATATATTTTTGCACATGTGTCTCTTTTATACTTTACAACAATAAAGCACACTTAGTATAGAAATATCGATTGTCATTGTTTCTAATATGAATCGATGAATAAGCAACATATCGTTTAGGTGACCTACTTTTGTAATCTGCATTTGATTTTTTTTCAATTTGAACAAATTTACATTTGAAAGAGCTAAACACTGTCATATATTATTGATTTGCTGTTCTTTCAAAAACAAACAATTTATTCTATTTTCTGAATAATAATTTGCATTAAGGAAAAACCACTACAATCGATTTTTGAAATAAAATATATTTACAGGGTGTTTCCAAATCCGTTGGCAATACTTTAGAAAATAATTCTTGGGTATACTCCAGGAAAATAATACCAAATAACTTCGTTAAAAGTTGAATCAGAAATATTATATAGGGCTGTGTGTATAATTTTGCGATGATTTTACAAAATTTAGGGTTCTACTTTCAATTCGTGG
Source organism: Ferdinandea cuprea (assembly GCA_963576555.1). Classification (NCBI taxonomy): domain Eukaryota; kingdom Metazoa; phylum Arthropoda; class Insecta; order Diptera; family Syrphidae; genus Ferdinandea; species Ferdinandea cuprea. Next base: position 146,752,482 of record OY754958.1, on the reverse strand, counting down.
TTTTCCAGTTATCATAAAATCTATCAGTTTCTTCGCAAACATATGGTTGCAATGGCTAAATTTGATCACTAAGCGAGGTGAAGCGATTCTATCAAGGCGTATGAGTCTTAAGCTGTCTTAATGCTTCGTTTTTTGACATCGTGCTTAATGCCCGCCAATGTTCGTCGTAGACCCCGACAAGCTACATGAATATCTAATACTCATCAAACGTGGTGCGGATTTAGCAATGCCCGTCAGTTATTGGCTTCGGTTAAGTTAAGTCAAGTTATTGGGCTGGCGAAGAGCAAACCCTACTTCGCTTCACTTAGGTCCTTGTGAACCCATTGTTATTCCATTCGGTAAAAAATATTCGATATCATGTCCCACTTTGACGTCTTCCCTTTTCATGGTCACATATTTTGAAGCCAGCCTTTAAAATCTGTTAAAATTAGAAATAAAGACACCAGGAAGTTCTTTACAGAGTATATAGACTCGGGTGCTGACAGAGGAAGTGACAAGGGTATATTGATCATTGAGCGAGACGAAGACCTTGCAAGGAATGTGAGTATGACAGAGCATATCTATCTTAATTGGTTTAAGCCATCTCTGCGAATTGCAAATCGCTTCCAACCCTTCTGCTGGAGTCATTCTTGTTGTTCAAGTTATCCCTACACATTTCGTTTAACTTTTTTACCAACACCCACAATATATCTTTACATACTAAACTTTATAATTGTCATTGTGTGACTTTCTACCAGTATATATGTACCGAGCTGTTTTGCCGAGGCTATGTTTTTGTATTCGACTCTTTTCTCATTTTTATAAAAAATCGTCTGTCTGTAACTCTAAATCAAATCTATTTTTTTGGTGATAAAAGTAACCTTAGCTTATCATATAATTCTTCTTCCATTATAAAATTAAATTCGGTTAAGCTCACAATTTAAGAGGACCCTATGTACCGTTGCCTTCCATCCATAGAACATTTTAACCTCAAAAAGTAGGCGTCTTTAAAAAATTTATATGGCAAACTCGCGAAGAAGTTCGGTGTTTATGCATTTTGTTATGGTTCTAAGCGTTTATCTCTTTAACTACAGTTTTTAAACGGTTTTTTCTACATTGTGGGCGTGGCAGGTGGGTATTTTAAAAAAATATTAACACTTTACCATTTCGGGACTCTAGGGAATTCCAAATTTTAGCATCCTAGCTTAAATTTAAAGGCCTCAAAAGTTGATACGGATGGACGGTCATTGTTTAATCCTCTTAGGTTTTCATTCTGATCATAAATTCGTCTACGACGAATATAAGTCTAACAAAATAGACCTTGTTATTTATAGTAATAAGCATCAGACTAAATGCTGGCATATATGAGCAGTAGTTTTTCTGTCAAATGTGGCCAATTATGTAATTCCCTGGCATGCAGTTACATCGCTACTTAGTCAGCGAGTTATTCAGGGCATACTTTTTAATATTTTCAATGTATTCTACCAATGTTATTACTATCAATATTGTCGGCTAATGCCAGCAATTGAAAATTCTTTTATCAGAATGTACTTTGGTTGTTGACCTGTGAGTTTTGAAAAATTCTTACAAGTATGAAAGGTCTCGGTTAGTATGTTACCGACTTTGTTGATGAGGCTCGTCAAACTACATAGTTGGGCAGTGATGTCAAAACTAGACATGACTCTGTATATCTAGTCTCTTTAGTTGCTGTCATATGCGGCTTTAAAATTGGTAAAGAGGTGGAGGGTATCGATCTGGATACAAAGACAATGCAGAAATTGCAATAGGGCGATATTATGCTGTACTTAATATGCTAAGTTTCATATTGCGCTTATCGCATCTAATTAATTTTAACAATAATAAAAAAGGTGTGATATAAAAAAATATAGTATATATAACTATAGTTTTTTGCTTGGAGCACATGTATCTGTGGCTTATTATATTAAGTAATAGCGCACAAACGTTGTTAGAAATAAATATTTAATTTTTTCCAATTCTTTTATGGTTTCTTAACAACGTGCTATAAATCTCCACACCTGCTGTGATTAGCTCACACATTTTTACAAAGACTAAATAAACATATTCATAATATATATTCCATCATACAATTTGCGTTGAACCCTATTAGTTCTATTGACATATAAACAAATTGCAATCGTCGAATCTCTGAAAGCAAATTTCTCATCTTTCCTCAATTTTTATGAAACAAGACAACGTATAAACATATACTCGTTAAAAGGTTCGCATTTATGAATGAATCCGAACGATTAAGCAAAAGGAAATCAAGTTTCATTCATCAATAGAAACCACGAACACAACACCATCACCAACACCAATGCAAAGAGTTCAACGATATTAATTAAGACCCTCACATTTAGATTATAATTGAATTTCAACTACACATGTCCGCCTCAGGACAAAAGATACATTTATAAATATACAAGAAGAGAAAAAAAAGGAGAAAAAGAACCCAACCTAGCATATACTCATCTCGAGGCATTTCACGACACGACCAGTTATTAGAGGTGATTATTAGTAGGTGGGGCACATCCAACACCAACGTGTCACGTTACAGCACTAAGTAGAATCGTTAAAGTGAAACCAAAAATCGTCGTTAGATGCGCAAAGAGGTGAAAGATGCAACCACGGATTCCGATACCACTATGCGTGGTATATTGGTATTTGATTGATTAAAATTTAAAGATTTCTCTGCGTCGTCGTCAATGCCTTACAACGTGTTTGGGCATAATGCACGATGAAAAATGAAAGCTCTTTACATATTTTGGTCAGTAGAATATTTTCCATAACTTGAACAAATATTTTCCCAACAATGATTTGTACTTTAAATTTGTCTCAGATGGGATGGCACTCGATTTCTCCAGAGATCTATTGATAATTACCTTCGATTTGTTATTACAATACCAGCGAACAATTATATACAAGTAGCTCACTAGTGTGCGTGGCCAGAAGTTCTTTACTTCTTGTACCATTACTATAGTTTATTTGTGTTGGCTAATTGCAATTACCTTTTTGATAAAAAAAAGCGTCTGCGGTTTGTTTGTATATCTTATTATCCACCTAAGATAAGAAGGTTCAATAGAATTTTTGAAATTCTTCAGACATGTTAAAATTAACTTTCACTTTATTTATTATTATTATTTTTTTTTTTCCACTTACAGACATCCCTGATCAAACGAGAATATGAGAAAGATGCGAATTAAGAAGATTTGGCTGACAATTGCGATTTTTCTTTCACTTCAGGTAAGTGGGCTTAGAGTGTTGGATGTGATTTAATATTTACGTGTACTGGTACACGTAATAGGAATCTTCGATTTCTTTTCTTCATTATTTGTTCCCACATATCAGTGACCATTTATGAGACACATACATACTTAAGTTATTAATTTACATGTATCTTCATCAAATGAAAGTATTGTATCCCCGAGGATTTAATTTACTAAACAAGGTAGGTATTTATTTTGCCGATGATGAAAGTCAATTGAGTGGTTAAAAAAGTAGTGTGTAGGTAACTAACTGATTGTTAATGTTATACAGTGTCAGGCAAACATTTTTTTTTGTACTTGAAGAATTCTTACGGACATGAAGATGATTGGTATATTTTTGTATTGAAATTGTATTTATTCAGCTCAGCATTTAGTACTTCAGTCAGAAAATTTACATTATATAGACTAATCGTGAGTTGTTACGTTTCACCCATATGATCAAATATGTATACATAAACTAGCTGAATGCCGGCCTAACCCGTGTTAATGGAAATTAGTTTTGATATCCAACTTAATATTAACGGCTTACTTTATTATATTCGGATTGAAGTGCAAAATCTCTTGTTTTGCATAGAACATATAAATATTGCATGGGAAACTATATTTTAGTCGATAGGTTTATATCGAAATTAGCTCAGTTGAGAACTACGAAATTGGTCGTTCCCAATATACTATGTCGTTATAAGAGATTTTGGCTGAATTCAAAATTTAATTTAAAATTTTATTTGGCAGTGGTTTAAACAATAGTAAAACCTTTTCAAAATCTGCACTACATTTTGCAATTTATGTATGGAAATGATTTGAGCAAATGAAAACCAACATAAGTAAACCCAACTGTTACTCTATTGTAACAGTAACATTTTCAGCGCAACAAAATTCAACATTAAACATAAATATATATTTTTTTGTTCTCACTGAATCTTCAACATTTCAAATGATTTCAAATTACATTATAGATAGGATCTAAAACGAAACATTTCGAAATGTTGAACATTTGGCATGAAAATCCGTCATATTTTTAGCTCTAACTTACTAACTTACTATTAAATGTATTCATTCAACACAGTATAATTTATATAGTTCCTTATATTATATTGCATATACTCTTCTCCCTCGTTGAACAAAAAAATTAATTTTGATTAATGGGAGAATTACTCATACCAACAAATTTAAAATTAATTCTCCTTATTTGTGTAGAGAGAACGCTAATCGTCGATAAACAAAACTTAGAAGAATAATGTTACTAATTGGTTCGTATTTGATATGATAAAAAGTAATTCTCTTTAACTAACCTTAATTTATTCGTTTGGCTTGATTTTCCTCTCGAATATTGTAACTATTGACTTGTAACGTAACACAAATCTCTTTGCAAAATAATTCACAACGAATTTGACAAACTGATTTCCCACTAATTTCCAATATTTATCTTTTATATATCTCCAACCTATTACAAAATGTCGCACTTCCGCACTGTACAAAAAAAATCAAAAATCTCGTGCCGCTTTTCAAACGCCTTTAATCATGCTACATTTATCCACGATGCTTTATTATTTACGGTTGGAGTACTGAATTGTCTATCAAATCTTATACACTCCAATCTAGATGGCGCTATATTCTTTGTATAATTTCTATTTATGTTATAACTATTATGATTCTTCCAGGCTTTTGAAGTATATCAAGTTTAGAGTTTGGTTCAGCAGTGAGCACTTCCTGTAGCCTAGATAGGCTTTTTTTTACAAAATTAAATAAAATCGATTTTTCCAAAAACGGCTACAACGATTTAGGCCATTTTTGTTTTGTATAAAAAATTCATTGTCATAAATCCAAAAAGCAACTCATCGCCGAAAAATTTGGAAAAGAAAAAGGGCGGTAATATTCAACGGCAATTGAGTTCAAAATAATTGTCTGCTATCGTAACGCTCAATATATTCTTGTATAGGGTGATTTTTTAAGAGGTTTAGAACTTTTTTTAAAAAAAAAAACACAAAAAATTCGAAAAAATGAATGAAATATTTATTTGAATCGATAGTTTGAACCTTGCAATTTAATGTTTAAAGATAATTTCATGCAAATGTTGACCGCGGCTGCGTCTCAGGTAGCCCATCCGCTGAGTCCAATTTTGGCATACTCTTTCACACATATCGGCCGGTATCTCACGAATGAATGCATGGATGTTGGCTTCCAGTGCGTCAATCGAAGCGGGCTTGTCCCTATACACATTAGCCTTGGCATACCCCCACAAAAAATAATCTAATGGTGTCAAATCGCACGATCTAGGCGGCCAATTGACCGGCCCGAAACGTGAAATTAACTGTTCACCAAACTCGCCTCGCAATTGCGCCATTGTTTCGCGTGCTGTGTGGCATGTGGCACCGTCTTGTTGAAACCACATATCATGCAAGTCAAGAACTTCCATTTCGGGCAAAAAAAAGTTTGTTATCATCGCTCGGTAGCGTTCACCATTGACAGTAACGCTGCGATTCGCATCATCTTTGAAGAAATATGGCCCAATAATGCCGCCGGCCCATAAACCGCACCAAACAGTGGCTTTTTCGGGATGCATTGGTAGCTGTTGCAATGCTTCTGGCTGATCTTCACTCCAAATGCGGCAATTATGCTTATTTACGTACCCATTCAACCAAAAATGAGCCTCATCGCTGAACACAATTTTTCGATAAAAAAGCGGATCCTCAGCCAGCTTTCCAAGAGCCCATTCACCAAAAATTCGGCGTTGTGGTAGGTCGGCTGGCTTTAGTTCTTGCACCAGCTGTATCTTAATAGACTTTACGCCCAAATCCTTCCGCAAAATTTTCCACGTAGTGCTGTAACAAAGGCCTAACTGCTGGGAACGGCGCCGAATCGACATTTCGCGGTCTTCTGTCACACTAGCTGATACGGCCGCAATATTTTCTTCAATACGCACAGTACGTAAACGTGTTGGTGGTTTAATGTCCAACAAAGTAAATTTGGTGCGAAATTTGGTCACAATCTTCCGAATAGACTGCTCAGAAGGTCGAGAATGCCGATCATAAAATGGAAGCAGCGCGCGATGAACATTTCGAACCGAGCACGAATTTTGATAGTAAAATTCAATAATTTGCAAGCGTTGTTCATTTATAAGACGATCCATGGTTAAATTGCAAACCAAACTGAAGCTGTTTGACAGTGACACAAGGTACTAAACACACGTCAGCTGTCAAAACCAGTGTTGCCAAAACCAAACCAGCTAAAAAATCACCCTTTATAAGAGTTGCGGTAATACCTAATACTTAACAAAACAGAGACATCGGATTGTCTATGTCTTTACAAAATATCGCAAAATTATGAGCATAATAATAGGGACCCAGGAGAATATAATGAACTAAAGGTCATCCAATGTCCAATCTCAGGACAAATTATTAATAAAATGTTACGTATACGACCTGCTGACCAATTCTTTCCTAATGTATAAATTAAATTCTAAACTATGTACTTGCAATTTCAAGAATTATTTAGAAAATTCACACAAGTTCATATTACTTTGACGTAGACATAAACAATACTATCTACAAAATACTTTCATTTTTAGATTTTGTTTTCTGACCTTGAAATTTTTTTTAGATGCTTCGTGTATAATGGCACTCCATAAATCAAATTGTTCTCTTTTCTTGTTATTTGTTTTTATTAACAATATTCATACGAATTTTCATAGGACTTTCATCTGAAACTTTTTGTGGTATTTTTATGGTTTTATTGTTTTTCTTAGCAACAACTTACTGATTTTACGATTTTCCTAATTAGCTCAATTTCACCTCTAGAATATGAGATGTTGTGAAATAACCAATTGTCTTAAAAATTCAAAGCTGTCATAAATTTCCTGCTGTTTGATCGTTAAAAAAGTTCAAAGAGAGATTTCAAAAAGGTAAAACTCAATCTAAAAAAATAATTTCATACATTTTATAATAGATACACCTCCATCTGTGCTTTAAGAGCTTTAGTTCAGAATCACTTTAAACATTTTGTAGGTAAAACCAACTTCCGCTAGTCTAAGGTGGAAAACTCTTTCATAACAATCGAGTTTTAAAAAAAGTCTGGTATTCGATTGTACCCCATTTCATTTAACTCAGAGGACAACTGCAAATCAGCTATGCCGGCGTTTAATGTTGGAGTCACCCGACTATGTCTTTACGAGAGTATCCTTTGAGCTAGGCTTTACGTTCTGTATGAACCGTTTACGCGTAATGTTTATTTATTTTTACATGAGCAGTCTACATAAGCCTTGATTATTGGCCGATGCAGTCAGCTATCTTACTAAACCTATTAATAATTCAAAGACACTTCCATAGAGGAAATTACGGCCAGTATAGCCATTACGGGTGCACTGCGAACCACCCAAAAGTCAGCTTTGGAAAGACATCTGCATCTTACACTGCTCGATCTGCCTCTGATACAGCTAAGAGCTTTCGCACAATGCTTAAAACATTATGCAGTCAGAACCGTGTGAGACTGTGCTGGGTGCCAGGACACTGCGGTATTGAGGGAAATGAGCATTCGGATGAAATAGGAGGGCTACTTGTTGATAGTGAGGTTGCTGTCATCAAACCTCCCCTCTGCACAATAAAGGGCATGGTTGACAAAAAAACCGTCAGGTCTGCCAATCTAAGGTGGAAAAGCCTTGTGGGACAGAGGGTACCTCTATGGCTCTATGGCCAATTTTCGATATTAAAAGATCTATAAAGTTAATAAAACTGAGCAGGGTTAAGCTTAGAACATTAACAGGAATTCTGACACTGTCTCGATACATGCAAAGAGATTTGGATTAGCGGATCCACATATCTGCAAATACTGCGGAGATCACGAGGACATAACACATATACTTTGTGAACGTGAGGCAATAACGAGCAGTCGAAGAACATTTTTGGGGAAATACTTCTTTGAAAACTTAGAGAAAATAGATGCCAGGCACTTTAAGGGCCTTTTAGGTCTCTGCAGGGAAATTTGTTGCTTTACAAGGGAAATTGTTTACGTTTTTCTGCCTTTTGAATTTTGAATTCAGATATGAGCCTGTTATGGTGCCTAGTGTTGTGTGGCGGATTTCGTTTTCACCACACCCCTGTTTAACCTTATCTAACCTAACCTATATTAGAACATACATAATAGAAATATTTTCATAGACTGTAAAGATAAAAGACTATGGCTAAGTGTTCGCCTTTCGGACCTAACGGTACGATTGGATGGGGTAACAATAATAATAAGTTCTAATAAATCAATCGCGCTCATCACAGCAGCTCCCCATAATTATTTTATTTATTTAATATAAACTTACCTGAGCTGAGCATACCATAATTTTCTGAAATAATATCCATATTTATCTGAATAAGCAATGAACACAAAGTGAAAGTGAAATAAAACGTTCTGCAAGAATTTTTGAAATAAAATAATGATCAGCAATAAATTGTTTTGTGGGCGAAATATTCAAATTTAATTGGCACTCTACACATTTTTGGATACTCCTCCAGTTATCAACATCAAATACAGAACAATACTTATGAAGCGGATATATTATTGTGTAGAGGTCCAAAAACGATTGTAATTGTATACCAATTACTGAAAAGGAGCTCTCCGTGCACATCATAAATACTGCAACATCCATGGGCCACCAGTCACAATAAAACGTGCATCAATATGGCAAGCGAAAACCATCGGAATCTCACTATAGTCCTACAATTTCAAATAAATCATATCCCATAGTCAATTTATCCATCGACAACACAGACTCAGACACAATCAATGAGATTATCAATGAAACAGAGTCTCAGATCATCATCCACCCAGTACGAACCATCGCGAGCCGGCCGCAGTGAAGCGAAATTCACGGATACATCGGGTATACCAAGCACGATCCCAAGAGAAATAATCCGCGATGCTATTCTGTTGAATCGAAAAAGAAAACTCATTCCACAACTCTGTGACGTAGAGCACGCCTGACCCATTTACCTAGAGAGACAGGTTAGCAATGACCCTATTTGTTGTACTCACACGGCATCCACTATTTAGTGCTATGCGAATTCTGATGGCAGTCTTCCAACATTATTGAGAGAATTGTCACACATTTGACGGTTTTGGATTTAGCAGTAAATGTGTTGAGGCTGGCTGAGGTGCTTGAGCAGTTTCGCTTGAGAGCAGAATTGAAGCTTGTACCGATGTGATACAAAGTTTCAATGAACTTGGAAGCGAAAATGCTGCAAAGAGAATGTGAGTAGAAAAAAAAGGTGAGGAGAATAAGAAAAAAATCCACTTTAGATGCAGATAGTGCATCTATTTCACATCGTTGTCGTTGAGATACCAATAGACTGTTGTGAATGACAAATGAAGGCGACCTGCTCGTATTCAAATGAAACGCGCTGTTTACATGTTTATTAGATGCCGGCAACGTCATAATATGTCTTGAAGGAAATACTTTCTAATCGCGCTTATATGAACAGGCTCCACAGACAGCTGCGAAGGCCCGAGAAAGAAATTAACGGAAGTTGGCTTAGTTTTAAAGTAGTTACAAAAGAGTATGTGTGAAATAAATTTTGCTAACCCTAATAGCTTGTCAAAACAAATCGTCTGAATAGAATCAGGTAAATTGAAAACTTGACTATCTGTGGATTACGAGACGAATTAAACTGAATCACAATTCAAAAGTTATTAATTTATGTTTTACTGCATACTCACTTATCAAAGTATCTGTAAAATAAAATGTGTCTGCAAAAATTGTGCAGTTGTTTATACCCTATCCTAAGGGTATATTAATTTTGACACATAGTTTGTAACACCCCTTAATATTCGCCGTAGACCCATAAAAGTATATATATTTATGATCAGGACCAAATCCTAAGACTATCTAGCAATGTCCGTCCGTCCGTCCGTCCGTCCGTCCGTCCGTCCGTACGCAATTTTTAGGCCTTTAAAATTAAGCTAGGAAGCTGAAATTTGGACCACATATTCCCTAGGGCTCCGAAATGGTTAAGTGTAAAATTTTTTTGAATACGCCCACTGCCACGCCCACAATTTAGAAAAAACCGTTTTAAAGCTAAAGTTAGAGAGATAGAGTGTTACGACCCTCACAAGATATGTAGGCAATGCCCTCCTTTATAAGTTTGTCATATAAAGTTTTTTGCCACGCCTACTTTTTGTGGGCGTTTTTCACTAAAATGCTGTTTTCTTCGATAATTTTCATAGAAACCGAAAAAAAATGTTTAACAAGATATTTAGCCAATATTTTTTCCAATATATCGCCCATACAAAGTTTTTGGCCATGCCCACTTTTTGGGGGCGTTTTTTCAAAAAATGTTTTTTTTTGTTTCTAAATTTTATAGAATGAAATAAAATGCTATCCATCATCTTCTTAAGGTTTTTTTTTGGGGCATATATCGATAGGGATAGGGTATCATACTGTTCGCTCCAAGCGGACTGTAGCCTTTATTTATGTTTTTTATTTATTTCAAGCCTATGGAAATCTATAATTTTATACCGCTGCCGAAAGGAAATTATTTTTAATAGGTCTTTAAGTTTCGACCAAAGCGGTCTCTTTAGTGCTGTAAAGTATTCAAATTGAAATACGTACTTTTTTAAAAGGCTACAACCTAAGAAACATTGAATACATAAACTCTTATGTAGCCATATTCTTATAACAAACTTTTTTGTTCATAAGTTTTTGGAGAACCCTACGTATCTTATGATAATAACGAAAACCTGTGTCAAAAATTAATGCAATACATATTATAAATATATCGAACGATGATCACTCTCATTTTTAATTGCGGATAAATATGCGATATTCGTAATCCATTGATTCAAAACATCATTTAAAATCCTTGGTGCATTTTTGTGTAACATCATCAGGGCCTAGCCGAAAGACCGCAAGACCTATTGCCTTTATGTTGTAATATTTTGCTTATTTATTATCGTTTTTATGATCTCGGTATGGCAACACAACAACCGAGGAACTTTGAGTTGATGCTTATAGCTTTATTCCATACTTGCTTTCCGGCAAAATTCATACACGTACTTGTAACCAACGACTTGTAAGATCTTTGACGTCAGGAACTACTAATTATGCGTTTAAATGAAAGGATTTAAAAATATTAATTAAATTAAAGGATGCAATTATGTGAAGTCTCGCAAATATTGCGAGGTTCCATTTCATTGCCGTCTTGCCGCTTACAATGAAATGGAACCTCAACATGGAAACGAATCACCAGAAAATAACTGCCGGGATATGAAACTCATTCTGGTTAGAGAACATGTAAGTCCATACTGATAACTAGCTGTCAAAATATTTTTAATATCGCAGTACCAATGAGAGTTTTGTTTATTATGATAAAATATGTTTCCGTTGTTTTTTTTTTTAGATTACGAAGATTAACTTTCGCATTTTAATGTTTTTCCGGACAAAATAATACGTTCTTAATACTTTCTGACAAAAATAATACATAATCTATCGAAAAAATCGTGTAAATTCTGCCGAAATAGAATTCTATAAATTTATTATTCCACTTTTACATACATTTTTCAAAAATAAAACACACGAAATTATGTCAAAGTTGTTTTATATCGAACACTAAATGGTTTACCAAACGCTGTTCTGCCCTTTTCTGGAGGTGCCGTATTTAATTACATTACGTGTCTTGCTTTTGGTTAAAATAAATAAAATATATGGAGTGGATCTGCCTATAATTGTTAAAGAAGGATGTACCAAAATGGTCTCATTTATGTTGTAAATAAATAAACAACCACAGCATTACCTATCGGTTACAGACTTTGGAATTTAATTTTTGGCCACTAAACCCTCATACATACATATGTGGGTTTAGTGGCCGTTCCGATCCCGTCACTCATATCTATGAAATAATGTTTTGCAAAATAAATATATCGCGTGAATATGATCGAGGAAGTCGTTCAGCAATTACACGGTTTTTGTGTTCAACGCCACCTATTGGAAAATTTAAAAATAAATTTTGGGTCTTTGAACAATTTTTTTTTCTGTGGTTAACCGCCGATAGCAAAACATCAAAGACCTTTGGTTCCTTTGATATGAACCAAATCAGAAAGCTTTTCGGGGTAACCTGGTTAGCCGTAATCATGATTTTAAGGCTTTGTACTGGTCAGTCTATGCTTCAAGACACGAGATTATGCCGTTTATCGAATTATCGAATTATGAAGGAAACCGTTCAATAAATTTATTGTTTCGTTTGCCGGATGGCTCGTGAAATCCTGCTGCAACCACGGCTGAATTCCTAAATCCAATACCAATCTAGTACTGCAACGTCAAGAGTTTCTTAAGGCAACATTTATGTATAACGTTTCAAATCGCAGTGTAAATGTATGTACAGGGCAAAAAAAGCAACTTTTGCATAATAAACAAAGCTGTTCCGATGACATTCGGGTTGGTTAATTATTATTTATGTATTTCAAATTATTTAAATTATTATTTATTAATGTGTTTTAAAGTATACTAATAATCTTTTGAATAATTTTGTAGATGTGTATTTAAATAAAAAATTTACACAACATCTGAGAAAAAAATGCCTAAATTTAGTTTCATAACGTTTGAAATGCCTCACGTATGCTTTGCAAAAAAAAAGCAGTGTAACCAACCAAGCATAAAAAAAGCATCAGTTAACTATGATGCAGATTTTGTTGACATTTAGGTATTCTACCCACATCTCTTTCACACTCAACGTCATGGCTCTATAATGAATAGCGTTGACCACAACAAGCTGATAAGCATCAGTTTTGAAAAATATATTGATCATTGACTCTACCAGCCCACAGATGGCACGAAGTTACACATTTGTAACGCGCGTTATAAGTGCTTTTGGAAAATTCAATGTGAAGAAATAACATCACCAAATTGAGCCAAAAATGTTCCTAGTTACTGAACACAATTTTTCGATAAAACTGCGAAAATCAACAGTTCTATTTGATTTCGGCGACATTAACCGATTTCAGCACGACCGGTGGTCGTTTAGATTTAATTGTTGCACAAGCTGGATTTTCATTTTGCAATTCCTCAAACCGAGATCTTTGCTATTATGTCATCACGATATGCACACAATATTTACTAACAGTTCGAATCTGACAATTGGTTTTGACAGTCTGAAGTAAATGCCCAAAATGATTAAATTTAAATAACGAATGTCAAAACAAATCTGAGTTTTGGTAGTCGTTGAAAATTGGTGAAAATATAAACTATATTACGTGCAGCCGTTGAAAATTGGTGAAAATATAAACTATATTACGTGCAACCGCGTGGTGGCCCTACTGGAAACCGAGAATTATCCCGGATGGTTTTTTTTTTTAGAAAAAAGTTGACAAATTATTTGATAACCCCAACTTTTGATGTTGATTCTTTTAATAATAATAAGTTGTTCGTATAAAATAATAAAAATTTTTCTATTTTAAAATTAGTTTTTCTCTTTTTTTTACTTTTGAACAATACATTGAAGTTTATGAGATGTTCAAAATAAATGACTGAATTCATGGTGGATTTATCGCAATGTATATTTCCATCTATTGCTCTTAAATCACTAAAGGAAATTGAAGATAAAGTTAATAAAAGTCGGGATCATTTGTCCGACGTAAAATATTCACTAATGGGCAATTTCTTCACATGAGTTTTAAGCTGTCATAGTACCAGGCATTTTCGGTGATAAGGACGATCCCAAGTTTACTAATGCTTACTAATTGAAGAACGCAGATGATGGATACAGCGCTTAGATTTACGAATTGTGACCCCTTCTTTACCATTCTTTTTCGAAACTGATTTAGAGGGTACAGCTAATACCGCTAAGTAACTAATACTGAAAGGAGTTTTTCTGAATGTAATACGAATTGCTTTGTAAAAATTTGTGTACATTTTGATGTTAGACAGAGTTTATGAAATGTTTTTAGTATAATTTTTGTCTAAAATGGAATTTGGTTTTTAAGAGATAGGGAGAAGGGGCGTTTCTAATTCGAAATCCCGGTAGCAAATTTGTTCCCACTATGCGCCTCATCACGTAAAGTCAGAAATTAAAAAAAAAATACAAACATTTTTACATTTAGAGAATACTTTATTTAATTCTGGACACTCAGGACCTACAACTAATATCCTTACTTTGAGTTCTTATTTTAATTTTCAGTTAACCATTCTCTGTTCAGTAAACATATCGCCCAGATAGCTTCTAGCTCCATTTAACATCCTATTAAGTAGTATCTGACGCCTGTGACTGATTTGTAATCGCAAATCATCCATTCCAAAACAAATTGACCAATTGTAGGCACTTGCTAACTTGCCCACACATCATTTTCGCGGTCAAGGAAAACTTTCGTTAACCACGACACCAAGAGACCAGCAATCGGTACGATCCGGATGGCACACCGCCATTCCACTGCGGAGCTGCAGTACGTTATGCTGCGTGCGGATCAGATTGGATTTTATATGGAAAGTTCTCATCAATTAGCAACGCGGTTCTGACTTTCTCTTAATTCTTATGCTGTGTGGTGTGCGCATTTTAGAGGTCAACCTTGTCATTAACTAGTTCCTTTTGCCTGACTCTTAGACCCGACAAACTGTCTGTCTGATCACGTAGTGTGTAGATGCGTTCTTGAGACTACTCTCACATGGATTCCTTTCTACAGACGACGAGATGACTGACGGATGCGATGCGGTGGGATGGGATGGGATGATATTGCGGATAAGCAAGTTGCGCTCATGAATGGTCTACTGAAATCGTAGCCGCTTCGTCGTCGACGACACGACGATGTAGACATGCTGGTTAAGGGGATGCCGGAAGCCAGATCGGCACAAGTTTCTTTATATCGTACGTTCGCCTTCATTTTGATCAAAGTCTCGCACTCGGGTGGTAACACTCAAATTGGTATTATGTAAATTATCTTCCTTTTCTTCTTGACTATATGTATTGCTGCATTGAATGGCCAGAAGCGATGAAATATCTGTATATAGTGAAGGTAACGATGTACCGAGACAGAGACAGAGACAGAGATGGCGATGGCGATGGAAATGGAGATGAAGATGGAGGTGACCTTATTAAATCAAGTACAGATTATTTTATAATTGCAAATGCAATTCGCTTTTCCTCTTCGCCGACATTAAAGGCATTCTTTAGTTTAAGTCGTTGCCAATACGGAAAGCGAATACAAGCTTTGCAAGAAATTTCGGCAATTTGCCTTTAAGTTTCGTGGCGGTCTTTAGTGTGTTTCACCTTTAAAGACAAATTAGGGCGCAGATACATCACTGGTGCATTTAGCGGATGTGAAACAAGTTTCTTAGATTGATTTACTTTTTAATTTATCCGTGTAGCTGAAAGGGATCTGCATTCCTTTTTTTTGTTTATGTTTTCTCAGCTGATAAATCCAATGGAGAAAGTTGCAACCACATATGATTGCATTAATTAAATTTGATTTACCCTTTTGATATAAAAAAAAAAAACAAAAGGAAATATGCGTGCAGGTCAAACAATGCTGAGTTTCTCTTTCCGTTCATGAAAATGAGCTTCTACTTAAGAATCAGGACGTGTGTTTTTGTAGTTTGTTTCAACAGGCAATTAGGGAAACTACTTAAAAATGAAGCACTGGTTAATTGGAAAGCCTTTACGAGTTCTGTTTTATGAAAAAGGAAAAGTGCAAGTGACAACACATACACCAGATGACCTCCTACAAATGAATATGATAAATTATTCAAGTCAACAAGCTGGTGTAATAGTTTACTTATTAGACTATACAAATTTTTGACTTTGAATGTTGGCAACATATTTGCCACTACATTGTCATAATGAGTAATTGGACTTTGTCGTCGTTAACTCTCGTATTCTTAGTTATCAATTAGTATTCTTACTTTTTAGTTATTCTTAAAATATTATATAGCGGGGGTGACCAAATTGTAAATGTAAATAGTTTGAGCTAACTTACTTACTTTACTAGACCTTCTCTGTAATTCATGCAGGTCTATTGTTCATTCGCTTGATGTGGCCGGCCCAATATAGTCGATATGTATAGGTTTTTTGGACTAGATCTACATTTTGGTAAAAGTCATACCGTTTGCACTTTCTTTTCCAATTGTTCTCCTCGTTCTGTAGAACCTTCGAGGTTTTCCTATTGAGCCTATGTTGCCAGATTAAAGTTCCAGCGGTTTCTTTAAGTATTTATTCCCAACACGCTTCGTCTGCTCTTCAATAGACCATCATCAATAAATCAATATAAATTGTTTGTAGTGCTGGGTTTACCCGATGAATCTAAAAATATTAGAAGATCATATGCAGACCTTTCAAAAAGTTCTTTTAGACTTCAAAAAAGTGTCTCACAAGCGTTTCCTATTTCTAATGTGCGCAAGTGCTGGTTGAGTTCAAGAGCGTTACGCCGTGATACGGGCCGAAAACCATAAGATCTCAACACAAGGACCTAGCAGCCAACATTGCAACCTGCAGCTCATTGAACTGCCAGGACCTCAGCTGGGAATATGGTATTGTAGTCTGGAAGTCTGATTGAACTATACGGTAGAGTCAGTATCCACCTTGGAGCCATTCGTCAATATATGTATGTATGCAGTCTATGCACACATACCCATCCGTTACTGGTTAAGTGAGTTGGTCTTCTTAGCGAGACGTTCACAATTCAAATCGGAATGGTACCACCTAAAATGTGTTAAACACAATAATTGGAGAAGCTAGGCCTTAGGTCCTATATAGGAAGTAGATTTAGTGGAAATGTGTAAGCAAAAGTTTGCTATTTTGCGAAAATCCCTAGAAGGAGCATACATGTTGAGATAAATTAGTAAATCATATGAGTTTATCCGAACATATGTCTCTAAATAAGGAAGGAGTTAACATTCAGCTTAAATCTTTAAAACTTTTAGCAATGAATTAGCCCTAGATATCTCCTCTGAATTTCAAACGAAAGCTAATTTCAGATGGAGATGTTTGTTAAATCGTGTCATTTTCAGAAAGTTGTGTCCAAACTCCAGCAAGACAAAAATAATATTGATTATCACGGGCCATTGGTGTGTAGGGCAATCGACGCATCTGCCATCCGCAAAGTCAAACTCCAGAAAGTCTCGATGAATAGAATGAAAGAACTAAAGTAAGAAGAAAGAGATATATTGAACATCATCTTTAATAATAATAAAAAACTAAGTTGAAATTCTTTTGACTGGACCTACACAGCGAACGGCTGAATGGATTTTGCTTTGAAATTTTAGTAAAATCTTTGCAAAACTTCTTTTTTATTAGAACGTTAATTAACCAAGATTTCCAAATCGATCTCAGTGCCGTTTACTTTTTATAATTTGCTTTCGGCGTCTATTCGTGATTTTTTAAGAGTACATACAAATACTGTGTCGTGGGAACAGGGCGTGACGTGCACATGAGTTTATACAAAAGCAAGAGCGAATTATTTCTCTTCTTTTCTGTTTTAGGCATGTTTTTGCCTTATTGAGCCGAATCTCAATCTCGAATGAATTTGTGCGCCTGCTCAGGCGTTAAGCTTATGTGTGGCTACCAAAAGTTACAGGCCATACAAACTCGGTTAATTTGATACAAAACCTCATTGCACCTCATCTTGGCAATTAAATGTATTCATCAAGGTGTAGTCTATTTTTAGAGAACATTAGTAAGCGATCAGAGAAGCGACATTTAACAGTTTCTGTTAAAATTAGTTTCGCTATGACAATTAACAAATCCCAGAGACAGTCTCTTAATATTGCAGGTGTAGATGCTCAGAATGTGTGCAGGCAGGCGAAGCCAGGTGAGCATAGGCCAGCTAGTCTAATATAAAACCGACCAATCTCCGACAAAAGTACAAACAATCCAGATATGACTGCCCAATTAAGCTGTGTCAAAAACTACGACGACCGAAAGTTGGGCACAAAAATAGTACAAAGTCCCACGGGCAGTAAAAACTCTTTGTCGGTCATTTACAACGACACTCCAGCTGTCAGCTCATATAAAGCCAATTTGCTTGTTGCGCTATTTGTTGCTAGCTTAGATTGTGCTTTGTTCTTGACCGCGTATAACACTCTCTAAGACAAATGAATTTTCACATTCGAACAATAACAAAAGTACTTGAATATCTTAACATATATTAATCACTGAGGCCCTTGCATCAAAAGGGGGCAAATCCAAATTTAATTTTTTGTGTGAACTAAAAAAAAACTCCCTGAGAAATTAATTACTACACAAATGTTTTAAAATTAGGGCTTACTAAAAATATGGACTTGTCCCTCTTTTGCTGCAGGGTCCTCAATTCTCATATCGTTTTCTTTCCGAGCGGTCTTCTGTTACTAAAGCGAAACCCTAAATGACTCTTGCATCGATAAAATCGGAAGATAAAATATATTTTTTAACGCCGCAGTTTACGAAATATTTCCATAGCCTTTGGCTTGTTTGTTTTTGCATATGATTTAGTAATAAATTAACGTTAAGGTTAAGTTTGCATCAGATTCATTTCTAGCGAAAAACATTAAAAGCTGTTGGATTCTCAAGTTCCAGCTCTTAACTCCATAAACTCTAGAGTGTAACATTTAAATCGTATAGTTCATTTCTTAATGAAACACTTCTTCGATTTAATCAATGCGGCTGTCCCCAAGAAAATATTATTCAATTTATACTTACCACTTACTATATAGATACTATCACTTTTGTCTATCGCAAGAAATTTCTGAATTTTTATAAAGTCATACACCTAGTTTTTCATTGTTATGGTCATACAGGATGCTCGCCAATAACAGACATCTCGGACATTAGGTCAAGATCTATGATGCATCTGTTCCACATTTATTGACGTACAGCGATTCAATGGCAAACTGGCAATTAATCAGCACTTACGTAGACGACTTTTCCATCAAAGAATTTATTAGAGTGGCTCTGATATTAGTTCACTTTTTCGCTGATAAACTACAATTTACCCCTGAGCGCAGTTGTCCCGTCTATCATTCCCGTGTACATGATCGCAATTGCGGTCATAATACTAACGACGACCGAACGATCGATGGCGGACAGTAAAGATATCACTCATATATCATTTTAAGGAAAAATTTCTTGTGACAGGTTAGATATATCTTTGCATCTGCATTAAATATATGTCACCTTTAACAGTAATCAATGAGGAAAACTAATTTGTTTGATTAAACTTATTGGGAATACGAATTAGACATGTGTGTCTCTCTTCTTATTTGGCATAATTATCATAGATTTGATGTGTCTCAAACTAATTAGCTAAGGTTTTTTCCAAGTGAGACACAGTTGTTTGTTTCAAAATAAGTAATGGCGGAAATAATTCTAAATGAAGTCGTTACATTTTGCAATAAACCTTGAAAAATATTTAAATATTTATTTAAAGTACTATATGGCTTCCGTTCCGTCACATCGACCAGCAGGGCATGTGCGGCATAATCAATAGATAAATCCAGCAACTGGGGTATGCAGATAATAAAAACTTAATCGTTCCTTCACAGCTTGCCGTAATAGCATATTTCGAATCACAACTGTTCTGCTACTAAACTGACGTTTCAAACTTCAGGCTTAACGCATTCACGGATAGAAATTTTAGAGCGGATAGAAATAGAGTAGATATTTAAAAGAGCCTTTTGCATTTTCACAGAAGTTAAATAAATTTCAGAATCGAACGAAGTGCTTTAAAATATTGTGAATAGATGTTTTTCAATTCGCCAATGAATGTGGCAATATTTTAAAGATTCGAAAGCCCGTGCTACCAACCTCATAATCATGTTCGTTCTGTTATTCTGGTTGACACATGAGACGACTCCATTCGTGACAGTCTGCAGCTAGATATATTAGCTGTGGCCACGTCTTTCTCTGGGACTCTATTTCTGCTTTATTAATTATTATTTATTTTATTTCCATGTTGTTCTTGGTCTTCCAACCTGGCATGCACCTTGAGGACTTTATTCACAATTTCATCATTTGGTTTGTTCTGTGTGTGTGTACATCCAGCAGCTTTTGACATATCTTGCGTCACAATTCCCCGTTACATATAATTTGGATTCACAAAGCCTGCAATATTCTCATGATGGTCGTCGTGACGTTCCAGGTTTCGCAAGCATATAATAGTACGGATTTGACATTTAATTCAAATACTTATTGCATACGGAGATTTAAATGGATTTTCGGAAAGCTGATTTATTGATTGTACTTCTTACGTCCAGATGAGGTAGATTTTCAGAAACAATATTTTCAAAGTGGGTAAACTATTCAACTTCTTCAACTGTCTCCTCTAGTAGAATACCAATATAACGTAGGTTATATTGAAGCATCAAACATTTAAGGTTTCTTTCTGCCTGGCCTAACGATTTGCCAAGCTTTCTGTTATAGGTGTATGACTTAGCCTATTTTTACATTAATTCAATTAAAAGCCAGCTTACAGTAAATAATTCGTTTTAAGAGAAGACTATAGGAGAATATCTTAAATTGGCCAATTGTATTTTTAAGGATTTTGCCAGTTGAAGCTTGAACTAAATAACTGCACCGAGCTGACTGGGATAATAACAAAGCTAGCTGAAAGGTTCAAATTATAGAATGGAAACAGTTTTAAAAATCAATTTAAATAAGGTTCAACGGATTATAGCCAAGGTTCAGCCGATTGAAGCCAAGAGCCTTGTCCACATTTAACTACAATTTATTTCTTCTCAAGTACAACATTAAGCATTAACACAAACATTTAATTCACTTACAGATCGCTTTTGCAGAAGAAGTCGATGTTGTAAAAGCGATTCCAGGTGATGAGACATCCGACCATGAAAACGATGTAGATCAAATAGCTCAAGAATCGGATCAAGACAACAATCCAAAGGTTCACTATCAGCACAACTTGCAAAACAATCCTGGTAGAGGTAACCATTGTTAAAAAAAAGATTTACATCTAAATCAACTTTTTTCTTAGGTAATATTCCGGGTATACAACTAACACTGAGCCAACCCTTTGGACCACCACCACCTCCGCAACTTTCCTATCAGGGTCCGCCGCCACCTTTACCCCTGAGACCACAAAGTCTACCCGATTTGAGCATAAGCGCATCGAATAACAATGAAATTTGGGCATCGCCTGGTCAGGATATGCCAAAGATAATCTCATTGGATGTCAAGTGCGAAAAAAACGGCATGAAGGTGTTTGTTCAGTTTGACAAGCCATTCTATGGTATTGTGTTCTCCAAGGGACATTACAGCAACATCAATTGTGTTCATCTACCTGCTGGCTTGGGTCGCAGCTCGGCGACATTCGATATTGGACTCCACGAGTGTGGGACATCTGGGAACACTGAAAATGGTCTATATGGCTATGGACACGAATCTGGATCGGGAACTTACTTTGAAAATATAATCGTTCTTCAATATGACCCACAAGTTCAGGAGGTTTGGGATCAAGCCAGAAAGCTACGTTGCACATGGCACGATCAGTACGAGAAGAGTGTCACGTTTAGACCGTTCCCCGTAGATATGTTGGATGTGGTGAGAGCCGATTTTGCCGGTGACAATGTTGGTTGTTGGATGCAAATTCAAGTCGGAAAGGGTCCATGGGCATCAGAAGTATCAGGACTTGTAAAGATTGGACAAACGATGACAATGGTCCTGGCTATTAAAGATGATGACGCCAAATTCGACATGTTGGTGAGAAATTGTGTGGCCCATGATGGCAAACGTGCTCCTATTCAACTGGTCGATCAACGTGGTTGTGTAACTAGACCCAAATTGATGTCAAGATTTACGAAAATTAAGAACTTTGGAGCCAGTGCATCCGTTCTATCGTACGCTCACTTCCAAGCATTTAAATTCCCAGACTCAATGGAAGTTCACTTCCAGTGCACAATACAAATTTGCAGATATCAATGCCCGGATCAGTGCTCCGATCCTAATCTCCAAGAAGTTCATCACCTTCAGGTGGGTCCAGAATCTCAATACGGACCTCCGCCACCACTCCAATTGGACTCGTATCACGTTGGCAATTCCATTGGCAAGCGACGAGATGAACGCAGAGTAAGACGAGCACGGGCGGTGGACCCCGAAAAAGAAATAGGCCTCAATCGCATCATCAAAGTGGTATCCTCCGGTGATTTGACATTCGCCATTGAAGAGAATACAAACTCGACGACAGAAAATCAACCCACAACAATGGTTTTCCCAGCCCGAGACGATGGACTCATCTGTATGACCACACCCGGTTTTGCGATAACCCTGATTGTTCTTCTTAGTATTTTAGTCGCTTCTTGTTTGATGTCGGCAATTCTCTACGTCCGGTTACGCCCATTTAACATGTCAAAAAAGGAACGCACCGTGGCCTTTACGAATCCACAGCTGACAGCCACACTGTCTCACATCATTCAGGGACAAAATACTGTGCCAAAAAATCGTACTCTCTCGTGAACGATCTAGTTAGTTTGTAGATTGAATTAAATATTAATTTATTTATTGTATTGTAGGTAAAAAAAACGAAAAAAAAAACAAATATAAAATGCTTTCAAGTATTTTACTTATTTAAGCAGAATGCGCATCTTGATGGTGAAAAGTACGCTTAATATAAGACTAATTCAATACAAGGTGCTATAAGCGCGTATATGTAAAGTTCTTCGTTTTACAGTTCTATTTCATTTTAGTACCTACATGTTTTCAAACTATAAAAAATAGATTATTTCCTCAAGAACTTGAGTATGAAATTAAATAGAAATCTTATGCTGAAGTTACTCTTCTGAATGTCCAGTACTTAAAAAAAAAACTAAAATACAATACAAATCTGTTCTGCTTTTAAATTAAAGAATCAAGCATATTATTTCAATTAGTCATTTCACTTTATATTTTAAGTGTAAGTACAAGTTTTTTTTATTATTAATATTAATATTTATGCATTAGTTGTTTAAGTATTTATTTTGAAATAAGTTTCCAAAAAAAAAATAATAAAAAACAAACATTATTTCTACAATGAAACAAAATAAATAAACAGATAATGATATTCATGCGGTATAGAGTTTAAATATACATAAGAAAATATTTCATAGCCATTGTAGCGAGGTGCATCACTAAATCGTAAGATGGTGTTTAAATAAAATACTTATAGATATTGAAATAGATATTCTTTGAAAATACTCTTTCTGGGGCGTTGTGATCTGTTTTTGTATTTGCATATATATATATATCTTTTTTTCGGAAATACATTACCTTCATTACTTTATTTTCATATGTATCTTTTATTTTATATCTACTAATTAATAATTTTTCATACCTCTTATTAATTGCATTATTTTTAAATAGAAGACCAACAAACTGAAAATATTTTGATTTACACAAATTACACAATAATACGAAACCGATGGAATATTAAGAATAATAAGATAGCGAAAATGTATTTCACTTTGTTGTAGAAATAAAATATATAAAAACAAATTTAAAAAAAATATTATTGTTACTTTTTTTCTTTTTTCTTGTACATTTTTTGGCATTGATATAAATAATTTATATACTTCAATTTCAATCTAAAAGCGAATATTAGTTGCGAGCGCATTAAGTCTTCATTTAAATGCATCTGCACCCCAGAAGGGACTAGTTATAGCTATCATTGACAATTTGGTTTTGCGATTTAAAGACGAATAATCAAACAATATCGTCTTTTAATGATATCAATATAGAGCTAATCACATACAGAATTTTTCTACAAACAAAATTATTTAATTCTGACTTAAACTTTTCATTAAATCTATTTTTATTATTTCACTGATAGAAATCGTTTTTAATGAACAGCTGATAATCGTTTCTACAATTTGAAACACAATCGTTCGATTCTCTTTCTATTCTCAGCTTTCAGTTTTGCTTTCAATGATCAACTTAAACCTATACCAGTGGCCTTCCAACGACAGACATTTTTCTATGATTGCTATAACCGACTTGTCAAAAAAATGACACAACTTCCACTGATTTGTTCCAATGATGCATTTCATTGATAGCTATAACTAGCCCCTAAGGCCGCCACCCATAGAATACGTTTCTACGTGCGTCCGTTTTTTGTTGCGTGACAGCAAGACACGTATACTTATGGAAGGTGCCCTATAAACAACGCATTGACGGTGACGGAGGCCAACTTTCTACTCTCTCATACTTTGACAGCCAGGCGCAAAAGCAGCTGATTAGTTGAACAATTGGAAAAAGGAACACATTTGTCATTGCAGTCTTATAAGCAAATTTATCGTAACTAAATGTCCGTTTTCCACTATTTTTTTCAAACAAAAATGTATGTTCTAACTAAAATAGAACGATATTAGTATTCTTTATTAATATGAGTACATGTTTTAGCTTATGAGTTATATATTTAAACGATTTGTTCTGATTTAACATAAAATTTGAACACTGAACGATTTAAAAAAAACAACAGAAACAGGTTATTCTTTTGATATGGCAATCTGCCATCGCCAGTGACAGCCGATTTGACAAATAGAAAACAAAATAAATAGCAGCTGTCAAAGTTCTGACGGATTCTAGGGGACATAGCCCATGGATTTGTATCTGTATAATTAGCATTGCGCTGAAGATTCTCACATCTTTGATACTGTTTTGATTCCGGTCCTTTTTTCCGGATGAATTCTAACAAATTTTGATAAGGCATTTTTCACTGCGATCTTTGGAACTTTGGTTTGGCTGCCGAGAGTTAAGAACCTTCATGATTCAGTTGAAATGTGTGATGCGGTTCTCTGGAGCTACTCGGTCGACTTAAGAAAATTCTTTCAGCTTTTTATTTGTGACACCTTCCGGATAAGTAGCGATTTTTTAGACTTGTAATACATGCCAGTGGAGCCGTGGGCTTAACCTAGTTTCTCAGTGGCCAATTATTATTTTTGAATGTCAAATTTCCTTATTTCCCTATGCAAAGTATGGTTGCTGGCGTAGGAACAGAAAAAGGTTACCGAATGCAGCGGTTTTCATATTACATTATGGTCATTCTCGACATTTTCCTTGTCACTAACCAAATTTGATTTATTTTTTTGCGAAAAAGGTTCAAGGTTGATCTTTCCATTTATTTTTTCACTCAACTTTTAAGAGATATTGTTCAAAATAAAATTTAAACTTTAATAAAATTTAACTTTCTCGTATCTCGATCGTGCGGAATATTACTACTATAGAGAAGTCTTAAAAAAGTGGTTGCGACAATACCATCCGTCGGTCCGTCGATAACATCTCGCGGAGTTTTTTTATTTTCTGATTCATGGTTTGAAATAAAGTCATGTCAAAGAAAGTCACTTATCACTAATTATCTAAAAAAATGGTTCCAAGGGATAAGGTCTTTTTATGTACTTTGGATACTTTAAATAAGATACGAGAAATCTTCGTACGAAGCAGTCATGCACTTTATTTCTTAAAAATGAATCTCTAACTGACACAGAAATCTTTTTAAAGGAACGTAACAAGAAACGAATTTAAGATAAAGGTTAACATTTCTGATCTCTGGCTTACATGTGTAATGAGGCGACGAATATGTCGAATGTGTAAACAGTCTTAGAAATTCAAAATGGCGGCTTACTGTGAATACTTTATTTAATGTTGGATTTTTTAAAACAGACAGAAATGTTTAAAATTGACGTTGGTAATTATTATATAATCTACATGATTGAATACCACATCAAACAAATACTCGATTAGCAGAAAATAACCAATTATAAAACAACTGGTACTGAGGGAGGGAAGGAGTGGAAGCTGAATGCTTGCGATGATATTATTCTCAGGGAAGAACTGCTGATGCATTTTTTTGTCTTTATTTACACATTTATATAAAAGGCTACTCTCAAAATATGAACTCTAACACGATTCACACTACTTTTTTAAATGACATAAAATCCAAATTGTAGAGCCTTAACTATATATTTAATTGCACGTTAAATTTTTTCGACTTTAAAACAATCGTTTATTCAATTTGGTCTACACTTGCAGCTTTGTGATACAGGCACTGACGAAATTTTAAATTTCCCAATTGTTATTTAAAATGTTTCCTTAAAATCCAATGACTTTTTTAACCCACATAGGAGTGCTGATGAAAATTGTAGGAGTTCACCGAATCACAATAAAATTCAAATATCCAAAAGAGTTTAATATAACGATGGCAGAAATTGAAACATAATAAAAGTTCTATACTCCAAATTATGAAAAATGGACCTAGGACGGCAGTATATACCTTAATATCAGACATCTGTTGCCAGCAAAATAAAACAAGGCGTAAAATATTGGTTTCACTTGGAAGATTTCTAGCAGTTATTAATACGTTACGTATAATAGTTGATTTAACTATTTTACAATGTGTTGCTCACTTGGCAGCGGTAGAGACTTATATTTTCCTTTAATAGCAATCAAAGTATAGATTCTCCTAAATCGTGTATTATTAACACTTAATTACGTATTTTTATTTGTTTTGTAATACAAAAATTACTGTTTAATGTTTTTAAAATATATTACCCATAAGAAATACCCCCTTTTATCTATGACAAATGTATTTTTAAACTGGTTCTTACTTCTTCTTTTTACAGCTTCTAGCTAAAAAAAAGTTAAATAAAATGCCATGAGTTATTCGTGATTTCATTTATTATTCCGGTGTCAGTCATCCTATCAACATCAAACAAGTTTCAATTTAAATAAATAATAATTTGTCAATATTAATACACAATGAAGTCACTGTCTGTAGTTTGTATCGTTATTTTGTTAGCAATATGTTTGCCGTCTTCATTTTGTGCTCTAGCACGGGGAAATTTTAACGTTCCAAGTAAGTTTAAATCACTTTTAGTGTTAACATGATAAAAATGTTTCCGTTTTACTTGTGGCTAAGAAAATCCTGGTAAATGTACGATCAGTGAGAATTTAATCCTTTCAAATGGCGACAGCATTAAGGATCCTAATCAAGCATGTGGAAAAATAAATTGTTATGAGAATGGTGATGCTGTATTTGAGACGTAAGTTTATTTGATTCGATAATGTAAACTTTTACTTATTGAATATTTTTTTTTAGTTGTGGTGTAGAAAACTATGAAGGTTGTACACAGGGCGATTATGTAGATAAAAGCTTGCCCTATCCGGCATGTTGCAAAAGACATCTTAAATGTAACTAAAATTCAATCAAAAATTCATCAAAAGAACTTTAAAAAATATGTTAAATTATAATCCGTATAATTATAATATTCAATTAAGTTAGTTAGTACTTAGCATTTGAAAATGGAACTACTTCCTTCCACATCGGAGGTGGCGTTGCGAAGAAACGAAGAAAAAAGCGCAATGACCTTGCTTCATTCATTATCAGAGTATTTTACGAGGTCAAGTACAGGGCCCACACTCCAGTGAGAGCGTTAAGCTAGCTGAAAAGAGCGCATCGACCTGGTTAAGCAAATTCTTTAGCTAAAGCAAATATTATCATTCAAAATATTTTTACCTAAAAATCGGAAAAAATTCACTTGAACTTGATTTTACTTGAGGCGATGGCAGGCCCAACTTCTGCGTCTGAACTATCTTCTTGAGAATTTTTTGAATAAGTCAAGCAAAATGTGTTTAATTGCTGTTAGCTTACTTAACACAAGCATAAAAATGCAAAACACCTGGACAGTTTTGCTACTCACTATACATAAGTATGCAAACACACGGCATTTGTATGTTACGTTAACTTTTGCGACCCCAATCGCATTTTTCAAACGTAAATTTGACATTTCCGTGCGAGTTTTGTTTGATTTTCGTTTGAAAATAATTCATGTTTTGTTTGTTGGAGCTTAACTATTTACACTTCAAGCTCACATACATGCGCAGCTGCCCCCTGGTGTTCAAAAACTGGCCTCAGAAACTAGTTTTAAATTTTGCATGAAGAATATACAGTGGCTTACATAAATCTAGGTACACTTAATTTGAATTGAAGTACCCTCATGTATTAACGTATAGGTCATGTCACAATATCACAGTATTGAGTGAAATTTATGAAAACCCGCAAGTTATATCCAGTTAAACTGAAAATGTCCAATTTCGAGGTATAGCTAGTCAAAGTGATATAACTTAAGAACTATTATATGTAGCTACAAAAACTACTTTACAAATTTTGTAAACCTAATTTAAATACGCAAAAGATAATTTGTAGCGTCGTGTTGATTTTATAATTTTATACAGTATGGTAATGCTTCCGGTGTAGAGTTAAAACTTTGACATGTGACATCTGTCACATTTTGATAATGGACAAAAACAATTTGCATTTAAGATTATAATTCATAAGTCATTCTTAAATCTAACAGTATTATTTGCATTCTTTAAAAACTTCATAGCGAATATTCGTTGCATACATATATATACTTGCACATCTTTATTCCGTGCAAACAATTTCTCTTCCCTAATCCATTGTCAATGGGCGCATTCTGTGTGTTTTTTTACCTAATCTAACCTAAGTATCATGGAATGGAAGAAGATAATTTCGACATTTCTCATTTACATTAAGGGCATTCTGTGTGTCTTTTGCCGCACGGCCGATGATTGGTTGAAATGTTTGTTGTTTTTTGACCTCTTAGGCAAACAAACTTAGGCAGGAAATTTTGATGCAGTATGAGAAGAAATGTCATAAAAATTTCTTAAGATAGGCAAAGAACACAGAATGCGCCCATTCACAATGGTGATCCCATTCCTTCCTTAGTTCTTCGCCTTAGGCGTCAGAAAACTCCACAATTTCGTATGCATTTCAACCAGTCAGTGACAGCGTTTCAGAAGGAAAAAATACATACGGAATGCTTTTAATGTCAAATAGTTTTTCATGACTTTTAGATTTACAATTCAAATGCACATATTGCAGTTTTTATTAGAGCAATTTTCTTGTGTCTGGCAACAACAAAACTTTGTTTGTGTTTCGATTTTATTATTTGGTTTTGATACTTTCATAGTTTTATTTAGTTTTTTTTAGCTGTATTCTAAAAATAATGTAGCAGCTTACATTAAAGGTAAAAACTCAGTTCTAACCACAGCCCAACCGGAGGTTTTCAGATTCTACAAAAATTTTTCAAAATAGACACAATAAAAAAATTAATTTATAAGACTTTATTTTAGTTTAGTTGAACTACAATTAAATAGTTTATTATTTAATTTAACTTTAGTCTCTAATAATTAAATAAAGATTTAATTAAAATAAATAAATGTTTTGACTTAACGCTAAGAAGATTATTATTTAACTAATTTCATTTCGTCATACAAATAATTATTATTTTTAATTTCAATTAACAATCAGAAAATGTAAGAATTTATCTAAAAACGTTTATAATAATAAATAATTTCTGTTTTATATTTGTTTTTGCTCTTAAATGACTAAAGAGTTTGTGTTATGTAAAATTTACTAATAACGTAGACTTAACATTTCAGAAGCGAATTTGATATACATTTTCCAAATTTCCATGCTTTTTTTCTACTAACGCCAATTCAATCATAAAATTCTTATATTAATCATAAATGTGAATAATAATAAAAAAAAAAAAAAAAATGCACCAGTCAAGCACCAGACGTGTCAGTAAATATTTTCAGCGATTCAATAAATAAAATATATTGCATTTGTTTTGATTTTTAATCTTAATCATAAGTAATATTGTTAAAGGAAGTGACATTGGGCATAGGCATAAATTGATAAAATATAAAGGGAACGGCTCTTGTCAAAAAAAGGAGATGGATAGTTGGAAAATAAATTTGTTTTATTTTTTGTGTTTCGAATACTAATATAAGCACACATTTCTTATTGCATATTCGCCCGAAAAACTGTTAAGAAAAATTATAAAAAAAAAATTAAAAAACAAAAAAAAAATTGAAATCAGTCCATTCTCGTATATGGGAAAAGAGAACATTTTCTAGCTTCATTGTGAAGTTTCATGGACAACTGCAGCTGCCGTCACTACTGGTGACTGATTTTGTTGTACCTCGTGTCGCATTCGGAAGAGACGCAATGTCATCCAGGATGCGAGTGAGCCAAGAGGAAGTGGAGTTTGTTTTTCCAGCGCTTCCTTCTGCAGCTGATAGCGATAGAGAAGAGAACCTGCAATAAGAGCCGACACAATGGTGGCCGAGATTACAACAATAAAAAGGATGCTGAACCCTGGAACAGGCATGCAAATTCCGTAAACAACATCTTCAGAGATTTTTCCCTGGAAGACGGTTACAGCTTCTTGTTTGGTATCTGGGCTGAAGGCCAAATCGGCTTCCGATATCACTTCGTAAATACCACTAACGCCAACATCGGCACTTCTCGCTTTGCGATCAGATACAACAATCGACCGCCTTCGGCGATACTTTTTATCCATGTCGTCGAGACTATCTGTGGCATTTTGTACGGCTTCCTCATCTTCTTCGCTGGTTGCCTTATATACTGGTCGCAGATCAGCATCACTCTTGGGTTCTAATGAGCGTGGTCCAGCTACAGGAACACCCATTCGATTTTGAGCTTCAAAGAGCCTAGGCCCTTGCGGGAACTTTCCAGCCTTCTTAAGTTCCATGTATTGCTCTTTTTCGCCATCATCTTCTTCATCATTCTCGAACAAAGAGTCCAAGTCGGCTTCATCATCTTCCTCGTGCACCGGACGTGGCTCCAAATTCACATTGTTATTCTTTTCATTCAACTTGAAGTTGTCCAGGATGTTTGCGATGCCATTGTTAATGGACGATAGTTGCTTTCGGTTATGGATTATGTCATCATAGAATATGTCGTGATCACGTTCAGGATCTGCAACTGGTCCAACGACATTGTGCAAATCATTACTGCTGCTGACGACATTTTGTTCATCTTCTCCTTCGGTGCTGATGACATCTTTTCGTTCGTGCACATTGTTATTATTGCTGTTCAGCTGGCAATGATCTAGGCAGCCATGGCGGCAAATTTCAACTTTGCACTTGATGTGAACGCTGAGGGCATCCGGGAATTTGAAAGCATGGAAGAATGCATACGTTATGACTGTGGCGCGCTCATCTGGTGCACGTGCTTTTAGAAATCGTGATATCATCTTGGGACGCAGCACACATCCAAATTCATCTGATAATTTTATGATGTGCCCAGAGCCGTCGGACGCAACACACGACTTTACGCGCATGTCAAATTCACCTGAAATTAATGCAAATAAAAAACAAAACAAAATTAGAAAACATAAAATAAGATATAAGAAATGTTTATAATAGGAATATATGTAAGCTCCGTGCTGGATTTTAGCTTAAGTTTACTCAAAGAAGTCATATAATATACATAGGTATCGATAGGATAACATAATAATTCTTTAGAATTATTGATATCCTTGAGTTTCTGCTTGAAAGAAAAGTGGTATACGTTAAACGTTTTGGCAATTTCAATTTGAGCAATTTATGTATGAACGATTGTTGGAAAAAGTATAATTTCGTTTTCATTTGGTATTCCGGAAGACTTCCGGACTCTTCTTAAACTGTTTGTTTGGTACTAAAGTGACAGCTGCTCTCCTGCAAAGAAGAGAATTTTGCTTCTGACTTTAATTTCAGAATGAAAACAAACCAGAAGCACTAACACAACCAAATACCACAAACGTCAAAATCGATAAATGTAATTGTTGTTGAAAAATACACTTCAAATTTAATGTATTTACTTGTTTGTTTGGCATCCCAGATCGGAGTGTTCTCCCGGATTACCAAACGAAACCGACATAAGTCTCATGTCATTTGCCCCTTTCCCTTACAATCTACACAAGGTGTTTCAAACTTAATATAGGTATTATAATTTGGCATATACATTATTTTGAGGAAAGTGACCTGAAATTTAAAAATTTGAATGAGTAAGAAAATTAATGGAGTTACACAACATTATTAGTTTTTGGTGCAACTAATAACAAATGTTGGTAAAGAGATGGAGCCTTAGTCTAGAACGAGGTTTTCTTTATAATACGTCCACAAATCGTATTCCAAGGTATTTAACATTAAGTCGGTTAGATCCTGCAGTAAGACTGATTCCTAGTCTTAATACTTATTATTTTGGATAGAAAAATTCGCCTCAAGTGGGTAAAGTTTAAATATCTGGAAATGAAAGCTTACTGCAGGATTGTGACCCGTATTTACATACGGTACCCAATGTTCGACATTGTTAAAAGGAAATTAAATCCCGATAGAAACATAAGGCATTTACTTCAAAACCATTCAAAAGCTGTGGTGAACTGTTCGATACCATATCCATCTATACGACCCAAAGAAATGGGCATTGAAACGTTCACAAAAAGTTTGGTCACAATGTTGTATAGGTGAAATGTTGAATATATACTTTACACCTACATATTTTCTTTTACCATTATACCGTCAAAATGAGTTTTAAAACTTGTTGTTCTTAATTGTGGACGTATTTGAAAAATCTTTACAATTCCGGGTTGTCTGGCTCAAAATTAAAGGCATATATTTAGGATTAGGTAACAAACTTGAAGTGGGTGCAGGGGCTTACTGGTTAAGTGCGTTGGACCACTAAGCGAGAGGTCGCTGGTTCAAATCGCGACCTGTACCACCTGAAAGTTTTTATTTGCTGCCCCACCTCTTGCGAATGTTTGACAAACAACCAAGAGTAAGAACTGTCATGAGAAGCTTCTCAAAAATTAATTGCCGTTCGGAATCGGCATTAAACTGTATGAAGAGCAATCGACTCCGTTGTCACTGTCAGCATTGTCATTTTTACTACATGTGTTATAATTTTCTACATGTTTGCATGTTGTTTTTTTTGGCGCCGCGTTGAAAGACGTTGTTTGTAAATTATTTCATGGTCACTGGCGCATTAAGTTAAGGTAATAAATCGTATAAATGATATTTTGTGAGAAAATGTAAATTAAGACTTAAGCATTCAAAGCGCTGCTGACAGCTCTCTATGTGAAGTTCCCCAACGCTGTTTTTATTATTTATTTTATTTTATTTTTATTTTTATTTTTTGAAATAAATTTTTGAAAGATTTGAAAACCGAAATAACAATTACAATGTTGCTTTTACTAATAAAGAATAATTAGAAAAATTGATTTTATTTCCTAGAATCCTGGCAATAAATGCACTTATATTTGCGGTCCAGATGGCACCATTTCAATTATTCAACGATTACAGAGTTTTATAAAGCTCAAGTTCATGCTACTTCTATTAATGATAACCAACAGTTGTAGAAAGATCGAAGACGTTGTCATAGATGTTTTAAAAACATTCGCTTGGGACGAATAGTATGATACCCTGTCCAAATCCCTAGAAGCCCCCCAAAATAGCGTCCCATAATGCCATTTGATATCATGCTATGAAATTTATTGAAAAAAACGCCGCCAAAAAATGGGATATGCCGAAAACTTTGTATTGGTGATATAAAGAAAAAATATAGGCAAAATATTTTGTTATACATTTTTTTTTCTTATGAAGGAGTTCTGTGTCTACATGTTTAAAACTTTCAGCTTCCTAGCTTACATTTAAAGACATCAAAAGTTTATAGGGATGGACGGACGGAGATTGTAAAATCGTCTTCAGTTTTGACTCAGATTATAAAAATACTACCCAAATGCCCAGCTTAGAAATTCGTTTCACTATCCAACTTAATATTAACTGTTTCAAGCCAGAAAATATATATTTCTATATAGCGGCCTACTTTATTGTTCTCGGATTGAAATGACATATTGCTTTCATTGCATAGAAAATAAAAATATTTCGTGGGAAACTATATTGAAAGAAAATACTCTGATTGATATTAACTCTGTCGAAACTTATGAACTTGTTCGTAAAAACCAAAATCCTAGAGAATATCGTTATAGCGATTTTGACTGAATTGCAAATTTAACATTTAACGATGTTTTTCGTTTCTTCTCTAGCATTACCTACATATTTTTCTTGTAACGTAACACTTCTTTGTCATTAATTATGTTAAATAATTCACAGTAAACTTTTATTTATTCGAACTGATTTCCCGCTTACCTACATTTTCAATTCCTCATTTAAATCCGACTTATTATAAAATGTCGAACTTCATTTGTATGAAAATCAGTAATGTGGTGCCGCTTTTAGGCGCCTCATTTAGCCTCTATTCTGTATTACTATAATAATGTTATGACTTCTTGAGTCTAGATGGCGCTATTTAAAATTATCCCATTATATAATATCTAAGAAGGGATCGTTTATTAGCAAGTATAGACACTATCCATTAATTACATTAAAAATATAAGTCTTAAAATCAAAACGATAGCAAACCCATTATATAACATCGAACCATGAATCTATGTTTAGCAGGTACACAAACATTCTATTAATTACATAGCTGTAAGCTAATAAATCACCTCGGCCTTAAAATAAAAAAAAGAATTATTTCGAATTTCAGCTTCATAGGCCTAATAGTTTCCGAGTAATTTAGGCTCAGACAGAAACATACTGCAGAGGACAGAAAATTTACTACGACGATTGAATGGGTCTACGACGACTATTATGGGGTGTTACAAACTATGTGTCAAAATTAATATACCTTTGGGATAGGCTTCATCTGAATCTGTTCAACTGCTTACAGCTATCAAAGCTTTCAATTTCAAGATAAAGCTGAAGTAATACTGGATTAAACTGCACATATTAGGAAATCTTAAACTGCATATTAATTCAGGTTGCTTTGCTGTTGATGTCATGCATTTCACTTTATTATTGAGTCGGGTTTAATAAACTAAGAATTTCGCAAAATCTATAGAGATTATATTTATACAGCAAAGAAAGGATCAAAACCAAGAGTTCCTGGTCAACAAACGCATCACGGTAACATTTATTTCCCATTTGGCATCCAGTTACTAAGCATTTCGAGAATTGGTTCGTGAGTCGTGCTGTCCTTTTCTTAATCATAAACCCAAGCTCAGTAAAAAGTAACAGTATTCAACAAAAATTTCGAGCAGCTGCTAATGGGCATCATTTGGGGAGAGTGATGAACGAGTGGCAAAAACAATAGATACATCTTCTATCCAAAGTATATTGTTAACATTTCAACCTTCTCAAACTGTTTTCTAGTTTATCACACTTTACAGGTCGCATATAATAGCAATTATCTCGAGGTGCAATGTTGCTGCCAAACTGCTTACGGTATTTAATTTATAATTAGCGAACGAAGTTCATAGTTCTACATTTCAGCATCAAACAAAAATAAATGCAACTACTTTCAATATGTTTGACAGAAACAACAACAAAAATCAAGGTCACTCTTAGTTTCAAATAGGAATTCTACTATTAATCTAATTGCTGAACATTAAACATTAATTGATAGTGGCTCATCGAAATTGATCGCCTAGTAGTCGCATAGCAAACAAGTAGTGCGTACACATTTTCTTCTGTTTTGCACTTTATATTTTTTTTAGCAACACCTGTAGAAAAGACATAGATCCTATCATCGCACGCATTCGCTTGTAATTCTCAATTTGATTACACTCATTAAAAACCATGTAAAACTAGCTGATGAAAATTATCTTACCACGATAATCATTGATGGCCACCACAAGTGTAAGTGTCGATCCCAACGGCACGATGCCACTCACCGGAGGCGCCCATGGTCCTTTGCCGTGTTGTATTTCCATCCAGCAATCGACGTTATCGCCTATTAAGAGTAAAGTAATAAACCTTAATATAATTGTTGTGTAATTATGATGCAACCAATAATTATGGAATTTATAATCCGACAACGTGACACTCGCGCACTGTACCAAACCCGTGGGTAGAGTGCGCTCTGCAAGAACGAATGGTTTGCGGTGGGGATTTCTCCTCCAACCCGTTGTGGTGTTGAATGACAGGCTCGAAAGATGAATCCAATCGATCGAACAGGATCACTTGAACGAACAGAATTGACACAGAAATGTGTGCTTTGGGATTTGCCGCCTCTATGAATAGAGTGCGCCGATTACTCACCTCTGAAATCGAGTTGGATTACATCTAGGTCTGCAATTACCATCGGCGGCTTAGATGCGGTTTTCTCATAGTCATTAAACCACTCACATCGGAGGCGTTTTGCTTCATCCCAAACCTCAAGTAGGTCCTTGTCGTATTGAACGACCACCTGCAACGAAAAAAGATTATTTTAATTTGCCTTTAGGTATAGCTAGCTGATGGAATGAAACCAGCGAAACAAATCTAAATCATTGGATTAAATAATTTAGTTCAATTGACTAACCGTATTTTCGTAAAATTGGCCATGTAAATCAGGCTTAGTGCCACATCTGGAGTATGATATTCTGAAGGAGAAGAAAGTTTTACCCGTTGACGGTGGAACGTATACACATCTTGGATCGCTGTGTTGTCCTGCAAACAGTTTTGTATTAATTAATGAGATTTTTTTTGGCAAATATGAATGGAAATACCTTTAGAGCTAACGATTCCCTCGAACGGATTTGAAAATGTTAAGTGCACGTCCATATGATCCTTCCCACACATTACTTCTAAGGAGACTATGTTTGGCATACCATCGGGCCTTTCTAACGGCCATATTTCATTACCACCTAGGACTAAACTAAACTGTAAAAAGAAAATTACAAAAAATATTATATTATAATTTTGTTTGTCCAAATCTGTTGAATTTTAATTAAAAAAAAAACTATCGAATTGGGTTTCAAGAAAACTAAATAAAACATAACAAAAGTTAATAGTTTTAACATTCCTAATAAACTAACAAATTTGAGAAAAGATTCAAAGTGCAAAAGATCGCCGCATCGATCATTGCGTTTAGTTATCAATGAAAGCTATTTAATCGATTCGATGTAATTTTTAAAAACTTTAGAGTTCTCCGACCGAAAAAACCTGAATATTGATAAATAACAATAAATAAAAGTTTCAAAGCTTCTTTCACAAGAAAATGTAAAGCTTAAAGACGACGATAAATATCATATACTTTATAAAGTAGACGTGAACTGAATTTCAATTGAGTAGTTGGAAAACATAATATTTAGTATGAATGCATTGGTGAAGTTTGTACTTCTTGTAGTATATTAGTCGAAGGATTTTAGCAAAATGCCGACAGATTCAGGTCCTAAAAAGCCTTGACGGGGAATTGAGATTTCATTTGCAAATAAAATGCGAACAAGACATAGAATGGTTAGTCTCCCAGCCAAGTTTGGATTGCTTGTAATTGATCACTATCAGAACACACTACAACAGACGCATACAAATACTTCGACACATGGCGTCATGCGAAATTTTTTCACTACATGAAACAAAATGAAAACATTTAATCAAAAATAAATTTTGATCAAAATCTTTAGAGCCGTTTTTGAGAAAATGAATTTAATTTAATTAAAAAATCAAACTACGCAGATTTGTTCAACTTAACATCATAAAAAAAATAGTAAAATTTTGCGGAATTCCCTTTATTATACTCCCGGACAGACAGAAAGACCGACGGACGGCATTGGTGTCGTAATGAACCTTCAGATTACGCCATTACGGCGAATAGTCGGAAAAGGGTGTGGCAGTTCGACATTCAGCATGAAAGAGTCACACGGTGAACGTTACAACCACAGATGAGTACTCATCTTACAACTCCGTCAACTCCAAGAGATTCTCTCAATTCGCACCCTCAAATGTAATATACATACAATTTGCACTTATATAGGAGTTTACGCCCAAATCGAATGGGAGGCTTGCACACATATAACGAATTATATGGGTTTTAATGGCTGCCTCCAAATAATGTCATTTTCCATAGCAATCTCGTCCATTTCCGTAAATACTACCAAACAACCATCAAAACTCTGCCTTACACGTATTCAAAGAGAGAAAATATCAAAGAGTATTTGGCGGTCATTGTTAAAATTTTTGGCCGATGTTTTTTGGCTGTAATTTAAAAAAAAAAGAAAAACTTTGATTCTTCTTGTGGATTATTTTTATTTGGTCTTTTAATTTTTTTTGCATCAAGTCGAGAATATGATGTCATGTAAATGGCCGCCGCCACAGTTGATTGTCATTTGAGCCCTTTTTATGGCATTTTCCATCACTTTGGCCAAAACTTCTGGCGATAGGTCCTCACATTCTTGACGGATATTGTCTTTAAGAGCTGCAAGAGTCTGAGACTTGTTGACATAAACCCGCGACTTCAAAAAGCCCCACAAAAAGATGTCTGGAGCGGTCAAATCAGGCGATCTTGCTGGCCAGTGCAAATCGCCAAAACTCGTTGATCATTGCTCTGTAGCGCTCACCATTCACAGTAACCGTTTGGCCGCGACGTCTTCGAAGAAAAAAGGTCCGATGACTCCTCCAGCGAAAACAGCACACCATACAGTGACTTTGAGCGGGTGTAATGGCTCTTCGTGGGTTACACGCGGATTTTCAGTGCTCCAGAAGCGTAAATTTTGCTTATTTACGTACCCGCTAAGATGGAAATGGGCCTCATCACTCATGATTACTTTTGATGAAAAATCATCTTCCTCTTGGTGGTGATTAAGGATGGCTTGAGCGTATGTTAGACGCGATTAGCGGTCAGCAGCTAACAGCTGATGCACTGTCTGGACTTTGTACGGAAACATCTTCAAACCTTGTACAAAAATTCGCTGTAAAGACCGTCGACTGATACCCATTTGCGTGGCATGTCGTCTGGTCGATGTCGACGGCGCTTCCATGACATCTTCGGCTACAGCAGCAATATTCTCTGCAGAGCGGCTACTCCGGGGTCTGCCGCGCCTGACAGCATCTCGTGTTGTGCCATTCTCTTTGAGGCGAGCGGCTAAACGTCGCAGTGTTTCACCAGTAGGCGTTGGACGGCTTGGAAATCTGCGACGAAATGCACGTTGTGCCAAAGTCACCGACCGATTATTGCTCAAATAAATAGTCACCAATATTCCGCGTTCTGGAGCAGTGTAGCGTAACATTGTTTATTAACGTGTATTTCGCATGTGTTTACTACACAAAACAGAACTGACATTAGGGGCCAATCGCAAAATTTATACCATTTTCTGATAGGAGGATTACTTTTGCGCCACCTTGTATAAAAGTTTAGTGTCTGTGGTTACAACGCCCATCCCATGAACAAAAAATAGCCTGACCTCTACATTTTAGCGCTACCTCATTGTAAAAACCATTAGACATGATCATTTTCTTCCATTATGCTTGGAGGCATTATCTGGGTAATGGATTTACTAACATTCCGATATTCCAAACGAAATGAATAAAATAAAAATATTATGTAAATCCGGTCTTAATCTGACCGACTGGACGATCCTGCTTAGGAAAGGCTTAACCTTCTATATTGAAATAAAAAATAGAATATTGTTTGTTCACCTTAACCTGTTAATGGAAAGAAATTAAGGCATCTATCACTTAAAAATATTCACTTTCTGTCGCATAACGCCTTTAAAGCGTAAACCGGATTTTGATTAGTTTTGCTACGTTTCCACCGAGCACTAGATCTAAATTATGATTATTCATACAAATTTTAATCTGCTAAACACTAGATTAAAAATAATATTGAAAAAAAACAGGTTTGCATGTAAGAATCGGCTTCTGAACACACTCAATACCAATTTACCATACCTGGATATGTCAAAAGTGACGTTGGTTGCTGAGAATTGAGAGCGAGTAAGCAATTTGACAACCAGATATTGGACATTTTATGCGCAAATTTGAGAGCCAGAGAACGGGTTGAGAGATAACCCCTATGTTATCTCCTTTTTGTTCGGTGAAAACGTGTAGAGATTAATTGCTAATCTTTTGCCTTTAATCTCTGTTTATCTTTTAGTGAAAATGCAGCAGTAGTTGGTGTTACTACAAAATCTTGCGGTATGAACAAAATTGGTAGTATCCTCAAGGTAAGGCTCTAAATACCGAATGTAAGAAAAAGAGAATCGCCTAACTTTTACAATATAATAGATCATCGCGCTGTCTAAGTTGGTAGGTGTTTTATTTGGTCAAAATTTTCCCAGAAATCACGCAATGGGCTTAAATCTTAAATATGGCAATATTTGATGAACCTTAAATGTTTTCATTGGTCAATCATTACATGTTTCAAAGGACTTCAGAATGCCTTAGCAGCATTAGGTTACCACGAGCAAGACTAAAGAATATAGCAAGGCACAACCTCGTATTACCTCGACCTGATTTTAGCGAGGAAGAAACCACCCTGCTTTACCGAACCAAAACCAATCTCAAACCTCGCACTAGTAATAAAAATCTACTGATGAACTTAAGTAGCCATGTGCATTATTGCAGCAAGAAGTTACATGTTTGAGTTCGTGTCAAATGCCTTGTTTGCGGTAGCCCCTATGACTATATCAAAATTAGCTTTTTTAGCACAAAGACATTGATATAACACTTGTTTTCATTTTGTAGGACACTATTTTATGTTCCTGTATACAGTCATTTGTGGGTCGCTGGATCAAATCCCATCCCATACCACTTTAGAGTTTTTAGTCGCTGCTCCACCAGCGAAAGTCTGATAAACATCCAAGAGAAGCTTCTCAATAATAATTCGCCATTCGGAATCGGCATTAAACTATAGGTGCCTCCATAGTTGGAGAAGCTGGGCTTTAGGTTCTGTATGCCCCATACAGCTTTATTTTTGTATACAGACCTGCGTAATGCGGTAGAACACTATTAAGCAGGATAAAATAAATAAATGATTTAATCAAGTGAAACAATGTGCTAGAACATATTGAGCAATTATTAAAAGTAGTTATTTCAGCCAAGGAAACCCCACTTGATCTTGGCGGGCATTCGAATTCAAATACAAAGCACCCGTAGATGGTTAATAGAACGGCCTTGCGAATTAAACTGAATCCGAGGCGAATTTCACGCATAAAACCAGTCTGTTGTATTCCTCTGCAACTATTTAAGTCATCTCATTACCGTTAGATAGCTTCTATATAGTTAGTAATTGGATCCATGATTGGCACACAATGGACCTAATTTCATCTAATTCTAAATGAACCACATCGAATGTCCATTCAAAACATGCCTAACCAAGAAGAATTATATATAAATGTTTTTTTTTTGTTTGCATTGCAACCAACAATTGCTTTTCAAATAAACAACAACAACTAAACTTTACCTCTAATTTCCGCTCAGTGAACTCCAACAGGCAGCTGCATTTAAAGCCACGATGTGGCTGTTGTTTAAAATGTGTGACAAACTCGTATAAATGTTTTCCACTTTTTTTTCCATTTTTTTTGCTCCAAATTAAGGTTACAGAATCTAACAGAAACACCACAAAAGAATTTAACGTCTTCCATCTTCGGCCAGAGCCTAAGAACTCTTTACACATACCGCCACAGTGAGTGGTGGTGCTGGCTGCATAGCAGTTAGCACCGGGGATGCGTTTAAGACAAACAGTGGCAAAAACCACAAACACTGATGTGCTTCTCTTCGCTTTAATTGCATTCAAATAATTAGCAGCAGCATCAGGCACAACAGATACAGCGACGACTCTGCACTGACTCTTCGCAATCCGCAAATAGCATCCCATGCTCCATGCATTTGACTATGCGCGCTTAGGCAAGCAAGTGTGCGCAGAGTGTGTGGCAGATCCGGGGCATAATAAGGCATTAGTAGTTAGTACTACGGTGATGATGCGGCAACAGTAACAGCAGCAACACCAGTCGCCGCAAACAATTGTACTTTTGCAGAAATGTGCAAAACCGTTTGCATTCCCAACACACACCACCGTGTGTGGAAAAGCGACTGCAGTTAGAATTTTCTTGGAAAAACTCATTCAAGAATTCCACACAACCGTTGTACTAGTCTAAGCCACCAGCTAGAACAAGAGTCAAAGCCAGAGCCAGAGCCAGAGCCAGAGCAAGAGCCAGAGCAAGAGCCAGGGCCAGAGCCACCTTAGGA
This sequence comes from Ferdinandea cuprea, assembly GCA_963576555.1. Classification (NCBI taxonomy): domain Eukaryota; kingdom Metazoa; phylum Arthropoda; class Insecta; order Diptera; family Syrphidae; genus Ferdinandea; species Ferdinandea cuprea. Next base: position 146,710,427 of record OY754958.1, on the reverse strand, counting down.
GTCCGCACTTCTGGCAGCTTTTTTTCGCCAAAGTATCTCGCTTGTTTGCCGGCGTGATGCAGTGCAGCAGACGTATTCTTAGTCGGCTGTCTGGATGAACGCGAACGACGACGCGGGTATGTGCCGATTGCGGTAAAACTAGTTAATGGCAGTTAAATCATAAAAAATGTCATTATCATTTCTTAGTCTTGACCAGAAGACATAAAATTGTATATGATATTTGTTTGGGAGCTCTTGGTAGTCTGTTTTGGTTTTGTGGTGTATTTTTTTTTTTTTGTGTGTTGCTCACAACTTGGCGGTGGAAGACGACGCTTACTAAAGAATACGCATTCATCGAGGTGTTTATAGGGATTTGAGGCAATCACCTTAATACATTCGTACATACCTGTGCAGTGATAATACGAAAAGAACACAATATGCTGTTAAGAGAGGTTATGTTTAGAGATTGTAGTTCGTTATTTAGCGTGGGGAAATACTAGCATACATGTGTAAGGGAAATAATCTCATAAGCATAAAAAGTAAATAAATCATTGAAATGACGTGACGTTGATGCACGGTATAAGACACGCGATAGAAGTTGCGTTGTTTCGTCAAAACAAATTAAAATTAAGGTTCACCTGTTCATTTTTACTTCGTAGCTAATTTTTAGTTGTATAAAGTAGTATACCGGGGCCTTAAGTTATTATTTGCTGACAAACTTTTTAGATAAAGAACTGTTATCTTCTCAAATTTGTTGTGCAGTTATTTTCCATGAATTGTGCTTAAAGTATATCTCCGCAAAGGAAGTGCGATTTGCCTTACGAGTAAGCCAGAAGTCATCAACATTGGCTTATACGAAGGAAGAAAAGAGCGTGAATAATACTTGAATTTTTGTTAGGGCGAACATCCATTACCATTTATTCTCGCCTTAATATGATTAAATATTATGTAAGTGCAAAAAATATCTTTGTTACTCGTAGCTTGTGACTTCTTAATTTTAAGTTTTTCTACATTTTGGGCATAGCAGGGGCTAATTAAGAAAAGTGTAACACTTAACCATTTCAGGTGTAAATTTTCTAAGTTAAATTTAAGGGCTTCAAAAGGATTTAAAGGCTTTTCTATGAATGGATGGGCATGTTTAAATTGTTAAATAGCTTTTGATGGTAATCATATATATATATATGTATATACTTTTAAAATCCCTAAACGAATATTAAGTTGGTCTTACAAAATAGGGTATAATTAGACATAACATACCAATATATAATGCTAACCCAAACACAAAGAATACGACAGGATATGATTAGGTGACATTTTGAATTCCCCTTTTTTTCCTTCCTTCCAACATGATTGGCACAGCGAGTGTATCAAAAAGGGGCTTTTAGTCTAAGATATGGCCTAAGATACAAGTGACTTCCCTAGTGTTTCCAACATTTCTGAATTCTGCTAAATTCCTTCTACCTTCTACCAATGAATATTTTCCCAAGTTTCGTCATCCTCTAGACAGAACCTACATCCAGTCTCTGGGCACAAGTTCATTTTGTTAAGACGATATCTTAGGCCGTAATGGCCTGTGAGGAAGCCCACAAGCTTCCTAATATTCTCCTTTGAATTGATCTTTCAGATTGTCTTAAACGAGGTACACTTTCCTAGTAGTTCAGATGAAGTTGTTGGTCCCAATCGTTAATGAGCCTTAAAGCAGCAGCCCAATTGACTCTGCAGTAGGGTTCTGTCCTAAGAACGTAGATTGTGATCCAGCTCTAGCCAGCTCATCTGCAGATTCGTTGCCTGCAATACCTTGGTGACCAGGTAAACATCCAAGTTTGCCTTTGTTGTGTTTGGCTAGGTTTTGCAAGGCATCGTAGCAGCACTTCACTGTCACAGAATGGCACAGTGTTAGATGATAGTACTGTAGTGCGGCTATCTGAGAAGTTGTGAATTTGGGAAATCAAATTTGCGCAGAACTTAATGGCAGGGATTTTCGCCTGAAATACCGTGGGACACATTCCCATGGGTATCAAGACTTCGGTGTTGGGTCCAAAGACACCAGCTCCAACTCCAGTCTCCATTTTTGATCCATCTAGAGCGGTCTAATATTTCAACATCGAATAGATTGCCAAACTTGTACTCCCTAACCATAATATCAGGGATGCAGTAAAACATGTCCATGTTTGGGATTTGTTTAAGTATTTTCAGGTGACCCACAGCTTAATAGCGTTTCTAGCAGCTGTCTTCTTAATGAAGATCTGTAGCGGTGAGAGCCCAACAATGGCCTCAAGTGCGGTTATTAGACAGGTGCGCACTAGTAATAGCGAGACATGCAATACGCTACAGCTTTTGCAGCTTAGGCCCCAAGTTCTGCCATACCAGCGTCTACTGGCCCACATGGCTCTATTGCGAAAGATGGAAAAAAGACAAAAGTTGACGGGTTAGTTTTGTCGCAGAAGGATTTCAGGTGTTTTTGCGTCAGACAGTATAACCTTTAGACAGAGGTCGAAGTACCAAATGCCATTTTGCTTGAAGCGAGAGATTGTTTTTGTTTCAGCGTACAGTATAGGGGTAGCAACACGTTTCCTCGATAGCTTGTTCCACCAAACAATGGTCTTCTCATAGTCGTAAAAGAACTATTTTCGGATAAAATCCCAAACGTCTTGCCAAAAGTGCCAGAAAGTCTACAGTGCTTTCTCGGTTTTCAATTTAACATACTTGGACCATATAAGTTTTCTGTCGAGAATTATTCTCAGATTTTCATTCGAGATCGAAATAGTGTGAACCTTTAAGCACGAGTTGCATAACACACACTTCTGTCTACGATAAGAGAGGGGTATCATTTGATAAAGTTGTATACGTTGACTGTAGGTTATATAGACCATGCCATGAAAGTTCTCTTAAACATAGGACTCTGGTATGAAGCATCAATTCATCGATACTCCTTAAATTAAGGAGACGCATCACTTTATTTGAATATTTCAAAATATATTTTTTCTTGAACACACACTCACCTCTAACCCTCACCTCTTCTAGCTCGAAGGTGTGAACCATAAGTTTTCGCATTAATCTCGCTATGAGCAGTGCAAATCTGCATAACGTTAGAAGTGCTGGGCTGTGCACTATGTCATTGATTTGTTCTTATACAACACCGGTCATCTCTAGTCGTGTCATCCCACAAATGTGCTTATTAATTTGTGGAAGTGTTTTGAATTTTGGGTTACGTGTCAGTTTAAACTGCATAGAAGTTTTTACGACAAGCACTTTTTACCGAGGGGCGTTTCACTGATATTCGTACTCTTAGCCCGCCATTCCAATATAATTCCATAGGACAAAATGGGTACCCGTGGAAACCCAGTCTTCCTCCTCTAGAAGTTAGTTCGTTAATTAATATTTACATATTAAAATTAAAGTGCAAAAATTCGTTCATCCGTAAAATCCGACACAAGGTCACAAAGAATAAGGAGATGGAGTTAACTGTTTAGTTATTTAAAGTGTTAGAGGAATTCATATGTTAAACGATAGAACAACTTTGACTACTTTCGATTCGAATACGAAACCTACAATTAAAGTTTCTTTCATCGGCAGCTAAAAATGTTCATATAAAAACAATCAACTAGTTAATGAGTGTCTCAGTCAATTCATTTGAAGATAATAATTCATAGCAATTAACATTAATAACATCATTAACAAATCAAACTGCTACCATTTTCTAGTCTTTCTCCGTTAGAAATGCTTACTGTCAGTTTCCTTACCATGCTATTTGCTACCGTCAATCGGTGTTTTGTGAAAATTCGATTACTGCTTAAGCGCATTTTCATTTTTTTACGTCAAATGCACAGCACATGCATAGAATATCGTATTCGTTTTATTTTATTTTTTGTCTTCTCCTGCGCGCCGCCGCACAACATCCAAAACATCCAAAGAGAATAAAGTGATTTGCAAAGTGTGCCACGATTTACTTGTGGTAAGGCAATTACCATCGAATGTCTTCACTGTTCGCAACGAGTCAGTCTTCTCAAAGATGCCCAAGTCCAGTCGTGCGCTTCAGGATTTGCGCGCGCGCTCGCGCACACACATTTGCTATACTCGTCTATCTAGCCAAGCATGAGACTATAAGACTAGTTTTGAATAGTGAAATTTTTTTCAACAGATTTCTCAAAATAAAAAATAAGCAAACAAAATATATCAACTTGAATCGCTCGGGTGCAGAGAAGACATTTCGATGAGATTGCGGCGGAGCAAGTTGCTTGCGCCAGCAGTGTATGCATGTGTATCAATGGTGCGGCGCTAACTGGCCATTCCACTTTGTCGCGCAAAGTATTGAAAAATTGCAAAGCAATTTCACTTAATACATTTCCACGGTGAAAACTTTTACTACTTCCGCAACGCAATGCTGTTGTTGCGGCTGCTGCTGCTGCTAATAGATTGGCAATAGAAAACCTCTTTATTTTTAGAGAGAGAGTGTTGCATCTCTAAGCTGCTTTAAAGTGTGACACGCTATAGTACGGATATTTCATGTATCGATACCTATATATATATTGTATTCGATAGCTTTAATGTTTCGTCAGGGCGTCCACAGATAAAAAAATTATTCATTTATCTTTGCAATTAAAGTGATTATAATAAATCAATATTTTTTTCTTTTATCTAGATTACTATAATAGACATGCTACCGAAAGTTTAACATCTGTCATTAGGCATCAGCATCTAGCAATTAAAATAATTATCAGTCTGTAAAGGTATAAATTTGTTCTCTGTTAGAAATGACTTAGAAAGTTTTTTTGTTTAAGATAATGTACATGAATAGAAGAATATTATATTTATAGAGAGAGAGAACCATTTAACAAATAAATTAGTAAGCTTAACAAAGAAAAAAATTAAGAAAAAAGTACGGGAGATAGAAGCCCATGGAAGCACCTTCATTTTGGGTATATTCTTCTTAAAAGGAACGACCTGTGATTTTTTTCAGAAGTGTTAATGTCAAGTTAAACTAGTGCCTTGTTTCATTGACATGCGACATGTGACATTTAGAGACTTTTTCTAGAAACGACTTTGTAAAGAAAGGAGAAATTTTCTTTCAAACAGACAGTAATTGCAAATTCCCAAGACATTAGACATTATTAAGTTTCCTTTTTTTTCAAAAGAACATGTGCATTTGTAACACTTGTCGGACAAATTTTTAATTTATAAAATATTAATAGGTAACATGTCAAATCATCAACAATCAAATAATTGTCAAATATTCTTTGTCACTGTCAACTGTTAGCAGCTGTTAACTTAAGCGAATCACGCGATCGCCAATAAGTTTTACCGCACGTTTTTGGATCCTGTCAAGTAGCTCCCAATATGTTATTGGTGCACCAGACCAGATATGAGCGTTGTACTCACGTTTTGGGCGAATAAACACCTTGTAGGTTCTAGCCAGATCAGAAGGGGTGAATTATTTCTTGCATCGCTTAAGAAAGCCTAGACATTTCGCAGCGTTCTTGGCGACATCAAATATGTGGGCATTCCAACGAAGGTTGTCATTAACACACATGCCGAGAATGGAAAGTCGTTCGGTTTGAGCGATGCAAGTGCCATTCATGGATAATGGCAGAGAATTAGGGGTTCGCTTCAATGACAGCATTGCGTTTTGGAAGCATTAAATTCCACTCTGTTGGTTTTACCCCATTTAAGTATGCTGTCAAGATCGGAATTCAATGAGCTTAACATACGTTGCCGTTCCAGTTCAACGCCCGAAAATGAGGGGAAACGAATATGTAAAGCTGAGGGTACTGTCATCAGCAAAGGAATGGATTGGATTAGATGTGACAGGCAGAAGGTCATTGATAAAAATGAGAAAAAGAGTCGGAGACAAAACAGAGCCTTGAGGGACATCCGCATTTATTTGGTGAGTTGCAGACTTGAAACCATCCAAAACAACTTGCATTGAACGGTCCGAAAGATAATTTCTAATTCATTGAAGAAGGGTTACATCGATCCCAAATGCACGCATTTTCGACAAGAGAGCTTGATATGTCTTTTGCCAATATATCGCATCCAACCCACTATATGCCAAATAAGATACCCTCGTTGATAGATGTTATCCTTCTAAGTGATTCTAACATGCTTAAACACTACTCTCAGCTGTCTTTTCCCGTTTTTTCCCATTATGATCTTGTTTTTGCAATGCTTGATATACCAATTAACACCTCTATTTGTTCACAAACCATACAATATTACGATTTTAAGAGTGTTGATACAGTGAATCTAATAAGTGAATGTGTTTCTCTAGAATGGGACTATATTTTTGTTACCCCAGATGTTAATGATCAAGTCGAGGTACTTAATGGATTAATAAAATATTTTTTTTTTTAAATATGTCCCAAAAAAGACTTTCGCTGTTAAGCATGGACCATGTCCTTAGCTTTTTAATGAGATTAAATCTGCCATGAGTACAAGAGGTCAACTCTATTGACGGTGGCGAAATGTTTACTGAATTTAAAAGATTGAGAAACTCAGTTAACTTAATGATTAAAAGAGCTAAGTCTTTGCACTATACAAACAAATTTAATACCAGCCGCTCTTCAACTTTTCTGTGGAAAGATCGGATTGTGCAATAAAAATAACTTGCATTCCAATGATGATATAGATATTGAAGAATTGAAAAGAACGTTTGTTAGGCAGCCGTTGGTATCTGAAGTGTCTTACCCTTTATCTGACACTGTAATAATTAATAATCGCTGACAATGCATTTCTTTTTAATAGAGTAGACTCCTTTTCTGTTGCGAATACTATTTTGTCTATAAAATATGATAGTATGGGTATGGAAAATATTCACCCGAAGTTTTCAAAAATGATTTTACCGTATATACTAAAATATGTTACATATATTTTCAATACCATCCTAATGTCATCGAACTATCCGAATCAGTGGAAACAATCAAAAATTGTACATATTCCAAAAAATAGAAAAGGCACGGAATATCGACCCATCGCCATCCTACCTTTTCTTTCTAAAGCTTTCGAGTTAATTATAAGCGCTCAACTAAGCAATACATTGAGTTTAATAATTTGCTGACTCCAATGCAGTCAGGCTTTCGTAAAGGTCACAGTTGCATAACTGCCCTGATTAAAGTCACGGATCACATACGGGTAGCTATTGACAGAGATGAAGTCACTTTGGTTACATTTTGGATTTTTCCAAGGCTTTCAACTCTGTCCATGCTTGTTTCTTACTTCAATTTTTCTCATCTTTCCGTGAAGTTAATCTCGTCTTATCTTACAAATAGAGCTCAGTCTGTCTTTTGCAATCAATCCTATTCGTCGCTCTTAAATGTTAATTGTGGTGTGCCTCAAGGTTCAATCATTGGTCCTCTGTTATTCTCTATGTTCATAAATGATTTACCACTTGTTATACATCTTTTTCATATTTATGCTGCAGATGTACAAATTTATTTTCACTTTCCTGTTGGATTGATGGACGATGCCGTTGAAAAAATGAACGAGGATCTAACTTCAATAGTTAAATGGTCGTTAGAAAACCAGCTTCTTTTAAATCCTCCTAAGACTAAATCTATTACAATCTATAAACATTTATTAATGTCCCGTCTGCCTCCTATTTTATTATGTGGAGTTGAAGTTGAAATTGTTTCTAAAATAAAAAATCTTGGTATTGTTATTAATAGTAACCTCACTTGGAGCGATCACATTAATTTGGTGGTTTCTAAAATCTATGGTGCTTTGCGGGGTCTTTCAGTATGCCAAGACACTTTACCAATTGCCGTTAAACTGAAATTGGCAAAGGCTCTCATCGTACTTTTAATAATGTATGGCTGTGAGTTATTTGCCTGCACTGCCTGCACTGCGTAAACTAAACATTGCATTCAATTCTGTGGCTAGATTTGTGTTTAACTTGCGTAGATATGATCATGATTCGAGCTACTCTCGCCAAATACTAGGATGCAGTCTGGACCAATATCTTAACTATAAAGCATGCGCTTCATTTGCTTCATTTGCTGTTAGTTTAACTTTAATTATCCTATTTTTTCCTTACTGAATGTTTTATTATTATTATTATTTTTACTATTTAACTTTTAATTATTTTAAAAACCTTATTTAAACTGTGAACTCTTAAAGAATTTATTTTCTTATTGTGCAGAAAATTTTAAAAATAAATACGTTCCTAGTTCAACACTTTTGATTTGAAAAGTTGATCACGTAAATAGGTATTGGCACTACACCCATCTGGTCAATCTTGATATATATGATTGGGAGTTGATTTTTAAGAGTTGAAGCGGACATTGATGTTATAGGAATGTGCGTTATATGCAGTTTTCGTGTCTTTGAGTATGTATTTATGTATATCGTCCCTTTTATGCCAGAAACATGAACGTGCAAATATTTAAAATGTTGGAGATCACGTTTTAATGTGATGTTATGCTAATTGCTATTTTATAAATATATGGTTTGGTTTTTAAAACATTATGAAATATTATGGTTTTCTTGTAGACATGCCATTCTAGACTTTGGTAATATCATAGAACGGTGAATCAAACCGACCAATTAACTCAAAATTGGGAAATTGCACATTCATACTTCTGGCATAAGCGAAACAATATGTCAATATAACGCAACGGTAATATGCGAAGCATGTGCGTTTTATGTTCGACAAAACTTGTATCAAATATGTTGGCGCCCAAGAGTTTTATATTTTTTACTAAAATTATTAAAGAGAAATTAGTACTTCAGAAAAAACAGATATTGAGTGAAATTTGGTTAGAATGTAAAATTAGTTTATTTGTCTGTCTGTCGATGGATCGATTGATTTGCCTTACAGTTCATATAAGGAGTTTTTGAAGTAACATCTAGTAATAATGGTTTCTTAAGCACTAATTTGGAAATTTAATTTTGTTATTAACCGAAGAATGCTGCATATCAAGCCTTTTTTGAAAAAGTATCGAGGAACGGTGAGTGAATCAAAAATATCAGGCTAATGTATTACATTTGTCAGCAGTAGTGGTTTTTGATTTTGTATATCAGACCGCCACCGTTCACTCTTAAACAAATCTGTAAGCAATGGTATGCACTATGGGACCAACTATAGCTTATCGTCTCAAAAATCTATAACTTTTTTGTTTTTGTGATAAAAGGGTGAAACATTGCATACATACTCTTGAATATTTAGGCTTGTAAATAATGTAAATAGCATATAAATGTACACAAGTTTTATTGAAATAAAAATAATGCACACAAGATTAAATGTCACATTTTTGTGATGAGTAAATTTCATTGATTTTTTGAAAGTGTCGAATATTTTGTTTCAATTCAAATTAATTTAAGGAAGGACTTGTTTTGATGAATAACTTCTCGACGAACTGACTGACGGATAACTAAACCACTAGAGCTAGAGAAGAGACATGAAATTCACCCGTGAGACCGTCGACGGGCATCAACAGTTGATAATTTTATATTTTATTCATTTTGCAGCTCGCAAAGATGAAAAGCTGATATTATTGCAGATTATAAGCGGCCTTACCTAATCCCTTCTCAAAGCCACGAGAACATATCGCATAGAAATGCTACAAATTCTAGTTAACAGTGGGAGCACTATGTCTATAATATTTTCCAAAAGAATAGGATAAATTCCATCCGGCCATTTTAGGTTCCACATGAGTTCCACATCAACAATTAATAAATGAAATCGGTTTTTCAGTTTGAAATTTCAAATCGACCTTTTCAAGTTCTTAAAAACAAAAAAATGCATTGTATCAGAGGAAATGAAATCGACAATAGCATTGCAAATTGAGAGTTGGAGTGTATAGTAGTTCAGATTAAAATACGCAATCACCATTTATCTTGAAGTTAATGATGCAATCATTGACATTTTTTTAAGATGTCCTTTTTCAAGGATTCAAAGACATTTTTTAATGTTGAAAATTTTTTGCAACAGCAATTTGCCAGGTGATTTAATAGATTTTTTGGAAAAATTTAATTTCTCAAGCATTCAAATACCTTTTTCAATGTTTCAATGAGCTTCCAGTGGAAATATCTTGCAAAAGCAAGTTATCAGAGTATTTAATAAATATTTTGGAAAAATGCCCTAGATCAATGTTTCAAATGCTATTTTCATCGTTAAAAAAAAATTTAAAAAATGTATAAAAATATAAACACTAATGTGAAATTTTTAATAATTACAATAAAAACTCGGCGTTCTTTTTAGTTCTCAGTACATTTTGTGGCTAAATTGTAAGGCAAAAGCGATTTTTGTATAAGAGAACTTGGATATTCTTTAACATTTATGTTTTTGTTGTGATTTCAATACTTTTTGCAAAGATTTTGGTATACATGGAAATTTCGCAAAATTTTAAATTTGTAAGAATTTTGACTGAACGTAAACGTCGCTTTTAGAGGAAAATACAATACTATGAGAGAAGTGGACGGCTGCCATGCCCCTGGGTGGAAAATAACAAATGTTAGATTTTTCCCTGGGTTTTCCCCGCAAACCAAATTATTCTGTCAAATTCCAAGGTTCTACGATGATTGGAAGTGCTCCATAGTTTTGATGACCTGTCAGTGAGTTACTATTTCTGCTAATTTTGGGGCCTTATAACCCAGGAACTGCTCATGTTAAACAGTTGATATTTGGTATGGAGCCTGCTGCTGTGTATCCCAATGAATCATGAATCTTATATCTCTAGCTTTGTTCTAAGCGAAGTAAGAGGGAGGTAAAAAGGGTAAATACTCGCAAAACCCAAATCGAATACAATTAAAAATAATTGTCTGCTTTCATAACGCCCAAGATATTCTTGTACCACAGTTGCGTTGATACTAAAGAAAATATTGTGTCTGAAGTCTACCAATAATGGAAGTCTACTTACTTACTTACTTAACGGACTCCCGACCCGTGAAGAGTCCCTGCCTAAGATACGGCAGCCTTCCACCCTCTGCGATCCCGAGCACGCTGCTTCCAGTTGTCCAGACCAAGCGCTCTGGCATCTCGAACCTGGGGGCTGGGTTTCGAAGATCCTCTTGGCTGGAGCGTTGTTGTCCATTCGCTCGATGTGGCCGAGCCAATGTAGTCGACGAGTTTTAGCTTTTCTGACTACATCCACATCGCGCATAGAGTTCGCGGTTGTATCTTCTCCTCCACTCGACCTCCTCGCACACAGAACCAAATATACGTCGAAGGATTTTTCTTTCAAAGGATCCCAATATTAACTCTCCTTTCCTGCTTATCGTCCAGCACTCGATGCCGTATAGCAGAACTGGCAGGATAAGGGTTTTGTAGAGCATGCACTTTGTCCTTCGAGTTAGGAGTTTTGAACCCATTTGTTTTGCCAAAGCGAAGTTGCAGCGGTTTCCTAGGGAAATTCTTGAAAGGATCTCCACTAAGATGTCATTTGTGAAGTTGATGTTTACCGTGAGGTAGATGAACTCCTTAACTACTTAGAAGTTGCTGTTATCAATAGTGACATTTTGTTCTAGTCGGTGGACAGATGATTGTTTGTTTGTTGATAGCATATATTTAGTCTTCCTCATTCACTTCACATAATGCAAGTCTACCAATGTTTAAGTATCATGATGACATTTGGCAGCGGCGGCATTGCGCCACATTGTAAAAACTTAAACTACTTAAACTTAAATAACATTATATCTTACTATATTTATGTACTAATATAAAATTAAATGAATTATAAATCGCACTTATTGTAACATATAGTTAAATAAAATTAATTATTAAGAAGAATATACTGAACTCCAAGACATCCAATATATTTAAAAAAAAAGTTCCAATCCTGAAGTGCTGTTCAGTTACATACATTTCTTAAGAGGCATAGGAAAAATATTTATGAATATTTATAAAAGGTCAAAATAAAATATCCAAGGATGTTTAACGAATACTAAGAGTTGTGGGTACATTCTGCAGCAAACAACGATGATAACTTCATCCGCCTTTATTGCAGTAAAAATGGATACAATTAACAAAGAAAAAGAAAAATTAAAGATTCATACAATTTAGGCTTTAAAAAATGCTTAAAAAATCTGGTATAAAGACTAAGTCGCGTTCTTTATTTGTGTTGGTTACTTGGTTTCAGAGATGTTATTGTAATGTACCACCTTACAGTTTACTTTGATGTATTCCTAAAGCAACAAAAGTGTTTGCATACACCTGCATCAGTTACCAATGTTCCAATCTAAAGTATCAACCCCAAGAGAAAACATTAAACAAATGTTACGTATACGACCTGCTGACCAATTGATTCCCGATGTATAAATTAAATTCTTGCAATTTCCAGAATTATTTAGAAAATCCACATTACTCTTCTTATTACTTTGACGTAGACAAAAACACCAATGCTATCTTATCAATATATTAAGTCCTTAAAAAGAAAGCAATTTTCAACTCCTATCTAATCTGTGAAAAAATTGTTTATTTTTTTCAACTAAAACAACAAGTTACAAAAATACACCAAATGCTTCTTCTAGTGTCTTATTCCCACTTGCTTATAAAGGGCTCGGGTATAACCCTCAGTATAGTCAAATGATAGGTAATGGAAAGGTGGCAAAATAAAATTGCTTTAGTTACTGGTTCGAATGCTGGTATTGGAGCAGCTTGTGCAATAGAATTAGTTAAAGCTGGACTAACGGTTATAGGTCTTGACCGCGATGAAGTATTCCATGGTCATATTCCAAACGATCGCCTTATTTTACTTAAATGCGATATAACCAATGAGGAAAGCGTTTTAAAAAATTTCGAACTAATTAAGCGGAAATTCGGCGGAGTCGACATACTAATAAATAATGCTGGTATCGTTCGAAATGTAAAGTTACTTCAGGAAAACAATACAACCGATCTAAAAGCAATTTTAGATACTAATGTGTTGGGAGTGGCATATTGCACCAGGGAAGCATTTAAATCGATGCAATCAAGAAATGTTGATGGACATGTGATCAATATAAATAGCATTACTGGCCACTATATTCCGCCGAGTGATGGTAGATTCTCTTTTAATATTTATCCCGCATCAAAGCATGCTCTCACTGCTATGACAGAGATATATCGAAGGGAATTCTTGGAATTAAATACCAAAGTTAAAGTTACCGTAAGTGCTAATTGAAAAAAATTAAATTCACTTCATACATCTCTACATTTGAAACAGAGTATCAGCCCCGGTGCGGTGAAAACAGACATTCTCAAACAAACAAACTCATCTGACATTTTCGAAAATATAAAGCATCTTACTCCGAAAAATGTTGCTGATGCTATTATTTACGTCCTTCAGACGCCACGAAATGTAGAAGTGAGTGGTTTTTTTATTAAATACACAAAACATATATATATATAAATATGAATAAACGCTCTTCTATTTTTAGATTCAAGAACTGACTATAAGACCCATTGGTGAAAAGCTTTGAGTGTTCCTCTTTAAATAGGCTCAAATTTTTGTGAATATAATCAATAAATATATGGGAATAAATTACATTACAAAACATGTACATTGTCGCAGTTGAATAATTTAATCACATGTTCAGTGTGGCATGTCTTGACTTCAATTTCTTTAGACTTTCCCAGAATTTGCCTTAAGGTGCGATTAGACGGTCATCCATATGACATTCTGACGTCACTATGATGTATAGTTTGTACTTAAGTTGGCATCCAGTACTAAAGGGTGATTTTTTAAGAGGTTTAGAACTTTTTTTAAAAAAAAACACAAAAAATTCGAAAAAATGAATGAAATATTTATTTGAATCGATAGTTTGAACCTTGCAATTTAATGTTTAAAGATAATTTCATGCAAATGTTGACCGCGGCTGCGTCTCAGGTAGCCCATCCGCTGAGTCCAATTTTGCCATACTCTTTCACACATATCGGCCGGTATCTCACGAATGAATGCATGGATGTTGGCTTCCAGTGCGTCAATCGAAGCGGGCTTGTCCCTATACACATTAGCCTTGGCATACCCCCACAAAAAATAATCTAATGGTGTCAAATCGCACGATCTAGGCGGCCAATTGACCGGCCCGAAACGTGAAATTAACTGTTCACCAAACTCGCCTCGCAATTGCGCCATTGTTTCGCGTGCTGTGTGGCATGTGGCACCGTCTTGTTGAAACCACATATCATGCAAGTCAAGAACTTCCATTTCGGGCAAAAAAAAGTTTGTTATCATCGCTCGGTAGCGTTCACCATTGACAGTAACGCTGCGATTCGCATCATCTTTGAAGAAATATGGCCCAATAATGCCGCCGGCCCATAAACCGCACCAAACAGTGGCTTTTTCGGGATGCATTGGTAGCTGTTGCAATGCTTCTGGCTGATCTTCACTCCAAATGCGGCAATTTTGCTTATTTACGTACCCATTCAACCAAAAATGAGCCTCATCGCTGAACACAATTTTTCGATAAAAAAGCGGATCCTCGGCCAGCTTTCCAAGAGCCCATTCACCAAAAATTCGGCGTTGTGGTAGGTCGGCTGGCTTTAGTTCTTGCACCAGCTGTATCTTAAAAGGCTTTAAGCCCAAATCCTTCCGCAAAATTTTCCACGTAGTGCTGTAACAAAGGCCTAACTGCTGGGAACGGCGCCGAATCGACATTTCGCGGTCTTCTGTCACACTAGCTGATACGGCCGCAATATTTTCTTCAATACGCACAGTACGTAAACGTGTTGGTGGTTTAATGTCCAACAAAGTAAATTTGGTGCGAAATTTGGTCACAATCTTCCGAATAGACTGCTCAGAAGGTCGAGAATGCCGATCATAAAATGGAAGCAGCGCGCGATGAACATTTCGAACCGAGCACGAATTTTGATAGTAAAATTCAATAATTTGCAAGCGTTGTTCATTTGTAAGACGATCCATGGTTAAATTGCAAACCAAACTGAAGCTGTTTGACAGTGACACAAGGTACTAAACACACGTCAGCTGTCAAAACCAGTGTTGCCAAAACCAAACCAGCTAAAAAATCACCCTTTAGTTATACGTCATAGTGACGACAGGATGTCATCCGGATGACAAGTTTGGATGACTGTCTGATCGCACCTTTAGTGTGAAGATTTTGTCTAAGGTCGAATTGATACCACGTGCCGATAAGTGACGTTTACACAGTACGTTGAATAGGATCGTATATGCGACATTTACCAAGAAGGTCATCAATAGTTCTTGTCTTTCTTGTAGATTAGGGAATATGGAGCTGATGCGCCAGTCATCGGGAATGCCTCCACAAAAAATTGGTTGAGGATTGGTACATCAGCTCCGCCTATAAAGAGCTAAGCTAACTGGTTGCCGAGTCTAATTGTTCATTGACTCGACGTGAGTTCTCTTTTTCCCCCATCACTCTCTCTACAATCTACATGATGCCCGTTTAGCAGCTGCTGGAAATGCGGCTTAAATACATCTACGATTCCCTACGCGTTCGGTGACAAGGTTTCCTTGGCTATTTCAAAGAGCCTGCGTTCTGGTCTTAAAACCAACAGCCAATTACTAGGCTTTCTTATAAATCCCCTGGATGTTGTTTCGGTTGGAAGGCATTATATTTTCTTTCTACATAGGATCTTCTTCTCATCCTGCGGGATGACTGCATTTTAAACATCAGAAAGGTAACTTTCCACAATCCGTCAATCTCTACGTCTAGCTCGATGCAACCTGAATGATTTGTTGACTTGAAAAATGACAAGACACGTAAATTCATTTTTACATAAACGAAACGGTGGAGGGAGTTCTATTTCGAGGTGAATCATAGAGTTTGGTGTATTTTGTGTTAACTTGATAATTTTATTGTTGCCATAACGGTACTGCTCCTTATTTGATAAGAGATATCTTTCTGAGATTAGTGATGCTTATGCATGTGCGTGATAATTATTGGCGCTGCTGTTCCACCCCCGGACAGTGATGAGACTCCCAATTGTGTAAAGTCTGGGTCCATAGTGAGTAAACAAAAACAGTATAGCCCAGACACTGCGAACCACCTCACTTGTACTTCTAAACGCAGATTTGTTTCGTCTAACGACTGAAACGCAGATAATTATTAAACCATTAAAAATAGTCTTGGAAGTTCACTCCACTGCTGTCGCCTAATGACTCGCCAAATCAACGTACCTAACATACTCATACCTCATTACACTAAGCAAATATGGACGGCTAATTGATTGAAATCAATACACGTTGCCTGTGTGTGGTCTATTGGCAACGTTATTTTGTTTATATACTTCAATCAATCCCTCAACCATTATAAAGTAAACACTAGAACAAAATATCTCATGTGTCAAGTATCTCTCTACCTGCTGACAATCAAGATATCAAACTTGGTGTAAATTTTATTGCAATCTTAACGTACGATTGTCAAGGTTAATTTCGTATTTGTGTGCGCCTTATACAGACAAAACGAAAAATTTAATTATTCCATTACTTATGCAGTGCAAAGGCACGTCTAACAACGTAACGTCCCATGGATGATAGTTTTATAATCAAAGTGGCGATACAATTTGCAAACAGTTTTAGAGAATTGTTCGAATTGAAATCATCAACACGATGGAGAGATGGCACAATAAAATAGCCGTAGTGACAGGTGCTAGTTCGGGAATTGGGGCAGCATGTGCCAAAGATTTGGCAAAAGCTGGAATGAAAGTAATCGGTTTGGCTCGTCGAGAAAATCTAGTAGCAGATCTTCGCGAAGAGCTTCCCGAGGAAGCCAAGAATCGGCTGCATACACTCAAGTGTGATGTATCAAAAGAATCAGATGTTATCAAAACATTTTCAAGAATCGAGGAAAAATTCGGTGGAGTTGACGTGCTTATAAACAATGCCGGTATTGTTCGGACAACGAGACTTCTTCAGGATAATAATACAGCTGATCTGCAAGAAATTTTAAATACAAACGTAATGGGAGTGGCTTATTGTACTCTCGAGGCATTTAGAAGCATGAAAAACAGGAACACCGATGGACATGTGGTAATAGTAAATAGTATTGCTGGACATAAAGTACCCGTGATACCGGGTCTGTCCTTGAACATGTATGCACCGTCAAAGCATGCGATCACAGCTATGACTGAGGTTTACCGTCAGGAGTTCCTGGAGAATAACACAAGAATCAAAGTGACAGTGAGTTTTAATGTGAATTTGTCTCCTATGTGAATTTAAAAATGTGTTTGTATTTAGAGCATAAGTCCTGGTGCTGTTGCGACGGATATTATCCCTGAAAATATAAGGGAAACTTTAAATGACATGCCAAGACTTAGGTCTGAGGATGTATCAGATGCTATCATGTA
Source organism: Ferdinandea cuprea (assembly GCA_963576555.1). Classification (NCBI taxonomy): domain Eukaryota; kingdom Metazoa; phylum Arthropoda; class Insecta; order Diptera; family Syrphidae; genus Ferdinandea; species Ferdinandea cuprea. The sequence continues at coordinate 146,693,209 of OY754958.1, read as the reverse complement.
TGTCATTCAAACTCCTCCAGGAGTACAGGTAAGGATCAGTAGAATTGATTCAAGTCTTCAGCAGAGAAATGTCATTTAATTTTTTTTTTTTTCAGATTCACGAACTTGTCATTAAGCCCATCGGAGAGAAGTTTTAAATTCAATATATGTACAAACCCTTGTATTTGTTAAGATATATTCTCGAATTGCATACCAAATGGCTATATCTCCAAATTTGACAGAAAATTTAAATAAAATCCAAAATAAATGTTGGCATAGATAATTTTTTAATAAATAATTTAAATTGAAGATTTAGGCTGAGGATAAATTCAAAACAATTAAATTCAATTCAATATATCGATCGCGTTTTAAGGAACAATTACTAAGTATTCCTGAGGTTTAAAATAATATTTAATAATTTGTATTGCCATATTTAAAGAGATAAAAAAACCAGTCAGTCATTCCCTAATAAGGTCAAGATATTGAATATCATTAGGTTATTATTCCACAGTTTTATTTTATGGATTATAAGCCTCCCACTTTACTGCATCATTTCTGAAGGGTCCGGGGAAAACGCTCTATAACCTTAGACTGGTTTTTTAAAGTAATTTTTGGGTAACTTAAACGCATAGGGGCTAAAATGATTTTCAGTGCTTGGTGAATATAAAGCCTCATAAGCTTCTAAATCTCTACCAAATAAGATGACTTGTTTTGCATAAAGTTGTAAAAAGGCTAAAAGGCTAACATTTGCCAGCAATATAAATATACTTTTAAGGTCAGCTCAATCATCATTCTTACTTAGTGCAGTTAACCCACTACTGAATTATATATTGAATTCCGAAGTATTTCTTTAGTTTATTATATTTATTCCTGTTGTACGACAAAACATTTAGAATATTTATAAAACACTTTTTAAGTGTTTTCTTAAACCAGTGTACCTGAAGGCATTTTGGATACCCTTATAATGAAGTGAAACATTAGGGAGTGGAGGATTTGATAAAACGAGAAACTCATACACGTTGGTTTTAAATGTCTGTAAACTATAACGTGAAGGAAAAACATAGCGTGGTAGAGCTTCCACATACGAATTGTACGGTTAAGAAACGAATCATTGTATAGGATGATTCATCATGAGGTTGGATTTTCAACAGGCTTTTTGGACAGATCACCCTTGACTCCTATTGTTCAGTATCATTTGGCAAGTAATCGTGGAAAGATTCACACCACAACAGCGTCTTCAAATTGTTCAGCTTGTTCGAGAAATAATTTTGGTGAGCACTTAATTTCTCGGGAAATTGGCCGCCTAGATCGTGTTATATCACACCTTTGGACTATTTTCTCTGGGGATATGTAAAGTCTGAGGTCTTCAGGAATAAGCCAGCTATGATTGAGGCCTATATACTCGTGTTATTCGCGAGATACGAGTCGCACAAGATTGCTCATTCCGGATGGACTACCTCAACATTTACATGATATCATTTTCAAAAATTAAATGCCGTGAATTGTTCTTTTAACCGATAATAAAAATTTAAAGTTCACTTTCAAATTTATGTGTTTTATTATACATTATAAATTATTAAGAATCGCCCTTTATTTTTCTGTCCTTTCAAATATAAGCTTAAGGCTGAATTGATGAGCATTACTAGCATGTCGAGCATTGCGGTTGAATTGTTATAGGGATGGAATGCAACTGGCTTTTTCGTTCGAGCACTTATGGTGGAAGTGACGATAAAACAACGATATGCAGGAGACATTGCGACTATGAATAAGAGAGTCAAGCCCCGTGCATGGAACGACACCTTGACATTGGCGCGAACTTAAGCCGACTCCAAACATTTTGTCTGGATAACCACTGCTAGGAGTAAGTAAAACATTGCCACTGGCAGTGTTGCCTCAGACGAATGGCTTATGGGATGAAGTTCCAGAAAAGGAACACCCAGATGGACACAATAAGTGTTCAATTGCTGGTCGACGTGAGCCGTGATTGAAGTCACAGGGTCATCCACCAACCTACCTTCATACCTATGAGAGTCAAGCGATTTCACGATGTCTTTATCACCAATAAGCTTAATCGCACTTTTCTAAATTCTCTCCAAATATATTATTGGTTCATCAGACCAGATATGAACATTATACTCAAGTTTATGCCGAATAAACGCTTTATGAATTCTAGTTAGCCAGATAAAAAGGAGTGAGACCTAGGCATTTCGCTACATTCTTGGTGACGTCGAATATGTGGTCGTTCCAAAGAAGTTTATCATTAACACACATACCGAAGATGGAAAGCCTTTCGGTTTCAGCAATGCAAGTACCCTAGTATAATGGATAATAGGGCTTTGACTTAGAGTCGAAGAATTGCTGCCTAGAAGTAATGGATGAAGAAAAAAAATGACATCGGTGATCAAGAATAAAATTATATTATATAGATATTGAATCAAAAAAGACAATATCTTCTATTTGTATCCTGAAACGCTTTTGAAGTCCATCCAGAAACGTACCGCCCACTTGAATCCTCAAGTTTCATTTAGTTAAATTTTTCATTGTTTTAGTCTTTTCATAAGTATTTTCACTTTTATCTTATTTAGAACTTTCACCTAAAAATGTGATTTGGAAATGGGGAATATTAAGAAATACGACTTTACTATTTTCTTCAGTAACAACATGCAATTGCACGGTATATGCTATTGGCTTCTAAACCCTCTTACCTCGTCCAAGTTAGTGCTAGAACTCAAGCTTTCTCTGAATTTGGTCGGAAGACTGAACACACTGAATCTTGTCTGGGTACCAGGTCACACTGGCATCCAGGGAAATGAGATCTCGGATGAGCTTGCTAGGCAAGGTTCAGAGAAGTTTTCTCAGGACCCGAACCTGTGTTGGGTCTGCCTACATCTTTAGTCATGTCTTCTATCGATTCTTGGGTTTCTCGTGAACACAAGATTCGGTGGCGCGATTGCGGTGAATGTAGGCAGACCAAACTACTGCGCCCGGACATTTGCAAAAGGTCAGTATCTTTTTTTCTATCTCTGAGGAGAATCGACTGTAGGCTGCTTGTAGGCGTTCTTTTGGGCCACCAAGCCTTTGCTAAACACTTAAATGTGTTGGGCTTAAGCGACACCACTACCTGTCCTGCTTGCGGTGAGGAGGATGATACAGCAGAACACTTTCTCTGCAGTTGTCCGGCCTATGCTCGCATCAGGTGGCGGATCTTCGGGGCTGACGTGGTGAGTGCCGAACATCTAAGCTCTTTATCACTGAAGCTCCTTCTCGTTTTTTTCGAAAGACGGGAAAACTAAGTACATTAATGTAAGGTGTCTGAATGGTAGTACAATGGACCTGTAGTTGTGTCTGAGCGCTCCATCGGATAGTAGCAACCTCCGACAAAAAACAAAAAAAAAAAAGTAAAGTTTACAAATCTTCAAAATTAACAAAACTATTACAATTTTCCATATTTCATATATTCATATTTACAAATAGGAAACCACTTCTAATTCGGTTATGCAAAGCTAATGGGTTCAAAAATCGATGTCTACTGTGTGAGAAGGGCAAGGTGGGAAATACAGCCACCTACTCTAGATATACCAAGATGTGGTTGCAATCGAAAACCAAAACACGTCTTCTACATTGCTTAGGCCAAATCGAGCGAATTCACATAAGTGCTCCAGCCAAGAGGATATTTGACACCACATTAAAGTCTGGATTCACATTGTTCTTGATAACTGAAAGTAGCATGCCCATGACCGCAGAGGACAGTCGGCGACTTCAAGCGTGAATCAATCCTCATCGAGGAACAATATAACAATACACACGTCACCCAAAAATAAAGGGAAGTTCTATGAAGACTATTACTGTGTCTGAGTGTTTCTGGAATACTGATTCCTTATTGAAATATAGAAAGCTATTAATTTTGATCCCAGGTTTGGTGATGCTGACAGATTGTAAGGGGTCTACTCTTTAAAGATACATATTTGATTCAGCATGTAAAGTATTTTCAATTTAACAATGTTCGTCCTTCATTTCCTCTAAAGTTTATAAATAATAAAAACAGTTGCAGGAACCTTAAAGTGCTGTGCTTAATATCAACAATTGTGCAGAAGGTGACGATACCGTGAAGTATTTCTTCTATGAATATCCTGCCTTTACTCGAACCTCCTTTCTTCGCGGCTTTCCGAAAAATCAAAACTTATAACCCGTATCATCCCAGAGTACCATTAGTAAATTGACTTCTGACCTTTACGACATGTACAATAACTAACCACTGCACTGGGATGATATGGATTAGAAGTCAACGAAATAATTTATTGACTGAAGTCCGACTTCTATGTATATTCAACGACTAGAAAATTTAACTTAAACTCACCATTAATTGTAAAATAAATATATGACTAAAACAAAGGTCCCACAGTCGTGTAGGACCTTTCTGCGGGCTCCACATCCTGGAGCTGTATTTTCTCTGTTCAATCTGGAAATACAGAAAAAAAAATTGTTTAATTATTTATGCGATTCTAATGTGGATTTCTTAGAAAGAGTGCAAGTCTTCTAACATAATAAAATGAAAAAAAAACATCAAATTGATAACATACTTGTTAATCTTGTTTATTTTCACATTCGATATAGAAAAGAGACATTGTAAAGTTCAGTTCAATCAACCAAAACGCATCTAATCTATACACCTGTAGAAAATCATGTAATCAACTCGAACATGAACTGCGTTTATCATAATATCTTTCAACAGGCTCTGCTCATATTACAGCTACGTTACTTAAGCAGAGAATGAGAAAAAAATATGTCACTCTTAGCTAATGGATTCAATTTGTGCTGCGACAGTAAAAATAAGAAATAAATAAACAAACAAACACGAAAACTAAAAAAAAAAAAATGGAAAAAATACTCATCTTTCCCAGAACTATAAAAATACAAGAACCTATACCTACTATCCTATCGATGAGTGATGCATGACAGGGTTCCGATACGTTATCCTCTGGAAGCGCGGCAACAAAAAGCATACCACAAGCCCAGTAATGCAATCATATCCGAAGCATACAATATTCAGAAGTACTCGTACTCGTACTCGTGCTCGTACTCGTACTCGTACCCACATTCCAGCCGCGATCTAAGTACGACGAGTACGCAAGTATATCTGCGTACCCTTGCCCAGCCACCAGTGTGTGCGCGTTTTATTGCGTTTTTACGATGCGAAGCCACTCATCATCTTACGTCTCGCATTCCGATTTCGATAATTCTGTCGCTTAAAAGATACATGCACCACCAGCAGCCAGTCTCTCAACTTATTTTCATCTGCAGCCAATCATAGAAGATACCGCTCAGTCGACTAAGCTGCACACTTTCTTAGCTTAACGAGTTCTATACTGCGCTGTGCAGCAACAGTAGAAGCAGCAGCAGCAGAAGCATCAGCAAGAGATGTTGTCGCACTTCTTGTACCCTCTTTTGACCAATTTCTGTACAAAGTCTAGATGAAGGAGATTTTTTATACATATATATTTTTGTAATTACTGAGTGCGTCGGTCTTAACGATTCCAGTCGTCGTCGCAGACCCACAACAAAAAACTAAAGTAAAAGCAAACATAGTTCAGGAGAGCCAGGATGTTGTCTTTGTCGTCGCTGTGATCAGAACGCAGCATTTCTATCGTTGTTATTATCATTCGCGTATAAACAGGGAAATACAACAAACACCACAACACAGGATGAGGTGTACTTTCATATCAGCTACTGTGTATTCTTCTAATACGAACATGATGCGATTTCGATACAGGGAATCTAAACAGCATCTGTTGCTACGGATATTGTGTCCAGTACTGGGACAGATTTAGGACAGAGGGGTTCATTTAATCGAGGTGGCTGGATCACATGCGATGTCGTCGTTATTGTTGTTTGGTAAATCTAGCTTCTTCCTTTTTTTCTTTTTTTTTTTGAAGATGGACAACTTGTTTTCGTTTTTCATTTCCTTGTTGTGATTGTTAACTTAAACGTTTTCTTTTCTTCTTCTTGTTTTGTTAGATGTTAGTGACATACGAGCAGAATAGAAAGGAATACAATAAAATGTATTGATTTGCCACTCAAGAGACATACACTTGTCAGAATAAAGTTTTCTTCAGCTGTTATTTTTACTTGTAGTGATTGAGCTCCTCGTTTCTAAAATAGTAGTGTTGTGGGTTATCATTTCAGGTTATCATGAAATAACAATCGGATTTTACTCCGTTGCTGTCGGAACTAGCTAATCCCTGATCACAAGATACGTAGCTGCGCTCATTACCATTAGCCTACACACTGCAAAAGCAGTCATTAATTGAATTGGTGAGCGTCATAAATTATATACCGTTATTTCAAACGATGTATATATATGTAAGCCCAAAAACCTTATATACGGCGCCCGGACAGACAGACAGACCGACCGTAATATCATCCCTCATACTCAGTTTAAGTTGCAAATTTCCGTTGGATCGCAATACCTTTCTCTTTGACATATACCTACGAGAAAATTACAAAATTAATGTGCAACTTCGTTGCTTCAAGTTTAAAAACAAATTCTTCTGAAAACTAGGAGGTCACTATCTTGGAAAAATATCAATTCACAAATAACAACTCCACGAAATGTTAACATCGCAGTTTTGATATCGTATAAATATTTTGACATTATATGCTGTCATCTGCTTATGGCTTTAAATAAAGGGATAACATAATATCTACCAAATAAGAGGAATATACTCTCAAAAAGAGGATGAATTGTCAAGATAGGAATGAGGTAATATTTAATCACATTTTCACAAGGAAAGCGTAATGAACCCATTGTATTTGTATCTAGTAACATAAATTTTAAATATAACTCTTTAATAAACAATTTTAACATATCATTTTCTTACTTACTTTGAAATTAAAAACTAATCAATAATCAACTACGAGGGGACCTTGCAAACTTTTGCAATACATAAATAGAATATAAGTCAATGCATATTTCAGGTCATTCAGGACCGTGTGAATATTAAAGTGTCATTTAAGGGACCCATTATACATCTCGAACCATTTGTACAAATTTGGTAAACTAAATTGTTTAGAAGTTTGAAGATAAATTTTAGCTTTTTTTTGTATGTGACACAAGAACCCCGAAACTATTTGCAGAAACTTCCGAAAGTTTATTCTAGTATTCAGAATTATTTATTTTGTTTTTTTATATTTAAGGTTTACTGTTGTAGAGACTTTATAATTGTTATATTTTTGACCTCAGTGTAATATCCCCATTATATGTAAGTGCGCCCTCCGGCAGAGCCATCTTGTATTTGTTAACTTAAACTATTACAACATATTGTGAATTCGCCTGACAATGTATCATTTCGTTTTGACGTTAGTTATTTGGCTTGAGTTCGTATTAATATTAAACAAGCCTGAGCTTACAAAAAGGCACAAATAAAGAAATTTCAAACCTAAGTTTCATTGTCACATCACTTTATTTATATTAATACTAGGAAATAAACACCACTTATTTTGCAAACAGCGTGTTCCTATTTGAATACCCTCTCAGAGACAGAACCCTTAAGCAATTTTAGCAATATTTTCAAAGGGCACCTCAACTTTGGGTTGGGTAATACGTTATATATATCTGTAGGTATGCAAATGTAAATATTTTTGAGCGACTGAAAACCGCTAAACCTGTCGATATAAAATTTTGCATAGTAATGTGGTATATTAATTACCATAATCGAACATAGTCATTTTATTTATCTCATAAAAGGTTGACAAAAGCATTTATTGTAACCCTTTAATTTATGTACATACGTATACAACATGAACTTTATTCGCTCAGAACTCGGAATATTTTGGCACCAGCCCATTCAAACTGTTACAGTTTCACTATTCCACCATTTCTAGTTATAATGAATGTTCTGCAGATGTCTCTTTGCATTCGGAATGGGTTTAAATTTATATTAAAATAAAATCACAGAAACATCCCAATAAACTTCCATTGTGTTTACAACATGTTTATTTATAAAAAAATTGAAAAATGTATTTTAAACATGTTCATTTATCAATTCACGTTGTATCAAAACAGCACGAGACATCTATGGAGTTTTTGGAATTTTCTGATATATCTTTTGAGTACAACGTAAGGCAAAATGTTTCTTCATCGGTCTAGAGAACTTACAAATTCTCAGATAAAGATGGCTATGGAAATGGGGTGGTGATGATATGATACAGAGGATAAAGATGAAGTTTAGTACGACAGCAATGAATCGGAAAGTAACAAACTCCTTGAAAGCGGCTGGGAAAACCAAACTCAGTTGGAGAATATCGATAAAATTTAATTAATCAACCAAATGGTGGTAAGTCATGTGGATATTGTTACTTATGTGGATGAAAGTGTAGCGCACGTCAGCAGCACACGCGCACTCTAGCATTCAAGTTCTAATACTCGCCCTTCTGTCAAACATGGATATTCAAATAATAGACTTTTTCGCCAGCTGCGGTAACGACGCAATTCTAGCACTGAATTCCTTTTTTCTACTTGATATTCATTTTTAAGTTAAATAAAGTAAAATTTGATAAAACGTTTTAATAGTAGCACGAGTTTCATTGGTTTACCGAAACCTTATTCGCTACAATTGGTGACCCCGATATATAATAAAAAAAAAAAAACAACAAAATGATAAACGAGACACCTGCTACGAGTTCGCAGGTTGAGCAGGAGGCCTGCAACGAGGCACAGATACCAGAAGACCACATGGACGCTGGACAGCCACACCAAAATATGAATACAAACCAAGTGAGTTCCATCGCAACCATGAAGTTGCCAACCCCCTTTTGGCGAAACAATCCGGCTCGGTATTTCACAATGGCCGAAATGCGATTCGATCTACACCGTATTTCAGCAGACGAAACAAAATATCGGCTAATCGCAACACATCTTGACGCAGACACATTGGATTTGGTCGGGGATTTGATTGACAATCCCCCAACTCAAGGGAAGTATGATGCGTTAAAAAAACGAATAATCAATTCGCTCTCCGATTCTCAGGAAACACGATTGCGCAGACTACTCCGAGGCCAGCATCAGGGCGATGAAAAGCCCACTGTGTTTTTACAGCGACTGCGAAACCTCGCTGGGGGACACTGCAACGAAACAGTTCTTCGTTCACTTTTCTCGGAGCAGCTTCCTGAAAGCGTTCGAGGCATCCTTGCGGGCAGCAAAATCGACGACTTGTCTGAACTTGCTGAGCAGGCGGACCGCATTTTCGACGCCCTTCGTCCAACAATCGCCATGGTGAACTCCTCAGCAGAGCAATATCCTTTGCACGTCAATGCAGTTTCGCATTCCGCCAATGCGGTAGAGGACCTCAGATCTGCAATCGAAAAGCTCACGTCAAAAGTCGAAAGGTTGTCTCGAGATCGCAACAGGAGTCAAAACCGCGTTCCCAGATCAGCTTCTAATAAATCGCTATCGAACGCTGATGAAAAAAACTGTTTTTGTTATTATCACCAAAAATTCGGCACGGAGGCTCGAAAATGTCGCTTGCCCTGTGGCTGGAACAAAATGCCGGGAAACTAAGTGTGCCGGCGCGCATTGAGGCGACCGCCGGCAGTCACATTACTTCAAAACGCCTCCAAATTAAAGACCGCAGGTCCGGCACTTGGTTTCTCGTCGACACAGGAGCTGATGTGTCGATTCTGCCCAAAACGACCAACATACGCTGCAGAAAAACCTCCGAGAAACTTTTCGCTGCAAACGGTTTTCCCATCAGTACATATGGCACTCAACATTTAACACTCGACATAGGACTCCGACGAGACTATACATGGAATTTTGTTATCGCTGAAGTCACGCAAGCTATACTCGGAGCCGACTTTCTCTGCCACTATGGGCTCTCAGTTAGCCTTAAAAAACGAATGTTGGAAGATACAACGACCACCCTCAATGCTGCTCTCACACCAGGCCGATCAACGCAAATGCCAGTTTTTGTGATAGACCGAAACAATATCTACGCGGATATTCTACGGGAGTTTCCTAGCGTCACAAGCGAGCCACAAGGACCTACACCTAACCATCCAGTCAGTCACCACATTATTACTCAAGGTCACCCGGTCGCCGAACGACCTCGACGACTTGCAGGAGATAAGTGTGTAGTTCTTGAGCGCCTGAAGAATTTCGGCTTATGCGTTAACTTATCTAAGTGTGTCTTTGGTCAACCAGAGGTGCGCTACCTAGGCTACACAGTCAACAGCGAGGGAATCAAACCGCCTAAAGATAGAGTAGAGGCAGTAGTCAACTTCAAGCGACCCGAAACCGTCGACCAACTACGAAAGTTTCTCGGAGCTTGGAATTTTTACCGAAGTTGCATTCCAAACGCATCCCAAATCCAAGCACCCCTTGTAGAGCTGACAGTAGGAGCAACGAAAAGAGACAAACGACCAGTACAGTGGACTTTGGTGGGGCAGCATGCATTCGAAAAATGCAAATCTAAACTCAACGATGCCGTTCTGCTCGCACATCCGAGGGCTGATATTCCTTTAGTTCTTCGGTGCGACGCTTCCGATGTGGCGATTGGTGCTGCGCTGGACCAGAAAACTAAAACTGGACTTCAGCCATTAGGATTCTTCTCCAGGAAACTTTCTGAACGAGAGGCCAAGTATAAGGTTTACGATCGTGAACTGCTGGCGATTTTTCGAGCGATACGACACTTTCGGCACATCATTGAAGGCCGAGAAACAGTCATTCTAACTGACCACAAACCTCTGGTTTACGCCTTTTCACAAAAGGCAAACCATGCCAGCGATCGAGTGGCTCGTCAACTGGAGGAGATAAGCCAGTACTCAACGAACATTGTTCACATTTCCGGCGAGGATAATGTTGTGGCGGACACGCTGTCCCGCATTCAAGCGATAAATTTTCCGGTAGCCATCAGCACGGAGGAGCTCGCAGAAGCGCAGAATAATGACGATGAACTAAAAAAGCTCCTTCAATCACCCGAAAGCTCTTCGCTAATTTTAAAAGGACTCCGCACGGATGGAACCGACATAGTTGTGTATTGTGATGTCGCAAACAACAATATTCGACCATTTGTTCCAAGGTCGCTTAGAAGGCGGATATTTGACAACGGCCATAACTGTTCTCACCCCAGCGGACGCGTTACTAAGAAGACCATCGCTAGAAACTTCGTCTGGCCCAGAATGAACTCTGACATCAGCAGTTGGGCACGCTCATGCTTGCAGTGTCAGCGTAACAAAGTCAGTCGCCATGTCAAAAATTCTCCGCAACATATAGCTATGCCAAGCGATCGATTTTGTCATGTTCATATCGACATCGTCGTCATGCAGCCCTCGAATGGGTACCGATACTTGCTGACAATGATTGACCGTTTCACCCGTTGGCCGGAGGCGGTGCCTTTGAAGGACATGACAGCTGACACTGTATCCAGAGCTTTCTACACAGCCTGGGTCTCCCGCTTTGGTGCACCCGCCACTATTACATCTGATCGAGGCACACAGTTCGAAAGCCAGCTATTCGAAGCACTGGTAAAGTTGATCGGATGTCACAAAATCCGAACCACAGCATACCACCCCGCATCAAACGGTATAATCGAGCGTTGGCATCGCTCGTTTAAGGCTGCAGTGAGATGTCATGAGTCGTCGTCGTGGACCGAATTGCTACCGACCGTTTTACTTGGACTTCGCACCGCCTGGAAGGAGGACATCAAGGCAACTGCTGCAGAGATGGTGTACGGTACCTCTCTTCGTCTGCCAGGAGAATTTTTCACCGACGATGAAGTCACACCGGATCCTCAACACTTTGTTGAAAAATTTAGGGAGCAGATGAGGGAAATCCGACCAGCACCAACAGCTCACCATTGCAGACGCAAAGCCTTCTCATACGAAACGCTGTATTCGTGCACCCATGTATTTGTCAGAGTTGACTCGGTAAAACAGCCTTGCGAACAGCCTTACGACGGACCGTTCGAAGTCATCAACCGCATCTCAGACTACGTCTTTAAAATCAACGTAAGGGGTGTGAAAACATCTATATCGACGGAGCGACTTAAACCGGCGTTTTTCGAGAAACTTGAGCCGCCTTCAATGCCAGACAGTCTCCCTGTGTCAGTTGGGATTAGAACTTATTCAGGACCGAAGAATAAAGTCAAATTCGTTTCTCAACCAGATTTGAGACACTCTGAGGGGAGTAGTGTAGCGCACGTCAGCAGCACACGCGCACTCTAGCATTCAAGTTCTAATACTCGCCCTTCTGTCAAACATGGATATTCAAATAATAGACTTTTTCGCCAGCTGCGGTAACGACGCAATTCTAGCACTGAATTCCTTTTTTCTACTTGATATTCATTTTTAAGTTAAATAAAGTAAAATTTGATAAAACGTTTTAATAGTAGCACGAGTTTCATTGGTTTACCGAAACCTTATTCGCTACAAAAGCATCAATCAAGTTATGCCTGTTAGTGAGTATGAAGAAGCTTCTCAAATTAAGATTAACACTAAATATTAAAATTAAAATGGCGGAAAGTATTTCTTCTTCTATTTTAAAATTATTTATTATTATATAAATTGGATTTAAAGATATAATTTAAAAGGAATTTATATATATATACATATTAAAAACAGCTTATTCGGTAGTTAAATACTTAAGAGGTTTCAAGGCCTTAGACGACAAGGGAAACTATATTTCCACTAATAAAAAATTATGTAAGGAAACAGTTCTAACAAAAATATTAAGACTCGTTTTTAAAGTCAACATATTTTTAATGCACCTATCTAACAGCCCCAATCCTTTTAAGCTAGAAAAAGTTTAATAAAATTGACAAGTTTTGTAATGGAACTAATTGAACTCTTATTGAAGGAAAGAAACATAATAAATATAAGACAAACTGATTATATCCATAGCGAAGTACAGAAATTCAGGTAGTATTATCATACTCCTATGCCGCTTCGAAGTCTGTGGAAAAATTCTGAGGCCTGCCTTCCTATATTACTCAAGACAAGACTAAAGATTATCTCTCTGATAGATGCGGCCAATTAGGGTGATAGTGCAGTCATCGTTTACAATTTCTTCCACCTATTCTATGTGGACAATTTGGCTCATGCTTGCTTCCAAAACATTGCATCGCCAACCAATTTCGAATTTTGTTTAAATCTCATAAAAGCTTCTGGCATGCTTAATTGAGATATTGTCCGCAAACCCGAGTAACAAAACAGATGTCCTGAATATATACATTTCCATGTTGATACCAATAACCAAGCTCATTCTCTACTTTAACATGAAATTCAAGAAGTCATACAAAAGTGCAGCTTCATCCCCAAATTTTCCATCCATTTCTTTCCCCATTTATCATCCTCGCAAACAGGACAAAATTAAACCCTTTCCTTTTTCCTACCGATACAAAGTAAAACTATTACGTATAAGCTTTACATGAATTATGTATGTATCACCAGTGCTGGCCATTACAAATAGAGTTATACAAGAATATGTAGAATTATGGTCAAATGAATTCAGCGGAATACGTCCCATTTGGCGATGTAGAACGAACAAAAAAAAACACAAGGTATACAGAATCCACCACTGACACGGGGGAGCTGTGCTTACGATAAACAGGGACCGCAAACAACGAAAATGATCACTCACCGTACTCAGACTATAGACACAGTAAAGACGACAACGACGTGAAAAGATGGAAATGGAATGCATTATTGGATTTCTTGGTGTTGTTAAGTGCATATTAAATAGACTAATGATAGATAAAAAAAAAGCTAACACTTCGTTGGAGTTACAGGAAAGTATTCAACCGTCCAGTGGATGGATGTGTCCCGATTTGGCGTTCCGCGCACAGAACCGCATTCAAAACGGGAACGGGAATATGAATACAACAAAAATGGAAATTATTATAGTTAGCTTGTCCACCGAGTCGGTAGGATGGCGTGGCGGGAACCAGCAGTGCTTGTTCTGCTGTTGTTCAACTATTGATTGTTGGCAGATCTTACGCGTCCTGCGAGTGGAATTTCCATTGACGTTAAATCACGCGACTTATGGCTAAGTTAGTAGCTTGATGAACGCTTTATATAGTAAATTAATTTCTATATGGCAATTATGTATTAATTAGTTTAAATTCGATTTTGTTTTGTAATATTGTTGTTGGATACATATAGATAGTTGTTTGTGGGTTTTGTGCTTTGAATTCATTATTGCTGGAATCCTGCAGACGCAGATGGTAATAAACATAAATCGATGATGTTTCGAAATTCATGGCAGTAAGATTCGATAATATGAAGATCCGTAGTCATATGACTGTTCACAGGCTCAAAGTGACACAAGAGCTATATTTGAGTTATATATGTAGATGGCCAATTCATTTCTTAACCTCTTCGGCAAGGAAAACAAAATGTTCATCAATACGATAAAACATTAGAAAGTACGTTTTAAAAAAAAGAGGTATCCATAAAAATATTTGGATTTTTACGTACACCGTTAGACTCAATAGGCCTAAAAATAATAAATATTAGGCATTAACAGCCAATACAGGGTCTAAAGCCTTGCAGTTGGAAGTCGATTCTCTTGGATGCTTGTTACACTTTCGGAAGCGGTTAAGCAGCGAAAACATTGAGGTATTTTTAGATGGATTTGACCTACTAAGCAGCCAGCACATTCCAACTAAAACTTTACTTTTATAATAATAGAAGATTACTTTTAGTTTCCTAAAGAATGCTTTAAAACTTTGGGAAGGTCCAAAGGGCGAACAGTTATCAGTTACATTTAAGCCTCTGAAAATATTTCTATTAGAACTTTAATAATAAAAGCTTTCTGGATGCTTCCACTTCTATTCGATTAAGAGAAAGTCTAAGGCAATGTACATATACTCTATGATTGCTTAAGCTTCTGTAATATTTTTTGTATCGCTTAAGGAAGCCTAGACATTTCGCAGCGTTCTTGGCGACATCGAATATATGAGTGACCATATGACCAACGATGTTTATCGTTAACGCACATACCGAGGATGGAAAGTCTTTCGCCATCCATGGATAATGGCAGCGTATTGGGGTTTCGCTTAAATGACAGAAGACAGGAGGTCATTGTTAAAAATGAGATAGAAAGTCGGAGATAAAACGGGGCCTTGAGGGACATCAGCATTTATTTGGGGAGTTGCTGACTTGAAACCGTCCATTGAACTTGTATTGAAGAAGGGTATCATCGATTCCAAATGCACGCATTTTCCGACAAAAGAGCTTGATGCCAAACTCTGTCAAATGCCTTTGAAATATCAAGCGCAACGACATTACTTTCACCACCACGGTGAATAGATTGGTTCCATGACCTTGGAAAGAAGGAACGTAAGTGCAATTGGTCGGTAGGAGGAGGGGAAGGAAGATAAGCCTTTCTTTGGGACAGGCTGGACAAATGCTGTTTTCCATCTTCTCGGAAAGAGCCCTGAAGAATAGGACAGATAGAAAAGCTTACGCAAATGGTTTTGCCAGCGTGGAAGAACACCTCTTCAGAAATATAGGGGAAATACTACTGGACCAGCGAATTCTTGATTAATTGAATCAAGGCTCCAAAATGGCCCTATGGCGATCCCTGGGGGAACCAGCTGAATTCACAATTTAAAATGCAGAAAAACCTAAACAATTTCCCTGGTTAAGCAACCAAGTTCTGTGCAGAGACCCTTGAAGTCCATACCATCTATTTTCTCTAAATTTTCAAAGAAGTATTTCCCCATAATATTATAAAATAATGTTGCAATTTCCTTTCAAAGACCTACTCAGCGAACGGTGATTTTAGTAATTTTTTTGTTGATTAGATAGCAGGTTCGTGTAATTAAAGATATTTGATTTTGAGTACGAGAAAGCATCAGAATTCAATAATGAAACTGTTGTGTTTTTTTTTCTTCTCATTTCCTTTTCGTCTCATTCGTATATTCTGGTAGGTAACAGTTCAGTCTGTGTTGAGGTAAATGTGTCTATGATTGTGTATGTGAATATTGGTTTTCTGCAAGAATATTTCTTAAGCAATTCAATCGACGAGGAATGGATGGTCGGCTAGTTGCATCTGTAAGAAATTGTTTGTAATGCAAAAAATATCTTCCTAAATGTGTAAATTAATGACTTTTGAAAGTTTTATCCAGAACTCATAAAAACTTGAATTAAAATATTTATCGAAGCAAATTGAAAACAAACACTACTATTTTTCTGAAAAGCTTTAATGAAGCAGTAATGTGGGGTATGACCTTAGTAAAGGGTTTGTCTCTGCTTAAAGCTATGGTCTGTCGAACATTAAACATTTTAGTCTTAAGAAAGGAAAGGAGATCCGAAATCGAGTATCCTGCACCACTGGTTGTGATCGCTACATTAAAGATGAACTAAAAAAATATGAAAACTCATTGATCATTGTCCATAACTAGACGAGCTCATATTGCACGTATCTCACATTTCACCAACAAGAACTCCATTTTAATAAGATGTAAGAAGCATGACCCTTCCCCTCAGTTAAAGACACTACCACCACCAGAAACGGTAATAATAATCAATAATCATCATCAGCACTATTGCCATACAGTTTGTAATCAATACCCAACCTTTAACATCTTGTTTGGAGCTCCACTGCACCAGTGAAGTGTTAACTTGTATACCTTGTGTCGAGTGTAAAATTGTTCGAATAACTTCAAATTCACCACTGATGACGCGACCAACATCGCTGCAATGCTGCATTCTTGCTTACCATCCACCAACACCAGTCTATATCGTATCTGGCAGTACGTTTTTCCATGGCATGTTCTTATGAATGGATGATTATGATGATGATAATAGTGATGGTCATGACGAACCGAAAGAACACACAACTTTGGGAGAAAATTCCTTCGAAATTTCATTTCGGAATCGGGTTCGCCTGGAGTAGGTGAGGTATTCTTATACACGGCTCACACACTCATACATGGATGTAAAGGAAATTTGCTTCTTCTTGCACTATTGCTCCGCACAGACGTGGCCGCGTCCGTATTTCGTTTTGTGGTCTCGCAATTGTTGGTTATTTATATTTATTTTGCGTTTCGTTTTCTGCGGAGATTCGGGAATGGCGGGGGCCTACTTTTCGACTGGAATACCGACCATAAGTCCAACAAGTGAACGGATGTGAACGGTTTTGATGGGAATAATAATTTTGAAAGAATTCGCAACCCAGTAGTGAACCTGTTCATCGGATCATGTTTGTTATTTCTGAATCGTGTGTGAATATTCGAGTTTTACAGTTGAATTGAATTCGTTGAGGGCGTACGGTTATAAGATCACGTACTTTGGTGTTTGTGTGTTTTGCGTAAGGCTTTTGAGGAAAAGCTTTTTTGAACTTTATTAATTCAAGTTGAACATTTCGCAGCTGTAGATGATGAAACAATTATTTGTTTGATGGTGACAGGTGTGGTTGTTGATCGTGGCCAAATTTATTTAGAACTTGCATTATTTGTATTCTAATGCAGGGATGAGGTGAATTTGGTTGCAAATTTTTCTATCCCTAGCATCCCTGTCATAAAAACTCGGAAGCCTATAATATCAATATTTGTTTATAAATCCTGCGGCAATCGTATCGGAGACAAGACATTTCGATCACGCTGAGCTGTTTTCCCTAGCTTGAAATCAAAAACACTTGTGGTGCGTCAATTTATCACGAAAAATCCTCGGCAAAGATAACTACACTAAAGTCTCTCATTCGATGAGAATATGACATTTCGATGGAAATGTCACCTAGAGACATTTTTTTTCATGGACCAGGATATAAGTCATGAATTTTGTTGTCCTAGGTTGGTAAGTTGCAAAGTTTAACGGTGAGTAAAAGCAGGTTCAGTTAAGGGTACAATTCGGGAAGTTGTGTAAAAAAGACTAATTAACTTTGTCATGAGAGTTGTATTTATATTTAAAAAAAATTAAAGCACACGTAAAAACGTGATGAGTTTGAGAGCGATTTCTTATTGATGATATATGAGTTGCAGAGGGATGAGAATTTCTAGTACGAAGAGTATAAAACTATTTTTGATGGGAATATACAGATAATTCATAAGTTCGTACTGTAAGGGTCATTTCAACAAGATACGTTGTTTCAAAAAACTCAAAAAACTACACATTTGACAAGGATCAGGATCTTGAACAGAAAAACTATGATATTTCACGCCAGGAATAGCGAATCAAAGTTGAAAGAATGACGGAAACCAGGTTTCCTTGGTATTTCGTGAGGCATTTATGAAAAAATTCAGTTATAATTTGCAGAGTTGAGCTTTTTAATATGTTGTTTCCGAATTTGGTAATAGTTGGTCTCAGATTCCCAGCATTAGCTAACTGTTATTCGTCATGTGGGTTGTGATGGTGAAGTTATGAAAAACAGTGCAGAGGTTGTTATTAATTGATTAATTCGGTTGGTCGGTCTACCGTTAAGGCCTAATAGAGTATATTTAATTAATTACTTCTCGCTGCTAATGTTGTCACAATTTAATACTAAGCCTTCATGAAGTGGAACATTTGAAGGGAGAGTGCTTCATTAACACATTAAGGTTCGAGAAAAGAGAATTTATGTATTAATTCACTTTTTCGAAACTTTAAAGCCTTTATGTGGGGGCTGAGGCTTAGGGATTAAATTCGTTGGACTACACAGCGAGAATTCGTCACTTCAAATTCGAGCCATACCTCCTAAAAGTGTCGCCCCACTCACGTCTTACGAAAGTCTTGCAAACAACCAAGCGTATTTTTTCTTATTTCTCAGAAATAAATTGGATAATGTTTGGAGAAGCCTGTGTGTGTGAGCCGGCTAGTATGTATAGGGTCCACGTGCCACACAGCCGAAGGTACACTCGATGTTTTGCTATCCCGACACTCATTTGCAATGACATCCCAGCTGTCACCTCCAATTACATATTTGGAGCTACTTGACAGGATCCAAAAACGTGCGGTAAAACTTATTGGCGATCGAGACATCGCGAAATCACTTGACTCTCTTAGTCATCGTCGTAATGTCTCCTGCTTGTCATTGTTTTATCGGTATTTCCACCACAAGTGCTCAAATGAAATTGCCAGTTGCATTCCACCCCTACAGCAATTCAACCGCAATACTCGCCATGCTAGGAATGCACATCAGTTTACCCTTAAGCCTGTGTTCGGACGTACAGTGAAATACAAGGATTCGTTTCTTAACCGTACAACGCGAATGTGGAATGCTCTACCACGAAACGTGAATTTCCGCAAAACATAGAAACTAAGTCTTGGGCCCAAACCCCAGGCCTATTTACTGAATCGGAAGTGCATTGTTGGGCCCTATTTATGGTGCGCCTGTTCGGTGGCCAATACCTTACACAATATTGGAATAACTGGAAGGAATTTTTATATTTCTATGGGGCGCTCAATTCAGATTTTTTGAGCGCCGCCTGCTGTAATTCAGATGGTCCCTTTATGAAGACTCAGAGTCCTTTCTTAAAACTGGTTACTGATTGCAGTCTTCTTACCTAGCATCTCAAGACCATTGAAATTAGCGGTAAGGGCCTCTGTGAGTATTTTCTGGAAGCTGATAAAACGGAACCACACTTTATCTGTGATACTAGAAAAAGACTGGTTAACAAAAAAACCAAAGCTCATATTGGTTCTTATGTATAGGACCAGGGAGATTTTTAAATATAGGACTTGACTTGGCAAAGGCGCACACTGAAGTATTAATGTTAATCAATTTTCAATTAAGTAAGAACGTGGGCTGAAGCTCAGTTCCACATTCCAAGTACATACTCTGCTAATATCATTATCCAAGATTTCGTCAATCTATCTCACATGTCTACATGAGATACTCCCTTATCCGTCACTTAGAGCCTGGGAAACAACAAGCTATCTAAACTACTATGTATGAGATTCCAAATAAACATAAGCAATTTTTAATTTCAAAAGTACCTTGAACCTACTCCCCGCAGTTAGTGTGAATAATTTACTCTTGATTCGTTGTCACGCAACTGTCTCGCCACCCAAGACTTAAGTTACAAAAGTACATTTGCTAACATGCTAGATTCATTCGAATCTCCATTTACTTTTTTGTTTTATGTTCAAATGACAAAACATACTGGATTAATGCTCAAGGTTTAAACTCATTAAATGCTTAATTAATAAAAATAATCACTGTACTCAATCGATGTTACGACCTGAATTACTCATTGTTATGTCCATGTGATAATTACAAGTTAACCATTGTCTAATATGGGTTATCATTGAATCTCCTGCCAACGTGAATGAATCCATTGTCATTGCATTTCGCATTTGTGCCGTAAATTAAGAACATTTGCGTTGAATCTCTAAAGTAATTAAGAAATTTTCTAATTTTCTCTTTCTTTTTTCGATTTAAATTGACAAACATCCGCAGTCCACCTGGTTTCAAACTGTAAACTCATTTGGATTTTCTCTTCGTCTCCGCGCATTACAACCATTACCAGTATTTGCTCAATTTTCACTTTAATACAATTTCTGATTGCATTTCAATAAATAATTTCACTTACTTTCGCCGTTTGTGCGTAATGGTTTTTTGTTTTTTCCTACTCAAATATTCTTTGGTAAACGAAAGAGAAATTAATGTTGCGAACCAATTATTATTGTTTGAGCATCTGACATCACTTGAAAAATGTTAAGATACCGTTTGTCTTAACTGTATAGATCCAATCAAAAATATGTATGCCAAAAGCCAACTTGTATTTCTATAAAGTTCACTGAATATTCTGCGGGTAATAAGCAAGATTCTGCTGATGGGAAATTTGCATCCGAATATATTATTTTCAGTTGGGTTGGGTTTTAGGCATAGTTTTAGTTTCTCTCTTCGCTTTTAAGAGATTATTCATTTCGATTTGAAATGACGGCCTGTAATTGATTTTGTATGCAAATGTTACGCATACGCAACCGAAAAAGAGCCAACACCCCCCGGGGGTGCAAGTACAAGAGTATAAATCATTTTTTATTTCTTCAGTTCTGTGTCAATAAATCCGCTATGACATATATTTAAGCCATATGTACACATCTAATTTATGTGCACTCCTCCCACAGAATGTTTTAATGTTTTAATCGCTTTTACAAGTCTGCCGAGATAAGACAATCGATGTGAAAGTCTTACAATGGTTTCATTATGTTCACCGAATCTATGTCGGCTTATCAGAGTGGCAATTTTTTTTTTTTTTTTTTTTTGTAGTTTTGAGCTCTAATGGCAATTTTTCGTTACTCACTTAATAATTACCACGTGCCACACCTAATGTCAATACCGGCGTTGAGTGATTGACAGTTGACGGGCTTAGCGCACGGAAGATGGCAATAAGATGCTTGTCAATGGAGAAAATATGCAAATTAGCTTGAAGATGAAATGTCGGTCAAATTTTGTAGTAAGTGGGCACCAAAGATAAAGTTTATGGAAGCCGTTAAAAAGAAGAAGAAGAATTTTATGTTGATGATTAATACATAGATATGTATAGAGGAATGGAATGTTGTACTTGTCGTGGGAAACGAGCAATTTGAAGAATAATGCTTTGTTTCCGCGTGCTGTTAAAGTTTGAAGTTAAATTGTTAGTGTAGCTGAGCCCTTTTGAATGTGAATATCTTAATTTGGTTTTTGAGAAGTTCTTTGAAGTTTACCAGGTGAGATTTGTTATGCTAAGTACTGAGTTGAAGTACTAAGTACTGAGATGAAGTGGATTGAAAATAAACTTAAGGATGCATTAGCTTCGAATAGACAATCACTTATCAGCATGCAAATCTTTATATACTATGTTAAGATACAGAGATGAAAGGTGATCGCTCTATTATTTCACATACAAACAATGAAAAATGAACGACATTACGAGTGTAGACGTCAAACCAAAAAGTTTATCTGTCAAGCAGCGGCATAAACATAAGTATGAATATTACAATTTTTGGTAATTGTCCAGATGGCGTCCCAACCCTCGGAGGAGGTTGGAAGGGGGTTGCATTTATAGAGGAGAATGCCTACAAAACACCCCTATTAAAATATCGTGGCGGTCACCTCATCAAAAAAATCTACAGCCCCATAAAGTTCGCGGTTTTGTGAAAAAAAATAGGCAATGGATATAAGCTTAATTGCTCATGCTTATTTAGACGATCACAAGGTTCTAAATTTTTAGCAAAAATGCGGGGGTAGGGACCTCATCTAGACATTTACCCACTTTTTATATAACAGATTATACTTTTCATATTTGAGGGCAACACACAACACTAGGCCAACAAGGGCTAATTACGATACCTGGAGAACCAGTTGAATTTACATTTCAAATGCAGAAAAATCTTGACTTACTTAGGTTGACAGACCTTATGGCTTTTTCCTCAAAAGTGCAGAGGGGAGATTTGATGTCTGCAACCCCACTTTTAACGAGTAGCCCTTCTATTTTTGCAACTTCATCCGCCTGTTCATTTCTCTCAATACCGCAGTGTCCTGGCACCCCGCACATCCACACTAGCTTCTAAGTGCATAGTGTTTTAGGCATTCTGCGACAGCCCCCGACTGTATCGGAACTGATATTGAATGATTATATTGTTTGCTGAGCCAGAACCTCTGATTGTAAGGCACTACTTGTGTGCGTTAGTCTTTTAGACTGTTAGTTCCGGTGTTTTCGGTTAGTCCGTTGGACTACGTGGGGATTTATAAACCCTAAATCAGTTTCTAAAATATGAGGAAGCCCATAATCTCCTTTTTGACGGGGATGAAGCGATCAAATATTGAGATCGATGTAAAAAAAAAGCGTAGACTTGGCTTGAATGCTTATACCCTATCCTAAGGGTACCTATATTAATTTTGACACATAGTTTGTAACAGCCCTTAATATTCATCGTAGACCCCTAAAAGTAAATATATTTATGATCAGAACCAAAACCTAAGACTATTTAGCAATGTCCGTCCGTCCGTCGTCAGTATCAACTTTTGAGGCCTTTAAATTTATGCTTGGAAGCTGATATTTGGAACATATATTCACAGGGGTTCCGAAATGATAAAGTATTAACAATTTTTAAACATTCCGACTGCCATAAGTTAGTATTGGCCGTACAATTGCCACAAAAAAATAAATATTAGGCGTAAACGGCCCATACAGGACATAAAGCCTAGCTTCTCCAACCATAGTGTGTGCGAAGTTATATTTTTGATACGAATGCCGGGACCTATAGTTTAATGCCGATTCTGAATGGCAATTTATTTTTGAGAAGCTTCTCATGACATTTCTTACTCTTTGGATGTTTGTAAGACGTTCGCAAGAGGTGGGGCAGTGCTTAGTGGTCCAACGCACTTAACCACTAAGCCACTGCACCCATATCGCCACATGCATAGAGTTATTTTGGGGTTTGAGGACTGGTACAATTATCGTCTTAGACTTCTTTAGCAAAATTGGAAATATTATGTCACCTCCAGGAAATTTGTATATTCTTCCAAAACTGGTAATGCAGGCGTAACACATAACCTGGTTACTAGTCCAACGACTCAAGCACCAAACATGTTGTCTTTTCCTTTTTCATAAGATTAATATAAAATTATCAAGAAAATTAAATTGAAAACAAAAAGCTCTTTTTAAAAATAACAAAAAAAAAAGACTGAAAAATAATTGCGAGAAAGCTCTTTCTCCGAGCAATATGCTTGTGCCATCGATCCTCATCGTCATTCATCAAAAACTGGATTCATGTTAAACAGGATTTTCTGTAGGTTTTCCTTAATGGATATACGCATAAAGTGGTATCTCCGTCGCTCATCGTGCTTTGTGTGTTCTCTCTCATTGGACTGCATTATGAAATAATCTGAGCAAAGGATTTAAAAGTTCTTGATAAGGCAAAGCAATAGCAAAAGCTGTGAGAGCAGGTTTCAATGTTAGAACCCGCCGTACAAAAAATTTCAGTTGAAACATTTCTATGAGATGCGTCGCATAATGATGGCATTTCTATATTCGTTGCTAATACTTATCAGAGGATAACGAACTTCACCAGGTCTACTGTAGAATGACGTAAAGCGAAAGTGTTACATCTCATAAATCCTTGTCGATTAAAGGAGAGAGGGTAAGTATCAATTAATGGTACCAACTTTAGTTAAGGAGTTCATCTTCCTCGTATTCGAATACCGAATGATAACTTAGTAAAGATCTGACATTGGAATACCGGTGCTACAGCAAAAAAGGGAGGGCCAATATGGGGTTTTTTATTCTAATCGCCAACGCAATCCTGCAATTAATTTGCAACTCAATTCGATAAGTAATTTACAGTACCACTTAAACTGACAACCTCGGGTTATACGCAATTGCTCCTGAATGTTAACGGCATAAAGATATCAATGAACTGTGATCCTAACAAAAGCATATCTCAAATAATTGTAAGGTTGTTTCCGTACTGATCCTCTTATACCACGGTGGTAATCCACAGCCCACAGTACTGCAGTTGGCAAACTGCCCAATTAAATTCTATATAAAGCGGCGAATCATGAAGTATTTTATTTTATTTTATTTGTCTATTTACGGCTTTATCATCGTAGTATACGATTTTATTTCCGCAGGCTTAATTGAAATAATAAATTAAATCTAATTACGTAATGATTTTCTGCAGATAAATCAAAACCACAAACCGCTCATTCCTGTTGATCATGACGATTTGATGATCGTTCATCATCGCACACAGGAACGCTAACATAATTAAATAAATAGGAAAAACAAAAGCAATTACATTAACCATGACACCGCATTGAAGTATGAATAAGAGTACGTAGGTAGGTACTCCCGTATAAGAAGCAGCAACTCTTGAGACGGTTTCTGTTTTACGCTACGTTAAATTTATGACCATCTGTAGCGCGAGCAAAAGCCAGAAAGAAACTTCATTACAAAAGTATCGATGTCGAAATGAGACAAAATTATAAAAAAAAATTCAATAATTTAACGAGTATTCTATCCAGAATCCAGATGCATGTTCATTGTGCGCTGCCTGGACTACTCAAGTTACTTAAGGCTCCGTGGCGGCTGTCGTCAGTTAAAGATGGTTATGTCTGTAATTAATGTATCTCATAACGCACAACACTCGCTCTTAATTACTGCTCTCACGAAAGTGAGGAAAATAAAGGTCATCGGATATGGATACACCTTGCTGTTTCACAGACACGGAACGAAGTACTCAGAACTGATAGCCATGAAGAATGGAGTTATTTTGATAGCTCTTTGAGTTGGTGGAGTTGCTGCCTCGGGCGTGTGCTTTCGTCAAGATACAATCGAAACTGTAAGATCTTCAAAGGTATTAAAGGTAAACATACGTACGTATACTGTGTAAGTGTTGGAGTCTTCACTCCGTAGTTCGTGTTTCGTGGGGAGATAAACGGTTTCTTGGGGTTTTCGTTTGCTGCCATGAAGATGTTGAAGAGGATGAGGAAGCAGCAGACGCAGCAGCCAGGCAAAAGTGAATATCATTCATACGCATCGGTAATTCACTCACTAATAAAGGATAAATACTTTTCAAAACGCAGTATTGTTGTTATAAATTATGTATGTACAGTTAGCGATTAGTGGTAATAAAAATAATTTGTTTTTCGGGTTCCGCTTCAAGTTCGATGATCAGTAGTTGCATTTTGATAATGATTGATGATCGTTTAAGTGAGGTTACCGAATGTCAGCCTCGGCTATGGCTTTTATATGGGTTAAAGATTGATGTTACAGGTAAAACACGTATTGAATTGTGCACGATTGTAATGTAGAATAAATTGTGTTAAGGCGGATTTATACCTCCGCGGTATTCAGAATGTGGTTTTGTACACACATCTTGCAGAGAGAGAGAGAAGCCACGGAGGAAATTCGATTTGTTTCGCCAAAGCTTTATAAGCTGAGCGTAGCTGAAAAAAAAACATTACACAACTTATTCGTATCTGATGAGGTTCAACGACTCCAATGCGATTTTCTATTTTGATTGAATGTAGTTTTCTATTTTTTGTTCGATTGATTTTTGACTGTCCCACACAGAGAGGAATGAAGCAAAGGGTCTTTGCAGGAAATCAAATCACAATATTTACGGCAAAGTCAATAGTAGTTTTGTCTATATTAAAAACAATATCTGACTACTATGCTTTTCCGTATTACACAAACAGCTTTATAGCATCAACAAGCCTTTAATAAGAATTTTTTACCACCAACCATAATTTGTCATATTAAAAAACTTAAGTCAAATATTCGGTAAGCGCGTATACGATTTTTTCACGGTTGTTTTCAGTATACGATAAAAAAAAGAGCACAGCTCAACTGAACCGTGACGGAACCGAAAACGTGAAAGCGCTACGTTGACTTTGTGTTACATGTCGAGGGAGTATTCGATTTTTATAAAGTTACGATCAGACGGTCATCAAAACTTGTCATCCGGATGACATGCTGACGTCAGAAAACTTGTTTTTTCAGACGGTATAACCACTTTAGAATAAATTCTACATCATAATGACGTCAGGGTGTCATCCGGTTGACAAGTTTGGATGACCGTCTGATCGCACCTTAAGGTTCTAATAAAATCGGTTCACACTTGTCGACGGCTATCGACACGAAACAAATACCGTACCGAATGAGGAAAACAAGCCTTCTGACGGATATGAACTGCATTTTTAAAATATTTTATAGAGTAGAGCAATTATTTTGTTGGATTGTAATCATGTGGAAATGTTAAAAATATATTCCTGGCGATTGGTCAAAAGTCAATGCATTTAACGAGACAAACAGAATGCAATTGAGAATAGGTTTTTTTTTTAAATTTGTTGGGTCCGTAAAAATTGGACATGCAATGTGCAAAAATTGACAGTTCTTTCATTATTATTGTCTATATGTATTTCAAGATACATACTTCAAATCGTTTCGAATAAATCTATTAAATGTGTTCTTAATTCTGCAATTTTTCTATGATTTTAAAGCTTAAACTGACGATAAGGAGTGTTCCTTAACTGTGAATTTCCGAAATGGACATATCATCTGGCAGCCGACCTTGAGCAACTAAGCAACACTGAATTTTTGAAATGCCTAACGAAATTAATTTAAAACAAGAAAACGAATTTAATTTAAAAAATATTGTTTCAAAAATCAAAGTACTCGGATTCGTTCAACTTATAAATTACCGTCAATCGAAATTTAAAAAAAAAACTGGGGTATGCAGTATTCTCGGCTCTACTCCAAGTATTTCAAATGGAACCATTTCTAAGAAATTTAGTGATGAGTGGATTTTCCAAAAATGTGTGGCAGGTACCAATTTAATAAATACATACCAATATTATAGAGAAAAACATAAAAAAACGGTGCGACATGTTACCTCAAAACATTTATGTATGAACTTTGAAGCAAATCCGTCAAACAGTTTCGCAATGCGGCTCCTCGACAGAGGAATAGATTTCTCTTTAGTAAACTAACGTATACAAGAAAGTTAAAAAGAACAACCCATTCTCTTCCAACAATCAGTTTCACGAAGAGAAATCAGAATTTTTTTATCCAGCAAAATATGAGTAGATACTGTCAAAATCAATGTTTTGACAAAATTATATAAATGAGAAACTCGATTTGTTTACCAAACGAAAACCCCATAAGCATGTCGGCATTAATCCTTCACCGAACTCTAAAAATGTTAGAACTGTCTGCTGAGACATAAGGCATATTCCTAAATTTAACTTGGGCAAGATGCTCTAAACAGTACAGCAGTAATGGCGACAGGATAAGATTTAGACAATGAAACCTTCATAACCTTCTTCAAGAATCGTATGATTGAGGTAACACTCGATGTTTTGCGCCCTGTTTCAAAAAATAAGTTATTTGGCGGACCCTATATCAATTAGCCGACACATACAAATTACAAATGCAGTGCTCTGAGGCCGCATATCGATAAAGTTCAGTCTAAATATATTATTTCCATTATTTTTCTTATGTTAACGCAGTTGGTGGATGGAAGGTTGTTCGAAAAATAATAAAGGTTGATTTGTGGAAACGTTATGAAACGAGTTAACTCACTTTACGAGCAGGATAATACAGTCTTCCGCTGCTTCCTTATTAGTATTTACGGCCAGAGGGTTTCTGAAATAGAATACCCATTTGTTCAACGTTGTCACCTTGAGCCAGATACCCATATATACAGGGCTTTATCGATGTGGATGCGTATTCTACAACCTCCACCAAATGGTGAGTGGAACTTCATGTCAGTACGGGACCTTCAAAGCTGAAAATTAAGATTGAACTTTGTTCATGTCAAAGGGCATGGTTTTATAATTCGGCAATGATCTATACTTAATGTCCAATATCATGTTTCAGGCATCGTTAAAAATGGGTGGTAATGGATTGCAAACACTAACTTGATTTCATTAGTTCATCTACTGCTCAAGATGAAAGAATGCATCACGTCTTATTTCTATGATAAAACTTCTCACGACACATATCTTTCAATAAAATTTGAATAAGGTCCCTGCTTAAACAGAATACCTTATCGTCTTGTTAGTCAGTGAACCTCATTAGATTACAAGCTTGTTGTCTGAAGTTTCTGCAGCTTAGTTGCATAGATATACATATTTTCTCCAGGTGCGCCTTGGGTTTCAAAGGAGTCTCTAGAAAACCGGATAGAATCTGTTAGATATTCTTGTTCAGACTGTTCCCAAAGATATTTATTGCCTGTATCAGACCTTGGATGTTTTCAAAAGGCTTTAAGCTTTTTTCACTTACCATTTCCTACACCGTTCGCGTACAATGGTCCCACAGAATGTTTAAGTCTTGCTACACAGTATGCATTTTTTTTGTCCAAAATGGTCACGTATGCAATAGACATTTAGTATGTTATTTATGCCTAATTTATCTAGAAGTAATGGCTGCTGGTTATCTGACATAATTAGGATATATTCGTTTCTGTAGTTCTTTTGAGATTTATTCGAGCGCACTTGTAAGTTCCTGGCTCAAGCACTCCTGCCCCGTTAATTCATCAGCTCTGGATCCATCTGTGTTATCGCTGAATTTCGCCATTAGAAACTCCCAGCTGTATTTTTTTCCGAGGCAGGTTTCTTTTTTTATTCATTAGAGAAACTGTCATTCAGGTAGAGTGAGCAAAATGCAACAGTTTCATAAGGATTTTAAACCATTTGCTTAGACTGCGACGTTTATTTATTTATATTTTTATTTTAATCAAGAACGATCCGACTAGACTATTATTTTTTTTCACAGAAAACAGTGTTGTGGCAAAGCATGTAGATGTAGAAGCATTGTACATTCTATTATGCCTGCTTCCAGCCTACCGTGCATGGTTAATGACCATGAAAGAGGCAACAAGGTTGCATGGTTCGATGCAACTTAAGTTAAAATTTACACTGTTATTCGACGGAAATATATTCAATGAATTCACGAACCTCTGCTAGTTTTGATAAGATGCACACATAGAACTGTAACACTGGAATAAGCTCCATTCTTAATTTTTTATTTTTTTTTCTATTAATAATAATGTAGTTATTGCGCAGAAGTGTTGATTTCCCAACAAAGGTAGATAGCTACATACATATATAATAATAATTGAAATATGCAAATAAGATGAATTAAATTTCTAAGTTTTCTCCCGGCATGGAAAAAAATTCAATAGAATTCACTTTTCACGATCGCATTTCAAACCAATAAAATGCTTGTTAGTTTGTGTGAGAATAAATGAAACCCCATTGTAGAATAAAATACAAATTGTAATACGCGCTAAGCAATTTAAAATTGGTTCACTTTCTTTTATATATTTGATTTGTTTGAATAGTCATTTATAAAAGGAAGTTCCTTGTGAAGATGTAGCCGAAAGAGAAGAGAAAGTTTTTTTTTAACAAAAATAAAATATCATTTTTATTTTAGCAACAAATTTAAAGATGTTACCAATTGAAGATATGTATTTATCTTACAAATTCGAATACTTTTCTATTTAATAATAATCAATTGGAAAATGGGATTAAGTTATTGTTATTTTTCTATTTGATTGTGAATACAAATTGAATTATGGCGCCAATAATAAGCACTTGTGAAAATTAAAAAAAAAAGAGCAATTTGATTGATGATTAAATTTAATTTCAAATCATTAGAATATACAAATTATTTTAACTATGAATCAGTGTTGCCGCTGAAAAATTTCAAAAAGAGGTTTGGAAAGGAGCCCGAGCTTAAGAAAAAGGGGCGTCCAAATAAAATAGTAATAAAGCAAATAAACAAATCACCTAATAATATAAAACAAAAGTTGAAATTCGCAAAGAATGGACTTTAGTTTTTTTATGATTAGATATTCACAAGTATTAAAAATATTTGATTTTGTAGTTCAATAACTCCTCCTTCGCCTAATTTAATAAAATTAATTCCAGTTGTAAGAGACTCAACGCATCCATTTCAAGACCAAAACTATATTTCTACATGCTCTAAAAGCTAAGCTATTTTAGTAACAGCTTTGCAAACCTCGTTTTTTTATTAATATGTTAATTGACCAAAATTTTCAAATCGATCTCATTGATCCAACGCGAGTGCGTTTATCAACTCTAAAATAAAATGCTTAGTAAATTCTTTTGTAAATATTTATTGGTGCTTCGTACTTTTTCATTTTTTGTTCAATAAAGAATAAAATCTGACTAAAATGGGAAAGGGCCCATTGTGATAAAAATAAAAAGAAGCAATTTTTCCTCTAGAGGAGCCAAACGGCAACGCTGCTATGGATAGAAGGAATGAATTAATTTTAAGCTAACATAATTTAATCTCCACCTCTAATTTGTAATTGGTAAGACCCATTATATCAAACGAACTTTAATTCTTTTATTCTTTGCTGGTATGGATGTAGCTTGTAAACCAGAAAAGTAAATGGACAAGTGCGGAACTTCCCAAATTTAAATAGCTATAGTTTATAAAATTATTTTATTTCAAAATTTTGATTTTTTTTATTTAATGAGATGGTCGAGTTAATTATGGTTGAACAAGGAAGCACCCTTTGAAGATCCAAAATGGTTAAATGTAAGAATTTTTTTATAGCTAACTTTGACAGATGATCTTCCCAAAAAGTTGTTTTACCCGCCCGTCTATAAACGATAATTTTTTTTGATTCAAATGGATTTTAAATATACAGTTATTGTGAGTGCAAATAAGAATTAAATTTCTCATGGAAATTAACTCTTCTGTAAATTATTTCTACCTGGAAAGTTAGCACTTAGATACGAAAATAACATCATTAGCGCATTAACATAATATAAGATATACCCAAGATTGATTAGAGCCTAAACTATTAATAAAGAAAGGGTACAGTAAGCTATCATAACTCTTCAACTGACAGTATTTGTTGAGAGTCACAACAACTTTTGCTAAATATTTTTACTTAATAAGCGGAAAATTAGAATAATTATATATTTTGAAAAATAAAAATCCATTTCGTAAAAAGTTGATGTTGTTGGTGTTCTTTATATCTGTATGTGCAGTGCTAAGTCATTGAAGATAAAGCATACCAGCATACGCTAATTACTTTGTCACTACAATGTCACACATGTATCTTCTTTTTTTTTCGAAATAGAACAAACGACACACTTCAGGGATCGTGGAAAAGTAAAAGTTTAAACGAGGAAATAAGCTACATAGAAAATTCTGAAGCTTTAATTATATACGGGCACTTCAAAAGTTACAATGTTACATGTTTCGGTGAAAATTCGTTTCTCTCTGAAGTAAAATCCAAGACGTAGAATAAAAACAAACAAATCACTTAACCTTTTATATTCAAACAAATGTGAGTTGGGTTAATTTCATTTCATTCACGCACACGAAAAACTGAAAACAGTTAGCAATTAAAAACTACGATTGTTTATATTTGTAAATTGATAGTTGGCTGCGAAAAATTATTTGTTGAAAATATTGTTGGACGTAATTTTTACAAAAACACTCTTCTTATAACTCTGACATCTACACTTTTATTGAACGAAAACCTGATAATTTCATTTTGTTTTGTCACAGTCTTACTTTTCAATTGGACAAACTGGTGGATACCCTATTCATATTCCAATATACTGTTTCCACTTTTACGACATATATAAATATATAGCAGTTTCTCATTGATGACGATAAATATAGATAATATAAAAAAGATACCTTGTGTGTCATCTATTAGCTGTCAAATGCCATCCATTACCTGTCATATTGTTTATGTGATCTGTCATATATCATATGTGAGCCTTATGTACTAAGCCAAAGTATTGTTAACAGTTTTTCAGCGATTAAAATTTAAATTCAACGTGTGCCTGCTTACACTATTTCACTATTTGCTAGCTAACCAGCATGGCATTGTCCCAGTGTACCTAAGAAGATTATTATTATTTCAAATTATTATTAACTAAGTAAATTTTAATCTCAAAAAAGGATTGGTGTGGCTTCAGGCCAGGAAAGTGTAGATCGACCAAATATTCACACTACGTCCAAACTCGTCCGTTTGTGCAGGATGACAATGGAGAATGCACAAAGAGTCGGTAAAGAATTCACCGAGAGCTTCGATGTCAAAAAAGGATTTAGACAAGGCGATGCGCTGTCATGTGACTTCTTCAATATCGTTCTTGAAAGAATAGTGCAAAACTCAAATGCTACCACCAGAGGTAGCCCGTCGCCTATGCCGACGAGATCGACATAATCGCAGAACGCAGCGGAATGTCAATATCGCGTTCGTGAGTATTGAGCCGGAAGCAGCGATAATAAGCATTAAACGAGGGCAAGACAAAGAATATGCAAAGAATATGCATCAAGAAAGGACACCCAACACCATCGTCTCGGACAGAATG
Source organism: Ferdinandea cuprea (assembly GCA_963576555.1). NCBI lineage: Eukaryota > Metazoa > Arthropoda > Insecta > Diptera > Syrphidae > Ferdinandea > Ferdinandea cuprea. Next base: position 146,660,457 of record OY754958.1, on the reverse strand, counting down.
AAATAACTTTGAGGTGATTAAGGACGTTGTCAACATAGGCTCCGCAATGAACTCAGGCGATGATACCAGCGCTGAGATTAAGCAAAGAATAAATCTTGCCAAACGCTGTTTCTTTGGGCTAAGAAAGCAATTGTTCTCTCGAACAACTAAAGTTACCCTTTATAAGACCCTAATAATCTCGGTCTTTCTCTATGGCGCAGAGGCATGATTTCTATCAAAAGCGGATGAGGCTATTTTGAGAGGAAAATTCTTCGAGTAATTTTTAGACGACGAACTGTACGGGTTAAGTAAAGGTCTAACGACTGAGGTGGCTGGGTCATGTAGAGCGAATGTACGTGAATGCTCCGGCCCGGAAGATCTTCGAATCCAAACCCGAGAGACGGCGCAGTAGAGAAAGACCGCGACTCAGGTGGCGCACGCAAGTTGAAGGGTACCTTAATCAGCTGACCGTGCGAAACTGGAGGCAACTGGCCAACTGGCCAAGATCGGGCTGGTGGGAGACGCTTGTGGTTAAAGCCCAGGTCCACCCCGGACTGTAGCGCCACATTAAGTAAGTAAGTAAATTAATTTTTACCTACATATAGAAACACTTAGCATCGTTAGCTACTGCTTCTGTGTTTTGTAATACAATATTCCATAGATGCTGAGTTCCTGATAAGCAATAGAATAACTTATCATACGCAAAGTGAGTTATGGCATTTCAACAATATTGAGCCTTTTTTGAAGCTGTAAAATGACGAATGATGGTAAAATTGTTTAAATTTGTGCAATCCAATATTGTGTCTATAGAAGGCTAAGTTATCAATGGAAGGAATAAAACCCCAACACCAGTACAGTTCCTGATAAAACTTCACCTGAGTTCGCTGGAGATCTCTAATAATTCCAATATGACCCGGAAGCCAAACAAGACTAAGTGTGTTCTGCCTTCCAACCAAGTTAATGGTTGTGGCATAATCAGTGTTGTGTGTTGTCCATAAGGCTCGAGTTCCACTGCACCACCCGTGTGTGTGCACATCCCAATCTATTTGTTTATACTCTGCGAGTCAAAACTTTTGATGCAGCGGTCGTATGCGACGGTATTAATTGGATCCGTTTCTGGACACTCTCTTTTTAAAATTTCATGCCAAGTATTTAATCTACTATTTAAGTTCGTAAATAATATTGCTTCCTTCTTAGTAGTTAGGTCCCAAATCTTATAATGTTTCCACCCATGCACAATCATTCCACTTTGCTCACTAATAGTGATATTACTTGTGGTTCCTTAAAAGAAATGATGACAGTTTTTTAGTCTCCAAGCTATCGAAATATCATAGACAATCTCTTCCGACTTTACTTAGCGCACCTTTAACCAAAAGATGTATAAATATATGTATGTGGGTATACAAATGAAAGCTGTGTTAATCACCTACTTCCACCATCAATTTGAAAACCTTTACTGTGTCACATGGTAATTGATTATGTTCGACAAACAACACAATCCCCACCCTTCTACGAATAATGCCGCTATGCATTTTTTTTCTATTCCCAAACAACTAGGTGACTAATTGGAAACTAAACCACGAAAAGTATCTACTTATCGTACACACGACGCATTTATTTTGCATAAATTGTCACATCGAAACGCAGAAAAAGCGATCCCCAAAACCTAAATATCTTCTTCCCGAAGATAGATAGATAGATAGATTACCTACTGTTCCGACAAAAAAAATAAAAACAGCCTATCTTAGATTCACCCGGCCAGAATCAAAGAATTCAGTTAGATACACATTCAGATATTATTATTCAGAACAGGTCTTTATTAGGTTAGTCAACTTTATACGTTTTCAATATTTATCTGTGGTGTGTGCCGCTGCTGCCGGCCGTCCGTCCGTCCGTCCGTCCGTCCGTCCGTCCGTACCATTGCAGGCTGTGATCTCTCAGCACTTGGTGATGGTATACACTATTTGGATTTTATTTCTGTGCTTCGATATCATCGGTATTCGTGTAAAGTAATTCATTCGACATAACTGTAACACTAAGCTTTGAAAGCTGAGCTGACTGGCAATCATGGGTGTTGGGTTATTTTTTTGTTTTTTTTTTTTGGTGATCAGATACATACAAGAATACATTGTCGTCGTGTGAAAGAAGTCGCCGCGATATGAATATCTACCACTACATATCTATGTACAAGTTTAGCAATTCATCTCAGCGATAACGACACGAAAGACAAACATTTTGAGTTATAGATACGTCTGCTGGTAAATTTATCTCCTCATGATGAATTGCCAGAGAAATACTGTCCGAATCATTGGGCATCGATCATTTCATTCAAGGAAAGCAATCGTTTTAGCCGTGTTTCATGTGCCTATCTAGATAGAGTCAACTTGCCGACATACAAATTCCAGCATGTCAATTCTGCAATATTTCAAATAGCAGGACAAGTTTTGAGTTCTGATCTGAGAAAAAGGAACCGATCAGAATGGCCAAACAGGATTCTTCAAAGCGCCGTCTTTGACGAGGGAATTTTTGCCTTTTTCCACCAAGAATGTTTCGTTCATTCGGTTTATGTATTCGTCTTGTTTGTGTATATATTTTGTTTGGATTTTCAAGTCAAACAACAACAAAGAATTTCTGTTACATGTGCGTCTGCGTAGATGCTAAGAAAAGAGAAGATGATCATGATGATGATGATTCGTTGTCGATCGTAGTAACCGTTGTTGTTGTCTTTATCTTCATTTTTCGATGATGCAGTGTACACTTTTTTTTTTTTTTTCGTACATTTTTTTGGTTAATCTAAATGCCGCGACTTTAAGATCAGAGAGCAGTGCAGCAGCAGAAGAGTTTAAAAGAAAACATATGCTCTACGAAACAGTAAACTGTTGCAGCTTGCATAAAAAGTTATTGTCAAACGAGAGCTTGACATATTTATAAAGTGAAATTTGAGTAGCAAAATTATTTAAATTAGCCACAGCGCACAGTCTTGTAAAATTAATTTACTGTAAATATATTAGAAAGTTTCTTTTATCATTATTTACGTGTTCTGTTGTGGTTTTGCTACGACTGGGAAGCGATTTGTATTTAATACACTCGTATCGGCTCTAACAAGGTGTTAAATGAATGTTCATCGAAATGTGAACACGAATAATGATTTCTTTTCAACGATATGCAGCTTCTCACTTTCAGGTGGATGCACAATTTTGTGTATCAAATCAAAGACGTAAAGATAACTATTTTGTATGGCCCCAATGAAAACGAACCATTCGAAACAATCATCAATCATCAATCATTTCAGATACTCGTACATTGCATTGCACTTGCTCCCACTTGCCTCCGTATAAATTAATAGTAAAATTATGTCATGTGTCTGCCTGAAATAGAAGAAAGGCGGAACTACTCCATTTCCGAATTCCGGTGACAGTGACCAGAGGAAGGTCTTCTATTCAAGCTCGGGTAGTGCAGCAGATTAAGCAAAAGGATTAATCTGCTCGTATGCAGGCAGTTTTTCTATTATATCTAGTTCATTATATCGCTAGCATTAATGCTAGTTAAGAGCAAGAAAACTTCTAATCTTAAGAGATTTATATATGTATAAAACTATATATTAAATACTATCCTACTAGAAGGGTCTAGGAAGAACCAGGAATCAGTCAACCGATCAACAACGAAAGACTTTTCTAAAAACGTAGAAGACATCGCAGTACTCTTGCTGTCAAGGATCCGACACAGCTAGGTATTGTCTAAACTCTCAAAATTTTGTATTTAATCTATTTTATTATATATTTAGATAATAGAAGAGAAGTCAAATATATTCTTTTTGAATACTTTTTTTTAACCCAGCCATACGAAATCCATTGAAGAAATTAGTAATAAGTCGATCAACAAGTTAATCTTTTATGCTTGAAGCCAACTCCTTGTGAATGACGAAACTATTGTCTCAGAAAGACAAGCTAAATTGTGATTATTTTATTAAGGGATCTATCGAGGTCAATGTCACATACTATGAAGATAATTGAGCGAGTGTTATGAGACCGCTTTAGGCAATAGTACGGCTATCAGATGACTAGAGACGAAAACAAACGCATCTGTATCCAAAGTAAAAGAAAATCGTGAAAATATCAAAGTCAGTGTGCACCAAGGAAGCGTCTAAAGTCCTCGATTATCGAAAATATACAAATATACACAAATGGAAGGAACCTATAGTTTAATGCCGATTCCAAACGGCAATTTATTTTTGAGAAGCTTCTCAGACAGTTATTACTCTTAGATGTTTGCCAGACTTTCGCAAGAGTTGAGGCAGCGAAAAAAAACGTTCATGTGAATTATATCGATTATCTGGTTAAAGAAAAATTTAAGGACAAACACTTGATATTTATGTTTGGATGTTTTAGTACGTAATAGCTATCATATGAGCACAAAAAAGTCAAGAGTATTTTGAATGCCCATTCTCTTACCCACCTTCAAAATATGTATTTGTTTGGAAAAGAGATTCCCAAGTGCCAAACAATTAAATATGTGGTATCTATTGTCAACAGAGAACCACCTTTCGACTCATGTTCAACTTTGCGCTGTCAATGTTCAATAACAATATATCGTTCAGGTGACATTAATCGATAACATATGTACATTCGTCAATAGAACGCTAAAATTTGTAGGGACTAAATAGCAACGACTTGTGGACTTGAGAGCCCGAGTCGCTCGTCACTAGTCTAATTTCGTTGATAGGCCTAACAGTGCGTGTCCATTTAAAGGTAAAAACGGAAAATTATTTTTTATTACTCTCGAGAGCAAGTTGAAAGTTCTTTTACTCTCAAATGGACACGCACCGTTGAGCCTATCAACAAAAATACAAAATATTTGTGCTTTGCTATTCTTGAGGCTTAATAAAAGTGGTTTCATATCCATTTATTTTCTCTACTTAATAAAATAATTCAGTAGTTAACGAAAATAGAACCAATTTACACATTTTTACTAAATACAGCATATTAATTGCTCATATGCAGATATGAGTTCTGAGAGCCAAAATATGCAAAATAACAAACGTTACGCACAGATTTATCCACTTTTGTTCCTCGGCCTCACATTTTTTTTTATTGGTACTACCTTTTAAGAATCTTTTAAGATTGTGACAGCCTCAGACACTCTGTCCTTTGACATGGTTTTAATGATTTCTTAAGCCAATTTGGAGTTTTTAAATACTCATTCCCATGGACATGGACGTTCATTATTCTTTAATTGTGTTTCATCTCGTTGAAGCGTTAATTATATATGAATTCAAATAATAAAAGGTGATAATACCGCGGAATAAAACTAAAAAGGAATAAAACAAATAAATAAAATGGGTTCACATCTTCGACTCTTACTCGAACCGATAATGATTAGAAAAAATAATGCTTCAAATCGGTTAAGGTTTTGCGGTCGTGCAACAGCTCTCAAATCTAACAAATTCTCGTGCTCGACGTAACTTGCTCCAAATCACAAAAACTGACACTATAAAAGATTGATTTTAAAAGATGATATTGAATGATTTCTTCATGTTTAATAATTAACCCGTGCTTCGCTGCGGACATATGGCGTTTGAAATTTGTAATCTACCTTACTTTCTTCGAGGAAGCAGTTTAGCAATTTTTTATTACTGAAATATTACTGCCTGTAAATTATGACACGCAGTAATATTTCATATGCGATAATTGTATGCAAAATAATTTAGTTATATTCGTAACTCTCGGCAAATTAAGACAGAAAAGGAAATTCTTAGCCATTAACTCAGCCTTTACTTCAATCAAGAGAATTTTTTTAAAATAGAAGTACTTTCGCAGTACCACTTCTCTCTGATGTCTCATTTCGTTCTTTAACTGTTTGAACAGTTTAAAAATTGATCTTATAATTTTTGTGATTGAGGCAAACTCTTTCAGTTAATTTTACTCGTCTTTGTAATTATGTGTCACAATATGCATTTCGTTGGGCCTCATATTTGGCAATTTCTGAATAGCCTATATGTTTATTACCTTTTTGTTTCTTTTTAAACAAACGTGTAATTGATGGTGAGTCCAGTCGCAGTTGCTTAGTGGTTAAGTCGCTGGTTCAAATCGCGGCCGTACCACCTTAAAGTTTTTATTCGCTACCCTACCTCTTGCGAAAAACTGACAAACATCCAAAAGTAAAAAAATGTGATGTGAAGCTTCTCAAAAATAAATTGCCGTTAAGAATCCTCGCACACAATTGGAGAAACTAGGCTTTAGGTCCTCTTTGGACCGTTTACGTCTAATATTTTATTTTGCAGATAAATAAAACCTAATAAAACGCCTTTCAAAGATTATACTCTCCAAGTTTTATAACTCTACTCTACTCTACCGTCAGCGATTTGAGTTGCTGAGTTAGTCAATCAGTCAGACAGTCTGGAACATATATTTTATAGCATACAGAAAAGTACTCAAAAGTATTCTTAAAAAAAAGAGTACAAAAGTTGCGAGTTTAGTTTTATCCTTTCTGTAACGTTCGCGAACTTGTAAGTTTACTTTTCTGAATCTTTCCAAACTTCGCAGATTGCACCTTTTTCCTGCGGTTTATGTAATATTTAAGCTTCAAATTATTGCCTTGAATTTTTCATTGCGAAAATAATGTTTTTATTTTTCTATTATTAAACATTTCAAGCAAAGCGGAACTATTTCACCTAAAATTGAATGGAGGAATGCAGTTGAAGGCAACAAATAGGGTGTCCGAAGAACGAATTTTATTTAGAACAGTGGCCTAAATATGTAGCTGAGTTAACCTTAGCGCTTCTATCTAAATGAAAACGCACTTGCACTTAAATTTGACATATAAACAATTGCTTACCTTCGAAATAAATAAGTTTATTATGATGATTATCCAATTGGTCTGCAGTTTGTTTCTACAAGCTTTTTCACTTTGAGATAGTTAATTATTTCTTGTTGCACACACAATTTATTATTTCACTTTAAATTATTTTTTAATCTTTTTACTAGTGTTGTGTGTGTATCTGCTGCACTAACTAACTGAAAGTACAAATTATTTTAATTTACAGTTCTGTTGAATGAAATTAAGAAAGACAAACACCGCTCTATAGTTGTAAAAAAAAGGAAACAAAAAAATTAGCATACCATTGACCTAAGATCAAACAAATATAATTGTTTATAAACTGTGTCACCAACATAATCCAATTAAAACAATCATAAAACCAAAAACCAAAAAAGAAAAAAAAAAACTTGATTTGATGTTTCATCAACTGTATCTGATCAAAAAAAAAAAAAACAAAAACTACCGAAGACATGAAAGAAGAATCACTCAATTCAAGTAACACCGCGAGATGAGAGAAGAACTTGTGAATCCACTTGTCGGTCGAAAAGACTTTGTGAAATCAGATACCAGACCGCAACACGGCACACTCATCGTTCACACTTCGCCGATTTCCAAAAGACCCACTGCGGTAATCAAGCGTATCCAAAAGATACTAAATTATCTGAGTTCTCTCTTTTAATTGACTCTATAAGAACAGTGCACTGGAACAGTCGCAAATGCATTGCAACTCATCACAACGATACGATATTGTAATTTCACTGAGCTTAATGCGTCTAGAATAATAGAATGCGGCCAACAAGAAAAAGGCGGGTTAACAGAACACTCATACAGATCGTCAAAGTCATCGTCGTCGTCGTCGTCCATATATATATCTATTTCTAATTTACTTCTTCTTTTGATTTAAACAACAAATCATAATTACTCGTATCTAAGTGCATTATAAAAATATAGACCAGTAGATCAATGGCATGTACAAGCTCGATCGAAGCAACAGCGAGAAGAAGAACAGCAACAGCAATTGTTAAATCTAAACGGTATTAAATGTGCTTAAAGAAAAAAAAAACCAACAATCAGAACGGTGTGTGACGAACAGGATTTCGAATCAAGGCGAGCGAATTAGGAAAACAGTATTTACGAATGTCACAGGCAGAAAGCATGAAGAGAGGTCACATCAACAAAATTATGACAGCAAATTACATGTATGTATGTAACAACCGAAAGGTGCTGTTCTATTGTCGTCTCGAGAACGTGTGTTACTTTCACCACATCAGAGACTCTATTGCTTTTATTTTTTTAATTTATCCTTTTTGTTTTTTGTTTTTTTTTTTTTCTTTAAAACTCACTAATACAAATTCTAAAAATTGCACTTGCAGTTAAAATGTATCTCAACAGCACTCTTGCGAATAACGAGAATTTGTTCGCATTTTTTTTTCTTCACCAAACAACAAAAAGCAAATTTATAACCGAAAATAAATAAAAAAAAATTAAATTTCTACCGATCGGAATTTTTTTAAGTCGACGATAGACACGTGCTCGCTGTACGAACGACAAACGCAAAATATCTGACCCAAAGTGCACAAGTCTTAGCTCTAACCAGCAGCGGTATTCTTGAGATACTCTTCTCTGTTTGTACTCAAATTCGAGTTGAAAAGCAGTTAGATACCATCATCATCCAGCGTTTTCTTCAAGCTTATTCTTCTTCATCTTTTCTCTTTGGAGCACTACTTCTTCTTCTTCATCGTCGTCGTCGTCGTCGTCATCGTCATCGTTGTCGTGTGTGAGTGTGTGCGTGTTACACATCTTCGCTCGCAACGATGATGATGGCTCTTGGAGTGGTGTTAACGCGATTGTCTCTGGTCTGGCTGGTCTGGCTATTCGCCTTGTTCGGTTATTGCGATGAGCATTTGACACTATATTTGGTGTGGTAATATGTATTTAGATGCTGAGAGTTGCACTTGACTGGGTTTTCTCGTAGAAGCGGAGTAAGTACTGAAATGTTAAAAAAATTAATTAATTACCATAAAAATAGCTGTATTGCTGTAAAACAAAAAAAAGAAGAAAAAACAACACCAGGGCGGATTTAATGCGATGCACCCTAAATTTGATTCATTTAAATTCACCCACCTATTTATTTATGCATGGAAATGATATATTAAATAAAAAATTAAAAGAGGTAGTTGGGAATGCAACAGTACCCATAGAGTACATAAATTGGGCTTGTTTACGATTCGGATCCAGGTATTTAAATTTCTAAGAACTATATACATACATAGATGGGTTGGGGTAAAATAAACTTTAACTTTTAACAGATATTCACATCAGTAATTTAAACTGTAGGCATTTAGAGAATCTTACAGGCATAGAATTTTTGTAAGTGGATAGCCAATAAGTCCCTCAAAAAGGAGCAGGTGATCATAGTGTACTGTCATTTGACATTTATTCTTCTGCAAACACACTAAACGTTTGTTAAAATATATCCTATAGATTTGTTAAGATACAAGATTAATAAATATATCTAAGAAACTATTTTTTTAATACGTCCGGCTTCGCTCGAGTGTTCATAAAATACCAACAGAATTCAATATGAAATAAATCAGTACTGCCAATAGCATCACTAATCAGTAAATACTTTGCGGCGCTAAAAAAAATTATCAAGAGTTACAAAAGTAGTAAGCAGTGCTACCGGAGATATAAAGCTTTAATTATTTTGACTTATTAATTTCAAAAATGACAATTCAATTTATATATGAAAACAATGTATATCTCTTTGTGAGAAATACGCATAAAGTTTTGATTAGAAACATAGAAACAAGGAATACAAATAACGCATTAACTAAAATAGAAGAATAAACTTAAAAAAAAAAGTAGTATATAATAAAAATCAGTATTAAAAATTAAAAAGTAAAGATATTAGTCAGTCTACTTAACATTCATTCATTGGTAGGAAAGCAACGTAATTAAAAGATATCACGTGACAGTAGCTAGTTTTATAAGCAAATAACTCAATTTAAAATTGCAACTTTCTTCCTTAGCATTCTGTATTAAAATCGAAGGAGACATATACTTGGACCAGGGCGCAGAGTAGAAATTGGTGTTCAACCACAAGTTCAGCTTGGTCTCAATGAGGATTTAGTTGCTTAATCGATGAATCTATAATTTTTATAGATTCTATTGAATTATATACAGGTCGTGTTTTGCTAAAACAAGAAGCTGTCTTGCAAGTTTATATAATATTATATATTATACTGTATTATGATTGTGAATAAAGTGAATACTTGAAATACGGTGCTACCTGACCCAAAATAAACAATAACCATAAACCCCAAAACCCCTACCTCTACCCCTAAAAATTATCTTAAAGCTTTACCAAAATGGGACGGAGCTAGGGGCATGTTAGTCAGTTATTCATCCGGGGGAAAAGACTTCCCGGGTAAGTGCAAGATGGGAAGTGAATTTGGGAAGCTGTTCCAAAGTTTTCTGATTTTTAGCATTCTATTTATTATTTTACTTGCATTGGGAACTACAGGAGAGTGGATTTTTGGACAGAATTTTATGAAGTCCGGCCGCCTCTAAGAAGCTGTAGTTCCATTATGGACGTCCATACTTCCTATACCAAGTTGGCGCGCAGTAAAGGTTCTTTGGTATTACCGTCGGAAGATCAACCTCATCATGATCACAAATATGAGGTCGCAATAATGAGTTGGGGCCCGCTCTTGCGGTAGTATATTGCCATCGCCAGATCGCTTTTGTTGAATAAATAAATAAATATTAGGCGTAAGCGGCCCATACAGGACCTCAAGCATAGCTATTCCAACAATTGTGTGTGCGAAGTTATATTTTTGACACAAATGGCGGGACCTCCAGTTTAATGCCGATTCCGAACTGCAATTTATTTTTAAGAAGCTTCTCATGACATTTCTTACTCTTGGATGTTTGTCAAACGTTCGCAAGAGGTGGGCAGTGAATAAATACTTTCATGTGGTAAAGGTCAGGATTTTGAACCAGCGACCAGCTTACATGGACCACTAGGTCCAACGCACTTAACCATTAAGCCACTGCACCTACGCTTTTGCTGAATAGATGAGAAAAAAAAATATTCTTGGTTTCTTTAGCAGGAGGGAAATTGTGGTAGTCAAAAGCATTGGCGGAAAAAATGAGAGCTGTAATTAAAAGCACTTTGATTGGTGGAAACTTTGATATAGGTTAAACTCTTTTACAATCCGTGATCATTGAATGTGTTCGTGGTTTTTCGAAGTGTAGCCGTACACATGAGAGCGGCTTGGGAATTAAGAGAATGATTGAAACTGGATGTATTCTATGGGACACGACGCCTCATTTCGCTAAATACGTTGACGTCTAGATTTGACTCAGTACACGTGACAGATTTTCTGCTCCGCAGAGCCATTTTCCTTTGAATGCCGGATTTACTTTCGGATTACTACGGCCGATTTTTGCTAAGATGAGATCTCCCTCTTTCGTTCCTTCCGCGCAGCTACATCTAAATGTTTACAAATTCGTATGTAATGGATAAAATTTTAATTTCCTTGCCCAGTCTTGAATTTCCTCTGTGAGATATTCGTCTTCTCGATGTATTTGAAGTGATTGTTCTAAAGTTGTGCCATTGATGTCACAATTTTTTTTCATGGATGTTTTTTTGTGGTAAAATGGCAAACTGAACCCAAATCAGTTCTAAGCTGTCAATGACTCTGCCTGTGTTTAAAGTGTTGCAAATTTTGCAAGTCTGTAAAAAAACCCTGTATTTGCATTTATTAATATAATAAAAGACATTTAAAAAAAAACACTTCCGTCATATCCAACATTTTGGATCTTAAGCTTTTACTTTATACTAACAACCATTTTGACGTGTTGGGTGGCCCTCTTTGTTGGCAGCATTCTTCGCCATGGATATCCTTCTCTGCGTTTAAAATCAATGAACAGATAGTGGGTCTTGATTTCAAAACCCATTTAATTGTTTTTTTTTTCCAAGATTAACTTTTGTGCTGAAAATTATAAGCCCTGCGTCCGAACCATTTAACATTTTTCAAACAACAGTTCTGAGGTCAACTCTTTTGTTTATAAGATTACGGTACCCAGTTGCGGAAACCTTTCAAACGCAATTGCATTATTCCTTACGTTTTGATAACATAAAAAAAAATAAAAAACTACTACCCACATCTACAGCGACAACAGCAACACTCGCTTTGAGCTTGAATCTCAAGGTTCAACTCCAGCCCCAGAGACCATCTCAAACATTGAAATACTCTTTTGAGTATCCAGAGGCAAAGTCAGTGCTAGAGAAGTCCACCAGAACAACATCACGATGGAACAGGTGATCACGTAGAAAGGCATTTCTTCTTTTTCACCGTAGCCGCAGTGGCCGTTTGTTTTTCTTCTTCGCAGCGTTTATCACCATCATTCATATAAACCGCTTTACAAGTATTTCTACTTCTTGTGTCCGTTTGGCTTTTTAGTCCAGCACCTACCCTTTGCATCTACGTCTACCTTCCTTGGTCGTCGTCGTCTTAGCGGTGGCTTTTTCTGTGTTGAATTGTTGCCCGTCTTCTTGAGTGTTTGTTGTTCTTCTTTTTGTATCATCATCTTGGTGGTTATTTTTCTTTTTTTTCAATTTTTTTTTTTTTTGTAAATAACTGAACCGCTATATTTTTCTTCTTTTTTACTTGCATATTTATTTTTGTTTTCTCTTATTTCAATCGGTCGTGTCGCTTTTTTCCTCCAAGCTTATTACATGTTTGTTCGCTGGGTCTGGTGTGTCTTTCGTTTACTTAACCGCTTTTCCACTTTTCTTCTTTTCTGTGGGTTTTATCGTTTTGACTGGAACGTTTATTCTTCGAAGTGGTCCTAGACACGTTGTTTGCCAAGATGCCTGCCAGCCTGCCTGGATGGCGTGTTGTATGTGTATAACATTGGCTTTATATCAGCGCAGAGGGTCGTCTTATATTCGAAAGCTATTTGATCCCGCGAAATCTCGTTCGATGTGTGCCAGGAATGTAAAAATAAAAAAAAAACACACAAAAAAGAATCAACATTACTGACATTTTTTAAGGCATTTTCGTTAAACACGTGTTTTTATGCATAAACAGAAGAAGAGCGTTGATAAAAAAAAAAATTCTTCGCCATGGAAAATTAAAGAGAGAATGTAGTAGGTAGTCATTGTGTGTGAGGTATTATTATGATGTTGTTGATCTTGTAGATTTTTTGACAACCGCCTCATAAAAAAATACCTGAGCCCAGTGGAAAACACTATGTTATATATAGGTATATTGGGATGTGTTTGAAGGTGAGATTTAACCAATAAAAGCTTATTTTAGGCAGGGATTAAAAGGAATGACTATTCTCTTCTTTTCAAAGAGTGTTTGGAAAGTGCTCAATATTAATTCTGCTTTCCTGCTTTTCATCCAGCACTCGGCGCTCGATAAAAAGTCTGTCCTTCGAGTCAACCCATTTATTCTGCCCAATCGACATAGCAGTAGTAGAGTAATTCTTAGCCCGATCTCCACTTAGTTATTCGTAGAGTAGGCGGTTACAGGGTTTAAATTCGTTTAATACTAGCAAGCTTCACCTGTTCGCCAATATCCATAAAAGACTGTTTAATCCTACGCTAGGAGCGTCAGATGATTATTTTAGGCAGTTGCTAGAGAAAGACACTGCCTTCCGAGTTTCCTCCTTTCTGCGCACTATTTACTAAAGAACAAGACTGTAAAAGTCCTATGATTGCTCCTTCCCTTTACGAAATCCGGTGCTGGATGAGCAACCTGCAAGTTGTGGGTTCTAAACTCAAACGGCATAGCTGAATTTGTTGTTGTGATTGGCCAGCGCCATGCAGAGCTCCTGACGATGGATACTAACGTTCAGGGTTCGGTCTTCCTTGTCGTCTCGAACCTAGGGTCACGCGATACAGCTGGATCAGTTTTGACGTCATCCCATGAAGAGTTCTTGACGATGAATATGAGGTCATTTGCGGGTTTAAATGTTAAATGTTAAATGTTAAATGTTAAATGTTAAATGTTAAATGTTAAATGTTAAATGTTAAATGTTAAATGTTAAATGTTAAATGTTAAATGTTAAATGTTAAATGTTAAATGTTAAATGTTAAATGTTAAATGTTAAATGTTAAATGTTAAATGTTAAATGTTAAATGTTAAATGTTAAATGTTAAATGTTAAATGTTAAATGTTAAATGTTAAATGTTAAATGTTAAATGTTAAATGTTAAATGTTAAATGTTAAATGTTAAATGTTAAATGTTAAATGTTAAATGTTAAATGTTAAATGTTAAATGTTAAATGTTAAATGTTAAATGTTAAATGTTAAATGTTAAATGTTAAATGTTAAATGTTAAATGTTAAATGTTAAATGTTAAATGTTAAATGTTAAATGTTAAATGTTAAATGTTAAATGTTAAATGTTAAATGTTAAATGTTAAATGTTAAATGTTAAATGTTAAATGTTAAATGTTAAATGTTAAATGTTAAATGTTAAATGTTAAATGTTAAATGTTAAATGTTAAATGTTAAATGTTAAATGTTAAATGTTAAATGTTAAATGTTAAATGTTAAATGTTAAATGTTAAATGTTAAATGTTAAATGTTAAATGTTAAATGTTAAATGTTAAATGTTAAATGTTAAATGTTAAATGTTAAATGTTAAATGTTAAATGTTAAATGTTAAATGTTAAATGTTAAATGTTAAATGTTAAATGTTAAATGTTAAATGTTAAATGTTAAATGTTAAATGTTAAATGTTAAATGTTAAATGTTAAATGTTAAATGTTAAATGTTAAATGTTAAATGTTAAATGTTAAATGTTAAATGTTAAATGTTAAATGTTAAATGTTAAATGTTAAATGTTAAATGTTAAATGTTAAATGTTAAATGTTAAATGTTAAATGTTAAATGTTAAATGTTAAATGTTAAATGTTAAATGTTAAATGTTAAATGTTAAATGTTAAATGTTAAATGTTAAATGTTAAATGTTAAATGTTAAATGTTAAATGTTAAATGTTAAATGTTAAATGTTAAATGTTAAATGTTAAATGTTAAATGTTAAATGTTAAATGTTAAATGTTAAATGTTAAATGTTAAATGTTAAATGTTAAATGTTAAATGTTAAATGTTAAATGTTAAATGTTAAATGTTAAATGTTAAATGTTAAATGTTAAATGTTAAATGTTAAATGTTAAATGTTAAATGTTAAATGTTAAATGTTAAATGTTAAATGTTAAATGTTAAATGTTAAATGTTAAATGTTAAATGTTAAATGTTAAATGTTAAATGTTAAATGTTAAATGTTAAATGTTAAATGTTAAATGTTAAATGTTAAATGTTAAATGTTAAATGTTAAATGTTAAATGTTAAATGTTAAATGTTAAATGTTAAATGTTAAATGTTAAATGTTAAATGTTAAATGTTAAATGTTAAATGTTAAATGTTAAATGTTAAATGTTAAATGTTAAATGTTAAATGTTAAATGTTAAATGTTAAATGTTACCCCAGTCCTTCAATAAATAATCTAAATTTGCATTCGCATACATCATCATATCATTGCAAATAAAAGTGGGTCATATGTATATATGTATGACAAGTGGTATTACACTATGCCATATAAAAAGGACCAATATTCTTCTCTCCATTTAACGACGAGATTAGGATCAGGATTATAGGGATCATAACCCTCCCATTTCATTGCATTCCTACTGGTCCGCCTGTGGTGTTCGCCGGTTCGACCTCAAAAAATATCTGCAGGCCTCCCGATTTTGAATTACTTCATCATTGAGGCCAATCAAATGCTGGTGTTTCTGCATTTGTGTTTTCCAGGAGTTTTTAGGCCCAGGAACGTTGATTGCTATTGCCTTTTTGATGGGGTTCGTAGGATCCAACTGACTGAGTTGGTCGTGCTTTAATTTTTTTGAAATGGGTTCCTTGACGTGAAGGCTTCCTCGGATTTTGGAACTTCTAATTCGATCAAGCTTTGTTACTCCTGCTGTCAACTTGTCCTCATACCACTTTTTGTACATTGTCCAGCATTGTGAACCGTATGTTAGCGCCGGACGCACAACTACGTTGTAGAGCCTTCCTTTCAGCTTAGGGGACATTTTTCGGTCACAGAAGATGACAGAGTTTTCCTGCCACTTCATCCACCCTACGCTTACGCGATTATTGATGTCGTCATCAACGCTTGCTTCGCTGTTGATCATTGATCCCAGATATTTGAACTTTTCACACTAGGGAACCACCACCCCATTCAAATAAATGTCTGGAAGAGGTTGGCTTGGGTCAGAGAATGGGCAGTACAGATACTCTGTCTTTTTTTGGCAAATATTTCTGAAGTTAGAGTATTTATACCTCAAAATAGTAATTATTGACTTTAACTTGATATAACTTGAGTTGGGGAGATGATAGAACCCTCTCCTGTACCACATTATTCGCGTCTGATCTTCAGTAATATCTATCCAGATGAGCATTTTTTTAATAACACAACCAAAAATATAGATAAATCAATTTTACTCTAAGCTGTATATGTGCGAACTAAATTTGGAGCATTTTTTTAATAACACAACCAAAAATATAGGTAAATCAATTTTACTCTAAGCTGTATATGTGCGAACTAAATTTGGTAGCTTATGTTTCGCACAATACTGTATGTCTACATGGTACAGAACCTTCAAAACGTATGGGATTACACTATGTCACATACATAACACCAAAATTTTGGCCATATATATTTTCATATGAATATGTCTATCACACTTGTGTGTCACGAATTTGTCTGAAAAATTTTCCAAATTTACGTATTATTTTTTTGTATAAATAAGTAAAACATTTTCAATAGATATTAATTTTTTTATAAATTTCTAATTGATTTCGAATAAATTTTCAAAAAATAATATTTGCGAAGTAAGCATGCTACTACTGCACCAACAGTAACTATTAACAAATAAACGAATACGTGAAAGAAACAAAGCACAAGCAGGGTAAAACTACGAATAAGAGCTGTGCCACTGTGTAAAAGAAATCTACTCCATCGAAACGCAACAAGTTCAAGGTTCAATGATTCTCTTTCCATACTAGAGCACACGTTGTGGTAATCTCAAGTGTTAAGAACGCGCGTGCGCATGCGCATTTCTAAACACCAAGAGTGGTGCTACAAGAACACAGATACTCTATACCAAATGCAGTTGCAATATACCCCAGTCCAACCTCTTCTGGCCTCTAAATAAATAATCTGATAATCAAGCCTTGGCATCTACGAGTAGGTACAGCTAACCGCTACAATGTCTTTTCTCTGATCAAAACTGGCGCGCGAGTTAAGTCAAATGTGTAAAGAATCTGGTAATGCTAGAAGAGTAGTGTGTGCCGATGAATAGGTTAGTCATAGTCATTGCATTGCGCCAATTCGAATAGTATAGTTTTTCGAGTCTAGCCACGAAATACCAATCAATGAATGAATATTGCCAGTTGATTTATTGGGGATACAATGGTGACAGTAGTTGTTTTTTTTTTTGTTTTTCATTTTGTTTGTGTAGGGAGCACGGTTTTTTTTTGGTTCTGTTAACTCAAATGGTGTTACTATGCCTTAATGTCTGGTGGAGTGCATTGTTCGCATTTCACTTATCATGGCAATACCGAGTGCAAGTCGTGGCACTAGGTAAGAGCTTAGAATTTTAATGGTCGAAATAATACAAAAGAACTGCAAATGAATGACTAGCAGGAATTTCGCAAGACAAAGAATGAACTGAAAGTAGTACTTTTGTGATGGGCAGGATCTCCTAGGTGCTGTTTAGGATCATAATTGAGGAAATCACGATAGAAGATAAATAGAGGGCTACCAACGATAGCATTGGTACTTTTCAATTGCAGGGAAAGTTAATAACAGTTTTAAATCGAAAAAAAAAAAACAGATATTTCGATAAAGGAAACATTTATGAAGCATCTGCGAAGAAATGGAAGAAGATATTTTAAGGAAGAAAGAAATTAAAAACCGCCTTAGAGGTATTTTCACAATATTGGAAAAACTATTAATGGTTCTGGTTATCGAAAACGAATAATTTCGAATTAACTTGAAACATAAAATACACAGTACACTCTCGGAACGTCAACTTGCTTTTGCTTGTTAGTTTTCTACTGCTTTTTTCCTCAAATTTCTTTAAAGAAAATATGTATGTCATATCATATAACATATCAGAACATTTTCTCTGCAGTTGCCGGCATTTGCTCGCATCGGGTGGCAGATTTTCGGGGCTGTTATGGTAGTAGGGCTGGTAGTACAATGGACCAATGGTTGTGCCTGAGCGCTCCTTCGGATAGTAGCAACCTCCGACAAAAAAAAAAACTAATACACAATGTAAATCATTGGCTAAACAGTAACAGTAACCCCCTCTTTTTTCTTAGGACTGTCGGTCTGTCCTTCGACTCTGACTACTTTCATATAAATTATATGGATACATTCAGAGCTTGGTTGTAAAACGAAACCGCTCAAAGCAAGGTGCAGTGGAGCAAAAAAATTGCATGAGAGACATCCCGCATAGCGGGACATCCCCGGGCAAACAAGGTACATGGTACTCGTGCAATACTCACCTGTTTGACGCAAAGCGCCTGCTCCGAGCAAAAAACGATATTGTACTTACTTACTTAACTGGCTCCTGACCCGTTAAGAGAATCTGGCTGAGACAGAGCAGCCTTTCATCCTCTATGGTCCCTGGCATGCTGCTTCCAGTTATCCAGTCTCTCTGCTCTCTGGCATCCGCGATGGCTTGGTCTTTAAAACGGAGGTTTTTGGTCTTCCTTGTCGTCTCGAACCTGGGGACTGGGATTCGAAGATCCTAATGCTGGAGCATCATTGTCCATTCGCTCGATGTGGCCGAGCCACGTATGTTGGCTTATTGGACTTCATCCACATCTTGATACAGCTCACAGAGTTCGCGGTTGTATATTCTCCTCAATTCGCCCTTCTCGCACACAGGGCCATAAATTCTTCGAAGAATTTTTCTCTCAATAGAGTTAAGTATCTGCCATCTTTTCTTGCTTATCGTCCAGCACTCAGAACCATAGAGCAGATCTGGCAGGATCAGAGTTTTGTATAGCTTACACTTCGTCCTTCGAAATTAGGAGTTTTGAACCCATTTGTTTTGCCAAACCGTAGTAGCAACGGTTTCCTAGGGTAATTAGTCGTGGAATCTTAACAAAGGTTTTGTTTGCGGAGTTATTGTTAACCCCGAGGTAGGTTAACTCTCTAACCACCTCGAAGTTTCTGCTTTCAACAGTTACGTTTTGACCTAGCCGGTAGACGGATGTTTCCTTGTTTGTTGGAAGCATGTATTTTGTTTTATTCTCCTTAACAACATAACGATATTGTAAGATTCTTTATCAAACTTTCATAACGAGTATAGAATTTGGCCTTTTTTCATGTACTTCAAAGCCATTCCTGTCCTTTCTGTACTGTACTCCCTGTTCTTCAATCTCCGATACTGAAATTCGTAGTATTGCAAATTCGTACTTTAGAATATTTCTTCTAAATAACAAACCACCTAAAATATCTGATTAAAAAAAAGATACGAGATTGAGAACGTAATGTAACTTTTCTCCCAAATAAGGTAGATACTTTCATAAAATAAGACAATGAAAACAACAAAACACAATTTGAAATACATTTTTTTCTAATTTTATTTTTATTGTCATGCATCGGACTGCTGCTTAACGCCTTTAGATAGATTGCCGTCAATAGGTTCAGCCAGCTCTATAGTCAATTTCTTCTGTCTGCCTCCTTTGTCAGGAAGTAGGAGAGCAAAACATGCCATCACCGCAATTATTCCCACATATATGTAAAAAAGCGTATCGCAGTTATTGAATATTGCTACACCAAATATATTACTGCCGGCTACGGCACCCAATCGGCCACACATCATAATAAGGCACATAGCCATTGCACTGATATTCGTCGGAAAGAACTCTATCGAAATCGTACTCACAAGGCCACCGCAATTGCCTACGCCCATTGTAAGAGTTAATAATATCACAGCCACAACGAAGGAGCTCACCCAATGAATTGCCAAACAACACGATGCAGCAATAAATAGCCAAACCACTGCAAAGATTTAAAACATCATTTCGTGCTGTAACTATAAAAACATACTCAACTTACTCAGGAGGTTCTTCTTCCCAATTATATCGATTGTAAAGGCAAATACTAGGAATATAACGGTAAATGCTGCACCAATTATAATCAAAACCTCGAACATACTAGTGTCAACAGTACCACTGCAGATATCCGTAGAAATAGAAGAATTTGTTGATGTAGAACCAAGCATGCTCATCGTTTCACAAAGAAGAAAACCTTTACCTTGAGTGGCAACCAATTGATTGAGCATTGTTGGGAACCTTGTAAAATAAGAGTTTGACTTTTGTTATTTCTCAGCTATTGAGTCAAGTCATTACCACATGAAGGTACCCTGAGATATTCCGTAAATGACAAACATAAGGCAGCAAATGTTAATCGTATGCAAAGCTCGTTCCCTATAGAATAGCGGAGCTGTTTGACTCCAGACCAAGTTAAAAGCATCTTTGAATCCGTGTATACTGCTCAGGCTTGCACCTGATATATCGATGTACACTTTCTTTACAGGATACTCGTTCTCTGGAGAGCCTGTGTTGCCTGCGAATAGCTTTCTAAAAGTTTTTAGGGCCTCTTCATGTCGACCCTGAATAAGATCATATTTAGGGCTCTCTGGAGTCAGTAAGAGCCCGCATAGAGCTATTAAACTGAGTACAGAATTCACTAACAAAAGCACCCGCCATGGTGTGAATCTTAAACCCCATACTGAAGCATATAGCTGAATTGGAAGAATCCCTGTTGCGACACCTAAAATTGAAAAGATATTAGATATATGATGAGGTGTATGTGTGAAGTACGTTTATCTGACCAGGTAAGAACATCAATCCAATTGGCATGAACATCGAGAGTAGCGTAACATACTTCACTCGGGTATTTTTTCCGTGAAATTCTCCCAGAAAACTAAAAACACATGCCTGACATCCAGATATGAAGAATCCATTGAAAAACCGAAATACTATCAGCATCCAAATGTTAACCGAAAATGCTGAAATCACTGTCGTAATAAAACTTAACGCAAGGGCAGCTCGCAGTGTCTTCACACGACCCCATGTATCAGCCAGAAATCCCATAATGTGAGAGCTGAGAACGATTCCTAAAAATCCGGAAGAAGCCAGAATGCCTTGCTCGCCGACTGTTGACTCGAGATCACATTTCATAAATGGCATGATGATGCTAACTCCCATTGTCTCCACCATTACTGCCATAAAGCAGAAGCCGCATACTAACAAAAGGAAGTAATGGTATTTACCAGTTTGTGTGAGAGAAACGGCTTCTTCGAAGGAGTACACATTTTCTGTTTCTTTTCCATTTTTAACGCCATTTTTGGATTTATCTGAAAAAAATTATATAAAAGTGTTATGAAGTGTAAGTAAGAAAGTTTGATAAAAAAGAGAAGCCTTCATGTTAAAAAAAATAAAAAACAAATCTCTAAAACTAAAAGACCAATTTGGAGAAAATGTTCTTCAATTTTGTAATACATGTGGTTCATGTCAGTACATATGCTTCTCAGGTTGGTTTGCGAGCTTTGAAAGAATATGTCGGGAAGTCAAACAAAGACTATGAAGACGGTAGCAGAAATTATTCTTGGGAAGATATCTTAAGCATGTCATAAGGTCTAATCGTGCTTAATACCATGATCGTCAAACAAAACCTGTACCAAGTTTAATTGACTTGGCAGGGGCGTAAATGAAACCCCGATTAAGTACCATTAGTGGCAAGTTATAAATAGCAAAGTGAACCTGGGAGAAGTAATTATTAGGCAAAACCATCTCCTTTTGGCAAAAATTGTCTTGGAAAATAAGAATAAAAAGACACAAACAAAAGTGCGAAATTCAAGTGGAACGACATGTTCCTTACTACGTCGACGAAGTTAAGGATGGCAATGTATGTGGGATTCCCTACAGCGACCTTGTTAAGATAGAGCTAAGTCTCTACCGGGAGCATCAAAAGAATACTACCAAAATTGCAAAGAAACACCATACCTTCCAGGAGCCACTCCTAACTATAAAGAAGTCGGAGAAGTACGAGACACTTCCGGGGTTTTGAAAAATTGTGAGCGAAATCGGCTACAGATTACTCATTATTCCAATGCCTAATCGGAGTAGAAAAAGTTATTTTCTTTCTTTGCTCATAAGAAGTGAGATACGTGAAACTGTTATTATTACTGTTCGATCAAGCAGGTGTCACATACCGTTAATATGGTTCAGATGTGGGTGGCGTTAAGACAACAAGGATTACATGAAATCTACGTACAGGGGTCCTATAAGACCACATAACACAACAAGTACTTGTTGAACTGGAGAAATTAAATACTAAAGTGCCGCACTTTCTCTTATTTAACAAGTACTTGTTGTGTTGTGTTATAGGCCTCTGCTTATTATAAACGTAAACTTTTTAAACAAGACAAGAGTTATACTGTATACCGTAGAGTTCCCGGTGTAGATTGGATTTATTCGCTTGAAGAACATTTTTGTTGACACCATGGGCATCAGTTATTTTCCGGTGAGGATGGCCTACTTTCCGAACATGTACGCATGAAGGAAAGTGATAGTGTTATGGTCCCTATAATGCTTCTCATAACCTTGTCGATTAAAGTATGGAAAAGGATAATCGTTCTTCTATATTTTCGATTATTATTGAATATCGTCGTCTAAGAGTGTAAGCCTGCTGGCTCTTTGAATGAAAATTTTACAGGAGAAGAAAAAAACTACACCAAAACACTTTTTTGCTAGTAAAAATTGAGTAAGACGATTTACAATCTAGGCCGACAATATGGGAAAGTTGCGTCCTTTCGTCTGCCTGGCTATCCAGAAGCCATGCTATTCTTATTAGTTCTACCTCCAAATCGTAAATTTATTACTTATTCCTGGAGTCCGAATGAAAATTCGGCTTTGCCGAAAAAAGACCGAAGGCTTAGCCGAAGCTGAATATTGAATTGAACACTTTTTTACATGAGCGATTTCGAGCAAGTTATTTATTGTTTGTTGCGCTTCTGTAGTGGAAATTGCATCTAAATGAATATTAGTTTGCTTTTGCAGTTATTCACAGGCAATCAAACGGATTCATTTACAGGCTATTTTTTGCTTTTGATTCTTTGTAAACTACATTTTATTTTATTTTATGAATTCTGCACAGGTAAAATTAATTTAACGGATGATTTATTTAAGGTTCCTTGGTATTTCAGGTTGCACTAAATTCAGCTCCGTTTTCGTCCGCAGGTGATAAAGAAAAGCCGAAGTTCAGCTTCGGCCTAAAAAATTCAACTCAACTTACTATATCGTGCGTTATTCGTCAAAATTCCACAAATCCCATTCTAATAGATCTTATTTGTCCAAATATCACAGTACAAATAAAATCTTTTAGTATGGGATTTGTGGAATTTTATTTCCATTTTAAAGTAAATCATATTCAGAAATAATTTTGGAAGTAAAAAAAAAAATTAAATTGATTTTCTCAAAAACGACTATTGACGGTGCGTCATAAAAACATTTCACACACTGTCTACCCAAAATTAATCAGAAAAATTGAACGCCTAAAATTAAACGGAAATGTGTGCTGTGGTTTTTGATTTTTGATATCGATGTCTCGATCGGTGTGGCGTGTGTGGTGGAATGACACCGGCGCCATGACACCGATGCGCACGCAAGTGTAGTGTCTGTGGGCCACTTTACAAGAAAAGGGTAGATTGCACCAAGAATCAACCAAAAATCCACTTTCATGTTGAATTCTCGGTGTGGTCATGAACGTCACAAAAATATTGGAATTTTTTTTTTATCAAGTTTCAGTGTGCTCCATCTGCTAAAATTGTTTTCATTCGAATGACGCTTTTTTGCGAGAAATTTCGATCTACTGATAATAATTAGACAAATCTACAAACGTATTCCGCATTTTTCCTCATCGGCTTTCGTTTTATGGTGCTGTGTACATAATCATGTCTATTGAATTCCTTCTTAATGTAAATTTAATTGGCAATATTCATGGTGCTTGCCAATTTAATGAATCTTTTGAATTGAGTTAGATATAAATACATCATATTTAGACACCACTTTTTTAACTGCATCTCTACTGGTCCCCATGTAGGGTTCACCTGTTTTACTTGAGCAAATTTGTTCATGCCGTCCATTTTAACTGAGGCAAATAAAAAGCTGTTGGTGTTATTTTTGTGTGATCTAGGTCTTCCTTAAGCTGCCTTGATGCATGTATAGCATTTAGAATTTTGCATAAACTCGTGTGAGTTTCTTTTTTCTTTGACTTTTCTGTCCGGATCATAACATATTGAGGATGCTAAGGAGTTTGTATGTCATTAAGCAGCTTTCCGAAAAAGTTAGCAAGGTCACATTAACCATAAAAGAATAAAAACATCCAACGTCTTTATTGTTTACAGCGATTTTGACGTCATCAGCGATATTGTGCGATTATTATTTAGAAGTCACAGGGTGCCCACTTTCAACAAGCAACCTATTAGAGTGAATTGCATCCTATAAAAGCCATTATGTCTACCTTAGAAATGTTGTACCGCACGTCACTGAAAACTACTTTTATGGTTTTAACGTTTATGTCTTAAATGCTTTGGGATTTAATGATACCAACTCCCACATATTTTAATATTTTCGAAATATATTTTATTTAATAAATAATCACGTAAGAAAAGCGCAATTTCCCGAAAATTTTGTTCGAGATTAATGGTTTACATTCAATAAAAATACTGCAAATAAGTAAACAACGAAAGTGCAACGCAAATAGAATAAAATATCAATATTGACGCGTGTGTTCTGCCAAATAAAGATATAAAGAGAGCTTTATTGGTTCGAAAATCGCTGTTGCATACAGAAAGAATTGCATAAGTATTTATGTATTTCGTAGGCGGTTTAATGACATTTGATCGCAATTTTCGAAGTTGCAACCAAATCACAAACCTCAGAAAAATATATAACAAAGTACATTACGATGCATGGTTATTTTTCAACTATTTTTCCCTCTGTCTAAGGCAATACAGAATCATTAGTCTAGAGACCCACCTAGATGGACTCGATAATGGTCGATAATGAACCAGATGAGCCATATAGTTTTCGATGAAAAAATTCATCAAGTTTGGAAAAATGATTGTTCATTCTGGGCGCCATTTTGGTTTACCAAAATTGTTGACATAAAAAAGATCAAATATAAATTTTTAGTTCAGTCATCGAGAACGCATGAACCAAAATCGAAAGCGAACGAAAATTTACATCCAGTCAATGTTATTGAGAAAAAAGGATATGACAAAAATGGACAGGTGACGTTTTATGTTTTGAAAGTATGTACGTATGTAAATATGTACATATTTATTTTCGTTATTAAAAAATATAAAAACGTAGATTTTAGAATCATAGAGATTTTTTTATTAGGACTAATTTTTTCAACCTTTTGGACTCATTTAAAATTAAGCCTGTGGTAACACTACTACTGGACTACTAAGCCAGGGGTACCAGGTTCAAATCCGCTCGTACTACCGAAAAGTGATTTTTTGAGCTGCCCAGCTCTTGCGAAAGTTTAACAAACATCCAAAAGTAAAAACGTTGTAAAAAAGATTTATCTTCGCACACACAATGGTTGGAGGAGTTAGGCTTTAGGTCCTCTATCAGCCGTTTACGCCGTAATTATAATAATATAGACGACAAAATTTCAAAAATCATTGCGTGTTTTAATATTGTTTTATAAACTCAACTACGATTTTTTGCTATTACTTTCTATGTATTTAAACTTTAAGATGAATACTTTATAATTCATGGCGTGAAATCGCTGATTGAAATTGAAAATATGTACAGATTCATAGAGCACCAACACTAAGATCCTATCCCAAATCCTCTCAATTAAACTTAGTTACAATGGCTTCACTCAGAGAATATGAATGAGTAGATTACTTATTATTTCAATATAAAATAGTTATTATCTAAAATCGTCCTGGGACTCAGAAGGGGCTTTTTCAATACCAAACGAAGAAGAACTATGCACACCACCCGATTATATCTAGTATATCAAACCATTACACCACAACACCACAAGGATTATTTCTGCTTGGAAAAACAATGGACCTAAACTGAGTCTGATTTGGATTTCTTTTAGTAATTTATAAATATAGTAAGAGAAAGTCAATGGGAAACTTCTTATGGAGTAGATCAGTACAAATATTGGTCACACCTCAAGCGGTTACAGTAGCGTTACATGTTTATCCTTAATACCTCTTATAAATGGAACTCTTTGTACATTTGCTAACGGTAGTTCTACAACTACTGATTATCTTGCAGATCATAGAACTACGAACTTATTAATATAACTAATAGTGAATATTTTTCTTGATCACTTGACACGATTTCACTGAACATTAAAATGCAAAACTAAAATACTATGTCATTCTCGAAAAAAGTAAAGTAGATTTGTACAAAGCTGTTCACTTATTTCGCAACTTTCGAACACATTTATGAGAAGAAATATCGTTCAACTTTGTTAAACTAAACTTATGGCACTTAGATTTCATTTCACAATCCTTAGAACTTCTCACCAATTTCTTCATCGACATCCATAGCAAATGCGGGATTATCCATTTTAAGTATTAACAATTTATTTTTATTCAACTTTTCAGGTACAATTTAACTAACTAACTCGATTTTCGTACAACGGTTTGAGCATTAAGCCTCAACGATCTATCAGTCTTGCGAACATTTCCTACACTGAGATTTTATCAAATTCTACAGATACTTAAAGTATTTATCACAAGAATATCTCCACGATGACAGTCTTTAAAGGCAATTGCGATTAAATCTAAAGCGTCTTTTCGCTATTTGCGACAACATATTTACAAGATTTATTTGCAAATGATTAAAGTAGTTAATATTAATTATTCACTAGTGTGGGCTCCACAAATAAATTGTCTGATATCGTATTTAAAAACAATGTGCAAATGGATACGTGAAGATGAGTTGAATATTTTTGTAATCTAAATACATAGTAAATATGACGTACCAAAAAAATTAAATTTTATTTTCAACTAAATCTTTATGATAAACGAATGATTCATCAAAATGTGGCGGAGATGAAGAACACTTCGTTTACGTCTTAGATAAAACGGGAAGAAATATTAGCCCGACGACGCGATGACAAAGTAACTGCATATTATATATATACAGCTTATTAAACCAAACCAAAAAAAATTTGTTTACAATAGACAAAACGGTACTCGCGGAAGATTTTATGAAACCGTGAAAAAAGCTTTTTAGACGTTTGGAAGCCAAGTACATATTTATATGTACATCTCAGTCGTTTTTAAACTGAACGATTTGTCGACAGACAGACAAACTGACTGCAATAGCGAAAATATTTTTTTTTTTTAATTAGCGACATTGTGTGATGACACCATGCAAAAAGCTGCATTCGAGTACTCATTTGCACACGAACATTTCGATAAACTTTAACTTAACTAATTTTAATAAAAATTCGTTCGCATACTGAACTTCGGCTGGTGAAATAAACTTTTCATTCACCCATTCCCCATTTTGGAACAGTACTCGCAAAATAGCTAGAACAGCAACTGACAGCAGTTGGAACAGTTCTTGACAGCAGTTGAAACAGTTCCAACATGGCGAATGGGTGAATGAAAATCGACATAAAACAAATGAAAATTGTTGTCCGTTTGTTTCTAATTGGTCGTTATAATCACATATTAAACGTTGACGTTTTAAATTTTTGCACGCAAAACTGAAATATTTGACACTTTAAATTTTACTCGTCGCAAAAGCACGAGGACATACCTTTATAAAAGCTGCGGGATTTAATTGCCTTCGAACTCTTAACATTTTAACTGACGCTAATGTCGTTTACCAATGGTTTCTCTACATATTTCACTTCTTGTTAATTTTAATAGATTCTTGTATTCTAATAAGTAGTACTTGCGTTGATAAAATGTCAGATGTATAAATAAATATTATTTTGAAAACAATTCCGGCTTCCTTGAACATATTAAATAGAATAAATAAACTGGTGTGTAAGTTGAAACGTGTAGAAATATAATGGCGGAAACGCACGATTTTGCGAAATATTGAATTTTAGCCACCTGTAATGTCCCAACTGATGTTGTTGAAGTAACACATTTAAACGAATTACATATTTTTACATTTATGGACTTCAAAATTTTAGTTCAAAATTTCAGCGCGTGTATAATTAATCGCTGTTCAATGATTGGAATGAGAAAATACAACCTAAAGCTTCATATGACACCGAAGCTGTGAAAAATTAAAATTAATTTTTAACTGTGACTTTCATAAGTAAATATATTAGCTGTCCTGGCAAATGCCTTTCAGCACTTTCCATTAGGTGGGGCAATGGAATCGATTCTCAATAACAGTTATAAATAAAGTTTCTTGGTAAAGAATATAAAAATATGTATGCCTAAAATTTAAATTTAAAGATTTTTCGACAGGAGGATTTAAAAAAAAAAATTATCTCATTTATGTTGTGAAATGAGTAAAGTCGACTATTGCGCCACCTCGCGCATTTCTGATCTGATATCATTGTTATTGCTCAACCAACATAATGTATATTGTGAATATGAGTCATTTTGGCCCATGAATACAGAATGTGACAATCACTATCAGTTCGTGTTTTAGCTCTGCTGAACTACTGCCTCAGTCCACTCATGCTGTACGATAAATAATCAATAAAGATTGTAAATAAACTTCATATATAATTTTAAATAGAAATCTAATAATAAAACAAAATTTGCACAACGCAGAGCCCCATCATTGCTCGCAGAATATTAGGTTTATCCTAGACTTACGAAAAACAATTTTTTAAAAAAGAGTAAAAAATTGTAGATAGATAGGATATTGCGTCAGCAAAACAAATAAAGGGTGATATTTTTAGAGGTTGGTTTTTCGAATAGAGATAAAACTGACATTTTGTGGTCAAATCTGGCAACTCTAATGTCATTTATGTTCAGGTTGGTTTGCCATCTCATCAATAAATAACGCTTGAAAATCGTTAAAATTTATTTCGGAAATAATGGTTTAGTTCGCGAAGTTTACCGCAAGCTCAATTTGGGTTGAATGGCTACGTCAACAAGCAAAATTGCCGCATTTGAAGTGAAGAGAACCCACGTGAAACCCTTGAAACGCCATTACATCCACAAAAACTGTCTGTTTGGTGTGCTCTATGGGCTGGTGGAGTCATTGGGCCATACTTCTTCCGAAATTATGCTGAAGAGTCAGTTACCGTGAAAGGAGACCGGTATAGAGTCATGGCATGATGTGGATGGCATGAATGTGACAAGAATGCGCTTCATACCAAACAGCGCTCGTCACAATCGATTTATTGAAGGAAACATTCGATGAGCGCATAATTTCGCGGAATGGACCTGTCAATTGTGATTTGACACCATTGGATTATTTTCTTTGGGGATACGCTCGCCTACGCCAACAAACAAAAAACGTTAGGGGACTTGGAAGGCAACATTCGTGGCGTTATTGCCGACATACAGCCCCAAAAGTGGTTGCAATTGGACCTTTAGACTTGTCTTTATTCGAACCAGCCGCGGCGGCCACTTGCTCGAAATCATATTTAAACATTAATGACATAAAATTCTCCTTCCAATAAAGCCAAATTGATGGACATTAAATCGATTTTCTTTATGTGTTGTTGTGTTTTATTTCAATTCGAAGTTCTATACCTCTAAAAAAAACACCCTGTATATTATGTATATTAGTTTTGGTTTTCAGCGCCTTCTTTCAGAACATATGTATTGTGTGAGATTGAGCTTACAGCAACAGTCAAATTTACTTAAGCATAGTTACATTGGAAATTCACATTTCGTACATGGGCTACAGTTACCAAAAACTCAAACTTATGGTCGTAACATTCAAATTGCGTATGTCGTATAGAAATACATGATATCTCATGTGGCTATTACCAAATAAGAAATGCGTATAAAATAGATTCGTCGGTAGTACGCCATCTGAAATGATTTGTTTCTAGTTATTTTTTAGCA
Organism: Ferdinandea cuprea; assembly: GCA_963576555.1. NCBI lineage: Eukaryota > Metazoa > Arthropoda > Insecta > Diptera > Syrphidae > Ferdinandea > Ferdinandea cuprea. Next base: position 146,630,520 of record OY754958.1, on the reverse strand, counting down.
AAATATATTAATATTAGTGACTACTGGATTGGCTAAACTTAAGCCATGCCACTCTTCTTTTAGTGGAAATGTCAGATAATTTACAGTACTACCAGGTTTTTATGATGACGTTGTCCCGATGGAATCCTATTAGTGGGAAACCCATATAATATTGCAAAACATAACATTTATGCCCTATTCTAAAGGTTTATTGGTTTTAACACATAGTTTGCGTCACTCCTTAATATTTTTCGTTGACCCCTAAAAGTATGTGGATACATATAAAAATGTGTGCTCACCATTATAAGCAGTGATACCAATTTAGCAATATCCGTTTGGCCTTTGATTTGCACAAAATGACAATTTTCTTCTCCTCGTCCATTCAAAAGAAGCAATTGAAATAAATTAAAATGGAATAGTTTTTATTTGCGTACCTATACCAAAAAAAACATTGTGAAAAAAAGCCCAAGAAGAAAAATTGATTCAAACATTTTAATACTGTTTTAAATAATAAAAAAAATTCAAATAATTAACAAGGCTTTCTTTTCAATGTTAGCCGCACCACTGTATAGCTGAGTTTTGACTGGTTTTAAATTCCCATTCTGATTCCGCGAACCAAAATATCAGACTTAGAAGCGTGACTTTTATTTGAAGAATTTGCAAAAAACTTCGGAGGAATGTAAATCAATCTGTAATAATATGATGCGTGTGATTTTTCTAAACGATATAATCGCTAAAAGGATGACATACATGCGTTTAAAAAAAATATCGAAAACTCTCCATTTATTTTGTCCACGTAATTTTTTACTGTCACGCTTCAGATTGCTGTTTATTGCCTTTAGATAAATTGCTATCAATAGATGTCGTTGCCTCAATAATCTCCTTCTTTTTCTTGCCTCCTTTGTCAGGCAGCAAAAAGCCAAGCGTTGCTACACTTGCAATTACAACCATGCATACGTAGAAAAGGCTGTCGCAGTAATTTATTAGCGCAACACCAAAAACATTACTTCCAACCGCCGCACCCAATCGGCCAATCATCATAATTAGACACATTGCCATCGCACTGACATTCGTTGGATAGAACTCTATAGCAATTGTACTCACAAGGCCGCCACAATTACCAATGCCCGCTGTTATTGTCAGTAATAGCACAGAAAAGACAAAGGAGCTCACCCAATGAAGCGCTATGCAACACCCCGCAGCAATAAACAGCCAACCCACTAAAACAAACGAAAATTATTAACGTCAGGATTTCAAATTCAAATCATCTTACATAAAAGGAATTTCTTTCCAACGATATCGATAGTGAATGCAAAGACCAGGTAGATGATGGTAAACGATGCACCTATCATGATTAGGACTTCGAACAACTTAGTGTTAACATTAGCACCGCAGTTGTCCACAATGGTTGTTGTTGAATTTCGTGAGACATCACCTATCATGTACATCGACTCGCAGAGCAAGTATCCTTGATCTTGGGTTTCAACGAGCTGGTCCAGCATTGTAGGGAACCTATTCAAAATGATTATATTATATCGCTCAGTATTTATCGACGAGGACTCCTTACCACATGAAGATGCCTTGAGATATGAAATAAATGACAAACATAAGGACGCAAATGTTAATTGTGTGCCAAACTCTTTTTCGATAGAACAGCGGAACTGTCTGACTCCAGACTAAGTTAAAGGCATCCTTAAATCCGTGTATACTGCTTAAACAAGCGCCTGTGATGTCAATATACACATGTTTGACTGGATATTCCCCTTCTGGGCGGTCTGTATTTTGTTTAAATAACAATCGAAGAGTTTTCATGGCTTTTTCGTGCCTTCCCTGAATAAGATCATATTTTGGACTTTCAGGACTCAATAAAAGTCCACACAAGGCTAGAAGATTAAGCCCAGAATTAACTAAAAGGAGTACACGCCATGAGCTGAATTTTAATCCTAGAAAAATAGTGTCAATCTGCAGCGGAAGAATTCCTAGTGCAACAGCTAAAAATAAACAAATACCATTTTAACATTAAGTCATTGAGAAATAAAATAATTATTACCTGGGAAATACATTACACCGATTGGCAGGAACATTGATAGTAGTGTTACGTATTTTACACGAGTATTACGTCCGTGGAATTCTCCCAGAAAACTAAAAACACACGCCTGACCTCCGGATATGAAGAATCCATTTAAAAACCGAAATACTATCAGCATCCAAATGTTGACGGAAAACGCGGATATTATTGTAGCAATTAAACTACACGCGAGCGCTGCTCTCAAAGTCTTAACCCTACCCCAGGTGTCAGCAAGGAATCCCATAATGTGAGAGCTTAAGACTATTCCCAGAAACCCGGATGAAGCGAGAAAGCCCTGTTCAGCGATTGTTGACGCGATATCGCACTTCATAAATGGCATAATGACACTAACTCCCATGGTCTCTACCATAACCGTCATAAAACATAAACCACATACTATCAACAGGAAATAATGGTATTTGCCCGATCCGGTCAATGTGACGGCTTCTTCGAAGGAGTAAACTTTATCTTGTTCCTTCTCTGCTGCTTTACGATTGTTGGATTTTTCTGTAAATAAAAGAATATTGATTTCAAATATTATTTTTCTCTGTGTTGAGTATTTATTCTTTTGATTGGATCATCATTAGTCGGTGATTTGCACCGATTCCTATTACGCACAACCGTTTTTTTCTACAGCTAAGCTTCTCGATTCGACAATTACCTATCCCAAAGTGCTCAATATAATTAAATCATTGAACAAATTTGTTGTTAAACATAAAATTTGTAGCAAAACTATAGACATCATCTACATACAGTAAGGTAAGTGGCCAAGTGACCCAAACGACATCATATGTTCGGAATTAATCAAAGCCGTAGTTGTTACTAAGGCGAATGTGGAGGACAACTAAACAACAACGCTAAAACTGTGCATAAATGTGCGACGGATTAGAAGCTGCGACCCGGAAGGGAAGTGGTTAAGCTAGATGGTTCATTACGACTTTAAAGACACTGAGATTGCGTGGCTTAGTCGCAATAAAGAAATGAATCAGCACTGGAAAATAAGAGGAGTTTGGCTGGAAAAAAGGGAGTAATGGCGATTGCAAAACCCAGAATACCAGCCTTAGATATATTTAAAGCTGAGAGCTCTTGCTCCTTCAAAACGGCTATGCTAAATATTAGAGTATGATGTAGCACTGCAACACGAAAGTTTTGAAATGAAACCGAACGCTAAATTGGTGAAATGTCAATTGCCTATTCCTGCCCCACCTAATGCCAACGTCTGACAAACATCCAAGAGTAAGAAATGTCATGAGAAGTTTCTAAAACAAAAATTGCCGGTCGGAATCGGTATTAAACTGTAGGTCCCTCCATTTGAGTTAAAAATATAACTTCGCACACACAATGTTTGGAGAAGCTAGGCTTTAGGTCCTGTATAAACCGTTTACGCCTAATATTTATATATTTTCATCTGGTTCAAAGTGCCCTGTAGTTGTTCCAAGTAGGTACTCTTTATCAAGAAGTATATTTTTCTTTGGTCTGAACAGGAAACTTTCCATTCTCGCACAGTAAGTCTTCGTGAGGTACTGTAGAGTATAACATCTAGGACCTCACGTAAGTTGCTAGTAATTAACGTTAGTTCATAATCGATATAAGCTATAAGTAAATTATTTTTTGTGTTTTTCATATTGAGAAAGCTGGGATTTGGCGTCGCATTGCTTCCTATGATCGATTTCTCATGGTCTGCTTTTTAAAACAGCGGAAGGTGAACTTATGGAAGATTCAAACGACATATGTGTCACCACAAGTCTTGGTTCCTCAATAAGGTCAACGTACATCTTATTTATTGACATAAGAAGAATTAGGCTGGCGCTGGCCGGTTTATTGTGGTAGAGATTTATTTGTAGAATTTTCTAGACGGTGAGTCGCTTGTCAACTTTCATTGTTCGTCGTTGCCGCCACGGCCGTAAGTAATGCCTCCGCGGACTTTAAACTTTGAAAGCAACGTCTGTTTTTATGGCGTAGGACTTAATATAAGGAGGACTTCCTTGTCATTTCACTCCCTACTTTGTAGTTCCGGTGCAAGGAACTGCAGGTTGCGTTAAATTCTCTCGGCGTTCAGATACGTGCCTTGTACACATGGACAATACTTTGGCCTTATGCAGTTTCCTTCCTATCAACGGGCATTTGGGCGAATTGCGTCTGTGTTGATAACGAAATTCTTCAACCAGCCTCGAGACTTTACTTGTCGCATTCAACTATCTTAATCCCTTCGAAGGTAATCAGCTGTCCAAAAATAATTATGTCACTTTGGCCTTATTAACACCGTTTAAGGATTTGACATTGGTACTCGGTAAGTCTCCGTTTTGGATTTAAATAGATTTCCATTGTTTATAAAATAACAGCGAAACTTCTCTTAACCCGTTCTGCAATATTTTGGAATATCACAGAGCTCTTCCAGGCTTGAACGCATCCTTTGGTTGATCCAATTCGAAAATGCATGCAACCTAGCAATAGACAGCTTTTTTCCCTTCAATTCCGCTATGCTACAGAAGGTTAAAACCAAAAATGTTAGACCCATAAATCTACCAACATCCTTATTGTTCAAATCGTTTGAAAAACCAATGAACATATAAATTTGCTATAGACTTGTTACTGTGTACTTTTCCTATACATAGGAGCAAAGCGATGTAAAGAGCACATCAGGAGTCAGGACGTCTGTTCATAGACACCGAAGTAAATTCACAATGTCAAAACAATTTCTATGTCAAATAAATATAAAATCAAGGCCAGGTGACGCTACATCATTCAGAGTTACCAGAAGTGTCATCTACGTACTTTGCGTCCCCGTTATCAATGGAATACATTGCAACTTGTATGGAGGTTGAACGAGAAAAAAAAGCAGTTAATGCTTTCTTCGTTAATGTCTTCGGCAAAAAATGTTTGGAGCTTCGCTGTCTAAACTAAGAAATCACACAATGAAATTAAATTTTAAAAAATAACGCATTTTGTAATGGGTTCTACTCCGCACTGGTCTCTTTCACTTCAGGAGCCAAAAAGAGTTTATTTTTTAAGATATTGAAAAATTCTCCAATGTCTCACTTTTTAATCTTCTTCTTCTGAGGACATCAGATTGGCTGGACAATATTAAGTAACGAGCTTAAAAGAAAGACCCAAATACCGGCTTATCCTCCACTGAGAGATAATGCAATGAGTCAATAAGGGCCTATGTGAGGTGAGGAAGACACCGCTACAATCTATGAAATACAATATAGAATAAATTATAATTTTTATAATTTAAAGAACTCAAATTTACTCAATGAAATGTAAACAATATAGAGATTAGTAGCCTTTGAAGACATTCATTCATCATTGTTTGATATTTTGTATATTCTATTAAAATTAATATAAAAATAAATCCAAAGATAAATGTTATCTTTGCCAATCTCATTGTCTATCTCTAGAGGTGACATGTTCTAAGTCAAATTTACTGTTTATTTTGATATTGGCCGCATTATATGTTCCCACTGTAATTGCAGGCACAATGCAGTCAAATGTAAATTAAACAAAAATGGAAAAACATTCTTCGCGAGATATTTGGTTTTGCTTACTCGTCATAACGAGTTTTGGAGGATCATTGACCTAGTACAAACTAGAAAATTGCTGATTAAATCTAATTCAATGCAGTAGAAGTATGTAGACCTCACTTTAGGGGGCGCACACAAGTGGAGGAGAATCTTCATTAACTACTAGTGTGCACCGTTAATGTCTGATCGAGCTAACTATAAATGCTAAATATAACTGCATTATAGCAGACCCGCCTAGGTAAGTCAAAACTAAACAATATCCAGGTATTTCAACCAATCAACGGTAGAGCTTCAGATGGCAAGGTCATTTCATTCACTTTCTATTGGAATCTTATAAATATTATTCTATGAAATATTTATTAGACAGAAAACATACTGAGGTTCCGAAGTTTCGAGCAAACAATGCGCTAACGTAAATAAGGATCATCTAGCAAAAGAATTCCATTCATAATATCCTGATGAAGCATTTACGTACTGGGCGTCAAAAACATGTAGACAAAACCTTCCCGAACCAAACGTTCAAAGATATGCGATTTATAAACGGGCCCAATGCTGATAGATAACGTCTAATGTTTATCTTCAATTAAAGCTAACCGATGGTGGGTGCAGTGGCTAAGTGGTCAAGCGGTTCAAATTCAGTCCCGTTTCACCTTCAAGTTTTTATTCACTGCCCCACCTCCTGCGAACGTCTGACAAACATCCTAGAGTAAGAAATGACATGAGAAGCTTCTCAAAAATAAAATTTCCGTTCGGAATCGTTATTGAACTGTGGTTCCCTCCAATATATCTTCGCACACACAATGGTTGGAGAACCTGGGCTTTAGGTCCATTATGTGCCGTTTGCCCTTAACATTTATTTATTTTATTTTTTTAAGCTAACCGATGAACGACTTGACCAACGGAACTAGAAACAATATATCTTAAAAATGTTTTTTATTCAATTTTTTTTTATGGTTACCCCTAGTCCCCGTGTAAATGAAATTAAAATTACTATTGTATATTTGTGCCATTCTGAATGGAAAAATTAAAAAAACCCAAACAATTTATAGGCTTTTCGTTCACCATCGCATTCCCTAAAAAGTAAGTTGCCCTAGACAAAACTGACACAAAACCAACACAAATGCACTGTGACATTAGTCAATTGACTAACTTTGAGAATGTAAGGGACTTTGACTGTCTGTCTCATGAAATAACAAAATTTCTTCAGAAATGAAACTGATAATACTGCTTGTCAATCAACAAGTAAGGAGGCTCTATATAAGGCCTTAATAACTAAAGTCGTGCTCTATGGATCTGAAACATGAACTCTTTTTTTCAATCGGATGAAGATATCCTTATAGTATTTAAAATATTTGTGTTCATACGCTTCGACTGGTTCTTAAGTAGATTATTCATGTAGTTGCGCAGCGAAATGAGACGTTTGAGATGGCTTGGGACATGAACACCAACGCTCTAGCCCGCGTAATCTTCAGTTTAATGAGAAGAAACAAAACGAAGACGGACTTCCTTTCCTTAGCACCCGTTTTGGAGGCTCTAAGCCAAAGACCGCGATTGTTGAATATTCAATTAATTACGATCAAAATACCGAATTAAAAAATATTTTAAGAAGACTTCAGAGAAAACAAGCAATCGCAAAGAATAAAGTGATTATTTCACCAAACACTTCATGATATACTGCTTGGCATAAATGATCTTTAAGATTGACGTTCCACATTTAGCTTTAGGCGAGTCAGAAGTTTAGTTAATAATAATCAGTATACCTATACTGGGAATTCAATCATTTGATTCCATTAGTTGTCATCGCTATGACTCATAGATTTTCGCTAGTCAAAGTCAGCTGCATTCCATCCTTGACAGGTTGTCATACTGTTTGCACAAATTCAGTCCAAATATTCGCATGACAGACTTTATCTCAATTTTGACATACCATATTCGAAGTGGCAAAAACACGATGCCAGTTTCTTTTTTATTGAAATATTTGCTCAACAGACTGGCCTTACCGATATAAGTTTGGCTTTCCAATAAGGACATACACATTTTTTTATTTAAATGAAACATGGAATAATTTGAATATCTTGCTGAAATTTATTATAAGTTTATTATGCATCTGAAATTTAAGTATGAAATCCGATTTCGTTCATATGTACACCGCGAGAACGTTTGCAGAGATAGATTCTTTGGATCAAAACCATCGGCCCGAATCCACACTACACGGTAAATTTTTTGACGCAATGGAGTCTTTTGAAGCACATGTAGGTTTGTTACTATCCACTTAAGTATATTAAGCATGTTGACGAAGCGATTAAACTAAGAATGAGCTTCAATGAGCGTTCCTGACTCTGGCTTTTGTATTTAAATACAAAACTTCTATGTACTCCATCATAGATGTAGGTACCCAAGATTTTTTAAAAAAAAATATATATTTAATTTCCTACATCAAACCAAAAAAATCGTCAGCCTAAATAACACTTAACACACCGAATTTATATGCCCAATTTCTTATATAATTCACATTATCACTCACCATCACTTGATATTCCATCCGATTCCAGTACAAATGCTGGATTCTCCATTTCAAAAAAAATTTATTAAAATTTAAATTATCAGGTACTAAGGATTTAACTAGCAGTCTTATATTGTCACATAAGGGATCTACGATATATCGGTCTTACCGCCGGTTCTAACACTGAGATTAATTGCGGCCTTACTAAAGTTTTAACTGATTTTTTGCTGTGAAATTTTAACTATACACATCGTGATAATGGCCCCGATTAAAAAAAAATCGCGATAAACATTAGAACACTTTTATTTTATTTGCGACAAGGCAGACGGTAATTGTTTACAAAAGACTTAGTACGTTAAGGTAATAGGTACCCATCACTCGTGCCGTCTTGTGATCAGGGCATGAATCATTGTTAAATATTGTTAAGATGAGAAGATACTTATGAAATTCATTCAGTTCTGTTCTGTTCTCGACATTGGAGTAAAGAGTGAAAAACCTCGCAATGATATGAAACTATGAAGGATCCTTCTGTTAGTTAGCTGTTGAAAAAATATTTCCTTTATAAGGCTAAAAATTGTATGCCAGTAAATGCATCCAAACATGAAGAATGCATTAGTTTGGTGAATAAATTTCAATATCTAGGTACTTTGATTAATATTTAAATCAAAAGCGCAAATATTTGGCAAATTAATAGTCATTCAATGTATTTTAACAATTTAGGATCCACATATAAAATTTTAAATAATTTACAAGCTCGATATCAGTGCACACTTCAATTCTATATTTTTCGTTTAATACTAATTCTGAAGATGTGTGTTTTTGACTTCCATTTGGCAGTTGTACACTATTCATTATACATCATTATTCATTGTACGTTTTGTTTCTACTCCTCAGTATACATAAGTTATGGATTACTGGCTGATCTTATGCACGCGTTCAAACTAGGCATCCCCCATTCCCCACAATACTATCTTTAGTAATTGTCTGGGCGCTAAGGAGAGCGAAGCCGTTTCTTATCTTATCTGTGGGTCTGATGAGTGGCAAGCAATTCTCAGATGACCTCGTGGACAACACCATTTCTATTATTACCACATCCCCACTTTTTGTAAAGGTCCCGGGACTGATGACCACAAAACTGCGCATCTGCATCTGCGATCTAAAGCGCTTCCCAGTATTAAATTTACGGGATGCAACAATTTTTCCCACTCAATATAGCAGCCGTTTCCCGCGGTTAAGTTTAACGAATCATAAAATGAAAATGTCAGTATTTATTTCCTATTGTTACTATCGATAGATTATCAATTTTTAAGCAACAATGGTTTCATAAGAAGTACCAACCAAACAAGTAATTAAAAGACCTCCCCGATCGCTGTCTGAATTTCAAACTTAAAATGGATTGAAAAGTATTGATTTACTGAATTTAATCAGTTGTTTCTAAAGAGTATAGATAAAACACACCCTATTCGATATAATGATAAAATTTATTGCAGTATAAAGGCGTTAACAATGGAGGAATTGCTTAAAAATAATATATGTTAAATAAAATCCGGTTGCACACCCTCGGCCCATTACATAAAACTATTAGCCGAATAATTATTACCGAATTGACAATCTATCGCGATTTGTGAGTAAAATAGCGTTTCATAATTTTTTTTGAATAAATTACTTTGTCACCCCGTACCCATGTTATCGTAATAGATCATATTTTATTAGTATCGAAATCTGACAGAGTAAGCACTGTCATAAAACGCTTCATAAATTTACCTTTCGGGATCGGCATTGGAATGTAGATCCCTTCCATTCGAGTCAAAAATATATCTTCGCATTTACAAAGGTTGAAGAAGCCCGGCTTAACGTCCAATAGTTAACGGCCAAACTGCTTAAAGTTGGTTTTTTCAGCCATAAAAACTACTTACATCTAAGAATGATCGCCAAGTTCTTTGTTTCCGTAGCATTATTAAATATTTTATATATAACAAAATTGAAAGAACCTATTTATTTGTAAAATATTTCAGATACTGTATTTTTATTTTGATATTTGACAAGATATCACAAACTTGAAATTTTCTAAAGCACGCGCTATCAACCGCATCAACTATCGTTTGTCGGTGTAGGTGTAGATGTGCAATTTTCACATAATGTACGATCGGATATTATCATTATATTTAACCTTAAAGGCAGGTTAAATAGATATACATACATTTTATATCGTGGGAAAGGTATTGTACAGAGGAAATGTTCAATATATTTATTATATTTTTAAGAGAAATTATTAATCAATTAGTAATTAATTAGTGATAACAAGTACTCTGAGAATTTTTTGTTTTTGCATTTCAAGACTCTTTGCTGTTGTTGTTTTTGGTATTATTTTCTTTTCTCTTATCCCAGTATGGCAACCGATTAGCATTGTATCGAATGCTTCAGTTTTGTTAAATTCTTATTGTGGCCCAGGGTCTTGCCACAAGGGCAGCTTTGGTATAGGTGAGGGGAACGCGGCAAACTAGTTGTTGCTCTGTTCAGCTCGTCGGACGGGGGAAGTTCTTGTCAACCCCACCACATACCACCAGCTAAGTCCACTAAAGTGAGGCGAAAGATGAAAATAAAAGTGTCCACGGACTGATGCCAGTACCTAAGAAAGAGAAGAAAAAGACACCACGAAGCTTACCTTACTAGCACAAGCTTATCCTAAGCTAACCTAAGCGGAAAAGCTAATTCCTAGCTACACCTCCTCTAACCTAATTCTTTCCTAAGACTATTTCATCCTAAACGAAATGTTTCAAGTCTATCTTTGGTATCGGTTCGTTATAAGCCCTCGACATGCCCGATATTGTTGGCAAGGGTTAGCCTGCTCCCCTATTTAGCCACACCCATCACTTGCTTTTACCCTGGCCAATGTTGCGAGTGATAGCGATTATAATCTTATAATCTTTGCTTTAAAAAACAATATATATAAATGTTATATGGTCGAATTCTGACCACTAGCCGAATCCTAAATACTATTCTTTCTATCGTATCTAGCCTTATGTCTCAAGAACGAGAATTAAATTTTAACTCATCTTGTTATCATCACTTTCCCGATGTAATAGTGGTTCCAGCTAAACACTCAAGACCTTGGAGATGCTAGGCTTTAGGCCCTATAGAGTTTTTTTTTAAAGCGAAATAAGGCCTAGCGACACATTTAAAAGAATATTATCAAGCAAATATTTCCTTAGGGCTTTAGGCCCTATAGAGTTTTTTTTTAAAGCGAAATAAGGCCTAGCGACACATTTAAAAGAATATTATCAAGCAAATATTTGCTTAATTCGGCATTAGACCCCACTCTTTTGTGACCGAAAAATTAGCATGATTCATCCAGAATAATGTAAAGGGAATGTTTGTCAAGAAGTTTTAGTGTATACTTTATTTCTTGGGATAGTTCTAAAAGCTATTAGAATATTAGACCCGCCTTAATCTGTCCACTGGAAAGTTGCATTAAGACGAACAGTCAAGCTTTAACCAATTTTCTTGCTAAAGATATCCAGAGGTGTTTGGTGAGGTTAGGTCGTCTTCCAAAAATATAAATAGTTGGACCTTTGATAAAACATTTACAAATGTTTGATACATAGGTAAAAAGTTAAGATCTCTAAGTTAAATTTTCTATTCAAATAGAAATAGAAGTTGCCACACGACCTCTGTTTCTAAGCTAAAACCAATCTTTAATTATAATTTAAGCCATTTGGAGGACATCTACCTTCTGTTTTTATTATACTAATTCTTGCCAAGAGCTCTCAGTAAATACCTTTAGCATTTGAAAAGTGCTTAGTCTTAAGCTTCACGGAAGAGGCAAATAAAGTCTACGTATTTTTGATATACAAGGGGTGTGCCTGTGCGTGTGCTAAACTTATCAACAATTATGAGACGGCACATTTGTTATGATAATAAGCTGAATCTTTCATACACTTACCCGGTAATGATTTTCATAAATAGCTCATGAGCTTATCAGATATAAAATAACTTAGAACTCGAGACAAGAAAGTTATTCTTGTTTGGCGTAAAAGGTTTGCATGTACAAATGGTATTTACTTATTTTAGTACCACTTTTGATTTTTTTTTCGCAAATCTTGTTGATACTTTTTATCAGCAAATGGCGTTTGAAGTTCATAAAAATGCGTTGAAATTATTCTGTATTCGCAATAAAAACCAAACAAAACAACAATTTTAAAATTTTCCTCTCTATTAATAAAATGAATCACGGAATGTTTATTGTACTAAGGATTTTCAGAACTTTGATCTGATAATGCAAAGTAACGAACTGGAGATATCGGTTCGAGATGCATGTAAATAAATACTGCACGCGTACAGGTGTCACGTGTACACGTGCTTAAGAAAACTATTTGCACGTTTAATTAAAAATTAAACATGTTATATTTTATTATGTAGGCCCTAACTAAGTACGAAATGAAATGGTAAATTGCCTATTGACTTTACTCTTAACAAAAAAAACATTAGAACATCAAATCTATTTTTTATCACTTTATTGAGGCTAATCAAATGCCTGCCTCTCTTTCGTACAAAAGTCTTGAAAGACATTGCATAATATGAATAGAATGGAGCACGTGCTCAGAGCTGAAACTCATCCGATAGGGCGCAAAAGATATTATCAAAAAAGATAAGATCTTCGTCAAATGTAATAGGGATATGTTTCGATAGTTCTGCTTGCCTTTCTTGTAGATGGGGCATATACATAGATGGAGCTGATGGTCGAGTCATCTACCAACGCCGTTTTAATGCTTCAGCTACGTATTTTAAAAGCACTTCTGGTAGACCATGAGCCCTCTTCTTACCCTATCAGTCTTTTTACATGTTGTCCATTTAGCTATCACGTTGATGACTAGGTTTAACTGCCTGTTTGTAAGAACCTGCGTTCCGGTCTTGAAGATGGCAGCCAGTTGATTTGCTTTCTTATAAAACCTCCGGATGTTGTTTCGATTCGAGACTCTTCAATATTCTTGAGTTGGGAGCGCAGAGGAGTAATTAACCAGATAGTCAACTCAGAAATTGCTTCTCAATTTGCCTTTAAACGTAAACTCAGCTGTTTTTACACAGGGCACGGGGGAATGCAGAGTTGTATAATTAATTACTCATCTGTAACTGGGATGCTGCATACTCTCACTTCTTTCCACGTAGGATCTTTTTCTCTTCCTTTTTCCGTTGCTGCCCTTCACATTTTTCTTGAATACACATACCACGGGCTTTTTCATTGGGACGTCCAACGTCGCATTTTTTCCGCGCGGTTCGCAGGTTCTTCTATGTGGATAGTCACTAATCTAGTTGCTGTAAGAGTCGATCTTTACTCCTCGATGCGCGTGCGTGCATCGATTAGTAGGCCGATTTTGTTGGCCGTTCGACCGACGCACAGTTGGGTATTTGATTGTGAAATATGGCATCCAACTACAGTTTAGCTATACAACTAATTTTAGATATAAAAATGTTTGCTAAGTAAATTTAAAAAAAATTTTAAGTTGGTAAAGTGTGTTGGGTGGGTGGGTGATTAAGTGTGTGGCGAGTATGAAAAAACGAAATACAAGAACATAAAAAAAAAAGTTAAAAATCAAAGGACGCAGTTGTTCAGCGTTATAGTGTTGATAAAATTTATAAATTTTTGCCTCAATCCGTTATTAAGATACAGGCGTTTTTCTAAAGTATACTCTTATTCAATACTTACTCAAAAAACTGAGTACGCAGCATTTGACCCCACTCAATGTAACCAAAATACACAAAACTGAAATTGGTAAAATGAGTTCTCAAGAAACCATTTATACAGTTGGTACGGTTATTTGAAACGATAGAGCAAAAAACTTTGAGGCAGATATGTCGGACCATGTATTTACAGACAGACGCAAATTTCATAAAAGTCATAACTCATTCATAGTTCGAATTTTAAATTTCGACACGATTGTAATATCTAACTTACTTCTTAGTAGATATACCTACTAAAGTATATCAGAAACTTCAAAAACCGCAATATTTCCACAGCAAGTTTCTTCTACCACAAATATTACACACACACAACAAAACAGATCTGGGACAGCCTAGGAATATTAACAAATTTTGCGTTATGTATATTTGTGCTTAAGGAAAAAGCAACTACCGAAGAGGTGTTCACACATATGTTTTCAAAAATTTAACTTAGTTAAATACAAAATTCAGAGCGAAAACGTTTAATATATCTTTTTTGTTACCGCAAGCGTATACTTGCAATAACACTTAAATCCCAGGCTATCACTTATCGGATTGAAGTCAATTACTTTTGACCTAAACCGATTTGCCACGGCGAATCTGCATTCTAGTAATCGCAATCTTTTATGGTGGTTGTAATATACATATGTCGCAATTTCGTTTTTTGCCTAATCCTATGTGTAGTTTCTCCTGATAGCGGTAATGTCAGTCTTATACCGCGTAACTTCTATGTTCGTTGTCGTTCCGGGTATGGTTGCCGTTTAGGGGAAATTTATATCCAAGGCAAGGCTTGTCTCTCTCAAAACTAAAAACTTTTGACGTAGTCGGAATGTTACCCCTACAGCACAACCCCCAGCCTGCAGTGCTTCGCCTGGCTTTGACACTTGGACGATAGGCTTATTAATTGCGGTGCCAGTAACCAACTTTCGGGATGTGAGATGTAACGTTGGCCTATAAAGGGCTCCTTCGCCACATTTTTTCCCATAACCCTGACTAGTCCTGAAAACATCTAATTTAATACTTCGCCGTACGTCCTCTTTCTAAGTTGCTCATATTGACTTCTCCTAGCCATATTAGATAGAAAAGTTTATTTTAAAGTCCCTATTTTCGTCTTGTTAAATACTCCCGCTTATAAGTTAAGCAAGTCATATCCGGTTGGCCAAGGCAAAATAATCACAAGTTGTAATATCGGTCAGTGAATAACCTATTTTAAGACACCCAACCACCAACAATTTTAACACTTCGAAAGAAATAGCTATATAACAAAAAAAACTCTATAACCCGTACAGCGATATTGACCTAGTAAAAAGCGTCGTAAGAGAGGCAAGCCTAAAAACTCCTGGATCATACAAATGCAGAAACACCAGTGATGAAGTGATCCAAAATCGGGATGCCTGGAGATATCTTTTGAGGTCGAACCGGCGAACCCCACAGGCGGACCAGTAGGAATGCATGAAGTTGGAGGGTTATGATCCCTGTAATCCTGATCATAATCTCGTCGTTAAATGGAGAGAAGAAGAGGAAGAAAAAGGGTCGCAGTGCATCGGCTAAAAATATATTCAGCGTATAGAAACACTTTTCACAGTTTGGTAGATCAGTTGCTTACATAAACAACGATTATTCAAATAGGAATACGTATGAAAAATTATTTCACAAATTAAATAAATCTTAAGTAAGCGTTAATGCAAATATTTTCATTGGGATTGATAGTAAGAGTAACGTTGACAATAAGAGAACGATCCTCAAGCTATTAAGTCCATTAACTAATCTGTTGACTTGTGATTAATTAAAGCATATTTACTCACGTGGCGCATTCAGGTACAATACCAACAACAATTACCCTAGTCATAACAAGAAATTGATAAAAGCTCTATGTCATTCATAACAGAGCAATTCGTAGGTGTATATCCCCCATGCGGAATATTTTTTAACAGTTTTGTTGATAGTGAAAATAAATAAGTTTTTTATTATACTTATCACAAATCACGGGGGTAAGATGAAATTAGTGTAAATCTTGTTTAAATATATCTCTGTAACAGATAGGGATTGCCTAAGACCACATGGAACAATAATTTAAAGGTCTTAAAATAAAATATTGCGAAGTTGGCATAGTATTGTTATCAACCTGTTGGCGCGTTGTTTTGTAATTGTAAGACGCCTGCACTAAATCATCATCCTAATACTCATTTAGAACTTAGCTTGTCCAAATGTAATCTATTTTCAGTCGTGAGGCATCGACTTAAAGTTGTCAACCAAAATCGTCAATTAGAAGCAATGGTTGTTGTATTTAGTTACTAACTAATTACTATTCAATTAATTAGTTTCCTGAAATCGATCGTGAAGTCATGAGAATTATTGTGAAGAGGAAGATTATAGTCCTTCTCACAATACCTTTCCAAGTATATATCATTTATGTATACACATTTCGTTAAAGGCAAGGAATATAACTGTGTTTGCTTTTAATTTTTATTAATTTTTTTTCCATAACATATGCATATGGGCTCTTAAAGAACGAAGCGAAAAATTAGCACTTTAATAAATAAAAGGGAAATGTACTATGTACATATATGTATTTCGTTAATCAGCGGATTAAGAGGCATAGAAACTGAGAACTTAATGATTGTTTAATAAACGTTTTGGTTTCGCGATAATTATCTTTCTATGAATTAATTTTAACCTTTATTCAATCGTGTCAACACACCCCCTTGCATGTACACTTACGGGGTAGGATTAAGATGTTTTTATGTGTTGCTAGGATTGCTGTTAGTTGATTTGTGTAATACTGGAAAAAATTTCAAATTAGAGAAAAGAAGCTTTTTTTCCATCTTTACCCTTTTGTAGGAGTTATATAAAATATGTACCTACATGTATATCTCTTAAGGGTCCTTAACTCTGAAACCCGCTAAATATAATAATCTGAAACTTAGCATGGTAATGGAGACTAAAATTTAATTGAATAGATACTTGATAGATTGCCGGTAACTTAAGGTACTTAAGGAGATACACAGGGAAAACTTGGGATATAGATTTATAAAACACATATCTTTGTTTTTCCCCAAATTCGAGCCACGCGACAAGTACTCTGTCCAGGCCGTTCAAGGGATTTATTAGTTTTGATGGATTATTAAGGGATCTATTAGTGGTAAATACTCTAGCCCAGAGGTTCTACTGAGGGTTATATGAACCCTTACGTTCGAGACGAAAAAGAAGACTTTAAAACTAAAAGTAGCGAGGTTAATAAATAAGCAAAGCATCGCAAATTCAAATTTAATTATGTTTTCGTTTGGTAATTTCAGATTTCGATACACGCTGGCGCCCGTGCATTTTTTTACCCATGACAATAGAGACTTATGTCGTTTTCGCTTGGTAATCCGGAAGACTTCCAGCAGCACCATTCAAATAAAAGATATTTGCTTGTTCGATTGGAATCCCGGATCGGAGAGCTCTTCCGTATTACCAAATGAAAACGACATTATACCTTTTGACAGATCACAGTTCACTGAGAAAACACTGAATCGGCGTGGTGGCCGTGGCCAAACAAACAATTTGTTAGCAGTTTGCTTGTGCATACATGAATTTCGGACCTTCAGTGCCTTAAATTGCTGAAGCTGAAAAAGTGTTTTAATCCGTAGAGTTGATAAATATACATATATTTGTGAATAAACAGGGTTATAAAATATAAATTCATCCCCAGAATATGCAAATCCAGCCAGTTTCTGGTTGGAGTTTTCTCATGGTTCTCTATGATGCAAGGTGAGGCGGGTTGCAATTAATATTTCCATCGCTTTTTGAATGATTTAGCTGAACCATTAAATCTGAACCATTAAATTAATTCCGTTATGTAATTAAACACGTAGAAATCGAATCTTTCCATACAAAGGTGGTATGAATTTCTTAGAAGCAAATAATTCACTGCAGACAAAATATTCCCCGTCGGATTTGATGCTTCAGGTGGTGTATTGAAAAAGAACTAAGGTCAAGTTCGATCGTTTGGACACAGATAGGTTTTTAAAGTAGTCGGAGAACTTCTGAAATCATTCCTACTAATGCAATTTGCATTATGTAACTATGTACATATATGCATGTGTATTTGATAGAAATGAATTAAAAGATAGATTTTATTCAAAAAAAATAAAGATAATAACTAGGTATTTGAATATTGTTTCCGTTACAGTTACAATACAGTTATTTTACTTATTAGTAGTTAAGTTTTATTTTTTTTGGAATGAAAGATGGAAAAGTATTATGGATGTTAGCACAATTTGGTAAATTAGGTTGGGTGGATGCATTTTTTTTTATTTTTATAATGTACGCGCACTAAATTGACTTTGGATACCCTTATAATGAAGTGACACAGTGCGGGCATTAGGGAAATGAAGAATTAGAGAAAGAGAGAAACCGATGCAAATTGGTTTTAAATGTTTGTAAATTATAATGCAAAGGAAAAACAGAGCGTGGTAGAGCATTCCACATTCGTATTGTACGGTTGAGAAAGGAATCTTTATATTTCACAGTACGTCCGAAAACAGGCTTAAGGGTAAACAGATGTGCATTCCTCGCATGGCGAGTATTGCGCTTGAATTGCTGTAGGGGTGGAATACAACTGGCTATTTCATTTGAGCTCTTGTGGTGGAAATACCGATAAAACAATGACAAGCAGGAGACATTACGGCGATGACTAAGAGAGTCAAGTGATTTCGCGGTGTCTCGATCGCCAATAAGTTTTACCGCACGTTTTTGGATCCTGTCAAGTAGCTCCAAATATGGTATTGGTGCACCAGACCAGATATGAGCGTTGTACTCAAGTTTTGGGTGAATAAACGCCTTGTAGATTCTAGCCAGATCAGAAGGGGTGAAATATTTCTTGCCTCGCTTAAGGAAGCCTAGACATTTCGCAACGTTCTTGGCGACATCAAATATGTGGTCATTCCAACGAAGGTTGTCATTAACACACATACCGAGAATGGAAAGTCGTTCGGTTTCAGAGATGCAAGTGCCATTCATGGATAATGGCAGAGAATTAGGGGTTCGCTTCAATGACAGCAGACAGCATTGCGTTTTGGAAGCATTAAATTCCACTCTGTTGTTTTTACCCCATTTAAGTATGCTGTCAAGATCGGAATTCAATGAGCTTAACATACGTTGCCGTTCCAGTTCAACGCCCGAAAATGAGGGGCGTTGCCCAGGAAACGAATATGTAAAGCTGAGGGTACTGTCATCAGCAAAGGAATGAATTGGATTAGATGTGACAGAGGTCTTTGATAAAAATGAGAAAGAGAGTCGGAGACAAAACAGAGCCTTGAGGGACACCAGCATTTATTAGGTGAGTTGCAGACTTGAAACCGTCCAAAACAACTTGTATTGAACGGTCCAAAAGGATCTCAACCCACGAATGTTACTCACGTCCACTCTAAAATTCCCTTTTTGAATTGCCTTAAACTACAGTCAATCAATAATACAAATATTCGAAAAATGTTTCAGGGATATAGTGTAAAAACAAGAGCTTTGGGAACACGAGGAACAGATGTTGTACTTCATTTCAAGAAATGTTTTATGGTTTCATAGATGCCTCGAACTTGACTTGATAAATTGTCTTTCTTAAGGGATAATAATAAAAATACATTTTGGTAATTTAAATTATGGAATTCATTTTTATTGCCAGTGAACATCGAATGATTCGAATGCTTCGTGTCCATTTGAAAGTGATCTCGAGAGCTGACAACCACAACGGCCGCTGCAACCTTTCGGTTGTATCCCAACATCCTCGATTAGGTACTTCCGAATACAAACTGTAACAAGAAACAAATCAAGTGGACTCGCACCATCACTATTATTTTCATATACAAAAACGAAACACAAAAAAAAAATTGACGCATGCAGGGGAGGGTTATTCACATTGTAATTTAATAAACATAGTCTAGTACACTCCTACTTTGCAGAGCGTCTCTAAATATATGCAAGCTTATGCATATTGCGGTTAGGTTTTAACTCATTCGCAGTCGAAAAGACAAGGGATGGATTTTGGCAATTGTCTGTACCACCTGGAGTATTAACAGCCTTTAGGTTGTACATTCATTAGTTTTTTTGAGTTTAACTACTGGTCCTGTAGTTGAGTCTGTCCAAGCTATCTTACCAGAATCAGGTATGATTAACAATTCCGCATGTATTACAACTTGCGCACTTTTTATGTAGTACCTACCTACCTATTACAGCTGTGATCCTCTTGGGTAGAGCCTATGAATCATATTTAGAGTACTGTGTCGAAGATGTGCTCCGGAATTTCAATTCTAAAGTCGGAAATGAAATCATCTGTGGCAGATTGGTTACCAGCTTGTAATACGGTGATCACAGCAACCACAGCGTTTTCCTTAGGGTCAAACCAAATCGATAACGCAAAAAGGTGACAGAAGATGACCACGTAAAATCGCTGCAGTGTTTGGCTTAGCTACAAGAAAGCTTAGAAATTAACTTAGCAATTAACTTAACTAAACAGGAGAGTTAGTATTGCAGCTTAAGAGTTAATACTTATGTGGAAGAGGATGGAATACTGCCTTAGTACTAAGTATTCTTTTCTTATAAATGCAAGAAATATTTCTTTGGAACAAATGTGCTTTATGTAAAACATTACGCAATGAACACTTTTTTATTGTTTGAGTTTTAAATAACATTCAAGAATCTGAAAAAAATACAAACCATAAGAAATATCTTAAATTGAACTTAATTTGTACCCGAGGTAAGTATAAAATAAAAATAAATAAATATTCAGTCCCACATTTTAATAAAAACAATTTTATTTTACTCACATTAATATGCATGCAGATTAATATGTCCTGCAAATTGGCCCATGCAATTCAGAGTTATAAAAGAAGGCAAGCATTTTTTTTAAATTTTATTCATCTGAACGCTTCGCTAAAGTCTTAATTGAGGCATGCATTTTAGTAAATGCCGAATAGTTAGTAGCATTCTTTTTTGGTTAAGTCATTGAAGTCTTTGAGCTTAGTGAATGCTTTCTAATTTTAAAACTACTTATTTTAAAAACTCAACCTAAGGTGTTTACCACAAATGAACCACTCTGTTTAACAACTTCGAAGACGTGAAACGAAGCTTTAAACAATAAAATGCATTCAATGAGTACAGAAACTTCAAAAGGCTTCAACCAACATCAAAGTGACTTCATTGAATGAAAAGCATTAAAAATTACTGAAAATGACTGTTTTAATCAAGACTTTAACCTGAATAGGGAAGTCCCAATCGAAGTAGTAAAATTAAATCATATGCTCGGTTCGATTTTTTTTTTTTTTTGGTGCGACTACAAAGAATGCATTCTTTAATGATTGCATTCTTTTACAGCTCTGAACTACAATAATAAGCTTCTGGCTATAACCCTTAGAAAACATACAAATATACATTGTCATTAACATTCACTATTTAAGATCGAAAGGCGGTGATTCTCTGCTCGTGTAGGGTCCCATTGGTGCGATAATTACTTGAAGACTAATATTATTTTTACTAGGACCAATGAGATGAGGATTCTCTGGTTTTGTGTCTATTCCCATTCCCTCATACGGCAGAAGATTGTCTAAATTAAGAACTCGGCTTTTATCGGAAAAGTATTCCGTTCTTTCATGTACGGTGAGAATGTGTATTAGTTCATCTTGCATTCCGCTTATTAGAACAGCCACCTGGAAGGAAAAACTAATTAGAAAAAAAAAATCCCTATATCCAAAACCATATTACCTTAAATCTCTCTTCGCCAAGACAATTCTCTTTGCAGGTTACACGCAGACGTACAGTGCGTAGGGAAAATTCGGGCAAATCTTCCCCCCAAACCATTTTCGCCTTATTGTACTTAACTCCCCGCGGAAAGAATTCAATGTCCCACGTCACTGATTGATCTAGATTTTTTTTTATTTAACGCATTTATTAATATTCGAATAAGATTTCTACTTACCATCTTCTCGTTCGGCCAAGTTTCTTTGGGAGAAAAAACATGCCACGTAATTCGTGTATTCAGCTATTTGATGAAAGTCCTCAATAAAAAAGCTAACACTCCATAAGTCATTGGAATAAAGTCGTGGTGTAAATTGTAGACTTCCTGATTCTGATTTTCTGATCTCATTGACACGATCTTCTTGACCTAAAAAATATAGCCAAAGAAATTATTTAAAAATGAATTTTACTTCGCAAATCAAAAACGGTTCTGCTGGCGCTTTGATTTAACCAGTCAAATTAAATGGATTCCTACAGGCCTTTGGTGATATCTTCTTGTATTGTATTAAGAAATTTGGCCCTTATTGCTAAGGTAAACCTTTCAAAAGTCTGTTTAATTGTTTGCATACATCGACGATATTGATATTGAAGCGAATATACAACCAGAAGACAAACGCTGCTATAAAATCTGAAAGGAAATTTTTTTTTCAGAAATCAACCGAAGAATAACGCTTGCTAATCGTTGTTTATACACTACTCTATTTTCTCGTATAACTAAGAAAACTCTTTAAGTGAATTGGACAAATAAGCGAAGGGTACCAGGTTCAAATCCTACCCAGTACCACCTTAATCTTTTTATTCGCTGCCCACCACGTTTCTCTACATTTTCTGGATTTGACGCAAATCGTCTCCACATGAGGTTGGCCTTCCTAAGGAATTCTGAGGAGATTTTTTGTCTTGATAGCAGAATCTCCTACTAATTACAAGAGAGTATACAAGATACAAGAGAGTATAGAATATCAGTCTATCAGCCAAACTCTTTAAGTTTGATCGTGATATTTGCTGTGACGTTTGTTATCGATCATTTACCCTATCCAAATGTCTGTTCATATAAAGTAATACAAGTTCAAACAGAGTCGACTATACAAGCCCTCCGAAAGGTTAACATATGCGAATTCGTCTGCTCTCTGGTAGAACACAAAATCACACAAAAACACTTCCATTGAGAGCAGTATCATTAGGAGACAAGCACCATCGGAGACCCCTCTCAAAAATGTTCTACCCCCACTTACCTGGAATATTGTTCTCAATAAACTTTTCTCGCTCCCAATCAGATTAATTCGCTATATATCAGGCTAATACCCATAGACACTTGGCGATATGGAAATGAACCAGACTCCGAAGATAACAATTTGCAAGCCTCAGCCAATAAGATGCACTGCGAACTTCTCCTACAGCGACCCTCCAAGCCACGTTCTACATTAAGCCCATAAATATCACGGTTAGGCAGATGAATTCCAGCTCAACGTTCTCAACAATAGGGAGAACAAAATATTGGTCATGCTAACATAATCCTAATGCAAATATTTCTACTCAAATTGACAGATCAACAATTGAACTTGACTTCAATCAAAGCTTCAAAAAACTCAATGCCGTACTGAGCGGAGTGAAGGAATCGCTCACCGTCAATTTTTACGGATTTACGGATGCATCCAAGACCCAAGAAAGAGTAGGTGCCGACGTCTTCTCGGAAGACCTATACATTCGGCGCTCCTTTAAACTCCATAAAGCTCCCTCTGCAGGTTGATTGAAGTCTAC
Organism: Ferdinandea cuprea; assembly: GCA_963576555.1. Lineage (NCBI taxonomy): Eukaryota > Metazoa > Arthropoda > Insecta > Diptera > Syrphidae > Ferdinandea > Ferdinandea cuprea. Next base: position 146,607,200 of record OY754958.1, on the reverse strand, counting down.
TTTTCAATATACATATATGCAAAGAATTGAAATAAAAAAATTCCTGAAAGCGCAAAGGTTCTGACGATAAAAGTTGAAGAGTTGTTCTAACGCGATCTACCGTCAAAAGTGGAAAAAAGCCTTAAACAATGTCCTTATTCGAAGGATAGTTGTCAGAACGCCGTCTACGTAATCATCATTTAATTTTCTTGCAAATCTCGAATACACAAAAATATTGCACAACATAGAGAATAGACACAACTATCTTACCTGAATGATAGCTCAATCCAATGGCCATTCTCTGCACAATGAACTCCTTGTGATAGGCAAGTATGGGATACAATAGCAAATGAGCCAATTCCCTGGGCGTCATCATGGCAAATCTTATATGAGATACAGTCGACTCAATAAGCTGCCTAAATTTATTCTCCTTCTCCTCGGATAGTAGATTTTCCTCATTATCTAGCATCTCCTTGCGATGAAGCAACCACTTTTGTAAAATTCCAAACAGATTGTACTCGCTCGTCACAACAATATCGTTCTGCTGCAGCAGTAATATCAGGATTTGTGTGTCAAGCTCGACGAAATCCTTCGAAGCACTGACCGTTTCCAGATTCCATTTGAGGAAATTCTTCAACGCCTCCGTGAGATCCTTATGATAGGGACTAAACGCAATCGTATATTGCAGCCAAGATACCAAATATCCCTGCGTGGCAGCTTTGGCAGTATGTGTCAGCATAAAACCAACACACAGCTGCACTAAATCCTAAAACCAAAGACTTATAAGCTATCGTCGCCTTTACAAACCATGTAGATGTCTGAACTAACCTTAACGTTATATTTATCAGCTAAGGCCAAAACAGGCATCACAGACTGTAGAGTGGCTTTCATGGTACCAACATATAGATACTTGAGAAATTGTGGAAATACTGCGGCACAGCAAGGCTCTTCATACAATTCAATGATTCGTTTGCGACATTCATTCCATTCGGGATTCATTAGCATAACCTGGAACACTTCACTGCTCGCGCAAAGTATCACTCTATGTGCGGGATACTGGTTGCCACCAACCACCAGGATTATATCTGACATTAACTGTTCTGCGTAAAGATTGGCAATTTTCTCCAGTATACTGTTGGTGTTATGTATCTGTAAAATACAGGAAAGAGCAATATAAAAAGGAGCAAATAAAGAATAACAAGAATTACCGTTGTTATGTCCAGATTATCTTGATCCTCAGCTGGCACAACATTTGTACTTGTTTCTGTTTCCATTCTTCAATGTTATTGCAATGCTCAAACAAATGAGAATTCAAAGTCGAAATTGATTAAAAACAAAAATTAAGTTCAATACATATACTCGGTTAGAATTGGTTGTTTTTTTTTCTACTACACCACAAATTGGGCTGTTGACTGTAACTGCCTATAGGGTGGTAGCACTGTAGGTAACATTATATATCAAGAAAATCACAGTTTAATTGAATTGTTACTAATTATTTTTATTTACTTTGGAATAACTTTTAATTCTTATTCGGGAGTAGCAGCAGGTAAAAAACGTCAACAATAGTGACAGTTTTGATAAATCGAAAAGCTCACAATAACTTCTATGATCAGGTTACAATAATCAGGTTCATATGAATAAAAAATAAATATGTAAAAATGATTAGGAAATGCAAACAACACCTAAGTGTTGGTTTGTTGTTTGTTTAGTTAGGATCTAGGAGGAGAATACCTCAGCACATTATCCTTCTGTCGTTTTTCATTGAGCAAAAGGATAGTATTCTGCTCCTCGGTTTAAAATCAGAAGCCACAGAAGAAGCACTAATACATGCAAATCATAAATTATTATTAATCATTATTTTCTATAATAAACGATTATTTAAATACCGACATACTAAATACCCACCAAAAACGGAGAATAGAATTAATGGAAAACATAACAGAAAATGGATATATTTGTTGGTATGAGGGATTTTAATTTGTCAAATTAGCAAAATCATTTCTCTTGCTCGAATAAAACTTCGTGGCCAACAAGACATTATTTCAAATAAATTTTTCTCTGAAGTGGTGAAATTTCGTGTCCAGTTTATGATCAGTTTAAGTTTGTTTTCTTAATTTATTTTATTTTAATGCTATGAATAATAGTTATTGGATAAAAATGTAACAATTAGTAAATTTATTTAAAATAATAATATGATAGATGTGTTTGATGAACAAAAATTATATAATAAAACTATGTTTGACAAACACGAAGGATATTTGCTGAACCGAATGTGTTGTATGGGTTTAATATAGGGTGGTATTAAAGTGACGTAAATGCGCTGAACAAATAAAAAAAAAATGTTTGAATGTATTATTTGTTTTTCTCTTTATCATGTTAATTGGTGAGAAATGTCAATGTCAGCTGGTTTGTTTGCTGAATTGTATCGCATTTACCTATTCGATTTTGTTGCGAATATTTAAATAGGAATACGTAATATACTTTTATTAAGCTAAATTTAAGATGCAAGCTTATTTTATTGGTTGATGTATATGGTCACGCATACAATTTCTGCACGACAGAGATACAGATTGGTTTTTTGCTTCCGACGATTTTAGAGTTGTTAGAATGAGATCACAAATCACACAACTTAATTCGGCTGCTGAAATACGATTCAAGCATTTTTGCTTATTTGATAGTACTGTCCCTCACAGGTAGCAGACATTTAAACAATTTACATCTCACTAATCTTGCGTGGTAGGTTTGCGTGCCATGTAAACCAATCATATAGCTAAAAGTGTAGCAAACAAAAATTAATTAGAAAATCTCCCTAAAAATTAAATTGTACTCTTACGTTCTGCCGTTTGTGTGCCATTTTTAACAATATATTTTTATACTTTCAAAAACTCATTTGAAAACAAAAAAAAATAGTGTAACGAAATATATGCAGCCCGGATAAAAGCGTTCACTTCACGCTCCACAGTATTGCTGACCAGGGTTCGAACCTCAGTAGTAACGTTTTTGGGGCAGATTTATAAAAAAAAAGTGAAGTAAATCGAAAATGTTGGGATTAGATTTTAAAACCTGTATTTGTGCCAATATGTATAACAAAAAAAAAACACATACATATGTATATTCTATTTCTTTCAGACTTGAAAATCTTAAATAACACAATGCTGTCATTTATATTCATGTAGTTTAGCTTACTTATTTTTTGAGTGTAACAAAAAGGAGCGCATCTTTTCCATTTTTTAAAGTATAGGGTATCAAACATTCCGCCAGAAGTGGACTTTAGCCTTTCAATCTATTTATTTTTTATTTTAATAGCAAACCATTTGCAAATATTTATCCGTCTCAGTACAGAACAAAAAAACAAATTTACCATATTTTAAGAAGCAGCAGAAGTTCTAATGGGAAAATTTAAATTTTTAATTTCCAATCTGTGAATACGTGTGAACCACAAAGGGTTTTGTTGATTGTCAAAAATATGGTGTTTGAAGCCCAGTTTGACATTAATGATACCTACATGACTTTTTTTCCAAAATCAATTCCTTGGCGCAGTAATGCAATTGTGTGCGTGAGCTGGCTCAAATTTGATTTGCACGCAAAAAGTTATACAGGCACATTTCTACGACTTTTTGAAGCATATAAAAACGGGAGCGAGAGGGAGCAAAAAGTCGTCTCAATTCACTATCTATGTAATTACTCATCTGTGAATTTAATGGAGAAGAATTGGATATGAAAAAACATAGCTTTCGCCCACGTAGACTTTTAGAAATAAGCGGCCCTAGCGAGGTATCCGTCGGAACGGAAAGTTCTCCGCAACGCATACTCTGTCGGAGACCCTAATTACATTCGAGGTATCCGATTTCGGAAAAGAATAATTAAAATGCGACGACGCATTGATCTGACATGCGACAAATGTAGAGATGTATAAACTGTACCAATATATGTCGACCCATATTTGTATTTGCAGAACTTTAAATCTGTATATGTTGACAGGGGGGAGGTATTTCATAATTAATACTTTTTTTAATTTTTTTATTTATACTTGCTTACATTTTTTAACTGCTTATCCGAAAATCGGAAAAAATTCCGCGACCACTTGCTGTCGGAGGAGATCGGACAAAAAATGGTGTACAACTGTCACAAATGTCACTGCTAATGCATTTCATCGCACTGCAACGTAGATCATTAGTTGTGCGTTTTTTGCTGTCGGAACAATGTTCCGAACAGATGTTCCGAAGAATACCTCGAAGCAAAAATCCTCCGAATCTTAGGAAATCGGAGAATTTTCCGTTCCGACGGATACCTCGCTAGGGCCGAAGATTTTAGATAAGAAATTTGTTTTTGTTCTTTAAAAGCGATTCACATCATTTTCTGTAATCGGGACCTGAAGTATGCCAGCAACTAAATCAGTGCAAACGCATAAATTCTTCCAAATTTGCATAAAGTGCGACAATTTTTCAAAAGAAACAAAAAATCGTCTGGTTTGGAATTTCTGAAATAGAAAATGCAATTTTTTTATTTTTTGTTCGATACACTTTAAATTAAAAAGAAAACTTTTGGGGCCTATTCCAGAATGCAATCGCTATCGCGAAATCGATGACGGATTTGAATACAATACAATACAAATCCGAAGTATTGCACCTTGCTTTCTGGAATAGGCCCCCATTTACATATTGGAGTTTGAAAGTTTACCAACAAAATAAAAACAACTTATATGAAAAACAAAATCACTAACGAATTTCTTATCAATAGTTGAATGTCACTCCACACACTCGATCTAGGACGTGAATAAAATGCGTTTTCGTTGAATTAAACTACGATTTAATGAAATAGCTTAAAGCTCCTACAGCTCATCGTGACCGACGAGTTTTACCACATAACTGTGTAAGTCGCCCAATGAGCGGCCACCCTCGTATTCGTTCAATTTTTCTCCATTCTTATACGCAAACAGTGTGGGATAACCTTCCACCTGCTGCTCCTGGCACAGCTCCTTGTTTTCGGACTGGGTGCAATCGACTTTAGCGATTTTAATTCCAGAGTTGGCGCTGTGAGTTTTGGTTGCTAATTGATCCCAAACGGGGCTTAATTTTTGGCAATGACCACACCATGGTGCGTAGAACTTAACAAATGTTACTCCACTCTTGATAGTAGCCTCGAATGCATTAGCGGTCAGTTGAACCACAGCTGTTAGGTCTTGGTCTTTCTTCTCGGCGTCAGTGTCTACTTCTTCAGGCTTTTTGGCAGCTCCTCCAAGCATTTTCTTTACATAGGCCTTCAGGTCGTCAAGATTACGTGCGCCAGAGAACTTTTCAATTTTCTTTCCATCTTCGATCCAAAGTAATGTTGGATAGCCCTTTACTTCAAAGTCCTGGCAAATTGGACGATAAATTGTGCAGTCAATCTTGCCGATTTGTACAGATCTCTCGAATCGAAGTTCTTTTGCTAATTCATCCCATGTCGGAGCCAAGTGCTACAAAAGACATGTCAGTACATACATAAAGATGTGTGATGGATATATTAATCATTACCTGGCAATGACTGCACCAAGGCGCATAGAATTTAACGAAGTGATTCCCACTGGATACATGTTTGGCAAAGTTCTCCTCAGTTAGTTCAACCAGCTTATTTCCTGCGGGAAGTAGGCTTTCATCGGGCTTACCTGGCTCTTCGATATCAATTTCATCTTCCTGTAATTTTAAGATTTTTAATATAATTCGGGACAAATTCTCAGTATGCTTACCGATCCGAGTTGTTGTTGGATGAATTCAGTTATAGCTTGCATATCGCGACTGCCCTTGAACTTAACTGATTCAGTTTGTCCCAGCTTGAAAAAGCGCAGGGTAGGATATCCTAAGTAACGATCAAATTTGTGACTAAACCTTTAGTTAAGACTAAAATAGACGTACCTGTGACTTCATGCTGACCACACAGTTCCTGATGTTGTGTACAGTCAACGTTGGCGATGATCACTTTAGCATCTTCTTTAACATTCATTATCTCTGCTAACTGTTCCCATAGTGGATGCAAGCGTTTACAATGGCCGCACCTTAAATTTGAAAATTTTTAACAAATTAATAATGGAGATGAAAAATATTTAGGGATGATTAAATACGATTTGTTGAAGTTACATTCTTCGAAGTTACTTAGCAGATCGGCTTAAGGGTGAACTGATGGTTATTCGTGCTGTAATGCGGATTGTGGTTGAATTGTTCAGAGGTGGAATGCAACTGGTTATCTCGTTATAGCAATTGCGGTGGAAAAACCGACAAAACGCTGACAACGAATAAAGCGATTTTGGAGGAAAATAAGGGACGTAAACCAACGAATATGAAAAATCAGCGAATGACAAGAAGTAATGAAGACATGAGATTATTTATTAATATAAGAGAGTCCCGATACAAAACGGAACCTTTGGAGAGCATCAGCATTTATTTGTTGAGTTAAAGACTTGAAGCTCTGTAAAATAACTTGTACAACTGTACTTGAACTGCTAAATGCAATCCCTACTGTTCCTATTGTTGCGAATACCATACCGATGGTCATTGAGAAGTTTTTGGAATTCAGCGTTGGGTCGGTAGGAGTGATAGAAAGATTCGAAATTTTAGGAGCGGGGTGGTTCAATGCTATTTTCTATTTTTTCGGAAAGAGCCCTGGCATATAGACAGATAGAAGAGCTTTCGTCGTAGTTTTGCCAGCGTAGACGAACATCTCTCTAGAATGATGAGGAATTTACCATCTTGACCAGACGACTTGTATGTTACGACCTCGAAGTACACTAGTCACTGTACAGGTGGCGAAAGTTGTTTGTTCTCATGGAGTATATTCTTATTTAACCCGATTACCGTTGTCGTTTCCGACTCAAAAACACTCAACACTCAGTCCGACACCAAACTCCTACTATGCTTGTCGTTTTCAGCTGACAAAGGTCGGATAAAAATGCAAACGTCTCTTTGTATACGATATTCTTGCTTTATTATCCAAGAGACTCTGACACCGTAAGCAACACAAGAAACTACCTTTTTAGTCGTTACCTATTTTGGTCACGACGTCCTTCGTCCTTCCCATTTGTTGGCCATGTGTTATTGTGTAAATTGTGTTACGTAAGTAGTTGTTCTCAAGTAGCCACCAAAAAACCAAATCGTACAATCGTGATGTTTAAGAAATCTAAAAACAAACCTGACATCCTCAAACGTACATTATTCCCCAAGAATAAGTCGACAGCCGACAACAGTAATCGAGGTGATGAAAACACAATCTGGAAGCGTTAAGCCAGCTGCAAAGTGGTTAGCAAGCACATTGCATATATCTGAAAGGCGACAGCTCTCAATTATATACTCAGTCATTGCCAATGAGTGTCCTAACAGACGACGAGGTCATGTTCGTTGTTTTTAAGAAACGACGAAAATGTTTGTATACCCGTCATAGAAGAATTTGACGCAATTAATACCGGCATTGTGGGTGCAGTGGCTTAGTGGAGAGATTGCTGGTTTTAACCCCGACCTGTACCACCTGAAAGTTTTTATTCGCTGCCCCAACTCTTGCGAAAGTGTGACAAACATCCACGAGTGCGAACTGTTATGGGAAGCTTCTCAAAAATGAATTGCAGAAGATGATTTTGCGACCAGACGCCAGAAACGAAAAGATAACATTCTGGAATCTGCTGCCGTACTGAACCATAAAATATTTGTATATTTCGGTAAATAGAGAATATTCACTTGACCAAACCAACGATGGACTACTAATTCTCAGATTCACGAAAGCTGAAGTAAATACTAGGAAAGACTCCTTCTGGAAACATATGTAACTTCAAGAAGGATATGCAAAGCAAACCCGATTTCTACTTCTGGGATCACCAGAATTCGATCACCAATTCGACAAAACATGTTGATATACTAAATAAATAATCAAATCTAATACTGCCTTTTCGACGGTAGGATCTCTCCTTTAAACAATGTTTGGTTTAATGTTTTTGAAGAGATTTTTGATTTTTTTTTATCACAAAAGATAACAAAGATGACATACCCGATTCATCTTACCGATGCTTTTACGTTGGTTGATGTAATAGATCGCATATATTGATTTGTTCGAACTGAAAAATTACAATTCAATGAAAGTAACTGTATGAGGAGGTATGACCATTTATCCATGACCGTTTGGATATTTCTGCCATTTTTAGAATGAGAAATATGGAAGTGTAGGTGGAACATTTACTTGCTGCTGCTCTCGTTTTGAATAATTGCCATAGATCGTAGGCACAATTTTTAGATTGTCGCAAGAGCTATTACACGACACGCTACAAATTAGTTGTTTTTACCGGACTTAATGAAATATAAGTGTATCTTTATCATCGACATCATAAAATTTATTACAGAGCTGCATGGAATTGTAGGAATGGGTAACTTAAATTGACCGGTGGCATAAAGGCGTCTAAAATATTTAGAAATTTTTAAAGCTGTCATCTTGCATTTGGTTAAGTACCTGAAGGGAAAAACACCTAGCTATTCTCTGACTACCGACGATGCAACATGCGTAGGCGAATATATTTATGTACGTTAAAAACGTCCTCTACTAATTGAATTTCATGTATAGTTATTATAGCCAATACATTTGTTATCAGAGCAATAAATGGTGATTTCACGGTTAGGTAAGTGGCTATTAACGTGAAATGTAAAATCAGATAACATTCAAGCCATTTCTGTCAAACGTAATTTTACTTAAAAAAGTGACCTGTCATCTATTTTGCTACAAATTAGTAACCATTATATTTTAATTGGTAAAATTATATTTTTCAGGTATATTAAATTCTTTCAACCTCCTGCGTTGCTAATATGAGCCTGATTTTTCGATAAATGCTAAAGGTTGGTATAGATTTTAAACCAATATATGTAATAGTTATAGGTACGTTGAATTTTGTTACAAATCTTCAAAAATATTACCGCTCATTCTTTCAGCTTTACTTTTAATTAAATTACTACCTACATCCTTTTAAGTTGTCAACTATCTATCGAACCTAAACACCGGGCTTTTTGGAAACCTTATCATGTATCAAGTGTATCAAGTAGTCCAGATACTTGAGTACTGATAACTGCCTTTAATATCACAAGATATTTCATTGTTATCTTCAATCTCTAAATGTCAAAGTTACAAAGACATTTTATGATAAAAGAATATACCAGTCGCAAAATGTACAACTTAAATGCAAAAGAGCGATCGTGGCGCTCTTCGCCTATCCATAACTAAAACATAGAACTTAACTCGCTTCTCAAAAATGAATGAATGTAGGTATCTATCCCACGCAAATACATACACAATCGTGTTGTTCTTCTTTGAGTCACAAGAAATTGTCAACGACTTCGCTGAATCTTTGCAATTTATAAAGTAAATTAACATAATGTTGAGTAGGTGTTATCTTTACTTCGAACCAAATACCCCCATTAATCGTACACGAAATCAATCAAACATCTGCGATTAGTTATATGTAAAATAATGAATAGAAAAAGTTAAGCTTCGTGATGTTAAGTACCAAAATTTATAACAATTTCTTATCAGGTCAACTAAAAGCTGACCATGTCGATTAGGCAATATTCAACAAACGGACACGTCACAAATTAGGAAGTGTAATTTAGTATAATATTTATTGTAACACTTACCAAGGCGCAAAGAACATCACAAAATGGTTGTTTTCTTTAATCGCATTATCAAATGTGTCTGGCGAAAGGGAAATTGCGAAATTTTCTTCTTCGGCTGATTCACTTACAACTATGGCTGGACACAGGAGCGCCAATAATAGAACAGTTTTAAAGAACATCTCAATTTTCTTTGTTAAGCAAAAATTGCTTAATTTAAGCCGGTTCAGAAAAGCAATTATTTTGCGAAAGTTTTTCGAATGCAGAACGTCGACAAATCTAATCGACAAGACCGGCAAAATTGGAATGGGCTATTTTTTATTTTTGGTGATTTTTAGGAGTTTATGACGAAAGAAAATTCGGAGTAGAGATAAATCAAAAGTAATGCTTTCTCTTTTTTCGTTTTTGCTCTTTTTTCCTTTTGTTTCATTTTATTTACGTATGCACTGCTTCAACCAACGGCAGGGAAATTGTTTTGGTTTGTGCAAATTGTCATTAGTTAGGTATGTTTGCTATCATATAAAAGTGGCTCAGAGCAATGTCATTGCAGATTTCAGGAAAAAAAATTGCAGCTTACTTTCAATTCCAATAGGTAAAATTTGACCGATGTCCCTAAAAAAAGGAAACAAGATTTTAATACAAAACATTTATCTAAAATATACACAGAGAAAACTTGTAACAAAAGGGACAAAATTAAGCACAACATATTAGGAAAATTAAATGCAAATTGCATATTTACAGCCAAAAAATACTATTACCACCTTTAATTCACGAATTAACCAAACCCTTTATAAAAAGCTAATTCACAGATTAAGATTTCTTATAAATAAAACCGTACACCTGTTTTGATAAACGCGAGTTAACGGTGAGCTACCCTTAAGAGGTTTATTAATTAATTTTATTAATTTTTATTTATTTAAAATGTTTTGCTTTGTTTAAAAAAAAATTGCAGCCTGAGACAATTTACTATTGAATTTTCATAAAAAAACGGGAGTAAATTTTTTATATGAAATTAAAGTTTAAAAAAAAACCTTCTTCATCCATCAGGATCCTTCTCAAATTCTGTATAATGTAACTCGATACGAACAAATTCCCCCTGAAATTTTCGCATGGAAAAAAAATTGGTATTCAAAGCTTTACGGAGTTTTTTTGTTCACCTTTTTCAGAATTTTAAATTTCAGTCTTTCGCATGAAATTGGAGATTTTAACAGATAGACCTAAACGAGAATTTTTTAAATTTGACGTCCGGCTGTTTAAAAAAGTTGAATAAATTTAATTTAAATCACCCGAGCAGTTTTCGACTGACAGTATATGGTCACCGACCTTAAGAAAATAGTTTTGAGAAAAACGCGTTTAAAGTTTTACTATAATTGTGCCTTAGACTTCTAAGCTAGGGGTCGCTGGTTCAAATACTGTACCGCACCACCTAAAAGTTTTTATTCGATGCCCCACCTCTTGCGAAAGTCTGACAAACATCCAAGAGTAATAATTGTTATGAGAAGCTTCTCAAGAATAAAATTGCCGCTAGTAATCGGTATTAAACTGCAGTCCCGTCCATTCGTGTCAAAAAATATATCTTCGCACCACAATGGTTTTAGATGCTGGATCTTAGGTCCTGTATGGGTCGTTTGCGCCTAGTATTTGAATTATTTTTAGTTTATTTTTAGAGCTCTCTAAAGTGAATAAAAAACTCGAAATCATATTAAGAAATTAAGAGTTAAATATTTAAATAAATTTACCCCCTACATTTGATCATTTTATCCTAAGCCAAAAACAATTCAAAAAACAAACATACCAAATAAATGACAAACCGTCAGAATCAGTTGGTGCAAAATATATTATAAAAAAGTATTATGTTTTCAAGTTTGTTCCAGTAGATATTTTGAAAAGCTTTGGTGGAGCACATTGTCGTTGCAATTTCACAAGAGGAGACCGGATTTTTAAATGCTCATCTACGTACTTTGATTAAAATTAACAAATTTAAAAAATGACACAATTCACAAAACATTTAAACTTCACCGGGAAACAGAAAATTGATATGGATGATCCCCGCTTTAGAATAAAGCCGCAACAACAAATAGCCGCCGCATGTAGTGGAGGCATAACTACATCTCTTATTAGTAAGTTCAACACAAGCACTCTCTTTCAAATTGATTGTTATTAACGTTTATAGTGACGCCGCTCGACGTTATTAAAACCCGCATTCAAAAGCAACAAAAGTTGCTCCTTTCAAACAAGTGCTTCCTATACTGCAACGGTCTAATGGATCACCTATGCCCGTGCGGACCAAATTCAGCCTCATTTAAAAATCATGTTCACCTTAATGGCACAATAGTATGTATAGGTACATTAAGTTTGAATTTTATATTAGAATTTATTTCAAATTTTAATTTAGGACGCATTCTTTAAAATAAGCCGCACTGAGGGAATAAGAGCTCTTTGGTCTGGACTAGGACCAACTCTGATATCAGCCTTACCATCAACTGTTATTTATTTCGTTTCATATGAACAAATTAAAAGATATACAAAAGACTTGCACAATAATTACATGGGCACGACTGGTATCCCTTTGTATGTGCCTTTGTTGTCAGGCGTAACATCTCGTATCTTTGCCGTGTCAGTTGTAAGCCCATTCGAACTGATACGAACGAAAATGCAATCTCAAAAGATGACATACAGAGATATGATGAAATCGGTTCGCGCCATGATAAATGCCGAGGGATTGTTCGTCCTTTGGAGAGGCCTTCCTCCCACGATTTATCGTGATGTACCCTTTTCTGGTGAGAAATTTGCTAAATCAGTTTAATTTTTTTTGCAAATGTTCGTTTTTTTGTTTGTTTAGGTATTTATTGGTCATCGTATGAGGCTTTAAAGTACACCTACGAAGTAACCGAACCTACATTTGGTTTTAGTTTTGCTGCAGGAGCCATTTCAGGATCGGTAAGTTCATTAACATTAAATTAATCTTTATTTATAGTTTCAAGGAAACAATTCAAAAAACTTCGTCTACCAATTATTGGATTCCACAATCGACTTTATTTACAAGTCATTGTATGTAACAATTAAGATTACAGCTCATTTATCTAATCGCAAATATAAGTTGGGCATGAATGTAATCGCATAAAATGCGCTAAGTAAATTGTTCGACTTAAGTCCAATAACTTTTTGTAATTAGAAACAACACCGATATAAACATAATTTATAAAAACATTAGTGATATAACATACCAAAAAATTACGATGCCATTTTATAACATGAGGTTATGATCAAAAATGTGTGAACCAAACTCTCCCATATAACATTTGAATGAAACAACAACTTAGGATTGTCACCACGAACAATGAGGGCTTGAATTACATCTGTTTCACGGATTACCACTGCCGATTCAGATTTCTTTATGTGGTGCTGGTCTTTAGTTGGTCATTGATTCAAAAACCCTATCAATTAAATGCACACTCTACACACTATGCATAAAAGTCCGCCTGTGGAATTTGCTTTTCTTTTGCCTGTGATTTACAGTCCTGTCAACCCACGAACGCAACCGACGCACGGCCTCCCGGCTTAGGGAAGGAGTCAGCTCTCCATATTGTTCCGCTTTGTTAAAGGAGGGTTTTTTCTTTCTGTCATCATTTTATAGGCATTTTCAACGATAGTGCCCGATCGAAAATGACATCTAGATGTTTTTGTTATATAAACTCTATTTTGAATATTACTACCAGACGGTTTTCAGCAAGATGACAACTGAGATAAAACCTCTTGGAATGTTTTGTTCATTCTAGTTTAAGTCTGTATTTTCTAAAATATATGTGATAAAGAGAGTGAGATCTGCGGTTAAGGTGGATTCTGTATTTTCCATATTTTGGTTCTGAGTGTCTGGGTTCAAGTCATCACTGTAGGCGAATTGATCGTTGTGCTAGGAGGGATTCTTGCAAGAGGACATCATTGCTTAGCTTACTTGGTCTGCTTCTGTCGTCATTGATACTTCAAAAATCCGTTTTATTATCATATTGTTGACAAGATTAGAGGTTTTTGTTTATTATAAGGTTTTTAGAAACTAGTCATCCCTCCAAACAGTGCCGTATGCGAGTGTCAAATAATCAAAAAATATAAAATACTTTGTTTCCTTTAGAGCTGCTCTTGCAGCAATAGTTGCTGAGTTCAGTGCACCACCAAAGGTGAACGCTTACCAGCCTCTTGTCTTTATATTAAATTTCTTAATATTTTACTCATTGTTACTATTTAGAAGACGTATTAATACACTTTTTCTCATTATTAAACATACCTGAATTTATTATATACGTTTTTCTTTACAGATTGCTGCTACCATTACTACGCCTTTTGATTTAATTAAAACATATCAGCAAATAGAATTCGGCGAGCAAGTCATCTATACAGGTATGTAGTGTCTCTTTAAATGAGGTTAGGTCGTAAATTAATGTACAAAATTAGCAAAACAAAGCCAAATAATTTAGTCAAGTGTAACTAGAAACTGCCGGTCCTTTTTTTTTAATCTAGTTTTTCAAGCCCGGATAATTTTTTTGTGTAACTTATAAACATAATTTTGTTCCACTTTTTCCTCGAACCTATTTGTCGATATAATATTAGACGTTTCTTATTAAAAAATCTTAATTTTTGCTCTGGTTCAATCAATTCTAACTTGTGGTTGCACTCAACGTTTGATGTCAACCAAACATCTTTACGATTAAAGTTCTACAAAGTTTCGGTTTTTAAAGTTAACGAGGATAAAACCAAATAGCCACAGGCTAGGAAAAAACCTCATTGTTGAAAGCAGGCATTTCGAGGTGGTAAAGAAGTCTACCTACCTCAAAGTTAAAATCTCGTTAAGAGTTTTAACCAAGGATTACACTAGGAAACCGCTGCTACTTTTGTTTGGCAAAACAAATCGGTTTTAAAGCTTCTTGCTTGAAGGACAAAGTGTAAGCTCTATAAACACTGATCCTGTCAGAACGTTCGTTTCAAAGATACCAAATGTAATACCAAAGCGCTGGGTATGAAAAACTGGAAACGTAGAGGATGGAAGGCTGCAGTGTCTCAGGAGACCGTTAAGTAAGTAAGTTCTACTTACTGGAATTTAAAATTCACAAAATATGGCACTCAAACGAACTTATTTTATGAGTGAAAAGAGCAATGTACCTATAATATATTAGGCACGTTGCACTTAAAAAATTTTAGGAATTATGTTTTGCTATGTCCAACCTCATTCAGTTGACCTTAGTTATAAGTCATGTCAGATATTTGCAGAAGGGCATCGGATAAAAACTTTAGGTGGTACTTGAGGCCGTCTTGAACCTAAGATCCTTGCTTTGTAGGTCCTACTTTTATTTCCTGATATGACTTTACAAATTATTTTCATTGCTAACTTTTATCGCAGATCAACCACGTGCACACATTCCTACAAAAACTACAATGCAGCGATTCAAAGAAATCTACCGAGCACATGGCTTCCGTGGACTGTTCGCTGGACTTGGGCCCCGATTAGCGAAAGTAGCGCCGGCGTGCGCCATTATGATTTCATCTTTTGAATATGGAAAATCGTTTTTCTACCAGCTAAATGTCGAAAGATATCAAGAAAATACGCTAGTCATGCAGAATTTTAATAACGAAGTAGGTAACACATAAGTGAAACTGAGTGTTGTTTGCTAATGTTAAATACAAAAACGTACCTTGTTGAAATATTTTTCAAATAAAACCAAATGTTGTCTATCAAAAAACTTAGAATACATTTATTATGGGAAAACTATGTTACAGAAAGATGAAAAATCAAATGAAGTGTATGAACTAATTTAGAACAAAAAAAAACAAAATTAGGGAAAAATAAAACGATAATCACGCATGGTGGGAGCTAATCCCTTAGTATTCGTCTTCGCTAGAAACATCATGTGTCAGCCTCGATGGAGGGCTGATGTAAGTCTTTGGATGAATGAAATTAGTTTGCCTTCCATTTTTACGACTGTTGCTTGAGAGACTATACGATGATGGTGAACGATATTCCGCTTCGCCGTCATCTTCACTGATATCATCCTCTTGACGCTTGTACCGACTCGCCACAGGTTGAACATTGTCATCTTCTTCCTCACTTAATTCTGAATCAGAGTCATCTTGCCTGGAACTCTCATACTGGAGAATTTCTTCATCGCGAATATGTGATCCGCCCTCAACGAATGATGCAAAGCGTAGCGGATCCTTGAGCTTTGTCATAACACGCCACTGTTTGCAGTCAGGACTGGTGCAATACTCACGAAGTTCTTCGAGAGCTTTTGTGGTTTCCTTAACTCCCTGTTCATAGTATTCTTCGTTCGTTAATAGCCGTGGTTTTGGTGGAAAGCGGTGCAAATACACCAGACGAACTTTTCGGAGCCATGACCGGGGGAAGTAGTGAGTTACAAATGTGATAATGATTATGGCAGCAGATGCTTCTTCAAATTGACTGGAGAAATAGATGAGAATAAGAGACATCAACTGCAAGCCCCACTTAATTAGATCCTTGCTTCGTTTGTTCGTAGGTGGCCCTAGACGGTAGCAAAACACAAAACTAATTGTTCCCGTGGTCAGAATGTACCAGAAGACGTACGCCTGGTAAGTAACAACAATTAGCTGTATATTCTCCCACAGTCTCTGAACGATGTAAATCCCAATTGTCCAGCCACCAATCAGAACTCCATACATCATCGGACGCTTGGGAAGGAGTTTTCCCGCCAAATAAACAAGCAACATAAAAGATGTACAAATTCCGATTAGCACACCCGTAATGTAATAAAAAATAGAGTTTTGGCTCAACTTGGCGGCAAAGCTGAATACAAAAAAGCCGATGAGCAGCTGAATGATCTTCCAAAAATCAACGCGAATCAGTTGCAGTCGAACTCGGTACGGTTGAATGGTGTCGATGCCAATGCATTCTTGGGCAAAAGGATTTAGTTTTCGGCGAGTTTTTTTCTGCGAGAATAAATTAATGGAGAAAATGGACTTTTGTTCCTCATAGTGGGATTTGACAATCTCAGGACTTTCCCCGTCATATTGAGTGAAGTCGTCGTTTTCTATGTCTAATTGAAGCTGTATGGTTTCAAATATCCTTCCTATTGTCTTGTTGTTTCCTCGATGGCAATAGATTCGGATTTCGCTGTGGAAGAATCCTATCCTGGGATTCTCAGGAACAACATGAACACTGTCTCCGGCTATTAAGTATGTTACTAAATAAACAGAAATAGAAAAATTAATTTATTTTTTTTTTGTGTAATTGATTGGTGACTTACCTTTGGGAGGAATTTGTGACAGAACAGAGCGAGTAAGTACGGCAAGCACAATTAAAACACAGAAATAACTCATTGTTTGGCATTTGTAGTGTAATTCTTCGGTTTTTTAAAAATGAGGCATAGATTTAAACAAGTTTGTCATTTTCGGTGACAAATTCCACAGCCGTTGTTTAATTCCTAAATCGGTTTACTGTCACTTTTGACAGTACGTTTTGAACATGCAAGGGGTTGGTTTGTATTTTTTTTAGAATATGAGCAAAAAATTGCAGATAGTGCTACCAAACTTTTATGCTCAGTGCTCTAATCTAAGGATTTATGCAACGCATTATATATTTAAATAAATACTTCGACCCTGTATAATTATTGTTGCATATATGCAACTGTTTAGAGGCATTTTAGTGAATTCTAATAAATAAGGCTGCACGTATATACCGCAGATGACCGCGATGAAATCAAATTAGCGATTTGCAATTAGCAATTTCAGTTTTTTTTTTAATTTGAGCTCATAGAGAATACACTAGTGTTTTTTAGATTGAATTTAGCATGATATTAAATAGATTACAAAATTTAAGTTATTCGTAGTATTAAGAAACAATGTCGTGCCAGTTTTGTATTTTTATTTCACGCATGTCAATAATGTACCAAAAAGATGAAAGCTATTACGATAAATTGTACAAATTAGTAATCACAACTCAGCTATTTGTAGAAAAACAAATTGAATGTGTTTTGTTGAGACTCAGAAATTTGTCATTAAGCAGAATATGAAAAGGAAGTAAAAGTTATTTAATACAATGTAAATGGTTGTGTATTTTTCATACCTATTTAAACAAAAAACATCCATTATTCAATTAGACATCAAATCCCCACCCGCTACTTTAACTTCGAAACTGCGCCCTAATGGCTCCTACACTGTCGTAACCCCGCACATAAATAAAATACTTTTCTTACTATTCATCATCGGTTGCACATACTCTTAAAAATGCTCATTGACAATTGAATATACATTTTGCAAAAAGTTTCGTCGAACACTATTTTGATCAAGTGCTTTTAGAGGAATTTTAAAGCGTGCATAACTTTATACATTCTTAAAAAACGTTTATAAAGAAATCTGTCAAAAAGTTGACTGTGCGAAAAGAAACATTAATGTAAATTAAATTTGCACAAAAAGCGAGACCCAAAACAAAATTATTTTTTAAGAAAAAGGCGGCACTTATTTTCCATCATATAAGGTTATGTGGTATGTATATATATATATAAGTGTGTATATACAAGGCCCCTTTTCTAAATTTATCAATCTATTGACGAATGTCAATTTTCGTCAAATTTCGCCAATGCAAAAAGTGTAGTTACGAATATATAGTAATACTTAGTTTATATTTTAATAGAAATTGCAATGTTAGGGCAATATTTTTTGGTTTGCTGAATTATCATTCCCAGCTGACTTCACTTTTCTTAAAAAAAATATCAGAAAACGAAGCTAGCTATAAACAATCTTATTAACATAATTCGGCAGTCCATTAAAGTATATTTACACATGAAAAGAAATGCGTTTTCTATTGTGCATTAAATAAACGAAAATGTAATAATAATACTAAACTAAATCGCAATCCGTTAATTAAAAACAAACAGATAGCTCTAGTCTCTAGAAATGGTGTTAGTGCGCAAAGTGGGTAAATCTCTTATAATTGCAAAAAAAACCTATAAATAATAACAATTATATTTTATTCAGAGGGAAAATTGTACTATATATCGATTCTATGGTTTCTGGTAGCATATTTTATACCATTGCTCCTTCTCAGTGGCAGCATTCAGCATGTTAAACATTCAATTAAATACACACTTCACCTTTCACCACGTTTTAAAATGTCACTGCATTTCTCAAAAACAGGGAACTGACAATCTTCTGTTTACCAATTTTATGCACATGGTCGGTTCGAAACCAAGAAGTTTAATTTTTTTATTTTACCAAAGTAAATTTACTAGTACTATATAGTACGCAGTGTCTGTGGTAATTTACTGTTTTTAGTGTTTATGCAAATTAATTATAATGACTAAAAACATCGAGATTATAGTCGGCACCTATGAAGAATTCCTTCTTGGCTACAAATTGGATTATAAGGCAAAACTGTTAATAACAGAAATCTTTAGCACGTTTAATTTTAAATTTTCGTTTACCTTTAGAATGGTGAGCAAATCCTAGCACAGTCGTTTGCTGACAAATCCCATACCGGTTCCATAAAATGTCTATCAGTGCATGGGAAATTCATTGCAACTGGTGGTACCGATGACCGTATATTTATTTACGATATGAAAACAAGGAAACAGTCGCAGGTAAACCACTGAGCGCAATTAAAAGTAAATTGTTGTAAGTTTTCATTTTATAGATTTTGCTGAACCACGAGGGAACAGTGAATTCCATTGCCTTCACTTCAGACGACACGCATATTCTATCTGCCGGAGATGATGGACGTATGGTGGCTGTACGGTTGAATACTTGGCAAGTAGGAGCTAACTGGAAGAAGGCTCACAGTGGTTCTGCAGTAACTCACATCAGTTGTCATCCCAGCGGTAAATTAGCCCTCTCGCTGGGCTCAGATCTTGTACTGCGAACTTGGAATTTGGTAAAGGGTCGTGTTGCTTATAAAACAAATCTAAAGAATAAGGCATCTTTGGGTGGTGCTCCGGATTGCCTATCATGGTCGACTGAAGGAAGCTACTTTAGTATTGCCGGCCAAAGAGTGCTTGAGATATGGTGCATCAAAAAAGCTGATGTCCTCAAATCAGAGAAAACGAGTTCAAAGCCTGTATGTGTATGTTGGGTTTCCGATTCATTGGTACTAGTCGGCCTTGAGGATGGTTCAATTTTGTTTGTCTCATCTGAAGAGGACGAGGAAACAGTAACAATGAAGGCACACAAGTCTCGCGTTAAAGCAATGAGTACTTCTGGGGATATCTTAGTTAGCGCAGCAAGGTAAGAAGCAATCTGGAGAGCAAGTATTATTGATAAAACAAAATTTTTTTCTTAGTTCCGGGGAAGTGAAGATGTGGACTTTGGATATAAAAAATCGGAAACTTAATGAAATCGCCGCTACAAATGTTGGATGTCGTCCAACGTGTATTGGTATTTTGGAATTAGATCAATTTGGCAGCGATTACGGAGTGAAAAGTGCGAAACTGAGCAAAGAAAGCTTAGTTAAATTGAAAGTTGAAACGACAGGCAAACAGCAACGTGGAGTCGTCACCATCGAATATGCTGATGATGACGAAAAAGATAAAACAACAAAAAGTGACGTTGAAGATGATGATGCCGAGGAGGAAGAAGAAGAAGCATCAGTAGCATCAGAAGATGAAGAAGAAGAAGAGGAAGATGAAGAAGATGACGAAGTTGAGGAGGAGGAGGAGGAGCAAGTCAAAATTGTCAAGCCAAAGGCAGGAGAAAAAAGAAAACAAAATGAATTGAAGGAGAAACCAATTAAACATGCGAAAGTAAGTTTGGATGTAAAAAAAAACAAAAAGAAGCAAAAGAAGAGTACCTCAAGGACTACCACGGCTTCGGGCGCTTTTGTTCGACAAAGGAACCATAAGTAGGTACATTGGTTTTTTTATTCTTTTGTATAAAATAAAGTTGACCCATCGATTTTGGTAAAAAATAAAACGGTGATTTATTTTTACGGTTTTACGGCTGCTCAATTCAATATTCAGCTTTGGCTAAATTTTCAATTTTTTTCCCAATAAGCCGAAAGTGGTAAATATTTGCCAAAGCCGAATATTTGGTCGGACTCTAGAAAACGGCCTTTATAGAACCTGACATAAAAGTGTCCGATTAGAGAAGCTGTTTGTCATAATTTCGAAAAATGTGGGATAGGGAATAAAATTGTAGGTGAGACTAGGCCGAATTTTGACCTGGTTCCTCGCTTAGTAGTCCAACGCTCTTATAGAAACGAATAAAAAAACAAACAAATAAAATCAAAGAGAAAACATACTTTACTGTTAACATGGTAAATACATTTTTTTATATATATTTTATTGTAAATAACAGGTAAATTATCCTTGTCAGTAAACCGTCTTTTTTTTTTTTTTAGAGAGTCATATAGCTCATGCTAAAGAAAACTTAACTGGAAAACAAAAAGATACATTTCCAATGAAAATTTCAAAATGATTAGTATCTTTGGTTAGGTAAATTTGTACAAAGCAAGATTAATTATTATTGTAGTAATCGGAATAAGAGATAGTCATCCTCATTGAATTTTGAAAAAATGAAAATACACTTTTTTCGGGTAATTAAAATCCAACATTCGAATAGGAAAACATTAACGGGTAGTAATAGCAAATAAAAAGCTCTATTTCTTAGAAGAAGAAAATATCACTTATTTTTCAAAACAATATAACCGCTACCAAATTCGTCATCATCATCGTAATCAACATCATCTTCGTAGGACCATACCATATCGAGGCCGAATTTTTGACGATGCGCCAAATTTTTGTACACGTGTAATTTTCTATTGTCAATGTAGGATTCGCATGGGTAACACCACACGGATAAATCACTGTAACTTAATGCTAAAGAATGACTGCTGTCTAGATTGTGGTATAACATGTGTTCCATAACGTAACGCCCGCACAGAGTTTTACAGCAAATGAGGCACATCCAGTTTTCTATGGGTGATGAGCATTCGATGCATGGAGCTGTTGTGTCTATTGCTGTGGAAAGAGAAATAAAATTGAACATCAGTAACATAAAGCGAACAATTTAGTATAAAATTTAGAGCGGGAGTATACATTTAGAATTGGAAATGTGGCAGGAAAAGCATGACTGAATTCTAAGTGTCAGAACATTTTCGATTGGTTTCACTTATTATATTCTCTTTTAAATTGGAATTCTTTTGTTAACCAAAACTATTGACAATTCTGAAGTAGCTGTCGGTCATTAAATTATGTTTACCATTGAAAAGGCTAATGTAGGCGATCCTAGGTATTGTACCCAATGTACTGTGTCACGTCTCAAAACTTTCTGCAAAACATTAATCGGCACTATAAGTGTGGCTTTCGAGCAGATCGACTGTAGAAAACGCCTTACCAACCGCTTTAGAGGCTTATAGTACCATTTACCGTCAGAAACTTTACATGATGATGGCGGGTATGTAGTCACGCTATAAACTAGTTTCGAGACAACAATGAAGATCGAACTTCTATTGTAAATTTAAAACTATCGCGGATGCCACAGCTCTTGATGTGAGTACCTGCAAGCTCGGCTCCGTGTTTTAGCCAAAGACTCTTCACGGGTAACCATAAATAAAGCATACAATTAAAGTATATTGTTGCGGCGAATTAAAGGGATATACATAGCAGTAATTATGCTACAAGAATTATCATACAATTTCACCCGAAATTTATCTTTTTTAAGAATATATATGCACCCCAAAGATCACTGCGGGTTAGAAGCTTTATTAAGCATTTTATGCAGAGAGACACAGAATATCGGACTGAAATTAATTCCAGGTGTTTTAAGCATATTAAATTTAGATGTGGTGTTTGATCTCGTTCATATGACCAACGAGTGCAGGTCTGCAGGGAACGATTATTTCGGCCAATGCACCACACTGCCACATGTATCGGTCCATATCCACTCCACACGATCGCTTTTTGTAGGTGTAATGAAGTCACTTAAAATGTGGTTTTTCTACTCAGTAAAGCATATTTTGCTTTTGGACAAAGCCATTAAACTACTGACTTAGAATTTTGGTAGTCATTTTTAATAATTTCATTCTTTCAATTTCACCATGATACGAATTTAAACCTTAAATGGCGTTTTGACATTTACAGAGCGTTAGTACTAAAATACAAATGTGCAATGGCAATTTGTAAAAACCCCGATAGTTTTCATTAACGAAACAGCTTTCGAGCTAAGATTATAAATATAAGCTAAATAAAGTATTTGCTTAATTAATATTGGCACAACATTTTGCACTACTTGATTCTAATCCATGCACAATAAAAAAAAAATACATACTATCTGTAACTACCAAATCAACTAAAAAGTCAAAATCTAAGTAAAAAAAATAACGAACAATGCCATTCAACATAAACATATTTTTCTTACTTGTTGGCGCATCCTGTGGACGCAATTCAGACAAATGCGGACACGTCTTTAACGGTACCACCGCGAACATCTTTTCATTTTGTAAGGCCTATCAAGAATGCGCTTTTTAACATGATTAATCTGAATTCGCATTTCTTGTAAAATTTACCTCAAGATTTTCACTAACAAACTCCGTCAATGTTTTTACCTTCTCTGTTGGTTTACTCGATCCTGGCTTATCGTCATTTTCTATGTCTTCTCGTAGTGGTGGTGGTGGTGTCGGAGCTTTGCATATTGAACCCCCGGCTGCACCTTGCACATCATCAAAAGTGATATTTAATTTTTTCAAAGTAGCAGAAAGAAAATCCTCGTTGTTGTTATTTTCACTTCCCTGGCATTGTGGGAGCTTCTTGTGGAATTTCAGATGTTTCCAGTAGTACTGCTGCACTGAGAGGCAACACTGCAGTGTCTCAATGCAACTGGTGTATGCAATGGTCGATTTTGTAGCCACCGTTGGAGGGTAAATCGGTGGTAGTGGGTCACCAAGCAGCGATTTAGTACACATGGTCATTGCATACGAAATGGAGTTAACATTGTAGCCGCCCTCTAGGCAAACAATGATGCGCCCATTTGCCAACGCCGATAGCCAGTGAGTAAAGAGCCCATATGCTTCCGGTGTAACTTTGCATCCGCCGAGGGGATCACCAATTGCTGCGTCAAATCCAGCCGATACTAGGACAAGCTCGGGGTTAAACTCATAGGCTATTGGCATGATGAGTTGTTGGAAGGCCAGCACGTATTCAGCGTCACCCATTCCTTTCTGTAATGATTACTTTTGATTGAGCGACACAGAAATTCAACTGAAAGATCTTACCTTATTCCAGGGAATGTTCACATTAAAACCCTCACCTTTGCCCTTGCCGATAACGTTAAAATTCGCATCCGGGCTTTTAGGGAAGAAACTTGCGTGATCGTACCTATGCACGCTGATGTAAAGAACATTGGGATTGCTCTCGAAAATATGCTGAGTGCCATTACCATGGTGAACATCCCAGTCAATAATTAATACTCTGTCAAGGGAAATGCTCTTAGCAACAAGAACCCCAAATCAATCAAACTTAGTTGTACACACCTTTTTAAGCCATGGTCGCGGATGGCGTACTGTGCAGCTATTGCTATATTGTTGAATATGCAAAAGCCATGTGGCATGTCTGATTCGGCGTGATGACCTGGTGGGCGAACAATACAAACTCCACTTCGAGCTTGACCCGTCAGAACACTGTCGACTACTTGTAATACTGATCCCGCCGCCAGGGTAGCACATTCGAATGTCTTGGGATGAAAATACACGGAGTTGTATCGTTCTCCTATGGCGCCTAGTTCGTCCGCCCCCTTCTCAGCAGTTCTCCTTATAGAGTTCATGTGCGCTCGTGTGTGAGCAAGGCATATTTCATCTGTTGTGGCGTGGCGTGACGTTAGTTTTTCCATGCGTTTCAATAGCCCATAATCAAAGTGCATGTCATAGATGGTCTTTATTCGCTTGGGCTGTTCTGGGTGTCCATCTTCGAACATATTCTGATGCTGAAGCATTGTATCATCGTACACGTAACACACTCGTATCGGCGCGAAGGAGAGATTTGTTGCTGAAGATGCAATCATAAATTTAGCAATCGTAAACTTAAGCTAATGTCAAACTTACCAGATTTTAAGTACCGAAGGCGCGTTTCCAGCTTCTCAATTGTTTCAGCAGTCTGAATTGGAAAGCAGTCTCTTGTGGGGAACCTTTCTGGTAGTGGTGGTCCTCCGACAAATGAACGATAAACTTTATGCAAATTTGGCTGGGGATTAACATTATTCAACTCTTCTTCGGTGTAGGTTGAGTGCACTTGAAGACATCTCCAGTAAGAACGGTGAACAAAAATGCAATTCAAAATCGAATCTTGAACACTCTCGCATGGTGGTACCAGTTCTTCTGCCAGAAGTGGACATGGATCTCCAAGTAATGTCCTCAATGTCAGTGCAGCACCCTCTGACAAAGACTCAAGGCAGTAGCCTCCTTCTAAAATCACTGCTATTCGCGATTGAGCGAGCTTCAGCAATGGACTGAGGAGATGTGGGTAAAATGCAGGCGTTATTTCCATTTCGCCCTCGGGACAACCTAGAGCAGCGTCATAGCCAGCTGATACTATTATCAACTCTGGCTGATACTCCAATGCAACTGGCACTAGTATTTGTTGGAAAATTGCCAGGTAATCATTGTTAGTCATACCAGTCTTGTTCAGTGGAAGATTGAAATTGTATCCCAGGCCTGGGCCTTCGCCCACTGAATCAAAATCGGATTCCTTCAGATTTGGCCAGAAAGTTCCGTGTTCATAGCGATGAATAGAGAAGTACAATACTCTATTTCGAAATAAATTTAACACCTTTAAAAAGTTTATGAATTAGAATTAAATGAAATTCACCTTGGATCATTGTAGAAAAACCGCTGTGTCCCTTGACCGTGATGAATATCCCAATCGATGATAAGAATTCGCCTAAGCTTTAGCAAATCCAATGCATATTGCGCGGCAACAGCAACATTATTGAAGAAACAATAGCTGGTGGACACAGTAAACGTCATTAGTTTGGTTTTTATTGTTATATTTTTCTACCGACCCATTAAATTCAGCTTTCATTGCATGATGGCCAGGTGGACGAATTATTGCCATGCCATTTTGAATGTTTCCATTTACGATGTTGTCGACTAAATCAATGGTGCATCCAGTGGCGAGAAGTGACAATTCAAAAGTAGTCTAAAATAGAAATGCATGTTCGAATGAGAATGGGTTAAAAACATTTTTTTTAATAATGTATTCGTACTGGATGCAGGTATACGGAGTCATAATGGGAGCTTAGTTCTTCTAATTGAACATTGTCTGTTTTGTGCGCGGTTGATTGTAGTAGATTGAAGTGCTCCTCAGTGTGCCTCAGGAGTATTTCTTTTTTCGTTGCACTTCGCGAGGGAAGCCGTTGACACCGATCAATCAGCCCAAGTGATCTACATCTGAAAGTAGTTGAGTGGAAAAAGTTAAGCACATGTTTTATATATGTATATATTTTTTTTCTCCAATAAATATAGCGTTGATTACCGGGACAGAGAATATAATATAGGAATAGATACTTTTCATAGTTTAAAGAAGCGCTGACTCTCTGACGTCACGCAAAAATGCGTTATTGCATCATTAATGGTCAGAGTGCAACTTAAAAAAAACTATATTTATCACACAATCTTACTAATTACAACGCTGTTGCTGCTTTCAGTAGTGGGACTTTTTTCTTGTTTGTTATCCTGATTTACTTACAGACAAACTAACTTCGTTTGTTATGCAATAGCCTTGAAAGCCTTAGATTGGCACGTTGGTGGAGTCCGGTTTTGGCAATACCGTCCGCATATTCCAGTAGCTGGACGGATCTGTTGAAGATATAGCATTTTGTGTTGACACCTGCCCTGCGCAGTATCCGCTCAAAATCATGGAACGAGTCACATAATAGTGAAACACCTTGCCGAAATGCGGTGCATGTTTGGAAGAGTTTAGGTGAACTACTTCCAAACTTCACATGGCACTAGAATCTCGCGACACAGGTAGATAATTTTTTGCGGAATCCCGAATTCGGCCGTCGACATATAGAGCTACTTACGACGGATTTAAACATGTTGTTTCTCAATTTAAAATTTGTTATTCGCCAAGAGATTATTAGTCGACTTTAGCATTAAAGTCCCTGAGCACAGGTTTGGCATCGTATTAGGGACAGGTTCCGTTTAGGAAATCATAAAAATTCTCCTTGATAAGTCCTCATACACGTCAGTAGGGGCGTGTGCTCACATTAAACTAATGTTCTCTGAAAACGTTGGAATGTTGCTGTAATATCTATCTTGCGACCCTGAAGAATCAAGTTGGTGTCCGCACATTCTCATGTCTGTTGACGTTCCGCACAAGCCCCCTAAATGGCAGATTCAAACTTAAGGAAAAGTAAGCGTTAATATGGGCCAAATTATATTGCATGTGGTGAACTCGCAACCTACGACAATAATATAAAAAAAAATATATAGCTTTTAAAAAGGCTCTTTTTCCTTAAAGCGATTCGAACGAAGTCTTTTATCCTACTAAAAAAAAGTTTTTTTTTTCAATATGAGCTATGTTCTGAAATTTAGTTCTGCGGATGCAGCTAGGATTTATATAAAAGTTGACTGAAGATTAGATATGGGTGACGCCACAAAACACACATTCAGATGAACTTGGTGACTGATATAATCCAGCAAGATAAACACATCTCTAAGTTAAAATATATAAAATATTTTGACAAGAGATTCACAAAATCAAAATAAATTTATAGAGAAAAAAAATGCATTGCATTAAATATTTTTAAAAATAGAAATTATTTGCTAACAAATAATTCACAAAGTAATCTGGTTTGTTTGCTTTTTTACCATCTGGCACCCTTTTTTAACAAAATAAAATAATAATGAATTAATTATAAAATTGGATCATGCAATAAAAGAGAAAGAAAAACCCAAATCTTACCGGTCTAGAATCTTTGTGAACCTTTCGGGTCGTTCAGGGTGGTTTTCATCCCAAAGGCATTGGTGTTGGGACATTGACTCATCGTATATTATTCCAGTATAGCCTTGAACGAAATTGATTGCCCCCATCGCCTTAACAACACAAAGAATATAAATAAAAATGAAATTGCTAAACAATAATCGCTGTACTTACATTTTGGAAAATATCTTTAACAACATTCTCTTGCTGAGATTGTTCCTGCATCTTAAGTAATTTTGCTTTGCGCTTTGCTTCGAGTAGCGCCGCGTTAGGCTGTCGTGACTCGACTGACTTCAGCATAGCTCTAGTTTGTATTTTAGCTTTCTGTGCTCCGCGACGAGTAACAACAGGCGAATTCTGAAAGATCAAAAGCGTGTTTATGGTGTGAGATTATAGAGGAAAGCTCTTTTCATCTATCAACTTCTTTACTAAAGCCGATCGTTTTTTTGTTTTTTATTTTTTGTTTTTGATAAATAGACCAATCAAAATTGTTAATTTTTTTTTTTATTGGATGGACGAGTTTAACAACCTTCTTCTTCTTAGTATAATGAATTAAAAACTTACCATTTTGATTTGTATATAAACTTTGCCAAATGTTTGTTAGACAATATTGTTATGCCGTAAACCTTGTGAAAACTAAAATTATTGATTATAATTTCAATAGTTCGAGTAATGAAAATTATCGTCGTTTTAGCATGAACCCAAAAATTGCGTGTTACTCCGATACTCCTACGCCCAGCTGAGTTGGTGACAAAAGATACAGATTAACTATTCTATCAATGAAACAATGAAAGCCCACACTAGTTACCACTTTTTACTTCTTAAGCCTTTGTTGCTTGTTATTTATTAGTTATTCTTTGACAATTATTCTTCGCTGAGTATTATGCTTTGATATGAATGAAATTATGGTGAATTCGAGTTAAATTTTGAAGAACTATTTTCTATACCGAATTTTGAGTTATTTTTTCTTTCCAGAAATAATGCCGCCACAATTTCCGTATACAACTCTGAGCAGACAGGTGAGAAAAAAAAATTGCCACTAGAGAATGTCAAACACCATATGAGAAAAAAAAGCAAAAATACCTAGAACGTAGGCAAAAAAAGATCGCAAAAGGGCTGGCAAATATGGGAAAATGTCAACAGTCAAGAAGAGGTTGTGTTCAGAGGGTGGGAATGGGAAAGTTGCATTGTTTTGTTTAATGTGGACCTCGCATGGATATATTTATGAGTGCTGCATTGCGTGCTAATGGAAATTATAAGAATATAGATCCAGATATAGTGAAATTTAAAAAAAGGCTTTCCAAGAAAGAAAAGTTTGTAGTCTTTTAACATAACATATATAGGAAAAATAGCCACAGATTACTTAATTTTATTTTGTTAATACAAACGTTTTCACTTTTCGCTTGTGTTTTAATTATGCAGCTGTATTATTTCTACATTTAACTACAAAATTAAGGAAATTAAGGAAGTGTATAAAGAAGTCTATTACAAATTAGGTTTGTTCCCATACTTTTAACGCCGACATATGGGAATTAAGAATATTAAATGGTTAAAGGTTCATAAACTTTTTTCGCTTGCTGTTTTTAGAGCAGAAAAAGTAGAACTCAGTACGTTTGCAACGGAACCAGTATCAGCAAAAGAAAATATTACTTTTGCAACACAGAATTTCCTCACTGGAATTTTAGTAGATTAATAGAAAAGATTTAATTTTGTATGCATACATATTTCCTTTGAGCAACTCGTACCGATAAACTACATAAAGCTGCAAATCCCGCATTACTTCATGATTTTTTCATTTTAACAACACTGATAGGAAAAATACAATTCCCCTGAAAATACAATTATTGATAAATGTAAGCAAACTAAATAATAATATGTTTCGGGTCTTTTTACAAACATAGATTTTCTATCGCTAAATTTCGTTTGTCAAATACAATATTTTCTGTTTTTTTGCGGCTTTGGTAAACAGACTTTAAATACCTATCGAATCTTCTGAAAAATACAAGTGATCTACTGAATGCATTCAGTGTGTACCAAAGGCTGGGTAGCAATTTTCGGATTGTGAACCAGCCCCTTTGACAGTTGAGTTTGTTTACAAATTAAACAAATTTAAAATTTTTTTTTCTAATTTTTAGCATAAAATGCCATCACAATTTCCCCACTTCATACAAAAACACCTCATTCATTCCAGTGATTTAAATTTGTCACGTAAAAACCGCACAAAACTTGCCCTTCTGGAAAACTTACATTTGTATGAATTGCAAAACAAACAAGTATTGAATTTTATTGACCTACAAAATACGGTCCTAAATAAAGTTAAACTCGAACTTAAATCCATTGTGCCTGTGTTAAATGAAATCCAAGACCAAACCGATGTACTAAGCGCATCTAATACCTGTTCCAGTGATTCAGTTGGCAGTATAACGCTCGGAAAATATATTTACCAACTTCGAAATGATAAAAAAGTGTATATTATAATAAAATGTTGCGAGTCTATGGTGGTAATCATAAGGGACCTCGAAGGCTTCGCTCTACAAGCTGAATATGAAGGAGTTCATTCGTTTAAAATATGCAAAAGTAAAGATTATAAAGTAAAACTAGCCGTATCATTCGTTAACAGTAATCCCGACGTGGTTACCAATTTTCAAGAGTTTCAAGACCAATCAGTCGCTTTTCCAAAAGCAGTCACAAACAATCAGGCATTGGATAGAATTAAAATGAAACAATCTGAGTTATTGGTCCATAAGACAATCACAAAAAAAGAATTTGCCAAGTTAAAGAGTACAGAGCTGTTTGGCTGCAATTTTCTGCGAACTACTCAATTTGAAGAAATGCAAGTGCTTAGTAAACGTGGTGATGCTTGGTATAAAGTCACATCGGATGATGACATTGTTATTGGTGTGCCTCTAGTCAACAATAGTAGCTCACGTCTTACGGTTCTACGCAACATGAGAGCGGTGCTTAGTGGTAGTAAGGAGTTAAGCTACAAATTTACAATGTATCAATTGGGAACGAGACTGAATAGTATGGAGAGCATACAAGGTTTCTTCCAGAGCCAAGACGATGATAACAACAAATATTACACTTGGGGTGAGTGTAGTAACTTTAGTTTGCGACCTGAAGCGTTTTGTGTTCTTATTATTCAGTTAAAAATCGGCGAACATATTCCCGGTGTTAACGGAATGCTTCCATTGTTTGTATTCTATGATGTTGTGATATCGAGGAGATCGTTCACCCAAAAATGTTTTCTTACTGCACTTTCGATTCAAGGAATCTTCAGTAACGAATTGTGTAGGCTTAACTTTCACGAAAATCACCTGCATCGAGATCTGCTGGCTGTTATGTCTACCTGCTATAACAAAGAAGTTGTATTTCATGGAAATGTAGAAATATTTGAAGACTACATCTGTACAAAATTGGGTTTTATAAGGGTGTCCAATCGACGTAGTTGTCCCGAAGAGATGCACATCGATGGACAAGATGAATCTGATGATGACATTCAGTCGAATAGAATATTCTTTTATAACAAAGATCCAGGTTCTTTATGGCACGGAACTTTGCTCGCAATTACATATAACAGTGACCATATCTGTGATGCGGATATCTATACAAAAACTCAAGAAAAGTCACTCGTGTTCATTAGGTTGTTGAACGTTGAGTTGCGCCTAAAATGTGTCATTAAAGAAATACGTTACCGAACGCGAAGTTTATCTGAAAAGCTAACCCAATTCGAAGAAGTTCTACGAGATGAATGCTGTTCGCATTTGGAAATGTGTTCCAGCAGCTTAACAGAAAAGTCCCAAAACATTGATGTATGTAAGAAAAAAATTTTGCAGCGGGATCTACATTTGAATGAACTAAAGGCAGACAAATTGTTTAACGATTTACATTTATGACAAAAGTAATTTGTTTAAGTAGTAAAGTTATGCGTTTGCATGTATGTAAATATTCTATGACAGATTAAATTGTATCAATTTAAGTTTAAAATAGTTTGCATCCCAAATTCACTGTATGTTTGTCGATGAAATATAATAATGTTGTTACAATTAAAAAGAGTTAATGTTTTTTTTATACAATGGTGGATTATTTTCTAAGCACTCATCATTGAAGCACTGTCATCTCAAAAGAGGATATATGTACTTTTGCTGTTAATAAGAAGCCCACTTCAAGCCACATTCAATCCATAAGGCGGTGATACCAACTCACTGCATTAAAAAATGTTGACTTCCAAGTGAATATCTTACTGTAAAAGGGTATATACATAGTGCTCCTACTGTTAACTAAGATTTACTAAGCTATCGTTGTCTGCGAATTGTTCTCTTGCTGGGGGGAGAGCTATGGCGGTCTTTATTTCTTAATTACCTTAAGAATAGCTACGACAAATGAATTGATTGACGTGTTTCTTAAGGCGAATATTCCATCTGCAACGGTTATTCATGACATGCAGCTCGCCTAGAAAAAGCTATTTTACCGAAACGAAGTTATTGCAGCTCACGGTAGGAGTCTGCATAGTGATTGGCCGCAGGCTATATGCTCTTGCTGTATTCAAGAAAATTAAGAATGCCTTCAAAAATTCCACTCCCTGCAGAAATATGTATGTCTGGGAGTCTATTTCCACTATCTTGTAAAATCTATTGATCGACTCTTTACTAAGAAGACATACTACTATTGGATACACTGATGATGCACGTGTCAGTGGAAGTAGCTAACCAAGTGGAATATAAAAAGAATAAACATATTTGGGGGAAGTGCTGTTAACAGCCTCTTTCGTTTACACCAATATGACCGATCGCAAACAAGAGATGTTCTCTTTCTGCGAGCACTTATCTGGAAATATCTAAAAAAAAAAAAAAACACAATAAAAATATATTCGATTTTCGTCAATATCTTACTTTATTAATATATTGTATTTACTATGTTGTTACAGTTTATATTTTCGCACAGTTGACAAGTTGATTTACCTTTTTTAATTTGTTAAGAAAATTAAAAGAATAATTTTCGTCCAATTTGGAATTCACTGGTTTTGCCTTGTGGTTACAGAAATGTAAATAAATATTGAGAAAAGGTGACGGAAATTGTATGTTGGACTTAAATTTATGTTATAAATACTGAATTTGGAGCGCAGCTGCTTTTAGTGCTTTTGCGAAACCTTTCAAGATAAATCGAGCTCGATAATAAGCATCTTATCTTCACTAATACTAATAAAGTGTTTGACAGCCAGCAGCACTCATAAAAGCTTAAGCTTCCAACCCTGATCATTTCATTTCAGTACATTGCTGTAAAGAACGATAACAATGCGAGGATAACTGAGAGAGTCAAAGAATTTTATAATATTGACATCACCAATAAGTTTTATAGTGCGTCTTTAAATTCTGTCAAATAATTGGTGCATTGGACCAGATACGTGCGCTGTACTCAAATTTAGGGAGAATTAACGCAAGAATTGTGAAAAAGCTAGCTTTTAGGTCCTCGTATATGTGCTCTTAAATTTATTTTTTTAATTGAGTAAGTGTAAAGTTTTTCGATTTCAGCGATGCAAATGTTACTCATAATAGCTAAGTATAAGTGACAAAATTGTTTTAGGAATCATTTCAGTATGCTGCTAAGAACGGTATTTAATGAGCTTAAAATACGTTGCCGTTCCAGTTCACTGCTTGAAGATTAGGGGCATTGACCAAGAAACGAATATTGAAAGCTGGTCTCGCGAACGAAAAGATGGGATTATAAATAACAGCCTAAACTTATTTATACAAATTTGAAATAGAGTAGTGCAGAAACGGAGTCTTACACGTGCATATACATACGTCTATGCGACGTCTATGTTTTGATGTTGAAGGCAACTTTAATAACGATGGATATATTATCGACTTCAGAGTTTTTTTTCAGAAGGTTTATACAAACGCAGAAGCATTCCGACTCCGAAACAGGTATAACCTAACTGTAGTTATTTCCCCGACTTTATAAGAAAATCGAGAAGGCACTAAAGTAATACGGATCTTTGATGTTTAGCACTGAAGCCTAGAGCCTTAAGCAAAGACAGGACATTCACAGAGGAAAAGTGAAAAGCTTCCTGGCAAACTCTTCCAAACACCCTAGAAATATCTAGCGCCTGCAATATCTTACTCTCAATACCATGGTTCATCACCATCACCAGTATTGCTGCGAAAATCGTATCAAGGATCATAAAGAAGTTTTCGGAATTTACATTTCATATTAGGTTACGATTTATCACCGTATTCATGACCTATATATAGAATTTGGAATAAATGCTGTTTTCTACATTGTCGAAAAGAGCCCTAAAAAATAGGAAAGAGAGAAAGGCTTAAGCAGTGTTTTTTTAACAGACGACCGAAAGTTTTTATTGTTGTAAAGTATTTTTTGGATATTCTTTGGTCGGAGAATTTGAAAAAGTTTAATTGACATTGCAGCAAATTCTGGTTCCGCTAATCCTTATAAGCCCAAAGCTTACATCTGTTACCCTAACAGATTCATTCCAGCTCATAAAGGATTTTATCCCTTGTTATCGCATCGGAAGTACCACATCACTGTCGTGCCAGTTACAACTGCTACAGAAACTGTTTAATGATTTCCAGTTGGCTACTTCATATTTCCAAACGGTTCTTTTTGGAGTTTGTTCTTCATCTCAGAGAAATTTGCTGATTTGATACAATGGTCTGACTAACCTTGAGGCTATAGTGCAAATAAGTTTGATGACTGATGATAGACACACTTCCTTCGGGTTTTCAAAGTGTCGAAGCCAACTTGAATTGTTTATATTGAAATCGCCTACAGTTACGACTTATGTACCAGAAATTGGTGTAGGAAATTGAAAAAATTGAAAAAATCACAAAACATTTTATCAGTCAAAATATATATATTTTCTTTTTGTTTAAATAGAAATAATCTTTTTGGAATTGTAAATAAAATGTTGACGAACCAGAAAAAATTAAGCAAAAAAAAAGAATAATAAACACAAAAATTCACTTTCACATTCAGCAGCTATACACCTAATTAGAGTTTTGTTATGTTTTACGTACTAGTCCGCAGACGGTGCTCCTCATCCTGAATTATACTGTCCAAAGCATTCTCTAAGTTTTGAGTAGCCACAGCTAGTTCTGAGTTATCACTGTACGAGTCTTCAACGATTTCCTTCACCTTATGAAGGAGTAGCTTGAAGTTAACCATTTCGCTGTCTTTGCCATCATCTTCTGTTACCACAGACAGTGGTGCTTTCGTATACGGGGTGGACATCTTCTTCTGATGGAACCATCCGCTCAAGTCAGATACTGAGTAATCGGATTTGTTTGCGTCCAAATAGCTGCGATTTAAATCTGCTCCATGCACTGAAAATTAATAAAGCAACATCGAAAGAATTTTTTGTGTCAATGACTAAAAATGCAACTTACATGAGCGCGACAGATTTTGTGATAGTAGTTCGCTGGCCGTTCTTTTGGCAAATGCCGTGCGGTTTGGTGTGCTCGATGTCGGGTAGGAGAAACTTGCGCTGGTTTGCTGCTTTAAGACGAAAATTATTTATAAATTTTAAACTCTACTGCGTAAAACTCACTGTAAAAATTCGCATTTCACTGATGATATCAACAAGAAAGTGCTGATGAGCATTCAGGAAATTTGAAATTTCCGTTGTTGTCGCTGTCTGTATGCACTTTAGCTGCATTTCAATTTTTCTTTACAAACAAAGGGAAAGTATTATACTCCTTGTCTTATCGTTATGAAGTCGTTTTACTTACGCGTTCTGCTGTAGTAGTCTGTCAATTATGGATTGCAGCTTATTGGATGGGTGGAGCGAAGATGAACCTGATGATGACCCCGCTAATGAATGCATAAACAACGAGTCTATAAACAATATTTAATATCGTCAACACATCAGATTACTGTAGAAAGCAAAAACAACTCACGATCATTTTTTAGAAATTCTCTGTTAGTTGGTTCCCTTTTAATTTGTGGTACCGGCGTTGAGTCAGATATTTTTGTGTCGATGGTTACGAGCTCAGTCTCATTGACTGCACTAGTTTCGTTCGCATTGCAAAAGCCTGTTGTATCGTCGTGCGCTCTTTGGAAAAATATGTTGCACAGCTTGGCGAAATAGTGCGAGAATTTTTTTGGCGGCAAATCCTGCGTGTGAAATTAAAGGCACGAATTCCGGATGCGCAAAGATTATGTATTTGTCTAACTTACCTCGGTGAAGACTTCGTACATGCGATGACCGCTTTCATGTTTGTTCGATGCAAAGCCTGTGGCAAAACACTTCAAACACAAAGAAAGATTTTTACACGTTTGACACTTAAAGCGAATTCCGATTATTTTCTCCGATTGACATGATGCGCACTCGTTGTTGTGAATCAGCTTTTCAGTGTCTTCAATGCGTTTGACGAGAGCGATTAGATTGGCGTAGATTAGGAACCTAGTTTGGGATGTTGACCACATGCAGTGGAATTGGTATTCGGTTATTCCGTTAACGCTTTGACACTGTAAAGGAATGGATGTGAAGTATAAGTTGAAAGAAGTGGTGTGTCGAGTAAAGCATTTGTTTCTATTAAGATATACAATAGAATTTAGCATAAATAAGTAACTAAGTGGCAACAAAGCGAAATAAACTTCAACAACAACAGCAGCACAGGGAGAAAAGATGTTACTGTTACTGTAAATGAACCCCGCAAACTACACCTTAGTGGAGAAGAACTAACCTCGGAAACCGCTGCTACATCGGTTTCGCAAAATGGGTTCAAAAATCCTAACCCGAAGAACAAAATGTATACTCTATGAAACACAGATCTTTCCGGTTCTAGACAGAGAAAAAGAGCGCAGATATTGAAGATTTTTAAGAGAAAAAAAAATCTTCGAAGAATAAAAACTTATTAAAAAAGATAAAACCTCGACCTGCATAAGCTGTGGTCTGGCTAACTGCAAGCAGGGTGCTCAGGAACGTATATGATTGAAGGCTTCTGTGTCTTAGACAGGGACTCTTCACGTTTCGGGAGCACGTTAAGTAAGCTATAATAAGCAATCGTCAGTCAAACTCTTAACATTTGGCTATTTATCGAGTCTTAAGTCAATTTGTTTGTACCTACACCTTTAAAAAAGTCACCATACCACCACCGCAATCTCAAACAAAGACAACTTACTTTAGCAAAACACTGTTCTAACACATTCGGAATATTGTGCTCCCCGTATGCAGTTCCTTCGCCAATGTATGTTAAGATTTTCGACAAGATATGTAACAGATATTCCAAGGAATACCTCGTCACACATCGATTAAGATCGCAAACCAACTGAAAGAACTCGGACACCAGTTGCTCAGAGGAATGTATTTTACATAGCAAAAGAAACGTAACTTTTATCTCAATCGGAGAGATGGAGTGTCGCCTATGTCTGTAATAAAACAAAAATTTAATATCAACGCCTCAATAAACAAACACATCTTGCACAGGTTACTTACGGGTCAAAAATGTTCCAAAAAAAATCGGAAAGCACAGCAGTTGCAGTCTCCAAGTTGTACGATACCGACTTTGTAAAATGTCCCAATTTATCACAGGCAAAATAGATATCGTGAATCAATGAAGTTAATTGAAATGGTGGCACCATGTAGTTACGATCCACTTGTGTGATGTTATATCGCTCCAAAACCGCCAATATCAATTTGTAGGGTATACTGGATGCTTTATAAAGAAATTGATTATAATTTTTTTTTTTGAAATTTGTTTATTTACATATAAATTTGTTTATTTATTTACTGTAGAACACTTTTTGCAAAGTAACAATTTTCGATGCGCATCTGTAAACAGTGTACTTGTAGGAGGAAAATTCGTATTTCAGGTGCGACATTACAGCGCCAAGTTTTGGATGATCATGGACCGGAATTTCGGTTCTCTGATCAATTTGCGGTATATAACGATGTGTTTCTGTTTCCATTATCTTTATGTTTTATGAAATAATTGTATTAACTTTTGTTTATTCATGGGAAAACTCTACTTTACTTTTCTATTCGTTAGAAAAATGTCAAATTCAATTTTAAAATTGTTTCAAATTTTGTTGTTTGCATGTTGGCTGCAATGAAGTTGAGATATTCACAATTTTCCCATTGCAGCGGGACGTAACGTAATAGGACATAAAAAAGAAAGTATAAATGAAAAAAATGGACTAAAAATTTTGTAAAGAAATTAGAAAACGTAGTTTATTATTCCGAATGGATTATAAATACATTTATTAGAATAAAAGGTTCTTTTAGCATACATTTTTTCTTGTCCAAGTTGTTTTATATCAATACTAATTTGGATAGGAACATATATGATTACAAAAATATTACTACATTTTTTCTTATAATTAGTAAAAGAAAATTGTTTCGTTTATCTTAAAAGTTTTAACTTGTTTTCAATTTATAGATATCCATTAAGTAACTTGGCACCTTTAAATATTCTTGAAAGCGTTCGGAACTTTCCAGTAGTCTTTGTCACAAAAACCTCTTCTGATGTTTGTGAAAAAAAAAAATATATTTTTTCTCGATTTGAAGTCAAAAGTTAAAAACTATTAATAATTCACATTTCATTTTGACCCGAAGTTTCTGTTAGAAATAACATTTAATATTACAAGATATGAGTGCATAACGAACCCAAATAGGCTAAATAGATAATGTATAATCTAAGTTGTCATCGGTTTCACCAACTCAAAGATTAAATATCAAAATAGAGCAGAAGTAACTCAGTAACTCCCATTAGTTTCTTAGAATGAGAAAATCCCCGTGTGAAATTAATGCGAAACAAAATTAGCATATAAGTTACCATGATGATGTTGAAACCGCTTTGGTTTTTAATAAATTGGTTTTTATTTTAAGCTTATTTTTAATTAGCTTTATTTTAAGATAAACTGTAAAGTTTAAGTGTCCCAATTAAGCAAAACGAGAAGAAAAAAAATACTTTGCATTTTACGTATGGCTGTAAGTAAGCTATTAAACCAACTGGCTATAATAAAATAGTAATATAGTAGAAACTATATAAGTACACTACGAAAATAAAACAACTGTGCAAACCAAAATAAACCACTTTCCTGTCGAATTTTTTAAGCAACTCAATTTTGACCTAATGAGAACGTAGTATGTAGCTAAAAATTTACATAAACCTCACTTCGAAGCAAACTGAATTCATTCATTTTGACGTAAACAAACGAGTGCAA
Organism: Ferdinandea cuprea; assembly: GCA_963576555.1. NCBI lineage: Eukaryota > Metazoa > Arthropoda > Insecta > Diptera > Syrphidae > Ferdinandea > Ferdinandea cuprea. Next base: position 146,568,490 of record OY754958.1, on the reverse strand, counting down.
TATATTAAACCATCACCAACTTCATTCTGTGACTGTCAATTTTCTGCATTCTTCGGGAAAACGGAATAGATCGTTTGTTGTCTGCTGGAATGTTTTCACAAAATTTCTAATCAAAATTTCATATAAAATTAAATAAATTACGCATTGAAATAAGCGAAAATATTTTGCATTTTCCAATCTATTTCAAGTTAAATTCAAAATCAATAAAAATGAGTTACAATGACAAAGCCGATAGCATCACAAAGGAAGAATGGCTTTTGCGTTTATCACAATTTCCCTTCAAGCAATCGGACATGAATCGTCTAATAATGAATTATTTGGTCACAGGTATTAAAAACTTAAAATTAATAAACCACATTCGATATTAAAATACGTAATTTTAATTTTGTAGAAGGATTCAAAGAGGCTGCCGAAAAATTCCAACTGGAAGCTGGTCTAGAACCTAGTGTGGAGTTGAGCTCCCTTGATGATCGAATCCTTATTCGAGAAGCAGTTCAAAATGGACGTATACAAGAAGCGACTCATTTGGTTAATCAATTGCATCCCGAATTATTGGATAATGATCGTTATTTGTTCTTTCATTTACAACAATTGCAATTGATTGAACTTATTCGGTATGTATATATGTAGTTACTAATATCCCTTTGTTTATGTTTATGTTTACGTATAACTAGGCTTTGGGGTTATAGACGACGAAAGTCATTATTATACTATATTCCAGTTTTTTCGAGTATTCGAAAAGTAATTAATAGTTGAAAACTAAATAAAAAGTTTTATTGTGGGTGTTTCAAGTCTTGCTTGATTATTCATATATGTTAGTGATAATCTGTTACTCTTCTGCGAAATTTATATCATATCAATTAGCTCTCTATCTTCTAAAAAAAAGGAGTATTATTCCTTTATTTGTGGACAAAAGGACTGTTTGAATTAGAAAACAAACCAGAAACGCGTGAAACGCATTATAAAGAGGTATGTATAACGATTGCTGGCAAACAAAAAAAAACTCCAAAATTCATTATTAATACTAAAAGGTAAAATGCATGTTTTTCCCGACGCAATGGGTTTCGAACTCATAGTTTTCTTTGCCGAAGAGCCCTGTTAACAGCAGATTCCTATATAAAAATACCATTTTTTTATAATGACACGGACATAAGGAAAATGGAGGATTAGAAAAATGGACGAGATACCGAAGCACGTTGGCTGTAAATGTTTGTAATCTATAATGTACTGTAAACTGACAATTTTTTTTTCACTGTACGTACGACTATAGGTTTAAGGTTGAACTCATACTAGCATGGCGATTATTGCGTTTGAATTGTTGTAGAGATGGAATGCAGCTAGCTATTTCGTTCGTTTTGATGGTAGTAGCGATAAACCTCCACAGGGAATAAAGGATATCTCAGGTGATGTAAACTCTTATAGTACTATCCCAGAATCTTAGACGAGTTAATATTTGACAAATGCCTGGATAGTAGCAACAGAAAAAGAGAAAAAAAAAACTATTCTCCTTGATAATGACCCAAATCCGGCAATTTACAAAATTCACCATGGTTTTTAAGCGTCGCACTAGTTTTGGTGGGGAGCAAGTTCGGCTATCTCCATCATATCGGTATAACTTAAGTATGAGGCTTTAAAATCTAAACATATGCTTCAACTTGGGAATCTTTGCTCTTTTTCCAGAATTTTGTATAAACCTTTCTTAAAGCCCTTCTTTCAATTTACAAACGTCCGTCCCGTCTCTATGGATTAGACTGACTCTAATTTAGGGCTGAAACATTTCTTGAAATTTCATTAGCCTTTTAATGACCAAGAACTCAATAGATTCTTCAGTTGTGCTGTGTCCGTAGGTCTTCGCTCTTCGACAGCGACTTACACGCTTTTTATTATGAAATCGATTCTATTGACGATTGGCTGTCAATAAAAAAGTAAAAGTTGCAGATTTTTGCGTGGTAGGTGCCTTCTAGTAGGAGTACTAGAACTATGTGTTAAAGAACAACAGAAGCTCAAAATCAAATTTAAATGGAAATTTTACTTTACTTGTTTTCAATTTGGAGGGATTCAAAAGTTTTTATGTTTAGTTTCCTAAAGCAAATGAAATCACCAACAATTATCATATTATCATAAAAACTTGTATTTCTAGCGCCGGTAAAATTGAAGACGCCCTTACATTTGCCCAAACAAAACTATCCGAAGCTGGTGAGGATATCCCGGAAGCACTTAATGAGTTGGAGCGTACACTCGCTTTGTTGGCGTTTGAGAAACCCCAGAACAGTCCCTTTTCTGATTTGCTGGAACAATCACATCGCCAAAAGGTTGGGTTTTTTACAAGAAATATTTTTTGCCATCTCTTAACAAACAATTTCTTATTTTTAGGTTGCTAGCGAGCTAAATGCCGCTATACTTAAATCTGAACATTGCGAGGATTCAACGCCACGCGTTATGTACTTACTGAAGTTAATTATTTGGGCGCAATCTAAGCTAGACAGCTGCGATGTCAACTACCCAAAGATGAAGGATCTCGAGAGCGCACTCATCGAACCAAAACAAGTATAAGTTGTTTCCGCTTTCGTCCAATTAAAGGAACCATTCATAAAAATTATCTTAGCGAATTAGTTTACATTATACTTATTTAGTTTTGATGTCACGACTCAGTTGAGGCCGCCTACCATTGTGTTTACTTGTTTAGTAGACACGTGTGCCGGCGAGCTAATCTGGACACGCGAGAAATAAAACAAACAAACAAGAAATTTATATGTAATCGCTTAAAGTTGTTTCTTTCCGGAAAATTTGTAGAAAAATTATGTAATCAAGAAATAATAAACAAAATACTGCATCTACCATCCGAAGAAGAGATCCATGGCTTTGTTGACTAGACCCGAGCTCTTTTGGGGGGCATTTGAGTTGGCAACGACGGCCGATTCATTTTGCACGCTTTTGTATGCTACCTGAGATAGGGGACGTACTCTTGATGTCGCTCTAAAAAAGGCCAAAATAAAACAAGTTGAAAAAAAACCACATTATTAGGAATGTCGTTTGTGTGCACTTACATATTATTCTCGCAGACATTTTCTTTGTCAATGATGTTTTTGTCCTTGCATTGTGTCACTCCAATCATGATATTATTACCAAGGATTTTTTCGTTATAGTTAAGCGCTTTATCACATTCCAGCCTTGAGGAGAACTTCAAATGCACCCAGTTGCCATTTTGTGAGGGAAACACTTTGTCGATGATTGTCCCGCATTGGGAAAAGTGAGCCAAAATCATGGATGTTGCACTCTGGGGAAAGCCATATACGGTAATCCAGAATTCGGTGTATCTTGGCAGCTGTGGACACTGGAGTAGGTTAGAATTGCTGTTGCGGTAATCGAATGACATTGGATTAGCAATTGGTGGCGAAGTTATGCGAGATGCATTGAAACTGCTGTTCGGTGCACTACTCAAGTATGAATCATTGACTGACTGGTTTATTTGATACTGATTGCTTAGCGGAGTTCCATATTGCAACGATTGCTGATGCAAAGGGTTTGTGTTGGAGCGCACCGGCGTTTGTACTTGATTACGATCCGAGTGAAGAGAATCGAAAAGACCCTGATTTAATTAAAATTAAATAACGAATTAAACGTGGCTTCGGGTTTTGGTTACACAAACTCACTTGAGTTGGCGGTCCGGACATGCTGGCATTGTGATTTTGCATTGGTGTACCGGGATAATTGGGTGCTCCACCACCTTGCTGATAGCCAAAGAGTGTCTTCTGACCCAACGTAGAACGATTAAAATCTTGTGGAGATGTCGCAACTGGTGAAGTAGCTGCAAGCAGAGAATTAATTTTCATTTGAAGAGTTCAGAGCAGATTTACTTACCAAATGAAATATTGCGCCCTTTATTTGGTGACAGGGTATTATTGCGGGGAGTTGATGGTGCGGTTGCTTCACCCATGAGAAATGATGGCAAATAAGGACTTCCACCTGTTGCAGGACTACCGCTTGGACTTCCTAGTGTCATGGGTTCCATTTTAATTTTTTTACTGAACTTTGCACAACAAAATTTTAATGATGAATTAAATTTTTTATCGCAGTTTTATCCACTACCAAGAACCAATGTGAAGCCAAGATTTTTTTAAACAACAGAAAACGAAAAATGTCAGCTGTCAAACAAATTGCAATTCGCCGAATGACAGCGTGTGATGATCATTGTGAACGGGTGCTGTTTACAGTGAGGTCGCTAATATTGAAAGAAGATCTATTTCGTAGAAAAAATTGTTTTTAAAAATGAAGAGTGAAGTGACTTTTCACAAACTGATACAAACTAAGTACGTTTGCCACAGAAACAAAATCAGCAAAAAATAAAACCAATTAAAAATTATAATAAGGCTTAAACAGCCCATAGAGGACATAAATCCTAACTTCTGCAACCATTGTAGGTACGAAGTTATATTTTTTGACACATAACTTTGGCAGCTTTAGGTGATACGCGTCGGATTTGAACTGGGGGCCCGTCGATTAGAAGTAAAATGCACATAACCACTAAGCCTCTGCCCTTGAGATGACAGAACCAATTATAGATGACTCGTAGTCGTCAAATTAAAAATTGTTGATGTAGGTATGTTTTATCACTCTTTTCTTGTGATTTTCTTATATACCTATAGGTCTATGAATACATATCAATAAATTATTTTTATTAGGTACTATATTTATTTTGAGCAGGACTATTCTAAATAAGGCACAAATATTGTTAGTTTGCAAATTTGAATGAACGTGGATTAGCTTAGTTTAATTTAAAATGGAATTATTTTGTAAGGAAATACAAAAGAATTGAAGGAATTCGTAGATCTATATATTTTTTATTTAAATTTTGTTGTTAATGGGTAGAAGATTTTCGAGTTATTTAAAGTGATTAATTATTACTTCAATCCTCTGATGACCCTAAACCACCACATCTGTGTAAAATGTAAAATTGTAGAAAGTAGACAATAAAAAAGTGAGAAATTTCTGAAGAAATAAATCAAAAACAATTTTTACATTGGCCTGCTAATCCATTGATAGAAACATACGATAGTTAACTCTCTGTTGAATAACGTGACTTAGCTTCAAATTTGTTTTATTAAATATTACATTTTACAATTAACTCATGACTTAAGGGTAACTCATCGTTAGCTCACGATTGTTAATAAGGGTCGCTAAATCATTTTATTACATCTGACTTAAGTCGATTTTAGTTCTACTATTTAGTAGTTATGGATACACTATAATGCTCTTTTGTCCGCAATCTGTACTATACATGCTATACAGCACAAGATATGGCATTACCTGCAAACAAAAATATGCAATTCTATTGTGATCTTACGTAATGGGCAACTTTCACTTTTCCTCTCCAGACTGTCAGTAAAAACTGACAGCTGTAATTTTTTTTTGTCTACGTCAACTTCAAAAAAAAATTGCACTAAAGTTTCAATATAAATTTTTGCGAAAATGCTTTTAAATATTTCTTAAAGGCATCCAATGGATGCACTTAATTCAGCATAGATATACTAATCATTCTACGCTCAAGGTGATAAAAAAGATCTGGCTTAGCTGTTCAAATCCGCTACTTTCAAAATGCAGGCGGGCAAACGAAGCAGTTCGCGACACGTATTCGTTGTATTGACCCTGTGCCTTCTTTGGTACATAGTTTCATCCAGTAACAATGTTATCGGTAAAATGGTTCTAAATGAATTCCCTTACCCAGTGACCGTGACAATGATCCAGCTTTGTAGTATAACACTGTATAGTGGACCCTTTTTTAATCTCTGGGGAATTCGTAAATATTCCGGCATCGCTTGGCCATACTATTTGAAATTGATAGTGCCACTGGCGCTGGGGAAGTTTCTGGCTTCCGTGACATCACATATATCAATATGGAAGGTTCCTGTTTCGTATGCTCATACTGGTAAGTGGTGTTAACTAACTGCATAATTTTAATTCATATATGTTGTATGTCTATTCATTTTTGCTGTAGTTAAGGCTACAATGCCACTTTTTACTGTAATCCTGACAAGAGTTATATTCAAAGAGAAGCAAAGCAATCTGGTTTATCTGAGCTTGGTTCCCATTATCGCGGGCGTTGGCATTGCTACAATGACAGAGATCTCGTTCGATATGTTGGGACTGATATCTGCACTGGTGTCCACAATGGGTTTCTCGTTGCAGAACATATTCTCGAAGAAGGTAAGTTCTGGAAACAGTTAGAAATGGGGTAACGCAGTTAGTATTTATTATATATTATTATTCTTGTTCAGGTGTTGAAAGATACGGGAATCCATCACTTAAGGTTGCTGCATCTCTTGGGTAAGCTCGCTCTGCTTATGTTCATACCAATTTGGATGTTCTTCGATGGCCTCAGTGTACTACAGCATCCAGTTATTGTAAGTGTTCTATTGGGCTATAATTGAGAATCAATTTTGATTTGAATCGACGCAGGTAAACGTCGATTATCGCGTAATAGCGTTGCTATTCACAGATGGAGTGCTGAATTGGCTCCAAAACATAATCGCGTTTAGTGTCCTGTCACTTGTAACGCCTCTCACATACGCCGTAGCCAGTGCCTCCAAGAGGATATTTGTAATAGCTGTATCACTGATGATACTTGGAAATCCCGTGACATGGCTAAATTGCTTGGGTATGACACTTGCCATCATCGGTGTCCTTTGCTATAATCGGGTGAGTTGTAATTGTTTAATTTTTTTTTTGTCTTTTTAGAAATTGATGATAAACATTAGTAGCGTTTGGTTCCAGACTGCAAAATAAATTACCTTCAATGAATACGTAATGAAAAATTATATGGTAACTTCCTGTTAGTAAAACAGCAGACATTTCCTGATGATTTCATTTGTGTGCACCACCTACATACATAAGTCAAAATTCTCATGTAAGGAGTTTTCCCTTTGTATTAGAATCGACAATTTTGGGGGCAACACAAAACTTACCAAAAAGTTTCGTGAATATTCGGGAAAGGGGTTCACTACATTGTTGCCTTTTGAGCGTTTACCGCCCCCTCTGTTCATATACATACATGCAAACGCACCCGTAACAGATCACTGTGTTCTACCAATAATATCAATATCATCCAATCAATTTCTCCATCGTTATCCTGCACATATCGATGAATTTGCCAGGGATGCCTAGACTAGGTTAAAGTTAGTATCGATCTTAACTTCTTGGGTTTTCCCCAGGATGTACGGTATATTTGGTCAAGAGTGAATTTACCGGGCCTAAAACGTATTCATAGGGTCAAATCATATCGTTGATCTTAAAGGCGATGTTTAGGATAATGATACCTCCTTTTTTGTGAACCGCAAACGATGCTAAGGTTCCTTTCAGCAGGCATATTTTTTTCGGAGTCTGATTTACACGACAAGGTTATATGCGTACGAAGGTTACACCATTTCTAAAAAAAAATATCTGATCATCTCAGAATTGAAGTGTTATCAAACGCATCAGCAACAAAAATTAAATTTATTCGACTATGAAATGTGTGAGTGCTTCTAGTACTGAAACATATTAGTTCCCTAAGCTAATCACCATCCTCACCATCGTCCGTATGACTATGGACTAGATAAATAAGAATATCCCTGCAGTAATACCACAACAAAGGGGTAGCATAAAAGAGCCTAAAGGGGATAGACCACTCCAAGACCTTGAAAATTTGTTGGTTGCGCAATATCCAGTTGAAGTAGTAGTTGTGACGTGCTAAAGTGACTAAACGCTATACACTCTCTAAACATTTCAACCGCAATATCCGCTGTAACAGAAACGCTATTTGCATTGCTGGGCGAGAGCTCAGCTCAGTAAATTAGGAACACCCCACAAATGTATTCTCCAGTTTCATCTGAATTTGCTCAATAATTTCTATCAACTTGTTATAATTATATGTATCTCTCTTTCTATAGGCGAAACACATTTCAAGGACCAGAGATTCAGTGCTGCCGCTCACCAATAATCACTACATTAAATACGCACCACTTCAGAGCAGTGTCGATCCATACTATAGAGGTGCTATGCCTGGCAATGGCAATGGTAATGTAGGAAATGGCCATGACAATGCCAGTAAATATTACACGACAACCAATAGCTTATTAGCGAATGGGAGTGCGACAAATAGCAGTACTAGTAAATTACTTTTTGTTTAATTAAATCTAGTAAAATTATTTTTGTTTTAATTTTCTAAATTAATATGTCCTCGTAGATAGATCAGTATTTTTGTTTGTTGATTTGGCAGAGATTTATTAAAAACAATTTGAAAGGAAAAAAATGAAATGTTTGTATATAGGTACGCATTGCCGCAAATCTTATGTTATTTAGTTATTTATTCTTTGCCGTAAGAAACCACTGACCGATCGAAAAAATATATATATATATACATAAATAAATAAAACTATGCAGAGTTTGTTCTATTTAGGGTGAACATTTTTTTGTTTATATTAAAGTAAGCCACTAAGCTGAACAAACCAAGCATTGGATTTGATATTTTTTTAAAAACATTGTTTGTAAATATATTAAAGTTATTATTTGAAAAACATACATTGAAGTCATACATTAATTTTAGTATCTTTAATAAACAGAATGTTACCAACTATGTTTAATACGTTGGGATATGATTTGTGGATATATTTATTTTAAGAAAGAAATCGTCGGTAACACCCTGTAAAGATCTGAATAGAATTAAGTATACGTGCGTTTATGCATTCGTTTTTCGAAAGCTAACATATTTTAGTTAACCACTACCCAGCGGCATACGTTGACTTTTTCAAAGCCAAGCTTACGATGCATGCTCTCAGAAGCGGAATTTCCATCAACAAGGAATATGAATATGTCAACATCGTGCTTTTCCACAATACGTTTCATCTCCAGTGTGCTGATCATGCTACCGTAACCTTTTCGGCGCTCGCATTCAATTGTGTGTAGAAAACTGGAAAAGAAGCAAACATATAATATTAACTTAAATCTTGTTATAAGGTTATTTGAATATATTGAGATGGCTATTTCGAGCGCAGTGGCTCTTTAATTAGTATAATAAAGCGTTGGAGTTGCGAAAGACACCTCTTGGAAAAGCTTATAAATTTTCTTTAGCAGCTTCTCAAATTGGACGTTCTTAAGTATTAATGTTGGATATGTTTTTTTTTTGTTTTTCTTTCATACTGGCAACAGACAAGTTGTTTTCGTTAAAAGGAGTAACCAGCGTAAACCCAATCGACAAGCCGTTTCAGTGTATTCGTTACCAGCATCTTACATATGTGTTATCCCGAAAATCTGTTGTCCGGAATTAATTCTTTTGTTTTTTTCAAACACTTTAAATTACAAAAAAATAATATACAAATACTTACCCAGGCGCAAAGAAATCATTTGTTATAATCCAAGTAACAGGCTCGTCGTTCGACCTCCGAAAGAGGCAGGTCCCGCCGTTAATTCGAATGCTTGATTCAATGACTTCCTTTGATCCGTCGTAACTATATTCCCAAATGTTGTCAATCATTGTCGAAAGTTCGACTGGAAGTGCTTCCAAATACATGTCATCCGGAATTCTATTGTCGAAATAAACGTAATTAGGAACCAAGTCTAACACACACATTGTTATGGTATTTAATTACTTTGGGCTTGGAAGTGCCTTGACTTTTTCCTTCGATAGATAAAAGATATGCTCGGGCTTGTCGTATTGCCAGTCCTTACGTTTTGGGGATATGATTTTGTTAAATTCCTCAAAATATTCAGCTTCTACGGACACGGAAATCGGCCTGTCAATGGTCCAATTGATGCGTTTGGTTTTCGCAAGACATTCTAGCAATTCAGCTCCAGATTTTTGGACAGAACACAAATTGACCCAATAGTCCTGAAAATTAAATATGTATTAGAAATATTTATTAGCTAAGTTTGTTAGGTTGTCAATATTTGGAAGGTTTCGAATGCTTAAAATCCGACGGATTTAATTATTTAGATAATTAAATATAATAAAATTGTAAAACTAATTATGAAGATTCCAGAGAACTAATGATTCACTTTTGTTACTTGAACTTCTTAAAGGAAGTTAAAAAATTCGGTTGAATAGGAATTTTATCAATTCATGCATTCAATTGATTCAATAGCTCGGAAGCCCTTATACGTATAGCTGGACTAGCTAGAACTACAACTTGGAACTCATACTCTGTTTAAAGATTAAGTAAGTTTCTTCTTAGGTTATCTGTTAATTATACTTTTTGTTTTTTTTGTCGATGGCATTCCAATGATAAAGATATTCAGCATTCGTTTCGTGCTGTCTTCGCCTTCTTTACAAGGGTAGCAGAAATTTGTATCTCTTAAGCCTAGCACACGCACCATAGTTCGCGTTCATCAGTTGCATCATAATACACTTCTTGTCAAGTGAGAAATATCCTTCAGGGTTTCTTTTATATAAAGAATATTAAGTTTCAGACAGACCCTGGCACGTCTGAAAGTCCGATGCAACCTGTACATACCGTTCTTTGGAGTTTAATTAAGTATTTGCGTTAAAGCTTATTTAATCATACAACCGACACATATGATGAGATTGGCCTAATAAATGTCTATATGTTTATTATACTTACATACTAGCTAATAAAATGATTGATTATCCGCTATTTGTTTTGTACTTTACATTTAAAGCCATACCGTACGTGCTAATATTAATCTAATCTGCGAATAAATTAAGAGAGCTACAATATCGCTCTATTCTCTTTTATTCTGTCTGCTCTGTTTATGTTTAAGTTTGATAAAATGCAGGGTTCAGTTCAGGGTCATTCGTTTGGCGCCGGTCTGTCTACCATCGAACAGAACAGCACGAATGATGAGTAATAAAAAAGGTAAGGTAAAAAAAGCTTTCCGCTCTTAAATAAACATTCTATACATTTTTAGCAAAATTCGAAAGTTCGCACGTGTCTATGCGAGTCATTCATAAGCATGGTGCACGCACCACTGTGCATCATATAAATGTGATTTAATAAATTTCTTTAAAAGCTTTTTCAGAAAACGTATGCGTATGCGCTGTATTTTACACCAGACCTACCTACTACAGAATAAGGTTTAAGGTATATATAATACAATAAGAATTGTACTTCATCTGTGAGTGCAACGACAAACCTTCGGCATCGTACTTTTCTCTTAAATTGCAATCGAATTGAAAATGCGCAGATTTGCAGAACTTAACTTTATGTGTTATGAAATCAAACGGGAAGCGTACAAATGAAGTAGTTTGTAAAATACCTGTATACATACATAGGTATATCAGGTCTGATCGCGTATTTTACGTAAAAAAAAACCGAAAACTGTTAAATATCCAAAAACGACAGAGGATTATCTCATTTCAATAAATAGTATTCGTATACTTTCCTATAAAAAAATTGAAAGCGTTAAAGTTTAACACAATCAAACAGAAACCAACAACCTATCCTTTGACAGTTTTAATTTTTTTAACCACTTTCTCAGTACGCCCCCAGGTTGCCTGTCAATTTCTAAGATTAAAACAAGTCCTCAGTCAGTTCTAGCAGCAACTATTTTAAATATCGAAAAATAAAAACGCTTCATAAAGCTTCATGTCCTGAGTTTGATGGCAATGCATAAAAGTGGTTATTGTTATTTTTTAATTTATTTTTATAAAGTTGGGTTTCGAATGCAAATTGAGAAAGGAGCTCCCAAATAAGTATTTCTAATATATGACAAATCATTCCCATTATCATCGCTTGGGTGCTGAGATTGGCCTAATAAATGTCTGTATGTTTATTATACTTACATACTAGCTAATAAAATGATTGATTATCCGCTATTTGTTTTGTACTTTACATTTAAAGCCATACCGTACGTGCTAATATTAATCTAATCTGCGAATAAATTAAGAGAGCTACAATATCGCTCTATTCATATTCATATACGATGAGTATTTTAAAACAAAGGAAGACCATGAAAAAATAGTGACTCAAGAAAATAAACGAAAGCATACAGAATGCGTATCTACATATATATCAGGGCTTTCTTATCCAGAAGCTGGTGAAAATTAAAAGTTCTTATATAGGAAAATAATTAGCTTTTCTTTTTGCACTAAGTTTTTAAAAACTTTTTCGGGGGTGCCCCGTGAAATGTAAAGGCTGTGGGTATTTTTCAATTTGAACACTTAGATATTTTATTCTCACAGTTTGTAATAAAATTGTAGATAAATATTATGTACGAATGTCGATAGCAATATACAGCTATGGCCACATAAGTAGCACAAGCCTGAACTAAAATGTACTCCTCATATTTTAATTACGCTACTTGATATGGGCGATCATGTATGTATGTTACTGTTTACCTCTATGACCCAGTAGATTAAGGAGAAAAAAGTTTACCGTTATTAATGAGTTCATAAGTCAATTTTGTTGCTTCATTCTGTGATTGAACGGTTGGTTTTTTGCGAGTGCTCCGAGTTTTAACTGATTATTTACGATATAAAAAAGGGTTTCCATACCAAAACATAAATAAAACAAATCTAAGATAGTGACTTTTAAATATTTATTGAAAAACGTAGTTTAAAAAGAAATTAACAGAAAATTTCAAATAACTGCAGCATCTACTTTTACTTTTGTCTGCTACTGTTTATTATTCACTGTTTCTCCTGTTACATGCAGTAAGTACCATGAATATGTGTGACCATTGCAAAGAGAATCTACCCCTTGCTGGTGATTTTGTCGTCTGCCCTTTGTGTTCCCGAAAATTGCATTTCGACTGCACCACGGTCACCGAAAGGTCGTGGAGATCAATGGGCTCTAAAAGAGACACTTGGAAATGTCAGTTTTGCCGAAACGCCAGTGAAAGTGTAGGCATCACTCTTTTAGAATCTTCCTCGCGTCCATTAACACCTGATATGCAATCAAACAAAAGAAATAGGTCGGAAATCATTAGCCCACAAAAAGTAGATAAACTTGGTGGAAACATATCAGAAGCAATAACGAACGAAATACTTGTCGAGCTTAAGAACATGAAAATGGAAATGAAAAGCATTTCCGATTTTTGTAATTTCGTCTCACAGAAATTCGACGACATAAACAAAAACATTGAAACTAAAAGATGCGCATCATGAAAAAGACGAAGTCATTTCACAAATGCAAGCACAAATCAACAAACTGGAACAACAACAACTAAAGAACACAATAGAAATTAAAAACATTTCAACAACACAAAACGAAAATTTAACCGAAATTGTCAAAGCGATCGGAAACACAATTAAACTGGAAGTAGCATCCGCAGATATAGCAGATATCTACCGCACAAGAACAAAAAACACAGACCGCTCTTCAATTGTAGTCACTTTTAACAGCAATATTATAAAAACGAATTTCTTAAAGAATGCCCGTGCAACGCGTCCACTAACAATTGCTAAAATCAATCAGAACATAAATAACAATGCAAAATTGAAAGAGACTAAAAACAACAACAATGTCTTTATTAACAATATGCTCACAGGCTTGAACAAACAATTGCTGTGGCAAGCCAAGAAGAAGGCGCGAGAGGAAGGGTGGAGATTTGTGTGGGAGAGCGCTGGAAAAGTATACGTGCGAAGAGAGGAAAATGTGGAGGCATTGTTTATACCACAGATGAGGAATTAACCAGATAGTCAACTCGAGAGCGAATCTCTCACGTTGCCTACAAGCTAAGTCGAACTGATAAGCCCCACATAATTTGCACTTATATGGACTTTTACGTGCAAATCAAATGGGAATCACGCACACATAAATCGAATTATATGGGGCTAATGGCCGCGCCCATGAAATGTCATTTTTTATAGCAAGAAGTTGGGAACAGTTGATGATTTTCAGCAGATTACAACTCACAATTTGAGTGTGTAAAATAAACATGGTCAATATGCGGTGAATATGAACATACTTACCACGCAACTAATAACATAATAAAATATTATAATATTAAGAATAAAGCTGTGTTTTAACTAATTTATTCTAATTTTTAATGAAAAATAATCAAAATAATATTGATTAACGTGACTAATATATAATAAGTAAGTTCATCATACATTTTCGGTTGACAATAAAATTAAGTATAACTATACTAGCAAGGATTTCGGAGATTATGGATGGTTATACTGAAGCAGTTAAGTAACTCTACACAATTGAACACTGGTTTAAAACGCTTTTTAATAAAACGTAATCCAAATTCTTACAAATATTATTTTTGGTACATCAAAACACTTTTTTAACAAAATTTGCAATATCTTCCTAGTAGTAGTAGTAGTAGTAAATTGTTTTGTTTATTTTCATATAAAATAAAATTACAAAACATTATAACTTGACAAATAAAGTCGGCTGTTAAAAAAAGTGGCCAAATAATTCAATATATATGTAACATAATGTGCATGCTTATTTATGATATGTACTCAAATAATAAACATTTTCGTAATGTACTCAACTACCAAGCATTTTCGATAAAAAAATGCACCCCCAATATATTTATGCAGTGAATTCCAGCTACCTTTTTTCTCGTTCTTCCGTCTTTCGCTTACTTTAAATTTTAAAATAAAGCATATTAACTTATATAAAAAATTTCAAAACCGCCTTAGAAAAGAAACAGCTAAGAAAATTGATTGTTGACGTACAAATCTTGTAACACAACATAATTTAAAGAGGATTGCAAATACTTCTTTTTCACTTTTTTTTATCCATGCACGGAACCCGAATATATACATATATTCATTAAACTTTCATATGTTGAATAAAAACAATCAAATAATAAATAAATAATAAAACAATCAAAGAATTTAATATGTATATATATAAAAAACCATTGCAAACTATTTACTACAAATATTTTACACCCAAGCATTACTAATTTAGTAATATTTATGCAATAATACAATAAAATATGCATTTTATTTCATTTTATTAACCAAAATGGAAAAGTACAAAACCCAAGAATGTTTATTTTTAGGCAGATAAAAAATAGAGAACTATTTCTTATAACCGCAAAAAATATTCCAACTACATTGTAACAACTTTATTGGGTAACTAATTTTTTGCTTCTTTATAAACATTTAATTAAAATAAAATAAAAAGTTGAATCACATAAACTCAACACTTCGCAGAATTTCCTATTTCCCAACACATCCGCCATGACCAGCTGTTTTGTTGTTGCGATTTGGAAAACTCCCCACAATTATTTTTGGCGGGTAATCTTGTAAAGTAGATCTAACTTCATGTGTCTGGCTTACACGTATTCACAGATGGGAAAATTGAGAGAGGATTTTGCGGCTGTCATTAAATATTTTTCACTTGCGTTGAAAGTGATAGGGGATTGCAGAGTTGACTATCTGGTTAATTCCTCATCTGTGGTTTATACAGTCTATGACTGATATAAATAAAATCAAATTGTTTTATGTGCTTATGGATATGGATGAGAGTGACAATATCGAAGAAGATCTGTTTGATTTGAATTTTATGGAATTCTCTGATTTTTATCAAACAAAAAAAGAATTAGAGAAATTTAATTTTAGTTGTTTATGTCTGAACATAAGGTCGCTGAGGAAAAATTGGGATGTTTTTTGTGCAAATGTAAGTCCGATTCTGAATTATATCGATGTAATTGTTTTAGTGGAGATAAATATAAAAAAAGAAGAAAATTGTCGGTATTGTATTGATGGTTTCTGTTCAGAATTTACAAATAGAGATAAAAGAAAAGGTGTAGGTATTGCGATGTATATTAAAAACCATATGAACTACGAAAGGTTAAATGTTGAGACTGTATCGTATGAAAACTTAACAGTGAAAATTAAAACAAATAGGAAAGAGAAAATAGTCTGTGGAATTTATAGACCGCCGAATCATTCTGAAAATGAATTTGTTGATGAACTCTGCAAATTACAAGCAAAAAAGGAGCAAATGACGATATAATCATTTTGGGCGACATGAACATAAATATAAAAGATAGTGCAAACAATCATGTACTCAGCTATCAGGAAATGCTGGCTTCAAATGGTCTTCGTAACGTCATTAAAGAAGCAACCAGAATAGATTTAAATATAGGCAGCTGCACATTGATTGACCACATATTGGTTAATTTATCGGTGGTAAAAATATTTTCGGCTATAGTTGAATGCAACATCTCAGATCACTATAGCACTATTTATGGTATCTATGATGTGTGTGCGACAGAAAATGCCCAAACATTGCGATCGCACATTAGAACTAGAAAAGTGAATGATATGATTAGAGCTACCGACTGGAATTCGATATTAGCAGAAACGGACACCGAAACTATTTTTGATTCACTTGTTCAAAAAATGGGCGATATATACACAAACTCGACAGTCATCTGTAAGGAGAAAACCCTGAGAAAAAATACCGATTGGATTACAATGGACATCATAGAAACCTGCAAGGAGAGGGACCGATTGTATCGCAGGTGGAAAAATAATCGAACCAATGTATCATATGAAACTGATTACAAAAGATTTCGCAACCGAGTAAATAAAAAAATTTGTAAAAGCCGGGAACAATACTACAAAATTAAATTTGAGGAAGTGAAGTGTGATCCCAAAAAAACGTGGGCACTCATCAATGAAGTACTGGGAAGAAGGAAGCCTTCATTAGATGAAACAATTGTGAAAAACTTTCCACCCAATACAAATATTGCTGGATTGGCTAATACATTTTCGAATTTATTTTCCCAACAAGCAGCATCAATAATCCACGTATGTAATACAACAACTTCAAGCCATCAAACTATATGTTTACGGGACACAATTTATTTGGGAGATACAGACTCTGTAGAGGTAGGAAATCTTATAGCTCGCTTAAATATCCAAAAGGCACCTGGGACAGATGGTATTAGAGCAATAGACATAAAATCCAACGCTCATATATTTGCGCCCATAATTACGAATTTTATCAATATGAGTTTTAATACGTCCACTGTGCCAAAAAAGCTCAAAGAGGCACTTGTTAGACCTATCTACAAGGGAGGAGCCAAACATGAAATAGCTAACTATCGTCCGATTGCAATATTGACGGTGATAGAAAAGATCTTAGAGCAAATCGTAGCAGATCGAATATGGAAATTTATTGATAAGCATAAGCTAATAAGCAAGCATCAGTACGGGTTCCAGAAAGGAAAAAGCACCAACCAGCTTCTTGGTGATTTCGCAAATTTAGTTAACACCAATCTTAACAAAAATCACCACGTGTTAGTACTTTTCCTAGATTTTAGCAAAGCATTCGATACCCTGGACCACAACAAACTCATCGATGCATTGGAGAGAATAGGAATTAGAGGAAAACTGGCAGATTGGCCAGTCCTCAGAATGAGGACTTTTCGCGTGGGAATCAAAAGCAACTGCAGTAAAGCCAATACAGTGCAGTATGGAGTCCCACAAGGCTCTAAACTTGGTCCCCTCTTATTCATTCTATACACCAATGAATTATTAAAATCCTTTAAGATGAGCTATCCCTTCGCATATGCAGACGACACAGCAATTGTTGTTTGCCACAGATCAATCGTAGAAGCAACGAGGATGATGCAAGCAGAGTTGGACGAAGCAGGAAAATGGTGTCATGATAATGGGATCGTAGTAAATGCGGCAAAAACAAAATTATTACATATTCGTAGCCCACAGTACCCAGAGTCACAAATAAACATTAAATCATACAACTGCACCAATCCAAGCAACTGCCAGGTTATAGATGTCGTAGATAAGTACAAATATCTGGGTGTAACGATCGACAGCCATTTTCTATGGGAATCACACAATAAAGCTGAAAGGATCCCTGTTTGCATTGGCTTGCCTGAAGTATAAGTCTTCAAGCTGTGTACAAAAACAAGTGTACCACGCTATTGTCGAGTCACGACTGAGATACGGCATACTAGCGTGGGGAGGTGCAGCAGATACACATATTTCTAAGCTTCAGAATATACAAGACAGAGCGATTAAATTGCTGTCGGGAAGAAACAGCATAGACGGTAGAGTGAAAGTTCTCACAGTGAAGCAGATATATAACATGACAGCAGCGTTGGAGTACTATGACGATGAAAGGTTTCGAACTCCAATCAATCACGGCTTCAACACCAGAAGACGAGCAGAAGGGCTTTACCAACTCCCATCCTTCAACAATGTGTACGGCAAGCGTCAGCTGATGTACACCATACCAAACATCCTAAATAATCTTCCTAATAATTTGCGTAATTTAAATAATGTGAACGTAAGAAAGAAGAGATTAAAGCAATATTTCCTAGAAAGTATAACGTAATGTTTATGTAATTACCGTTCATAGCTGTCTTTTTAAAATGTTTATGAATGTTTTTAAAAATTTTTTTTAATCAAAAATATTACAATCAAATTTATGTTAATGCACTTAATTAAAATTACCAATCTTTTTGATGATACCAGAAATATTAATTGAATCTGAAAAATAACCTCCTGCAGATAAGCTCTCTGGCTTCGCAGGTAAGAGAACAAAATATTGTACTAGATTTAAGATGCATGAAATAAAAAATTGAAAATTGAAATTGAATGTAATCTTTGCGGCTGGACACAAAAATAGCACAAATCGCTGTAATTGGAATTTTTCTTGAAATAATTTGTGTAGTCTTACAGTTATTTTTTTATTATATTAGCCAATAGTGGTTGATTTTATTTTTTATTACAATGGGAAGAGGTAAGCACTGCACTCCCGAAAAAAGGAAAAGCTATTTTTGCTGTGCATCATGACGGCATGAAGCCAGCTGAAATAGCCAAAACATTAAAGTGTTCCAGAAAAATGGTGTACAATGCTATTAAGCTGGTAAAAAAAGACTAGATGCTCTTAACCTGCAACAAAAAACGCCGTCCAAGACCAAAAAAAACTACTGTTCTAATGGATAGAACCATCATACGGAAGAGCAAAACGGATCCTTTTAAATCATCCCGCGTGATATCCAATGAAATTCAGGACGAATTTGGCTTAAACATCTCAAGCCGTTCAATTAGAAGGAGATTGAATGCAGCTGGGCTATTTGAACGCATCTCAAGGAAAAAACCACTTCTTTCCAAAAGGAATATAAGAAAACGTTTAACTTTTGCGAAAACTCATCAAAATAAGGACCGGCAATTTTGGAAAAGAGTGTGAATAGAGTTGGACCAGACGTGAAAACGTTTGGGCGTCGCCCAAAAAGCAAAGCTTTGGATCCCAAGTACACCCAAAAAACAATTAAGCATGGCAGGGGTAACGTTATGGTCTGGGGTGCATTTTCCTGGCATGGAGTTGGACCCATTGTAAGGATAAAAGGTAAATTGGGAAAATTCCAGTATTTAGATATACTAACAACTGTAATGGAGCCCTACGGTTTCGAGTCCATGCCAGTAAATTGGATCTTTATGCAGGACAATGACCCAAAGCACTCAGCAAATGTTGTGAAAGATTGATTTTTTCGGGAAAGTGTTGACGTTCTATCCCGATCTTAACCCTATTGAAAATTTATGGCACGACGTTAAGCTTAAGATTGGGGAAAAAAATTATAAAAATAATAATGAGCTATGGAGGAGAATAAGAGAAGCTTGGTATTCTATTCCAAAAAATATATGCGAGAATCTCGTAGAGAGTATGGGAAGGCGATGTCTGGCGGTAATTCAAAATTCTGGCCATAGTACAAAATACTAATGAGGTAATAGTAAAATCAAAAACATACTGAGCAATATATTCAGTTTTCCATTACTTATTTACAGGCAAAATTTTGTGTGCTATTTACGTGTCCAGAAGAAATCTCATGTTCCCTAAATAAAATTCTTTAAACTTTCGATGGGCATTAAAAAATCTTTCTATAAAAGTTAATATTATTTTCGTTTTAGTTCAGCTTTCAAACGGTGTATACCGTTTTATTACAATACAAGTACAATATGAAATATATGAATTTTATACTACTAGTCTAATTTGTGCTATTAATGTGACCATGGCTGTATATATACATATGTTCACGATATATTAAAATGAACTTAAAAAAAAAGAATGTTTTCGAGATATCGTTAACTGATTGTCTGTCTGTTTTTATTTTTGATTTGTTTCAAATTATAAGTATTTGATGAAATAAATCAATTTTTCGTCATCAAGCGATACGTTAATTGAAGTCGACGGTTGAATAAATCTTATCATAAGTATAGACTGAGAACCTGTAGCTGTAGATTCTTTTGGTTACCTTTCATGTTGGCTAGTTGAACGAAAATTGGAAAAAAATAATTCAGGTGTAGAAATTTACCCAGGTATTGTATTCAGCAATTTCACTTACAAGGAAAACATTTGCATAGCATATTTTTGTTTGTCCTATCTATGAATAGACAGATACAATGAAGACAGAGAGAAGTGCCTAATAAATGCACAAAAAATGAGAATTCTGTGGTGGAGTTAGCTAATACCGAACTAAGAAAAGGTTCTGATTGCGTTTTTTTTTAAAAGAGTTAGGTAGTCACATTTTTGGACGTATGTTATTTGTATTTCACTTAATTATTAAATTATTCTTATAAATGTAGAAAATTTAACACAATTATAAGAATCTAAAAACTATCGAAAAACAACGGATTCAATTTTAAAGCCTAATCTACCAAGTATTGAATGTTTTAAAAGTTGAGCAGATTTTGGCAAGGTTTCATCGAAAAATGCGGTAAGCTTAGCTAGAAGTGAATGCCGACACTTAGACCAACATTTGGTCCATTGCGATACCAGTTCCTTCCTTCTGTTCTGTGGTAAAGTGATGGAGACTTACTGTCAATGTTAATGAAATCACTTAGATCTTTAAAGGAGATGGAGCTTTCTTTTTCTGGAGAGGACAGTACATGTATAAAGTAAGTGGAGGATAGTTTCTCCTTTCTCTTTGTCCATGCAACTTCTGGAAAAATCATTTAAAAATGCATCAAGCCTTGCCATGAGTCAGTAAAACCCGTTGTAGTGCTAATGTTTAGCGTGCTCAGAGAGATGAAATCCTCATGGCGTTTATGGTGATTGTGACTTGTGATTCCATTTGTCCACCTTGATATCTCCGTGAAGCCAATCTTACTAAAAACTTACGTAAAGTAATGTCACCTTTTATAACACCAATGTGTAATCCGTTAAAGTTAGCAATAATTTCTAAATGAGACCAGAACCTTTTTCTATGGAAACAGCAAATGGAGATGCTGTAATTTTATACTTCACCCACGGATAGTAGCTGAATTTGAAAAATGTGTGGATTTTACATTTTTCTGGCAGTCCACATACAATTGGTCAATGACAACAGGCTATTTGTTATTTTGTCAACAATTCCGTGACACTGTCACTTTTAGCTTCATAAAACTATTATCGCAGTCTAAGGTGAGCAAGTGTATGAAAAGTGACAAATTTTGGCGGACTTGTATGATATGTCCGATAAATAATAATTATTCTTCTAAAAATTATAAAATTAGCATGCAAATTAAAATGAACTCTGCTTCAGCGAATCGTCTGATATACAGTGTCGGAACCGCATTCCAATCAAATTACGATTTTCTTATGGTGGGGATTAAAGTTTCATATCTGATAGAACATGAAGCTTAACTTTTACTCTTCTTGCTTAAACTATGTTTGACTGCTTTCACCAAAGTTGCCTTATTTCGTTTTTAACTATTTTTTCTTTATTTACAGAACAGCCAACAGCTTACGAATCAGAAATTAAGAGGTAACATTGAGAACATAGGTTTCGCTCTGACATGTCCGAATGGTTGATTGGAGGGTTGTTTGCCTGGTGCAAGACTACACCGTAGGCACTTTTTTCGTCGCCATCAATCGGATGCAAAATTACTTAGAGCGTATTTATTTTCTATGGCGAAAAACGTCTTTGTTTCGTGCAGTAAGTTATCAGCTAGAGCTGTGTCAATCCAGTATTATTTTCCGACCAAATAGGTACCATCAACAAAAAAATTTCTTGCTATTTTTGCGATCGAATGTGCTCAAATCAATAAAAAAACAATAAAACCCGAATAATGAACGATTTGGTCTTTTAAAATGAACGATTGGTGCAGCTCCATGAGGAGCCTGCTATTTAGATAGCTGCCACCACACACTATCAACATTTTAGTGGAACTCTCAATTAGCGGAATTCGCCTTTTAAAAAACATAACTGTTCTTTAAAACAATTGCGTGTGAAAATGGTTTATATAACCAAATCGAAAAACGAAGAATTTGAAACTATTTCGCATCTTTTTCTATTTCACTGTAGAATAATGCATTCAAATAGAGGACAATGAAAAAACACAAAACACACGCGTTTTCAACTCACGTTAAGATGCTCTTTTTCGAAAGCGCTTTCGAAAAATGATAAAATCACTGCTAGTTAGAACTGTGCTCATTTAATTCGTTACTCTCTGCGTTCGCTGCTTATTCAAACCGCACTACTTTCAGATAAATATCCAAAATTATACAGCAACATCACAGGATTTTTTTTTAACACATTTTATTTCAAAATGCAATATGCATTTGACAAAATTCTCATAGGAATATAATAAGGCATCATTGGTTAAATTGACATTTAAGGTTTCCCTATTCCGCATAATCGTTGCATTTTAAAAACCACTACATATACTATGATTTTCAATGGCACTTTGTTGCATTGGATTTTTGACAAAAACAAAAAAAACCTTCACTTATGCTAAATATTTCCAAACAAAACTAAATAAACATAAATCACTCACTCTTTCGGGAGATATGGCAATATAGGTGCAATTTTTAAGACATCCATTGCGATGACCATAGAACGTTGGTTGCCATCGGCATGACAATGTCTTTGACTTAATGCCACTTTTGATAGCTTTTAAGTTCGTGAGGAAATTATACAAAAGATGATGTCCCCGTATAGTTTCCGGCAAATGCGATTTCAAATGATCTAGCATTATCCAGAGTTTATCTTCAAGAAGCTCAACAAGGATATCGTCACTATAATCCATTTTGCGTTTGGAACTATCTACTTTATTTTTTATTCACGAATTTACAAAAAATATATTCAAAATCACAATAACTTATTTTTAACTAAAACAAGTTAGCATGTGCAGCAAGACTGAAAATTCACTTTCAAGCACAGACGTACTTATACCCAACCAAACTAGCGCACGTCCCTTCACTTGCCTCTTTTCTTCAACAGTATATTTATGCACAAAAAGAAAAAAATTGCAAGCTTTTTGGTGGTGCTCTTTTCTTGGAAATGACGAATGTTGCTTATCTGAAGTAGATATAATGTTGTTAACATTATTAAGAATTATAGAGAAAAAAGCTGTGGAAACACAAAAAGGGTCTTCCCCAAACATTGGAGCTCTATTTTCAGCACCTCTAGACCAGTTTCTTATTTATATAGATACTTTATTTTGATATTAATTTATTTAATTTTGAACACAATACAAACATTTTATTAAATAGCCATTTATTTGTGTTCAATCTATTCTGTAGTTAGCTTTAAAACACAGCGTCTGGCATATGCCTGGTATCTGATGGATCTGATGAATGTCATCCGAGAGATAATATTTTCGATCACTTTGGCAACCATTTCTGGGTGGCAATATAGTTGGCTTCCAATGCGTTCGATTGTTGGTGGTTTGTCCCTGAAGACTAGCGACTCAAATTACGTCAAAATATTTTTGAAAAAATATGGTACGATGACTCTACCAGCCCACAGACCCCACCGAACAGTATTTTGATGTTTAGATAATCCCATGTGGATTATCTTTGCTCCAAACGCAATTTGGATTATTGGCATACCCATTGAGAAAAAATGGATTACAAGAAGTTTTTTTATACCCTATCCTAAGGGTATATTAATTTTGACACATAGTTTGTAACACCCCTTAATATTCGTCGTAGACCCATAAAAGTATATATATTTATGATCAGGACCAAATCCTAAGACTATTTAGCAATGTCCGTCTGTCCGTCCGTCCGTCCGTATCAACTTTTGAGGCCTTTAAATTTATGCGAGGAAGCTGAAATTTAGAGCATATACTCCTTAGGGTCCCGAAATGGTAAAGTGTTAAAAGTTTTTAAATCCGCCCACTGCCACGCCCACAATTTAGAAAAAAACAATTTTAAGGCTAAAGTTAGAGAGATAGAGTATTGGAACCTTTACAAGATATGTAGGCACTGCCCTCCTTTATAAGTCTGTCATATAAGATTTTTTGCCACGCCTACTTTTTGTGGGATTTTTTCACTAAAATGCATTTTCAGCGAACATTTTCATAGAAACTAAACAAATATTTAACAAGATATTTAGAAAATATTTTTGGTTGTGGTCACCCCCACATTTTGGGGGCGTTTTTTTAAAAAAAAATATAAAAAAAATAAAATATGTTTTTTTTGGGGCATATAGGGATATGGATAGGGTATCGTACTGTTCGCCCAAGCGGACTGTAGCCTTTCCTTATGTTTTTATTAAGGTGTTCGTAAAAGTAGATTAGATTATTTACAATATTGTTCTGTAAGTCGCCATATGCAGGTCACGAACTTAGATTCGAAAGAGTTCAAAAAACTTCACGAGGTACGCGGTTGGTAAATTAAAAAAGTTTGATGAGCTTCCAAATTATAGCAGAAGGTGCAATTTAGTTGGTTTGCAAACCCTACAGCAATTCAACCGCAATACTCGCCATGCTAGGAATGCACATCAGTTTACCCTCCAGCCCTACAGCAATTCAACCGCAAAACTCGCCATGCTAGGAATGCACATCAGTTTACTCTCCAGCCTGTATTCGGACGTACAGTGAAATACAAGGATTCGTTTCTTAACCGTACAATACGAATGTGGAATGCTCTACCCCGCTCTGTTTTTCCTACGCATTATAGTTTACAGACATTTAAAACCAACGTGCATAGGTATCTCCTTTTTTCTAATCCCTCACTTCCCTAATGCCCGCACTGTGTTACAAAAAAAAAAAAACTTACAGTGCCATCTATATTGGAGTAGTTATCGATTTCTCAACAATAATAACCTATATGTTCTATGAAATTAATGGATGTTGTGTATACCTGCTAATAAAGGATCCAATCTTAAAATAGTGCCATCTACACTCAAGTACCGATAAAATTATTATAATAATGCAGAATCGAAGCCAAATGTAGCGCGAGTAAATACGTCTGAAAAGCGGCACGAAATTATTGATTTTCAAACCTTAATAAAGGACGTGCGACATTTTGTAACACACTGGAGATAAATAAGAAATTGAAAATGTAAATTAGTGGGAAATCAGTTTGTAGTAAATAAAACTTTACTTGTATATTACTTTACATATATATTGACTAAAGTATTAAAAAGAAAAGAAAAAATGTACCTTCATATCTTTTGTTTTGAGTTGCAAAAGACCCGTGTTCTTTTCCTAAGGTCAGGATTACAAATGTACGTTTTATTTACGTATGTAAGTATTTAACATTAAAAAACTGCTAGTTTAAACCAAATAACTGCAAATAACTGAATATTTTACCAACTAAGCAGTAAGTTGCGAGCAAACATCAAAGGTATAAACACTTTTGCAATAACTTAAGGAGTTCTTACAGCTTACACGATCAGCATCTGTAACTTTTCGACTTTACAAGAAATATTATTTAAAAAAAACTTGTATGTTTGTTTTACATTATATATCGAAAAAAAAACATACTCTAATCTGATCCTGATCCGATTTTCCAATAGTCGTTTTTTATTATCACACAACTTATGTGTATGGATCTTGAATTTGTATGCATTACAACAAATACACATGATCTTACTATTAATTTATCGAGATCACGATTTGTGATGAGGAAACTTGTTCTTCTATTTACCACGTGGTCCCAAGTGTCAATAGAAAGGCAAAATGTTATGTTCCAGATTGCCATACTTAAATTGTAATAACGTTGATTATTCTAAAAGTAAAGGGGCATTAAACTGAACCCTACTATGGGTTTAAAAAAATATATATTCGCACACCAAATGGTTGGAGAAACTAGGCTTAAGGTCCTGTGTTGGGCGCTTACGACCAATATTTATTGATTTATTTTTATATATTCGAATAAATTAGTATACAGTTTTCTTTCTTTTTAATTTTTGTAACTATGGCTATTTAATATATTGAAGTAATAAAAAGAAGTCACTGTCACGTTCTGCGTTTTTCAGAATTCGGTTTTTTAAAAAAGTCAACATACACATTTTATTATTATATTTTCCCAGCTGTTCACCGGTGCTGCATCGCCGGGTGGTCCTGAAGCGAGTGTGAATTAAAACAAAACATTTTCAGTGTGATAATGAATTTATTTAAACGAAATAAATCTGAGTTCATTATTTCGACATGCATTTGTTAGTGTTTTTAATGCTTTCATTGCAACGCTTAGTGATGAACGATATTTTTAGTCTCTCTGTCCGGAGAACTTTCATATGTTTGTCGAGGATATTTATTTATATTATCACGTTATTCATCAGCTTCGGGTTTTGTGCTATTGCATAGTTTCGGTTGGTTCAGGTTGCGAAACATCATTAGCATCACCGAGCTGATTTGTTTTCGATAAATTATTTTATTTCCATTTAATCATATGCGCAAGGTTTAACGGCATGCAACAATTCTACTAAAATTTTAACTTCATCTGTCTTAATAATTCAAAGTAATTAGAAACATTTCATGTGTGCATCTTCTGCTACCTTTTTCAGGTTACCGTATACCGTATCGTATACTCATACATCACCATTCCCCTGATTCTTTCTCTGCTAACCAAGGCTGATTACCTCTTTGATAATGTCGCGTTACTTTGACCACTGGTTGTTAGTGTCTGTGGTGGTAGGTGATTGCACAATTGCGAGTTTCTCACTCAGGCGCTCTTTGTATTATCTGGCTACTCCAGGTGTGCTAAGACATCCAATGTCGAATTTATTGTTCTGAGGGTTAACAATATTTCCACCCACTTCAGCTTTGTGTCTCCAACCGAAAATGTTATGTTACGCAATTTTATATGATTTCTGATAAATTAATATGTCTCGGCTTCCCAAGATTCTATACGGTGTAATTTTATACAACAAAGTAATGTATTTTATCAGTTCAAATGCAATTTTACATTACATATTACGTAATAGAACAGAAACGATAAGAAACAATTTAAATATTATATCTATTAGTCATTATTTTATTAGTGGAACATGTTGGGAAGGCAAACTAGATGCTTGATGAGTTTTGTTCGGTTGGCACTGTTAAGTAAAGGGCTAGACAGCTCCATTCTTCATATGCCTGTATGTGTGTATATATATTCGAAGTTCAGGGCAGCGCATTTCGATCAGAAGGGTAGTTTTGCATAGTTATAGACACTTGTGTAGTATGCTAGTGTATCGCACTTTATAAAGCTTAATTGTGGAGTCTTAAATACAAAATCGTGTTTATCGTATAAACAATTGAATATAGGGTCATTTATCAAATTGTAAATGACGTGTTTTTTTTATTGCGTTTTACGCTAGAGTTCTAAGAACTCTGACTGAAATTAACTGATAGCCAGGAAACAGTTTCACATAATGCTTAATTACTTCATTAATTTATTATTTTGGAAGTCTGTGAATTAATTCTTAACTTAAAAAAGCGGATCAGAGCAGATAAGTTCAATGATAAGATTTGAAATAGAATTATATTATAGAATACCAATTATTTGCACTTTATATGTTATGTTAACTTTCATAAGCTGATATGTATTAATACCATGTATATATGACCAATACCTGAACCCTAAAAACACAGGGTTTTGATATTTCCCTTTTAAAGAGCAACAGTTTTATCTTAAAGCTCAAAGTTTGTAATATTTTACAAATTTTCAAACCTAAAAGGGAGGAAAACTTACAATTAATAATAGAAGAAGCAAGAAGTACTTTGACAGTGGTAAGTTTAAACGTCAGGACATTTAAAAAAAATGCAAAATAAGTATTATATTTGGATGAAATTTGACAATATTGAAGTAAGCATACATATTTCTTTTTGGTGGTTGGCTAAAATCATTGCCGATAAGTGATCCCCATCCAAGGTACGTTTTACAACATCAGCCTAATATGTGCCCACGTTCCTACCGGTGAATTAGTCGGTAAGCAAAATACGACAACACACAATGGCTTTCAGCTAATCGTACTACGCATCCACAAAGCAACCTGGTGCTCTCCAGAAGGTCTAACTGAACACCAAATCGACCACGTGATAATCGATGCAAGGCATGCATAAAACATCTTAAACGTACATATATTCCAAGAGGCACATGTCGAATCTGATCACTGATCGCCGCCCAGAAAAACTTTTTACACAATAAAAGTTAGATACATCGTCAACATAATATTTGGAAAATAGCTTAAAATTAATTATTAAAACTAAAGGTTAATGCAATTCGTCTTGTATCATACTTTTTGTACCTATATTCGAAGCATATAAATAGGTGGGCTGTAACGGCTTGTAATGCTGTAGGTATTTTTGTAAAAAAATAAAGTAAACACAATTTTAAATCATTCATATATCGAAAAGGACTGGACTTGGACTTGGATGTACCTTCAAATGGTATAAAAGGTTTCCGGCCATTAGAGCTGCGTTCACTCAGCATGTCTCTTAAAGATATGGCGGATGTAACATCGTCTTCTGCTTCCGCCACTTCCTCGTGTTAAAAATTGCAACGCATGGCAGTGCAAAAACAGAGTAAATTGTGACAAAGTAGTATATAAGTTAACGTTGCAAATTATTTTTATTGTATCTCAGAAGCATCAACTTACACAGCACACAATTGCATAGACGACACAACCTGGCACCTGAGAACATCGCATTCCATCACGTACGATACCTGATGAAGCTATGGGAACACATCGCAACCGGTAGCTCTGTGTCAGCAAATTATTAGTATTTAAGCTTTAGATTTTAAGAGAATATAATTCATATTGTATCTAGGCAGTCATGTTGCCAGTCGGTTTTTTGGAAATAAAGTTTTTTTTTAAAGATTTAAATAAATGAAAGTTTAATTGGCGCCCGAGCAGGGACCCGACGGTAAAAAAGTGAAATAAGTAAACAGTGTCTCAAAGTGTCCTCAAGTAGTTCCGAAATACTGAAACCGCCACTAACCTAAAGCAGCTTAAGCGCGGTTAAAATTTCTAAATTTCCATTGATTAATATACCGTCGGTCCGGGAGTGAAAATCGTGTGTGAGAAAAACTAAGGGCCCCCCAGTAGCAAAGCAGCAAAAAGGAAGCGTCAACCGCTAGCCGCTCAACACGCAACACGCAACACGCAACACGCAGCATGTTCCTGAATACCATCTTAATGTAAGAGTAAAACTTAGAATATTAAGTAAATATTTTCATTATATTGAATAACATTACATTGAATAACAAAACGTATTTAATAATCCTTGAATTTAAAAAATTAAAATTCAAATTTCCCTGTTATCTATTATTATTTTGGGTATCAAATAAATACCAGTTATTTATATTTATTATAAAAAACAAAAAGTAATTAAGGAAAAATAACCCTCAATTTAAGAGGTAACTCCAGTGTTAGTTGAACAAAAATTTTTTATTATGTCTACCGGATAAAGAAATTTACGGTCACATGCCGCCACGATAGAACACCCAGAGTTGGTTAATGCCCCTCAAAGTCAGCCTCCTCCTGAAAATACAAGTGCAAGAACCTGTCCCACATCCGAACTTTGAGGCAATGATAACCTCCGTCGTGCGTCGCATATTCATGGAACAAGGTAAATCTATAATACAAGGTGCCTTGAACCCAAGTTGTGACCAGTCGTTAGGTATCGACCAAACAATCGATCCTGAACATAGGAACCAACTGTCCGACTTAGACAAAGTTCCCGACATTGTTCACAGCCTGCGAACTTTCGCAGGTGACCCAGGAGAATTTTATTCCTGGAGGAAGAGCGTAGAGAGAGTACTAAAATTATATGAACCTACCATGGGTACTCCTAAGTACTATAGTATTCTGAGTGTAATCAGAAACAAGATTATAGGTAACGCAGACGCAGCGCTCGAATCCTTTAACACTCCGTTAAATTGGAAAAGTATCTCAAAATTCCTTGTCATGCATTACGCGGACAAGCGCGACATGAGTACTCTCGAGTACCAAATGTCTTCCTTAACGCAAGGAAACAAACCGGTACAAGAATTTTATCAAACCGTCTATACACACCTTTCACTAATACTCGACAGACTGTCCTGTATGGATATTAGTGCAGAGTCAATGGCACTCTTAAAACAAACGTATCGCGACAAAGCGCTAGACACGTTCATAAGGGGACTAAGAGGCGACCTCCCAAGATTACTAGGGATAAAAGAACCTCTCGACTTGCCCCAAGCTCTCCATTTCTGTCTGAAATTGGAGAACCAAAATTACCGCACAAACCACGCTAGTAACTACCAAACTAGTATTAAGAGAAACCAAAACCCTCAAAACCCTTCCCAACCTAGACTAAATTTCCAACCTCAGCCTACAATAATAAGACAACAAGACCACCCCCAGCATTTCCATGCCCCTAACCAACAACGTTCATTCAGACCCATGCAGCCGCAGCAACAAAGAACATTCCAACCTTCTCGCATGGTGCAACCAAATTGGGGACAACAAAATATGAACAACTTAAATAAACAATTTTCTCAAAACCTGCAAATCAAAAACGAACCTAAAGGAAAGGAATCTTTCCAAACCAGACCTCCATTTAACCAGAAACAATCCTTACAAGTACGAAACCTTCCACAACAATATAATTTTCATACGGAGCTGCAAACAAACGCTCAGACTGACAAACAGACCGAAGTATTAACAAACGTACAAGCAACTGAAATGGAAATGGAAATGTATATGAACATGATACAAAATACAAACGAAGATAATGGTCCAAATTTACTTGAATACACGGAGCAATACCAAATGGAGCCCGCTCGGCAGGAAGAAGTCAGTGACTATTCTGACATTCATTTTTTAGATTAACGAATTCTTCGTTGCCATACTTCGAATGTCGCGCGAAGAATAATGAAATCTATAAGTTTTTGATCGACACAGGATCCAACAAGAACTATGTGCAATCCTCCCTAATTAAAGACCCCATTCCTAACAAAAATATATTTAACGCTAACTCAGTAGGTGGTAAAGTAATGGTTACCCATCATACCTTCATTAGTCTTTTTGGACTTCAGGAAAAAATTGAATTCTTTTTGCTCCCTACTTTAAAGTCATTCCACGGGATACTCGGACATCGGACTCTAAAAACTCTTTCGGCGGTTATCCACACCCACAACGATTATATGACTATCCAAGGCGGGCTTAACGTACGCATCAAATATCAGACCACTCAAGATGTCAACAACATCAACATTCGTATGAACCACCTCAATAACCAGGACAAACAATCACTCGAATCAATAATCGTAAATTTCTCCAGCCTTTTCCTCGATCCAGACGAAAAACTTACATTTACAACAAAAGTTAAAGGCGAAATTAGAACCACAAACGACAGACCCGTTTACACAAAATTTTATCCATACCCGATGTCATTAAAGGACGAAGTAGAAAAACAAGTCCAGCAATTACTTCGCGACGGAATTATAAGACCATTCGGCTTAAAGAATGCCCCTTCGATATTCCAGAGGGCATTGGACGATATACTACGCAATCATATCGGAAAGATATGTTTTGTGTATATAGACGATATTATAATCTTTAGTAAAAACAGACAGGAGCATTTAAATAATATACGAACGATATTTGAGACACTTCAAGAGGCGAACATGAAGGTTCAACTCGATAAGTGTGACTTTTTTAAACAAGAAGTTGAGTTCCTCGGCTTCATTGTTGCAGCAGACGGTGTACGAACGAATCCGGCCAAATTGGAAGCTAACACATTGAAAAAGAAAATATTCTATATATCAATATTGACGAGGCAGTTGAATTCGCCGAAGTCAAAATAGCCTCAAATGGCTCAACAATAATATATATTGTTAATCTACCTGCAATTACTAGCGAAAACTGCAAAATCATGTTACTAAAAGCAGTAAAAATAAATAATTTAATAAATAAAATTAACTTTGAAAATATTCTTTATTGTAAAAATTCCATTCTAGGCATAAGAAATAAATGTAAAACTTTAAATAAGATAACCATTTGCAATGAAAAAAATGTAATAGACATAAGTAACGATTCATGTACGACACATCTACTAAAAAGCATACCAGCGAATTGTACAAAGATCAACAACCAACACGTTCCCCAGATAGAAGAAATACTTCCCGACACTCTATTCCTAAATAACTTCAACGGTCCAGCGGAAATCGATAACAAGACTTTTAGCCTACAGGGTACCTTCATAATTATTTACCACAACACAACAGTTACAATAGCCAATCGAAGTTATTCGTCACAAGAAGTAACCGAGACCAAACCTTTACCAGCAATACTCCAAATTGACTCCTCAGTTAACACCATACGTGAACACCTATCACTAGAGATGATGAAAGAAATGCATGCCAAAAATACAGAAACAATCGAACTTCTAGAAAAAGACAACTCAACAGAATTTATTATAAATATCACCTTATTTCTAATAATCATGCTTCTGTTTCTACTAATAGGACTAAGGCAATGTAAAACAAGCCGAGCTAAGCCTACTCCCCAAATCCATCAAGAAGAAACGGAAGAAGTCGCAAAACCAGGACCATCACAAAATATTCCAGATCAGAAGACGTCACTAAAAATTTCACGGATTAGCCAAATCCCATTTTTCTAATCAATCTGCAAACGAGGGCGTTAGCATTTAAGGGTGGAGGAGTTAACGTTGCAAATTATTTTTATTGAATCTCAGAAGCATCAACTTACACAGCACACAATTGCATAGACGACACAACCTGGCACCTGAGAACATCGCATTCCATCACGTACGATACCTGATGAAGCTATGGGAACACATCGCAACCGGTAGCTCTGTGTCAGCAAATTATTAGTATTTAAGCTTTATATTTTAAGAGAATATAATTCATATTGTATCTAGGCAGTCACGCTGCCAGTCGGTTTTTTGGAAATAAAGTTTTTTTTTAAAGATTTAAATAAATGAAAGTTTAATTTATATTATGCACGTGTCTGCTGTTATTTTTGTTTATTTGTCTCCTCTGTGTATGTGGAGACAACGGAGCAGGATTAAGTAAATGCCACTGTCACATAATTCGGCATCCTGTTTAAACATTTTATGTAACAAGTTCTTATAATACTGGTATAGGTGTAAGGAATATTTGTAAATATGACCTTTTCCCGAATTGTGATACTGAATTCTCAATGTGCGAATTAAACACATCAAGTGCAAAAAATGCAGTAAGTACCCAAAAGTAATTCCTTTACTTACAAAAAAATCCGTTATTATATGTATACTTTTAGTCAACAAAAGAAAGAAGAATCTCCTATCAAAATATACTCGAGTTCCGACTAGTAGAACATGGTGCGGTAGGTATAGGGCTCTATAAAAAAATCGAAATGCCTAACAGTAGAGAGCGAAAAGCCTGTTTTTAAACCAAATTGGTTTATTAAAAAAGTTCAATGAGCTGCCTTGTAAAAGTTAACTGTCGGCAAACAAAAAATTATCTCGGATATTTACTATATTTATTTTTTAGTTTTATCTTAAGATCGTGTGAACAATCCAAAGGCAAACAAATATGCTATTTTTGGTGCTTTCTAGATTTTATCTTAATCGATATTCTTGTATTCAATATTTTTAAATTGATATTTGAGACTTTTATACAATTTGGATCTTCTAGCTAACGAGCTCAATCAGTTCATTTAGAATTCTGAACGCCGAAGGCATTTAGTTCAAGATGTCAAGCTTGGTCTGTTAATAGATTTAACTGTTTGGAACAGATATCGACCATTGTTAGTTTGCTTTGTGTGGGAGTAAACAGCCCAGTCAGACTTAGCCCATAGTCGTCATTTAGAAACAATTATGTAATTTAAATTAAACTGATGCACCAATTCCGGACGCATAGTAACAGTAAGTAGGTTGGCCTGCATATGCCAATTTCAGTTCGATGTTTAGATTTTTCGATTTAGAGGACTATTTAAAATTATGTAACTTCTCAACTTATAGAGCCTTTAAAATGGTTGTGTACATCTTGGAGAGCCTTTCATTCCAAAAGCAATATAATCATAATTTTGTCAAGTGTGAATTTTGATATACTCGGCAAGGAACAGCGAAGAAAAGTGCGTATGGATAAGATTTGTATGTGGCAATCCAAAAATATTATCGACAGCATGCGATTGTATCTGTTTTTTCTCGAGCTACCTCGTCGATCAATAAGAAATTAAAAATAAGACTCCTTTCTCCGAAACTGAACGCAAAACACGATTTCCGAAAAAAAAAATTACAGGTGTGATACATTTTTCTATGGAGATTTAATATCCTTTATAATAAACTTCAAATTGTTGGCTCTTGATAATTTCGTTTTTGCAAATCTGATTTGTGCGACGTGACAAGCTGCAGTCTAGATGTGCTAGAAGTGCTATGACTTCTTAAACTGGACCCATTTAGTAATACAATCCTTCTGAAAACCAATATTCTTGCAAATAGTTTCAGCTCTCACATTTCCTATCACGGCAAAGGAATTAATAATTTCGGTCTCTCCAGATATAGCAATTTGCTTGGTCATTGCTTGGGTTAAGTATTTTCCAAATCCTTTCCCTTGTTCCTCCGGAATGACCTGAAGGATTCTAAGAAAATGAACATTATATTTAAGTATAATTAGCGATGAGATTGACTTGTTTTTGTAAATAACTACCCTAAGCCATAGAACTCATTTTGAAATATCCAAGCTATTAGTTCTCCATCACTTAGTCTGATAATTCCCAATGTTAAATTGAACTCAAT
Source organism: Ferdinandea cuprea (assembly GCA_963576555.1). Taxonomy (NCBI): domain Eukaryota; kingdom Metazoa; phylum Arthropoda; class Insecta; order Diptera; family Syrphidae; genus Ferdinandea; species Ferdinandea cuprea. The sequence continues at coordinate 146,533,632 of OY754958.1, read as the reverse complement.
CATTCCACGGATGAAATCCACCGATGCTTCATCATTATGGGGCCAGTGAGCGTGAATAAATTCTGCATGTTTTTCTTCGAGGCGACTGAGCTTATACCCATCTGCAAGACTACATTATGGAATTGCATTAGTAATAGAAATGTGTACTTTGTGGTTTTAATGGGACTTACTTTGGAACTTGGATCCTGATACCGAAACTGCTGGGAAGGAACATACATGAACACCGTATTTCAAAATCAAAAGTGCCACCTAACGACTTAATCAATTCGACTGTTTCATCTGCACAGTTATTGTGTATGGCTGTTAGAAGGGGCCCACTATTCCAATCAATTAGATTTGTTTTTACAATGCACTCCTTAAGTTCTTGTAACGATTCTTGAAATGTATGAAACTGTACGCTGAGCATCTGATAACAATTTTGTTTTCAAAATGTACCCATAATGTATAGCCGACAAATGCTTATATACTCACCTCATCCCATTGTAGAGATATATATGTTCCGTTGGTGCTTATATTTCCATGCCTATGAGTGTAATATTCTTTTCTGAATGGCTTATACTTTTCACATTGACGTTTGCTCGATTTATCCAGCAGACTTATCCAACGGCAGTGATTATATATTGACAAAAAGTGGTATTTGTCATTTTTAGATTTGTACAATTCTACCAGTGCCAGTAGTTCACCATCGGTTAAACGCCTTAGGATATCAGTATCTAATTCCGAGTTCGATCCCATTGTGACAGATGACAATTTTCAACTGATAGGTCCTCTTTGTGGACGGCGAAGATTTACCTGCAATCAAAATTTAAATGTCGCCAAGTAGTCAAAAAGCGTCCATCCCAGTAAGATCTAAAAATGTAGATAGTTTATCTTCAGTTAATTTCCCTTATCTTTGCACTGAAATATTATATTATTTAGAAAATTAAATAAGTCGCTTGAAAACTAGATAGTTTGAAAAAAATACGAAACATTTTGTTAGATTTAGTTTGAGATTTGCGTTACTTAAACAAATTATCACCTTGTGCACATATACCACACACAGTTCTCGACTTTATTGTATTGCAACAATGTATTTACATAGATTCTTATCTCTGGATTTACTTAGATTTTCCAACATTTTTAGTTAAAAAGGTGATGTTTGTAATAAAATCTTAAATAAAAAAAAATAAGCTGATAAGAAACTCTCTAACATACCTACCATGCTCGTTTTTTTCTGTTTTACTTCAGAGCAGAACACTTGAGTAAGCACTGAGCGGAACGTGAGCAGATCACTCTTTATTTTTATTTTTCTCTTTTTATTTTCACTTCTGCCAATGCGTGTTAAAAGGAAACACAAAATTTTTTTTTAAAACTAAAGTTCTGCTTTGAACTAAAAAAGAAAGATGCCTAATATTTACTAATCGAATCCACCAGCCGTGGGTATGTTTACATAGCTCCTTAAGTTACGATTAGACGGTCATCCAAACTTGTCATCCGGATTACACACTGACGTCATTATGACGTAGAATTTATCCTAAAGTGGTTATCCCGTCTGAAAAAAACAAGTTTTCTGACGTCAGCATGTTATCCGGATGACAAGTTTGGATGACCGTCTGATCGTACCTTTACGCATTTATTCCTAACACAAAAAAGAAAATAATAAGACCTAAAACTTTTTAAACAAGTATAGTGGAAGATAGTTGCACAGGAAGGAACTCCTTAACTACGGGTTGTTTTTATCGATAATAATAAAATAAATCATAAAATTAATTGACCAGAATATTCCTCTGGCAAATCGAAAATAACTTGTGTATGGATATACTAATTTTGTATTTAAATAAAACAAAGAATAAATGAGATTCCAGCTTAAAATTTCTTCCAGGTATAGTACGCATGTTAAATTTATAGATTGAATTCGATCGTGTTCATATGACCACCCCGAGAAAATTTCTATCCAATTTCGTATCGCTCTTTATCACATATTGGTCCATATCCACACCATACGGTCACTTTTTGTGGATGCAATGGGTTCTCTTGAAGCGCATTAAATTGGGTTTATACGACAGATAATTTTATAGCATTAATATCCTTTGTTTATTCCTGATGAATCATCAAACCAAACTAACATTTAGGTTAACCTTCTTAGGTGGTATATTTTGATGGAGAGGAAAAGCAAAATAGTTTTGTCACTAATTTTGGGTGATGTGTCGGTTTCGATATATTGTACGCAATTCAAAATTTATTTTGTAGACCTTTCTTTCAAGTCTTTTCAGATTTATTTAATTTTTTTTTATTACTAAAATTTTACTACACTTTTGTGCTTGGCAAAGGAGCGATTGCACTACCACCTTCGTCAGTACTGCCACCGAATCCTAATTGTTCTAGTAATTTTTACCATCCAGACATTTGACAAGACCCCTGCCAACTATTGGTAGTAAATATAAGAAATGCCAAAAAATAAACTATTGTCTACCTGAAACATCGCTTCTAATACTCATAATGTGTTATTGTTTTTCTTTTTCGAACACAAAGAACTAAAAATTCTTCGCAATATTCAACTAAAACAGAGAAATTTTGTTCAAAATTGTGGATATACAGCATAGAAATTATTGAGCTGAAATTAAATAATCAGCTAACTAGTCATAATGCAGTGGTAATGAAAAAGGAGCGCAATTTAAACGGGAAAGTCACTTTAACAGAATTATTTATCCGAATTTATCCGAATCTTTTCGGACAGCCAAGCGGCCATCAAGTATATAGAATCCGTCTCTATTAACTCTTTAGTAGCCCTAGATTGCCGATCATCTCTAAAGGAGATGGCTGAGCAGTTCAACATTAACCTGTGCTGGGTGCCGGGGCAAAGGGACATGCCGGGTAACTGCAAGGCCGACGAACTCGCCAAACTTGGAACTACCCTCTCAATCTTGCCTTAGGCATACCAGTTTCCACATGCAAACTCTTATTGAACCTGGATGCAATAGAAAAAACAATCCACAGATGGACAGGTGGTATTACCTGTCTGACGACGAAGCAGATTTGGCCTAGGCTAAATCTGACACTCTCTAAGAGCTTGACTACCGTCAATCTCTCGCACATTAGTGCTACAATTGGTGTCATCACTGGACACTGCATGCAACAATACTTGGCGGCTACTCGAACGACTTTTGCAGGAGCTGTGTAGATGAGAAGGAGGAAGACACAATTCTACACCTTCTTTACGCATGCTCTGCTCTCTCCCGAAAACTAAATTTCCATCTAGGAGCTTACTTCTACAACGATCTTAACGATTTAAATTCGACCGACCCAAAACGTCTCTCACGCTTTTTAAAAAGCTCAAATTGGTTCAACGAGTAGACAGGAACTTTAGGTCGACGTGGTATCACAATGGACCTTACTTGGGTCTAAGTGAGTCAAACTTCTTTCTGACTGCCACTTCAACCTAACCTAACATAACCTAAACCTAACCTTAAAATTGACACATCTTGCCTGCTAACATTTACAAATCAGATTCGCGGGTACCTGCGACCAAAAAAACTTGTCATGTGAATGTAATGTCAGAATTTACGAATATTTCCGTCTTTCTGTCTGTCGTAAAACAAAAACCGACGAGTTTGCCAGGAATGTCATAGCTAGTCATGGCCTTGCAATCAAATGCAGCTTTAAAATCGATTAAACTTCTTCGCTTGACTTCGGGGTTTGCCAAAAAGTGAATAATCCATACCCAGTTTTTAGGAGACTGTTAGTTGATACTCTGTATTAAGAGGGTCTCCTTTCTTATGAACTCGGCAAACGATGCTAAGGTTCCATTAATAAGGCATACTTCATTCTGAGAAAATCTTGGAAATGTGCTGGTGTATGCAACTCCCAGTTGCAACTTCAACGTTACTTAGTACATTGCTTATATCGTATGTATTATCGGGGAGTCCGTACTTTTTTTGGTAGAGTGGTCCTTTTCACCTGCGTTCAGGAAATCCGCCCTTATTTTGGACGCTTCGTAACAATGTTTTTCGTTGTTGGGCAGAAAAACAAAAATTTGCTATCCACCATTAGCGAAACCACAAACGAACCATATGCTCATTTGACTATAACTTGTGGATTTCCTAATACAAACATTTAGAAAGGAAAGTTTGATTTATACAAGGAATAAAGAAATGCGCGTGTTTCTTATCCACGTCCTACAAGGACGCCCTCTCAACTCCGATAACACTGGAAAGAAAATATGCTTAATTTGCATATCCTAAGACTAAGCCCAACATAAAAAAAGTGAAAAGCTAATAATAATTAAATTCAATTATGCCAAGTTACCCTCCAGTCATTTGACAACAAACTGTTTGGTAGTAATGCCAAAATTTAAAAGAAAAACGATTGTCTATCTATCTGAAACATCGCTTCTAATACTCATAGCGTGCGTCCAATAAATAATTTATTTTTTTACGTAGCTGCATTAATTGTCTAAACACAAAGAAATAAAATATGTCGCAATATTTAACTAATACGGAGAAAATTTGTTTAAAATTTTGGACATAAATAGAAATTATCTTTGTTTTGTGGTGTGGGCACAATTTAAACGGGAAAGTCCCTTTAACAGAAAATAACGTTGAGTATGTAAATGCATAAGTATGTTAAATGTACTAGGTACTATAAATTAGAAAGCGATATACTCCTGGTCACACCGAGGCGGTATTTGTTTGCTTTCTGGTATATATCATCCACAAATGTTTGTTTACACAATTTTTTGCACCTCTGGATTACACACAATTGCGTGTGCACTGCACATATCCAGATAGACGCCAAATTCTGTGCCAGTAACCCACTTCGTGGATGTGAGAACTGCGGTTGGCCCCTTAAGTGCTTATGCCCCATCAACTCTTTTCCAACATACTGGTTTAGCGTTGCCATTTGTCCGGGTTTTCCCGGACATTTACTTTTTTTTCACCGGGAGCATCCGGAAAAGTTTTTTTTTTCTAAATTGTTTTTCCACTCCTCATCAATTAAATAGATGTCTCATATTTTGTATTAAATATTTAACAGAAGCAGAGACAATAATAGTACCGCACACTGGTTTTCAACAGCAATTTTTCCTTTCACTTGAAATTATTATCAAAATCAAAAATCTGCCAATAACATTGACCCATTTCTGTGGATTTAAAAACGATGCTTTCACAAATTGTATTTTTATTGTTATTCTTGTCAGGTTTTAATGCATTTTGAAGTTTTAAAGGAAAGTATTTCCACATTTCACAGGTTCTTGGCAACTTTATTTATTAACTCTAGCTTTAGTTGTATGCAAAGTTAAAGGGAAGGTAAACATGGACAGAGTTGTTCCTTGAAATAAGTATTTAGTGCCCAGTTATTATAGGACTTGGCGGTCCTACAGATGAATGGTTCGAATAATGTGTATTCAAATCTTAAATTGCAACGAGAATAATGATTGATGTTCAATATTCTTCAGAAGTACCTACTAAATAATGCAATCTTTCATGAATATAGCTACATATTTCTCCATCTACACTGTCAAAACAGAAAAACTTCGAGATTTCGCTGAATTTCTCGACGCTTTCATACGGGGCTTAATTTTCAATCCTGAAGACATTTTAAGAAAAACGTAGTTCTGGAGTGAGGTTTTGTCTCAAATTTGTATACCGGCTACTGAGGACTTAGTTCTACATTAATGCAAATATCACTTTGTTTTACTATTTTTTTTTTTTAAATGAGCAAGGAGTAGCCGTTACAGTCAATGGCGATCGTTATCGGGCCAGAGGAGAATATTGGCAAGATTTGGTTTCAACAGGACGGCGCTACGTGCCACACAGCCGAAGCTACACTCGATGTTTTGCGCCCTGTTTCAAAAAAAAAAAAGTTATTTGGCGGACCCTATTCATGGTTCGGTAAGACTTGTATTCGTTTTGTTTTTGTTTTGTATTTTTTTTTCTGGCGTTAGACATATTCACCTCAATAGAGGACAGTAGGATAAGGCGCTGAAAAGGAGGATGGTTGGCTCTCTAGCCCACTGTAAAGTGTTTAGTTCGAAAAAATCAATATTCTAGACGCTAGGCTAATTAAATAAATTTTATGGTAACCCTATCTTCAATATATAAAGAAAAGTTTGCGTACACTTGGACTTCACTGACTGACAATTTGAAAATTTCGCTCTTCTACGCAGCTGAGCGATAGTTTTATCGCTGATAAAAATAACTTTACACAGCTGATTACTACCTCACTAAATATGCGAATAGAATACATAAAAACGAATATTTATTGTCGTCTAGTCGCGACACTGCTCCAATTGATAATGGATTTAGATTCTGGGAACGAAGATATTTTAAGGCCTTTGACCGCTGATGAATTACAAAATTTATTGTTACTTTACAAAACAAATTATTCAGCTACGAATTTTCATTACATATCTCTTTACACTCAATGCAAATGGAATAGACTGTTGGACGGGATAAGTGGAAGTGACCGGTGTCTGAAATGGAAGCCATTTAAGAAATTTTTTTACACGCATCGCAACGGGAAATCGTCGAATGGAACATATGTTAGCCTCCATTGGGATACGGTATGTTTTTGAGAAAATTAATCCATTTAAATTGAACTTGTAAACTAAATGATTTGTTCCTGTTTCTCAGATGTTGAGTGTGCAGTTTTATAGCTTGGAACCATCGCTACATGAACTTAGAGAGTGCCTTCTGAAGACAAGCCGCATTGATTGGAGTATTGGTCCCCTAGTGACGGGTGTTTTAATAGAGAACAAAGTGTTTGTTATGGATATTTTAAGTCAGGTCGGTGCAATAGTCGAGCGAGCTCGCGAATGTCATTGCTTGCTTTTGACACCAAGAGATGCGTTACATATCCAAACGCCGATGTATGTTCTAAATGTGTTTTTAAAAGAATATCTAATCATGCAAAGACTGTAGACTTCCAGACGGCTATAACTTGCGACAACTGGTAGCAGCCGATGTAGACTTAATTCATTCATTGTGGGCAAATAAAAGAGAAGGTTCTTTTGACTATGTGCGAGGACTTACGGTGTTGAATAATACAATCGGAATAGTTAGATTGGTAGATAAAGTATTGGTGGGATGGATTTTTCAAAACGATTTTAGCGGCTTAGGGTGGTGACTTACGATTACTTTCTAGAAGATGCATAATAACTGTTTTTTTTTTAGAATACCTCAGGTACTACCGGACGAGCGAAGAAAAGGTTTTGGACAAGTGCTGGGCATTGAAATGTGTAGAAAAATTGCAACCGAAGAGGCTATAGACATATCAGCATTTATTGTTAAGGGGAATACTCAGTCGGAGGGATTACTAACAAAAATTGGCTTTAAAATTTCAAAAAAATCGATGTGGATCCAATGCAAGAAGCTGTCATGAGTAATATAATAATAATAACATACGTATACCTACACTTTCTACAATACATAGTATTTATTAAATATTTGACGAAGCCCCCTCTTCCTGTCACTAAAAGAGATTGCCAAAATAGAGAACATATATCTTTGCCTAAAGGTAAAGCAATTTTGTCGATTTTGAATATACATATCTTAGTAGAGCAATTTAAAACTTAATATTAACTTAAAATTAACGACATTTTTGATAATCGCCGTGACCAGGCAAGAATTGCGTTTGGTACTAGTTGTAATTTTCATGAGCTCGGTTTATCCCCATGTTCAGGATCAACTTCTAAATCCATCTGCATTTTTAAGATTTGCCCGATATGCCCTGCGACATAGCTATTGTAGCTGTCATCTCCTCTTACTGGATTGTTTTTATAGTAAGTGGGCATGTAAAGGCGAATAAACATATTTTGATATATATTTTTTTAGAAGCGGTTTTTTTTTCCAAACAGTTTATGATCAAAAAGGAAGTTAACCCTCCAATTGGTATTTCTTATAAATAGTGTTGAGTGGCATTGCTCGGGGAATAAAATCCATCCATTTCCTTAGTTTTTACCAGAGAAACTACCATCTTTAAACAAAAGAGAATGGTCGGCGACCGTGTTAAATTGCCCTGATTTAAAAATTCGATTCTTCACCCAGCCAACCTTATGTGCATCAGTTATTTGCATTGAAATTATATGCGGAAGCTCACCCACACACAACTTTATTTCAGTGGGTCTCAAAGGGCGCTGCCATTTCGATTGATTTTGATTGTTAAGTTAGGTGCAGTTTAAATTACCACTTTCATGGTTTGTTGAGAAATACAACTTATTTGTCTATAAAAAAATAAATATGCCCTATAAAATAATATCATATAGATTAAATATTTCTGGATATATCCTTCATTCGCAAATGTTTGTACAAGCAAGGAGAGAGCACAGATAATAAAGTGCCCATTCCGAAAACAATGAACATGATTCTAAATTACTTCCATATGTTTATTTAGACCTTCATGTCAAGACACAATTTTCCTAGATCTATTTAGAGCAATTTTCGCAAGGTTGTTGGATTTTTAAGTAGCTTCCAAAAATCGTTCCCAGGTATTAAATGTTATTTTAATCTTAATCTTCAAAACGCCATGAGATTAACATAAAAACTCAAGCAATGAATGAGCATATGCTCAAGTTTAAAGGTCACAATATAATGAAACAGTATATCAAAAATAAACCAATTAAAATGTTGTGTAGATGTTATCCAAACTAACTATTTATCCTTCTGCTAATAATCAGTTATAACTGTGTTTAACTTTTCGTATCACAATGTGCGTATAGGGCTTTAAAAAATTAGACTATATGAGTTAGTTGATTGACTCCAAATCAGTACTACACTGCTTTCAAACCCTTCAGTAACTAAGTGTCAAGAACAAGACCAAAATCTGGTGGATTTCCGGTCACCACAAAATTGAGGGAAATGAGAAAGCTGACGAATTGGATAGAAAGGGCTCGGTGACCCCCTTTGTTGGACCCGAGCCTTTTTGTCCAATAAACAAATCAGCTATAAATCTAAAATTAAAAAGCTGGGAACACAACATGTGCATCTCCTATTGGGAAAGCATCCCAGATCTCAGACAGACCAAAAAGGTTATACAGCCAGATGCCAAAAAGATACTTAATCTATCTAGGCATGATATAAAAATTCTCATTGGATACCTAACCGGCCACCATAGACTAAGATATCACCTTTACAAACTAAAAGTAGTCGACTCATCGGAGTGCTGACTATGTCTTTAAGAAGTCGAAACCGCAGAGCACATCATATGTGAGTGCCCTGCCCTACACGGAATAAAAAGGACAGCTTTTCTTAGAGAAGTAATTAGCACTGATGCTATTAAGAATCTTTCTGCTGATCGTATTATCAGCTACATTAAGAAAGTAGAGCCGCTACTTTCCTAAGCAATATTTCTGACTTTCAGCATAAAAGATCTTTTAAGTCGAAGTGCTATCCCTATCGCATCGGCGATTCAGAAGCTTAAAAAAAAATTGTAAATTGATAGATGTCAATGTAGACAATAAACCATGTTCCTAAAGACACATGGGATGAATTTCCAAATTTTTTTATTTGCGCTACAACAAATACACATGATCTTACTTTTATCGAGATCATGGTTTGTGATTTGGAAACTTGTTTTACTACTTGCCACTAGAAGCAACAAGTTTACGGCGTAAGTAAGCCTGGGCAAATCTATTATAATTCTGCCAGTGTTCTACCTCTTATGGCCAAAACACATGTGCAGAAATTCTGGACGCAGTGACGCTTGCGGTACAGCAAGCAAGATACATGGACAGAACGTAATTGCAGTGGAATCCGTCACAAATACCTAAACATCCTACTTTTGAAAAGTGACATCACATATATCAATATGGAAGGTTCCTGTTTCGTATGCTCATACTTTAATATAATTTTAATTCATATATGTTGTATGTCTATTCATTTTTGCTGTAGTTAAGGCTACAATGCCACTTTTTAATGTAATCCTGACAAGAGTTATATTCAAAGAGAAGCAAAGCAATCTGGATTATCTGAGCTAGGTTCCTATTATCGCGGGCGTTGGCATTGCTACAATGACAGAGATCTCGTTCGATATGTTGGGACTGATATCTGCACTGGTGTCCACAATGGGTTTCTCGTTGCAGAACATATTCTCGAAGAAGGTAAGTTCTGGAAACAGTTAGAAATGGGGTAACGCAGTTAGTATTTATTATATATTATTATTCTTGTTCAGGTGTTGAAAGATACGTGAATCCATCACTTAAGGTTGCTGCATCTCTTCGGTAAGCTCGCTCTGCTTATGTTCATACCAATTTGGATGTTCTTCGATGGCCTCAGTGTACTACAGCATCCAGTTATTGTAAGTGTTCTATTGGGCTATAATTGAGAATCAATTTTGATTTGAATCGACGCAGGTAAACGTCGATTATCGCGTAATAGCGTTGCTATTCACAGATGGAGTGCTGAATTGGCTCCAAAACGTAATCGCGTTTAGTGTCCTGTCACTTGTAACGCCTCTCACATACGCCGTAGCCAGTGCCTCCAAGAGGATATTTGTAATAGCTGTATCACTGATGATACTTGGAAATCCCGTGACATGGCTAAATTGCTTGGGTATGACACTTGCCATCATCGGTGTCCTTTGCTATAATCGGGTGAGTTGTAATTGTTTAATTTTTTTTTTGTCTTTTTAGAAATTGATGATAAACATTAGTAGCGTTTGGTTCCAGACTGCAAAATAAATTACCTTCAATGAATACGTAATGAAAAATTATATGGTAACTTCCTGTTAGTAAAACAGCAGACATTTCCTGATGATTTCATTTGTGTGCACCACCTACATACATAAGTCAAAATTCTCATGTAAGGAGTTTTCCCTTTGTATTAGAATCGACAATTTTGGGGGCAACACAAACCTTACCAAAAAGTTTCGTGAATATTCGGGAAAGGGGTTCACTACATTGTTGCCTTTTGAGCGTTTACCGCCCCCTCTGTTCATATACATACATGCAAACGCACCCGTAACAGATCACTGTGTTCTACCAATAATATCAATATCATCCAATCAATTTCTCCATCGTTATCCTGCACATATCGATGAATTTGCCAGGGATGCCTAGACTAGGTTAAAGTTAGTATCGATCTTAACTTCTTGGGTTTTCCCCAGGATGTACGGTATATTTGGTCAAGAGTGAATTTACCGGGCCTAAAACGTATTCATAGGGTCAAATCATATCGTTGATCTTAAAGGCGATGTTTAGGATACTGATACCTCCTTTTTTGTGAACCGCAAACGATGCTAAGGTTCCTTTCAGCAGGCATATTTTTTTCGGAGTCTGATTTACACGACAAGGTTATATGCGTACGAAGGTTACACCATTTCTAAAAAAAAATGTCTGATCATCTCAGAATTGAAGTGTTATCAAACGCATCAGCAACAAAAATTAAATTTATTCGACTATGAAATGTGTGAGTGCTTCTGGTACTGAAACTATTAGTTCCCTAAGCTAATCACCATCCTCACCATAGTCATACGGACTAGATAAATAAGAATATCCCTGTAGCAATACCACAACAAAGGGGTAGCATAAAAGAGCCTAAAGGGGATAGATCACTCCAAGACCTTGAAAATTTGTTGGTTGAGCAATATCCAGTTGAAGTAGTAGTTGTGACGTGCTAAAGTGACTAAACGCTATACACTCTCTAAACATTTCATCCGCAATATCCGCTGTAACAGAAACGCTATTTGCATTGCAGGGCGATAGCTCAGCTCAGTAAATTAGGAACACCCCCACAAATGTATTCTACAGTTTCATCTGAATTTGCTCAATAATTTCTATCAACTTGTTATAATTACATGTATCTCTCTTTCTATAGGCGAAACACATTTCAAGGACCAGAGATTCAGTGCTGCCGCTCACCAATAATCACTACATTAAATACGCACCACTTCAGAGCAGTGTCCATACTATAGAGGTGCTATGCCTGGCAATGGCAATGGTAATGTAGGAAACGGCCATGACAATGCCAGTAAATATTACACGACAACCAATAGCTTATTAGCGAATGGGAGTGCGACAAATAGCAGTACTAGTAAATTACTTTTTGTTTAATTAAATCTAGTAAAATTATTTTTGTTTTAATTTTCTAAATTAATATGTCCTCGTAGATAGATCAGTATTTTTGTTTGTTGATTTGGCAGAGATTTATTAAAAACAATTTGAAAGGAAAAAAATGAAATGTTTGTATATAGGTACGCATTGCCGCAAATCTTATGTTATTTAGTTATTTATTCTTTGCCGTAAGAAACCACTGACCGATCGAAAAAATATATATATATATACATAAATAAATAAAACTATGCAGAGTTTGTTCTATTTAGGGTGAACATTTTTTTGTTTATATTAAAGTAAGCCACTAAGCTGAACAAACCAAGCATTGGATTTGATATTTTTTTAAAAACATTGTTTGTAAATATATTAAAGTTATTATTTGAAAAACATACATTGAAGTCATACATTAATTTTAGTATCTTTAATAAACAGAATGTTACCAACTATGTTTAATACGTTGGGATATGATTTGTGGATATATTTATTTTAAGAAAGAAATCGTCGGTAACACCCTGTAAAGATCTGAATAGAATTAAGTATACGTGCGTTTATGCATTCGTTTTTCGAAAGCTAACATATTTTAGTTAACCACTACCCAGCGGCATACGTTGACTTTTTCAAAGCCAAGCTTACGATGCATGCTCTCAGAAGCGGAATTTCCATCAACAAGGAATATGAATATGTCAACATCGTGCTTTTCCACAATACGTTTCATCTCCAGTGTGCTGATCATGCTACCGTAACCTTTTCGGCGCTCGCATTCAATTGTGTGTAGAAAACTGGAAAAGAAGCAAACATATAATATTAACTTAAATCTTGTTATAAGGTTATTTGAATATATTGAGATGGCTATTTCGAGCGCAGTGGCTCTTTAATTAGTATAATAAAGCGTTGGAGTTGCGAAAGACACCTCTTGGAAAAGCTTATAAATTTTCTTTAGCAGCTTCTCAAATTGGACGTTCTTAAGTATTAATGTTGGATATGTTTTTTTTTTGTTTTTCTTTCATACTGGCAACAGACAAGTTGTTTTCGTTAAAAGGAGTAACCAGCGTAAACCCAATCGACAAGCCGTTTCAGTGTATTCGTTACCAGCATCTTACATATGTGTTATCCCGAAAATCTGTTGTCCGGAATTAATTCTTTTGTTTTTTTCAAACACTTTAAATTACAAAAAAATAATATACAAATACTTACCCAGGCGCAAAGAAATCATTTGTTATAATCCAAGTAACAGGCTCGTCGTTCGACCTCCGAAAGAGGCAGGTCCCACCGTTAATTTGAATGCTTGATTCAATGACTTCCTTTGATCCGTCGTAACTATATTCCCAAATGTTGTCAATCATTGTCGAAAGTTCGACTGGAAGTGCTTCCAAATACATGTCATCCGGAATTCTATTGTCGAAATAAACGTAATTAGGAACCAAATCGAACACACACATTCTTTTGGTATTTTATTACTTTGGGCTTGGAAGTGCCTTGACTTTTTCCTTCGATAGATAAAAGATATGCTCGGGCTTGTCGTATTGCCAGTCCTTACGTTTTGGGGATATGATTTTGTTAAATTCCTCAAAATATTCAGCTTCTACGGACACGGAAATCGGCCTGTCAATGGTCCAATTGATGCGTTTGGTTTTCGCAAGACATTCTAGCAATTCAGCTCCAGATTTTTGGACAGAACACAAATTGACCCAATAGTCCTGAAAATTAAATATGTATTAGAAATATTTATTAGCTAAGTTTGTTAGGTTGTCAATATTTGGAAGGTTTCGAATGCTTAAAATCCGACGGATTTAATTATTTAGATAATTAGGTAAATATAATAAAATTGTAAAACTAATTATGAAGATTCCAGAGAACTAATGATTCACTTTTGTTACTTGAACTTCTTAAAGGAAGTTAAAAAATTCGGTTGAATAGGAATTTTATCAATTCATGCATTCAATTGATTCAATAGCTCGGAAGCCCTTATACGTATAGCTGGACTAGCTAGAACTACAACTTGGAACTCATACTCTGTTTAAAGATTAAGTAAGTTTCTTCTTAGGTTATCTGTTAATTATACTTTTTGTTTTTTTTTGTCGATGGCATTCCAATGTTCAGCATTCGTTTCGTGCTGTCTTCGCCTTCTTTACAAGGGTAGCAGAAATTTGTATCTCTTAAGCCTAGCACACGCACCATAGTTCGCGTTCATCAGTTGCATCATAATACACTTCTTGTCAAGTGAGAAATATCCTTCAGGGTTTCTTTTATATAAAGAATATTAAGTTTCAGACAGACCCTGGCACGTCTGAAAGTCCGATGCAACCTGTACATACCGTTCTTTGGAGTTTAATTAAGTATTTGCGTTAAAGCTTATTTAATCATACAACCGACACATATGATGAGATTGGCCTAATAAATGTCTATATGTTTATTATACTTACATACTAGCTAATAAAATGATTGATTATCCGCTATTTGTTTTGTACTTTACATTTAAAGCCATACCGTACGTGCTAATATTAATCTAATCTGCGAATAAATTAAGAGAGCTACAATATCGCTCTATTCTCTTTTATTCTGTCTGCTCTGTTTATGTTTAAGTTTGATAAAATGCAGGGTTCAGTTCAGGGTCATTCGTTTGGCGCCGGTCTGTCTACCATCGAACAGAACAGCACGAATGATGAGTAATAAAAAAGGTAAGGTAAAAAAAGCTTTCCGCTCTTAAATAAACATTCTATACATTTTTAGCAAAATTCGAAAGTTCGCACGTGTCTATGCGAGTCATTCATAAGCATGGTGCACGCACCACTGTGCATCATATAAATGTGATTTAATAAATTTCTTTAAAAGCTTTTTCAGAAAACGTATGCGTATGCGCTGTATTTTACACCAGACCTACCTAATACAGAATAAGGTTTAAGGTATATATAATACAATAAGAATTGTACTTCATCTGTGAGTGCAACGACAAACCTTCAGCATCGTACTTTTCTCTTAAATTGCAATCGAATTGAAAATGCGCAGATTTGCAGAACTTAACTTTATGTGTTATGAAATCAAACGGGAAGCGTACAGATGAAGTAGTTTGTAAAATACCTATATACATACATAGGTATATCAGGTCTGATCGCGTATTTTACGTAAAAAAAACCGAAAACTGTTAAATATCCAAAAACGACAGAGGATAATCTCATTTCAATAAATAGTATTCGTATACTTTCCTATAAAAAAATTGAAAGCGTTAAAGTTTAACACAATCAAACAGAAACCAACAACCTATCCTTTGACAGTTTTAATTTTTTTAACCACTTTCTCAGTACGCCCCCAGGTTGCCTGTCAATTTCTAAGATTAAAACAAGTCCTCAGTCAGTTCTAGCAGCAACTATTTTAAATATCGCTTCATAAAGCTTCATGTCCTGAGTTTGATGGCAATGCATAAAAGTGGTTATTGTTATTTTTAAATTTATTTTTATAAAGTTGGGTTTCGAATGCAAATTGAGAAAGGAGCTCCCAAATAAGTATTTCTAATATATGACAAATCATTCCCATTATCATCGCTTGGGTGCTTTATATACGATGAGTATTTTAAAACAAAGGAAGACCATGAAAAAATAGTGACTCAAGAAAATAAACGAAAGCATACAGAATGCGTATCTACATATATATCAGGGCTTTCTTATCCAGAAGCTGGTGAAAATTAAAAGTTCTTATATAGGAAAATAATTAGCTTTTCTTTTTGCACTAAGTTTTTAAAAACTTTTTCGGGGGTGCCCCGTGAAATGTAAAGGCTGTGGGTATTTTTCAATTTGAACGCTTAGATATTTTATACTCACAGTTTGTAATAAAATTGTAGAAAAATATTATGTACGAGCAATATATGTATACATATGTTCACGATATATTAAAATGAACTTAAAAAAAAGAATATTTTTGAGATATCGTTAACTGATTGTCTGTCTGTTTTTATTTTTGATTTCTTTCAAATTATAAGTATTTGATGAAATAAATCAATTTTTCGTCATCAAGCGATACGTTAATTGAAGTCGACGGTTGAATAAATCTTATCATAAGTATAGACTGAGAACCTGTAGCTAAACTTTAGATTCTTTTGGTTACCTTTCATGTTGGCTAGTTGAAAGAAAATTTGAAAAAAATAATGCAGGTGTAGAAATTCACCCAGGTATTGCATTCAGCAATTTCCCTTACAAGAAAAACATTTGCATTTGCATAGCATATTTGTGTTTGTCTTATCTATTAAAATAGACAGATACAATGAAACAGAGAGAAGTAATAAATTCTGTGGTGGAATTAGCTAATACCGAACTACGAAAAGGTTCTGATTGAGTTTTTTTTTTTTGTAAAGAGTTTGGTAGTCACATTTTTGGACGTATGTTATTTGTATTTCACTTAATTATTAAATTACTCTTATAAATGTAGAAAATTTAACACAATTTTAAGAATCTAAAAACTATCGAAAAACAACGGTTTCAATTTTAAAGCCTAATCTACCAAGTATTGAATGTTTTAAAAGTTGAGCAGATTTTGGCAAGGTTTCATCGAAAAATGCGGTAAGCTTAGCTAGAAGTGAATGCCGACACTTAGACCAACATTTGGTCCATTGCGATACCAGTTCCTTCCTTCTGTTCTGTGGTAAAGTGATGGAGACTTACTGTCAATGTTAATGAAATCACTTAGATCTTTAAAGGAGATGGAGCTTTCCTTTTCTGGAGAGGACAGTACATGTATAAAGTAAGTGGAGGATAGTTTCTCCTTTCTCTTTGTCCATGCAACTTCTGGAAAAATCATTTAAAAATGCATCAAGCCTTGCCATGAGTCAGTAAAACCCGTTGTAGTGCTAATGTTTAGCGTGCTCAGAGAGATGAAATCCTCATGGCGTTTATGGTGATTGTGACTTGTGATTCCATTTGTCCACCTTGATATCTCCGTGAAGCCAATCTTACTAAAAACTTACGTAAAGTAATGTCACCTTTTATAACACCAATGTGTAATCCGTTAAAGTTAGCAATAATTTCTAAATGAGACCAGAACCTTTTTCTATGGAAACAGCAAATGGAGATGCTGTAATTTTATACTTCACCCACGGATAGTAGCTGAATTTGAAAAATGTGTGGATTTTACATTTTTCTGGCAGTCCACATACAATTGGTCAATGACAACAGGCTATTTGTTATTTTGTCAGTCTAAGGTGAGCAAGTGTATGAAAAGTGACAAATTTTAGCGGACTTGTATGATATATCCGATAAATAATAATTATTCTTCAAAAAATTATTAAATAAGCATGCAAATTAAGATGAACTGTGCTTCAGCGAATCGTCTGATAAACAGTGTCGGAACCGCATTCCAACCAAATTACGATTTTCTTATGGTGGGGATTAAAGTTTCATATCTGATAGAACATGAAGCTTAACTTTTACTCTTCTTGCTTAAACTATGTTTGACTGCTTTCACCAAAGTTGCCTTATTTCGTTTTTAACTATTTTTTCTTTATTTACAGAACAGCCAACAGCTTACGAATCAGAAATTAAGAGGTAACATTGAGAACATAGGTTTCGCTCTGACATGTCCGAATGGTTGATTGGAGGGTTGTTTGCCTGGTGCAAGACTACACCGTAGGCACTTTTTTCGTCGCCATCAATCGGACGCAAAATTACTTAGAGCGTATTTATTTTCTATGGCGAAAAACGTCTTTGTTTCGTGCAGTAAGTTATCAGCTAGAGCTGTGTCAATCCAGTATTATTTTCCGACCAAATAGGTACCATCAACAAAAAAATTTCTTGCTATTTTTGCGATCGAATGTTACCCGAATAATGAACGATTTGGTCTTTTAAAATGAACGATTGGTGCAGCTCCATGAGGAGCCTGCTATTTAGATAGCTGCCACCACACACTATCAATATTTTAGTGGAACTCTCATTTAGCGGAATTCGACTTTTAAAAAACATAACTGTTCTTTAAAACAATTGCGTGTGAAAATGGTTTATATAACCAAATTGAAAAACGAAGAATTTGAAACTATTTCGCATCTTTTTCTATTTCACTGTAGAATAATGCATTCAAATAGAGGACAATGAAAAAAACACAAAACACACGCGTTTTCAACTCACGTTAAAATGCTCTTTTTCGAAAGCGCTTTCGAAAAATGATAAAATCACTGCTAGTTAGAACTGCTCATTTAATTCGTTACTCTCTGCGTTCGCTGCTTATTCAAACCGCACTACTTTCAGATAAATATCCAAAATTATACAGCAACATCACAGGATTTTTTTTTAACACATTTTATTTCAAAATGCAATATGCATTTGACAAAATTCTCATAGGAATATAATAAGGCATCATTGGTTAAATTGACATTTAAGGTTTCCCTATTCCGCATAATCGTTGCATTTTAAAAACCACTATATATACTATGATTTTCAATGGCACTTTTTTGCATTGGATTTTTGACAAAAACAAAAAAAACCTTCACTAATGCTAAATATTTCCAAACAAAACTAAATAAACTTAAATCACTCACTCTTTCGGGAGATATGGCAATATAGGTGCAATTTTTAAGACATCCATTGCGATGACCATAGAACGTTGGTTGCCATCGGCATGACAATGTCTTTGACTTAATGCCACTTTTGATAGCTTTTAAGTTCGTGAGGAAATTATACAAAAGATGATGTCCCCGTATAGTTTCCGGCAAATGCGATTTCAAATGATCTAGCATTATCCAGAGTTTATCTTCAAGAAGCTCAACAAGGATATCGTCACTATAATCCATTTTGCGTTTGGAACTATCTACTTTATTTTTTATTCACGAATTTACAAAAAATATATTCAAAATCACAATAACTTATTTTTAACTAAAACAAGTTAGCATGTGCAGCAAGACTGAAAATTCACTTTCAAGCACAGGCGTACTTATACCCAACCAAACTAGCGCACGTCCCTTCACTTGCCTCTTTTCTTCAACAGTATATTTATGCACAAAAAGAGAAAAATTGCAAGCTTTTTGATGGTGCTCTTTTCTTGGAAATGACGAATGTTGCTTATCTGAAGTAGATATAATGTTGTTAACATTATTAAGAATTATAGAGAAAAAAGCTGTGGAAACACAAAAAGGGTCTTCCCCAAACATTGGAGCTCTATTTTCAGCACATCTAGACCAGTTTCTTATTTATATAGATACTTTATTTTGATATTAATTTATTTAATTTTGAACACAATACAAACATTTTATTAAATAGCCATTTATTTGTGTTCAATCTATTCTGTAGTTAGCTTTAAAACACAGCGTCTGGCATATGCCTGGTATCTGATGGATCTGATGAATGTCATCCGAGAGATAATATTTTCGATCACTTTGGCAACCATTTCTGGGTGGCTGGTAGTTGGCTTCCAATGCGTTCGATTGTTGGTGGTTTGTCCCTGAAGACTAGCGACTCAAATTACGTCAAAATATTTTTGAAAAAATATGGTACGATGACTCTACCAGCCCACAGACCCCACCGAACAGTATTTTGATGTTTAGATAATCCCATGTGGATTATCTTTGCTCCAAACGCAATTTGGATTATTGGCATACCCATTGAGAAAAAATGGATTACAAGAAGTTTTTTTATACCCTATCCTAAGGGTATATTAATTTTGACACATAGTTTGTAACACCTCTTAATATTCGTCGTAGACCCATAAAGGTATATATATTTATGATCAGGGCCAAATCCTAAGACTATTTAGCAATGTCCGTCCGTCCGTCTGTATAAACTTTTGAGGCCTTTCAATTTATGCTAGGAAGCTGAAATTTAGAGCATATACTCCTTAGGATCCCGAAATGGTAAAGTGTTAAAAGTTTTTAAATCCGCCCACTGGCACGCCCACAATTTAGAAAAAACAATTTTAAGGCTAAAGTTAGAGAGATAGAGTATTGGAACCTTTACAAGATATGTAGGCACTGCCGTCCTTTATAAGTCTGTCATATAAGATTTTTTGCCACGCCTACTTTTTGTGGGATTTTTTCACTAAAATGCTGTTTTCAGCGAAAATTTTCATAGAAACTAAAAAAATATTTAACAAGACATTTAGAAAATATTTTTGGTTGTGGTCACGCCCACTTTTTGGGGGAGTTTTAAAAAAAAATATTTTTTTTATAAATTTCATAGAATGACATGATATCCATCACCTTCTTAATGCTGTTTTTTTTGGGGCATATAGGGATATGGATAGGGTATCGTACTGTTCGCCCCAAGCGGGTTTATTTTTATTAAGGTGTTTGTAAAAGTAGATGAGATTATTTACAATATTGTTCTGTAAGTCGCCATATGCAGTTCACGAACATAGATTCGAAAGAGTTCAAAAAACTTCACGAGGTACGCGGTTGGTAAATTAAAAAAGTTTGATGAGCTTCCAAATTATAGCAGAAGGTGCAATTTAGTTGGTTTGCAAACCCTAAGTTTCAGACGCGAGGCAACTTCCATCATGTTTATTCGCGATATTCTTAATTATCATATTAATTCACCATAATTCATCTTTACTTTAAATATATTTATATGCTCCCCAAAGGTCACTACGGAACCAATCCTCCATATAATAATAGCCAAGTCAATTTTCTGTCGTCTGCGCTAAGTTTCATTCACGTATAGGTAGATCATGGCGTAAAAAGGTCCAGGAGTATTTTTTTTTTGATATCAAGGCCGAGGCGACATATAAGCACTTCAAGCTTACATTCCTCCCTACATTCCACCCCTACAGCAATTCAATCGCAATACTCGCCATGCTAGGAATGCACATCAGTTTACCCTCCAGCCAGCCTGTATTCGGACATACAGTGAAATACAAGGATTCGTTTCTTAACCGTACAATACGAATGTGGAATGCTCAACCCCGCTCTGTTTTTCCTACGCATTATAGTTTAAAGACATTTAAAACCAACGTGCATCGGTATCTCCTTTTTTCTAATCCCTCACTTCCCTAATGCCCGCACTGTGTTACTTCATTATAAGGGTATCCAAAATCCCATTACAAGAAAAAAAAAAAAAAATTACAATATTGAAGTAGTTATGGATTTCTCAACAATAATAACCTATATGTTCTATGAAATTAATGGATGGTGTGTATACCTGCTAATAAAGGATCCAATCTTAGACAATACAATAGGATTATTTTAAAATAGCGCCATCTAGACTCAAGTACAGATAAAATTATTATAATAATGCAGAATCGAAGCCAAATGTAGTGCGAGTAAAAGCGTCTGAAAAGCGGCACGAAATTATTGATTTTCAAACCTTAATAGATAAATACGAAATTGAAAAAGTAAATTAGTGGGAAATCAGTTTGTAGTAAATAAAACTTTACTTGTATATTACTTTACATATCTTTTGACTAAAGTATTAAAAAGAAAAGAAAAAATGTACCTTCATATCTTTTCTTTTGATTTGCTAAAGACCCGTGTTCTTTTCCTAAGGTCAGGATTACAAATGTACGTTTTATTTACGTATGTAAGTATTTAACATTAAAAAACTGCTAGCTAAACTACAGCTCCATATAAGCAAATAACTGAATATTTTACCAACTAAGCAGTAAGTTGCGAGCAAACATCAAAGGTATAAACACTTTTGCAATAACTTAAGGAGTTCTTACAGCTTACACGATCAGCATCTGTAACTTTTCGACTTTACAAGAAATATTATTTAAAAAAAAACTTGTATGTATAGCATCATTTGTTTTACATTATATATCGAAAAAAAACATACTCTAATCTGATCCTGATCCGATTTTCCAATAGTCGTTTTTTATTATCACACAACTTATGTGTATGGATCTTGAATTTGTATGCATTACAACAAATACACATGATCTTACTATTATTTTATCGAGATCACGATTTGTGATGAGGAAACTTGTTCTTCTATTTACCACGTGGTCCCAAGTGTCAATAGAAAGGCAAAATGTTATGTTCCAGATTGCCATACTTAAATTGTAATAACGTTGATTATTCTAAAAGTAAAGGGGCATTAAACTGAACCCTACTATGGGTTTAAAAAAATATATATTCGCACACCAAATGGTTGGAGAAACTAGGCTTAAGGTCCTGTGTTGGGCGCTTACGACCAATATTTATTGATTTATTTTTATATATTCGAATAAATTAGTATACAGTTTTCTTTCTTTTTAATTTTTGTAACTATGGCTATTTAATATATTGAAGTAATAAAAAGAAGTCACTGTCACGTTCTGCGTTTTTCAGAATTCGGTTTTTTAAAAAAGTCAACATACACATTTTATTATTATATTTTCCCAGCTGTTCACCGGTGCTGCATCGCCGGGTGGTCCTGAAGCGAGTGTGAATTAAAACAAAACATTTTCAGTGTGATAATGAATTTATTTAAACGAAATAAATCTGAGTTCATTATTTCGACATGCATTTGTTAGTGTTTTTAATGCTTTCATTGCAACGCTTAGTGATGAACGATATTTTTAGTCTCTCTGTCCGGAGAACTTTCATATGTTTGTCGAGGATATTTATTTATATTATCACGTTATTCATCAGCTTCGGGTTTTGTGCTATTGCATAGTTTCGGTTGGTTCAGGTTGCGAAACATCATTAGCATCACCGAGCTGATTTGTTTTCGATAAATTATTTTATTTCCATTTAATCATATGCGCAAGGTTTAACGGCATGCAACAATTCTACTAAAATTTTAACTTCATCTGTCTTAATAATTCAAAGTAATTAGAAACATTTCATGTGTGCATCTTCTGCTACCTTTTTCAGGTTACCGTATACCGTATCGTATACTCATACATCACCATTCCCCTGATTCTTTCTCTGCTAACCAAGGCTGATTACCTCTTTGATAATGTCGCGTTACTTTGACCACTGGTTGTTAGTGTCTGTGGTGGTAGGTGATTGCACAATTGCGAGTTTCTCACTCAGGCGCTCTTTGTATTATCTGGCTACTCCAGGTGTGCTAAGACATCCAATGTCGAATTTATTGTTCTGAGGGTTAACAATATTTCCACCCACTTCAGCTTTGTGTCTCCAACCGAAAATGTTATGTTACGCAATTTTATATGATTTCTGATAAATTAATATGTCTCGGCTTCCCAAGATTCTATACGGTGTAATTTTATACAACAAAGTAATGTATTTTATCAGTTCAAATGCAATTTTACATTACATATTACGTAATAGAACAGAAACGATAAGAAACAATTTAAATATTATATCTATTAGTCATTATTTTATTAGTGGAACATGTTGGGAAGGCAAACTAGATGCTTGATGAGTTTTGTTCGGTTGGCACTGTTAAGTAAAGGGCTAGACAGCTCCATTCTTCATATGCCTGTATGTGTGTATATATATTCGAAGTTCAGGGCAGCGCATTTCGATCAGAAGGGTAGTTTTGCATAGTTATAGACACTTGTGTAGTATGCTAGTGTATCGCACTTTATAAAGCTTAATTGTGGAGTCTTAAATACAAAATCGTGTTTATCGTATAAACAATTGAATATAGGGTCATTTATCAAATTGTAAATGACGTGTTTTTTTTATTGCGTTTTACGCTAGAGTTCTAAGAACTCTGACTGAAATTAACTGATAGTCAGGAAACAGT
Organism: Ferdinandea cuprea; assembly: GCA_963576555.1. NCBI lineage: Eukaryota > Metazoa > Arthropoda > Insecta > Diptera > Syrphidae > Ferdinandea > Ferdinandea cuprea. The sequence continues at coordinate 146,510,007 of OY754958.1, read as the reverse complement.
TTCACATAATGCTTAATTACTTCATTAATTTATTATTTTGGAAGTCTGTGAATTAATTCTTAACTTAAAAAAGCAGATCAGAGCAGATAAGTTCAATGATAAGATTTGAAATAGAATTATATTATAGAATACCAATAATTTGCACTTTATATGTTATGTTAACTTTCATCAGCTGATATGTATTAATACCATGTATATATGACCAATACCTGAACTCTAAAAACACAGGGTTTTGACATTTTCCTTTTAAAGAGCAACAGTTTTATCTTAAAGCTCAAAGTTTGTAATTTTTTACAAATTTACAAACCTAAAAGGGAGGAAAACTTACAATTAATAATAGAAGAAGCAAGAAGTACTTTGACAGTGGTAAGTTTAAACGTCAGGACATTTAAAAAAAATGCAAAATAAGTATTATATTTGGATGAAATTTGACAATATTGAAGTAAGCATTTTTTTGGTGGTTGGCTAAAATCATTGCCGTTAGACCGATAAGTGATCCGCATCCAAGGTACGTTTTACAACATCAGCCTAATATGTGCCCACGTTCCTACCGGTGAATTAGTCGGTAAGCAAAATACGACAACAGACAATGGCTTTCAGCTAATCGTACTACGCATCCACAAAGCAACCTGGTGCTCTCCAGAAGGTCGAACTGAACTGAACACCAAATCGACCACGATGCAAGGCATGCATAAAACATCTTAAACGTACATATATTCCAAAAGGCACATGTCGAATCTGATCACTGATCGCCGCCCAGAAAAACTTTTTACACAATAAAAGTTAGATACATCGTCAACATAATATTTGGAAAATAGCAATTCGTCTTGTATCATACTTTTTGCACCTATATTCGAAGCATATAAATAGGTGGGCTAATAACGGCTTGTAATGCTGTAGGTATTTTTGTATAAAAAGTGAATGTGATAGTGAGAGAAATGAAGGAGTTATAAGGCTTAAGAAATAAAAAAATTAAGTAAACACAATTTTAAATCATTCATATATCGAAAAGGACTGGACTTGGACTTGGACTTGGATGTACCTTCAAATGGTATAATAGGTTTTCGGCCATTAGAGCTGCGTTCACTCAGTATGTCTCATAAAGATATGGCGGATGTAACACTTCCGCGTGTTCAAAATTGCAACGCATGGCAGTGCAAAAACAGAGTAAATTGTGACAAAGTAGTATATATTATGCACGTGTCTGCTGTTATTTTTGTTTATTTGTCTCCTCTGTGTATGTGGAGACAACAGGATTAATTAAATGCCACTGTCATATAATTCGGCATCCTGTTTAAACATTTTATGTAACAAGTTCTTATAATACTGGTATAGGTGTAAGGAATATTTGTAAATATGACCTTTTCCCGAATTGTAATACTGAATTCTCAATGTGCGAATTAAACACATCAAGTGCAAAAAATTCAGTAAGTACCCAAAGGTTATTCCTTTACTTACAAAAAAATCCGTTATTGTATGTATACTTTAAGTCAACAAAAGAAAGAAGAATCTCCTATCAAAATATACTCGAGTTCCGACTAGTAGAACATGGTGCGGTAGGTATAGGGCTCTATAAAAAAATCGAAATGCCTAACAGTAGAGAGCGAAAAGCCTGTTTTTAAACCAAATTGTTTTATTAAAAAAGTTCAATGAGCTGCCTTGTAAAAGTTAACTGTCGGCAAACAAAAAATTATCTCGGATATTTACTATATTTATTTTTTAGTTTTATCTTAAGATCGTGTGAACAATCCAAAGGCAAACAAATATGCTATTTTTGGTGCTTTCTAGATTTTATCTTAATCGATATTCTTGTATTCAATATTTTTAAATTGATATTTGAGACTTTTATACAATTTGAATCTTCTAGCTAACGAGCTCAATCAGTTCATTTAGAATTTTGAACGCCGAAGGCATTTAGTTCAAGATGTCAAGCTTGGTCTGTTAATAGATTTAACGGTTTGGAACAGATATCGACAATTGTTAGTTTGCTTTGTGTGGGAGTAAACAGCCCAGTCAGACTTAGCCCATAGTCGTCATTTAGAAACAATTATGTAATTTAAATAAAACTGATGCACCAATTCCGGACGCATAGTAACACTAAGTAGGTTGGCCTGCATATGCCAATTTCAGTTCGATGTTTAGATTTTTCGATTTAGAGGACTATTTAAAATTATGTAACTTCTCAACTTATAGAGCCTTTAAAATGGTTGTGTACATCTTGGAGAGCCTTTCATTCCAAAAGCAATATAATCATAATTTTGTCAAGTGTGAATTTTGATATACTCGGCAAGGAACAGCGAAGAAAAGTGCGTATGGATAAGATTTGTATGTGGCAATCCAAAAATATTATCGACAGCATGCGATTGTATCTGTTTTTTCTCGAGCTACCTCGTCGATCAATAAGAAATTAAAAATAAGACTCCTTTCTTCGAAACTGAACGCAAAACACGATTTCCGAAAAAAAAAATTACAGGTGTGATACATTTTTCTATGGAGATTTAATATCCTTTATAATAAACTTCAAATTATTGGCTCTTGATAATTTCGTTTATTTTTTTGCAAATCTGATTTGTGCGACGTGACAAGCTGCAGTCTAGATGTTAAAGTGCTATGACTTCTTAAACTGGACCCATTTAGTAATACAATCCTTCTGAAAACCAATATTCTTGCAAATAGTTTCAGCTCTCACATTTCCTATCACGGCAAAGGAATTAATAATTTCGGTCTCTTCCGATATAGCAATCTGCTTGGTCATTGCTTGGGTTAAGTATTTTCCAAATCCTTTCCCTTGTTCCTCCGGAATGACCTGAAGGATTCTAAGAAAATTAACATTATATTTAAGTATAATTAGCGATGAGATTGACTTGTTTTTGTAAATAACTACCCTAAGCCATAGAACTCATTTTGAAATATCCAAGCTATTAGTTCTCCATCACTTAGTCTGATAATTCCCAATGTTAAATTGAACTCAATCATTCCACGGATGAAATCCACCGATGCTTCATCGTTATGGGGCCAGTGAGCGTGAATAAATTCAGCATGTTTTTCTTCGAGGCGACTGAGCTTATACCCATCTGCAAGACTACATTATGAAATTGCATTAGTAATAGAAATGTGTACTTTGTGGTTTTAATGGGACTTACTTTGGAACTTGGATCCAGATACCGAAACTGCTGGGAAGGAACATACATGAACACCGTATTTCAAAATCAAAAGTGCCACCTAACGACTTAATCAATTCGACTGTTTCATCTGCACAGTTATTGTGTATGGCTGTTAGAAGGGGCCCACTCTTCCAATCAATTAGATTTGTTTTTACAATGCACTCCTTCAGTTCTTGTAACGATTCTTGAAATGTATGAAACTGTACGCTGAGCATCTGATAACAATTTTGTTTTCAAAATGTACCCATAATGTATAGCCGACAAATGCTTATATACTCACCTCATCCCATTGTAGAGATATATATGTTCCGTTGGTGCTTATATTTCCATGCCTATGAGTGTAATATTCTTTTGTAAATGGCTTATACTTTTCACATTGACGTTTGCTCGATTTATCCAGCAGACTTATCCAACGGCAGTGATTATATATTGACAAAAAGTGGTATTTGTCATTTTTAGATTTGTACAATTTGTACATTTTTTTTGAAAACTAAAGTTCTGCTCTGAACTAAAAAGAAAGATGCTTAATATTTATTTACTAATCGAATCCACCAGCCGTGGGTATGTTTACATAGCTCCTTAAGTAACGATTAGACGGTCATCCAAACTTGTCATCCGGATGACACACTGACGTCATTATGACGTAGAATTTATCCTAAAGTGGTTATCCCGTCTGAAAAAAACAAGTTTTCTGACGTCAGCATGTCATCCGGATGATAAGTTTGGATGACCGTCTGATCGTACCTTTACGCATTTATTTCTAACACAAAAAAGAAAATAATAAGACCTAAAACTTTTTAAACAAATATAGTGGTAGATAGTTGCACAGGAAGGAACTCCTTATCTACGGGTTGTTTTTATCGATAATAATAAAATAAATCATAAAATTAATGGACCAGAATATTCCTCTGGCAAATCGAAAATTACTTGCGTATGGATATACCAATTTTGTATTTAAATAAAACAAAGAATAAATGAGATTCCAGCCTAAAATTTCTTCCAGGTATAGCACGCATGTTAAATTTATAGATTGAATTCGATCGAAAAGCAAAATAGTTTTGTCACTAATTTTGGGTGATGCGTCGGTTTCGATATATTGTACGCAATTCAAAATTTATTTTGTAGACCTTTATTTCAAGTCTTTTCAGATTCATTATTTAATTTTTTTTTATTACTAAAATTTTACTACACTTTTGCGCTTGGCAAAGGAGCGATTGCACTACCACCTTCGTCAGTACTGCCACCGAATCCTAATTGTTCTAGTAATTTTTACCATCCAGACATTTGACAAGACCCCTGCCAACTATTGGTAGTAAATATATAAGAAATGCCAAAAAATAAACTATTGTCTACCTGAAACATCGCTTCTAATACTCATAATGTGTTATTGTTTTTCTTTTTCGAACACAAAGAAATAAAAATTCTTCGCAATATTCAACTAAAACAGAGAAATTTTGTTCAAAATTGTGGATATACAGCATAGAAATTATTGAGCTGAAATTAAATAATCAGCTAACTAGTCATAATGCAGTGGTAATGAAAAAGGAGCACAATTTAAACGGGAAAGTCCCTTTAACAGAAAATAACGTTGGGTAAATGCGTATGTATGTTATATATGTATCTATTTCCTACTGTAAATTATGAATCGATATACTGCTGGTCACACCGAGGCGGTATTTGTCTGGTCTCTTCCATATCCCTTTGCTTACACATTTGTTTGCACTTCTGGAGTACACACAACAGGCGAATTGCGAACAAATCAATTTAGACGTATTTATGAATTGAAAATTTCTATTGGTTCTACCACAAAAGCATTATATCTAATATCTTATCTAAAAACAACTCAGTCTTAATTGATTCAATCAGCTGAATTTAAGAGTATAACAATTTTACCGCGAATTCAAAAATTCTTGCCGCGTACTGTCGCACTTTATTCACAATCCACATAATATAGTCGTGATCCACAAATCCCCGCCTAAAAAGTGCGTTCGAACATAACTTTAAAATTGAATATAAAATATGAAATATGAAATAAAATTGCGATCTCAACTGCACTGTCAGATCTAAAAGTATATGGCACACTTAGCGAGTTCATTAATCTACTACTAACCAGTCGAATTATTAACCTAAAACTGGTTGTGACCTCTGCCAGAAGATCTGTCAGCAGAGGAACTCCGCAAGGAGGAGTGGTATCTAGTGGTAAACAAACTGCTTTTTAGCCTGGTAGGAGAGGGCTGCAGAGTGATCGCCTATGCAGATGACGTTGCTATTGCCGTATCGGGGAAACACCTAAACACTTTAAAAGAACTCCTTCAAAATGCTTTTAACAAGCTAACAAGGTGGGCTGATAGTTGTGGTCTAGGCGTCAACCCCCACAAAACTGATCTCGTCCTCTTTACTAGGAAATACAGAATCCAACATGTCGACCCGCCCTCAGAGGAACCACCTTAGTCTTTTCAAATAAAGCCAAATACTAAGGTCTCAACTTGGATACGAAGCTTAGCTGGAAATGTAATATACAAGAAAGGGTTAGGAAGGCTACGATAGCCCCCTTTTCTTGCAAAAAAGGTATTGGTAACAAGTGGGGACTACAACCCCGAATCACTCACTGGCTAAACATCCCAATTGTGAGACCGATACTAACATACGGAACGACTGTCTGGTGGACTGCCTAGAGAAAGCGATTAATCGCGACAAACTAAGCAAGGTCCAAAGATCAGCTTGTCTATGCATAAGTGGAGCACTTCGAACCACTCCCTCAGCTGCACTAGACATTCTCTGCCATTTAATACCCCTTGACATTTTTAGCAGACAGACAGCTGCTACCACAGCCATTCGCCTCAAAGCAACCTCTCAATGGACCGAAAATGAAATCGGTCTCTCTGCAATTCTGAACACACTCAGAATCCTTCCCAGGAATATGGACTACACCATACCCCAACAGCAGTTCGATAAAAACTTCCAGCCATCCATTCCCCCCAGATGCTTTTGGGAGGACGGCGCCTTTCTGGAAGAAGAATCAATCCATTTTTATACGGACGGATCAAAAACAAATGATGGGGTGGGTGGAAGTGTCTTCTTAGACAGACTTAATCTTAGTCTCACCTTCCGTCTTCCTGATCATTGCAGTGTTTTCCAAGCGGAAATTATTGCGATAAAGGAAGTATTGTCCTGGCTCAAGAAGAACGTGGTATCCGTAAAGTATATCCGAATCTTTTCGGACAGCCAAGCGGCCATCAAGTATATAGAATCCGTCTCTATTAACTCTTTAGTAGCCCTAGATTGCCGATCATCTCTAAAGGAGATGGCTGAGCAGTTCAACATTAACCTGTGCTGGGTGCCGGGGCAAAGGGACATGCCGGGTAACTGCAAGGCCGACGAACTCGCCAAACTTGGAACTACCCTCTCAATCTTTCCTTAGGCATACCAGTTTCCACATGCAAACTCTTATTGAACCTGGATGCAATAGAAAAAACAATCCACAGATGGACAGGTGGTATTACCTGTCTGACGACGAAGCAGATTTGGCCTAGGCTAAATCTGACACTCTATAAGAGCTTGACTACCGTCAATCTCTCGCACATCAGTGATACAATTGGTGTCATCACTGGACACTGCATGCAACAAGACTTGGCGGCTACTCGAACGACTTTTGCAGGAGCTGTGTAGATGAGAAGGAGGAAGAGACAATTCTACACCTTCTTTACGCATGCTCTGCTCTCTCCCGAAAACTAAATTTCCATCTAGGAGCTTACTTCTACAACGATCTTAACGATTTAAATTCGACCGACCCAAAACGTCTCTCACGCTTTTTAAAAATCTCAAATTGGTTCAACGAGTAGACAGGAACTTTAGGACCACGTGGTATCACAATGGACCTTACTTGGGTCTAAGTGAGTCAAACTTCTTTCTGACTCCCACTTCAACTGTTTTTAGGAGACTGTTAGTTGATACTCTGTATTAAGAGGGTCTCCTTTCTTATGAACTCGGCAAACGATGCTAAGGTTCCATTAATAAGGCATACTTCATTCTGAGAAAATCTTGGAAATGTGCTGGTGTATGCAACTCCCAGTTGCAACTTCAACGTTACTTAGTACATTGCTTATATCGTATGTATTATCGGGGAGTCCGTACTTTTTTTGGTAGAGTGGTCCTTTTCACCTTCGTTCAGGAAATCCGCCCTTATTTTGGACGCTTCGTAACAATGTTTTTCGTTGTTGGGCAGAAAAACAAAAATTTGCTATCCACCATTAGCGAAACCACAAACGAACCATATGCTCATTTGACTATAACTTGTGGATTTCCTAATACAAACATTTAGAAAGGAAAGTTTGATTTATACAAGGAATAAAGAAATGCGCGTGTTTCTTATCCACGTCCTACAAGGACGCCCTCTCAACTCCGATAACACTGGAAAGAAAATATGCTTAATTTGCATATCCTAAGACTAAGCCCAACATAAAAAAAGTGAAAAGCTAATAATAATTAAATTCAATTATGCCAAGTTACCCTCCAGTCATTTGACAACAAACTGTTTGGTAGTAATGCCAAAATTTAAAAGAAAAACGATTGTCTATATATCTGAAACATCGCTTCTAATACTCATAGCGTGCGTCCAATAAATAATTTATTTTTTTACGTAGCTGCATTAATTGTCTAAACACAAAGAAATAAAATATGTCGCAATATTTAACTAATACGGAGAAAATTTGTTTAAAATTTTGGACATAAATAGAAATTTTCTTTGTTTTGTGGTGTGGGCACAATTTAAACGGGAAAGTCCCTTTAACAGAAAATAACGTTGAGTATGTAAATGCATAAGTATGTTAAATGTACTAGGTACTATAAATTAGAAAGCGATATACTCCTGGTCACACCGAGGCGGTATTTGTTTGCTTTCTGGTATATATCATCCACAAATTTTTGTTTACACAATTTTTTGCACCTCTGGATTACACACAATTGCGTGTGCACTGCACATATCCAGATAGACGCCAAATTCTGTTCCAGTAACCCACTTCGTGGATGTGAGAACTGCGGTTGGCCCCTTAAGATCTTATGCCCCATCAACTCTTTTCCAACACACTGGTTTAGCGTTGCCATTTGTCCGGGTTTTCCCGGACATTTACTTTTTTTTTCACCGGGAGCATCCGGAAAAGTTTTTTTTTTTCTAAATTGTTTTTCCACTCTTCTTCAATTAAATAGATGTCTCATATTTTGTATTAAATATTTAACAGAAGCAGAGACAATAATAGTACCGCACACTGGTTTTCAAAAGCAATTTTTCCTTTCACTTGAAATTATTATCAAAATCAAAAATCTGCCAATAACATTGACCCATTTTTTGTGGATTTAAAAACGAAGCTTTCACAAATTGTATTTTTATTGTTATTCTTGTCAGGTTTTAATGCATTTTGAAGTTTTAAAGGAAAGTATTTCCACATTTCTCAGGTTCTTGGCAACTTTATTTATTAACTCTAGCTTTAGTTGTATGCAAAGTTAAAGGGAAGGTAAACATGGACAGAGTTGTTTCCTGGAAATAAGTGTTTAGTGCCCAAGTTACTACAGGACTTGGCGGGTCCTACAGATGAATGGTTCGAATAATGTGTATTCAAATCTAAAATTGCAACGAGAATAATGATTGATGTTCAATATTCTTCAGAAGTACCTACTAAATAATGCAATCTTTCATGAATATAGCTACATATTTCTCCATCTACACTGTCAAAACAGAAAAACTTCGAGATTTCGCTGAATTTCTCGACGCTTTCATACGGGGCTTAATTTTCAATCCTGAAGACATTTTAAGAAAAACGTAGTTCTGGAGTGAGGTTTTGTCTCAAATTTGTATACCGGTTACTGAGGACTTAGTTCTACATTAATGCAAATATCACTTTGTTTTACTATTTTTTTTTTAAATGAGCAAAAAGTGGCCGTTACAGTCAATGGCGATCGTTATCGGGCCAGAGGAGGATATTGGCAAGATTTGGTTTCAACAGGACGGCGCTACGTGCCACACAGCCGAAGCTACACTCGATGTTTTGCGCCCTGTTTCAAAAAAAAAAAAGTTATTTGGCGGACCCTATTCATGGTTCGGTAAGACTTGTATTCGTTTTGTTTTTGTTTTGTATTTTTTTTTCTGGCGTTAGACATATTCACCTCAATAGAGGACAGTAGGATAAGGCGCTGAAAAGGAGGATGGTTGGCTCTCTAGCCCACTGTAAAGTGTTTAGTTCGAAAAAATCAATATTCTAGACGCTAGGCTAATTAAATAAATTTTATGGTAACCCTATCTTCAATATATAAAGAAAAGTTTGCGTACACTTGGACTTCACTGACTGACAATTTGAAAATTTCGCTCTTCTACGCAGCTGAGCGATAGTTTTATCGCTGATAAAAATAACTTTACACAGCTGATTACTACCTCACTAAATATGCGAATAGAATACATAAAAACGAATATTTATTGTCGTCTAGTCGCGACACTGCTCCAATTGATAATGGATTTAGATTCTGGGAACGAAGATATTTTAAGGCCTTTGACCGCTGATGAATTACAAAATTTATTGTTACTTTACAAAACAAATTATTCAGCTACGAATTTTCATTACATATCTCTTTACACTCAATGCAAATGGAATAGACTGTTGGACGGGATAAGTGGAAGTGACCGGTGTCTGAAATGGAAGCCATTTAAGAAATTTTTTTACACGCATCGCAACGGGAAATCGTCGAATGGAACATATGTTAGCCTCCATTGGGATACGGTATGTTTTTGAGAAAATTAATCCATTTAAATTGAACTTGTAAACTAAATGATTTGTTCCTGTTTCTCAGATGTTGAGTGTGCAGTTTTATAGCTTGGAACCATCGCTACATGAACTTAGAGAGTGCCTTCTGAAGACAAGCCGCATTGATTGGAGTATTGGTCCCCTAGTGACGGGTGTTTTAATAGAGAACAATGAGTTTGTTATGGATATTTTAAGTCAGGTCGGTGCAATAGTCGAGCGAGCTCGCGAATGTCATTGCTTGCTTTTGACACCAAGAGATGCGTTACATATCCAAACGCCGATGTATGTTCTAAATGTGTTTTTAAAAGAATATCTAATCATGCAAAGACTGTAGACTTCCAGACGGCTATAACTTGCGACAACTGGTAGCAGCCGATGTAGACTTAATTCATTCATTGTGGGCAAATAAAAGAGAAGGTTCTTTGGACTATGTGCGAGGACTTACGGTGTTGAATAATACAATCGGAATAGTTAGATTGGTAGATAACGTATTGGTGGGATGGATTTTTCAAAACGATTTTAGCGGCTTAGGGTGGTGACTTACGATTACTTTCTAGAAGATGCATAATAACTGTTTTTTTTTAGAATACTTCAGGTACTACCGGACGAGCGAAGAAAAGGTTTTGGACAAGTGCTGGGCATTGAAATGTGTAGAAAAATTGCAACCGAAGAGGCTATAGACATATCAGCATTTATTGTTAAGGGGAATACTCAGTCGGAGGGATTACTAACGAAAATTGGCTTTAAAATTTCAAGAAAATCGATGTGGATCCAATGCAAGAAGCTGTCATGAGTAATATAATAATAATAACATACGTGTACCTACACTTTCTACAATACATAGTATTTATTAAATATTTGACGAAGCCCCCACTTCCTGTCACTAAAAGAGTTTGCCAAAATAGAGAACATATATCTTTGCCTAAAGGTAAAGCAATTTTGTCGTTTTTGAATATACATATCTCAGAAGAGCAATTTAAAACTTAAAATTAACTTAAAATTAACGACATTTTTGATAATCGCCGTGACCAGGCAAGAATTGCGTTTGGTACTAGTTGTAATTTTCATGAGCTCGGTTTATCCCCATGTTCAGGATCAACTTCTAAATCCATCTGCATTTTTAAGATTTGCCCGATATGCCCTGCGACATAGCTATTGTAGCTGTCATCTCCTCTTACTGGATTGTTTATGCCCTATCTTAAGGGTATATTAATTTTGACACATAGTTTGTAACACCCCTTAATATTCGTCGCAGACCCCTAAAAGTATATATATTTATGATCAGGACCAAAATCTAAGACTATTTAGCAATGTCCGTCCGTCCGCCCGTATCAACTTTTGAGGCCTTTAAAATTATGCTAGGAAGCTGAAATTTGGAAAATATACTCCCTAGGGTTCCGAAATGGTAAAGTGTTAAAATTTTTAAAATACGCCCACTGCCACGCCCACAATTTAGAAAAAAACAGTTTTAAGGCTTAAGTTAGAGAGATAAAGTTGTACAACCTTCACAAGATATGTAGATACTGCCCACCTTTATTAATTTTTCATATAAAGTTTTTTGCTACGCCTACTTTTTGTGGGCGTTTTTCACTAAAATGCTGTTTTCTTTGAAAATTTTCATAGAAATCGAAAAAAAATGTATAACAATATATTATGCCAATATTTTTCTCAATATATCGCCCATACAAAGTTTTTGGCCACGCCCACTTTTTGGGGGCGTTTTTTGAAAAAAAATATTTTTTTTCTATAAATTTCATAGAATGAAAAAAAATGCTATCCATCATCTTCCGAATGCTTTTTTTCTTTGGGGTACATAGGGCTAAGGATAGGGTATCATACTGTTCGCCCCAAACGGACTGTAGCCTTTCCTTACGTTTTTATAGTAAGTGGGCATGTAAAGCCGAATAAACATATTTTGATATATATTTTTTTAGAAGCGGTTTTTTTTTCCAAAAAGTTTATGATCAAAAAGGAAGTTAACCCTCCAATTGGTATTTCTTATAAATAGTGTTGAGTGGCATTGCTCGGGGAATAAAATCCATCCATTTCCTTAGTTTTTACCAGAGAAACTACCATCTTTAAACAAAAGAGAATGGTCGGCGACCGTGTTAAATTGCCCTGATTTAAAAATTCGATTCTTCACCCAGCCAACCTTATGTGCATCAGTTATTTGCATTGAAATTATATGCGGAAGCTCACCCACACACAACTTTATTTCAGTGGGTCTCAAAGGGCGCTGCCATTTCGATTGATTTTGATTGTTAAGTTAGGTGCAGTTTAAATTACCACTTTCATGGTTTGTTGAGAAATACAACTTATTTGTCTATAAAAAAATAAATATGCCCTATAAAATAATATCATATAGATTAAATATTTCTGGATATATCCTTCATTCGCAAATGTTTGTTCAAGCAAGGAGAGAGCACAGATAATAAAGTGCCCATTCCGAAAACAATGAACATGATTCTAAATTACTTCTCATTATGACATATACTCTGAAATAAACACACGTAGACAATGATGAACCTAGTCCACTTTATGTAAACTAATCGTCACAACACTAGTGACAACTTGCTGAATGTGCACCGCACCACAAATCCCGAATGTGCACCGATAATTTAATATTGTTCTTTTTAAATAAATATTCTATGCTTACACACTCACCGTGGTGTGCAAACGATGACAATCAGAACCAAAAAAATAATACTAAAAACACAATTTTACTTGTAACTCTCTTTGCAAACAAATTAGAACTGTCAAACTACTAAACACCCCATATGCTTGGATGTTTGAGGATGCGCTTATCGTTTTAAATTATTAGGTCGGTTCATTCACTTACAAAACTATTTGAAAACTGTTTTTATTAATCGAACGATTGTAATAAAATTCTTTGACTTTTTAGAGTTGCTAATATCCGGCATCTACTGCAGTGACAACGAGTGCAAACAAAGAGTTAAGGGTGAAAACATGTTTATATATGAGAGATGTAGTACTACTCTGTTTGTCCAACACCTCAAGGTTGTATATTCATGTATCCATGAGAATGAAAATGTGGCTGCTGTAGCCGAGACTGTGCGGATTGTGGAGTCGTGGCATCATTGGACCATTTTTCTATGAAAAACATAAGGAAAGGCTACAGTCCGCTTGGGGCGAACAGTATGATACCCTATCCTTATCCCTATGTACCCCAAAGAAAAAAAGCATTAGGAAGATGATGGATAGCATTTTATTTCATTCTATGAAATTTATAGAAAAAAAAATTATTTTTTTCAAAAAACGCCCCCAAAAAGTGGGCGTGGCCAAAAACTTTGAATGGGCGATATATTGAGAAAAATATTGGCATAATATATTGTTAAACATTTTTTTCCGATTTCTATGCAAATTTACGAAGAAAACAGCATTTTAGTGAAAAACGCCCACAAAAAGTAGGCGTGGCAAAAAACTTTATATGACAAATTAATAAAGGTGGGCAGTACCTACATATCTTGTGAAGGTTGTACCACTTTATCTCTCTATCTTAAGCCTTAAAACGGTTTTTTCTAAATTGTGGGCGTGGCAGTGGGCGTATTTTGAAAATTTGAACACTTTACCATTTCGGAACACTAGGGAGTATATGTTCCAAATTTCAGCTTCCTAGCATAATTTTAAAGGCCTCAAAAGTTGATACGCACGGACGGACGGACATTGCTAAATAGTCTTAGATTTTGGTCCTGATCATAAATATATATACTTTTAGGGGTCTGCGACGAATATTAAGGGGTGTTACAAACTATGTGTCAAAATTTATATACCCTTAGGATAGGGTATAATGAGGCTGGGCAACGGTTCGGTCGACGCTGAGCATTACAGACCCATGTTACCGACTTTATATGCCCTATCCTGAGGGTATATTCATTTTGACATGTAGTTTCTAACTCCTTAAAGTATATATTTCGTATATGTTTCGTCGTAGACCCCTTGAAGTATATATCTATATTTATTTTCAGGACCAAAACCTAAGACGATTTAACAATGTTCGTCGGTGACTTTCAAATTTTAGCTAGGAAGCTAAAATTTGAAACATATACTCCCTAGGGTCCCAAATGATATGGAGTAAAAAAAAGTTTGATGCGCCCACTGCCACACCCACAGCTATGAAAAAACAGATTTAAGCCTAAAGTTCATGTTCACAAAATATGTAGACACTGATCTCTAGTATAACAAAATAGTTAAACAATACAACTCTCAATATTTCTCCAATACAAAGTTATATTTAAATTGAAAAATATGTGTAAAATAATATTTTGAAAATATTCTTCTTCACATTTAACCTGTACAGAATTTTTGGCCAAGCCCACTCTTTGGGGCGATTTTTTAAACACAACTTTTTTTTATGATTTTATAATAGAAAACGAAATAAAATGTCATCCATCGTCTTTTCTATGCATTTTTTATAAGGCGTAATATGGATATGGTATCATACTGTTCGCCCCAAAGCGGTCTGTAGCCTTTCCATATGTTTATTTAGACCTTCATGTCAAGACACAATTTTCCTAGATCTATTTAGAGCAATTTTCGCAAGGTTGTTGGATTTTTAAGTACCTTCCAAAAATCGTTCCCAGGTATTAAATGTTATTTTAATCTTAATCTTCAAAACGCCATGAGATTAACATAAAAACTCAAGCAATGAATGAGCATATGCCCAAGTTTAAAGGTCACAATATAATGAAACAGTATATCAAAAATAAACCAATTAAAATGTTGTGTAGATGTTATCCAAACTAACTATTTATCCTTCTGCTAATAATCAGTTATAACTGTGTTTAACTTTTCGTATCACAATGTGCGTATAGGGCTTTAAAAAATTAGACTATATGAGTTAGTTGATTGACTCCAAATCAGTACTACACTGCTTTCAAACCCTTCAGTAACTAAGTGTCAAGAACAAGACCAAAATCTGGTGGATTTCCGGTCACCACAAAATTGAGGGAAATGAGAAAGCTGACGAATTGGATAGAAAGGGCTCGGTGACCCCCTTTGTTGGACCCGAGAAATGTTTAATGTAATCCTGACAAGAGTTATATTCAAAGAGAAGCAAAGCAATCTGGTTTATCTGAGCTTGGTTCCTATTATCGCGGGCGTTGGCATTGCTACAATGACAAAGATCTCGTTCGATATGTTGGGACTGATATCTGCACTGGTGTCCACAATGGGTTTCTCGTTGCAGAACATATTCTCGAAGAAGGTAAGTTCTGGAAACAGTTAGAAATGGGGTAACGCAGTTAGTATTTATTATATATTATTATTCTTGTTCAGGTGTTGAAAGATACGGGAATCCATCACTTAAGGTTGCTGCATCTCTTGGGTAAGCTCGCTCTGCTTATGTTCATACCAATTTGGATGTTCTTCGATGGCCTCAGTGTACTACAGCATCCAGTTATTGTAAGTGTTCTATTGGGCTATAATTGAGAATCAATTTTGATTTGAATCGACGCAGGTAAACGTCGATTATCGCGTAATAGCGTTGCTATTCACAGATGGAGTGCTGAATTGGCTCCAAAACATAATCGCGTTTAGTGTCCTGTCACTTGTAACGCCTCTCACATACGCCGTAGCCAGTGCCTCCAAGAGGATATTTGTAATAGCTGTATCACTGATGATACTTGGAAATCCCGTGACATGGCTAAATTGCTTGGGTATGACACTTGCCATCATCGGTGTCCTTTGCTATAATCGGGTGAGTTGTAATTGTTTAATTTTTTTTTTGTCTTTTTAGAAATTGATGATAAACATTAGTAGCGTTTGGTTCCAGACTGCAAAATAAATTACCTTCAATGAATACGTAATGAAAAATTATATGGTAACTTCCTGTTAGTAAAACAGCAGACATTTCCTGATGATTTCATTTGTGTGCACCACCTACATACATAAGTCAAAATTCTCATGTAAGGAGTTTTCCCTTTGTATTAGAATCGACAATTTTGGGGGCAACACAAACCTTACCAAAAAGTTTCGTGAATATTCGGGAAAGGGGTTCACTATATTGTTGCCTTTTGAGCGTTTACCGCCCCCTCTGTTCATATACATACATGCAAACGCACCCGTAACAGATCACTGTGTTCTACCAATAATATCAATATCATCCAATCAATTTCTCCATCGTTATCCTGCACATATCGATGAATTTGCCAGGGATGCCTAGACTAGGTTAAAGTTAGTATCGATCTTAACTTCTTGGGTTTTCCCCAGGATGTACGGTATATTTGGTCAAGAGTGAATTTACCGGGCCTAAAACGTATTCATAGGGTCAAATCATATCGTTGATCTTAAAGGCGATGTTTAGGATACTGATACCTCCTTTTTTGTGAACCGCAAACGATGCTAAGGTTCCTTTCAGCAGGCATATTTTTTTCGGAGTCTGATTTACACGACAAGGTTATATGCGTACGAAGGTTACACCATTTCTAAAAAAAAATATCTGATCATCTCAGAATTGAAGTGTTATCAAACGCATCAGCAACAAAAATTAAATTTATTCGACTATGAAATGTGTGAGTGCTTCTAGTACTGAAACATATTAGTTCCCTAAGCTAATCACCATCCTCACCATCGTCCGTATGACTATGGACTAGATAAATAAGAATATCCCTGCAGTAATACCACATCAAAGGGGTAGCATAAAAGAGCCTAAAGGGGATAGACCACTCCAAGACCTTGAAAATTTGTTGGTTGCGCAATATCCAGTTGAAGTAGTAGTTGTGACGTGCTAAAGTGACTAAACGCTATACACTCTCTAAACATTTCATCCGCAATATCCGCTGTAACAGAAACGCTATTTGCATTGCAGGGCGATAGCTCAGCTCAGTAAATTAGGAACACCCCCACAAATGTATTCTACAGTTTCATCTGAATTTGCTCAATAATTTCTATCAACTTGTTATAATTACATGTATCTCTCTTTCTATAGGCGAAACACATTTCAAGGACCAGAGATTCAGTGCTGCCGCTCACCAATAATCACTACATTAAATACGCACCACTTCAGAGCAGTGTCGATCCATACTATAGAGGTGCTATGCCTGGCAATGGCAATGGTAATGTAGGAAATGGCCATGACAATGCCAGTAAATATTACACGACAACCAATAGCTTATTAGCGAATGGGAGTGCGACAAATAGCAGTACTAGTAAATTACTTTTTGTTTAATTAAATCTAGTAAAATTATTTTTGTTTTAATTTTCTAAATTAATATGTCCTCGTAGATAGATCAGTATTTTTGTTTGTTGATTTGGCAGAGATTTATTAAAAACAATTTGAAAGGAAAAAAATGAAATGTTTGTATATAGGTACGCATTGCCGCAAATCTTATGTTATTTAGTTATTTATTCTTTGCCGTAAGAAACCACTGACCGATCGAAAAAATATATATATATATACATAAATAAATAAAACTATGCAGAGTTTGTTCTATTTAGGGTGAACATTTTTTTGTTTATATTAAAGTAAGCCACTAAGCTGAACAAACCAAGCATTGGATTTGATATTTTTTTAAAAACATTGTTTGTAAATATATTAAAGTTATTATTTGAAAAACATACATTGAAGTCATACATTAATTTTAGTATCTTTAATAAACAGAATGTTACCAACTATGTTTAATACGTTGGGATATGATTTGTGGATATATTTTAAGAAAGAAATCGTCGGTAACACCCTGTAAAGATCTGAATAGAATTAAGTATACGTGCGTTTATGCATTCGTTTTTCGAAAGCTAACATATTTTAGTTAACCACTACCCAGCGGCATACGTTGACTTTTTCAAAGCCAAGCTTACGATGCATGCTCTCAGAAGCGGAATTTCCATCAACAAGGAATATGAATATGTCAACATCGTGCTTTTCCACAATACGTTTCATCTCCAGTGTGCTGATCATGCTACCGTAACCTTTTCGGCGCTCGCATTCAATTGTGTGTAGAAAACTGGAAAAGAAGCAAACATATAATATTAACTTAAATCTTGTTATAAGGTTATTTGAATATATTGAGATGGCTATTTCGAGCGCAGTGGCTCTGTAATTAGTATAATAAAGCGTTGGAGTTGCGAAAGACACCTCTTGGAAAAGCTTATAAATTTTATTTAGCAGCTTCTCAAATTGGACGTTCTTAAGTATTAATGTTGGATATGTTTTTTTTTTTTGTTTTTCTTTCATACTGGCAACAGACAAGTTGTTTTCGTTAAAAGGAGTAACCAGCGTAAACCCAATCGACAAGCCGTTTCAGTGTATTCGTTACCAGCATCTTACATATGTGTTATCCCGAAAATCTGTTGTCCGGAATTAATTCTTTTGTTTTTTCCAAACACTTTAAATTACAAAAAAATAATATACAAATACTTACCCAGGCGCAAAGAAATCATTTGTTATAATCCAAGTAACAGGCTCGTCGTTCGACCTCCGAAAGAGGCAGGTCCCACCGTTAATTCGAATGCTTGACTTCCTTTGATCCGTCGTAACTATATTCCCAAATGTTGTCAATCATTGTCGAAAGTTCGACTGGAAGTGCTTCCAAATACATGTCATCCGGAATTCTATTGTAGAAATAAACGTAATTAGGAACCAAGTCTAACACACACATTCTTATGGTATTTAATTACTTTGGGCTTGGAAGTGCCTTGACTTTTTCCTTCGATAGATAAAAGATATGCTCGGGCTTGTCGTATTGCCAGTCCTTACGTTTTGGGGATATGATTTTGTTAAATTCCTCAAAATATTCAGCTTCTACGGACACGGAAATCGGCCTGTCAATGGTCCAATTGATGCGTTTGGTTTTCGCAAGACATTCTAGCAATTCAGCTCCAGATTTTTGGACAGAACACAAATTGACCCAATAGTCCTGAAAATTAAATATGTATTAGAAATATTTATTAGCTAAGTTTGTTAGGTTGTCAATATTTGGAAGGTTTCGAATGCTTAAAATCCGACGGATTTAATTATTTAGATAATTAAATATAATAAAATTGTAAAACTAATTATGAAGATTCCAGAGAACTGATGATTCACTTTTGTTACTTG
Organism: Ferdinandea cuprea; assembly: GCA_963576555.1. Classification (NCBI taxonomy): domain Eukaryota; kingdom Metazoa; phylum Arthropoda; class Insecta; order Diptera; family Syrphidae; genus Ferdinandea; species Ferdinandea cuprea. The sequence goes on along the minus strand of OY754958.1, from coordinate 146,491,000 downwards.
AACTTTTTAAAGGAAGTTAAAAAATTCCGTTGAATAGGAAATTTATCAATACATGCATTCAATTGATTCAATAGCTCGGAAGCCCTTATACGTATAGCTGGACTAGCTAGAACTACAACTTGGAACTCATACTCTGTTTAAAGATTAAGTAAGTTTCTTCTTAGGTTATCTGTTAATTATACTTTTTGTTTTTTTTTGTCGATGGCATTCCAATGATAAAGATGTTCAGCATTCGTTTCGTGCTGTCTTCGCCTTCTTTACAAGGGTAGCAGAAATTTGTATCTCTTAAGCCTAGCACACGCACCATAGTTCGCGTTCATCAGTTGCATCATAATACACTTCTTGTCAAGTGAGAAATATCCTTCAGGGTTTCTTTTATATAAAGAATATTAAGTTTCAGACAGACCCTGGCACGTCTGAAAGTCCGATGCAACCTGTACATACCGTTCTTTGGAGTTTAATTAAGTATTTGCGTTAAAGCTTATTTAATCATACAACCGACACATATGATGAGATTGGCCTAATAAATGTCTATATGTTTATTATACTTACATACTAGCTAATAAAATGATTGATTATCCGCTATTTGTTTTGTACTTTACATTTAAAGCCATACCGTACGTGCTAATATTAATCTAATCTGCGAATAAATTAAGAGAGCTACAATATCGCTCTATTCTCTTTTATTCTGTCTGCTCTGTTTATGTTTAAGTTTGATAAAATGCAGGGTTCAGTTCAGGGTCATTCGTTTGGCGCCGGTCTGTCTACCATCGAACAGAACAGCACGAATGATGAGTAATAAAAAAGGTAAGGTAAAAAAAGCTTTCCGCTCTTAAATAAACATTCTATACATTTTTAGCAAAATTCGAAAGTTCGCACGTGTCTATGCGAGTCATTCATAAGCATGGTGCACGCACCACTGTGCATCATATAAATGTGATTTAATAAATTTCTTTAAAAGCTTTTTCAGAAAACGTATGCGTATGCGCTGTATTTTACACCAGACCTACCTACTACAGAATAAGGTTTAAGGTATATATAATACAATAAGAATTGTACTTCATCTGTGAGTGCAACGACAAACCTTCGGCATCGTACTTTTCTCTTAAATTGCACTCGAATTGAAAATGCGCATATTTGCAGAACTTAACTTTATGTGTTATGAAATCAAACGGGAAGCGCACAGATGAAGTAGTTTGTAAAATACCTATATACATACATAGGTATATCAGGGGTGATCGCGTATTTTACGTAAAAAAAACCGAAAACTGTTAAATATCCAAAAACGACAGAGGATAATCTCATTTCAATAAATAGTATTCGTATACTTTCCTATAAAAAAATTGAAAGCGTTAAAGTTTAACACAATCAAACAGAAACCAACAACTATTTGTATCCTTTGACAGTTTTAATTTTTTTAACCAATTTCTCAGTACGCCCCCAGGTTGCCTGTCAATTTCTAAGATTAAAGCAAGTCCTCAGTCAGTTCTAGCAGCGACTATTTTAAATATCGAAAAATAAAAACGCTTCATAAAGCTTCATGTCCTGAGTTTGATGGCAATGCATAAAAGTGGTTATTGTTATTTTTTAATTTATTTTTATAAAGTTGGGTTCCGAATGCAAATTGAGAAAGGAGCTCCCAAATAAGTATTTCTAATATATGACAAATCATTCCCATTATCATCGCTTGGGTGCTTTATATACGATGAGTATTTTAAAACAAAGGAAGACCATGAAAAAATAGTGACGAATCAAGAAAATAAACGAATGCATACAGAATGCGTATCTACATATATATCAGGGCTTTCTTATCCAGAAGCTGGTGAAAATTAAAAGTTCTTATATAGGAAAATAATTAGCTTTTCTTTTTGCACTAAGTTTTTAAAAACTTTTTCGGGGGTGCCCCGTGAAATGTAAAGGCTGTGGGTATTTTTCAATTTGAACACTTAGATATTTTATTCTCACAGTTTGTAATAAAATTGTAGATAAATATTATGTACGAATGTCGATAGCAATATACAGCTATGGCCACATAAGTAGCACAAGCCTGAACTAAAATGTACTCCTCATATTTTAATTACGCTACTTGATATGGGCGATCATGTATGTATGTTATTGTTTACCTCTATGACCCAGTAGATTAAGGAGAAAAAAGTTTACCGTTATTAATGAGTTCATAAGTCAATTTTGTTGCTTCATTCTGTGATGTAATCTTTGCGGCTGGACACAAAAATAGCACAAATCGCTGTAATTGGAATTTTTCTTGAAATAATTTGTGTAGTCTTACAGTTATTTTTTTATTATATTAGCCAATAGTGGTTGATTTTATTTTTTATTACAATGGGAAGAGGTAAGCACTGCACTCCGGAAAAAAGGAAAAGCTATTTTTGCTGTGCATCATGACGGCATGAAGCCATCTGAAATAGCCAAAACATTAAAGTGTTCCAGAAAAATGGTGTACAATGCTATTAAGCTGGTAAAAAAAGACCAGATGCTCTTAACCTGCAACAAAAAACGCCGTCCAAGACCAAAAAAAACTACTGTTCTAATGGATAGAACCATCATACGGAAGAGCAAAACGGATCCTTTTAAATCATCCCGCGTGATATCCAATGAAATTCAGGACGAATTTGGCTTAACAATCTCAAGCCGTTCAATTAGAAGGAGATTGAATGCAGCCCAGCGCATCAACGCATCTCAAGGAAAAAACCACTTCTTTCCAAAAGGAATATAAGAAAACGTTTAACTTTTGCGAAAACTCATCAAAATAAGGACCGGCAATTTTGGAAAAGAGTGCTTTGGAGCCATGAGACAAAAGTGAATAGAGTTGGACCAGACGGGAAAACGTTTGGGCGTCGCCCAAAAAGCAAAGCTTTGGATCCCAAGTACACCCAAAAAACAATGAAGCATGGCAGGGGTAACGTTATGGTCTGGGGTGCATTTTCCTGGCATGGAGTTGGACCCATTGTAAGGATAAAAGGTAAATTGGGAAAATTCCAGTATTTAGATATACTAACAACTGTAATGGAGCCCTACGCTTTCGAGTCCATGCCAGTAAATTGGATCTTTATGCAGGACAATGACCCAAAGCACTCAGCAAATGTTGTGAAAGATTGATTTTTTCGGGAAAGTGTTGACGTTCTATCCCGATCTTAACCCTATTGAAAATTTATGGCACGACGTTAAGCTTAAGATTGGGGAAAAAAATTATAAAAATAATAATGAGCTATGGAGGAGAATAAGAGAAGCTTGGTATTCTATTCCAAAAAATATATGCGAGAATCTCGTAGAGAGTATGGGAAGGCGATGTCTGGCGGTAATTCAAAATTCTGGCCATAGTACAAAATACTAATGAGGTAATAGTAATATCAAAAACATACTGAGCAATATATTCAGTTTTCCATTACTTATTTACAGGCAAAATTTTGTGTGCTATTTACGTGTCCAGAAGAAATCTCATGTTCCCTAAATAAAATTCTTTAAACTTTCGATGGGCATTAAAAAATCTTTCTATAAAAGTTAATATTATTTTCGTTTTAGTTCAGCTTTCAAACGGTGTATACCGTTTTATTACAATACAAGTACAATATGAAATATATGAATTTTATACTAATAGTCTAATTTGTGCTATTAATGTGACCATGGCTGTATATATACATATGTTCACGATATATTAAAATGAACTTAAAAAAAAGAATTTTTTTCGAGATATCGTTAACTGATTGTCTGTCTGTTTTTATTTTTGATTTGTTTCAAATTATAAGTATTTGATGAAATAAATCAATTTTTCGTCATCAAGCGATACGTTAATTGAAGTCGACGGTTGAATAAATCTTATCATAAGTATAGACTGAGAACCTATAGCTGTAGATTCTTTTGGTTACCTTTCATGTTGGCTAGTTGAACGAAAATTGGAAAAAAATAATTCAGGTGTAGAAATTTACCCAGGTATTGTATTCAGCAATTTCACTTACAAGGAAAACATTTGCATAGCATATTTTTGTTTGTCCTATCTATGAATAGACAGATACAATGAAGACAGAGAGAAGTGCCTAATAAATGCACAAAAAATGAGAATTCTGTGGTGGAGTTAGCTAATACCGAACTAAGAAAAGGTTCTGATTGCGTTTTTTTTTAAAAGAGTTAGGTAGTCACATTTTTGGACGTATGTTATTTGTATTTCACTTAATTATTAAATTATTCTTATAAATGTAGAAAATTCAACACAATTATAAGAATCTAAAAACTATCGAAAAACAACGGATTCAATTTTAAAGCCTAATCTACCAAGTATTGAATGTTTTAAAAGTTGAGCAGATTTTGGCAAGGTTTCATCGAAAAATGCGGTAAGCTTAGCTAGAAGTGAATGCCGACACTTAGACCAACATTTGGTCCATTGCGATACCAGTTCCTTCCTTCTGTTCTGTGGTAAAGTGATGGAGACTTACTGTCAATGTTAATGAAATCACTTAGATCTTTAAAGGAGATGGAGCTTTCTTTTTCTGGAGAGGACAGTACATGTATAAAGTAAGTGGAGGATAGTTTCTCCTTTCTCTTTGTCCATGCAACTTCTGGAAAAATCATTTAAAAATGCATCAAGCCTTGCCATGAGTCAGTAAAACCCGTTGTAGTGCTAATGTTTAGCGTGCTCAGAGAGATGAAATCCTCATGGCGTTTATGGTGATTGTGACTTGTGATTCCATTTGTCCACCTTGATATCTCCGTGAAGCCAATCTTACTAAAAACTTACGTAAAGTAATGTCACCTTTTATAACACCAATGTGTAATCCGTTAAAGTTAGCAATAATTTCTAAATGAGACCAGAACCTTTTTCTATGGAAACAGCAAATGGAGATGCTGTAATTTTATACTTCACCCACGGATAGTAGCTGAATTTGAAAAATGTGTGGATTTTACATTTTTCTGGCAGTCCACATACAATTGGTCAATGACAACAGGCTATTTGTTATTTTGTCAACAATTCCGTGACACTGTCAATTTTAGCTTCATAAAACTATTATCGCAGTCTAAGGTGAGCAAGTGTATGAAAAGTGACAAATTTTGGCGGACTTGTATGATATGTCCGATAAATAATAATTATTCTTCTAAAAATTATAAAATTAGCATGCAAATTAAAATGAACTCTGCTTCAGCGAATCGTCTGATATACAGTGTCGGAACCGCATTCCAATCAAATTACGATTTTCTTATGGTGGGGATTAAAGTTTCATATCTGATAGAACATGAAGCTTAACTTTTATTCTTCTTGCTTAAACTATGTTTGACTGCTTTCACCAAAGTTGCCTTATTTCGTTTTTAACTATTTTTTCTTTATTTACAGAACAGCCAACAGCTTACGAATCAGAAATTAAGAGGTAACATTGAGAACATAGGTTTCGCTCTGACATGTCCGAATGGTTGATTGGAGGGTTGTTTGCCTGGTGCAAGACTACACCGTAGGCACTTTTTTCGTCGCCATCAATCGGACGCAAAATTACTTAGAGCGTATTTATTTTCTATGGCGAAAAACGTCTTTGTTTCGTGCAGTAAGTTATCAGCTAGAGCTGTGTCAATCCAGTATTATTTTCCGACCAAATAGGTACCATCAACAAAAAAATTTCTTGCTATTTTTGCGATCGAATGTGTTCAAATCAATAAAAAAAACAATAAAACCCGAATAAGGAACGATTTGGTCTTTTAAAATGAACGATTGGTGCAGCTCCATGAGGAGCCTGCTATTTAGATAGCTGCCACCACACACTATCAACATTTTAGTGGAACTCTCATTTAGCGGAATTCGCCTTTTAAAAAACATAACTGTTCTTTAAAACAATTGCGTGTGAAAATGGTTTATATAACCAAATCGAAAAACGAAGAATTTGAAACTATTTCGCATCTTTTTCTATTTCACTGTAGAATAATGCATTCAAATAGAGGACAATGAAAAAACACAAAACACACGCGTTTTCAACTCACGTTAAGATGCTCTTTTTCGAAAGCGCTTTCGAAAAACGATAAAATCACTGCTAGTTAGAACTGCTCATTTAATTCGTTACTCTCTGCGTTCGCTGCTTATTCAAACCGCACTACTTTCAGATAAATATCCAAAATTATACGGCAACATCACAAGATTTTTTTTTAACACATTTTATTTCAAAATGCAATATGCATTTGACAAAATTCTCATAGGAATATAATAAGGCATCATTGGTTAAATTGACATTTAAGGTTTCCCTATTCCGCATAATCGTTGCATTTTAAAAACCACTACATATACTATGATTTTCAATGGCACTTTTTTGCATTGGATTTTTGACAAAAACAAAAAAAACCTTTACTAATGCTAAATATTTCCAAACAAAACTAAATAAACTTAAATCACTCACTCTTTCGGGAGATATGGCAATATAGGTGCAATTTTTAAGACATCCATTGCGATGACCATAGAACGTTAGTTGCCATCGGCATGACAATGTCTTTGACTTAATGCCACTTTTGATAGCTTTTAAGTTCTTGAGAAAATTATACAAAAGATGATGTCCCCGTATAGTTTCCGGAAAATGCGATTTCAAATGATCTAGCATTATCCAGAGTATATCTTCAGGAAGCTCAACAAGGATATCGTCACTATAATCCATTTTGCGTTTGGAACTATCTACTTTATTTTTTATTCACGAATTTACAAAAAATATATTCAAAATCACAATAACTTATTTTTAACTAAAACAAGTTAGCATGTGCAGCAAGACTGAAAATTCACTTTCAAGCACAGACGTACTTATACCCAACCAAACTAGCGCACGTCCCTTCACTTGCCTCTTTTCTTCAACAGTATATTTATGCACAAAAAGAAAAAAATTGCAAGCTTTTTGGTGGTGCTCTTTTCTTGGAAATGACGAATGTTGCTTATCTGAAGTAGATATAATGTTGTTAACATTATTAAGAATTATAGAGAAAAAAGCTGTGGAAACACAAAAAGGGTCTTCCCCAAACATTGGAGCTCTATTTTCAGCACCTCTAGACCAGTTTCTTATTTATATAGATACTTTATTTTGATATTAATTTATTTAATTTTGAACACAATACAAACATTTTATTAAATAGCCATTTATTTGTGTTCAATCTATTCTGTAGTTAGCTTTAAAACACAGCGTCTGGCATATGCCTGGTATCTGATGGATCTGATGAATGTCATCCGAGAGATAATATTTTCGATCACTTTGGCAACCATTTCTGGGTGGCAATATAGTTGGCTTCCAATGCGTTCGATTGTTGGTGGTTTGTCCCTGAAGACTAGCGACTCAAATTACGTCAAAATATTTTTGAAAAAATATGGTACGATGACTCTACCAGCCCACAGACCCCACCGAACAGTATTTTGATGTTTAGATAATCCCATGTGGATTATCTTTGCTCCAAACGCAATTTGGATTATTGGCATACCCATTGAGAAAAAATGGATTACAAGAAGTTTTTTTATACCCTATCCTAAGGGTATATTAATTTTGACACATAGTTTGTAACACCTCTTAATATTCGTCGTAGACCCATAAAGGTATATATATTTATGATCAGGGCCAAATCCTAAGACTATTTAGCAATGTCCGTCCGTCCGTCTGTATAAACTTTTGAGGCCTTTCAATTTATGCTAGGAAGCTGAAATTTAGAGCATATACTCCTTAGGATCCCGAAATGGTAAAGTGTTAAAAGTTTTTAAATCCGCCCACTGGCACGCCCACAATTTAGAAAAAACAATTTTAAGGCTAAAGTTAGAGAGATAGAGTATTGGAACCTTTACAAGATATGTAGGCACTGCCGTCCTTTATAAGTCTGTCATATAAGATTTTTTGCCACGCCTACTTTTTGTGGGATTTTTTCACTAAAATGCTGTTTTCAGCGAAAATTTTCATAGAAACTAAAAAAATATTTAACAAGACATTTAGAAAATATTTTTGGTTGTGGTCACGCCCACTTTTTGGGGGAGTTTTAAAAAAAAAATATTTTTTTTATAAATTTCATAGAATGACATGATATCCATCACCTTCTTAATGCTGTTTTTTTTGGGGCATATAGGGATATGGATAGGGTATCGTACTGTTCGCCCCAAGCGGGTTTATTTTTATTAAGGTGTTTGTAAAAGTAGATGAGATTATTTACAATATTGTTCTGTAAGTCGCCATATGCAGTTCACGAACATAGATTCGAAAGAGTTCAAAAAACTTCACGAGGTACGCGGTTGGTAAATTAAAAAAGTTTGATGAGCTTCCAAATTATAGCAGAAGGTGCAATTTAGTTGGTTTGCAAACCCTAAGTTTCAGACGCGAGGCAACTTCCATCATGTTTATTCGCGATATTCTTAATTATCATATTAATTCACCATAATTCATCTTTACTTTAAATATATTTATATGCTCCCCAAAGGTCACTACGGAACCAATCCTCCATATAATAATAGCCAAGTCAATTTTCTGTCGTCTGCGCTAAGTTTCATTCACGTATAGGTAGATCATGGCGTAAAAAGGTCCAGGAGTATTTTTTTTTTGATATCAAGGCCGAGGCGACATATAAGCACTTCAAGCTTACATTCCTCCCTACATTCCACCCCTACAGCAATTCAATCGCAATACTCGCCATGCTAGGAATGCACATCAGTTTACCCTCCAGCCAGCCTGTATTCGGACATACAGTGAAATACAAGGATTCGTTTCTTAACCGTACAATACGAATGTGGAATGCTCAACCCCGCTCTGTTTTTCCTACGCATTATAGTTTAAAGACATTTAAAACCAACGTGCATCGGTATCTCCTTTTTTCTAATCCCTCACTTCCCTAATGCCCGCACTGTGTTACTTCATTATAAGGGTATCCAAAATCCCATTACAAGAAAAAAAAAAAAAAAATTACAATATTGAAGTAGTTATGGATTTCTCAACAATAATAACCTATATGTTCTATGAAATTAATGGATGGTGTGTATACCTGCTAATAAAGGATCCAATCTTAGACAATACAATAGGATTATTTTAAAATAGCGCCATCTAGACTCAAGTACAGATAAAATTATTATAATAATGCAGAATCGAAGCCAAATGTAGTGCGAGTAAAAGCGTCTGAAAAGCGGCACGAAATTATTGATTTTCAAACCTTAATAGATAAATACGAAATTGAAAAAGTAAATTAGTGGGAAATCAGTTTGTAGTAAATAAAACTTTACTTGTATATTACTTTACATATCTTTTGACTAAAGTATTAAAAAGAAAAGAAAAAATGTACCTTCATATCTTTTCTTTTGATTTGCTAAAGACCCGTGTTCTTTTCCTAAGGTCAGGATTACAAATGTACGTTTTATTTACGTATGTAAGTATTTAACATTAAAAAACTGCTAGCTAAACTACAGCTCCATATAAGCAAATAACTGAATATTTTACCAACTAAGCAGTAAGTTGCGAGCAAACATCAAAGGTATAAACACTTTTGCAATAACTTAAGGAGTTCTTACAGCTTACACGATCAGCATCTGTAACTTTTCGACTTTACAAGAAATATTATTTAAAAAAAAACTTGTATGTATAGCATCATTTGTTTTACATTATATATCGAAAAAAAACATACTCTAATCTGATCCTGATCCGATTTTCCAATAGTCGTTTTTTATTATCACACAACTTATGTGTATGGATCTTGAATTTGTATGCATTACAACAAATACACATGATCTTACTATTATTTTATCGAGATCACGATTTGTGATGAGGAAACTTGTTCTTCTATTTACCACGTGGTCCCAAGTGTCAATAGAAAGGCAAAATGTTATGTTCCAGATTGCCATACTTAAATTGTAATAACGTTGATTATTCTAAAAGTAAAGGGGCATTAAACTGAACCCTACTATGGGTTTAAAAAAATATATATTCGCACACCAAATGGTTGGAGAAACTAGGCTTAAGGTCCTGTGTTGGGCGCTTACGACCAATATTTATTGATTTATTTTTATATATTCGAATAAATTAGTATACAGTTTTCTTTCTTTTTAATTTTTGTAACTATGGCTATTTAATATATTGAAGTAATAAAAAGAAGTCACTGTCACGTTCTGCGTTTTTCAGAATTCGGTTTTTTAAAAAAGTCAACATACACATTTTATTATTATATTTTCCCAGCTGTTCACCGGTGCTGCATCGCCGGGTGGTCCTGAAGCGAGTGTGAATTAAAACAAAACATTTTCAGTGTGATAATGAATTTATTTAAACGAAATAAATCTGAGTTCATTATTTCGACATGCATTTGTTAGTGTTTTTAATGCTTTCATTGCAACGCTTAGTGATGAACGATATTTTTAGTCTCTCTGTCCGGAGAACTTTCATATGTTTGTCGAGGATATTTATTTATATTATCACGTTATTCATCAGCTTCGGGTTTTGTGCTATTGCATAGTTTCGGTTGGTTCAGGTTGCGAAACATCATTAGCATCACCGAGCTGATTTGTTTTCGATAAATTATTTTATTTCCATTTAATCATATGCGCAAGGTTTAACGGCATGCAACAATTCTACTAAAATTTTAACTTCATCTGTCTTAATAATTCAAAGTAATTAGAAACATTTCATGTGTGCATCTTCTGCTACCTTTTTCAGGTTACCGTATACCGTATCGTATACTCATACATCACCATTCCCCTGATTCTTTCTCTGCTAACCAAGGCTGATTACCTCTTTGATAATGTCGCGTTACTTTGACCACTGGTTGTTAGTGTCTGTGGTGGTAGGTGATTGCACAATTGCGAGTTTCTCACTCAGGCGCTCTTTGTATTATCTGGCTACTCCAGGTGTGCTAAGACATCCAATGTCGAATTTATTGTTCTGAGGGTTAACAATATTTCCACCCACTTCAGCTTTGTGTCTCCAACCGAAAATGTTATGTTACGCAATTTTATATGATTTCTGATAAATTAATATGTCTCGGCTTCCCAAGATTCTATACGGTGTAATTTTATACAACAAAGTAATGTATTTTATCAGTTCAAATGCAATTTTACATTACATATTACGTAATAGAACAGAAACGATAAGAAACAATTTAAATATTATATCTATTAGTCATTATTTTATTAGTGGAACATGTTGGGAAGGCAAACTAGATGCTTGATGAGTTTTGTTCGGTTGGCACTGTTAAGTAAAGGGCTAGACAGCTCCATTCTTCATATGCCTGTATGTGTGTATATATATTCGAAGTTCAGGGCAGCGCATTTCGATCAGAAGGGTAGTTTTGCATAGTTATAGACACTTGTGTAGTATGCTAGTGTATCGCACTTTATAAAGCTTAATTGTGGAGTCTTAAATACAAAATCGTGTTTATCGTATAAACAATTGAATATAGGGTCATTTATCAAATTGTAAATGACGTGTTTTTTTTATTGCGTTTTACGCTAGAGTTCTAAGAACTCTGACTGAAATTAACTGATAGCCAGGAAACAGTTTCACATAATGCTTAATTACTTCATTAATTTATTATTTTGGAAGTCTGTGAATTAATTCTTAACTTAAAAAAGCGGATCAGAGCAGATAAGTTCAATGATAAGATTTGAAATAGAATTATATTATAGAATACCAATTATTTGCACTTTATATGTTATGTTAACTTTCATAAGCTGATATGTATTAATACCATGTATATATGACCAATACCTGAACCCTAAAAACACAGGGTTTTGATATTTCCCTTTTAAAGAGCAACAGTTTTATCTTAAAGCTCAAAGTTTGTAATATTTTACAAATTTTCAAACCTAAAAGGGAGGAAAACTTACAATTAATAATAGAAGAAGCAAGAAGTACTTTGACAGTGGTAAGTTTAAACGTCAGGACATTTAAAAAAAATGCAAAATAAGTATTATATTTGGATGAAATTTGACAATATTGAAGTAAGCATACATATTTCTTTTTGGTGGTTGGCTAAAATCATTGCCGATAAGTGATCCCCATCCAAGGTACGTTTTACAACATCAGCCTAATATGTGCCCACGTTCCTACCGGTGAATTAGTCGGTAAGCAAAATACGACAACACACAATGGCTTTCAGCTAATCGTACTACGCATCCACAAAGCAACCTGGTGCTCTCCAGAAGGTCTAACTGAACACCAAATCGACCACGTGATAATCGATGCAAGGCATGCATAAAACATCTTAAACGTACATATATTCCAAGAGGCACATGTCGAATCTGATCACTGATCGCCGCCCAGAAAAACTTTTTACACAATAAAAGTTAGATACATCGTCAACATAATATTTGGAAAATAGCTTAAAATTAATTATTAAAACTAAAGGTTAATGCAATTCGTCTTGTATCATACTTTTTGTACCTATATTCGAAGCATATAAATAGGTGGGCTGTAACGGCTTGTAATGCTGTAGGTATTTTTGTAAAAAAATAAAGTAAACACAATTTTAAATCATTCATATATCGAAAAGGACTGGACTTGGACTTGGATGTACCTTCAAATGGTATAAAAGGTTTCCGGCCATTAGAGCTGCGTTCACTCAGCATGTCTCTTAAAGATATGGCGGATGTAACATCGTCTTCTGCTTCCGCCACTTCCTCGTGTTAAAAATTGCAACGCATGGCAGTGCAAAAACAGAGTAAATTGTGACAAAGTAGTATATAAGTTAACGTTGCAAATTATTTTTATTGTATCTCAGAAGCATCAACTTACACAGCACACAATTGCATAGACGACACAACCTGGCACCTGAGAACATCGCATTCCATCACGTACGATACCTGATGAAGCTATGGGATCACATTGCAACCGGTAGCTCTGTGTCAGCAAATTATTAGTATTTAAGCTTTAGATTTTAAGAGAATATAATTCATATTGTATCTAGGCAGTCACGCTGCCAGTCGGAAATACTGAAACCGCCACTAACCCAAAGCAGCTTAAGCGCGGTTAAAACTTCAAAATTTCCATTGATTAATATACCGTCGGTCCGGGAGTGATAATCGTGTGGGAGAAAAACTAAGGGCCCCCCAGTAGCAAAGCAGCAAAAAGGAAGCGTCAACCGCTAGCCGCTCAACACGCAACACGCAACACGCAACACGCAGCATGTTCCTGAATACCATCTTAATGTAAGAGTAAAACTTAGAATATTAAGAAAATATTTTCATTATATTGAATAACATTACATTGATACATACAAAACGTATTTAATAATCCTTGAATTTAAAAAATTAAAATTCAAATTTCCCTGTTATCTATTATTATTTTGGGTATCAAATAAATACCAGTTATTTATATTTATTATAAAAAACAAAAAGTAATTAAGGAAAAATAACCCTCAATTTAAGAGGTAACTCCAGTGTTAGTTGAACAAAATTTTTTTATTATGTCTACCGGACAAAGAAATTTACGGTCACATGCCGCCACGATAGAACACCCAGAGTTGTTTAATGCCCCTCAAAGTCAGCCTCCTCCTGAAAATACTGTCGAAAACAACACTTCCTTTCAATCAACTTCTTCGAATGCACAGTCAATGGCAATGAGGCAATGATAACCTCCGTCGTGCGTCGCATATTCATGGAACAAGGTGCCTTGAACCCAAGTTGTGACCAGTCGTTAGGTATCGACCAAACAATCGATCCTGAACATAGGAACCAACTGTCCGACTTAGACAAAGTTCCCCACATTGTTCACAGCCTGCGAACTTTCGCAGGTGACCCAGGAGAATTTAATTCCTGGAGGAAGAGCGTAGAGAGAGTACTAAAATTATATGAATCTACCATTGGTACTCCTAAGTACTATAGTATTCTGAGTGTAATCAGAAACAAGATTATAGGTAACGCAGACGCAGCGCTCGAATCCTTTAACACTCCGTTAAATTGGAAAAGTATCTCAAAATGCCTTGTCATGCATTACGCGGACAAGCGCGACATGAGTACTCTCGAGTACCAAATGTCTTCCTTAACGCAAGGAAACAAACCGGTACAAGAATTTTATCAAACCGTCTATATACACCTTTCACTAATACTCGACAGACTGTCCTGTATGGATATTAGTGCAGAGTCAATGGCACTCTTAAAACAAACGTATCGCGACAAAGCGCTAGACACGTTCATAAGGGGACTAAGAGGCGACCTCCCAAGATTACTAGGGATAAAAGAACCTCTCGACTTGCCCCAAGCTCTCCATTTCTGTCTGAAATTGGAGAACCAAAATTACCGCACAAACCACGCTAGTAACTACCGAACTAGTATTAAGAGAAACCAAAACCCTCAAAACCCTTCCCAGGTTAGGTTAGGTTAGGTTGAAGTGGCAGTCAGATAGAAGTCTGACTCACTTAGACCAATATAGGTCCATTGTGATACCACGTGGATCTGAAGTTTCTGCCTACACGTTGAACCATTTTGAGGAGCTAATAAAGCGTGAGAGACATTTTGGGTCGGTTGAGTTTAGATCATTAAGATCATTATAGAAGAAGGCCCCCATATGGAGGTTTCGCTTTCGAGAGAGAGCAGGGCATGCGCAGAGAAGGTGTAGAGTGGTCTCCTCCTCTTCCTCATCCAAACAGCTCCTACAGAAGTCGTTGTAATAGGCACCAAGCCTTGCTGCATGCCTGCCTAACAAACAGTGTCCAGTTATGACACCAATTGTAGCACCAATGTGCGATCGATTAAGGGTAATCAAGCTCCTTGAGCGTCTTGGATCCAGCCTAGGCCAAATCTGCTTCGTTGTCAGACAAGTAGTACCATTTGTCCATCTGTGATTAGTTTTTTCTAATGCATCCAGTTTAAACCAGAGCTTGCACGTGGAAACTGGTGTGCCTAAGGAGCCCTTTTCAGGCAAGATTGAGAGGGTAGTTCCAAGTTTGGCGAGTTCGTCGGCCTTGCAGTTACCCGGAATGTCCCTATGCCTCGGCACCCAACAAAGGTGAATGTTGAACTGCTCAGCCATCTCCTTTAGAGATGAACGGCAATCTAGGGCTACTAAAGAGTTAATAGAGACAGAGTCCAGACACTTGATGGCGGCCTGACTGTCCGAAAAGATTCGAATATCCTTTACGGATACCACATTATTTCTTAGCCAGGACAAGACTTCCTTTATCGCCATAACTTCCGCCTGGAAAACACTACAATGATTAGGAAGACGGAAGGAGAGACTGAGATTGAGCCTGTCTGAAAAGACACCTCCACCCACTCCATCATTTGTTTTTGAACCGTCCGTGTAAAAATGGATTGATTCTTCTTCCGGCAAGGCATCCTCCCAAAAGGATCTAGGGGGGATGGATATCTGGAAGTTTTTGTCGAACAGCAGTTGGGGTGTGGTGTAGTCTATATTCCTAGAAGGGATTCTGAGTATGTTCAGAATTGCAGAGTGGCCGATTTCACTATCGGCCCAATGAGAAGTTGCTTTGAGGCGAGTGGCCGTGGTAGCAGCCGTCTGTCTGCTAAAGAT
Organism: Ferdinandea cuprea; assembly: GCA_963576555.1. Taxonomy (NCBI): domain Eukaryota; kingdom Metazoa; phylum Arthropoda; class Insecta; order Diptera; family Syrphidae; genus Ferdinandea; species Ferdinandea cuprea. The sequence continues at coordinate 146,475,554 of OY754958.1, read as the reverse complement.
GTCAAGGGGTATCAAATGGAACAGAATGTCGAGTGCAGCTGAGGGAGTGGTGCGAAGCGCTCCGCCTATGCATAAACATGCTGATCTCTGGACTTTGCCCAGTTTATCGCGATTTATCGCTTTCTCTAAGGCAGTCCACCAGACAATTGTTCCATACGTTAGTATCGGTCTTACAACCGAGATATATAGCCAGTGAGTAATTCGGGGTTGTAGTCCCCACTTGTTTCCAATAGCTTTTTTGCAAGAAAAGAGTGCCACCGTAGCTTACCGGACTCTTTCTTGTATATTAGATTTCCAGTTGAGCTTCCTATCCAGGATGAGACCTAAGTATTTGGCCTCGTCAGAGAAGACTAAGCTGGTACCCCTGATTGAAGGGGGGTCAACTCGTGGGATTTTGTATTTCCTAGTAAAGAGGACAAGTTCGGTTTTGTGGGGATTGACGCCCAGACCACAACCGTCAGCCCATCTTATTAGCTTGTTAAGAGCATTTTGTAGGAGTTCTTTTAAGGTGTTAAGGTGCTTCCCCGATACGGCAATAGCAACGTCATCTGCATAGGCAATCACTTTGCAGCCCTCTATTTCCAGGATAACAAGTAGTTTGTTCACCACAAGATTCCAGAGAAGTGGGGATAGGACTCCTCCTTGCGGGGTTCCCCTGCTGACAGATCTTCTGGCGGAGGTCATACCCAGCTTTGAGTTAATAATCCTACTGGTTAGTAGTTGATTAATGAACTCGCTAAGTGTGTTATCCACTTTTAGATCCGACAGTGCAGTTGAGATCGCGGATGTATTGACGTTGTTAAAGGCGCCTTCTATATCGAGGAAGGTTACCATTGTATACTCCTTATGGTGAAGGGAATATTCAATTGAACGTACTAACAAGTGTAGGGCTGTTTCTACAGATCTGCCTTTGCAATAGGCATGTTGGGAGGTAGACAGCAGCCTTTTGTCAATGTTGGTACGAATATGGATATCTATCAATCTTTCTAGAGTTTTTAGGAGAAATGATGATAGACTGATGGGTCTGAGATCTTTCGGAGTGACATGGGAATATTTGCCAGCTTTGGGTATGAAAACCACTTTCACTTCTCTCCATAACAGCGGAATGTGGACCAGTTCAATACAACTTTTCAGAATTAACTCCAACACCGGAAGAATAATATCTGATGTTTTTTGTAATTCGGCTGGTATAATGCCGTCTGGTCCCGCCGATTTATATGGTTTGAAGCTGTGTAGCGCCCAAAGTAGCCTATCCCTGGTGATTAGATCATTAATGTTGGTTATGTGAGTCCTTGCCCTGTTTGGGTTCGTACTACTTATAACATGGGAGCTGCCTGGGAAGTGGGTATCTAATAGCAGATTAAGCGATTCCTCGCTAGACGTAGTCCAAGAGCCATCCGATTTTTTGAGACAGCTGGGCATCGTTGGATTTGTAGAGAGGATTTTCCTTAGCCTAGAACATTCGGAGGTATCCTCTATTTTGCTACAGAAGAGTCGCCACGATATTCTTTTGGCTTTCCTCAATACTTTTTATAGGAATTGAGGGATACTTTGTAGGCATCCCAGTCAGAATCTGTTCGTGTGGCCTTGGCTTTATTGAACAGTTTCCTGCAGACATTCTTAAGTGGGCTCAATTCCGATGTCCACCAATGCGGCTTACGCTTGCCTCTCGGTCTAGTGAGAGGACATGAGGAGGACAATGCTTTATTTAGAGCCATAGTGAGTTCCCTGACTTTATTATCAAGCTCATTGGTGTCATGAGGGGGACATAATAGCATAGAGCTCACTGAATGCCATAGTGAATCTCTGTACAGGAGCCAATTTGTCTTGCGGTAGTTCCGGAAGGTTGATTGGCGGGGAGGGTCATCATTTAGACTGAATTGAATGTACCTGTGGTCCGAAAACGAGTGATCAGACGAGACTTTCCAATTACCAATCAATTCAATGATGAAATCAGAGACGAGAGTTATGTCTAAGACCTCTTGTCGACTTCTGGTTATAAAAGTAGGTTCACTACCTCTGTTGCAAACAATGAGATTTGTGTGTAAAATATAATCAAAAAGTGACTCACCTCTGTAGTTTGTATCGGAACTGCCCCATACTGAATGATGAGCGTTGGCATCACATGCAATTATGAGTCCAGTGTTGTGTTTTTCAGCTTCTTTTACAAGATCCTCCAGGGTCTTACCTGGGAGATCTCCCACGATATCATGGGCGAGATAGGCCGAAGTCAGCCAGTACGTGCCTTTGGCCGTCTCTAGCCTCGCTGTGGTTATGTCTCGTCCGCTGAAATTAGGTAGTAAAAATACATTAAGACTACTTTTCACCAATATGCAGGATCTAGGGTTACCTTTGTCTGATACATAAAGTGCGTAGTATCCCGGAGTCCTGAGTCCGCAAACCAGGTTGTTGACAATCCATGGTTCTTGGATCAGGACGATATCTTCTCTATCTTGAGAAAGACGGAGAAGCAAGGAGGCCGAAGCCTTTTTGGAGTGTTGGAGGTTTATCTGTACTAACTGCAGCATCAATTGCTACAATTAGGCAGAACTTCTTCCACCACGGTCTTATCTAGGCCCTCTGATTCCGAAGATGAACCAAGAAGTTCATCCTCACTAAGAAGAAGAACCTTGTTTAGGCAGTCCTCCGTCTCCATGTCCGACAACGTGTCAGTAATAGAGGCAGTGGGCCTGGTTGGGGTAGCCTGGTCTGCGGAGACATCGTCTTCCATGTGAGGAAAGGATACGGATGTACCCGGGTCAGGGGCTGCGGAATCGGAGTCTAAGGGGTGAGGAGGCAGTTTGCCAGTCTCTAACTCATCCTTTTTGTAGACGCGCAGAGTGATTTTCTCCCAACCAAAACTTATCATGCCGTTGGTCTGCGCCAAAGGAGCAAGGGATTCCTGGTTGATTACTATAATAGCAGATCTATAGGCACCCCTTTGCTCTTCCAGCTTAGCGACCATGGGTGGGTAATGAGAGATTGCAGCGCTGGATGACTTCCAGGACTTCATCCGCGGATGGTGGTTCGATGGGGATCCAGGTGCGAGTCCTAGGTCTGCTGGGGATGTTCTCCTTTGCTACGACTTCGAGCTTAGCACCTGGCCAAACCTCTCCTAGACTGCTTACAGCCGACTTATAGAGATCGACAGATCTTATGTCCGCGCAAGCGATTAGCTTGACGTGTCCTTGATGCCAACCAGCATCTTGAGTATTCGGTGGCGGTCCAGGGGTTGCCCTGATGAAGGGTAGAAAGCTACTTAAGAGCTTCAGCTTGACCGTTTGCCACCGTTCGGGAGATATCGTGCCGTCTATGTCGCTACGATCAATGACAGCAACGACGATTTTGTCTTTGAGGACATCGCTGAAGGACCTGAGAGGTTTAACGGCGGAGGTGCTGGTGTTATGCACCTTGGGGCGTTTTGAAACCGGAGCGGTTTCTTCCACCGACCTCTGGCGCTTAGACGTAAAGTCACCGCTGGTCTCCTTGTCCTTGGTCATAAAATTTACGGCCCATTTCAGCTTGGCAACCAGTTTAGGAGTTCTGTTGGTCTCCAGAATAGCTCCAAAGACCTTCAGAGTCCGTATTGCCTCACGTCGTTGTTTATAGTACGACCTCGAGGGAGTGCGTTGTCGCGAACTTCCACTACGAGACGTACTAGGGGTGTTAGTACCAGCAGTGGAAGGGCCATGAAGTGCCACAATCCTACCACTGCTAGGGAGGATACCTTCCTTTTGCTCATGAGGATAGCTGCTGTTACCAATACGGGGTGGACCACGAGTAGCCACAGTCGTACCACCGCTCGGCGTAGCAGGAGCTGTACCGGTAGACAGTTTAATCACCGTACTACCGCCCGGTTTGGAAGGGATACCGGTCTTAAAAATTGGATTAGGTTTTTTTTTGATTTTTGTTATTGTTGTTCATGTTAGGACCCACGAGTGGCGGAGAAAGGAGGTCGATCTGTACAGAGATCCGCAATATACAGACAAGGCTAGCAAAATCCGGAGGGCGCCAGGTATCCGGACACTCCGTTAGCGACTGGGCTTTTTGACTGGGCCCCCAGCCAGGTTGACGCTCGGCACGGGTCGTATGACACCATCGTCCGGCCCAGGGAAGAGGATGAAAACTGGAAGGAAAGGGAAAGGAGAGGAAGAGAAAGGGGGGGGGGGGAAACACAGGGAGGACACAGGGGAAGAACGTCCTTTGGTTTCAGGACTCATCTAGAGAAAAACTTCTCGAGAATCATTGACCCTACTCAGCCCCTACAACTCGGCAAGTTCGACGCTCGGAGTAGGGGAAAAAAAAAAAAAAAAAAAAACCCTTCCCAACCTAGACTAAATTTCCAACCTCAGCCTACAATAATAAGACAACAAGACCACCCCCAGCATTTCCATGCCCCTAACCAACAACGTTCATTCTGACCCATGCAGCCGCAGCAACAAAGAACTTCCAACCTTCTCGCATGGTGCAACCAAATTGGGGACAACACAATATGAACAACTTAAACAAACAATTTTCTGCAAATCAAAAACGAACCTAAAGGAAAGGAATCTTTCCAAACCAGACCTCCATTTAACCAGAAACAATCCTTACAAGTACGAAACCTTCCACAACAATATAATTTTCATACGGAGCTGCAAACAAACGCTCAGACTGACAAACAGACCGAAGTATTAACAAACGTACAAGCAACTGAAATGGAAATGGAAATGTATATGAACATGATACAAAATACAAACGAAGATAATGGTCCAAATTTACTTGAATACACGGAGCAATACCAAATGGAGCCCGCTCGGCAGGAAGAAGTCAGTGACTATTCTGACATTCATTTTTTAGATTAACGAATTCTTCGTTGCCATATTTCGAATGTCACGCGAAGAATAATGAAATCTATAAGTTTTTGATCGACACAGGATCCAACAAGAACTATGTGCAATCCTCCCTAATTAAAGACCCCATTCCTAACAAAAATATATTTAACGCTAACTCAGTAGGTGGTTAAGTAATGGTTACCCATCATACCTTCATTAGTCTTTTCGGACTTCAGGAAAAAATTAAATTCTTTTTGCTCCCTACTTTAAAGTCATTCCACGGGATACTCGGACATCGGACTCTAAAAACTCTTTCGGCGGTTATCCACACCCACAACGATTATATGACTATCCAAGGCGGGCTTAACGTACGCATCAAATATCAGACCACTCAAGATGTCAACAACATCAACATTCGTATGAACCACCTCAATAACCAGGACAAACAATCACTCGAATCAATAATCGTAAATTTCTCCAGCCTTTTCCTCGATCCAGACGAAAAACTTACATTTACAACAAAAGTTAAAGGCGAAATTAGAACCACAAACGACAGACCCGTTTACACTAAATTTTATCCATACCCGATGTCATTAAAGGACGAAGTAGAAAAACAAGTCCAGCAATTACTTCGCGACGGAATTATAAGACCATCTAGGTCCCCGTACAACTCTCCTGTATGGGTGGTACCAAAGAAAATGGATTCAACCGGCCAGAGAAAATATCGACTCGTAATTGACTATAGGAAACTTAACAGCGTTTCCATGTCAGATCGATATCCGATACCAGAAATAAACGAGGTTCTCTCACAGCTGGGCCAAAGTAAATGGTTTACCGTATTAGACCTCAAAAGTGGTTTCCATCAAATCCCTCTTCGGGATTCCGACATCGAGAAAACCGCATTCTCCATCAACAATGCGAAATACGAGTTTACTACGCTACCATTCGGCTTAAAGAATGCCCCTTCGATATTCCAGAGGGCATTGGACGATATACTACGCAATTATATCGGAAAGATATGTTTTATGTATATAGACGATATTATAATCTTTAGTTAAAAAAGGACAGGAGCATTTAAATAATATACGAACGATATTTGAGACACTTCAAGAGGCGAACATGAAGGTTCAACTCGATAAGTGTGACTTTTTAAACAAGAAGTTGAGTTCCTCGGCTTCATTGTCGCAGCAGACGGTGTACGAACGAATCCGGCCAAATTGGAAGCTATTGTCAAATGTCCGTATCCTAAAACCATAAAAGATCTCAGATCTTTTCTTGGTTTATCTGGCTACTATCGCCGGTTTGTGAGAGATTATGCTAAGATAGCTAAACCCCTCACAACCCTCTTAAGGGGGAAGGACGGACGGATGTCCAAAAACCTATCCCAGAAAAAACAAATAACTTTAAATAAAGAAGCAATTGATTCATTCAACAAAATCAAGAACGCTTTAGTTTCAAATGACATCATCCTTACGTACCCAGACTTTAAAAAAGATTTTGAGCTAACGACGGATGCGTCTAATTATGCAATTGGTGCAGTACTGGCTCAGGAGGGGAAACCCATTATGTTCATTTCAAGAACACTTACCCAAACAGAAGAAAATTACGCAACAAACGAAAAAGAAATGTTGGCGATAATTTGGGCATTAAATTCACTCCGAAACTACCTTTACGGTTCTGCCAGAGTACGAATTTTTACGGATCATCAACCGTTAACCTACGCATTAAGTAATAAAAACAATAACGGGAAAATGAAACGGTAGAAGGCCATCCTAGAGGAATACAACTACACATTGAACTACAAACCAGGAAAAGCTAATATAGTAGCGGACGCGCTATCAAGACTGCCTCCCGATTCATCTCTGAATACCATGACTCCCACACTACATAGTCAAGAGAGCTCTTCAGAAAACTTAATCTCAAGCGTAGAAGTTCCCATAAATGTTTATAAGAATCAGATTTTTTTAGAAATAGGCGAAACATCCAGTCATAAATTCAAAATCGTCTTCCCTCGATACCATCGTCACCTTGTCACAGAACCTCATATTACTCATGATAATCTTTTAAGAATCCTCAAAAAAATCCTCAATCCAAGTGTAATAAATTGTATTAAAACCGAAGAAAGATTTATGGGCATGATCCAAGAAATCTATAAAACTCACCTTTACAGATACAAAGTCAGATTTACACAGCTTTTTGTAGAAGACATTTTGTCAGAACAAGACCAAGAAGCAATCATTATAGAAACGCACGAACGCGCCCATAGAAGCGCAGTAGAAAATCGATCACAGATCCTTGAAAAATACTACTTCCCATCCATGATGAACAAAATTAAACGCGTAACCAAAATCTGTTCTATTTGCAAACGAAGCAAATACGAAAGGCACCCTAACCACCCAAAATTAAATGAAACTCCTATTCCCACTTTTCCAGGCCATACCATACATATTGACATCTTCCACACGGAAAAAAAACTAGCCTTAACGGCACTAGATAAGTTTACAAAGTATGCTCAAGTCAAGCTCCTCAAGAGTAAGGCTATAGAGGACATTCGAAGACCTCTACGTGACCTACTTTTCTTCTTTGGTATCCCAAAAGCCATCGTTCTGGATAATGAACCAGCCTTAAATTCATCCTCCATAATCTTTATGATGAAAGACGAACTGAATATCGACGTCTACAAAGTACCTCCATACAGAAGTGAGGCCAACAGCCAGGTTGAAAGATTTCATTCCACGCTAGCTGAAATCATGAGGTGTCTCAGACAAAATGGCACAGAACGAAACTTCGAAGAACTCTTGGAAAGAATATAATCACAGCATCCACTCTTCTACCGGGAAAAAACCGGTCGACCTTATCTTTGGTCGAACGGTTACCTTTGGACCAGATGACTACGAGAAAACGAGACAAACCAATAAAAAGAAACAGAAAAGCGACTTAGACTACCATAACAAAAAGAGACATACAATTAAACAATACGACCCAGGACACGACAAACGCTGAGACGCAAATACTCGACTACTCGAATTCACAACTAATAGCCCTAGAGACAGGCTTAGCCAAAATACAGACTGGGACCTTTAAACTAATACACGTTATAGAACTGGAACGATACACGGACATTTTAAACCACATCAACAACCTAACAGACAATGAAGTTAACCCAAACCATTCCCTTATCCTTTCCTTAAATATGAAATCCAGCTTATCCATGATCATTTAATCAGATTGTTCCCTAACAATCCCGACCACGCTGACTTCGAGGTAATTAAAGGCAAAATCAATAATGTTCTAAACAATAATAACTATCAGGTCATATTAAATAAACTCAAGCTGGACAAAATAGAAGAATTAAGAAATATTTCAAACAAAATAACTAAAATAACAAATGAAAATGAAATAAATAATAAAAAGAACGAACTTATACTTAAGATAAAAACAAAACTTCAATTATTAAAAGAGGAAGTAATAAATATAGAATACGCCATTAGTTGGGCGAAATCAAATATTGTTAACTCATTTGTATTATCAAATAGAGAAATAGAAATCGTAAGTAAACACATTGAAAAAGAAAATATTCCATATATCAATATTGACGAGGCAGTTGAATTCGCCGAAGTCAAAATAGCCTCAAATGGCTCAACAATAATATATATTGTTAATCTACCTGCAATTACTAGCGAAAACTGCAAAATCATGTTACTAAAAGCAGTAAAAATAAATAATTTAATAAATAAAATTAACTTTGAAAATATTCTTTATTGTAAAAATTCCATTCTAGGCATAAGAAATAAATGTAAAACTTTAAATAAGATAACCATTTGCAATGAAAAAAATGTAATAGACATAAGTAACGATTCATGTACGACACATCTACTAAAAAGCATACCAGCGAATTGTACAAAGATCAACAACCAACACGTTCCCCAGATAGAAGAAATACTTCCCGACACTCTATTCCTAAATAACTTCAACGGTCCAGCGGAAATCGATAACAAGACTTTTAGCCTACAGGGTACCTTCATAATTATTTACCACAACACAACAGTTACAATAGCCAATCGAAGTTATTCGTCACAAGAAGTAACCGAGACCAAACCTTTACCAGCAATACTCCAAATTGACTCCTCAGTTAACACCATACGTGAACACCTATCACTAGAGATGATGAAAGAAATGCATGCCAAAAATACAGAAACAATCGAACTTCTAGAAAAAGACAACTCAACAGAATTTATTATAAATATCACCTTATTTCTAATAATCATGCTTCTGTTTCTACTAATAGGACTAAGGCAATGTAAAACAAGCCGAGCTAAGCCTACTCTCCAAATCCATCAAGAAGAAACGGAAGAAGTCGCAAAACCAGGACCATCACAAAATATTCCAGATCAGAAGACATCACTAAACATTTCACGGATTAGCCAAATCCCATTTTTCTAATCAATCTGCAAACGAGGGCGTTAGCATTTAAGGGTGGAGGAGTTAACGTTGCAAATTATTTTTATTGTATCTCAGAAGCATCAACTTACACAGCACACAATTGCATAGACGACACAACCTGGCACCTGAGAACATCGCATTCCATCACGTACGATACCTGATGAAGCTATGGGAACACATCGCAACCGGTAGCTCTGTGTCAGCAAATTATTAGTATTTAAGCTTTAGATTTTAAGAGAATATAATTCATATTGTATCTAGGCAGTCACGCTGCCAGTCGGTTTTTTGGAAATAAAGTTTTTTTTTAAAGATTTAAATAAATGAAAGTTTAATTTATATTATGCACGTGTCTGCTGTTATTTTTGTTTATTTGTCTCCTCTGTGTATGTGGAGACAACGGAGCAGGATTAAGTAAATGCCACTGTCACATAATTCGGCATCCTGTTTAAACATTTTATGTAACAAGTTCTTATAATACTGGTATAGGTGTAAGGAATATTTGTAAATATGACCTTTTCCCGAATTGTAATACTGAATTCTCAATGTGCGAATTAAACACATCAAGTGCAAAAAATGCAGTAAGTACCCAAAGGTAATTCCTTTACTTACAAAAAAATCCGTTATTATATGTATACTTTTAGTCAACAAAAGAAAGAAGAATCTCCTATCAAAATATACTCGAGTTCCGACTAGTAGAACATGGTGCAGTAGGTATAGGGCTCTATAAAAAAATCGAAATGCCTAACAGTAGAGAGCGAAAAGCCTGTTTTTAAACCAAATTGTTTTATTAAAAAAGTTCAATGAGCTGCCTTGTAAAAGTTAACTGTCGGCAAAAAAAAAATTATCTCGGATATTTACTATATTTATTTTTTAGTTTTATCTTAAGATCGTGTGAACAATCCAAAGGCAATCAAATATGCTATTTTTGGTGCTTTCTAGATTTTATCTTAATCGATATTCTTGTATTCAATATTTTTAAATTGATATTTGAGACTTTTATACAATTTGGATCTTCTAGCTAACGAGCTCAATCAGTTCATTTAGAATTCTGAACGCCGAAGGCATTTAGTTCAAGATGTCAAGCTTGGTCTGTTAATAGATTTAACGGTTTGGAACAGATATCGACCATTGTTAGTTTGCTTTGTGTGGGAGTAAACAGCCCAGTCAGACTTAGCCCATAGCCGTCATTTAGAAACAATTATGTAATTTAAATTAAACTGATGCACCAATTCCGGACGCATAGTAACACTAAGTAGGTTGGCCTGCATATGCCAATTTCAGTTCGATGTTTAGATTTTTCGATTTAGAGGACTATTTAAAATTATGTAACTTCTCAACTTATAGAGCCTTTAAAATGGTTGTGTACATCTTGGAGAGCCTTTCATTCCAAAAGCAATATAATCATAATTTTGTCAAGTGTGAATTTTGATATACTCGGCAAGGAACAGAGAAGAAAAGTGCGTATGGATAAGATTTGTATGTGGCAATCCAAAAATATTATCGACTGCATGCGATTGTATGCTCCAATCTGTTTTTTCTCGAGCTACCTCGTCGATCAATAAGAAATTAAAAATAAGACTCCTTTCTCCGAAACTGAACGCAAAACACGATTTCCGAAAAAAAAAATTACAGGTGTGATACATTTTTCTATGGAGATTTAATATCCTTTATAATAAACTTCAAATTGTTGGCTCTTGATAATTTCGTTTTTGCAAATCTGATTTGTGCGACGTGACAAGCTGCAGTCTAGATGTGCTAGAAGTGCTATGACTTCTTAAACTGGACCCATTTAGTAATACAATCCTTCTGAAAACCAATATTCTTGCAAATAGTTTCAGCTCTCACATTTCCTATCACGGCAAAGGAATTAATAATTTCGGTCTCTCCAGATATAGCAATTTGCTTGGTCATTGCTTGGGTTAAGTATTTTCCAAATCCTTTCCCTTGTTCCTCCGGAATGACCTGAAGGATTCTAAGAAAATGAACATTATATTTAAGTATAATTAGCGATGAGATTGACTTGTTTTTGTAAATAACTACCCTAAGCCATAGAACTCATTTTGAAATATCCAAGCTATTAGTTCTCCATCACTTAGTCTGATAATTCCCAATGTTAAATTGAACTCAATCATTCCACGGATGAAATCCACCGATGCTTCATCATTATGGGGCCAGTGAGCGTGAATAAATTCTGCATGTTTTTCTTCGAGGCGACTGAGCTTATACCCATCTGCAAGACTACATTATGGAATTGCATTAGTAATAGAAATGTGTACTTTGTGGTTTTAATGGGACTTACTTTGGAACTTGGATCCTGATACCGAAACTGCTGGGAAGGAACATACATGAACACCGTATTTCAAAATCAAAAGTGCCACCTAACGACTTAATCAATTCGACTGTTTCATCTGCACAGTTATTGTGTATGGCTGTTAGAAGGGGCCCACTATTCCAATCAATTAGATTTGTTTTTACAATGCACTCCTTAAGTTCTTGTAACGATTCTTGAAATGTATGAAACTGTACGCTGAGCATCTGATAACAATTTTGTTTTCAAAATGTACCCATAATGTATAGCCGACAAATGCTTATATACTCACCTCATCCCATTGTAGAGATATATATGTTCCGTTGGTGCTTATATTTCCATGCCTATGAGTGTAATATTCTTTTCTGAATGGCTTATACTTTTCACATTGACGTTTGCTCGATTTATCCAGCAGACTTATCCAACGGCAGTGATTATATATTGACAAAAAGTGGTATTTGTCATTTTTAGATTTGTACAATTCTACCAGTGCCAGTAGTTCACCATCGGTTAATCGCCTTAGGATATCAGTATCTAATTCCGAGTTCGATCCCATTGTGACAGATGACAATTTTCAACTGATAGGTCCTCTTTGTGGACGGCGAAGATTTACCTGCAATCAAAATTTAAATGTCGCCAAGTAGTCAAAAAGCGTCCATCCCAGTAAGATCTAAAAATGTAGATAGTTTATCTTCAGTTAATTTCCCTTATCTTTGCACTGAAATATTATATTATTTAGAAAATTAAATAAGTCGCTTGAAAACTAGATAGTTTGAAAAAAATACGAAACATTTTGTTAGATTTAGTTTGAGATTTGCGTTACTTAAACAAATTATCACCTTGTGCACATATACCACACACTTTCGACTTTATTGTATTGCAACAATGTATTTACATAGATTCTTATCTCTGGATTTACTTAGATTTTCCAACATTTTTAGTTAAAAAGGTGATGTTTGTAATAAAATCTTAAATAAAAAAAAATAAGCTGATAAGAAACTCTCTAACATACCTACCATGCTCGTTTTTTTCTGTTTTACTTCAGAGCAGAGCACTTGAGTAAGCACTGAGCGGAACGTGAGCAGATCACACTTTATTTTTATTTTTCTCTTTTTATTTTCACTTCTGCCAATGCGTGTTAAAAGGAAACACAAATTTTTTTTTTGAAAACTAAAGTTCTGCTTTGAACTAAAAAAGAAAGATGCCTAATATTTACTAATCGAATCCACCAGCCGTGGGTATGTTTACATAGCTCCTTAAGTAACGATTAGACGGTCATCCAAACTTGTCATTCGGATGACATCTGCTCTGGCAAATCGAAAATTACTTGCGTATGGATATACTAATTTTGTATTTAAATAAAACAAAGAATAAATGAGATTCCAGCTTAAAATTTCTTCCAGGTATAGTACGCATGTTAAATTTATAGATTGAATTCGATCGTGTTCATATGACCACCCCGAGAAAATTTCTATCCAATTTCGTATCGCTCTTTATCACATATTGGTCCATATCCACACCATACGGTCACTTTTTGTGGATGCAATGGGTTCTCTTGAAGCGCATTAAATTGGGTTTATACGACAGATAATTTTATAGCATTAATATCCTTTGTTTATTCCTGATGAATCATCAAACCAAACTAACATTTAGGTTAACCTTCTTAGGTGGTATATTTTGATGGAGAGGAAAAGCAAAATAGTTTTGTCACTAATTTTGGGTGATGTGTCGGTTTCGATGTATTGTACGCAATTCAAAATTTATTTTGTAGACCTTTCTTTCAAGTCTTTTCAGATTCATTATTTAATTTTTTTTTATTACTAAAATTTTACTACACTTTTGTGCTTGGCAAAGGAGCGATTGCACTACCACCTTCGTCAGTACTGCCACCGAATCCTAATTGTTCTAGTAATTTTTACCATCCAGACATTTGACAAGACCCCTGCCAACTATTGGTAGTAAATATATAAGAAATGCCAAAAAAATAAACTATTGTCTACCTGAAACATCGCTTCTAATACTCATAATGTGTTATTGTTTTTCTTTTTCGAACACAAAGAACTAAAAATTCTTCGCAATATTCAACTAAAACAGAGAAATTTTGTTCAAAATTGTGGATATACAGCATAGAAATTATTGAGCTGAAATTAAATAATCAGCTAACTAGTCATAATGCAGTGGTAATGAAAAAGGAGCGCAATTTAAACGGGAAAGTCACTTTAACAGAAATTAACGTTGTGTAAATGCGTATGTATGTTATATATGTAGGTATATATTTCTTACTATAAATTATGAATCGATATACTGCTGGTCACACCGAGGCGGTATTTGTTTTCATATGCTAGCACGGTTGAATGCATAACTGGTCTCTTCCAAATCCCTTAGCTTACACATTTTGCACTTCTGGAGTACACACAACAGCGTGCGCACTGTACATATAAGGCCGCTAATTCCTGTGCCAATAAAGGACTATTCACGTGAGAGCGAATTGCGAATAGGCGAATTGCGAACAAATCAATTTAGACGTATTTTTGAATTGAAAATTTCTATTGGTTCTACCACAAAAGCATTATATCTAATATCTTATCTAAAAACAACTCAGTCTTAATTGATTCAATCAGCTGAATTTAAGAGTATAACAATTTTCACATCAAATCTACGCCTAAAAAGTGCGTTCGAACATAACTTTAAAATTGAATATAAAATATGAAATATGAAATAAAATTGCGATCTCAACTGCACTGTCAGATCTAAAAGTATATGGCACACTTAGCGAGTTCATTAATCTACTACTAACCAGTCGAATTATTCACCTAAAACTGGTTGTGACCTCTGCCGGAAGATCTGTCAGCAGAGGAACTCCGCAAGGAGGAGTGGTATCTAGTGGTGAACAAACTGCTTTTTAGCCTGGTAGGAGAGGGCTGCAGAGTGATCGCCTATGCAGATGACGTTGCTATTGCCGTATCGGGGAAACACCTAAACACTTTAAAAGAACTCCTTCAAAATGCTTTTAACAAGCTAACAAGGTGGGCTGATAGTTGTGGTCTAGGCGTCAACCCCCACAAAACTGATCTCGTCCTCTTTACTAGGAAATACAGAATCCAACATAGTCCACCTTAGTCTTTTTAGATAAAGCTAAACATCCCGGTTGTGAGACCGATACTAACATACGGAACGACTGTCTGGTGGACTGCCTAGAGAAAGCGATTAATCGCAACAAACTAAGCAAGGTCCAAAGATCAGCTTGTCTATGCATAAGTGGAGCACTTCGAACCACTCCCTCAGCTGCACTAGACATTCTCTGCCATTTAATACTCCTTGACATTTTTAGCAGACAGACAGCTGCTACCACGGCCATTCGCCTCAAAGCAACCTCTCAATGGACCGAAAATGAAATCGGCCTCTCTGCAATTCTGAACACACTCAGAATCCTTCCCAGGAATATATACTACACCATACCCCAACAGCAGTTCGATGAAAACTTCCAGCCATCCATTCCCCCCAGATGCTTTTGGGAGGACGGCGCCTTCCTGGAGGAAGAATCAATCCATTTTTATACGGACGGATCAAAAACAAATGATGGGGTGGGTGGAAGTGTCATCTTAGACAGACTTAATCTTAGTCTCACCTTCCGTCTTCCTGATCATTGCAGTGTTTTCCAAGCGGAAATTATGGCGATAAAGGAAGTATTGTCCTGGCTCAAGAAGAACGTGGTATCCGTAAAGGATATCCGAATCTTTTCGGACAGCCAAGCGGCCATCAAGTATATAGAATCCGTCTCTATTAACTCTTTAGTAGCCCTAGATTGTCGATCATCTCTAAAGGAGATGGCTGAGCAGTTCAACATTAACCTGTGCTGGGTGCCGGGGCAAAGGGACATGCCGGGTAACTGCAAGGCCGACGAACTCGCCAAACTTGGAACTACCCTCTCAATCTTGCCTTAGGCATACCAGTTTCCACATGCAAACTCTTATTGAACCTGGATGCAATAGAAAAAACAATCCACAGATGGACAGGTGGTATTACCTGTCTGACGACGAAGCAGATTTGGCCTAGGCTAAATCTGACACTCTCTAAGAGCTTGACTACCGTCAATCTCTCGCACATTAGTGCTACAATTGGTGTCATCACTGGACACTGCATGCAACAATACTTGGCGGCTACTCGAACGACTTTTGCAGGAGCTGTGTAGATGAGAAGGAGGAAGACACAATTCTACACCTTCTTTACGCATGCTCTGCTCTCTCCCGGAAACTAAATTTCCATCTAGGAGCTTACTTCTACAACGATCTTAACGATTTAAATTCGACCGACCCAAAACGTCTCTCACGCTTTTTAAAAAGCTCAAATTGGTTCAACGAGTAGACAGGAACTTTAGGTCGACGTGGTATCACAATGGACCTTACTTGGGTCTAAGTGAGTCAAACTTCTTTCTGACTGCCACTTCAACCTAACCTAACATAACCTAAACCTAACCTTAAAATTGACACATCTTGCCTGCTAACATTTACAAATCAGATTCGCGGGTACCTGCGACCAAAAAAACTTGTCATGTGAATGTAATGTCAGAATTTACGAATATTTCCGTCTTTCTGTCTGTCGTAAAACAAAAACCGACGAGTTTGCCAGGAATGTCATAGCTAGTCATGGCCTTGCAATCAAATGCAGCTTTAAAATCGATTAAACTTCTTCGCTTGACTTCGGGGTTTGCCAAAAAGTGAATAATCCATACCCAGTTTTTAGGAGACTGTTAGTTGATACTCTGTATTAAGAGGGTCTCCTTTCTTATGAACTCGGCAAACGATGCTAAGGTTCCATTAATAAGGCATACTTCATTCTGAGAAAATCTTGGAAATGTGCTGGTGTATGCAACTCCCAGTTGCAACTTCAACGTTACTTAGTACATTGCTTATATCGTATGTATTATCGGGGAGTCCGTACTTTTTTTGGTAGAGTGGTCCTTTTCACCTGCGTTCAGGAAATCCGCCCTTATTTTGGACGCTTCGTAACAATGTTTTTCGTTGTTGGGCAGAAAAACAAAAATTTGCTATCCACCATTAGCGAAACCACAAACGAACCATATGCTCATTTGACTATAACTTGTGGATTTCCTAATACAAACATTTAGAAAGGAAAGTTTGATTTATACAAGGAATAAAGAAATGCGCGTGTTTCTTATCCACGTCCTACAAGGACGCCCTCTCAACTCCGATAACACTGGAAAGAAAATATGCTTAATTTGCATATCCTAAGACTAAGCCCAACATAAAAACATAAGGAAAGGCTACAGTCCGCTTGGAGCGAACAGTATGATACCCTATCCCTATCCCTATATGCCCCAAAAAAAACCTTAAGAAGATGATGGCTAGCATTTTATTTCATTCTATAAAATTTAAAAAAAAAAAAAAACATTTTTTGAAAAAACGCCCCCAAAAAGTGGGCATGGCCAAAAACTTTGTATGGGCGATATATTGGAAAAAATATTGGCTAAATATCTTGTTAAACATTTTTTTTCGGTTTCTATGAAAATTATCGAAGAAAACAGCATTTTAGTGAAAAACGCCCACAAAAAGTAGACGTGGCAAAAAACTTTCTATGACAAACTTATAAAGGAGGGCAGTGCCTACATATATTGTGAAGGTTATAACCCTCTATCTGTCCATCTGTAGCTTTAAATTGGTTTTTTCTAAATTGTGGGCGTGGCAGTGGGCGTATTCAAAAACATTTTACACTTAACCATTTCGGAGCCCTAGGGAGTATGTGGTCCAAATTTCAGCTTTCTAGCTTGAATTTAAAGGCCTAAAAATTGCGAACGGACGGACGGACGGACGGACATTGCTAAATAGTCTTAGGATTTGGTCCTGATCATAAATATATATACTTTTATGGGTCTACGACGAATATTAAGGGGTGTTACAAACTTTGTGTCAAAATTAATATACCCTTAGGATAGGGTATAAAAACGATTGTCTATATATCTGAAACATCGCTTCTAATACTCATAGCGTGCGTCCAATAAATAATTTATTTTTTTACGTAGCTGCATTAATTGTCTAAACACAAAGAAATAAAATATGTCGCAATATTTAACTAATACGGAGAAAATTTGTTTAAAATTTTGGACATAAATAGAAATTATCTTTGTTTTGTGGTGTGGGCACAATTTAAACGGGAAAGTCCCTTTAACAGAAAATAACGTTGAGTATGTAAATGCATAAGTATGTTAAATGTACTAGGTACTATAAATTAGAAAGCGATATACTCCTGGTCACACCGAGGCGGTATTTGTTTGCTTTCTGGTATATATCATCCACAAATTTTTGTTTACACAATTTTTTGCACCTCTGGATTACACACAATTGCGTGTGCACTGCACATATCCAGATAGACGCCAAATTCTGTTCCAGTAACCCACTTCGTGGATGTGAGAACTGCGGTTGGCCCCTTAAGATCTTATGCCCCATCAACTCTTTTCCAACACACTGGTTTAGCGTTGCCATTTGTCCGGGTTTTCCCGGACATTTACTTTTTTTTTCACCGGGAGCATCCGGAAAAGTTTTTTTTTTTCTAAATTGTTTTTCCACTCTTCTTCAATTAAATAGATGTCTCATATTTTGTATTAAATATTTAACTGAAGCAGAGACAATAATAGTACCGCACACTGGTTTTCAAAAGCAATTTTTCCTTTCACTTGAAATTATTATCAAAATCAAAAATCTGCCAATAACATTGACCCATTTTTTGTGGATTTAAAAACGAAGCTTTCACAAATTGTATTTTTATTGTTATTCTTGTCAGGTTTTAATGCATTTTGAAGTTTTAAAGGAAAGTATTTCCACATTTCTCAGGTTCTTGGCAACTTTATTTATTAACTCTAGCTTTAGTTGTATGCAAAGTTAAAGGGAAGGTAAACATGGACAGAGTTGTTTCCTGGAAATAAGTGTTTAGTGCCCAAGTTACTACAGGACTTGGCGGGTCCTACAGATGAATGGTTCGAATAATGTGTATTCAAATCTAAAATTGCAACGAGAATAATGATTGATGTTCAATATTCTTCAGAAGTACCTACTAAATAATGCAATCTTTCATGAATATAGCTACATATTTCTCCATCTACACTGTCAAAACAGAAAAACTTCGAGATTTCGCTGAATTTCTCGACGCTTTCATACGGGGCTTAATTGTCAATCCTGAAGACATTTTAAGAAAAACGTAGTTCTGGAGTGAGGTTTTGTCTCAAATTTGTATACCGGTTACTGAGGACTTAGTTCTACATTAATGCAAATATCACTTTGTTTTACTATTTTTTTTTTTTAAATGAGCAAGGAGTAGCCGTTACAGTCAATGGCGATCGTTATCGGGCCAGAGGAGAATATTGGCAAGATTTGGTTTCAACAGGACGGCGCTACGTGCCACACAGCCGAAGCTACACTCGATGTTTTGCGCCCTGTTTCAAAAAAAAAAAAGTTATTTGGCGGACCCTATTCATGGTTCGGTAAGACTTGTATTCGTTTTGTTTTTGTTTTGTATTTTTTTTTCTGGCGTTAGACATATTCACCTCAATAGAGGACAGTAGGATAAGGCGCTGAAAAGGAGGATGGTTGGCTCTCTAGCCCACTGTAAAGTGTTTAGTTCGAAAAAATCAATATTCTAGACGCTAGGCTAATTAAATAAATTTTATGGTAACCCTATCTTCAATATATAAAGAAAAGTTTGCGTACACTTGGACTTCACTGACTGACAATTTGAAAATTTCGCTCTTCTACGTAGCTGAGCGATAGTTTTATCGCTGATAAAAATAACTTTACACAGCTGATTACTACCTCACTAAATATGCGAATAGAATACATAAAAACGAATATTTATTGTCGTCTAGTCGCGACACTGCTCCAATTGATAATGGATTTAGATTCTGGGAACGAAGATATTTTAAGGCCTTTGACCGCTGATGAATTACAAAATTTATTGTTACTTTACAAAACAAATTATTCAGCTACGAATTTTCATTACATATCTCTTTACACTCAATGCAAATGGAATAGACTGTTGGACGGGATAAGTGGAAGTGACCGGTGTCTGAAATGGAAGCCATTTAAGAAATTTTTTTACACGCATCGCAACGGGAAATCGTCGAATGGAACATATGTTAGCCTCCATTGGGATACGGTATGTTTTTGAGAAAATTAATCCATTTAAATTGAACTTGTAAACTAAATGATTTGTTCCTGTTTCTCAGATGTTGAGTGTGCAGTTTTATAGCTTGGAACCATCGCTACATGAACTTAGAAAGTGCCTTCTGAAGACAAGCCGCATTGATTGGAGTATTGGTCCCCTAGTGACGGGTGTTTTAATAGAGAACAATGAGTTTGTTATGGATATTTTAAGTCAGGTCGGTGCAATAGTCGAGCGAGCTCGCGAATGTCATTGCTTGCTTTTGACACCAAGAGATGCGTTACATATCCAAACGCCGATGTATGTTCTAAATGTGTTTTTAAAAGAATATCTAATCATGCAAAGACTGTAGACTTCCAGACGGCTATAACTTGCGACAACTGGTAGCAGCCGATGTAGACTTAATTCATTCATTGTGGGCAAATAAAAGAGAAGGTTCTTTTGACTATGTGCGAGGACTTACGGTGTTGAATAATACAATCGGAATAGTTAGATTGGTAGATAACGTATTGGTGGGATGGATTTTTCAAAACGATTTTAGCGGCTTAGGGTGGTGACTTACGATTACTTTCTAGAAGATGCATAATAACTGTTTTTTTTTAGAATACTTCAGGTACTACCGGACGAGCGAAGAAAAGGTTTTGGACAAGTGCTGGGCATTGAAATGTGTAGAAAAATTGCAACCGAAGAGGCTATAGACATATCAGCATTTATTGTTAAGGGGAATACTCAGTCGGAGGGATTACTAACGAAAATTGGCTTTAAAATTTCAAAAAAATCGATGTGGATCCAATGCAAGAAGCTGTCATGAGTAATATAATAATAATAACATACGTATACCTACACTTTCTACAATACATAGTATTTATTAAATATTTGACGAAGCCCCCTCTTCCTGTCACTAAAAGAGATTGCCAAAATAGAGAACATGTATCTTTGCCTAAAGGTAAAGCAATTTTGTCGATTTTGAATATACATATATCTCGTAGAGTTTAACGATCGTGTTAAATTGCCCTGATTTTAAAATTCGATTCTTCACCCAGCCAATCTTATGTGCATCAGTTATTCGCATTGAAATTATATGCGGAAGCTCACCCACACACAACTTTATTTCAGTGGGTCTCAAAGGCCGCTGCCATTTCGATTGATTTTGATTGTTAAGTTTGGTGCAGTTTAACTTACCACTTTCATGGTTTGTTGAGAAATACAACTTATTTGTCTATAAAAAAATAAATATGCCCTATAAAATAATATCATATAGATTAAATATTTCTGGATATATCCTTCATTCGCAAATGTTTGTACAAGCAAGGAGAGAGCACAGATAATAAAGTGCCCATTCCGAAAACAATGAACATGATTCTAAATTACTTCTCATTATGACATGTCATATACTCTGAAATAAACACACGTAGACAATGATGAACCTAGTCCACTTTATGTAAACTAATCGTCACAACACTAGTGACAACTTGCTGAATGTGCACCGCACCACAAATCCCACCGATAATTTAATATTGTTCTTTTTAATTTGCTTACACACTCACCGTGGTGTGTAAACGATGACAATCAGAACCAAAAAAATAATACTAAAAACACAATTTTACTTGTAACTCTCTTTGCAAACAAATTAGAACTGTCAAACTACTAAACACCCCATATGCTTGGATGTTTGAGGATGCGCTTATCGTTTTAAATTATTAGGTCGGTTCATTCACTTACAAAACTATTTGAAAACTGTTTTTATTAATCGAACGATTGTAATAAAATTCTTTGACTTTTTTGAGTTGCTAATATCCGGCATCTACTGCAGTGACAACGAGTGCAAACAAAGAGTTAAGGGTGAAAACATGTTTATATATGAGAGATGTAGTACTACTCTGTTTGTCCAACAGCTCAAGGTTATATAGTATCCATGAGAATGAAAATGTGGCTTGTAGCCGAGAGTGTGCGGATTGTGGAGTCGTGGCATCATTGGACCATTTTTCTACGAAAATGAGGCTGGGCAACGGTTCGGTCGACGCTGAGCATTACAGACCCATGTTACCGACTTTATATGCCCTATCCTGAGGGTATATTAATTTTGACATGCAGTTTGTAACTCCTTAAAGTATATATTTCGTATATGTTTCGTCGTAGACCCCTTGAAGTATATATCTATATTTATTTTCAGGACCAAAACCTAAGACGATTTAACAATGCTTGTCGGTGACATATACTCCCTAGGGTCCCAAACGATATAGAGTAAAAAAAGTTTGATGCGCCCACTGCCACACCCACAGCTATGAAAAAACAGATTTAAGCCTAAAGTTCATGTTCACAAAATATGTAAACACTGATCTCTAGTATAACAAAATAGTTTAACAATACAACTCTCAATATTTCTCCAATACAAAGTTATACTTAAATTGAAAAATATGTGTAAAATAATATTTTGAAAATATTCTTCTTCACATTTTCCTGTACAGCATTTTTGGCCATTTTTTAAAAAAACTTTTTTTTATGATTTTATAATAGAAAACGAAATAAAATGTCATCCATCGTCTTTTCTATGCATTTTTTATAAGGCGTAATATGGATATGGTATCATACTGTTCTCCCCAAAGCGGTCTGCAGCCTTTCCATATGGTTATTTAGACCTTCATGTTAAGACACAATTTTCCTAGATCTATTTAGAGCAATTTTCGCAAGGTTGTTGGATTTTTAAGTACCTTCCAAAAATCGTTCCCAGGTATTAAATGTTATTTTAATCTTAATCTTCAAAACGCCATGAGATTAACATAAAAACTCAAGCAATGAATGAGCATATGCTCAAGTTTAAAGGTCACAATATAATGAAACAGTATATCAAAAATAAACCAATTAAAATGTTGTGTAGATGTTATCCAAACTAACTATTTATCCTTCTACTAATAATCAGTTATAACTGTGTTTAACTTTTCGTATCACAATGTGCGTATAGGGCTTTAAAAAATTAGACTATATGAGTTAGTTGATTGACTCCAAATCAGTACTACACTGCTTTCAAACCCTTCAGTCACTAAGTGTCAAGAACAAGACCAAAATCTGGTGGATTTCCGGTCACCAGGGAATTGAGGGAAATGAGAAAGCTGACGAATTGGATAGAAAGGGCTCGGAGACCCCCTTTGTTGGACCCGAGCCTTTTTGTCCAATAAACAAATCAGCTATAAATCTAAAATTAAAAAGCTGGGAGCACAACATGTGCATCTCCTATTGGGAAAACATCCCAGATATTAGACAGACCAAAAAGGTTATACAGCCATTCAGAAACGATGCCAAAAAGATACTTAATCTATCTACCATGATATAAAAATTCTTATTGGATACCTAACCGGCCACCGTAGACTAAGATACCAGCTTTACAAACTAAAAGTAGTCGACTCATCGGAGTGCCGACTATGTCTTGAAGAAGTCGAAACTGCAGAGCACATCATATGTGAGTGCCCTGCCCTACACGGAATAAAAAGGACAGCTTTTCTTAGAGAAGTAATAAGCACTGATGCTATTAAGAATCTTTCTGCTGATCGTATTATCAGCTACATTGAGAAAGTAGAGCCGCTACTTTCCTAAGCAATATTTCTGACTTTCAGCACAAAAGATCTTTAAGTTCGAAGTGCTATCCCTATCGCATCGGCGAAGCTTAAAAAAAAAATAGTAAATTTATAGATGTCAATGTAGACAATAAACCATATTCTTAAAGACACATGGGGTGACAATTTCCATAAGGTCCGATTTGGACTGTGAAGTGTTCTTTTCAGAAACTGAATTAGTATTTTTAATATAGATTGCAAACTTTAAATGCAAATATCTCAAAACTAAAAATGGACCTTGCACCGAACGACGGCAAAATGATATGGAACTTCCATTTATTTGCGCTACAACAAATACACATGATCTTACTTTTTATCGAGATCATGTTTTGTGATTTGGAAACTTGTTTTACTACTTGCCACTAGGAGCAACAAGTTTACGGCGTAAGTAAGCCTGGGCAATTCTATTATAATTCTGCCAGTGTTTTACCTCTTATGGCCAAAACACATTTGCAGAAATTCTGGACGCAGTGACGCTTGCAGTACAGCAAGCAAGATACATGGACAGAACGTAATTGCAGTGGAATCCGTCACAAATACCTAAACATCATTCTTTTGAAAAGTGTTGTAAAATTTTGATTTTAAATTTGGTTTATAAAATGAATATTGAAATATATATAAATAAAACCGAAAAATTATCATATTGGAAATTTTTGTATCTGTGCCGCCTAGCACAAAGGAAAAAAGGGAATCGCATATGGACTAGATTTATATATTCGAAGCACGAAAGACAACTCCAATTATAAAATGTCATACAAAATCAAGACATCGATGAATTTAGAAAAGCTACGCGAATGGATGTTAAAGTTTATATGTTACTCAAACAGTTAATAAAGAAACGCATACAATAAAAAATTTAATACGCGAATCCATTAGCCCAGAATGTCGACTAGTAGTTACTTTGGTGTAAGAGATAAAAATGTCTTAAGTTTATCGAAAACAACCTAATTAATTTCATCTTTCAGATATTTGGCACATGGGGTTTGTCGGCAAATGTTGGAATGGTCCTGATTTGTCATGATTATAGTTTAATCTCTCAAGTTTTCAAAATTTTACCTAATAAGCTTTAAGGGAAATTTTCTTTGAGAAAAATAAATATATCACCATCTCCGAAGTGCCGGCTAGTTTCTTAAGATATTTTTGACTGAAAGTGAATTAAATTGTGAAAGAGAATTAAATTCTGTAAATTAATAGTATGTACTTTAAACTGAAAAGGTACGAAATGTTTTTTTTGGAATATGTATTCTTAAAAAATTTATTGTTGTCATCATAATCCCAAAAAAATATTCTCAAACTAACGTTCGTCAATTGTCATCGGACGGTCCATGCAGGTCAAGTTGTAATAAATCAATCAGTTTCCTATATATGATCAAGTTTATTTATTTTATTATTCGGTTAAAGGCTATAATCTCAAATGAAATGGGTGAATTGAATTGTTTTTTATAACTTTAAAAGCTGGTGATTTCATACCAAAATACCTTCTATTTGCCACTAGAGGTCCCTACATATATTAAAAAAAAATATCTTATTGGCAATGCTACCCAAAGTCAACTCAATCATACAAATTCGTATCCGCATCCGAACACGTCCTATTCTCGACCAATTCACAATCAAATACACATAAAACTGACATTTATATCAGACAGGGTATGTGTCAAAATAGCGCGTTGTTATATACATTTTTTGTGTGGCCTCGTCGTCGTCGACCGTCGTTGTCGCGAAAAAGTTTTATTTTTAACAAAAATCCCAATAAAATATAAGTCTGAGAAAGTGTTTTTCTTTTATATTTTTCTACGCCAAACAGATCAAAGTGTAGATTAGAAACACGCTCCGCAAAGGGAACGCGTATTCCGTAAAATAAAAACAAAACTCAACCGCAAGAAGGAAAATTCGTGTATCCCTTCAAATTCGTACTAAATTTGGAAATCAAATCCTCATAAAAATGGTGTGAGAGCTAAGCAAAGGACTATAAAGGAGAAAAAACAACGTCGCGTTGAAGTGTTCTTCGTTATTATTTTCTTATTTTAATTCGCTTTTAAGTTCTCTAGCTTCAGTTTAAGTTTCGACAGCATATTTATTTTACAAAATCCATTCAATTCGAAGGTGAGTCGTTTTTCAATGTGTCGGATGTATGTTCTGCTGCTGCTTTCTGCCAGTCTCTTGTATTTTCGCCCCCTCTTTCTGGTGCCGTGCTTTTTTTGACGGCTTCAATGCCATTGACCGCATATTTTTTGACATTTGTGAAGTTTCGTTTCGTTTTCGGGGCATCACGGGACAGTTCTTGGGGTAGAACTTTGTCAAATGCGTCATTTCTTCACCAAGATGATGATCTAAGTTCGTACTAGTACTAACAGAAAAAAAACCATACCACAACGAAGCATCGATAAAAACATTGCAACTGCAACAGCGGATATTATTGTTTAACTCGAGGTGGACTGTTGTAATATTTTTTGTACGCAATTTGCTTTACGTGTGCGACATAAAATGGGAGTACAGAGCAGTCAGTAGTTCTAATATTTTGCAAAAAAAAAAAAACCCACAGATATCTTGTCATAAGATTTTTTTTTTACTTCGCTTGCAATCGGCTAATTTTTGTGTTTTTATTTTTGCAGTTATGTCATCCACCGCTGGTAAACGTAAGGAAATCTACAAATACTTGGCACCATGGCCTCTATACTCAATGAACTGGAGTGTTCGTCCAGATAAAAGATTTCGCCTTGCACTCGGCAGCTTCATTGAAGAGTACAATAACAAAGTCCAAATAATTAGTTTAGATGAGGAGACAAGCGAATTTAGTCCTAAAAGGTGAGTGTGGTCGCGCGGCGTATATGTGACAATCGAATAATTTTGCGTATTTTTAGCACTTTTGATCATCCATATCCGACAACAAAGATTATGTGGATACCCGATTCGAAAGGCATTTACCCGGACTTGCTAGCAACTAGTGGTGAGCAATAACTTTACAAAATGTAACATTGTTTTTAACTCATATCTACCTATGTACCTATATTGTGTTTTTCTAAATGTGCCTGTGATAGAGTGGAAAGCAACGCATCTGTAAAAAAGAGCCAGTGCAGAGTTTAGAATCTCATGCGGCGTTTTAGTAACTGGGTCCTGTGTTATATATATTTCATACATTTATTTTATTAATTACGCGCATTAAAGGGAGTTTCTATACTCTTATAACGAAGTGGCACAATACGGGCATTAGAGAAGTGGATGATTAGAGAAAAAGTCTGCAAACTAGAATGTGAAAGAAAAACAGCCCGGTAGGGCATTCCACGTTCGAATTGTACGGTTAAGAAAGGAATCTTGGTGATTAATATGGGCCTAAGTGTAAACTGTAACAATAAAACAAAGATAGGCGGAAAGTATTGCGACAATGAGTAAGAGCGTCAAGCAAATTGGCGATATCTCGATCGGCTATAAGTTTTTTCGTCCTAGTTTGAATACTGTCAAGTAGCTCCAAATATGTAATTGGTGCACCCCTCCAGATATCATTTTGCTCAAGTTTGGGACGAAAAACGTCTTATAAATTAGAGCCAGATCAGAAGGTGTGAAATATTTCTTGCATCGCTTGGCTTGATGAAGCCTAAAAATATCACAGCTTTCATTGCGATGTCGACTTACTGAATTTTGTAGGCGCTTACAGTATGGGTTGGACTACGGCATCAACACCCAAGAGCCTCCAGCAACCTCGTTCTCAGGCTACTTGAGCCCAGTTACTCAAACCAAGTTGGTTGATATCGCCCTCCAATTGTGCGCGCCACCTTTGGGATCTTCCTTTGCTACGTTGTCCCTCAAAGACTTGTCGGGCTCATGCGTTGCTGTCCATATGCCCCAAGTCACACAGCCATTGTATCCCCAGCTTTTCGGCCAGGCCATCGTCGCTGTATAGCCCTTAATGTTATTCGTTAAATCTTCTCCTTCATACTCCACCGATAAAACTGAAACAAATATTGCCCAAAGAATCTTTCTCTTAACGTTATGTGCGAGTCGTCGATGCTGAGAGGCTTACTATAGCGCGTCCCCTTGTCTGAAACCTTTTTCGACAAATTACATACAGAAATTTGACATGGCTTTGTATAGCTCACCTCTATATTCGCTATCATAGACGACTTAAAGTTGTTAAAAAGGAATTGTGTATCGATCTGAAATTCCTGGGGTTTTTCTCTAGCACTGTCAGAGTTTCAACATTTGGTCAAAATGTGATTAACACACAGTCCAGTCACATATAAATACTTGTATAACTTGAGTTGGGGTAATAGGGGACTCCACTACGGTACAACTTTTTTCTCCTCCGAGCCCGGTCTTACATGTGGACATAAAATTAGGGTTATTACTTTCCGACAAATGACTATGCTCTTTATCTGACCACCACTGTATATGCATACATCCATACTCAAAGCAAATTGTATATTTACACTTCCATCCCTATTATGGTTGGTTTTTATTTTATGCTATTGTGAATTAGTCCAATTTTTCAATAGCATGATAATAGTTCGTTCACAATAGCTCAAACGAAAAATAATCAAATAACAAAAAAAAAAAACCAAAGTTTTTCAAAACAAATTTCGAATAGCTGTACCAAATATAAAAAAAAGTATTGAAATGTCAAACAAACAAATGGTTTTATTTCTATATTCTTATTTGAAAGATAAACGTATGAACTTTGCGGATTTCTTTGTTGTTTATGTTTTAAATGAAAGCCTTCAATCACAAATTAAAATGTCTTAAAATCAGTTACTTACGGACAAAAAAACATAGCTATATCGGAAAATTTTGATGCTAATTACAAATAACGGTTAATATTTTCTTAAATAAGGTATACAAAACTGTATATATGTACTATAAATGTTGGCGAAAAAACAAATAAAAAGAAATCAAATCATTTAAAATTGACTTCTGATGCGATGGTAAGTAAGTGTACAAGGCTAATAACGCACGCATCCACTCGTCGCTCAGCCCCACTGAACAGGACTCAAGCAAGAGACCATCACAGATTTAAAATCGTCAACACCTTCAACACAATTTTAAAAGTTTTTGTATATTATGTATGCATGTTATATGTGATTGCTCAACGCCAGTGTTGTATCGACCTTTACCCACTTACAATATATATTCGTGTGCTATCAGGAATTCTTATTGCTTAGGGTCGTGTAGAAGACAATCTTTGTGTTTTCCTTCTTGCTATCTATAATTCCAGTGGGTGCTGGTTTAGTGGTTAAGTGCGTTGGACCACTAAGCGAGAGGTCGCTGGTTCAAATCTCGACCTGTACTACCGGAAAGTTTTTATTCGCTGCCCAGCTCTAGCGAACATCTGACAAACATCAAAGAGTAAGAACTGTCATGATAAGCTTTTCAAAAATGAATTGCCGTTCATAATCGGAATTAAACTTTAGGTCCCTTCCATACGTGTCAAAAAATATGTCTTCTGACACAAAGTGGTTGAAGAAGCTAGGGTTTGGGTCCTACACCTAATATTTATTTATTTATCTACAATTAGTTAGATCCAACGCATTAAATGTTTGCGAACTAAGTTCTTTTTTTTCCATTGGATTATGTACAAAAAAAATTAGATTGCCAACTAAAATACACCGAGTCTAGGCTTTAAGTTCCTCTGAGACAACCGAAAAGCTTCAAGGCATTTTTTTTAGACATCTGTAGTACGTTTTCGATCCCAGAAATGCATGATGTTAGACATTACACTTTTCCGTCATCATTTTCAAATCAACAACCAGTTTTTAGAATTCGTATTAAAAAAGTTTTTTTTTTTTTTTTTTAAATATACATATACATACA
Organism: Ferdinandea cuprea; assembly: GCA_963576555.1. Classification (NCBI taxonomy): domain Eukaryota; kingdom Metazoa; phylum Arthropoda; class Insecta; order Diptera; family Syrphidae; genus Ferdinandea; species Ferdinandea cuprea. The sequence continues at coordinate 146,446,404 of OY754958.1, read as the reverse complement.
TACTATAACAAATCTCATCACCAGGTGACTACTTACGAGTTTGGCGTGCTGGAGAACCTGACACAAGACTAGAGTGTGTACTGAACAACAATAAAAATAGTGATTTCTGTGCACCATTGACATCGTTCGATTGGAACGAAGTAGACCCAAATCTAGTTGGTACATCATCAATCGACACTACGTGCACAATATGGGGACTGGAAACCGGACAAGTAAATTGAAATTCGTTTACTCTTATATAAGAAAGTTTAAATTTAAAATCATCTTTACAGCCTCATGGACGAGTCTATGTTGCCGGACATGTCAAAACACAATTGATTGCCCACGACAAAGAAGTGTATGATATTGCATTTTCAAGAGCGGGTGGCGGTCGTGATATGTTTGCTTCAGTTGGTGCTGATGGCTCAGTGCGTATGTTCGACTTGCGGCATTTAGAACATTCAACTATTATATATGAGGTGAGTGTGCTTCTGATAAAACATTCGTGTATATTGGAATTAATTAGATGATTAACAATTACAGGATCCAGCTCATACCGCTCTATTAAGACTAGCCTGGAATAAACAGGATCCAAATTATTTAGCTACTGTGGCGATGGATTCGTGTGAAGTTATTATTTTAGATGTTCGTGTTCCTTGTACACCTGTTGCAAGACTGAGCAATCATAGAGCGTGCGTTAACGGTATAGCGTGGGCGCCGCACAGGTATGTAGTTAATCCATCATCATGAAGTAAACGTTTAAGTATAAGTTGAACGGCATTGGGGAAAAAAATCAATAAATATTTTATTGTATCTAAAGTTTATAAGAGAATGGATGGATATAAGTTTCAAAGTTGCTTACTCGGAATATTGGTTCTTAGAAGAATGCAGAAAAAAAATTTTCGCCATCGTCGTTCGTTTAAAAGAAATAAGGTTATTCTACGCTTCCTCGTTGTCTGTCCCTAGTTAGGACAGGCGCATAACAGTCAGTACAGGCGCATAAGTAGTGAATGGGAATTTGTTTTGACTTGTTTTTTATGTGGGATGCCCAGTTTTAACGCATCCTGTCTCCTATAAACAATGACCCGTGATATTCATTGTTTTTTCTTTGCTGTAATTTGGTCGCATCTTTGTGGATTTGACACTATGAATCATTCTTATTCACCAGAGGTTGGTTTTCGTTAGGAAATTCCAGTGGAATGTGAACAGGGTACAGTATAGCATATGAAACACACCAGCAGTTTCCGGAAGCATGCACAATTTTAAGTTGTGAAGAGACTCTGAAAACACATCCGCACCTATTCCACAGTCTATTTTCGAAACGTCTCTGTAGATTAATATATCCGCTAGTCCTAGTCCATATTGCAATTCTAACCTTATAAAAAGCATTTAGTCCGCTGAGGTTGATAGTTGTTCTCTTGATAGAGAAAGCAGAGTATTGCTATGGCCTTAGGGTCGCGCAGACCAGCATCCAGATTCACTAAGTCTGAACGCACTGTTTGCTGTGATGTTTGTTAGAGCTGCAAGAGGAATGTAAGGCCTATGTTAGTGATGCACGCCGTTCTCTGATTTCTGTTGAGTTTGGATATTTTATAGGCTTAACTTTGACCCGTAACTGAGGGCTGCTAATACCACGGCTTTGTACATCCCCATTGTCAATTTTGATATGCAGGGCCCACATTTTGCTGAATTTTAAACAACAGACCTAAAAAATTATCCATGCTTTCTCAATCCGTTGTTCATGTCTAGTCTTTCAGTTAACCTAAGGATCTTCAATTACTAGCACTAGACTATAGAAAGTGAGGTTGGCCTTTCACTTATTTTGCATCTAGTGGTGAAATGCATTTTTAGTTTTGCTCTTTTTTTCACCATGACTATGTTTACTGGCCCAAGCCCGTACCTTAATTAGAGCATTTTTCCTTACTTCGCTAATTACCAAGGAACTTTCATGGTGCCAGTATCATCCTCTTTGCCGATCTTCCTCTATCAATTCATATTTGGATTTAGTTAGTAGCCTTGTGGTGTAGCTATCATTGCTTTGCCAGCTTTCAGTAACGTTGTTATTTCCTTGTAAATTCTGAATGATTCTGTATCGAAACAATCCAATGTCATAAATGAGTTCCTATTCCTAGCTCCGTAAGGCGGTAGATCGCTGTGAGAGAAGCTTTAATTGTTGGAATTCTAAAAAAAAAAATGCAAACAATTCTTGTTTCGAAGTTGAAAACGTACTAATTACTTTTTTCCATATTATATCAATGATTTCTTTTATTTACTTCTAACATTTCATAAAGTCAATTCATATTTGTTTGATTTCTATTTCAGTTCCTGTCACATATGCACTGCCGGTGATGATCACCAAGCACTGATTTGGGATATTCAACAAATGCCACGTGCAATTGAGGATCCAATTTTGGCTTATACTGCAGCCGAAGGAGAAGTAAATCAAATTCAATGGGGAGCAACACAACCCGATTGGATTGCCATATGTTACAACAAAGCGTGCGAAATCTTACGCGTATAAAACGATTAAAAACAACAAAATGAAAACTCGTACACAAGCATCCATCAGAGCCTCCTTCGTTTTCTTCCCCCTTTCCATCCCATCACAATGCACATAACACATATGAATGCATCTTTGATTTGTAATTTATTCATTTGTATCTTTTAAGTTTTATTTCTATAATTTATGAAAGTAAAAAGAAAAAAGAAAAATATGAAGAAATGTGACATTGTACCTCCAAACATACACAATCATCATAACTTTGTTCAGTTCGAATCGCGCTAAACAATACAACTGCGATTCGAACTGGATTGATTTTTTATGTTCTTTCCCTGGTTGGTAATCTTATATTTTATTTTATTTAAGTTATTCTATAAGTATTGCTATTAAGTAGTTGACGTATTTTTTAAGATGCATTACATGCAAAAAAAAAAAATATATATATCAAGAAGAAAGATGAACAAGAAAACATATTTATTTCAGTAAACGCATAGCATTAAATAAAACATGATAATATGTATGTCATAAGTACACCCTTTAAGTTTCTCAAACAAATCAATATTTAGTTAATATTTTAACTAAAAATTAAACAAAACAAAAAAAAGGTAATAACGAAAGAAACAAGGTGAATAAAAACGTATCGTTTTGATTGTAATAATTATTTCTTTCGGTAAATCCAAGCAGAGAATAATTTAAGAACACACTGTCAAAGAGAAAGCTGTTGTACTCTTAGAACATCATGTTTTGTGATGTTGCATGGCAAATAAATTTGTATTATTTTTTTAAAAGAAAAAACAAGACTGCATTGGCGGTTTATACAATTTTTTGTTTTTAATAAGAAAATATGACTCACCTTAGTCTGCTGTTCTTCCCAAGTTTTGAGAGAAAGCTGTAGGAAATTGATTGAGCTTAATTGTGTCGGTAGCCTAAATCGTCTCTTCGTCACAGAATCGAGACAAGTTTGGGATTGGATTGTAGAAGTCTCTTCATTTTGTTATTATCTAAATCAACACAAAGGGTGCGACCAGCAAAATATTTACACCAACTAAGTGCACACTTCACTTCATTGCTAAATCATAAAAACAAATGTTTTCTATCGTATTTATCTTTAGCAACTTTTTTTATATGTGCATTTAGTTAGTTGGACTAATAAGCGTGGGTTCCCATCTTCAAATCCGCCCGAGTACCACCTAAAGAATTTATTCGCTAACCCATCTCTTGCCAAGGTCTGAGAAACATCAAGAGTAAGAACTTTCATGAGAAGATTCTACAATTTTCCATTCGGAAATGGCAAGCAATTATTTAATTTTTTTATTTTCTGTTTAAAGGATGAATATTGGAATTGTCGGTAGAAAATAAAACTTTCGGGAAAACTCTCCAATAAAATACATATCACTGCATGCGGTATGTCGCGTTAAGTATACCAAATTCTGATGGCTATACACATTTTAACAAAAATACAAACGGCTTACAAATTTGTCCCTAACTAAACCAATAAAATTAATTATTGTTACAAAAATAAACGGACCCAAAACGGATACATTTTTTTTCAAACGAATGGAAGGGGCCTTCAATTTGATACCGATTCCGAAAGGCAATTCATTTTTGAAAAGATTTCTCATGACACTCTTATACAATGGAAAATCATTGTTTAGTTTAGTGAAAAAAAACATCGACGAAAATTCCACAACATCGATTAGTTAGATTTTCGCAACACCTACCAAAACACCGAATGAACATGTTGACTCTTTTTTGCAAAATATTGCTCGTAAAAATTGCAGAATTATCAAATCTATCATTTATCGGTTATTTCGTTTACTTGGTGTATTCTGGATTACCAATCGAAAACGACACAAGTTTAAATCAGCTGAGTTCAATAGAACGGAAGTTCATAATTGAACGAAAAGCTATTAAAACATAAACAGATTTATATGCAAGGTTTTTTAAAAATTGAAAAAAAAAAATAATGTGGATTCGTTTGTAACTTCCTTTAACTTCAATCGGACTCGTATGCTCCCTTGCGGGGTAGCATAAAGTTGTAATGTGCTGCTTGCTAAGCTCACCTGTTCCGACATCTTGCTAATGAAAAATTAGCGTATATTAAACTTAAAGAGCTGAATTAAGCAGCTTCACGAAAGACAGCATATTTTGGCAACTTATTCGCATCCGAAAAAATTACTTTTCTTATTTTCAATTTTTTATTTCGCTTTTTATTCCAAAAAAATGTTCTAAATCTGCTTGGGTTTTATTTTAAAATGGGTATGAATATTTAATTGCATTTTTTAAACACAAAAAGTACTAGTTATTGCTTTATAAAACTAAAGAGCAATAAAACTAAATCAAACATGAATGTGAATCATTAAAAAAATCAACATTTGAAAATGTCCTACCTCGTTTTCCTTAAAAAAATTTTCAAGGACGAATCTTATCGAAAAACGTGTATTTCAAATACACAAACCGTCATATTAAAACTATTTATTTAAATTATTTTCATTCAAGTTATAGTTTAAATACCTACATTTATATTGCATACAAAACCGTACTTATCTGTGTATATTTTCTATATTATTAACGCAATAGTAATGTATTCAATAAAACAAAAAATCTGCAGTTACAATATGAAGAAAACGACAAAAAATAAGAAACACTCATAAAATCAAGACAACCAATAGAACTGAAATAAAATTATATAAATAAAAAAAAAACAGGTTAATTAAAACACATGAGAGAGAAAAACAAGATTGTTGCCAAAAAACAGTAAAAAAAAAACAAATAAAAAATATTAAAAAAAACCAACTAAAAGAAAAACAGAAACCAAAAACTTTTTTCTTATTAACAGGAGTTTATGTTGCTGTATTTTACTTTCTTATTTTTGATGAGATATACATTTGTACCACAAGAAAAAAATAAATAAAGACAAAGACTTTAGATGCCGATTACAAAACCAATAACAATTCATTTTACAACATCTAGTTAAACTATATTTTACAAAAGAGAAAAAAATAAAACAAAAAAAAAGTATAACAAAAGAGAAATCTCAAACTAAATTCACTTACGACAAAAACAAAAACAAACTGAGAAAGCGAAAAAGTAAACTGAAAACAAAACAAAATAAAAGATGATTATTTTTTCACTTAATACAAATTGAGTAAAAACAATATTTAAAACATATATATTATTAATAATTTAAACAAAGTATAAATACAACAAGAAGAAATTAATCACCAAACAACTATAACTTTAGTAGAATGCATACAAAACTTAGTTTCCACACTTTATTATTACATTAAAACAAAATTAAGAAAATAAAAAATACTACCTGTTGGAAACAGTTGTAAAAACACACACACACACACACACAAAAAAAACAAAGAAACAAATTTCTTAAGCATTAACAAAAATTATCAACAAAATTAAATAAACAATAAATAAAAGTATGTATTTTGTTTTCTTTTTGTACGAATCACCAGGGAGCTATTAATAAAACTCTATCCAGTTTTATCTTATACAAAAACTAATTATAGTAATTTCTGTATATTGTAAAAAGAAAACTATAATAACAAAACAAACAAAACAAATATATAACTAAAAATAATGTGAAATAAAGTGAACAATTTTTACCGCATAAAATGAAACTGAATAAAAATAATAAAAAAAGAAGGAACCACAAGAAGATAAAATTAACAAATACTGGAAAGATTCTAAGCTTAAGTCAATAATAAAATAATAAACCAAAACAAAAAGGATAATTTAAACATAATAATAAACTAAATAAACAAAAAAATTAAGCTCTCATTTTGTACCACATAAAATTATATAAACAAAGAATAATTATTTAAAGCAACAGTGTAAAAATGAACAAAAAAAGAAAACATTTAATAAACTCGAAGTTCAAAACCAATATTATAACAAAATAATACATAATAATTAAAATAATAGAGTATACATTTTTTGTTTTGTGTTTATTTCTTTTTATTGAAAAAACAACAGTAAAATTAATCATTAAAATAATACTTACCATATAAATACGAAAATAACAACGGTTTTTATTTTATTGGACATATATACGCATTGTGCAATACGAAATGTTTTATAAAATATTGATTTTTTTAATTATTTCAAATATTCATTATATCTATGTACGTATACTTGTTTTTTATTTTGTATAATTATTTATTTCTACATCAATCAACAATAGAAATGGAACTATACGAAATCAACAAATTAAAAAAAAACAACAAAAAAATTAACCAAATTGTGACACACAAAAACGATGATATGAGTAAAATATTTTTTATTTTAGATGTATACTTGACAAAAACAAAACAGAAAATATACCGAAAGAAACGATTTTTTAATTACAAACATTTTATTGTGGTTGTTTGATTATTATTAAACGTTTGCCAGTTTTGGAATGATTGTCTTGTAAATTTCTACCCCTCTGAGGTAGGTATCGGCCTTGAGGAATTCATCGTGATCGTGAAGGAGCACCGGCGTATTATTCATTGGAGAAAATCCCAAGGCTGGAATTCCAACCTTAAATGAAATATAGATATTAATACAGTTGGGTGTATTTATTTAAAAATATATTATCGCATTTATTTAAACTTTTTTTTGTAAAATTTATTTTTATAGAATTAACGCGCAAGTGAGATATAATATAAAGAAAAAACAGAGCGTGGTAGAGCGAAAAGCTCTGTTCCTCTTTAACTTTCTAGTACACATTAGTAATAATGAGGAAATTTCGAACTCAAACTGAGTGAGGAGGGATGATATTATGACTAAAGAGAAGTCTAAAAAGGTGGGTCTGCCAATTCCGTCCGTCGGTCTGTCTGTCAGGGTGCGGTAAGGCGAAACGGGTTGACGGATTTACTTTAAAATTTGTATTTAAAGTTTTTGGGGTTACATCTCGTGGTTTTTTTTTTATTTTTGCTTTATCGTTTGAAGATGTACCTCCCATACAAATTTTTTTGTGAAAATCTCTTAACACTATTTTTCTAGAAAATGGTTCCAAGGATTTTGGTCTTTTTTTGTACTAAAGATACTTGGGATGAGGCCAAAAATACCGCATACCCAGTTTTTGGAAAAAAAAAATCGATTAACAGCAATTTATAAAACCACCAATATCTCGAAAACTAATAAAGAGGATTCCGAAAAGACTTCATTTTATTTATGATGTTAAGGTGAACAAATCAAATAATTTTTGTTTTCATAAAACGATTTTCTTAAATTTTAATTAAAAAACAAGTCTAACGATTTTGATAAATTTCTGTATTTTAAACTATGTAAAAAGTGTCCAATGTGCGAAATTACATCAAAATCGTATGTGACGTTTTTGGGAAAATCAAATTTTTCAAAACCTAAAAAGTGACTTGTATAAATTTGGTATGTGATAAAATGTTACCATTCTTTTTTAAGCGATTTTAAAATGCACATCATATAGCAAGAAAGTTTCGTATGACGTGCAATTTATCTACATACAAACTTATGTACTAAATCTATAGAAAACGTGAAAAATCAGCACTACTTCACATACCTGTCGAATATATCGGCTATCAGTTCCTCCGGGAAACACCTCAAGCTCAATTTTTAGACCCCTAAAGTATATTGAAGAATAAATAAAAATGCACAGCCATCAGCGAAGTAGGTACTATATCTTAACTTACAGTTCATTAATGGCATCTTTAAAAGCCAACCAAAACGGATTACTTTCATCCGTGCGAGTAGGCTCAACATAGGGTCTCTTATCCTCATATTCAATAGAAATTCCACCACCGGCTTCTTCACACCACTGATTTAGCTGCAATTATAGATTATATTATTGAAAATAATAAAAAAAACAATTAAGTCAACACACCTGCTTTTCGAAAAGGTCATGATTTACATTAACAGCAAGACGAACATCGAAAGCAACATGTAAAAGTGGCGGTACAACATTTGTTTGTACTCCACCACTTAGCCGGGTCAAATTTATAGTTGTTACATCTCCAACTTTCAAATACGGATTCGTCTCCAGTCGCTGCACCTCCTGTGCCCTCAATCCCATCATTTTATTAATAATGTATTGTAGCTTTTCCCCAGCAGTGTTCTTATGCAGAAGCGAACCATGTCCTGCAGTTCCATTTATATTGAAAAATATCCCTGAAATTACTTTGCGATATAGTAATAGTTTGACAGAGAATATGACACGAAAACGTACTCCAAATACTTCTTTCCGCATAGAAAACTGGATACACTTCTTCTGGAGCAGCGATTCCCTCGTCTAGAGAGAAACCAATGTTCAGTTTTTTAAATTCGTCCTTATGGACGAATTCTCTCATACCACGTTTTCCACCTAATTCTTCATCTTGAAATGATATAAAATTATTTCTGCAACCTTAAAAGCTGTGCTTCATCTTCGGCGAGTACCTGCTACAAAGGTTAAATGAATGGTCCGTTTGAAAGTTTCTCCACGCCGCTTAAGGTCACGAATAGCAGACAAATATTGCATCCCAACACATTTCATATCTTGAGCTCCTCGTGCAAATATCCTACCTTCGCTGTCCATTTCAGCACCAAATGGCGGATGGGTCCAAAACTTTTCGTACACTGGCACAACATCCATGTGTGAATTTAAAACAACCGAAGGTAGATCAGGCTGTGTTCCCTTCCATGTAATAACGACGACCGGGTTTTGTGGATCCACCGGATAGTATACACTTAAGGGTAGATCTAGGTCCAGAGCCTGTCTTTCGAGAAATTTAATACATGATTCTGTAATGTTTAAGGATTCGTTAGATTTATTTTTCCTTCTATATAAAAATCAAGTTGAATTCAAAAGACATAAATATTTATAAATTCAACGGATCTCCGCAAGAGGTTGTGAATGAGTTGCTGATATTCCTAGATTCCGAAGCCAAGTATTTTAATATGCTAAAGTAACTTCTACAATAGACTCTGAAAGATAAAATTGTAAGACCGTTGTAATTTGGGGGTTATCTCTCACAATACTGATTTTGTCCTTTTTAGCAGGAAATACAAAATTCCACATATTGACCCTCCGTATAGGTTGATCTTCTCCGGAAAAGCTAAATATCTGTGAAATACATAGCAAGCTAAGTTGGAGACAAGAAACTGTTTGAAAAGCTGCAGAAGCACCAATGTTACACAAATTGGAATCAATCATATCCAAATGACATTTTTGCACACATGAATGGAAGTGTACGGGTTTGAATGGTCACCGCCATGAAATGTCAATTTCCGATGAATTCCTCAATTTCCATAGCAAATCTATGTTGGTCAGAGATAGTATTCACAGATAAGAAATTATAGAGAGGATTTCGCGGCCATTGTTAAACAATTTTGCGGTTTCAAGGGGATACGGGTATGTAGAGTTGACTAGCTGGTTAGTTCCTCATATGTGTCCCAAATGATGGGAACGAAGTGGATATAGTCGTTATACCACAGGATATTGACATCCAAACGGATGAAGAGGATATATATATGTAGAGCTTGATTCTCAAATTACAGTTGACATCCCAGGAGTTTTTCAATCACTAGTTTCTTACAATAAAGGCATGGGTTGACCTCCATGATCAATTTGTGAACAACTGCCGACTAAAAGTCAAGGATGGTGACCATTGTTCACAAATAAGATAAACTCGATGGTAGTAAATGCTTGGCGGCTCCACTGCTTGGAAATTGAAGAAACAGAAAATCGTGATCTCCTGTCATTTGTAAAGACCATAGTCAGAATTTATTAACGTTCCGACACATCAATAAAAGCGCCAAATAAGCCAGATGTTCCAAGAAGTGGAGTCGGCAGTGATGGATTACCTTTGTACCAAAAAATAAAAAGTCAGCTAAAATGCAAAACCTGCCACAGCCGAGTTCGATGGATTTGTGAGAAGTGTCAAGCAACCATTTGCATCAAAAAAAAAAATATTTTAAAAAATTTCACATCTCCTCAATATATAGTACCCATATCAAGCCAGTGTACTAATTTGAGTTGTCTGTGATTCATGTTTAATTTTAAGGAGCTTGGTCGGTAATGAGTTAAGTAAATAATTGGCTGCTTGTATAGCTGTTCGTCCTAATGCTACCTTTCAGAAGGACCCAGAAGGATTTTGACCATTTGGCTATCCTAAAAATTTTCAGAAACATTAACTAGGAGAAATTTGATATCAGTTGCAATTAAATCTCTGAAATCAGTTTCATTAAACTCTATGGTAGCTCTTGACTGGCGATCAACTCTGGTCGAAGCAATTTGATATTTCCATTGGGATATTCTAGAAAATCCTAGGCTTAGTTTTGCGACCATACTGTCATTTTCTATTACTGTCATTTTCTATACTAGACTCATACTAGACATTTTTGGACTCTCTGGGTTTCCGATTGCATTTAAAACTCATGTTAAAATTAGATTCTTTTGGAGGCCAACTTTACGTGAACAACTCTTACACAATGTTTGAATCTGTTTTAGATCAAACTATCAAGCATGCAATAAGAATTGGTAAATACTCAAACGATTTCTGCAGAACGGCAGAGTAGACTATGCATCAATTTTTTTTTTTCACATGAATTAGACTATGCTTCCATTTTTTTTTGCACATGAACCTTATTTTGGTTTAAGTATTTCGGCTTTATGCCTTGGTATCTTCGAGTGTTTATAAACTAAACAACACAAATTTCCAAAAGTGTAAACTGTCATAAGTGGGCCCTAAATTCGTTTCCATTCCTGCCAAAACATCGCTTAGCTAGGATGGTGCTATTATTGTCAGTATTCCGTTATTATTTTAGTTTGAACTAAATTGAATTCTTACATTTTTGTTTGTTAATATAAACATCTGCATATTGATATCCCATTTTTATTTATATATTTTTACTTAAGAGAAATATCGGCTACGCATCAAAAGTGCATTACAATGTTATCTTATTTTGTAACATAAAACGCGACTAGATAAGTTATCATTATTCTTAAACGAATACTTGAAAATCTCCAAGAGGCAGAATTTATGTTCAAACATTTATTTTGTTTTTCTAAGTTTAACTCAATTTAAAAATTTAATACAAATTGATCAATTAGTAAGATCAATTGTGTCGAAAAATTTATCATTGTATCAAAGTCAAGGTTAGATATTTTTCAGCAAGCTTTATTTTGCAACTTGTTTCCCTGCATACTTCTAAAAAAGATCACAAGAACTTTAAAACAATAAGTAACTTTTTGCATGTAAATTTATACTAAAACTAATCGTATACAGGTCTACTATATTACTATATTAATATAAGTGTAGATATAAGTAAATACTTTCCGTAATCAATGTTTGGATGAACACTTGCTATTCGTAGATACTCCCGAAAGTATTTAATTTCTTCATTTTGTTCCCACGGATTCACGTCGTTCATTGTTTCACAATTTCTGGAAAATTACAGAATTTGAATTAAAAAAAAAAAAAAAAAAAAACCAACACAAAACTAATAAATCGGAGAAAGTCGTTTTTCAGCTGCTTCACTTTCGGTGGCGGTCGGTGAACTAAATGAACAGAAATTGATAGAACACTTTTGAGCGGAAACAAATTAGAGAGATCAACCGTACACATGAGTGTTATTTGTTTAAGTGAACATTATAAAGTGTACGAGCAATAGGTTAGCCGGACAGCTTTTAGATTGTTTTACAAGGAGATTTAGATATGCCCCGAGCAATACTTGCATTTTAGAGATAACTGCGATCGCAGAATGCTTGGGAAGCAATTAATACAAATAATGTATATGTATATCATGTGACGATGTATAACTCAATAGCAGCTTTATATTTATAGCATAATGTATGTTTTGTTTTAAATTATTCAATACCTCGTGAATTATTGCAAAACCTTGTTAAAACACAAAACCTTTAGCCAAATTGATGATTTTGCAATCAGATTGAACATTTTTCACTTTATTGCACTCTCAATAATGTCCACTTCATATGGACCGTATTTTTAAAAACAAACTCAGTTAGGCGAACATCATTTAATGTTTAAGCCGATGCTATGCACAGTGGGGCAGCTTCATATAATGTGATGATAAAAATGCAAGGGTTAATATAAAAAAAAAAACTTATTTTTTTTGCATTGTAGGGTATATTGGTTATATGTAGTAGTTTTTTGTATTAAATGATTTCGATTAATTAATATTTGCTTGATCTTAATAAAGGTAAGTTAAGGTTAAATTAGGCAAATATAATTATATGAAATTAATATGAAAGTCAAGTCATATACGACATTTACATTTTTAAATTAAATAAGAAAAAAGCTTATGCAGGGTTTATACAACACCGTATAAGTTTTATAGGAGCCATATAAAAATAAATAACTATTAGGCGTATACGTCCTACAGCAACAGTCCCCATAGCTTAACGAACCATTGTGTGTTTTAGTTTTGTTTGTTTTTTCACATGAATGGAAGGGACCTACAGTTAAATGCCGATTCGGAAGAGCAAATTATTTTTGTGAAGCCGTCGTGATGGATGTTTTCAGACTTTCGCAAGTGGTGGGGCTGCTCTTAATAAAAGTGTCTAGGTGGTACGGAGCAGAGGCCCCATGCTTATTAGTCAAGCGCACTTAACCAATAAGCAACTGCTCCAACATATTGCCGGATATTAGCAAGCCTAAGCCCTTGGACCAAAAAAACTTTAAAATTCTGGATTCGTTGCATGCTCAAGACATATGAAAGGGGTTTGTAAAATGCATACTATAGGGATATGAAAGTGAGTATTATTTAATTTTGAATTACTCTCGTTAATTTTAGGCAGTACAATAATGCATCAAAATGATTTTGTGTAATACTCTACTTTGGTGTGGTGGTAGCCTTACAGGAACAGGATACACATAAATTATGTTTCGTTTTCTCGAGCAAAAGGAGAAAAAATATTGGCATGGGTTTCTTTATTTAAAAAAACAACAGATTCTTACAAACAAACATTTTGAGGGGGAGGCGGATTTTCTCTAAAACTATTTCTTGACAAAAGCAAAGTAATGCGCCAGATCGCTCACGGAACATTTTCCGTATGTAAATTTTGATGTTTCGCATAATTCATAGAAAATTATAAAATAAACTATTTGGATGTCACAGTCTGTCTTCTGTTATTGTTATTGTTACCTCTTATATCTACTTTCGCATCGTTACTTTTCTCACAGCCTAAATTTCTTCTCAGCCTAACATATTAAAGCTCCGATTATAGCGTTGATGCGAGCGTCGTTCTGAAGAGCGGCAATAGCTAACATATATTTTCTTATAACAATCAAACTTGATCGATTTTTCCAGCTTGGTTGATTTTGATTCTTGAAGAAGCCTTCTATGGAGGAAAACACCAGCGTTCTTACTTGCCTCTCACCATCAACTCTAACTGCAGCTCTAAAGGTTATGGTTGTTCCACTATATCAAAAGAGTTTAGTTTTGGGAGAGAAAGAAATAGCCTCGGATACTAATTTTCCTCAAACGGCAACCAGACTCCGATAGATAACGGACATGAGTAGGTATATCATCGAGCATATAAAGCTGCCATTACCGCGATCCAGGAGTTACGTCGGATATGTATTATGAAAAGACAGAATAACGTCATTTATTATGGCTGCAGCTAAAGATTGTAGGTGTAAAGATGCGGATATCGGCATCAAAAGTTATTAACTTCAAACCGATAATTGATCGCATGGCTGTGATCCGTATCGTTTCAAAACAATTACCTTATTATTTGCACACAACTCTACTGATGAGTCTGAGGACTAATATATTAATAACATTTTTAGCGACTGCTAAACGGCCATCATTTAGAGAATAAAAGCACAAGAACAACACTCACGTACAGTCAATGAAAAACCAGACTCGAAACCATTTTAGATTAGCTACAAAAAAATTTTAAAACAACAACGTTAATTGTATACCAGCAGAGCTATTCAAATACGGATTTTATGTTTTGGTATGGTGCATAAATTAAGTCATCTAACAAGTATGGGTGGAGGAAAGCGTGACCTATGACTAGACCATCAGTTCCATATTCCAAATCTACAAGAAAGGAAAGAAAGAAGCCTTGAAATGGCTCCTAAATGTCGAATATAAGTTGTGCAAAATTTATGATCAGAAGCTGTACATATCGATGGCTAAATTCGGTATTCTGGCAAAACTGAGCAGCAGTTTGGCAGCAGCTCATCTCAAATCGACCAAACATACACCGAATTTCGGCAAGGATATGCGCGTCGTGTGGATTTTTTTATCCTATGCTTGAGAAGATAGTGCGCAGGACACTAAGGAAAGGCTACAGGCCGCTTGGGGCGAACAGTATGATACCCTATCGATATCCCTATATACCTCAAAGAAAAAGGCGTTAAGAATATGATGGACACCATTTTATTTCATGCTATGAAATGGCAAAAAACTTTATATGGTAAACTTGTGACTGTGTTTTATAAATTGTGGGCGTGACAGTGGACGTATTTAAAATTACACGTTTTTTAACACTTTAGCTTCCTAGCATAAATTTAAAGCCATCAAAAGTTGATACGAACGGACGGTCATTGCTTAATAGTCTTAGGTTTTGGTCCTTATCATACATATATATACTTAGGGGTCTACGACTAATATTTATAATAATAAAATTAATATAGGTACTCTTAGAATAGGGTATAAACAGAAGAGGCCAAACAGTTCTCATAAATCAAAGTTAAGTCTATACTGTCAACAAGAATGGACACACAACATCGGTTTGAACTTCTTAATTGACAGCTATGACTTAGAGGTAATAACGGACTTTGTCTACCTCGACTATACTACCACATCTTAAAATTGCTGTTTCAATGTTTTGTCAAAGGCTTTAACGAACAACTCAGGTAAATATTTTTAAGACCTTGATAGTCCCCGTCCTGCTCTTTTGATCTGAATCATGGACACTTTTTTAAGAATATCGTTTCGAGAAAAAAGTTGTTCCGTATGTTTTGTTACCCTTTTGCGTTAGCGAGTTCTTCAGTAAACGATTTTACTATGACTTCAACAAGTAACAGGAAAGTAACATACTTAGATTTTATAGACAAATAAGGTGTTTAGTTTTAGGATACGTTTTTCTTTTCAAAGTACCTTCAAGTTCAAGGTAATCTTATCACGGCAGTATTGTATAAGGACTTCTCATATCACCTCACTTTCATATAAAAATAAATTGTACTCTTAGGCTATAAATTTAACGAACCCCTTAACTGGACGTATTCTTATTCCATTGAATGCCTGGTATAAGGTATCTGTGGCATACTTGTTTAGAATTTGTTGAGTTTTAACAAAGTGATTTTTTGCTCTTGACCCACTTTGGATGAACTTGCATATAGCTAAGTTGTTTGCTATATTTGACAATGATGACATTGACATAGTGACATTGTTCATATGCGACTATCTACTTTAATCCTGTAGGTGCTTTGCATCAGAAATATCATTAAAATGCTGTATTTTTATGTAACTCGAACACCTATGGAAAATCACCTAGCTATACATATATGTATGTACCTATGTATTATTTACATAAATGTAATTGACCCAATTTTATAAGTTTCTTCTTTTTATTGAAACCGTCATTGTATAACACATTTATGTATAAATGCAAATTTCTTCAGTCCTCAGGTTATAAGAAATTATATCCCCATGGGCGACAGAATGCGTCCACCCCCTCTTCACCTCGCTTACGAATAGCATGCACAAAGCGTAATGGAAAAGTACTATATAAACAATCTTCACGGGGTAAATGTAATTTACAAAAACCTTGAACTTGCACATTGCAAGGAACGAAGGAGTGACCTTACCAATAAGACACATTGGAAAAACATAAAGCGGTGAAAAAAATGAATACCTCTATTTTCCAGACATGTATACCTACATAAATTATTAGAGTTACCTATTCACATGACATAATTCTATATCTTGAAGAGTGCATTTGAAAATTCTATTCGATAAAAGCCCTTGAAACATTGATTTTCTTGGACATAATTTGCTGTGTGCCAAATATTTGTACATTTTCTCACTGATGTAGGTATCTATGACGATAAAAATTGATTTTCGAAATTTTGTACAATGTAGGTACTCGTACATAGGTGGAGAACTGCAAGGTGGTCGTTGGTAGTTCTAAAAGTCATCTTACAGTAGGCAGCGCTTACAGATTAAGCATTTGACCTATGTAAGAATCCCGTACCGATAAGAAAACCAGATAACATTTTTACATGATTGACAGCGTTTTAAATTGTATCACTATCTGCCTAAAAATTGCGGTTTTTCTGTGTTTTTAATTTAAATATTTCAACGAATTGTTCCTATTTTCGAATTTGTACTACATCGTGAGGAAATTTAGGTAACCTATTTGTGGTCAGATATTGTTAGGAAAATTCTATATGACTACAACTGACAAGTGATATTCCACAGTGTTATCAGAGCTCTGATAAAACTATAAACTGCTACTGCACTAAATAATCCAAACAGAATCATTAAAATAAACAAATTATTTTCTACATCCATGTGAGTGTATGTGGTTCTCTTTTGTGTAGTCCACACCACCGCAATCGCTTTGCCTAAATAAAAAAAAAATCCTACACGAAGAGCAATATAAATTTTACTTTATAAAGAGGAGTTAAGTAATAAGCCAACTCAGTCGACACTCAGCGTTTCGCATAGCATATCCGTATTGTCTTCTTTTCTCTTTAAACAATTATTATTATTTATTTTTTGTTGTTTGATAAACTAACAACAAGTGAACAGAATCCCCCGTGAAATTAATATCCAACTTAAATATTGACTCAATTTCTGGAATATTATACCTTTCAGACAAAACAGTGACTTCGTGTTGCACAGTGTTTCAATTTAATTAAATCTATCTATAGAATCGGAGCAAAAAAAAAACACAAAAATACAACAATTCCAATTGACATCTAGACTTGATTGTTTCAATACTAAAAACAAAACAAAAGTCAACATGAGTGCGTGGGAGGACAACGAAGAAATAAAATTCTTTCGAGAATATCTGCAAATACCAAGTGTTCATCCCGACATTGACTATGGTAAGATCTATGTGCATATGTACATGCATATGCATTTATGTGATTTGTTATTAAACAAACGATTTACCGCATTGCACATAAATAATTATGTCAGCCGTTTGAATTTAAATAGATTTATGGTTAGTTATTGATTCTGTTGATATAAATAGGTAAATCATAATCAAATAATTTATAACTGACTATGGGCTATTTTAGTGGTTGGGTGGGGTATTGGCGCAATTTATCGATGTGCTACAGTATAAATATTGGTGTGTGTTTTTAAATTAGGTGAAGCGTATTAGTGCGTTAAAAATAAGTCAATTTTGTTGATTGGATTTACTTTGGATCGTTTTCCCAAAGTAAAATTAAAATCACCATAATCTGTCAATGCAAGAGAATTTTTCACTTTAGTTACATTATTTAAGAGAAAAAAATTTTGTAATCGTGCTGCAGTTTCGAATTCAAACTGTGAATGGGGACGTATGATATAACTACTATAGAGAAATCCAAACAAGTGTAGGTCAGTTTGACAGATTGATCTGACTTGACAGATTTGCTTCATTATTCGTAGTATCATTTATTGCGGCAACATCTCGCTGTTTTTTTTTGTTTGCTTAATCATTTTAAATAACGGTATCTATCATAGATTGCATAGTTTATTTTAAATGAAATAAACAAACAAATAACTCCAACTATTGTGTGCGAAGATATATTTGTTGACAGGAATGTAAGGGACCTGTAGTGAACTTTATGACGATTCCGATCGGCAAATCTGAGAAGCTTCTCATGGTAGTTCTTACTCTTGGATATTCGTCAGATTTTCGAAAAAGATGAATAAGCGAATAACAACTTTAGGTGTATTACTACGATTACCTTTAGGTCCCCTAAGGTTCCGATTGAGCATGTTCGGCAAGTTTAGCGGTTTTAGAGATTTTATGCTCCCCTTAGACCGAATTGAAACTATTAACTAAAATATTCCTGTGACAGATTCTGGTCTCCAAGGAAACTTATAATAGTGATTGTATACAAATTCTTGATGTCTTGAAGCGCCGTTAGTGCTCTTTTAAAGTATTTAAGCCTTCTTTGGGCAAGTGTCGGGCATTCACATAGGATGCCGTCAACCGTTTCTTGATTTTCGAGGCACAACCTTAACATGTATAAGGAGCTTCTGTCAATTTTGTTAGCGTTGTACTTGAGAGAGCAGTGTCCAGTGTGGAAGTCTATTCGAATCTTAATGTGAAATTTGATCAAGCAAAGTAATTGTTATTATAGAAGAGTAATTGACAGCATCTTTTTCGTTACTAAATGAGATAAACGCATTTCCTAGATCCGGTTCGAAAGACGTATATAAAGATCCCAGGAGTTAAGTTTTAACGTCTTTGGGCCTATGAAGGAATTTGAAGAGTGTTTGCGTGCACGCTCAACAGCTATTTAATTTTTCTCAAATTCCTCATGACCCAGGATCGAAATGAAAAAAGACGTTTTCTAAAAACAGACGTAGGGATATTCACCACGAAAGGACAATTTCCCAACAAGAGTTTAAAGTCTTTGTTGAAGACACCAATGTATATTTTACATGCGGCTTACCTACTTCAGGGTAAAATAAAATAAAATGTTTGATCTGAAAAATTTCAAAGTCAGGCGTTCCTGATTTTTAAAATTAGGTTTCTTCTTATAAGAATGTCTAATTAATTGTGTTCAGGACAGAGATAGTCGTGGTTATAAAATTCATATTAAAAGCGAATTAATCTACGTATTAACACAATATCTCCGAAATATTTGTAAGAGTTTGGATTTAATCTGTAATAAAATAGTTCCTACTGAATCCGGCAATTTTCGACAGCAAAGTCAGAGCATTAGTTAGCACTAGAATGCGAGTGCGGGAGAAAAAAAGAAGAGAAAAGATATCTCTCCAAGGTATACACAATAAACACGCAAGTCACGTATGAAAATAAGTTGTAAGAATCGTCCATTGTTATTTGGGGAATCCCGAAAAGCTCTGTTCTTGGATGCTATGGATAAGTAGGTAATCAAAAAGTTGATTAACAATACAACACAATAACATCAGAATCTAATCTTAAGTCGCTATCAGTTATCTTCTAAATAAAACTTATTATTTTTAGTATGTACTGGCATTAAGGTTAAAAACAATACTTTAATGGACCGTATTGTCATACTGTATTTCACATTGACATTCGTTTATCTCCAAAGACTTCAGTAGATAACTTATACACCTGATATGAAAAATGTTTGCATCTCGTATGTGCACAAAATTTCTGCGTTGCTCTAAGTGAACACCCCTTGGAAACTTCATTGGGCGCATTGATTCCTAACCAAAACTTAGGATCATAGCTTGTGAAGAAATGCTTTTGAAATTTGTCGTTTGTTGCCTAATACGTCAAACAACTTTCTAATTTCGCATGCATTTTAACCAATCCGCGATCAGTATTGTGATGGATGAATGATAGATATTTGAAGCAATCAATCACTACCAGGCCCAACCAATGGTCAAAATTAAAATTAAAATTTATCTTGAAGTGATATTTTGGGTTATATAATAAAAGAAATACAGCTAAACCAATATTGCAAAAAATATTCACTTATTGAAAACTATAAGCCGGTCTGCCGGTTAGACTTCAAAACAATATTGTCAGCGATAAGAGTTTATTTTAATTATGCCCTATCCTGAGGGTATATTAATTTTGACATATGTATAGTTGACCAAAGCCTAAGATATTTCCGTCCGTTCGTCCGTCCGTCACCAATTTTTAGACCTTTAAATTAAAGCTAGAAGACTGAAATTAACATTAACATTTACTCCCTAGGGTCCCGGGAGTATAGTGTGCCAAATTTTGGGTGATACGCTACTGCCACAATTACAATTAAGAAAAAACTGTTTTAAGCCTAAAGTTAATGGAATACAGCACTATATATATATGAATATATATATAAATATATATTGTTAATATTTTCTGTGTGAGAGACAGCAGCTTATCTTAATAAGGAGGTTCGGTATTCTATATCTTTTCGAACATGTGGGCTGGGATTCGAGGATCCTCTTGGCTGGAGCTTTTGCGAAAAGTTTCTTAATTGAAGAAATTACTGGGTTAGGAAATATTTACTCACTAAAAGAGTCTAGAACCTGTGGAAAAGATGAAATTTGTAATGTTACACTCAATGCAATTGATATCCTAGCACATCTTTATTGATATTACGAAAGCGTTTTAAAATAGTTCATCATGACATTATTCTGAAGAAATTACATGATGTACTATTTATTTCGTGGATTTATTTAAAATGCATTTGCTTCGTATTTAAAATTTCGCAAACAAAAATTAAGAAATGGTATTTCTACTACCAGGCTTTTGGTTATTCGATATGGTGTACCCCAAGGGTCTGTATTAGCTCCCATGTTATTGTTCTCCCTACTGGCATCGCATATAGTTAATCTAGTAACATAAATAAACCAAGATATACACTTGATGAAAATGTACTGCACACAGATTAGTTGTTAGGCACAAAACCAGAGTAATGTTTTGTAGACTTAATATGACTAAGCAACCATCGATGACATCAAATCCACCCCTTGGATTGCCGGCGCTAAGGTCGGGGGTGGACTGGGGCATCAACTAATTAGCGCACTCCATATAATTTGAGATGTCCTTTCACTTGTACGCACCACCTAACACGAGGACCTCCTATACTACGTTGTGCCAGCCCAATCATCTGGGACGTCTAATTTTGACCAAATCGATGTCGCTGTACAGCTCGTAGATTCCGTCGTTGAATTGTCTCCTCCAAAACCCGTCAACGCATCGGCGACCAAATATTTTACCAAGATTAGAAAGGGTCTGTTCCTATACTCGCAAACGCAAACATATTAAAGGTCGTTGCATTAGACCAATAACATCAATATCATCGGCGTATGCAAATAACGTTCAGACTTTTGAAAGATCGTACTGCGTCTGCTGGCTTGTGAGTTTTTTACAATTCTTTCAAGTACCTCTTCTGGAATTGATTTTAATGAAAATGTCAGGAGCAACTCGAATTGTTTTCAAACTAAAGTAGTTAGACATTTTAAGCAACTCGGCACCACTATTGATCATAGCACCCACCCAGTTTAATATTAAAACAGTACTTACGCTCTTCAATTCCTAGAATATAAATCATATAAATACAAATTTGCGTTATTAAACATAAAATGTATTTTTTGTGTTTTTTTTATTTTCAGAGCCATGTATCGTATTTCTCAGGAAGCAGGCCGAGAACCTGGGACTACCTCTACACGTATATACCCCAGACAAAGTTGACAAACCAATTGTTGTTATTACATGGGCAGGATCAAATCCTGAACTACCTTCCATAGTACTTAACTCACATATGGATGTGGTGCCTGTCTACCCAGAGAACTGGAAACATCCACCATTTGCCGCTGAAATGGATTCTGAGGGCAGAATATTTGCGCGTGGTTCGCAAGACATGAAGTGCGTTGGAATGCAATACTTAGCAACTATTCGAGCATTGAAAAAAGAGGGTGTAACACTAAAGCGAACTCTCCATGTTGTATTCGTTCCAGGTAAATCTCTTTAAAAGAAACATTTTACGGAAGATCTGATTTATACGAAGAACTAAAACTAAAAGTCGTTAAAAACGTAAGTGAGATAAATACATATTTGAAAATGCACACAAAGTGAGAATACAAGTTGCACTCCCAAAGAGTTGCAAACATGCATGGCATGTTTTGTTGTATCGTATAAATCAAATCTAACATAATGTACATAATTCTGATGCCAAGATTAAGATTGTTTTTTTAATAAGTTAATCTTTATAGATATAATATTTCTGTGATACGATAAGAAGTGTCTTTATGTAAAGTTCCAGATCTAGACACAATTTAGATAAATACCTACCAGTGTCTGGAATTTTATTATTTTTATGGCTAAATAGTTTTAAAATCACCAGTAAACTAATTAGCTTTATTTTGGTTGTTGATAATTTTATTGTTCTAAGTACGCTATCTTTTTTATATGGCCCACAGTTATTTTAAATCGTTCAACTCCAAGTTAGAATACTTACTTGAGTACAAAGAATTCAAAATACATACCTAACACTGTAAGTTTTATGACAAAGTCACAGAAGATGAATTACAACATCCGTTAGCGTGAACATTTTGGCAACTAAGCCGACACCACTGTGTATATTACTTCAAATTTAACCGGTTTGGTCGTTAGTTACTTTTTCTTTAATTTCAACGATACTTAGCGGTGTTGGTACTTTAACACCTGTAATGGTGCACTTGCGGTGTTTGCTGCTTTCACATACAACAGAAAAATGCTTCAATAAAACAATTTTTTTTAAATTATATTATTATGTTATTCTTAATTAGTATTGCACGAAAGTTTGAAGATAGTATAAGATATCGATCAACTTCGTACAAAATTTCGTAAACAAATTAAGCTTGATATTTAGAAACGACATTAATACGTAAAGAAGAAACAGGTTCCCAACTCTTGAAGGGTCTCTGTTTTTGACACAACTACTGCTCCATTATACTACCCATGCAGACACCTTACATTTGTGTACTTTAGGGCCCCTGCTTGCTAGTGCTCATGCGCCCTGGTTTTCGCGACGGCAGGTTTGATCTTTCAAACAGAGGTTCGGTTTTAATTTTCCTCTCGAACCTAAACACTGAGATTCGAATATCCTTGAACTGCATTGTATGGAACACTATTGTTCGCCCCCACCAAAATTTAATTAATTCGTGCGATGCAACAAAGCTAATGAAGTCAGATGTTCTAATCTAGCTACAATGCACATTCTCCTCTATTCACCCTCATTGTACATATACATACATATATTGGTTTCTAAAAAAAACCGTATGCAACCGTATTTTATGCAACGAAATTACCTAATTTTGTTTTCTTATTGATTCAATTAATAATAATGTGGCTGCAACTCGTTAAGCAATGCTATTTTTTCTTTAGTAACATCATACAATATCTTAATAAAAAGAAAGCTCTTTAAATTTTTAAATGGAAGCAAATCCTATCATGTGAAAATATTTAATATATAAAAGGTTATTTTGACACTGACAGATGTTTCCTGCTCGAAATCTTGACGAAAGTCAGTATCACACATCCGCGGAACGAAATCAGTCGCCTTACCCTTGAAGAACGTTGGGAAATATTGAAAACTTATTTCCAAAGTGAGTGCTGTGTAGCCCAAAAAGTGAGTTTTAAAAAAAAAATAATTGTTGGCCGAAATGAAGCACTCACCGCGCCTGCATACCGTGAGACTGGTATGCTAGTGGACAACACCCATGGTCCCCGTCGTCGCGCGCATCTTCGCCGAGAGTGTGCGGATTGTAGAGTGTTGGCATCATTGGACTATTTTTCTTCCAAAATGCGGCTGAGAACAACGTTTCGGTCAACGGTACAAAACCCCCAGTTAACCAACTTTTTTTTACTTAAATTGAAGAAATGGATTTGGACGACCACTGGTTGGCGCGCCATGCCAAACAGACCATGACGCAAACGATCTTTTAAGCACCAAATTCCCAAATCGTGTTATCAGCTGTCTTGCCAATGTCAATTGGCCGCCTCGGAGCTTTGATTTGATTGCTTTGGACGTTTTTTGTGGGGAACTGTGAAGGACCGATGTTATGCCAACAATCCGGAGACGATTTTGGCACTTAAAGCCAATACATCCAAGCAATCCGTTAGCTACAGCCCGATATAATCAGCAATTGAGTGACAGAATGCTCTACTACGGAGCCAGCCGAAGAAATCTCTTGAACGACGCTGATGTGAATGTTTGCTTTTACTAATAAAGCCATAATCCATTGAACAAATTTAGTTTTGTTCATTTTATAGCATTTTCAAAAAGAACCTTGTATTTGGCCCACGCTGTATGTATCTAAATTTAGATCACAAAATCTTTTACCCACTATGGGCTTAAAATCGTTTATCATTGCATTTACCGAAAGCTGGCAAAAAAGTCCCTGTGTCAAAATTCATTTTCTAAACAAAAAAACAAGAACTGGTTGTTCTCCTGCAAAAACAACTTAACTTAAGTGGTAAAAAAAAACCATTAACACAACCAGGCAGAGGAGATACTGTAAGTCTCTTAGAGCAAGTACCACCTCTAAAAGAGAAAATTAATTAAAAAAATGGGAATAAATGTTGACTGCCAAACAGTTCTATATTCACCTGAGGAAGCCCTATAGCTATAGAATGAACTAAAGTTCCCGAGAGATAATACATTTTAAATACATATATCCTTCATGCGAAAAAGTAAAAGAAACGGAATCGAAGTGTTATCCACCTCAGGGTCATTGTATATTCATTTCCAATCTATAGTCGTCATTACTATGAAGCATTCGTTATTGAACAAATATAAGTTATTCAAAAAGAATATGTTGATGGGATGGATGGAGCTAATATAAACAAATGTAAAATGGGGGGATTTGTAAAAAGAAATGTTTTGGCAGCTCCCATCAAACCCGCGCCCATCTTCAATATTAGTTTGCAGTCAAATTAGATTCAAATTTGTAAAGGCTATGTTAACGAAGTTCGGAAGTGTGAAAAATCTAATCAGAAATTTAAAGTTGTCGTTCATTGTAGACGAAAAGAACGAAACATATCTTATCTTCTTTTAAATATTACAAGACAAGAGGGAGTCAACACTAATGACGCGCCTTACAACACATAAAATAACAGAGATGTGATTTTTGCCCTTCAGTCGCCCTTTGCAACTTCGGTTTTTTGTGGTGCTATAAAGAAATTCATATGCGGGAATTACAAGATTCCAGAACTTTTATGTAAAGCAGGAACTCAAAAAGTAGGTACGCGAACAGACCCATTGGTAAACGTTTTCAATCCGAAAATGTTAACTGTATTACTACACATTAACTAATAAATATTTTGTATTGGAACTCAAGTCAAATGGTTTGGTGGTAGTATGCATATTTTTTAAATCTTGCTATAACTATCTATTTGTGCTGAAAAATATGAATTTTCAGACCAGTTTCTCCAAAGTTACATGAGTCATATATATACATTCAGTTTTGACAAATGCAAAATCACATATTTAAATTATGTAAAGACAACGAAAGTTAATCCATTACTTTTACACAGACGAAGAAATTGGTGGAAAGCCTGGCATGGGATCATTTGTGCATACCGAGGACTTTAAGAAATTAAATGTAGGATTTTCTCTAGATGAAGGAATAGCTAGCGCTGACGATGTTTATCCAGTTTACTATGCTGAACGTAGTATATGGCGTAAGTACATTGAATTTGCTCATCGTTTTTGCGTACTAAATTTTGTTAACCGATTCAAAAAGATATTCACTTCAAAATCTCCGGAACAACTGGTCACGGCTCATTATTGCATAAAAATACGGCTGGTCCCAAACTAACTTACCTTCTTAATAAATTCAATGAATTTAGAAGGCAAGAAGAGTCCCGCTTGGACAGCGATAGTAATCTAACACTTGGAAATGTTACATCAGTAAATCTCACTCAGATAGATGGAGGAGTACAAAGTAATGTTGTGCCTCCATTAATGCTGGCTGTTTTTGATGTTCGCGTAGCCATTACTGTTGATCATGTTAAATTTGAAAATACGGTAAATATATATCAGATACCAATGAATTCATTTACTATTTATAACATTATATCTTGTTTTAGCTGAAAAGATGGTGTGAGGAAGCCGGAGGTGGCATAGAAATTATTTTCGAACAGAAAGAGCCATTTGTACCAGAAACAAAATTGGATTCCAGTAACATCTTTTGGCTTGCTTTTAAGGCTGCTACTGAGGAACTGTAAGTAACTTAATATTTAATGGTTGCAAATTCTTAAACCAAAACTTATTTACAGTGGCCTGAAGACAAAAACACAAATCTTTCCAGGAGGAACAGACAGTCGTTACATTAGAGAGGTAAGGACATGGTCTCTTATTTTGTATTATAATTTAATTCACTTTTGCCATTTGCTATGATTTTCCAAAGGTTGGTGTCCCTGCTATTGGATTTTCACCAATGAATAACACGCCAGTGCTCCTGCACGATAACGATGAGTTCCTAAAAGCTGATACTTACCTTAATGGAGTGAAAATTTATAAGACAATCATTCCAAAACTTGCCAACGCCTAAACTTCACAATGAGACTAAAAATATATAATTTAATAAAATGTTTTCGCATACAAAAAAAAGTGGAAACATTTTTTTCTTTTTATTATAATCTATTGCATTCGCACATCGAATTGTTCCGTATACTGCCGGAAAGTAATTCAATAGGAAATGGAAAAACGATAGTCGAATTTCTCTCCGACGAAATTGAATTTAATGTTTGCAAGTACCGTAACTGAAAGTATTTGTTGTTAAGCTTTGGATAAATGAAAAATAATAGGGCGTAGATGTTGGACCTGTAAAGCTGTAGGATTACCGGATATTACATCAGCTGCCTCCCTCAATGCATCAGCTGCTTGCTTTTCACCATCAGCAGCTACAATTTTGGCCTTTGCCTCACGATTGGCTTCTGCTTCAGCTGCCATGGCTCGTTGCAAAGCTATAGGAAGACGGACATCCTTGCTGCAAATAGAAATATTATCGGTTCGTCTGCTTTTTTTAGACTCCATATTAAAGAAAGGTCTTTAGTATGGAGTGGGGTATTTAGTATTAAATGGTGTGGTTGTTCTTAAGTGTGAAAAGTTCTAATATCTGGTATCAATCAATTAACAACGATCTTCTGTGACCGAAAAATGTCCCTGAAAGCTGAAAGAAGGGCTCTACACCGCAGTTGTGCGTCCGGCGCTCACATACTTTTCACAATGCTGGACAATGTACAAAAAGTATGAGAGCAAGTTGACAGCAGCTGAGATGAAGATGCTTCGCATGACAGCAGGAGTGACAAAGCTTGATAGAATTAGAAGTTCCAAAATCTGAGGAAGCCTTCACGTCAAAGAACCCATATCGAAAAAATTGGAGCACGACCGACTCAATCGGTATTACCATGTTCAAAGGAAGGATCCTACGAACCCCGTCAAAAAGGCAATGACAATCAACGTTCCCTTACAATCGCTTAAAAGAGGCAGGCCTAAAAACTCCTGGATCACACAAATGCAGAAACACCAGCATTTGATTAGCCTCAATGATGAAGTGATTCAAAATCGGGAGGGCTGCAGATGTTTTTTGAGGTCGAACCGGCGAACCCCAGAGGCGGACCAGTAGGAATGCAGTGAAGTGGGAGGGTTATGATCCCTATAATCTTGATCATAATCTCGTCGTTAAATGGAGAGAAGAAGAAGACTAAAGAAAGGTCTTTACAGGATGGCCATCGGAGATATATGCTCCATACATAATTTTAAGCGCCGCTTTTGAGTACTCCCTTTACACCGACTGAAAAAAAGCTTTTGACCGAAATATACCGACTTTTATACTTGGATTTTATAAGGATTGTCGGATAGAAATATGGGAATCCTTAAGTAGACAAATGACTGTCTTCGAAGTAGAAATCTTCCAGAGAAGAGAAGATTAAAAGGAGCTAATTTATGTTTATTATTGTTTACTTTGCTGCCACTCCAAAATTGTGGAGCAGACCTCAAGCTAGGTTGAGTACATTTAGGGGTTTCTGAGGTAATGCCAATCAAGGTTCACTATCAGACTTTGTTGGCCCACAATCATCCACAGGGTGCTGTTCGTACAATGCATAACTATTTTCGTCTACAGGATACCGAATACTCCTTAAACCTTGCAACATGCAGACATTCAAACCAGTTTGTTGACGATCAAAAAATCAGTAAATCTGAATATCTGCCTAAAGAGACTTGACTTAACGACCTTAACAGCCTTTGCCACTGGTTTCTGTCCTCTTAGAGGGCATCAAAAATGCGAATGAGCGTATTGTGTGGAATAAGATACTCTAAGGGTTTTGTTAACTGTCTCTTGGGAACAATGCAATTAAGTATAGATGCACATTTGCATTTGTTTAACGCACGGCATCGCTGCGTCACCGCAACGTTAGAAATACTCAATTGTACATAAATGGGCGGTCTTTCGCGTTAATTGCCTTATTCCTCATAAATGTTAAATTATAAATCATGGTGTGATCATGGCATGAGCCACAGTGCAACACACGTTTTACTTACATTGCTACCCTCTCAACTTTCACACCCCAAGGATCTGTGCCTTCATCAAGGATTTGTTCCATCGCGTGTGACACCTCGTCCTTCTGTGCTAGCAATTCATTCAACAATTTAGTGCCGGCAACATTTCGCAGTGTGGTCTGTCCCAGTAACATCGTTGATTCTCGATAGTCTGCGACCTGAATGACAGCGCTTAATGGATCCTGTAGTCTGTAATAAACCACCGCATCGACTTTAATAGTTACAGAGTCTTTTGTGAGAATTTCTTGTGGTTCGACATCAAATGTTGCCGTACGGAGATCCAAATTAATAAAGTCATCAATACATGGTAAAACGAAAACAACGCCAGGTCCGCGAGCTCCTCCTTTTCTAAAAAAAAAACATTCAACTCTACTGTCATATGAACCACCAAATCTATACTGTACCTTAACTTTCCTAAGCGAAATATAACTGCTCTTTCATATTCGCTCACAATTCGAACGCAAAAGAAAATGGCCAAAGGGAATGTTAGAATTGCTATGATAATACAAACAAACGTCGCAGTTACTTCAAAACAGCTAGGCTTTCCCTCTTCAGCTAAAATTAAACTTTTTATTCGTTCCACCATTTATAGAAATAAATAGCGATTGATCTTACATGTCTGAATATGCTTTTTGTGACCTAGGTATTTTGAAGAAGGATTAGACATAGCCAATAATGAACATATGAAAACCAAAATTTTGTATATTGACTATTGATTTAAAGCTACTTTATGTTTTATAAAATGTTTAGCTAAGTGATGAAAAAGCTGGATTACAATGTTATGTTTTCCCGAGTAATTTTTCTATCCCAAAATGTGCCGATCTTCTTCCTTATGCGCTTAGCCAAAAATATTGGGGGCATAATAATGAAATATGGGATAGTAATAGGACGATAGAATAGGATAGGATAGGAGGATAGGTACCCAAACTCCAACAAACTCAAAGCGTAATAGGGCAAGAATAGAACTCGCGTAGAGTCAATAAAAAACCAGTCTTACCAGCAAGTATAGAAAATGTTAGTTAAGCTATACTAAAAAACTTAAGAATAACAAGCCTACTTACTGATGGTCAGCAGAGCTCTTCAAATACGGAATTGATATTTTGGTAGGCACATGCACCAAATAGAATTACTAAGTTTGGGTGGAGGAAAGCATGCCCGATGACTAGAGCATCAGCTCCATATGTCCCATATACAAAAGTGTGGATCATACGTCCTACATGACATAGACGCTTCTGCAACACACCAAACGGTACGTAGGTACTGATCAGATCAGCTCGTGGGGTATGCGAATGATACTGACATTATCGGTCGCTCCCAGCGTGACGTGATACAGGCTTTCACGTCTATTAAACATTAACTAATTGAATGATTTCTTAGTGGATATCCGATAAAGAATTATCCTAGGAAACCACCGTTGGTTCTTCGGTTTGGCAAAACAAATTGGTTCTAAGTTAATTACTCGAAAGACAGACCCCTTATCCTGCCCTTACTCAACGCGGGTACTAGACGATGAGAAGGAAAGGAGAGCTATTATTCGGCTCTTTCATAAAAATTCTTCTACGCATATTTGGTTCTGTGTTCGAAGAAGGCAAATTGAGGAGAAGATACAACCGCGAACTCTATGAGCTGTACCAAAATGTAAATGTAGTTCAAAAAGTCAAAATACATCGACGACATTGGCTCGGTAACATCGGGCGGATGTACAATAGTGCTCCAGCAAAGACAATCTTAAAATCATAGCCACCTGTTCGAAATGACAAGGAAAACCGAACCATCATTTCAAAGACCAAACCAACACGGATGCCATTCCCGAGATCGTAAAGGCAAAAGGCTATTTTGTCTCTTTCCGGGTCGGGAGCCCTTTAAGTAAAAGTAAGATAAAGAAAAATCAAATTTACTATAATAAATTTTAAATAAGCCTCGGTCAGAAATCAAACTGTAAAACTGCAAATCAAGATATATCAAACTCATACCTTCCTTGCAACTTTTTAACATATTATGTTACATTGTTTATTTTGTAAATAACTTCCAATCAGAGATCAGAAATAAACCTAAGCCTCTTGAAAGGTTCTTTAATAACTCTTATTTGTTGTTGTTTTCAATAAAAGTGGTTCAATTACTCTTATTCCACAAAAATATATTTTCGGTCAGGGTAAAAGAGAAACCTTTATTCTCTTTATTTGTATGTTTCGATAAACTAGTGAGATTTATCGCTGAGAGAAAAAAAAAAAGAGTCTGAAAATGTATTAATCTGATGTGCGTTAGTATGACAGTAAGTATTTTGCAAGCAATCCATCCGGAAATGCAGACATTTGCATTGCTTGTGCTTATCGTCCTAGCGACTCAAGTCACAGCCGAAAAGACTATTTTATCTTAATTGAAAAAATATACAATCTTAGTTCGAAAAGCTTTAAGCATTTAGCTTAAGTATAACTTAATACCTAAATAATAAAAGACACCATCAAATATTCAATAAGCACAATAATCGAGCAATATAATATGCAAATAATCACGGTTCGTACGGTTCGTGTGAAAAATAAACGTCAAAGTTATGATAATGCGTCTATATGCATATTACATCGCATTAAGAAAAAAGGTAAAGAATATTAATTTCATGAGTATTTTAAATTCTCTCGTATGGTTCTTTGTTGTTGGTGGTGATTTTAATGCAAAACACACCTTTTGGGGTTCGAGATGCATTTCACAAAAATGCAAAATTCTATACGAAGCCGGTATGCAATTTGGAGCAGACTTTTACTCAGCAGACAACCGAAGTATTGGCCGACGGATACGGCAAAAACTCTAGACCGTATCGATTTTAATATTATAAACGGGATATTCGAAAGCGATTTTAAAATTGAAGAATCTTTTGATCTGTCTTGTGACCACTTAGCGGTTGCCTATTGAAAAGGAGGGCATTAGTCGTGAGTAATGCGGTTGGTTGGAAATATAATCATTCCCGTAAATAACGGACTCGCTTTCGCGGAGATTGCAATAGCGAAATGCCATATATTTTAAATAATGAACAAAACCATTTGTTTTTGGCGATACAAGTAGGTGCCTCCGATGGGTAGCTGCCTGGTAACGTGAACAAATTGTTTTAAATTGCATTACATTTCAATATTTTCTTTTGAATGAAAAGATAAATCTTGACCTTTTTATAGTTTTTAATGAAAACTTGTTAGAACCAAGGCAAATTAATAATAATTAAACGTAAAATAAATACCACTGAAATGTGAATTTCAAAATAAAAGTAATATCTCTTGCAACTATAGAACGAGATCGTTTCGACTCTTTCTTTATGAAAGCAAGAAAATCGTCGAAAAGATATAGTCCAATCATTTTCTCTTCACGCGATTAGAGCCCCTGCGTATAATGCGAATGGATCATTTATTAAAAACTAATGTTTTATATCTGCAGTGTGAATGAGGTGTAAGACTGGTTTATTTTAGATTCTTATTCAAACAGAACTTTGCTTTGTCAGTTTGGCAGCACTAGACAGTTTAAGCATAAACTTCAAAAATCACTATTTTTGTTTTGATTTCCAAAGGCAGTCGCAACGCAAATATTTTTAAAAGTGAAACTATGTCCGCTGAAGTGTCGTCAAATAGCGAAGACTACTAACGTTTTATATTTGCAGTGTGAATGAGGTGTAAGACTGG
This sequence comes from Ferdinandea cuprea, assembly GCA_963576555.1. Classification (NCBI taxonomy): domain Eukaryota; kingdom Metazoa; phylum Arthropoda; class Insecta; order Diptera; family Syrphidae; genus Ferdinandea; species Ferdinandea cuprea. The sequence goes on along the minus strand of OY754958.1, from coordinate 146,414,077 downwards.
TTTATTTTAGATTCTTATTAAAACAGAACTTTGCTTTGTCAGTTTGGCAGCACTAGACAGTTTAAGCATAAACTTCAAAAATCACTATTTTTGTTTTGATTTCCAAAGGCAGTCGCAACGCAAATATTTTTAAAGGTGAAACTATGTCCGCTGAAGTATCGTCAAATAGCGAAGACTGGTCTATTTCGTGCATATCGGATAACGAAGAATTCCCCCCCTCAGCTGAAGAACTTGAAACTTATTACCTTGCGTTAGAGAGCGGGAATATTCCTGAACTACAGTGGCAATGTCCGGGCCGAAGAGTACCATCTCCGATCAACAATAAAGAAGAACCTAAAGTAACGGAAACAGCGGAGAAGGAAGCGTAAGATAAAATAATAATTTTATTTATTGCACTATCACTTATAAAGCATTGTTTTAGTCCGGCGAAAAATGATTTTGATTTCATGGACGATGTTGCTGTACCTCAAATGCGAGTCCGTAATCACAATTCCACTCCGAAATCTGCCAAAAAGAAGACTGCAAATTTTGCTGGCGTTATTGAAACTTTTAAAAAGATCCAAAAAAGCAAAGAAGGATCATGATAATATGGTTTTAAAATTTTTGATTGTCTGACTTTTGTAGAATCTTGTATATAGAAATAAATCGTTGTGTTTATACCAATTGTTCGTTTAATATATTAATTTTATTTTTAAACAATCACGTTCTGCCGAGTGTTGCAGCACCTCCGGCTAAGCGTACACAATAAAAATTATAAATATTTAAACGTTATTTCTGCACCTTTAAATGCATTTTAAGCAACCAATTCCTAGCTGTAGGCTACCACATTTCTTCATAAATTTAGAAAAATGTTTTTGCACAAGTTTATCACAATTGTTTCGTTTTGTTGTTGGCAGCAAAATACTTAGTACAATATACGTCTCTTACTTTACATATTTGCGGTACGTATTGTCGAATAAATAATCGATTGCCCTATCGATGGGAGTTATAATAAATGGAATGGAGGCAAGACCAACTGCAGTTGGGATATACCTAGCGTTTGGAAGTTTAAAACGTTTAACAACGAAGCGTGCTGCCTTCGATATTCTGAAATATAAGACAAAAAAAAATTATATAAAATGAGACTTGGAAAATGTACGTTATCGAACCTGTTTACAGTGTATCCGGGGACTACCACAGACGCAAGCATCTGCCACAGAAGTACATCTCCAGCTTTGATTACAACATCGGTGTTTGTTGAACCTAGTTGTTTGTGCGTTTTAACACCTTTATCGGCTGTGTCAGCCAGAACATAGGCTATAGCCACGCCATATGTTAGATTTACAGCAAACTTTGGCCAGAGTGGTCGAAATGCTTCGCCAATCTCATTGCTGTAACCTGTAAATATTTTGTCTCATTATTTACGACTTCTACTGTGATGGTTTGACAGAGAATTGCAACCACCTTGCAACCGATTTAGATTTATTAGCAACAAACCTTACCTAAATACCTCAAGTAGCTATCGCGATATAAGTCGTATTCCATTTTATTTTCTTTCATTGTTGATTAAGATTGTGGTTGTCTTGTTTACTTTTCTACTGGGCGTTCTGGAAGTTATGTAATTTTTAGAATGAAAATTATCACTGAAAATATAAAGCAAATTGAGAAGGTACCTTTACTTCAAATTGTGCTTTCAGGAGTTGTTAGTTGGTCCTATTTTGCGTTCGCTTGTTTGCAGTTAAAATATTGAAGAGATAAAAACAATGCAATATTTAAAACGAACTAACGTCAAGGGCAAATAAATAAATAAGCTTGTAATTTGCCAAGATGTGATTGACCTATAAAGTACTAGAGTTAACACAAAGTGCTAAGGTTTGTTTGTTTTATTAAAAGAGCTTGCGCTGTGCGCGAGAGAGTAGTGCCAAAAAAGTTATTTTGGTTGCTGTAAGCGGGTAAAGATAATAAGTGTCTGCATGCCAAGTGCTTTATTATTCGTAAAATTGGCATGCAATCAAAGGGCATTCTATGTCGTGAAATAATAACCATTTGTAGGTGTTTTCGCTGTCATTTGACAATGTTTTGAGAGCTACATAGAAAAATATTAAAGCTCTGGGAGGTCAGACATTATTTGTCGATCAATTGATTATTACCAGCCTAGGCAACTTCTGCTAGATTTCGAATCTGTCTATTAATATATGGAAAAGTCGAAGATGATAATATTTAGAGGTGTTGGGAAAAAATATGCTTGAAGTTGGAAGGAGAGCATATAGAGAATATTAAGCAGTACAAGTATCTTGGAGTGTTGATTACAGTAAACATTAATATGACTTAAAACCTTAAGGTTAAACTTGCAGAATCTAAACAGGCGATGTGTGTAATCTTGGGAACTTGTATAAAAAACAAATAACACCCCGATTCCGCCGATGTGATGTATAAATAAGAAAATCACAAACACTTGGATGTTTAATTCTTACGAGGTTTGTTGTGGTTCGACATCATTTTACGTATTCCGCGAAAATCCTAACAAGAAAGATCTTAGTAAGTAAGCTCAGTCACCACGGTGTGACGTTGCTTTGCAAACACAATAACTCTCTTAAAAAAGCAGCATATATGAAAGGCGAATATCTATTTTATTTATTATTATATGTTAATACATTTGTTCCTATTTTGGCAAAAGAAATTACCAGCGTCCTGTACAATTACATTGCTTTAATCCACATCACCAAAAATTATTCTACACCATGTTATTTGGCAAAGTTGCACATGCTATCAAAGTCAACTGCTCTTTCAATCCTACCAATAAGGTATTGAAGCGCAGTCACGCACAATTTTCCGCGCTGATAGGCATGTTTCATCTCTGAGTGAGGATGTGATCGGAAGGTATATGTAAGTCGGTTCAAGCCTGGCCACCGTTCCACCGTACAGCTAAAGAACATGTATTTACCTGGTTTCCCGTGAAGTAAGACTGAAAGTCTCCAGTCTTCTACAAAGTTGGTTTTAAAGACCGATTTAGCAGCTTCCTATTTTTTTACGTAGACGCTGTGTATCGTTTTCTTGCGGAGAACTTATTAATAGTGCTTGAAAGTTCAAATCAGCGTGTAAGGACGCTGTTCGGGTCTTGAGCAAATCTCTCCACGCCCTGTCTTAATGTTTGAGTGGAACTTCGACAGTATTGAAAAGCTCCTCTCTAAACCAAGGCCAGTTCGTTTTTCTCGGATTTCTCCTCTTTACCTATATTTTATGACCTTGGTAGCAGCCTAGCAGTCTATACTGACAATCCGAGAACTACCACCTTCATTATGACGGTTTTTACTCTACAACACATGCTTTAAGTGTCGTGACAAGGATTCTGGGTTTGCGTTTGTTTGGGATCGCTTCTTAACTCACACCCCATCTGTGTGATACCCACTCTCTATTAAAGGTACCAGCCTAGTATGATCTGACGACGAAGCAAAAAATCTGCGTATAATCTAAGTGGACTGAGAAAGAATTTAGCCACCTTGCTATTTTAAATCTAATTAAGACATGGGTTACACTACACCTCAGCCTCAGTTTGACAAAAATGTTCCAGTCACTATTCCATCCAGTTCATTCCTTGACGAAAGTGATCTTGCGGAAGATGAATCGATCCACTTCTACACTAATGATTTCTAACATGGACTAAATCTTAGTCTCTCATTTCTCTCATTACAGTGAGTTTCAGCCCGAAGTCATAGCGATAAAGAAATAACTTTTGCAGAAGCTGCATGGACAAGGAGAAATATTTTCTTACTGTACACTTTTTGTTCAAAAGTAATATTATCTTTCGTTTGTTTTCGACATTTACAGTTCAAACTTAAAACACAAAATTAAAATTAAAATAGTATAAATTGTTCTCAACTGCCCGCGTTTCCAAATGAAAATTTGATAGCTACACAGAATTTGCCCACTATAAAAAAAAAGTTATTTGAAATATTGTTTTCTTGGCCACGGAAAAAAAATTCATATCAAAATAGATCTCTTCGCTTTACATAGGCAAGAAGCTAGTGAAGACTGGGTGTAAGTTAACTTGCAGACGCCTTGTGTTACCTTAGAATTTGAACGTACCCATTGTTTATATCCCATTTCTGCAGAATTTTTCACCACTTTTTATTTCTCAAAGTTGACGCCCTGCATTCGAGTATAGAAATAAAAAAAATTATTTTATTTGTGCACTTGGTTTGGTTTTCCAGACTGCTTTAAGTACATTGTTCGTGCAAAGTGAATGCAAGAAAACAGAAAAATAGACAAAAAAACCCTAAAAAAATATAAACAAATTGGAAAGTTTCACTTTCGTTGGCAAACTCCAATTAGTTCAATGTACTACAAAAGTGTAAAACCAAAAACTCGTCCAGAGAATCCGTGAAAAAAAATTGCAATACCTTTCCTGTTCGTTGTGTGTTTGTTCGTCGAAAAAAAAAATAAAATTTTCTCAAGACGACGTGTCAAGTGGTGTTGGTGTAGTGAATAAATCCAATATCAAAACAATAGAGGGGTGAGTGTTTTTGAATATAGATTTTCCACCCAAAAAAAAAAACCAAGGAAAACCATTTTTTATTATGTCAAAATTGCGTATTGGACTTTTAACTTGATTGGTTTTTTGTTGAACTTTACATTTCCAAATATGTTTTTGTTTGGAAAACTCAAAATATCATAAGGAAGAATCGTTTTTTCTTTAGTTGAAAACGCAATGTCATCATCTTCATTTTTTTTCTCAAGTTCTTTGTTTTTATTTTACTTTTTTTTTGTGGCTTAACTCTCCCATTTGCAATTTGCTTTGTTATATGTGTCGTGAGTTTCGTTCGTCGTCTTCGTCTGCAGCAAATGCATTTGTATGCGTCGCCATCATCATCTGACCCGAACCCCCCGTTTCCGAGTCTGTTTTTCACTTCTTTTTCTTGCTAAAAAAAATTATCTTGCATCGAATTTTCCGATTGGATTATGTATTTGGTGCGAGCCCCTTTCTCGTGAGAAAGAATTTCAAATCGTCACATGAGGAGCGAAGATTCAGAAAGTAAAAAAATAGTGACCAAACCACAGCTGTGTGCTTGTTTTTCGGTACACGGGGGGAGATTGGGAAGTCACTACGAACGAAAACACAAAAGAACATCAAAAATATTTCCAAAGGTCGTCTATACCGCAAGAAATGCCATAAATATCGCCATGATATGGTCACCGTCGCACACACAACAGCGGCAGTGTCTAGCATTTTGTGCAGGGTGACACCGATTGTATTCGAATATTGAGATTTTATTAAAACAAACACCTTCCAATTAGCAAATGTTATGGCATATGAGTGTGGCGAATCATGTTTGTGTGCCGGCAAATCGTGAAGAGGAATAGTAGAATAGTGCGCACATGGTTTTCTGGTAGGATACCATTACCATATCAACTCCTCTCGTGGCTTTGCGTTGCAATCACTGACATGCAGCATAACTGCGCACATTCATTTTTAAAAATGAAAATGGGAAAAAAATCCTATAATGCGAATTGCATCATCTCAAATTGACCTCGTTAGTGGAAACAGATGTTTTTGATAAATTTCAATGGTGGATTTAGTTCCTTAATAAAATACCTATTGACTATGGTAATGCTATCCTGTTTTTGGTTGGTTGGCTTCAACATTAGAGAGCAATAAATTTACTTCCGCTTATTGCATCACAAATGCGAGTGTTTCTTTTCAAATCTGATAAGAATAAACTGCAACAATAAACAGGTTGTCGCGGGCTTTGACATTAATCTTTACTAATTTGTTTGCTATTAAACTAACAAGAATATTATGTATTTTTAAGAAGGTTGCATTTAAAAATGCGTTACTTTAAAACTTACTTTCTCGGTTGAGAAAGTTGAATTAGTTTTCCAGTAAAAAGGTCAAGTACCTGCTCAATTATATGCTTTCGTAGTACGCGAATGACTTTCGAGTGTGATTAACTTGTGCTTTTGATTGAATTAATACGCATTGGATTTGATTTTCATTTGAAAAATATCTCTTATCTATATTTGTGTGACCCAGATCTTATACAGTTGCATTCAATTGAAACAAATATTGAATCTATAATGCATTCTATCGATTATCATTTATGTTTTCGAATTTAAAATGCACAATTTTCAAAATCGTCTATGCTTATCGATTTGACGCCACAAAGCTTCAAAAATGAAAAACATTAAAACATTTGTTGGTTGTTAATTGTTGGTCGTCTAATCTTCTGTTATCACCGAAAACGATGTAGGGAACTTCAACTAATCAGTTAAATCGGTTCAACTAGAAAAAAAACATCTCTTTGTCTACGGGGTTGGAATTTTGGGGGTTTTCGTAGGGTCCATACGAATGAGATGGGTTCTTTGACCTGAAGGCTTTTTTGGATCTACGAACTTCTAATCCAATTAAGCTTGCTTCATCACTCATGCTGTACTGTAAAGTATCTTAATTTTCGTTTTATACTTTTTGTACTTTTTTCATCAGTGCGAACCGTATGTGAGCGCGTTAGACGAACAACTGCAGAATAGTCTTCCGTCTTAAGCTTAGGGAACATTTTATCGTTTCATCCACATCACGCTTACACGACGAGTGATGTCGTCCACTGCTGCTTCGTTGTTGATAATAGATATTAGATATTATAACTTCTCGTCCTTGATAATAAATTTTTCATTCAAATAAATGTCTGAAGTAAGCTGGAGCGAGTCAGGACAAAGGAAGTACAATATTTATTCTTTTTGGGCTAATACGATACCAATTTCCCTCCAAAATACCCACACACAAATATCAAGAGCTTGTTCAACAAAAGTTTTGTATTATGATGTCTCCATCGTCAGCAAGGAATTACTGATGCTGTTAATTTAGAACTCCCATAAATAGGAAGGGACTTAAGGACTTGAGTAGTGTTGTCATACGGTTCCTGGATAGACGTATAGATAATAAAATTTTGTAGACGTGTCGATTTTATTACGTAATTTTAATAAATTTTTTTTTATCAAAAAAGCAAAATTTTGTCCAATTTGAAAACTAAAAGGTCCTATATGAAACCGTCTCAAAATTCTAAAGCAATATCGTATAAATCGAACTTGTTTCTGTAAGGAAGACTCGTGATAACCAATTTTACAACATATCGAACTTGTGGATCCACATGACAAGACACCATCAAACAGAATTAAACATCGCTTCATACGACAATGCTGCCGTGATAATTTCTCTTCTTTTTTACCAATTCCTGTGTTTTTTGTTATACAGTAGATAATTTAAAGAAATTTTATACAAAAAATGTTGACTGTTTGTGTTCTAAACCCACATTTGGAAATATCGGTATCGGTAAAGATCGCCAGAAGTGCGTATCGATTGATCCCTAGAAATCAAAACTATTTTAAACTGTTCCGTACCGTTCTATTCTCATTTAAAATCTTCAACACTGATAATAGTATAAAACTCCAGCTATAGTACCAACGCAAATCCCCAAAATGACCAGCTACTAAATACAATACGATATCCCTTGTAAAATTAATAGATAATAGATATCCCAATTCTTAACAAAGCATGCAAGGCCCCACTTCACTACTATGATTATGGAAGACGGCAAAACATTATTCAAGGGTTTTCTTTTTTTAGTACTATCAGTCTATGACAATTCTATAATCAACAGAGCTAGCGAAACCGAATGAAGTGACTATCTGCCTTGATAGCTAATCGGTAATCAATCCATACAAAACATCAGTAATCGAACAGAAATCATTGCAACTATCTGGGACAAACTTATATATAGAAAAGATACAAAAAAAAAAAAAAAAATACAGTATGGGCCCTGGGAGAATTAAAGACTTGACAGAACTGAAAACCCTAATCACTACCCTAACCTCGATAATATTATCTTGTTATTCCTTCGCTTGGGGCATACTTACATAATCAACAGCTATCTTTTGACGGCCACAAAACAACTCTAAATGAGGCAAGATCTATCGGTCTTAACTGAAAACCCAACAGAATCCAACCTAACTTTTGAACTCTTCAAAACCTTAATCATTAAAAAACACAAGAAAAGGATACAGTCCGCTTGGGATAAATGATACCCTATACGTAACCTTATATGCCCCAAAGAAAAAAGGGTTACGAACATGATGCATAGCATTTTATTTCACTCTATGAAATTAAAAAAAAAAACATTAAAAACGCCCTCTTGTGCCAAAACTTGTGAAGGAGTTCATTGTCTACATATTTTGTTCACGTTCGAACCCTTCATCTCTTCAACTGCAGCCTTAAAACGGTTTTTTTTTTCTAAATTGTGGGCGTGGTAGCGGTCAGATTTAAAAAATGTTAGCGGTTTACCATTTCGGGACCAAAATGTTCCAAATTTCAGCTTCCTAGCATAAATTCAAAGGCCTCAAAAGTGGATACGGACGTGATCATAAATATATGTAGGTATATACTGTAAGGGGTCTACGACGATTATTAAGAGGTGTTAGAAACTATGTGTCAAAATTAGGAGAGAATCATTTAAGTTAAAATACAATTAATGTAGATAAAGACCCTGGTAGCTAGTTCTGGAAATCTTTTAAATATTGTAATTTATTTAATAATACGTAATAATAATAATACACTACTCAAAACTATTAATGGAAGGTTTGTTTATGTGTTTTTTCAAGAACTATATCTTTGTCAAAATGGGTCGCATCGATATGAAATAAAAAATGTTTATTTAAATCTTTTGGTTTAATATTTTTAAAATCAATGGTTATTGCGCAGTCAAAAGAATTAGGTAGCGTGAATCACAAATGATTATTTTTCGTAATTGGACCCTTATTATTTTTTGAGACAAGATTTTTTTGTAAACCTTAATAATAATTTAAAAAAAAATATATAAAAATTTCCTTTTTTCTCTTTTAGTTGATGGAAACACTAATGTTCCCGGTGTTTACCCTCAATAATCATACTCCTTTAGCTCTTTATCAAACGGGGAAGATTGGGGTAAAGCAATATTTAATATGTTTTTTTTTATAAATCCGCTCATAAACTTTATATATATGTACATATGTTTTCCATTTAAGTTTTATTGGGGAATGAGATGATATCTGTCATTGCTCTTTTCTTAAAATCAGTTTATGTAACATAAGGCGGAGGCGCGAGAAACGGTTCTGCTATGGGGAAAAATAACATAACATTGTAATTGCAAAATTAAATTTAACTATCCCTTTATCGATTTTAAGAAAAATATAAGCTCTCACCATTTTTGAGACGCAAAACTACATAATTCTTATTCTACATTTTTTTTTTTGTAAAGTCATTAAATATAGGTTATCGGGTCAATAATGAGTCGATAGAGTTAATAGACTGTCGATCTGCCTGCCGTCGAGCGCACGTGCTTGCTCTTACTATATTTTGCCAATTACCATTGACTCGTACGCTTTGGTTCATAAAAAAACTAATTCGCTCCCAGTGTTATACATAAAAAAAAACTTTAACAGCAATAACATTAACAACTCGCGCGTGTGCGACAAATCGCCACAAGTTTTTTATTTTTATTTACTGTCATGTCTAGGGTGTTATGAATTAATGTAATATTCGTGGGAAAATGTTTTGCACGGAAATAGTATTTATTTTCAAGTCCCATAATACAATTTTTTAAACATAAATAAATAATTTTTAGAACCTAAAACATATCTTGTCCATCTATTGTGAGTGCGAAGATAAAATGGTTTACCAATTGGGACTTGGCAACTTTGAACTTTCCCAGTGAACGCACTCTTAAACCAATTACAAAACTGTCACACTCGTATGCTTCAACAAGCAGAACTTCATCCACAAAAACTAACTGGCATGCCGATGGTGTCATTATGGATATGATCGTTACGGTACAGTCAATAAAGGAGATCACTACAGAGACATGTTGAAACGTTGTTTCTTTAGTCAACTTTAGGGACTAAGCATTAACAAGATGACACCACGCGAGTGTAATAATCGACTTATTAAAAACTCAATTGGATGAACGTGTTATATCGAGAAATGGTACTGTATTTTAGCCCTCTAGATATACTGATTTTAGAGAATCTCGGTGCCTATATTAAACGAAAGATAGCGGCCTTTTCCGACGAAATGTTTGGCCGAGTCATCCAAAATTGGGTTCAACGAATCGACTGCTGCAACGGTCCCGTTATGAATGAAGTCTAATTCCATACCACAATAACATTTTCGAGATATCTCAAAGGGCTTGCGTTTTATTTAAATAAACAAGTTGTCAAGTCCTTATTGCATTCTGAAAGCCAAATGTTTGTTAAGCTTCTTACCGACAGTTCTTCCTCTTGGATCTTTGTTAGAACTGCCCAATAGGTCGAGCAGCAATTAAAACTTTAAGGTGGTACTGGCTAGGTCGTGCCACTATTTCACGTTTGTTAAAAACATTAGGAATTCGGTCGTAGTCATATGTTCCGAAACTCATTTACAACGACATTCCAATTGTTAGCTCATCAGCTGCATAAGCTTTCTATCTCTATCTGTCCTTCCTATTCTTCGAAGTTTTTTATTTTCGAAAAGATAGAATCCCAAAAATTTCTAAATTTCGCAGCTACAGGTCACTACACAAATTAGTACTGGTGTTCTCCATTGCATCCGAATCACTTTCTCATTTATATAAATGATCGGAATTGGTATGCTGCACTTTATTTTTAAGAAGCTTCTCATGACAGTTCTTACTCTTAGATGTTTGTCAGAATTTCGCAAGACATAAACTTTTAGGTGTAACGGGTCGGATTTGAACCGGGGACCCCTCGGCTTAGTAGTCCAACACACTTAACAACTAAACTATTGCACCTGCAAGTTAAACATAACTGCATGAAGTCTGATGTTAAAGAAACTCTAAACGTGGTTCGACATCAAAAGCTTCGGTTGCATACCTTGACTGCATCACATGTTCAGTCTTAACTTGCCTTATAACTTATGCACTTGTCTTTCTCAAAAATTATTGACTTTTGTGGCCTAAAAGGTTGTTAAGACTGCTATTTCATAAAGCTTGTCAACCGTCTTTATAACAGTCACCCTATCCAATAGACCTTAAGCACAGGATCAATTCTAACAAATGACGAAGTTTACGTCAGATATTTCAGTTAAATTTATGGAAATAGCTTTAACTTTCTGTACATACATCTATCTATGCATATGTTTTCAAATCTGATGTATTTAATAACAATGGCAACAAAAGCTCATTCCATTTGTTTGTTTACTAACTAATCTAATTACTTCCTTACATCTTCAACTAGCGGAAGTACTCTGTTCCATAAGAAACAATGTACATGTATTGGAAATAAGAGTATACATATATATAGAGATAAGGAAATATTTTTACTCGAATGCCTAGGTCAATAAATTTGTCTTAAGTGTGTATGTATATACGTTCGAAGAGTTATCGGTGCCATCAAGTGCCGATAGTTGTTACGTTTTGTTTTATAAACACATGTAATTGATAGCTATTTTGCATAAATGAACTTTGTGCGAACAATTGTAACTCCCCGGAAAGAAAGGAATAGAATCCATTGGAAATAGGAACATTTACTTCCACCCTGTAATGTTGTTGTCGCACACATGGCACAATCACAACAATGTGTCGGAATTTTTTTTTGTTGTATGTATTATATTGCCTTCCCATTCACAATTACTATCTCTGTTCTCTGTCTGCGACAACAACAAAAGTACGGGCATATATTTTGTTGTGTTTTTTTTAAACATGTTATATGAGAAAATTCAGGTCACCATTGCCGACGAGTTTCCATTAGAAAGATAGATTATGCGGCTGTGCTCACGTAGCTATTCGTATATCTATCGAATGTAGACGGTTTTAGCGGTTAGCTTATTCCTAAACAATGTCAACGCAATCAAATCAAGTCGCCCAAAGAAATTTCCCTTGAGGTTTTCCCTCAAATAATGCGGGCTCTGTCTGGCATTTGGAGTGTATGGAAATGGAAATTGTGGAACAACATTTTCTCCTCCTCGCTATGCTCCCACTCGTAGTCGTATGAATTCTATTTTCCAAAGTTGATTATCTGTCTGGCGGCTTAGTTAATCGTGAATGAGTGCGGCTGCAGCTGATATTATTCATAAAATGCATTCGGTGGATAAAGTTCCAAGAACTGATAACAAAGTAAATATATGTACATATATAAATAAAGACAAGACATGTGTGAGTGTGTGTTCGCATTGTGTTAAAGCTATAAATTATTCATTATCTTTAGCACTGCTAAGGCAGGCTAGGCTGTTTTTGGTAAAACGATTATAAAGTTCCGCAAAAATGCACTCTTATTTTATTTGTTATTGTCGATGGTTGATTTATTGCAATAAGTTGGCAATTCCATTAGCGCCTTGAGATAAAGCCGCTCACATTGACTTTGAACTTAATTCAAGTGTATAATCAACAAATTTAAAAATAACCACACAAGGTGTATATGTTGGTAAATATGAGATAAAGTTGGCATTGTTAACAATTACATATTGCAAAAATTATTAAAGGCTGTAGAATTTTTTTGTTTTATTTTGTTTTAAAAACTTAAGCTTTTAGCTTTTCAACTGTTCTTTCGATGTGGCGCCAGGGATTATGGGCTTTTCAAATAAACCTGTCTAATTAAGTGACATATCTTTACTTGAAGTTTCGACACTTCTCGAATGCATTTTTTTGGACCTCGGACCTTCGTTTTCACCTCTTCTGAAGTACATGCGCCAGAAACTCACAATGTTAAGGTCAAACAAAGACCATATGATGCTACGCTATCAGCTAAGTTCAATGCCACACATAAATGCATTGTAATATCCGTGTAGGTAAAAGTCCAATCTTAAGCTAATTTTAAAAAAGGAACACCATGTTTCATCTGTCTTGATATCAAAGTTAAGTGTAAAATAAAGTTCTAAATGTTATACTAATTTTATTGTTAAACGTAAGGAAAGGTTACAGTCCGAACTGTATAATACCCTATCCTTATCCCTATATGCCAAATGGGATTTTTATTTTTTTTTAAATTTCTAAAAAAAAATATTTGAAAAAAAGCCTCCAAAAATGGGTGACATACTAAAAAAAATATTGGCTTAATATCTTGTTTTATTTTTTTTTTTTTTTCGTTTTCGATGGTTTTCGATGAAAACAACATATTGTTAAAAAAAAAACCCACAAAAAGTTTGTTTATTGCAAACCACTTTGTATGGAAAACTTGTCTACATATTTTGTTTAGGTTCTAACTACTGCTTTAAATCGATTTTTGACATTGTCAAAGACAACAATTGAATAAAAACACATTCACTGAATTCACTAACTTATTTATTAATTTACTGTACGACGCACACCGCGCCGGTACCAGTTCCTCTTTTTGTCTGATCTTATCGCTTTCTTTTTACATAAAATTAATGTGGTTGAAATTTGTCCCGTCCTTTCTTCTAATCACTGATGCTTCCTCTACATTGGGCAATTGTCATCTGTGCAGGAGTAGCTGCAACAAACTCCATCTAGTAGCTGATCGCTACAAATTGTATAAAATCATGACAACCACCGAATACCAGCGAAACGCAGGGATACAAATTGATGTCAACAATCATTATATTGTTACCCAAAAAAGCTCATCTTAAAAAATTCATAAAATTTCAAAGAATTGGACACATAAAAAATACTTGTCGCAAAAGGGGTCTTTAAGGTTTTAATGACCTTTTGGTATAAAATGAATGTATGTGCATCTCAGAAATTTTTTGAAAATTCCTTTCTTAGTCCCCTCTTAATGACATTTTTTTAAGATTCAAAAAATATTACTGCAAAAAATTATTGCAACCGAATATTCTACGATTCTACTGACATTTTAATGAAATGGCTTTGTGCAATAAAAATCGGCGCATTAAGAAACAGTTTTCTAAAAACCAAAAAAAAATTACTGTTTTTAAATTAGGCTAATTAATTACGAGGAATCCGTTCCGTGCATTTGTGTCTACTAATTGTAAGTATAGGGAGAAAATCGTAGGTTCTTTTTAAATTCTATGATCTCAACTTCCAAAGCCTTACTATAAGTATTGCCTTAACAGTCTGAAGTATTTTAAACAAAATATAAATGATTGCGCAGCTCAAAAAATCGGTATCTACTGGTTGCATTTCTAATAAGGCATTTCCATAAGTCTGTTCTATTAGAGTCATTATGGATAATTGAGTGTTGGCATCATTACCTGAACTGCGAACTGAATTACCTCCAAGTAATTGTACGTAATCTTTTTGAACAGATCATAGGTCTCGTGTCAGTGCAGTATACAAGTAAGTTTGCTCCGCCACAAGTTTTCAAAAATCAATTATGGAAATTAAAATATAATATGCAATTCAAGTATGGTCACCTTATCAACTAAGCCACATTCATTGAATTGAAGCAGTTTACCGAAGGATTATTAATTTGAATTGATAAATGAGTCATCAACTTTGTAAATATAACGTCATGAAACGTAAACCACGAATCCGATTAAGGTGGTTCATGCTCAGAATCCAATTTTGAGCTAATTTTTCAAATATATTAGCTCGTATCACGTGCAAAGTTGTTTTCCAATTTTACAATTGACGTTGGCTTATTGGCACTGACAAGTGATTTGACGTATCCCCATAAAAAAAAAGTTTCAATGCGTCAAATCCAAAACGAGAGATAAATTGCTCACCTTACTTATTTTTCAATTGATGCACCCAGAACAATAACCGGATAACTCCACTTTTTAGAATGTTGGGAAAATTAAAAATTGAAAAAAAAAAATCTATTAAAAATAGAAAAATAAAGTTCATAGTTGCAAAATATTTATTTATTTCGGAATCTTAGCGCCAGCGTAGATGTCTTGTTATTCACCAAACGAAGCGTGAATTACTTTTTGTTATAAAGGGTGATTTTTTAAGAGGTTTAGAACTTTTTTTAAAAAAAAAACACAAAAAATGCGAAAAAATGAATGAAATATTTATTTGAATCGATAGTTTGAACCTTGCAATTTAATGTTTAAAGATAATTTCATGCAAATGTTGACCGCGGCTGCGTTTTAGGTAGCCCATCCGCTGAGTCCAATTTTGGCATACTCTTTCACACATATCGGCCGGTATCTCACGAATGAATGCATGGATGTTGGCTTCCAGTGCGTCAATCGAAGCGGGCTTGTCCCTATACACATTAGCCTTGGCATACCCCCACAAAAAATAATCTAATGGTGTCAAATCGCACGATCTAGGCGGCCAATTGACCGGCCCGAAACGTGAAATTAACTGTTCACCAAACTCGCCTCGCAATTGCGCCATTGTTTCGCGTGCTGTGTGGCATGTGCACCGTCTTGTTGAAACCACATATCATGCAAGTCAAGAACTTCCATTTCGGGCAAAAAAAAGTTTGTTATCATCGCTCGGTAGCGTTCACCATTGACAGTAACGCTGCGATTCGTATCATCTTTGAAGAAATATGGCCCAATAATGCCGCCGGCCCATAAACCGCACCAAACAGTGGCTTTTTCGGGATGCATTGGTAGCTGTTGCAATGCTTCTGGCTGATCTTCACTCCAAATGCGGCAATTTTGCTTATTTACGTACCCATTCAACCAAAAATGAGCCTCATCGCTGAACACAATTTTTCGATAAAAAAGCGGATCCTCGGCCAGCTTTCCAAGAGCCCATTCACCAAAAATTCGGCGTTGTGGTAGGTCGGCTGGCTTTAGTTCTTGCACCAGCTGTATCTTAAAAGGCTTTACGCCCAAATCCTTCCGCAAAATTTTCCACGTAGTGCTGTAACAAAGGCCTAACTGCTGGGAACGGCGCCGAATCGACATTTCGCGGTCTTCTGTCACACTATGATACGGCCGCAATATTTTCTTCAATACGCACAGTACGTAAACGTGTTGGTGGTTTAATGTCCAACAAAGTAAATTTGGTGCGAAATTTGGTCACAATCTTCCGAATAGACTGCTCAGAAGGTCGAGAATGCCGATCATAAAATGGAAGCAGCGCGCGATGAACATTTCGAACCGAGCACGAATTTTGATAGTAAAATTCAATAATTTGCAAGCGTTGTTCATTTGTAAGACGATCCATGGTTAAATTGCAAACCAAACTGAAGCTGTTTGACAGTGACACAAGGTACTAAACACACGTCAGCTGTCAAAACCAGTTTTGCCAAAACCAAACCAGCTAAAAAATCACCCTTTATTTCTGCTTTAAAAAACATTTTTCGCAGTTATTACTTTGGATGGCTCAATTGGTACATGGATTTGCGTGCTGTGTGGCATGTCGCACCGCTGGAAAAAAGTTCCAAAACATTGAACGATAGCGTCGTACGATAAAACACATTAATTTGTTCCGGGTGCATTGGCTGCCTTAAGTTGTTCAACGGTCTTAGTACGGCAGTTTTGTTTACTTACATACCAGCCAGCTATAACCTATCCGTGAAATAATCAAAGTGAGAGAAAAACATTTTTTTTACAAAGCACACATTTTAATAACAAAATTCAATAATTTATAAGCATTGTTCGGGTGCAAAGGTAAGATGAGATTGCATGCCAATTGGTGTTATAGTTTCTGACTTGAATATTATGAAATGAATAAGAATATGGTCATTTGACAGCGAAATGGTCATATTTAACCAATTGGCATGCAATCTAATCTATTCAAGATGAAATGGCAAAGCTAACTGAGCAAGTTTGACTTTGGTTCATGTCATGAATCAAGCGTGAGCCGTCAAAAATAAAATACTGAAACAAGAAAAAAGTTCCGTGCAAATGCATGAGTTGTTCTCTATACATTTCCACGTGTCAACTTGTGAGGATTTTATATTCATATAATTCAACTATAAATCAATTCATTGTCTCTTTCTTTTCAAAGAGTATGTATGTATGTAAAGCCTGGAAACATTATCCACCTTCTAATGATGTGACAGTGACAATCGATTAAGGTGACAAAATTCACGTCCAATTTAAGGATTAAATGACAGTGTTAAATTGCCTGTCATCTTGAGTTACGAAAGCGTTATACCTTTCTACAATCTTCAATCGAAAATACAAATAGAGGTAGCGAAAGGAAAACAAGACATCTATAGATATACTCGTATTATGTAATATAGTTAACCTTTCTACAAAATATGTGTATTAGGGTGTCTCAAAAAATTTAAATTTATTATATTTGAACAACTTTTTCTTGTATTCAAACACTTGCAATAATCTTTGTACCACAGCAACCGTGTTGTGTTCGACTTGGAGCGAACAATTTAATTACTTGCATTATAAGGGGATCCCGCTTTTTCGGCGAAATTGCATAGTTCTAATAAGGCTATATTTTTGACTTGAAGTAAAAAGAATGCAATATTGCTTTGTGATTGCCTGTATTCTACAAAGTCTTTTACTATCTTTTAGTTCTTAAAGTCTTGTTAATGTATTTCATTTATTGAATGCTTTTAACAGCTTTAAAATTGTTGACTTTTTGAAGACATTTGACTGGTTAATGGTTTTTACTATCTTTCGACTGCTTTGATATTGGTAAATTTTTATTATTCCATCAGCGTCGCCCAACAAAATTTCAGGTCTCTATCGCTAATGGTTTATAGCGTGCAGGTTGTCGTCAGTCAGTTCAATATTTCCTTGAAACAAAACACTTTCAGTACTACGATCATAAGTTGATGGAAAGAAATCGAAATTCATTGTTTTGACAA
Source organism: Ferdinandea cuprea (assembly GCA_963576555.1). NCBI lineage: Eukaryota > Metazoa > Arthropoda > Insecta > Diptera > Syrphidae > Ferdinandea > Ferdinandea cuprea. The sequence continues at coordinate 146,396,428 of OY754958.1, read as the reverse complement.
ACATTTGTTTGTTGCGTTCATCGCAACGCTTTTAATTTTTGGTCTTTCCGTCCGAAGAGAAAACGAATAGCTCCAATGATTTACCGACTCTCAGTGGGAATCAGTGGTAGTCTTAGAATCAGAACATCCTCGCCTTTGAGCTTTCCTTTGACTATCGTTGCTTTAATCATATTTTGTCATCAGCTTCTTAACGGCGAGTCTAGTTCCTTGCATAACAGAATTTTCACAAAGCCGAAATTATTTTATTTTCATTCAATCAATTTGTTTATGCTCACGGTTTAATAACATGTAACAATTCTACTAAAATGTCAACCAAATCGACCAACAAATACAATAAGTGTGAATACAGTGCCACCTATCAGATTTTAGCATAATAATGATTCCAATTATTATAGCCAACGTACATCCATTCTGATATGAACATACATATATGTATGCATCAGTAAATGTTGTTTACCTTTCGGGATTTATGTTATGAGAGACATTCTTGCAGAATATAGTAACATATAGTCCTAGTTTGGTGTCAATCAGTATGGGGTTTTTCTAGTTTTAGTAAGGACTTACCCGGGATGAACATTTTAATATATTTATAAAGATCGAAATATAAGATGCAACATATTTCAAACCAGTCAAACGACTTTAACAGTATATTACTTAAATTAAGTTGTAATACTCCAATCAATCCAAAATTTTCAATGCAGTAAAAAAAACTGAAATAAATGGAATGCATTTTAATGTATTTCAATGAATGTAGAATACTTACTTACAGTACTCATATTGTTACGTCTCTGCCAAATTGTATAAGAAATATTTTAAATGTATATCAAATATGGCCAGACATACAAATTGCGAAATTTACACAGAATGTATTTAAGCTGTGTTAACAAGAATTTACAAGCAATTTGAACCATTTGTTTCATATTGCCAATGCCGGTGGCCCTCAGTTAGTAAAAATTGAGGAGAATAATCGATCAGAAAGGGGCTGGTCGACATAAATCAAGTACTTGGCGCTGAAATGGATACAAAACTTGCCGACAGAGGAGAGAGTGCGGGTAAGAAATATACCAATTTCCAAGATGATCTGTCAACCGGGTATGAGGGCCATTATACAGTAACGAAAAATATGTTAGTTACTCCAAAGTCAAATATCAGTTGAGTATGAGAAACACTATGTAGTATTCTTTAAGACACTACGAGGGATCTGAGATTAATATAGACTTATTTCCAAAAAGACCGCTTTATCCGGTTATGGTACGAAAGAATAATATGCTACATAATTTAATTTAAATTTAATTAAAAAAGTCTTATCGAACACCCTAATGTACATATCAAATGCTATGACTTTTTGTAAAGAAAACAAACGTGTGTTTGTAATGTTTGAGTGGGTTTCTTTTTTAAGGTAAAATGCAAAGAACGTACCTTGTAGCCGACAGTATTAAAAGCTGGAAGGAACAAATAGGATGAAAACATTTTTGCCTCCTGGTATCTACGTTAGTGGTCGTATACACAGTCATATGTCAGTATATAATTACACGAATTATACATATTGCCACCTGTCAAAAAAGTGATGCAGTAGTGTGGTCTACCATCATCACCCCCACTGAAGTTATACCAAGTGAATGTTAATTTTTCCGATTTTGTGGTATAACTACTCTAAATGCTTTAACTTCAGAACTATTTGCTATCGCTATAAAAAACACTTAATACATTTTGTAGACCGACGTTTTGCAAGAAATGTAGGTTATAATTGGATTTTCTTTGAGAAGCCTGAACTTCTAGAGAGTATACAAATCCGTCCACTGCAACGCAAACCTAAAAACATATCGTCATATTCAGAAATTAAATTATATTTTTAAGTACAGAACCAATGATCAATGTAAAAGAGAAAAAAAAGAGATGCGTCGAGATCAGGAGTGGGAGCTTGACATGAGTTTCATAGTAATTTTCTTCACTAATTTTGTCAAAAATGGATTGTTATAACTTTTTTTAATATACAGTCCGCTTGTTAGATGAAAACAACATTTTGTTAAAATACGGCTATAAAAAGTAGGTGCGGCAAAAATCGTTGTATTGCAAACTTATGAAGGAGTTCAGTGTCTACATATTTTGTAAAGGTTCTATACCTTTATCTGCTCAACCGCTAGGAGAATATATATATATTCCAAATTTCGGCATATATTTGAAGGCCTCCATAGATGTACAGAGGACGGGCATTGCTAAAATGTCTTAGGTTTTGTTCCTGATTACATATGTATATATACTTTTATGAGTCTATGACGAATATTAAGGGGTGTTGCAAAACTATGTGTCAAAATTAATATAAAAATGTTCATCTGCCTCCTACCTTAACGATGTCCTAGATTCAAATTAAATTTGTTTTCTCAAAAAGCTGCTTTAACAGCTGCAGGCAGTGTTTTTTTATTTACCAAGTTTAGAAACTGGCTTGATATTAGAACATAAAGACACATGTATCTTTTTTCTCAATGAATCTTTGGATCTTTGCGTCCAAGATTAATACGTCCAGTTTAGCCAATTAAGCTGGGATTTGCTGCAATATTTAGTGAAACGAAACAACTCCCCATTCCAGTCCTATCGCATTCTACAACACCCCTCGCGTTGGACCTCGAAGCGTAGATATTAATCAAAATTCTTCGAAAAATTCATGAATTGGTGTTGTAATCTAACCCAAAAGAGCACTTGCGAGGAGTCAATATCAGTTGCGTCGAACAGAGTCAAGGGGAAAAAACATGATTTTATTAACTGATCATGCAGGTAATTGAATTAACCAGTTGGTTAATATATCTTCTATCCTTCAAGTTATAGTTGTTCGACTTAGCTGACATAGTAATGGATTTGATAATTGATCCTTTGATATTGAATTTTTGTGTCCGATTTGGCCCCAAAAAATAGCTCTGTAGCCATTGGCCAAAGAGCCTACCCAGGCTCTAAAGGTTATCTATAAATAATTTAATTTTTAATTGGTATACGAAATTATTAAAAGTAACGGACCTTTCCTATGATAGCAAACAACAGTATACGAACGAACAGTTGCAAATTTTGACACTCGAGCATTTCGACAATTTCTAATTCTCCCCAAAACCACCTTAAGTTTTTCGGTGCATTGCCTATCGCGAAAGTCCAACGAACACTAAAGGGTATAACTCTTCAGGATAAGCTTCTCAAATCTTGTGTCGGTACCGTATTTAATATTTGGTCCCTTTCATTTGTGCCAAAAATATAATAAAATATATTTTAAGCTTAAATGGTAGGTAACTACAATTGTATGCCAGTTTCGAGCGGCAAAAGGTGAGGCGGTGACAAAACTGGTGGCACTGGGCGGATATGTAACAATTTAAAAGTTTCTAGATTAAGATGCAGCTGCGAACATTTTGGGTTTTTACTGTCCCGCTAAGAATTAAGTTGAAATTGTATTTTTCTATTCTAATGTCCCAATTGAGAGTTTCAACTGATAAGAGAAGTCAAAATTACTGACTCTTGTTAAGAAAAACCGACTAGAAACATTAGTCTTGTCTAAAACTAATAAATACGTTTGAAGTGTGAAAGTTGAGTTATATCGAAATCACTCAAGTTGTATTCTGTAATAGTTTATAAGTGAGTAAAACTTAAGACAAATGAAATATGTAAATAATGCTTTCTCTCCTAAAATTTCCATTTCTTTTTATTTGCAGCTAATGGAGGGATCCGATGGATCGCCCCCTCAATCACTGTGCATGATTCGAGCAGCCGAACTATTTCCCAAACCACCAATGGAAAAGGAAGATGTGCAACTGACTGTTCCCTTCACAGAGCGTATGTAATTAAATTATAAATTTATATTTTATCTGTTTTTTTTGTGTCCTTGTAGTTGCTGGTGAATCAGTTAAATATCTAGGACGTACAGATGATGGGGTATTGGCATTGTCGAACTATCGAATTTTTCTACTCAAGAATTCTATAAATTCGGAAACATCAGTGCCACTCGGTCTAATCGAGTTAGCACAGTCACGTGACCTCTTTCATTTGGTTATCAATTGCAAAGATGCCAGCACAGTTAAATGTTCCTTTGAGACCGCCGAACAATGCTCGGAATGGCAGAGACGCATAACGTTGTCGGTTGGAGTACCTGAAAGTCTGGAATCGTTGTTCGCTTTTCCATTTTGTACATGGACCTGGGATGGCATGTCTTCGGGGGAGAATTCAGAATTGTCGGAACGTTTGCAGCGTTCTGGTCGCTATGAAGAAGACTTTCGTCGGGAAGTTGAACGATTACAGTTCGATCTGAATGGATCGTGGCGCATTAGCCACGCCAATGAGGAATTTAAGTTATGTGCTTCGTACCCGCAAAAGATATTGGTTCCTTGTTGCATCTCAGATGAGACTTTGCACAATGTAGCAAATTTTCGCGGTTCACGTCGTTTGCCAGCTGTGGTTTGGCGACACAAGAAATCCGGAGCTGTTATCGCACGATGTAGCCAGCCGGAGGTAGGTTGGCTCGGCTGGCGCAATTCCAAGGATGAACAACTATTAAAGGCGCTGGCAGAAGCGTGTGCGTTTGATCGAGGCGAACAGAGTCGTCGACAAAATTTATGTCCATCTGGTGACAGTACTCCGTCTAGCCCAGATGGTAGTCACGAGGAAGTAGCTCTCGATGAAGTCAGGGTAGGGACTTGCAAATAAAATAATTGCTTGTGTAAATTCTTTATGTTTTTTTCTTTTCTTTGCTTTTACAGAAAATTCTCATAGTAGATGCGAGAAGTTATACGTCAGCCGTAACCAATCGAGCGAGGGGTGGCGGCTGTGAATGTATCGAGTACTATCCGTGCGCTGAGATAGAATTTATGAACTTGGGTAACATACATGTGATAAGGAAGAGCTTTCAAGCATTGCGACAGTTGTGCGCCTCGCCGCCAGACGTTCCGAAGTAAGTTGAAAGTGGAATAACTTGTTAACATCTACTTCACATTTTTGTTTTGTGTTTTAGTTGGCTGGGCTTGTTGGAGAAAACTATGTGGTTACAACATCTTTCCGGTCTATTGGCAGCTTCGGTTACAGTCTGCCATGCGATCGAGAAGAAAGGTCGCCCAGTTTTGGTTCACTGTTCTGATGGTTGGGATAGGACGCCACAGATTGTAGCTACGGCACAATTGTGTCTTGATCCATTTTACAGAACTGTTGAGGTATGACGCAATATTTAATGTTCATATTTGGCAATGTATAAAATGTTTGCTCACGTATGCAGGGTTTTCGAATACTTGTGGAACGTGAGTGGCTGAGCTTTGGGCATAAATTTGCTGATCGTTGTGGTCATGGTCCGGGTTCGGATGAATTAAATGAACGATGTCCAGTATTCCTGCAGTGGCTGGATTTGGTGCATCAAATCCACAAACAGTTTCCGTGTAGTTTTGAATTTAGTATGGGTTATTTGGTAAGTACCTCTAACATCTTTGTTCTTATTTTGTTACAACATAGTAATTGTTGTTTTTTTTTTTAGATAAAGCTAGCACAGCACTCACTGTCGTGCCTTTTTGGTACATTTTTTTGCAACACACTTAAGGAACGCATCGACAATACGGTATTTGAAAGAACATTTTCTGTTTGGCCCTTTTTATCTGGACCAATGTATAGAAATCCGCTATATGTTGCAAATAAAGAAAAGGTATCTTTTTTGTTTAGTATAGTTTCGTGGAAATGTTAATAATGTTTAAATTATTTATGCAGGTTTTATGGCCAGCACATAACGTAAGAGACTTATCACTATGGACTGAAGTGTATTTAGGAAGTTTAGGTAATCCAAACGTGGCTGATTTTCCACATTGCAACACTGAAGGGGTACAGGGCTCAACAAGTTAGTATATGCTTGAATGCGCAATGTATCAAATGAGTTGTATAAATTTTTTTTTTCTTTATTTATTTATTTTAGGCCCAATGGCAAAAACAAGATCGTATGGCGACCTTATAACAGCTGGTATCAATCAGAATGGAATTTCAAGGAGATCAAGTGACCCAAACATGACTGTTGAACCTAGGTAAGCAATATTCGGGTACAATTTACATAAAGTTTTTGCAATCGTAGTTTAATTTTGAACTTAAATTGTGAATAAACTGTACTGGTTGGTGAAAATGATGTTTGTAGTTAATGTTTGAAGAACACACATTAATCTTGCTTGGTATGACGCAATATCAGATTCAAATTCAGTGTCTGCTAGACTTCTCGAAGATCTTTGACAAGGTGAATCTTAATGACTTCTGTTGGAATATGTTGTTTAGTGTAAGTGACAGGGCCCTGCAATTTGTTTGGAACTCCTTTTCGGGGAGGTTGCAACGAGTTTTTGCTAGTGGGATAATAAATTCTATTCTGGATAATAAATTCTTCTGTGATATGATTACTTACGTAAATAATTAGTTTTAAGATTTTATATTTGTAAAAAAATGCAAGAGCTTCAGCGCATACGGAAAGAAACAAAAAAAAATCAGCTGTTTAAATCTCAAATAAAAAGGCATAAGCATAAGCTTTGTGTTCATCCAAGGCCAACTTTAATCCGTGGTTAACAAAGTTAAGCGCGACTTTTGGCGTAGCTTTTACAGTTTTATAGAATACAGTGGTATAGAAAGTACTACAGAATCTGATAGTCTTAGGAAAAGTCTTACTACAGAACACAATCCAGGCAAGAAACATTTATTGGTTACCTAATTTCGGGGCTGTGATCTTTCTATGGATGCATACGACAATTGTAAGACCTATGTTTACATGGGACCACCTACTTATTGCCGATTCCGAACGGAAATTTATGTTTGAGAAGCTTCTAATGACAGTTTTACTCTTGGATGTTTGTCAGACTATTGCAAGAGTAGGGGCAGCCAATAAAAAATGTCAGGTTGTACGGGTGGGATTTGAACCTCTTCGACCTCTCTAATCAACTAATAAAGCCGTCTTCATGCCTATTTCGTCAGTTTCTTGCAACAAGTCAATCTCTGGTTTCCCATTTTTATCTATCTTTTACTTAAGGGGTTACATGGGTTTCACAGCTTCAAAAAAACGATTTTTTTTTATTGTCTTATTCATTTCTACAACAAAAAATATAATAATATCGAAAATATTATCCTAAAATTTGAAGTCATTCCGAATAAAATTTTCGGAGATACAGCCTTGGGAAGGTGCGCACTCAATTGAATCACGAAGGTTATCCAAAGTTTAAACTCGTTTTTCTCGAAACTGTGTTTTCAAAGTCGATTGTCAAAAGTTCTCGAAAATCACTCAACCGAACTTGATGAAATTTTACACAGGTCTTCGAGATACAATTCACGAGTAATTGGACGAAGCAATTTTTTGTCAATCACAACTATAAAAAAAAAATGTTGAGCAAATTTTACCAAAATTAGTATTTTTTTGTGCCAAAAATGCAATTTTCACTTTTTTTCCCTTCGTCCAAATTCTAGTTTATGGTCTTAACTAAAACACGATTTTTTTCCACTTCTGATCAATCTGTCACGAGTTCTACTGTTAACGCGGAAGCACCTTTTTTCCCAGGGATCACCGGAAATGACGTCACAATGACGAAGTTTTGAATATTTGCCTTTGAAAATTTCGGAAATTCTTTTTCAAATGTATATCTTTAAGACAGTAAAAAGTTGAAATAAAATATTTTATTTTTTATATAAACAAAAAAATGACGTGCAGCTTATAGAATGTCTTCAAAACAATCTTAAAAGTTTAAACGTTTTTTCAATGACACCAACTCATATAAGTTTATTTACCTGGAGGCTTGCGCTAAAATAGTTTTTCTTCCCATTTCAGTTTAATGATAGCTGTTAACAATTCGCAAGCCAATTCCATAAGCGATGTCCCATCAGATCGCGAGGACTCCCCCGACATAATGGCAAATCTGATCGATACAACAGAAAGGCTGCAACATCTAACAAATGAACTAAATCAAAGCGACGACGATAACTTTAAAATCACACCACTAACTACCGCCAGACGGAAACCCGACTCAGAGCTCTGCTCGGATACGCAACTAACCCTATTAGATGAGCACAAAATAATCGATGACTTGACTAAAGAGTACAGTCTGAATGGGATAGAAAGCGTAAGCATCACATCCATTAATGGTTCCAATGGAATTGACATTGTCACTGAAAATGGAACAAATGGAACTAATGGAACAAAAGAGAAAGGGGACGATAACGATAGAGCTAATGATGATACAGTTGATGGTTTCTCGAAGACTTTGGATATTAATTCAGATTTAATGCTGCAAAGTGTTGATCTGGGAGGTGAGGTTTTTTTTTGTTTTTTTTTTTTTTTTTTTTTTGTTGAAATTTTAAACTATTTTGGCGTCTTTCACGTTATAAAATTTATAATTGAAATACTAGAAAAGAAAAGAAAAAAAATATTTGTAACTTAAAGTTTTCATTTACAGATAACGGCAGTTGTAGCCTGTTTACAACCTCAGCTGTACCCGATACAAATGACTTACAAAATGCGTGGCACGGTTCCGTGAACACCAGCACCGATACTCTCGTGCCAATGTCAGAAATGCAAAACTCTCCAAATAGCAGTGCCGCGCTTCGTCCTGAAAATAACACAACAAACGACAAAAACTCAATAACACAAGATCCATTTGGTAGCACAAATGGGGGTAGCGAATACGTCGATGAACTTCGAACTATTCAAAAGGAGGAGGTAAGAACTTAAAAACAAAATCTGCTATCTTTTAATGAAAGCATCAACTACACGTAACGTATTATTTATAGAAAAGACCAGCCAATGCAGCAATTTTGCCAAAAGTTCATAGCAAACCAAACTTATCTATGCTAAGTAGCTGTAGTTTAAATAGCAATACCGTTAATCCCATGGAAGAAAGTATTCTCATATTGCCAGAGCATCAGAAACTCGAGATATCCGTAAGTGGAAAATGTGAAACGATCGCAAATAGCACATCATCACATCGGCGACGACGAACGTTCTCATCAAACTCAAGAAAAGAATTCGCATCAAATGGCAAAAGCAACACCAACGGAAGGTAAGGTCATTCGAATATTAAACGCAAACATAAATTCTAACAGAAAAATTATTTTTATTTTAAATAAGTTCGACAGTGTCGAGGTTTTCAACTCCTGGTGTGCGCTCTCTTCCACTTACACCGCCGGGGATGCTGGAAAGGCCACAGATTGCAATTTCCTGCCCCGATGGACTAGCTCATGCTCTAAGCGAACAAAACATAAGACTTCAACAAATCGTTCACGAACATAAGGTTAGTATGATACAAATTGATTCTGGGTAGATCATGTATGTATTTTGAAAAATTGTATTCTTTCTCGTCGAAAAGGTTCGTGAAGATGCGCTTCTGCGAGAACTTCATGGAATGCGAATGGCTCTCTTAAAAAAAATCTGTCCGAATTGCAACAATGCTCCAGTTATTAATGATGAACAGGTATGTCTTTTGTTTATTTTACTCTTTATAGAACTGGTTGTGTTTAATGAATAATCTTAATAAACGGCAGAGATTATCAGGAAGCATTCTCATTTGAAAATGATTATGTTTGTGTATAAGAAAGAATGCAACTTCACCTACTACACTCTGCTCTATGATACATTCTAGTTATTGTTTGATTTTTTTTTTTTTTGTTAATACGCACTATCTCATTCATTTTTAACTATTCTTTTTTGTTTTGTTTTTTATTTTTCTTTATATATATAAATAAATTGGTTTCTTCGCGAAAAGGTAGATGTGATCATGAATCAAGAGATAAATTTGTTAAAGCTTTGCTACTGTTGTTCGTCTAAAAGTCAAAGGAGATGTTGTGATGATGGTGCAATGTTTTACGGAAGTAGACCTATATCTCCGGTTAGTTTTATAATTTTGTCCATTTATCTTTCAAATGATTTTTTTTTTAGTTTTGCTTTTGCTGTATATAAAGTTTATTTCTTTTTTTAAGTTTTGTTTTTTGCCTAAAACGCATTTCATTTCGTAGTTTATGTACATTATTTTTTATAATGGACTTTCTTATTTCTTTATTTTCTCTTTCCTTCAAAAAAAACTTTTAAAGTGCAGTTTTTTTGTTTTCTTCGTAACTCTTTCATAAGTTTTATGAACAAACAACATAACATCGCATTGCAATCTAAAAATTGTTCTGAATTGAGATGCATTTTTCCAAACATACTGCATTCTCTGCCGCTGAAAGAATCTTGCTTTTGAGTATATACAAAAAGAAACTATTAGGAAAATACTTGCTTTTTTGGTGGTTCTTTAGTTTGAAATTCTTTTTGTGCAGAAACCTTCTTAAGCTTTCGATCTAACAACTATATTCGGTCATAATACTAAAATTACATTTCTTTTTGGTTATCTAAGCTTGTAGTCAGGTCAAACTATTTTATTATTCAAATTCATTTGATATCATTGGTTGCTGTTAATTCATACCTTATGAAAATAAACAGCCGAGTTTATTTTTATTGTCGGCTTAGAGTGTAAACCGTCTAACTCCAATTTTATGATATTTTTAATTATTACACCATTAGAAAGGTCAAATGAAGACGCGTCGTTTGATATACAGATTAAAATTCAATTCGAAGTAAAAGTGGTTCAAATCGCATGGTTAGTAAGACAGTTGAGTCCCTGACTTTCGAACTAAACTACACAAAAAATTTATTTTAAAGGGTTGAAGAATATTTTATTTCTTTTATTGTGTATAAAAAAAGAATTTATGACAACATATATATAATATTCTGAATTTTATTACAAAGACGCAAAAAGTGTTTTGGTGTAGTTTTCACCTTCTCCTGTAAAGTTGGCATTTAAGGAGTTAGTTAGCAGGTTAACACTCTAAGCCGGTTTACACAGTGCCGTCACACTATGCGAGAAAATAGCGCGCAGCAAGTTAAATGATTGCTGCGAACAAAACTTCCTCAGTGTGAAGAGCCAAAAATTCATTGTATTTAAGCGATTGGGATTGCAAGAAACATTTGCGTTTGCAGCGATAGCCAATCTGTATTAAGCACATTGAATCCTGATGTGGATCACTGAAGCTCCTTCTCCAGCTTTGCTGTAAAAACTAGTTAGAACTGTTTAGACTCCAAGCCGACGACATGTTTTAATCTATATATACGCGTAGACTATATGTTTTGCGGTTTATCAATTGTCTCAAATAATATGTGTGAACGAATGAAACCGTGTTAAAATTGCTCGCAGAGGTGAAAAAGTGAAGCGTGCGGGACATGAATAAATATGTAAAAAATGCGGCGTATTGAGAGTTCGGCAATTGGCGTTTCGGTGAACGCGGGCAGAGAGAAACCTCGCAGTTTGCTCCTCATCTTCATGCTAAATTATAAAAAGAAAACGCCCACTCACAGTCACAAATAACTTACAGTAAACACTTGCGACTATAAATGACTAAAATCAAGCAGCTGGTCCTGATTTGCACGCAGTTGACAAACAGGTAGCAATTTTTCAATTACGTTATTTTTGATACAAAATTATTTGTTTCTTTCGTTTCGCAAGTTTTAAATAGCTGAATCTTTGTCCGCATCGAAATAAAAAGCATTTTGAAGTTCCAATATAATTTTGTTAAGTCTTGGTTATTGTGCAATCATAAAAAATAGCGCGGGTGACTTGGAGCTTAAAAATGTTATTTTATTTTATTTCGATGCGACATGCACGCCATAAAAAACACAATAAAAATTGAATAACAAATCTACTTGGGTATGCGGATGATATTGACAACATCTGTCGCTCCCAGAATTCCGCGATAGATGATTTCACGGCTATTGAAGAACACACCAAACTAGTTGGACTTGAATAATGATATCTCCTAGGGCAAAACGTTACTATAGATAACATCAACTTGAATGTAATTGAGGAGTTCATCTACCTCGGGATTTATCATTCACTCCTATCACTAAATCTGCCGGGGGGGAATATCAGATCGGCAATGCATTTCCTGAAATTCCATTGAAATTAGTTCTACCGACAATGTAAACAATAGGGGTGAATCTCAAAGATTGAATTAGAAATGGTGTCGATCGGGCGAAGAGTTCGCAAAACTAAAAGAAGGAGAAGATTCAACCGCAAACTCTTTCAACTGTTTTTGAAAGGTTTTGTAGTTCAGAACGGCTCGCCCACATCGAGCGAAAATCTAAAATTCTTCTATAGAAAATTTAAAATTGGAACGTTTTTGTGTAGGTTTAAATAAAACATCTTTATAGCTAGACCAGTTGAAGTAAGATCTCACAATGTGGATGAGTAAATGAAAATCGACATTAGCTTAGTTCGTCGCACAGTGAACGTGACTATGTATTTTACATTCAAATATATGAATTGCGAGAAGATAAAATTGTAAAATAGTAATTGCCCATTAATTACAACAACAACTTTGATATGCGCGCCAACTTTTTATATAAACACTTATGCAATTGAAGAGTTATTCATTTTAAATATGGACTTGGTTTTAAAATGGATTGCGTAGGATAGAGTGAAGTGAATGTCAAATTTTATTTTTGCTGCCAAAATATTCTTCTGATGGAAATATGAAATATTAAAAACTTATTTCGGAAAATGTTTGATTTAATTGTAGCTAGAAATCAGGAAGTTAATATTTTATAACTTTTAGCAACAGGTCGAATAACTCTATGTGGTAAATGTTTTTATTAAAAACACCCTCAAATAAATCCTAAAAATGCCTACAAAATATTGGCAAGTGTGCTGTTGTAGAACTCCATGTAATGTGATACTTGTTCAAGATACGCCTGATATTTCTTCAATCCTATTGTTGTTTGTTTCAGAACAATTGAATATGCATCGTGCCAGCAAGAGGAACAAGTTAAGAAAAGAAAAAAAAGTGTATTAAGAAAGAAACACGATGCAGGATTTACCACCTGGAAGACGGGAAAAATGAAAAATAAAAAAGCTTGCGCTGTCTGCCTTTCTAATAATGATTTGAATTTTGCACGCTTCATTTGCATGAAATTAAAACTAATACATAAATATAATTTTATTAATAATAAAATACTTTGATGTGCGAGTGTGAGTGTGAAAAATTGTTTTTAATATTTGAACAAAAAAAAAACCAACAAGCATATATTTCTTACAATTCATCAACATTTGGGCTTGCCATTTGCTGGTTTCTTATTTTTCATTGCAGTGTTCTGTGCTAGACAATGTGGAGAATCTCTCAGTGTGTTCGTGGGAAGCTGTAGAAGATCGCAGTGGAGCCTCATCATGCGCCAGTTCCATACAGCCAAGTAGTAGTGTACTTTGGGTGCCCGATCATGCAGTGTCGCGGTGTACAAGCTGTCAAACCGAGTTTTGGCTTGGTAGACGGAAACATCATTGCCGGTGTGATACTTTATACAATTGAGTTCTTAGTAATATTACTGAAAATATGTTTTTGTTTTCTTTGTTTGTCACGTTCAATTATTTTGCACCACTTTTTCATATAATCATTTTTGTTGTTGTTTATTTTTATTTGTTCCCTGCAATTCGTTGTACTTGGAAACCCTGTAAAATTAATGTAGTTTTTCGTTATTGTAAAGGTCATGTGGACAGATATTTTGTGCCGATTGTTCAGAATTCTGGGCACCTCTACCCGATGAGAAGCTATTCAGCGATGTAAGATTATGCGGTCCCTGTTATCACTCGGTGACAACACGAATGCAGGTAAGCAAACGAAAATACATCGCATAGCAAATGGACATTTTTAACTTTACAAAAAATAAACACAATAAAACAGTTACAACAGAACCGGCCCATCAATAGCTTATCGAGTAATCAGTATAATAATCAAACTATTACAAGCAACAGTAACAACATAAGCACAGTAAATTGCCCACTAGAAGTCAATTTAAACTCATCAACGTCCCCGTCACCACTTAACAATAATCTTAATATAAATGTTACCTCAAGTGCAGCAATGGAAGCATGCAAGCATGCTGTCAGTCCGCCTCGCAATGACCGCGGGCTATTAAAAGCCACAACTGCTTCCAATTAAGCAAGAAAAGAAAACAAAAGAAATAAGTACTATATTTTTTTTTTTTGCAAAGTAATGAAATAAAATGACAAATTATATTATTTAATGTAACAAAAAGCAAAAAAACAAAGAAGAACAAAATATATAATACATATATATATATATATATATATATATACCAATAATAATAAATGTCATGTTTGTATTGGAAAACACATACACATACGTACATACAAGGTGTCCCGTCTCAGCACGTCTATTTTTTAACTATTTTGGAAAAGAAAATGTTTGTTTTTGTGTTTGGCATTTCTTTTTCCCTTTGCCTCTATAGGGTTGTTTTTTTTATTTAGGTTAGTAAAGTTAAGATTTAAACTTTTTAAAGTCGAACCGGCTAACTACTAGGAATGCAGTAAAAGCGAGAAATTTACGATCCCCCATTCCCGATCAGAATCTCGTCCGAAATAGGGAAGAAAAAGAAGAATATTAAGGTTCAATAATCATTTTTGTTGAGGTTAGCAAACGGTTTTGTTTTGTTATTCGGACGTTATTCTTACTTTATTTATTTTTGGTAAGAAATACATTTGCGAATTCTTTTCATGACAAACTAGTCACTATCAAAGTTGTCCTAATGTCGCTTGTATTCTCATAGTAAAATATATGCAGTGGTGACTCAATAATAAGAAACACATTTTTCCACTACGTAATATTCCTAAATACTACATAATAAGAATCAAATTCTAGTAGGAAAACACTGCGTGCCAGGTCATAATTTGATGGAAATGAAAAGATGGAAAACGTAATATTTTAATGTTCACTAAGGGCTTCTATGAAGTCGCACGACGTTTTTAACATTTCCCGCCCTTTCCAATTTGGTCGACAAAATTAATTACGCAGTTTTTGTAACTTTGCCCAATGGTTCTGAAATTCTTTCATAGGGCTATAGCTTGGGTTAGGGAGAAACTAGACCCTTTTTTTAAACCCAGAAGTGTCGTCGTAGAATATTTAACTCACATGTTAACGCCCTGATGCACCTGTTGTTTTATATTTGGAGATATTACGTTCTAGAAAAAATGTGCTTCTAATTTTATCATAAGACTGCAGCTTTCACCATCACATAACAGCCAGTACATCACAGTTCTAAATGAACATAGTGAACTTCGAATATGGCATCGCTTCGCGGTGGTAAAGACAATAATTTATTTATGAATTTTTACTGTACCTGTTTCAGTCGTTTTGCTATCGTTTGCTAATTATCTTTTAGCAAATCGGAACCAGCTGATTAAATTGTAGGGCAACATAAATGCATTCCACTGAAAGAGACATTTTTATTTATTTTTATTACGAGTTTTGTCTTCCCATATTTAATTGGTAAACAAAAATTGAAAGCCTAAATAAAGTCCATCGTTATAATCTAAATTAAACGATGCCGTTTTCTTACATTGATGTCTTCTATCACCATTTTCATTTTGGACGTGATGTGATGTGTCACCCTGTCTTTATATATTTTACGCATATATATATATTATGTATAAAGACAAACATGTTAACTCTACTATATTTGTTTTCTTCCTCTCCTCTTTTTTATGTTATGTTATAAAAAAAAAATATTAACAGGATAAACAGAAAAAAAAACTATACCTAATTGTGTATTTATTTGTTGTTAAGTTTAAAAGAAGATCGAAAAACAAAATGTATATTTAAGAACTAAAAAAACTAAAGAAAAAGAAATGATTATTTAAACAATAATAAAAAAACATTTGAAATTATATAGACAAAATTATTGCTTATACTTATAAAGTAAACAAAACAAAAAATTATATTATGGAAACTAAATTCTTATTTGACAATGGAAGACAAAGATATATGTAAAGCTAAATAACAACAATAAAAATATTTAAAACTTTCAAGGCATTTGTTTTTTTTTTCTCACCTTTTTATAAAGATCAAGATGTACATATGTGGGTAGGATGGAGGAAAATATTGATTTCGTAAGTATAGTGCAATGTATGTAGCCAGCATATGGTCACGCATATAAGCACGTATCATCGTGACCCAAAAGAAGCTAACAGAATTCAAGTTGTGTGAGCTTTCGAGCTGATTGAACATGTTAAGCTGTAAAGAAAGGGCTATGCATTGTGCTACTGCCCGGCTTTATTAATATATGATATTGGTACGTGAATCAAAAGCAATATTGATACGTTGAACTTTTCATAAAAAACCTTAAAAATTAAAAATATGTACATCTTTTTTATGAAAACCAATAAGTTTTAAATTTTAATCTCAAATTTAATAAAATAAAACATTTCAGAATTTCGAATTTTATTTTAAGAAACCCAAAAATTTCATTATTATGACTATTTTCATGAGAAACCTTAATTTTTTTTTGTAAATTTCGACAACATAGTTATACAAAACTTTGATATGAGAAAATTTTGAAATTTGTCATGATAAAACAATTTGTGGGTTTTAAGGACCATATGTGAGATTTTTAAATGTTCGTGATTTGTACCTCGGTTAAAACAGTCTTGAGCAATATGAATGTACGTCACAATATTTTGGAGGCAATAGATGTGTTACAAGCAACACCATTACTTTTCTGGGAATTGTAAAGCAGATGAACCGGACAAATTGGGAACCACGATACCTCTTTCACATGATAGAGTGGAGTTAGGTATACCATTCGCGACTTGTAAATTGTCGCTAAGGCTGGCTGCTATGGAGGAAACAAACTGTAGGTGGATAAGTGGTATCACATGACTAGCGACAAAACGGATCTGGCCTAAGCTGGATCTGAAACGCTCTAAAAATGTGATCTCTCTAAGCAGACGGAACCTTAGCACTAGTATAGGTGTATCGCTGAACATTGTCTTATAGGCAAACATGCAACAAGGCTTGGTGCATTCTCGAATGATTTTTGCAGGAGCTGTATAGACAAAGAGGAGTAACCGATCCCTCACCTGCTTGATACATGCCCTGCTCTCTCCAAGAAAAGGAAGCTCCATCTCTGAGCCTTTTTCTACGAAAATACATATTATCTCACAAACATTTTTACTTCGCTTCGTCGACCCAAGTTTCCTTTAATAGCAACCAAATCCAGTTGTTTATTAAATTTTGTCTTAGTTTATGGCGTTTATAAAACAACTGGATTTGTAAATTTGATATTACATTTCGCTGCAAATGCTGGTTTTTAGTCATACACGACGGATTTAATGTTATAGGTGAATATTAATCAGAGCTCCAAAAAAAAATTTGTTCTCCACTTAAAAACACATCACAACAACTTTTTAAATCAATACATACCTATTTTTTAACTACACCACAAACTGTTCCTTTCATCACTTTGGATATTATGCAAGGGTTTAAATAATCGGAATAAGATCTTCATTGCGATTCAATCGAATTGTTTTCAATATTTTATTGAACTTAAAACTTCATTTGGTTAACATAATTTTTCTATAACAAGTGATTCGAAATTCTTTAAAAATAACTCCTTGCCCCTGCAATCCTTCATCTTGGAAACATTCTTTCGGATATTATGTGTAACACTATCGCTAACGGGTACTACACATTGTTGCATGACTTCCAACAGTAGCCACTCAAAATTCATAAACATTTCTTCGAAGATTGCAGCCGGTGCAAATTCGATGATCTTCAGTAACTTTGCCATGAGCTGTTCAACCTTTACAGTATCCTGGGAAACTCCTGGCAATAGGTATTTTTTAACTATGTTTGCATAGTTGACCATGCAATTTCGGTAGTTAAGGACAGCATTTGGATTATCAGTTTCGTTAACAACAACACCAAGTGTAAGCATCATATCAGACATGTGAGGCAGAAGACGATCACTTCGCGCCAACCAATCAGTTTCCTTTGTAGTGCAACGGATATAGTTCTGGTGTTGAAAAAAAGAAATTAGTTGATATAAAATTTTAAACCAATTCACTCACACTTATGAGAAACATTTCTGCATCAGATGCGTTCTCAATTTCTTTGGGAATGAGAAAATCGTCAAATGTTTTCTGTGGTTGGTCGGGAGTCAGGGCGAACTTTTGGAAATAATACTGAGTAAGTGGTTTATAGGAGTCACGAATAGTCTTGTTAATCCATTTCTTATCTGAAATATTTTAAAAATACCATTGGGATTAGTACTTAGACTTTCGACGTTTAAAAACTGCTATTATAGTCGAAAACATACCTTTTTCCGTAGCCTGTGGCAAGAACTTCTTTGATGTTGCCTGAATAAATGTTATGCATCCTTTTACCAATTCATCCTTTTCATCAGAGTACGTCAACAAATCCCAACGTGCACTTTCCATAATTTGTGCAGCCATCAGCAATACCGGAGCAGTTGCCTCTCCAAAGTTCAGTCCATCGTGATTCGCACGAGAGGAAATTAGATTCAAGCTTTTCACAATGGGCAGCAAGTCTGCGTAGCGCTCCTGCTCCAACATTTCATTAACATTTGAATTGATAAATTTCTTAAAGAACTCCGTCTTTCGTTCAAAGTACAACTCAAAGTAGATGCTGCACAAAAGTTGGCTAAAGAACTTTTGGCCTATTCTTTCATCGTTTAGAGCACTACTTAGGAGGGGATAGAAGTACTCATTAGAGAGAGGGCGCGCCATCTTAACCATTGCGCAAAAATTGGAAACATGCTCTTCGGAATTGCATGCAACATCGAACATTTTTGTCCACATTGCATGAGGATTTTCAAAACAGAGCGCCAGAAATGCCTGTGCATCAAATGTGTTTGAGAATTTGTTCAGGAACTCGGTGGCACGTTCGGAAAAATCTTCGGCCTGGAATATAGACACCTCCAAACCGAATTGCTTTACTTCGTATGCAATTAACTTGATGATTTGTTCCGAGCTGAAATTCGGAAGTGACAGCCAGATGACTGATGCCAGATCGTTGGGCGCGTCAAGCTCCATGCTGTCGTTAGTGTCGTTAGTTTCATCCTCGAATTGCTCCCGCTCTAAGTGAACGTAATCTAATATCTGCAGGCAATTCTCAACACTGCTCAGTTTAATGTTGGCCTTTATTGATTGAAGACATTCATCATTGCCCAGGGCGACGGTTCTATTGAAGAGCTCATCAAACCAAGCTTTTTTCAAATGTCTTTCCAGAGGTTCGTCCAGCTTACATAGAATTTCACCAATTGTCGCATCACGAATAAGTTCCTCCATGCTCTTTGGACGAATGGCAATAGACTTAAGCTGTTGTTCCACGTCGTGGTGTAAATCACGATTGGCCAGCATTCGTTCGCCAACTATGTACGACTTTACACCAATAACCGATTGTAACGTATCATTGTCATTCAGTTCGACTTCAACCCAATACATGAAAACGTCGATTTTGACCAACATAACATTATACTGCAAGGAATTCAAAAGTGCAGTAATGAGCTTCAGCTGGTACTCTTTAACCAGAGTGTGGGCCTCTGCTTCAGATGCTTTATTTTGATTGGAGAATGCGGTGAAAATTTCATAAACAGCAATGTCAAATTCGGGCTTAAGGAGTTCCTTCTCCTCGTACACATCGAAAGTGAAGATGATCATATCCAGTATATGGTTAATGGCATATCCAGAGTATTTAAAGAATTCATTCTTCTTGAAATTTTTAAATTTTTCTGCGTCCGGTGTGTAGAATTGCCTCAGAAGATTCATAGTAAAGTCGTACAGTTTGCCTAAAATTATTTTTTTGTCCACAAAATTAATGTGCTGTGCCTTTGATTTGGTAAGGCTGGTGAAGATAGCTCTTACAAGGCACTCAACTTTAATGAGTACCTCGTAGGGATCACTGAATTGCTTTAGCGAATCCGTTGCTGTTTCGAAGTACTGAAAGGAAAACCAGCAAGGACAGTAGGCCAATGCTTCATAGAAGAACTGTTCGATATGTAAATTCCAAACAATTGATACCAGAAGGAATTTAGTCAACAATGGACATATTTCAACTATATGACCCAGTTCAGGATTGTCGCGCAAGTTGTACTTATAAGTAGCATCTGTATTCACCAGAAGAAACATCGTGATTTTGCGGCATATGCCGCTTGCTTTTGGATGTGGTTTTTTCGACTCCGGATCTATGTATTCCATTCGAAGAAAGTGCTGTTGCAGACGGGTACAGATATCGTTTATGGCATCTTCATTACCTGTAAGAGAATACATTTTTTTTGCGAGCTTTTGGACAAAAACTTGTCACTATTTCGTTACCTCCACGGAAGCGAATTTTGTTCAACGGTTTAACATTATCATTGCAGTAATCCAGGACGGATTTTATGGCGTCAAAGTCTTCGCAGTAATCCATTGCGTATTCTTTTGCAAATAAGTTGAGAATTTTGTGCAAATCACGCATTTTATTCAAAATGTGATTAAACTTTCAAAAAGGCTTCAGAACAGTTACTGCAAGGTAAGTAGTAAACAAATTTCTGACATTTAAACTTCGTCGCTGTTGACGGTTGGGGTTTGTTTTGTAAACCACAGATCAATTTTAAAGAAACACAAGTGCTGAATTGCAAAAATGGGAATACTCTGCCAAAAAAAGGAAGATAAAAAGTGTTTTTTTTTTTTTTTTAATTTTTACAGGACAAAATGGTAATATTTAACTATTGTAAATATATTTTCTGTAAGCAGGGAGCATAAAAACATACTCTACAAAAATTATTTCAAACGGGCCTGAGCGACTATCGTATAAATTGTACCGTTAAAAAATAATAATATTATTTTAGGCATTTTTTTGTGACAATTTTTAGCGCATACAAAACAAAACCGTTTGGCAATCACTTTAACTTTTTTCTTCAGTCTTCAGCTGGGATAATTTTTTTTTTATGCGCAAAAATATTAGAATTGCCAAACATGACATTTACCTTTGTTTAACAATGCACCAGCCAGAAGTGTGGAATTTACTTCGAGTTCATCTTCGTAATTCAATATAGCGAAACGTTTCGAGTACACAACGTGTATTAGACTGTTTTTTTTAATGAAATGAGATACTTAAGTTCAATAAACATTTCGGTGGTGTTATGGAATAACAGAATAAGTCACTTGTTACGATATTCATCTATAAATATTAACTATTGGAAAATATCACAATTAAAATAATATGGAATATGAAATTTTGGACGGTACCATTAGCTCAATTTCAACTTATGCATTAATATGTTATCGCCTCAGATGTGCGCTTTCATTTATTTCTTGTGCAATTGTCTCTCATACTTCGCACTTCAAAATAAAGTTTTTAAGCTGTATGTCACCAGATTAACAGACCCTAACAAAACAATTTTTCATGATTATCTCAGAAAAGGTATGGCGCTACATCATTTCGAAAAAACGGTGGTGTCAAAAATATGAATGAGAAAACTCTTATTTAATGGTAAACTTAATTTGTATATATATGCTAAAATTTAAGTGTGTGATCTCTGCATTTGTCTTTTTTTTTGTTTTGACTTAAAAAAAAAAAGTGGTGCTTACTTTTATTGCTACCTGTAATCAAATTGACAAATAAAAAAAGTAACATAGTGCTGCCACTTTCAATTTTCCATAAAATCTTTTTCTAAATATTCATCCGAAAATTCTAACATTAAACAATATACTCTATGTCTAGTATAGAGAAATATCGATAGTCAGTCAGTGTCATCGATAGTTAGCTTTATGGAATATTTCAATATAATTTGATAGTTTTATTATTAGATCGGGTTCCTTCGTGAAGTTTTAAATAGACTTCTTAAGTTAGTTACTTTTTCAAATTTTATATTTAAATATCTATCAAAAATCGGTAGTGGTTAAGAAGTTGCATTGTTTTTTATAGTGGATACTATCGATTAAAATCGTTATTTTTCCACCTCTAACCCACCTCTAACTAGAACAGTTAAAAATTATTTAAGTCTCTCGAGCTTAAGGAGTGTTTACTTCTAATGGGCTTGTTAAAAACGATTTGACGATTTATGTTGCTATCTATTTCAGAATTTTAGCTTTTGGGTAGAATATTAATTGGCTTAAATAATCTGGTAATATATCTTCGTAGATGTTTTTATGGTAAATTTAAGATTAAAACTACTGTTGAGATGTGTACTAAATGTTTATGTTTAAATAAATTTTAATAACTTTGTTTGGTGATCTAATTTTTTTGTTATTATTACACATCCAAATCAAATCAGATCAGAATGAAAAATAGAATTTAAGCAACCTATAGCTATAAAATAAATTTATAAAAATGCATTTCAAAATGTTTGTAGCGCTTTATTCAAAAGCTGCGAATTTTATAATATGTAATGAAAGTTTTTTTTACTCTTGTGCAATCCATCAAAGTTGTAAATCTGTTTGTGTGATTTTATTTACATAATACAAATAGTTCAATAAATAACAATAAAAAAATGTTTACTTACTGAGAACTTAAAATAACACTGGCCCTTACCAATTCTTCAGTAGGTTTGGTATCACTAACTAATGATATATACGAGAAGTAACAAAATGGTGTCGATTGCCTAATTATAATCACTGTTTTGTCAAATGTTTTGAATTAATCTGTGTGATTTATTTATCAAAAGTGTTACATTTATACAATACAGTGTGAAACGTAATTGCAAAATTTGCAATTGAAGATGAACCAGTTAAAATGTAGTAAAAAATAACAACGAAGTTCATTGTTTTTTTTTTTAAATAAACAACATAAAAAGTGCAATAAAACGGGGAGGAGGTCGAGATAAGAGATAAAAATCCGAAAAAAGAACAACGAATCGCTTTAAAATGTCGTCAATAAGTGTCCCTGCGATTTTGGTTTTCAATTACAAATCTGAGGTATTCATGGAATTTCCATACCGATCGGACATTACATGCGAGGACGTGTGCATTTTGTGTTGTAAATCATTGAACATTCTTCCTACAGCCAGATTATTGTTTGGGTTGCGCGTGTGTGGCACAGAAAAGTGGCTGACGCTGTGCCGAAACCCAAAGGCAACAGTTAAGTATGAGTTTCGAATGCGCTTCAAAATTCCAGAACTATTTAGTTTGCAAAAAATCGATTACAATGCATACGAGTACTTGTATGTCCAAATAAGGAACGATCTGGTGAATGATCGGATAAGTGATATTCGATACCCAGCCTACAAGGACAATGTTGTCGGCCTGGGGGTGGTTGACATGTACATTGATTTTCTGGAGAACAAAGCGCCCGCAGAGAATTTAGAAAAAGATTACAAACACTATCTGCCCAAACAATTGGTAAAAACGCATAAAATATTCGCACGAAAGAAGGTATGCGAAGGATTCCAGGCGATACGTAACAAGAATCATGAACTTACGTATGTCAAGCGAACATACATGAATACCATCACTGGACTATCCCCCAATTACCTGATGGAATACTATAATGCCATAGTTGAGAAATTACCCGATGAAGAGGATAACAATGGACCGTATCCGGTTACTGTTAAACTGGATCCCTTCGATGCCGAAGGACCGGCAATAAAGGTTTCAATCAAATTTAAAAAGGAGGTAAGCATCTTTTATTAATGCAGTTTCAGTTTCATTGCCTACTAAGATTGTTTTGTATTTTTTTTTGCCAGTGGTTGTTGCTTACGAAGTTGGAAAACATATACGCTTTGTATCGAGAAGGCAAGAAGTATGTTCACTTGGACATAAGCGGTTCGCCGAAAGGCTACCGCTTGGAATTCGCGAGGCCATTCGAGTTGAAGTCGTTTATGACTTATGTTTCAGGATATTTTAGGTAATTGACTGACATGCTTTTAGGTGGGACTTAACTCAAATTCGTTTTGATTCTTAGACTCTTGACGAAATGGATGTTCGACCCGTGTGTGCAGTTTGTAACACCATCCCTGCAGGAGCTAAAAACTCTTCGGTGCCATGGACCTGTTGGGTAAGTTTTTTTTTTTAATACATAAATTCCAGATTTGCCAGTTCCATTACAATTCGAGTTTATAGAGGATTGTTTAATTGTAGCTGAGGACACGTCCACCCTGCAAATGTTTAGACCGAAAAGGCTGGCGACATGGCTACTTTATTCTCCCGACCAATCCCTTAGATCTAAGATAACAGAGCAAGTTCATTTTGTTCCGTTTTGTTTTCGATTTTTTTTTCACATTGTTGCACCTCTGGGCACTGCCCTAAAGCAAGCATACAACAAGCCGTGGTGGACAATAAAGTTTGGCAATGTCGAAACATTAACTACACGGATCTTGCTTTAAGCCAAAGATGATCGCTTTTCATGTTGATTGCGAAAGGACATTAGTATTCCCTTGCGCAATAGTAAACAACTAGCTGACTTCTGCCAATAACGATGATAGGTCGGTGGCAATAGTCCCGTTTTGATAACACCATTCAAGGGAATAAAGGAAAAAAGTAAACCGAGTGGAGTTGAGGAAGGTGATGGTATCGTTGAGACCAATATCTAAAATGTTTGAAAGGTCATTGAAAAATTGTTTCCCAATATGGCCGCTCAATGGTTGGTCTTAGCCAGTGCCGCGTGCCCGCATAGAAGATGAAATACGTTTTCTCTCTGATTAGCGAAATCACAGCTCCGGCAGTAGCACCAGCATAGGGGTTCCGCACGTGTTCTGTGTATGAGGTTAAGTGTTCTGCCTTCGCCACTGTACTTTCCTTATCTTGGTGATGTTATAAGCTCTACTCAGGGCGAGCCACAATAGTAGCGACCCATAAGTGGGTATTTGGCATATCGGATCCAAAAAAACATTTTTGGTTTGAGAAGAAAGCATATTCAGCTTCCATTTAAACTTAGGGCCTAAAATGACACCCATGTATTTAGCACTGGGGGATAAATAGTGAATGTAGTTATTTAGACGGGCGAGTCGGAAGGTTGGTATTTTGGTTTTGGTGGTGAAGAGCATCAGTTCTCTTTTGCAGTTAGGAATTTGATTGTGAAACATGGCATTAATAGCCAGTTTTAGCTGGGAAACTAATTACAGATATTATGTTTGTTCATCAAAATTTTAGTAAAATTAAAAAAGTTTCTTCGTTGGTATTTTAAAAATTAAAGGACGTAGATTTGTTTAGCGTTACAGTGCCCATGAAATTGTAAATTTGTTGGAATGTTTGAGATCTGGGTTGTCTTGGAAACATTAACAAATTTCCCATTTTATTTTATGGTTAAGGAGAAAAGCAACTACAGAAGAGTTGTCCACACAGTTGTTCACCATCTGTTGTGAACACTTGTTCACCAAGATGGCAATAAAACACAATATTATTTCTACTGCACACACCTTCCGACACTGTTAGTACTTGAAAAATTGTTGTATAAACTTATTTAAATAACAAAGACAAAGCGAACAAGTTTAGTCTATTTAATTGTATTTTATTACTGCAAACGTATACTTCCAATAACACTCACGCGACTGTTATGGTTTTCTGATTGCTACGTTATTTCTTTTGAGGTATATTTTGTTTGTTTAAAAAAAACAAATGATTAAAATTAAGTTTGAGAAAATATTACCCAGCTCCATATAAATGATTTCATTAATCACGTCAGGGAACATCCCTGAAACTAGCAAAACCACGTCCTTTGTATATGCAACCACTTAAATACCGTCAATGTCTAGATTCGACAGGAGATTATTGATGACCAATATCCATAGCAGAGGAGAAATCGCCCCACCTTGGTGTACCTCTTTTTACAGATTTGGTTAAAAGGTTGTTTCCTAGTTTTGAGTTTGAGTTTCCTAGTTTCTGACTCGATATGAGAGTTCCTATGGAATAACAGTTATATGTGCAATATGGGGGGTTTAAAGTTTAAGATTTGACCAAATTTATTGCAGTCAATTCTTCTTGAGGAGTATCAACCATGAGAACCACAATTTACAACCCTAGAACTATCAGTGTTTTTGTCTTACACTTCGTCCCAGCCACAAATATTTTCCGTACTCAAGACAAGTTAATGTTGATATATTGCCTACGTAACATACGGATCAATTAGCAATCAGAATGAAATGGGGTAAAGACTCACCACTTTTGCTTACTTTCGAGCTGCCCATAGATGGTGACGCATCGTACAACCAGGTTACCTTTCACAGCTTGCATCTTGTTTCCGGGCCGCGAATATGGCTTGTCATGCCAGGTAGGCCGAGGATATGTGAATGGATTTCTTCAGAGCGTCTTATAAATTAACTACTGTCAAATCGTTCGTGCTCGGGTCAGGACATCGGAAAGCGATAATGTATTTAAAATATTTAATTAGAATGCATTATCTAGGCTTGCAAGTGTCGTGTATGTAGAAGAGAATGTAATTGTTATCTTGAAGACATACTATTGTCCATTTCCTGAGCCAGAGCTTCCTGTATGAGCTTCGTCTGTATGATTTTCTTAATCGAAAACTTATTGCATGTTTCCCATCGCCAAGTTCTCCAACAGATTGTTAGCTTAAACGATCGTTAGCAAGTTTTTACTGTATTTTATTTACCAACAAGCAGTAAGCATAAAAAAAAGAAGAACGATTTCCCAAGTATATAGTTATAATTTAGAGCATTAAAAAAATTATATAAAATTATATTATAGTGAAAAGTGAAATAACTTCCGATGTTAGAGAATAATGTCCAAAAAAGTTTAAAAAATTTGTTGCGACATAAGTTGCGAAAATGTTTTGGCGACTTAACACTATGACAGATTGAGAAAAAAATGTAAAAGTCAAATCACCCTGTTGGATATAAACAAAGTTTGCATATAGCCAACCTCGCCCATACTTACAGAAAACTAACAGTGAAACTAAGCGAGGGGAAGGGCGTTGTAGAGGGACAACATACCCCCATATTCCGTAACTATTAAATCCACCCGAAATCATAAAATCTTTGAAAATGAAATAAAGCCCGGCAGCCCTTATTTCGCAGTAGTTATTGAACCGACAGATACCTTGTGACAGTATTACATAGAAATGAACTCAAATCAAAAAAATATTCGAATACAAAAATGAAATAAGAATATTTTGCATCGGTAGAGGAAACCTGGATTTTGTGATCATTAAAACGAAGGTGGAGAGTGTTCAGTTTTATCGATGCAAGATAGTAGGGATTATTTGGTTGGGCTTTATTGATAAAAGACGGCATACCGTTTTGGAGAAGAATTAAATTATACTCGGTTTACTGAACCCATAACAACATAAAGCTTTTTAGGTTAGAATTTCCGTTAAATTAGCTGGACGAGAATTTCGGATCGAATATAAGAAACTGAGGCTACTATTATCTGCAAATGAGTGAAATGAATTGAAGTAGCAGACAACAGATCGTTAATAAAAATGGGGAAGAGAGTCAGAGAGAAAACGGAGGCTTGTGATAAATAACAGCACCCAGAAAGAAAATTTCTAATCCATTGAATAGGATTAGATTCCAAAAGCACGCATTTTCGACCAAAGAGCTTGATGCCTAGGTTTCACCGAAATTGTGGAAGGTTTTGTTCCACTTTCAGGTGAGAGAGACCCTCGTTTGTAATTCGAGAAATTTCATAAGCTGAATATTTATCCCCGTTTCCAATGACCTCAGAAAGACGTAAGTGTAATGGGTGCATGATTGGAAAGAAAAGATGACACTTTTTTTTTGTAATCATGCTTTTTCCCGTTTACTCTCTTTCAGAGTAATGGGATGAAAATGCTTATGCCAGTGGAAGAACACCTCTTTAGAATTGTTGGGGACAAGCTTATTTTTGAATGTTAATCCCTGGGAGCTCTTGCAACTGTGCGTTTTGCGGACATGGATTTGCCCATTAAAAACTAAACAGGCTGTAGCACAGTTGGAGACAAATTACAATCTGGAATTGTTGTTGGAAGCAAGTTTAAAAAGCTGCCAGCTACAATATCATTGTGAACGAAAGATTCACGATTTGGTAGACTTTTTAATGTTTTTAACGAAGGACCAGAATTATTTACTATCGAAAATAATGCCTGGATGGGTGTACACCGCTACTGTAAGACCTATTTGAACCTATGGTTCTGTGAAGCCGGAGATCACTGCTGTTAAAAATACCGTTCGACCTAGCGATGGAACTTTCAGCAATGAAAATAACTATTCTAGGGGCAGTTAAATAGCACTCAAAGCGAATAGCTCCAATCTAATAAATATGAAATGCGTCAAGGATATCTGTTTTCACTCAGTTTCAACTATGCTAAGTTTCCAGACACGTTGAGGTGATAGGGAATGAGAGAGCAGACCTGCCTTCAACACAGCAGAGTTGAAAAATGAATTGCTAGCATAACCGCAATAAAGGTAGTATGTGGTCTGCTGTTAATAAAATAGACAAAAGATCCTACTGCAAAAAAAAAAACAAAAACCAGGTTCAACTGGACACTGTGTCGTTAGAAATATGGCTTAAAGAGTAGAATTTTTAACTTATGACTTGCGGAAGCTGCAGGAACGAAGAGCGAGTTCAATCAGTTTCTTATGTCTCTGCCATGCTCTCGAGGAATGCTGCTCATCTTGCATCGGACCTTGGTTCTTTGATAGCTTGCACGACATTCGAAATCGTTTTGTTAGTCATATTCACTTAGCTATTCTACTGCGCAGGTCTCTTTAACTGCCCGAGCATATCTTAAATTTTTAAAGATTACAATCATTCACAAATTCGCAGTTTCGATGGAACTAAAAGTGTATTTCGTTTTGTGTTCTTGACCTCTTTTTCTTCTTCTTTTCTTCCGTCGAAGAGGTTATGAACAGAATTTAAGGGATCGTAACCCTCCCACTTCACTGAATCCCGACTGGTCCGCTTGTAGGGTTTGACGTGGGGCTTTATTTCCTCTTTTTCGTATTATTTTTGTTCTCTTAAATACTCTCTCTACGTAATCGACCGTTGTCAAAGTGATTTGTTTCTTACTACACTACGGGGTCATGACTATGGGATCTTTTACGTACATTTTCTGCAGACATGATATTGCAAACAAGCATACTACTACTACTAATCTAACATAACCTAACTCTTTAGTTCGTATTCATTGTTTGTATTAGCGCAACTACGTTGGTCAACTGCGATGTTTGATTGATTGTCGTTAATTTTTTGATCTGGTTGCCAACAGACGATCTTTATAGAATTGATTACACTCTAATCCATTTTATTTATTTTCTTTTTTAGTGCTGACTTTTCTTATGCAAAAATTCGTGCCAAAGAAGGTAAATGTGGAAGCTATATTGTACGCCAGTGTGAAAGAGAATACGATATCTATTACATAGATATAAACACTAAAGGGTAAACGAACGCAGGTGTAAAGTATTTTAACGGTAAACTAATTAAACTCTAATTACAGCACTCAAACAGAGACTTTCAAAATAACCCGGGATCGAGAAAAATGGCAGTTACATATAAACGATAGTGTACTTAGTTTCGACAAACTTACTGAATTAGCTTTAGGTATACCAACAGCATCGGAGAATAAATTTCGAATACCTCCCTCTGAATATGGTAAGTTGTGTCTGATGTCCAAAATGTAGACATATGTTAACTAGGTCATTGCTCTGTCTACAGATAAACCACCATTGCTGTTAATATGCCTACCAAGGAATCTGTTACCCAAAAAGACTGATAACGAATTAAGTGAGGCTCAATTGCATCGCAAACGTGTGCAAATTTTTGACCCAAAGGAAGATCTGCAGTGGTACAAAAGTAAGCTAAACAATGGCGTTCAATTGAATTTTTCCAATACTAAAAACATTGCATTTTTTATTTAGATTCTCAACGAGAATGCGACAATGGGCGAATGATACGTCTGCGTGCAGATTGGATACAAACAACAGAAATAAAAGATGTTCGGGTTACGTTGAAATATTTGAGTTTCGATCAAGACTTTCCGGTGAGAATTGTGTTCCTTTTTACCTAAAACATATGACTAACTTAGAAAATTATGTCGTTCAATTTTAGGAATTTATGAAACTAGCAAATACTTGGAGCCGAATATACTCCCCAGAATTTATTAAACTCTATGGTTTAACTTTGGAAACTCCATACACTATGGTACTGGAGAACGCCAAATATGGACCACTGAATGAATTCTTATATAATCTCAAAGATAAGGTCCCTATGGAATGCTTATTGGATGCAGTGCATGGGCTAGTGCGTGGTATAGCGTATTTGGTAAGAGAAATAAAACCGCAACTAGTCGTATTGCGTACTCACAAATGTTGTTCTTGTTGTTTTTGTTTGCAGCAAGAAAAAGGATTGATTCATGGATACATTAGATGTAGTTATTTGATGGTGACGAAATTCGATCCAAAAAAACATTTACTCATTGCCAAAATATCGGACCCTGGACTACCAAAACCATACAAATTACAAGAGTAAGTTGAACTCAGTTTATAGTCGATCTCATTCGATTACCTATGTATCTTCTATCTACTCCAGCTTACCGTGGATACCATTTGAACACCACAAGAATCTCAATGCCGCAAAAACAGACCCACACGCTGAGTTGTGGGCATTTGCGACAACCATTTGGGAGATATTCGCTCGAGGCAAACCCATAAACAACCTCACTGCGGAAACTCTTTGCCAAAACTATAATCGTTACGGAGGAATATTGCCAAAGCCCACCGAATGTTCGGATGAAATTTACCAAACAATGATGGATGGCTGGAGCATGGATCCAGATAAACGATTCAATCAGCAGGCCATATTAAAATTGCTTAATTCAACGAAACAAAATCTATCCGCTAACTATACAACAATCGACTTGGCTGACTCTATATCGGACGATGTGTCATCGATTATTTCAGACTACAGCAATACGACTGAAGATACCTGTAAGTTCGCTTTACCTAAGTTATATTTGTAATCATACTTAAATACAAATTTCAGTTCAAACCCTTCTAAATGGAAATAGCAGTAGCGATGTTCGCAGCTGCACATTTTCTGCCAACTCAACAACGTGTGACCGAGCCCCACTCCTTCGCAATCATAATCCACAAACCCAAATCCATTCAAACTACTTTGATGATACCCCATCGGTGCTGGCAATTTCCAATGGTAAAATTATCTACAAGGAGAAAATTGGTGAGGGTCACTACGGTACGGTGCATCGTGGTGAGATTCATTACCACAACAACAGTGATCCGGTGCAAGTTGCAATAAAAACTCTCAAGTGCATGAATCACATTCGCTACAATCATGATTTTATCAGAGAGATTGGCATTATGCGGGTATGTTTTAACAAAATTTGCAATGTTTGAACAATGCTTATTCCTCCAACATATTAATTTGCAGGCACTAGACCATCCAAATATAGTGAAAATAAAAATGTCTGTTGAGGCGCCCTCAGTGTCCATCATTATGGAGTACGTTGAGTGTGGATCATTTATCGTGTACTTATCATCAATGAAGCCAAATTTAACCAACGAAAAACTGCTACAGTTCGCTTTAGACATTGCGAAGGTAAACTAAGCGCAGTCATTTGAATAAACAAAATAAAATTTTTAATTTTTATAATATTTTTCGCTATCTAGGGCATGGAATTTCTTCGTAGTAAAAAGGTGATACATCGAGACTTGGCGGCCAGAAATATTCTTGTCGACAGAGATAGGGTTAAAATTTCCGACTTTGGACTAGCTCAATGGGCTAACAACGATGGATATTATTTTGCCCAGAGTGAACGTGAAATACCCATCAAGTGGTATGCCCCAGAATCAATAAAGACTTGCAAATTCTCCTTTCAATCGGACGTGTGGTCGTACGGAGTAACGCTGTTTGAAATGTTTTCTCGCGGAGAAATACCAAATCTCGATGCTAATAAAGAACTGACGCAAATTGACTTTCTCAATAGACTGGAAAGTGGACATAGGTTTGTCTCTCATATAATTTAAATAAATGTAAGCTCATAATATTTTATATTTACAGGCTACGCAAACCGGAACTTTGCCCAGCTAATGTTTACGACAAGCTCATGATGCCATGCTGGCATGAGAATCCAAAAATGCGTCCCGACTTTAAAGACATCATCGATGTAGTTCATTCGATTAGGAATGAAAGTGGCGAATGCATTTAAAATTGGATGGAACGGCGTATAGTCTAATCTCGATACATTAAAAAAAATGCATTTTATTAGATTTTTTAGACGAAATGTTATATTTTTTAAATAGTTTTACATACCTTAGACCCATTTTTCAGATATAAATGTATTCTAATTTTTACTTATTCTAAAAGGGTTAACCATCAATCTTATTTTCGTAGTTAATTGCTTCTTCGAATGTTTGTCTCGGACTCTGTCTCCTGTCTCTGTCTCAGAGCAAACAATCTATTTCTACTATTTGCGGATATAATATTTTTTAAAGTATATAAAGAAAAAAAATCCTCTTGCCGTGTAAATTTGTTGTAAATAGTATATTTGTGTAGTATAAATAAATTTATTGTTATTTAATCATCGAAAAAAAACACCTTTTTCTTAAACGTCAAAGCATTACAACTTTTTCAGTTAATGGGCATCTGCGTTTGGAAAATGACAAATTCAAGCAATTAGCAAGTTTGTTTTGTTGTAGTATTATTTCACGACTGGTTTGAATCATTATTTTTAGCTCCAGACCAGACGTAACAGATGTAACTGAACATAATGACAACAAAATTGCAGGTATTTGACACTGAATTAGTAATTCCATAAATATATCGAAGTTCAATTCATTCACTCTGTGCGAATTACTGTAAATAGATGCGGACGCGGGGTAGTAAATTTGATAATAACCAATACCAAACCTCCGGATAAAACTCAAATATAGTTCTCAATTTATGCTAGCTGAATGCTCTATCTTCGTACTTCGGCCAACGCTAAGATTTCCGTCTTTTTACAGTCGGCACATATCGACACATACAGAGCCACAGATTTAGGCACCTCAAATGGACAATTCGAACGAAAAATAAATATCCTGAAATACGTTTCCAATTATTTTATAATCGATTACCATGTAGCGCCTTGGTTTATATATACATCCCACTTTAAAGCGTTCAAAGCTTTATATCGATTTGACTAATCGGGCCCACACACTATACAATCAAACTGTGCATTATTCATTCGGAAGCAAACCGTGATTGTTTATTTAAAACTATCAGATTTTGTTTATGAATATGTAGCATGCGCAATCACAAAAAAATCGCCAGATACCCTCACTCGGAATGCATACAAACATTCTTTTGTGATACTATTAGTATCTATTAGTTTATTATTAGATCTATTAGTTTATTATTATTATTTCCTATTCAACTTTGTTTTCCAAGCTCACTTGTTATTTCAATCACGCAATTAATTAAAAAATTTAATAAAATTTTAATAAAAAAAATCAGTATTTCGGACATTAGTATTTTTGTACCTGAGCTTTTTGAGCTTGTACAGTCAAACTTAGTTAGAAGCTGGAACAATGTGCAATTGCAAACACTAACGTTGGGCGCCAATTTTAATTTTTTGTTTATTATTATTTAGTACGAAAGTTAAAAGCAAAATTAGTTTTTAACTTACTTTCTCAGGTAAGTAGTTCATAATTTATTTTTGATATAAAGTGTAACTTCGTTAGTACCTAATCAATTTTCGAATTCTCTTCCGTTCCCTTATCGAGATTTTAATAACATATATTTAAAATAACAAAAATAAAACATGTTCTTCTAATCACTTCAATATTTTCGGTTCCATTAATTTGATATTTTAAGTTTTTTTGTAGTCTTAAGAAAGGACATTTTCCAAAAATGTGCTTTGAATAATATGACTATTATTGGTTGCATATTTCAAAATTAGCTAAAGTTTACATTTTATTTAAGATTTAAATAAACATATATCAGTGTATTAGTTAATAGCGTGGTGTATGCCCTCAATCACAGGACGTGCAGCACCAACATTTCTAAGGTAGACATAATGATTTTCCTGTGCCTCTCACTCTTAAGGCTATGTTTTTCTTCCTAATGGGTTACACGACCTTGCATTTTTTTTGGAAAGCTGTTTAATGATATACAACCTACTTAACATCCTCAATGTCTCATATTGATTCCGACAGAAGAATAAAAGAAAAAAGAAACTCACACGAGTTTAATTAATCAAAATTCGGATTCATCAAGGCAGCTTTAAAAACCTCTAGATCACACAAAACTAATACTATAAAATATAAATAAATAATATAAATAATTATACAATATACAAAGGTTTTTTATTTTTAATCATGTATAAAAATCGGTATTTCATTGCGGACCATAATTTTTACGTATTATTAACCGAGTATGTAGGGGCGCAACTCGACAGCCCATGCAGTGTTTGAAATTCGTTCTTCATCATGACTCTATAAGACCGGTGTATAACACCCAAAGTGCTGACTACTAAACGAATTTAAGAAAAAACTTTATGCGCGCGAATAGGCCAGAGCTACTATAAACACAAGTACTACTACGTCGATATAAAAAAGAAAAATAATTTTTAGGAATACGGGATTTTACCACGGACGCCCTGTGTTAACAACTAAAACAGGTATGTATACGAAAATGGATTGGCGATCACGTGTACGTGATTTGTGAAAGCAGCGTTAACTACTTAGCTTCGAAAAAATAAAATGGAAGAAGGCGTCGTGTTTGCTGTCTCGAATTCGATTGAACTGAAAACGTGAAAAACTCATATCGAATTGATCGTTTGAGTATGTTTAACTAATGCCGTATCTTGAATTTGATTGAAAAATAGAAACGACAAAACGCAAAGTAAAATACAGGTTAAAGTACTTAACTTCTGATTTGCTGAGTTTAAGAACCGTTTCGAATTAGTACGCTCTGTGTACTGTCAAAATTATATTATTTATCTATTTAGATATATGAACCACTGTGTTAGAACTCACCAAGAATCCTGCTTGGGTGGTATGTATGTTTTAATTTACCTCATCCTAAAATACTGTTTAAATATCCACTTCGAAAAGTCGACGAATGAATTCGGTTGTAATCTTATGTTTTTAATCAAGGTTAATAAAAAACCTGACAAACTATGTTAAATAAATAAATATAAGGGATAAACGGCCTATCCAGCATCTAAAGTCTAACTTCTCCAACCATTGTGTGTTTGACGATATATATGTATATTTGTTGACACGAATATTTTTCTAATGATCGATTCTGTGAACTGAATGTGTTGCCACCGCGGGTTAAATAGTACAGGTGAAAATAACTAAAACCATCCTCAGGGAAAAAATAATTTATTGAAATTTAAAATCACGAGATATTGTTTCCTTTTAATTAAAACATTAAAAAAATTAGGTTTTCGCTTTTTTATATTATCCTGAATATTTTATTTGTATAATTAAATTCATAAAATTGTAATTTTTAAGTTAAAATATAGATGTATAAGTAAAAAATGTGTTCCACATAGTGTTTAGTATAGTAGAAATGTAGCTAGTTTTTTTTTGGTTTTTTTTTTATTTATATATTTTTTTTGTGAATTATGCTTTATGAACATCACCCAGAGTTTGCTCATAGCGGTATTAAAGTAGTCTTACATAGAAGTTACGATATTTTCAAATTGTTTTTGTTTATAAATATATTTTGCATAGGATATTAAGTACATGAACTTAATCAGTTTAAAGTATATTATTTTTGTTTTTCCATTTAAAATTGATTTAGAGTCGACTTATGCATTAAATCGACAGTATAATAAATATATAAATACATATATATATGAAGTAAATATACTTTCTTTAATATATACATATATACTTATTTATATATATATTATATAGATTCTCTTAAAAATATTGCTAGTAAACATATCTTTAACTTTAGGATTGCTTTAGTAGGCTACTTTAGTTGTAATGTGTTAAATATATGTATATATACTTCATTTTGTTTTTTTTTTGTTTTAGAAGACAAGAAAACTCTATGGGAAGCCTTTTTGCCAAGATCATAATTATGTATATTTCATATAATATTTATGTATATAAATAAAATATTTATTTTGTTGCAATTATATTTATTATTATTTTTTTTCTTATTTTATATGCATAGTGTTTTCACGACACCAATAATAATGAATGATTAATGACTATATATATATTTCCTTTTTATTTTGTTTTATGTTATGAGATATGATGTAATAACTGTGACTCTTTAGATATACAGCAATGTGTGGATAATGGTGCTCCTAGGAA
Source organism: Ferdinandea cuprea (assembly GCA_963576555.1). NCBI lineage: Eukaryota > Metazoa > Arthropoda > Insecta > Diptera > Syrphidae > Ferdinandea > Ferdinandea cuprea. Next base: position 146,360,382 of record OY754958.1, on the reverse strand, counting down.
ATGAGTTCAAACTTTTAATTGAATTTTATGTTGATGTTTTATTTGTAGCTCTTAAAAATCCCTTTAAGCTAGAACAATCCAAAGAATGGCGTTAAACTAAAATATTATGACTGTGTTATACGATTTGAGGAATTTATTTCTTATTGAGAAGTTTAGTAGAAGAAGTCTGGGAAAGGTTAAAAACTATGCCGAATTTATTTATTGAAATAGTTTTGTCTATCGTTGCCCTATAGGTAGAACAAGTAGACGAGGCTTATCAAATCGTAAGTACATATTAAAAGAACTAAGCTTCCAGGAGATTGTCTATTTGTTCATACCTCATTTGTAGATGTTGATTTAGCATGTGAGCCGTAAAAGCAGATATCTCAAAATTATGAAATGGTTGATCAGCAAATAAATACTTTAACGTTCGTTACGCTTTAGCAGGGTGTCACCGTTTTTTCTTCTTCCAGTGGCCCGTACTTAGGGCCAAGAGACTATCGACATCTGATCGCAGTCTATATAATGTTCTGTGTTCTGAAATTATTGTGAGTGGGACACATTTTCCTGGCCATCTAAACTCAGCCTTTGAGGCAAAATGCAAGAAGATTTCTCTTTAAGTTTCTCGCCAGTGATTTATAAGGAGCAAAGTACAACATTACTCACAATTAAATTAAAATCAATGTTACACAACGTATTTCTTCACTGTAAATAGCTGAGAGTGTCTGGTTAAGGTGGCATCAAAAAGCATTTTTTCACATAATAGATGTGTTTAATAAACAAATCCTAGATGAGAAAGTAACATAAAAGCACAAGTGGGTAAAAACTCGTCAGAACAGAAAAGTTCGGAAATTTAAATTACTTATAATTTGGTACATTGCCGGGTATATATATGTATATATATTTACCAAACATATCGAAAAAAATTTAAAATCACAAGAAACCAGCTGAAGTTGTTATTTCTCTTCTCTCTTCCTCAAAAGTAATATTGTACCAAACGGAACTGGACAAGTTTATGGAACAGAAAAAACCTTTGCAGGTTTTACTATTAATATGACAACATATTTAACATAATTTTAAAGTATCAAGTGTCGAGTCCTTCACTTTTAATATGTAATAAATATTTACATAAAACTTGTTCGCGTATGTACATATATTATGTCATCTTCAAAAGTCGAATGTAAGATTAAAGCTTCATTTACCAAATTGGCGCCATTCCAATATAAAACAGAACCATAGGGTGATGTGGAGTTTACGAGGCTGAGCACCTAAAAGTATGTCATTCTAAAAGAGAAACCTAAATAACCAAACCAGAAGCCTTGAAGTATACTTTAAAGGACGTAGAAGGCTTTTCTTACTATAACAGATTAAATTGTTTTAATATAAACTAGCCAAATAACTAATGTCTAGAAATGAAAATACATGCTTTAAATTATAATGAAGTAGATAACTTTACTACGTCGGGGTCGGCGTTTATCACAAACTTGTTTTTTTTTTCAAAATCCGTTTATAAAATATCTACAAAGAGAGTAAGCTAGTAAGGTAAATCTAATATTTTTAACAGACAATGCAAACTTAGGTATTGCCATTATTACGACTCGCTTGTACCATTTTTGAAAATCCCATTGAACTACAAAAGCACCAGTTTCCTTTAGCATCATGATATAAGTAACTTCACAGAACAAAAAAAAAACCCAAAATGACAGATTTACGAGAAGTTCAAATCGATACTTCTCATTTTCTAAAATTAATTTTAGTAGGATAAAATCTCGTCTAAGGTAATACGACATATAGAATATGAACGGAGATCTTCCCGAACTTCAACGTTATCTTGGATCTGCGTACTTTTGTGCAAGGAAAAACGAAAAGTTTCAAATATCCAAACAAGAGTCTGTTTTAATGAAAGCTCCCTTACACTTTCTGGTAAAGAAATAAAAATATCAAAGTTTAGGTTTAAGCGTTACTCTAGATCGATATACACTGTTCAAGCCATGTTTCTGTATAACCAGCGCCTTGCACACCATTAATTTATCAATGACTTATCCTTTTTGTAAAGTTCTTGAACTACCAATTCACGGACGAACCGAGGTATATTCAGAAAGGACAATAACATCGCGGACTGTCTCCAAGTTGCACGTCGTAAATGAATAAACCTACCTTTGGAGATAATCCAACGGGATAAGAAGCCTATTGAGTAACAACAATAAGAAAACGTTGTACAATGCAAATCATGTTTCCTTCTAGCGCAGAAGTATTGATCATATAAAAAAAACCTTTGAAAATACTTTACGTTGCTTTAAATCAATAATCGACTTCAAGGACGCATTTGATAGCATTTATGACTAGGACGAAACATTAGGACGTTAGCCAAATTGGGAATAGCGGCAAAATTGATCTAGTTGTGTGGCATGACATTCGAAAGACGTTGCTTACGTGTTTAAACTTCATCCAAACCTTACCAATACGATAGCACCTCATATGGACTCTTTAAAACATGCACAGGTGATGCGGACGATATTGACAACATCGGCCGCTTCCAGCGTAACTTTACCATGGCTATTGAAAAAATGTATTCTCTATAGTACGCTTATCCTGCCATTTCTGTTATACGGTGAGAAGTGCTGGCCATAAGCAGAAAAGAGTTACTATTGAGCTCTTTCGAATAAAAAATTCTCTAAAGAATATTTGATCCTGTGAGCTTTTCCTCCATCCGCGAACTCTATGAACTGTACCAAGATGTAAATGTAATCCAAAAAGCTAAGCCACGTCTGGGCCCGGCCACATGGACCAAATAGACAACAGTTTTGACTCCACCCAAAAGGATCTTTGAATCCGAGCCCCCTGATTCGAAAAGACAAGGAACAGCAAACATTTTAATTCAAAGACCAAGACATAGCCATGGACTCTTCATGCATGCAATGAGAGTATGCGGTATGAGTAGAATAATTGGTAAAAATTGCGGTGAAATCGGCTTAGGTGATTAGTGCACTTTTGTTTTAATCAATTATGATCAACAAATATTTTGAAACTCCGGCGGGTTTTCTCTTTTGTACACTCAAGTAACTCAAATTTCGGCAGTCGAGAAAAACATCCCAGCGGTTGCAATTTACTCCGAGAAATTTTCTATATTTTCAAAGTGCAGCGTTATTAGTGAGAGAATTGTCAAGTATAACATGATCTATCATTTATGACATCAACTGATTACACTTTTAGAGACTATGCTTATTGAACGTCATGCCGGTTAAGGTCTGCCGGCTCATTTATTTTGGTTTTGATTTTATGACCCACCTCATTGGTCGTAGTATATGTTTTCAGTGGCATATTTCCACAAGACTGACAACATGTATAAATTCGTATTCCATTCAGCGTCTGCAGACATACCCATTATAACGTTGAATTCAACAGTTAATCAATCAGCGCAATGTGGTAAGATTTAAGAGGTCAATGGTATATTCACTATTGTGAATGCTCTTCAAATTACATACATATTTGATCAAATTTTACATTTTCTTTGACAACACAATGAGTCTACCAACATTATGCAAACAATTGGTTCACCTAATTTTCCAAGAGCACCTGTGTCATCCACATTCACTGTATGTTTCGGTAACATTGGCATTAAATGCAACAACAAATATAATGTATTTAGTGCAAACGTATTTTAAAATTTGTCTATGCTATGCTTAAATTTAAATTCTGAAATAAATTTTATCTGCTAAAAATGTTACACACACTCTCTCTTTCTCTCTATGTTTTTTCTCTCTAACTGCCGCACTCTCGGGCTGAAAAAGAGAATTTGTTCAAAATTGTTATAAGTATCTTATAATATTTTACATCCCTCAACAACAGCAAACTTACTCTATATATATATTTTTGTTTAATCTTATTTATCAAGTTAATAAAGAATTTGTTTGTTATTTTAATAGATAGAAGGTCTTTTTTTATTTATTTACTATTTCAATTTTTTTATTTAATAATACGCTGAAGCTGTGTTTTTTTGTGTTTTGAAAAAAGAAACCCGTAGGTTTTCCTTTAAAATAAAAACATAGGTAATTTTTTTTTTAATTATTTCTGGGTTTTTGCTTTGCATTAATTTTATTAACTTGTTTCATATATTTTGTTTTATTTTTATTTTTATTGTATTTAATACTAAATGCGTGCCTGATGAAATAAATGTTTGGTAAATCACTTAACGCGCGCGTATTTTCTGTAATTGTTCGTCTTTTTGTTTTTTGTTTGCTAAGAAATTTGTTTGTTGTTGTTGTAAATTTAAATATAATCTGTTGCAATATATATATGTATATATATATGTTTTTTTTTTTTGTTATAGATGTATTCATTTCTAATTAGATTTTAAAAGCTTTGTTAGGTAAAAATTTCGCTAGAGAAAAATTCTAAATATAAAATACACACTTTGTTTCTTGTTTGTTTTTTGTTTTTTTTTTTAATAATAATAAATAAATTGTACACATTTATATAAGAAAATAATAATAATTAAATAAAAAAATAAAACTTAACCAATAAGGAACAGCAACTCAAAAGTTGAACATCGAAATGACAGACCACGAAAGTGGATTTAATAAAAAGGAAAAATAAAGAAAAAACGGTTTTCTAAGGACACAAATTCGAAAATTGAGAAAAAAACTTTCCCCTCATTTCTAAGTATTGGTAAAAAAGTACAGAATATCCTGAATTCACAACAATGAAACACGATTTGCTTATGGAAACTTGAGTTAAGCTAATTTAATTACCCATTGATGGACTGCTGGGTGCTGTTCGACTTCTGGTCGTCGATGGGCGTTGGCGGTGCGTCCCGTCGCGGTGGCATTCGCTCGTTGATGGCGTCTAGACCCTTAGCCTCGGCGAATGACGTGATCTTGTGGTTGGGCGAGAAGCCTTGCATGGCATTCTTCAGCGACTGTTTGCCGCCGGACAAGGCGCCCAATGGCAGAGCTCCGGTTGGTGTAAGTCCTTTCAGCTGCAAAACAGACTCGGACTCCTCACGAAGGACCGAAAATACGCGTGCCATCTTGCCAATGGCGCGGATTTTATTGCGTATGACCTCCTTGCGAAGGGCGGCGTCCTCAGCATCGGTGAGCGGGTCTTCGTCGCTTTCCGTCATTAGCTCGTCGTCAGAGCATATGTTAAGAACGTTGACTAACATTTCTGTGACCTTTTCGCCGACGAACGGCAATGACCAGGTGAAGACGTCCATGAAGTTCGGCAACCAGTACGGATGGGGTGAGCAGTTGAATTGGCGAATGTTCATCACGTTGTTCTCGTATTTAAGTACGGCCGCCTTGTTGTTGTACACGTCTAAGTAGTTGGGTGCCGAGAATATTGTGATGAGCGATGGGAAGCCAGTGGTCTGACTCTTGCGATACATTCGATAGCCGGCGTCCTGCGCTTCGTGGGCTCTTATTATCGAGAGCAAGTTGTTGTTTTGCAGAAAGTCACAGCAAGCTGCGTAGCTGTAGAAGTACGAGCAACCACGTACCGAATTGTGGGTGTAAAATTCAGAGTTCTTCTCATTGCCAAAGTCCTCCAGAGGATCAGACCACAACAAATCGCACATGGGTCCGAATGCTGGCGGCTCTTTGAATCGATCCAAACGTCTAATATCTTCGAGTTCGTGTATTTCGGGCGACAGTCCTCCGTGCACGCACAAGAACTGCTGATTCATGAGCGCAGCCAGAGGCAAGCAGTCGAACGCATCCATGCAGGCGTCATAGACACACTCAGAGTACTTTATTTTGCATTCTTGTTTGAATGTGAAGTACTCGGTCAAATGACGACACTCGTGGTTGCCACGCAGCAAAAAAAGCGTAGTGGGGTAACAGATTTTTAAAGCCCACAGATAGAGGACACACTCGATACTAAAGTAACCTCGATCGACGTAATCACCCAGAAACAAGTATTTTGTTGTAGCTGGCGACCCACCGACCTCAAACAACTTCATGAGATCATAGAATTGTCCATGAATGTCACCACATACTGTGACTGGCGCCTCAATGTCGATCATAGTCTTTTCAGAGCGCAAAAGGGCAGCGCCCTCTCGTATAATACGTAACGCCGGAGCCTCCTCGATGCGGCCTTCGAGTATAAAGTGCTGCTTAAGCACATCGTGATGAGGCTTACCAGTCCTAGAGTCGAAAACTTCGGCAATAGTCAGCTTATGGCTGGGTGGAAATGGCACACTGTCGACTACACGCTCCTTGGTGCCTGTCAATGAATATTTTTTCACAGGCTGAGGCTGGGTGACCCCATCCGGTGTTGATGGCTGATCATGTTTCGGTTTTGCTGCAGAATTTGATTGCTGTGCTGCTGCTGACTTTTGGGGTTGATTAGCAGCAGCCTGGTTTTGGCTCGATTGATTATTTGACGAAGACATTTCCTCCATAAAAAAATGGGGACTCGGGGTCGTCTCGCTTTCCTCTCGTTAAAAGAACGAAACTTTCACTTGAATGACTTCTCGGGCAATTCTCGATTCGATCTGATGTGGTATAACAACACCTCCTCGCATGTAAATTAGGTTTTACTTGAGTTTTGCAAACACACTGAAGGTACACAACTGCTCGATGGTGACCTATGAAGAGCACTTGCGAGAAAAAAATTCAATTTTTTCGTTTCTATCTATTTCATTTTTATATGAGTGAATAAACTTGAAGGTTTTGATTACGTTTTCGAATGGCTGCACTTTTTTTAAGCGAATTTTGAAATTTATTTTTGGGTTTTTCTTCAATTTCTTTCTAAATGGACTATTGTCAAAAAAAAGAAACTACACCATCTAAAGTTGACAGTAAAATTTTTCGTTGAAATTTTTCTTCATCCCTTGAACAGAGATGGTTACGGCAACGTTAATATTATTGTGTTGCAATAAAACCGCTGTGCAGTTACTCTAGGAAGAGTGTTTTTTCAAGGATTAGTCAAATGATTTTTTGCTTTATTGACATAATTTATCTCAATTAATACATAATAAGAAAGATGGAAGTTTTCTTTCTTCAGATACTAATTTGTGTTGAAATTGTTTAGAATTGGTCTTGTGATCTAGATATTAAATGTAAATACAATTATCACGATTGTTAATGCACTGACAGCATTTGAAGTAATCTCGGAAATGTTTGGATTTTATAATGAAAATCTACATTAGTCACCAGGAAAGGTGGTTTCATAGGTATTATGAAAGTGATACATAGACTCATCTAAAAAGCAAGCAAATTATTTAACTTTTTTTTGTTTGTTTTTTTCTTAACATGGCCACGCAAGAGTATAGGGATGCATAATACTAAAAAGTCTTTAAACAGTAACACAAGACAGCAATAGAAAACACGCAAAAATGAGTGACACGTATATTGTTTTTCAAGGTTAATATGCATAATAGCAGCCTGTAAAAGGTTTGTTTATATTAATTGACATAAAAGTAAACAAAACTCACTGCGAATCGATTTGATAATAAAAATCCAACTTTGCTCAACACAAACACTCAAGAATAAAAACTATCATATCCGTTCGTAATCGGCATTAAACTGAACTAAAAGCTCGCTCACATATCATTAAAAAAAGCTAGGCTTTACGTTTTTTATGTGTCGTTGACACCTAAAATTTATTTTTATTGTAACTTTTACAGTGCGAATTCAAGTCCAATACAGATTTAAACCACTTAATAAGTTCAATGTATAGTCCGGCTTAAACTATACAATCCTGTGGTATCAACTTCATGCATTTATAAAAAAAAACGATATTATTTATTGTTTGTCAATATTTGGTAAGTATATTTTAAATGACTTCTTCGGAATTAACGTCGATGACACTGCTGCCCGAAGCGTGGGTGGCGAATTCCTCTACAGAGTTATTTTGACTATCCACCAAAGGATATCTTGCTCCCTTATGTTAAAAAATAAGTATTCAATAAGTACTTTTAGAAAAATTAATTAAAAATCACACGACTAAAATAAAAGTAAAGTAATGATGTGCTCCAGATCAAAAGCGATATTAATGTAATCCGACTTATAAGAATTTTGTAGCCATAAAAGTTCACATAAAAAATATTTTCGCATTGGGCTGGCAGCTGAGTTTATATTCCAAACTTCTATTTACAATTATTTCAATTAATCAGCATTTTGCTGAACCATTTTATGAGCATATTTCCTATGCAATGTGAATAAGGTATCCGAAATGATCAATCTAATATGAACATGGAAAAATTAATTTAAGGTGTCTACTTGATTGTCTTGCAAATAAGCTAAAGACATTCGTTCCTGCGATAAAAATCTTATTAGTTTTAGCTTTCTTATATAATCCAATTGAATTAAAAATTTATTGATGTCGAATTTGATTTGACGTCACCAATTGGAAATATCAATTCTTTTATAACAAACCAGTCTCTCCCACTGACCTCTATGAAGATATGTGTATTTTTGAACATGTCCGTGAGTCATAGCGATTTTACCTCCTCGAAAGCAAAATTTTTGACAGCACTCAACGTTTCTGCTTATTATTTTATGTTGAGGAAGTGGAAATAGTTGATTAATTTCTTTTTTTAAATAAGGAAAGTTGTATTTTCCTTTTAATTATAATCAGTAAAATTATAAGGAGTTAAAACAATTTATTTCCTAACAGTTAAATTAGTCAATAATAGTTAATAAAATGGATAGCAAAGGACGGAATGTTATAGTTTGTGATAATGGAACCGGTGTATGTATGAATACTTTTTGTTTTTATCATATTTTCAATAGTTTAGTTACAGAATTTCTACCTAAAACCTAATTCAGTTCGTTATTTGCACTTAAATTGATTAGTTTTTAACATTAAATTGATTTTATCTTGAGTGGAAATTGTGATATTGATTATGAAAAAGACTTGTGTGTTATCTATGGATTATGTGTGACACATAATGACCCGCCCTCATTTGAGGATACCAACACCGCTCAGACCTTAATGTGAAGAATTTATCGGTGCTTTGCATATTTTGAAGCAAATATTCAAACGGGGTTTAATGTAAAATTTCAATTGACTGTCGTGATTGTTTGCTGGCCGAGTTATGGAAGATAAGAGAAGATAGTGACTTTGATAGCTCAATCACAGTATTCCAATAGTGCAGTGTTGTACACTTTTATTAATAATAAATAAGCAAAACAGCGCAATTCGTACTTGTCTTTATGGTATGCCTTGGGTTCAATACTGAATTGGTACAGACTCCTACGACTTTCAAGTATTAGAACAGGTATCCATCAAGGGTATATATATTTTAAGAGGAAAACATTTGTAGAGCAGGCCGTGATGTGTAAGGAAGTATTTTTGCGGCGAAACGAATTGAGCAACAAGAAGCATACTGTGTTGACTCATTAATCCGACAAGGACTAAAACATATCATAATTTTACTATACATATTCTAAAAGGCAAACTTTTGTTGGTCGGAAGCGCTGTACATCCGCTAAAGCACTCAGACCAGAAACTAGTCCATTGTGCTCTCAAGCAGATATTATATTAACTTTACTTTAGAAAAGCTGAGAAGGCACTGTTATAACGAGCTTAGATTTTCAGCAATTGCCATGTCAGCATGTTAAGCATGGTGCCCGTTTCGTGCAAGAGTCTATAAAGTTGTGTTATTTAAGTCTAGTACATTTAGGTGCTTGGCAAAAGCGTGGTAACTCATCACAATGTCTACTTGGCGCCTGAGTCTTTTCTCGCTACTTGTATCAAAAATTCAGTAGACTTCTCTGAGACATTCTGTCGAACTAGTTCGGTCTGTATACATGAATGTAGTTATGAATGGAAAGCTTACCAGAGACAACTGAGAAATTTCTTCCGTTGCTCGTTGATCTTATTCCCAGTGATTTACATCTTTCTTATGGGCCCATTTGGGTGAATAAATACCAATTAAACCGGATCAAAAAAGAGTTCGTAGTTTCTGCGAAAAGAGAAAGCTAAACTACTGTGTAAAATTTAAGATACACACCGTATCCATAAGCTTTGGGTTTATTATTATCGGGCCTTACTAAGTAAATTCTACGTAAAATTTTACCCTGGTTTGAAAGGGTTTATTGAGTTAACTTAACGGGCTTCCGGGCAGAGAAGATATTGTCTGCCTGAGACATGGTGGCTGTACACTTAAATCCATTCCAAATACGCTGCCTCCATCTGCATTTTTAAACATTTGGGGTTATTTATTTTCGATTACCTGAAGACATCTTCGGTGTCTCCTAAAAACCGAATAAACAATGCGAAGTTTATTGGAAAACATTGATTCCGCATGCATGCATGTCCAACTTTTTGTAGGTTACAGACAATAGGATACAGTCTATGTTTGAGTAAATTTGTTATGTGTGACCCAAGACACATAAATAATGTTCTTGTCTCCGACAAGACGCAGCAATTTTATTAGGATTGACGATAGTCATATAAACTTATGCGTTTGTGAAGTTTACAAACTAATAGACGAAGAATGATTATTTCATTTACATATACATATGAATATAACTACATACAAGTGGATCCCAGGGCTTCAATTTCAAGAATTTCAAAAATCATCCCGTAAGTTGTCTATTTCTTCGACGGCCAAATTAGAATAATTTCTGTCGTTTTTGATATTTTATTTTTATTTGTTTTTTCATACACTTTCGGATGAAATACTTCGAGCCCATTCATAAACGCAAACTTTGCAAAGCAAACGCACTGCAAATCAGGAAAAACTGCGCAAATAGAATTTGAAGTTAACTGCAAAGCCCATATCAAATGTTTATGAACGAACAACTGCGTACAAATTGAATCGATTGCTGTCATTTTAATAAATAATATGATTGATTGTTCTCAACCGAAAAAAATCGGTAGTCTTTTCAGCCATTTTTAGCAAAAAGAAATTAAAATTAATTGAAACACGGCAAATCAACATCGTAATAAAAACAAGGTGATGAAAATTTCGACAGCTGCGCGATTGCGCTCAAAATTGCGCAATGAATAAAACTCAACTACATTTATGAATTTGTGAATTCGCTGCTTAACACATGTTGCGCAATATTTCATTTTTGAATGGGCTCTTCTTTTCATTGCCGTTGAAGTTAACCACTTTTACTGCTTTTCTACTGGTCTGCCAGTTGGCTTCACCGGCACGACATAAAAAAAAGTTTCGGCAGGCAGTTTTGGATAATTCATTATGCCCAATTAAATGTGTTGTTCAACTTTTTTGATTCTTCGTTCGATTGAGTGTAATGAAATTGTTTACCAGGACGAGTTTAAGCAAATGTGTAGAGTACCGCCCTCTGACCATCTCCAACGCATGGGTTGATCTTGAAATTGTTAGTTGGACAGGTTGTGGACGACCCTCATTCCAGTTTTTAGGATTCTCAAAGTTTTACTAGTACTTTAGAAAAATTTTCAACCAAATTCGGTTCTGTTCTATAAAATTATCTTTTATTTAAGAATGAGATAATACCGTTTTTGTTCGGCTGTTCAATAATGTTTTCAAACATTTTTTTTTTAATTTTCAGTTTGTGAAATGCGGTTATGCTGGCAGCAACTTTCCGGCGTACATATTTCCCTCAATGGTTGGAAGGCCAATCATTCGAGCGGTCAACAAAATTGGTGACATTGAAGTTAAGGTATGTAAACATTTAATTTTGTTTTCTTATTCTTATTCTATAATGGCGAGATGCTCTTTTGTGCGTCTTAAATTTTAGTCCCAAAGTATAGATACCTTAAACAATAATAACAATAATGTATAACATTTTTTTATAAACAACAAAAAAGATATGTTATTTTATATATTATACATTTTATTCTTTTCTTTCCTTTTTTTGGTTTGGAATTATTTTTACAGGATTTACATATTGATGTAAGTCTATAGTTTTACAAATTTAAAAAGAACAATTAAATCCACAAATCCAACTCATCGATATTATATATTGTTTTTTTCCTTTGTTTAAACAAGATATGTACGGAATTCTATGTCTATTATTTTTATTTTGTTTTTCAATTTAATTAATATGATTGCTGTGGTTGTTATTTGTTTTTTTATTAAACTATTTTTTATATGTTAACCGTCGTGCGTTTGTTAATATCTTATTGAGTACTAGTAGCTCGGGTTAATTTACTTGAATTGTGTAAGGAAAATAGTTGCATAAATTAGAAAGCTAAGCGAAGTAGCAGCTATTTTTGGCAATAACAAAATGCAATGATTCTTTTAGCATAAAATTTGCAAATTTTTTATAACGCATCTTAAGCTTTAATAATGCAGTTTCTTTGAAGAAGAAAAGGTGTGGAGTGCGGCAATATACGAGATTATGGAGATTATGTTGCTTAGAAAATATGTTCGTAAAATAGTTTGGACTTCAGAATATAAAATCAGCAGCGTTCGTTTTAGTGCTAAAACAAATTTTTTAATTTACCATTTATTTTTTGTTGTTCATATTTAAATTAAACTAGCGCATCAATAACTTTGAACTAAAAATGGGCTGGGAGTATTTTAATCAGCTTCTTGCAGTGCGTTCTATTAATTATTTAAACTTCTGTCACGTCAAACTAAAATAAGCTCTGTGCCTAGTGTAAAAAGACGCGCATGGATGAATTTGATAACACTACCAGCTGGGGAATTCAAATCATTTGATTCCATCCGATTCCATGACGGATCACGCCATGTTCCCGAACCCATTTGTCCAAAAAGCTTTTGCATATTATAATAGCCTTAACTGAATCACAACAATCCATTAAGTATTGCTTGCTATGAGCATACATTAGTATCTGTTTGGATCGGTTAGAAGTACATTGAGACCATTTTAACGGCCATCTTAAAACTATTTCTGGTTGAAGCTTTTGCCAGAGCTAACAAAATCTGGCGCTTTACTTTCAAAAGTTGCGGAACAAGAGAGGACGGATAAAGATGAAGTAATATGAACCATTGGACCTGACAAACCCAAAATACCATACAAAACTGGATGAAAATTTAACTAGCCTAAATATTTTACAAATAACATTTAGATTTCTTTTTCTTCTCCTTCAGCCACTAATGATAAATGTCTTGCTAAAAATTAAGAAATTATATATTGATAACTTAACAATAATTTATTTGACACTTATATATTTTGTAATATTTCTATATTATTAGCTTTCACCGGATTAGCATTTCTTAGACCAATACAAAATAAACGGTTTTACTCCGATTTGTGCAATTAAAGATCACATTCGCATGCGCAGGCCCATGACATAATTATAGATGGTGGGACAGCGAATAAATAAAAACTTTAAGGTGGTAAGGGGCGTAATTTGAACTATCGACCCCTCGCACTTAGTGATCCAACGCGCTTAAACACTAAGCCACTGCACCCACAAGGTAGTTTTACCAATTACAAATTATTGTTACATGTGCATCAAAACAGAGATTCGATGATCCTTTTGGCAATATATGACATATGAGTCATCCAGTTACCTTTCACATTCAAAATGTCCTGCGGGCGCTATGCGTCTCTTACTCTAAAAATGCAAACAATATTGTCAGCCGATTTGAAAGTTCCGGCATCTGTACATAGTCCAAATATATTTCGTCATTCGAATGTGCGCGGGTGATATTATAGTTATATAGCAGAACGGAGCATGTATAGAGAAACTGTAGCACTCCAAAAAGCCACTAAAAGAAGTACCATTTAGACAGTGTCCAGCCCAATTTAGAGACATTATTCATTCATTAAAAAAAGCACTTCAAAAATTAGTTTTTCTTTTAAAAAATGTTATAATCTCTAATTTAATCTTTACCCATATAATTTCTTTTTCGCTCGGCATAAACTAATGCACTCATCCCTCCTTAAAATATGTATGTAAACATTTCGTAGTATAATTGACCACTTGAACTCTCCAATAGCGTATAAATCAACGCTTTGCTAAAACTTTAATACTATAAGGCTATACTCACGTGGCAGTTACAAATAAAACAACGCTTATCTCTCTTTCTTGAATAAGTCCCACCACAAAGCTATACAAACCGACACGGTGGTTTTAGTTTGCATGCAATGAAATATTAAAGAATTAAAAAAAAAATAAAAAATAACAACATATTTAGTTAGTTTTTCTCTCACACATAGTACGGTTTTTTTTTTGTGGTAAATAAGAGCACCTCATGTAGAGTAGGTTTTTTTGTGAATGCAGATTTAAACTTTTAACAAATATTGTTTTCGCTGATGACGTGTTTTGTATTATATATTTTGTTATCTTTCTCTAAATTGTGTATTTATTTCGCCCGAATGTTTCCTCTTTTGTTCAAGTCCTTTTTTTAAGAATTCAGAATACTAATAAAAATTCACACAACAGATGGCATTAATAAATACCCGTGTACGGAAAATATAATTTTCTAGGACTTGATGGTCGGAGATGAAGCTTCACAGCTTAGGTCGATGCTGGAGGTATCATATCCCATGGAAAATGGTATTGTGCGAAATTGGGAAGACATGTGTCATGTCTGGGACTACACATTCGGTGAGAAGAAAATGAACATTGATCCAACAAACACGAAAATTCTCCTCACTGAACCTCCAATGAATCCAACAAAAAATCGAGAGAAAATGATTGAGGTATGCAAATGATTTGACTTGTTTTGGGAATATGTTTGCGAGTGATAAAGATGAATATTTGTAGGTGATGTTTGAAAAGTATGGATTTGATTCAACATATATTGCAATCCAAGCGGTGCTCACTTTATACGCTCAGGGCTTAATATCAGGAGTAGTGATCGATTCTGGGGATGGTGTTACACACATTTGTCCGGTATATGAGGAGTTCGCGCTACCGCATTTAACAAGAAGACTTGACATTGCCGGGCGAGATATAACACGATATTTAATAAAGGTGAGGAGTTGTCTTATTGTGACATCGATAAATACCATCGAATCTAAATTTCAATGCTAAATTTATGTTTTAGTTACTCTTGCTTCGTGGGTATGCATTTAATCATTCCGCTGACTTTGAAACCGTTCGAATGATGAAGGAAAAACTCTGCTACATTGGCTACGACATTGAAATGGAACAAAGACTGGCACTCGAAACAACCGTTCTTGTCGAATCCTACACGGTAAATTTCTACTCGCATCAATCATAAATATGTTAGTTAAAGAAAATATGTTGAATTTATATTGTTTAGCTTCCCGATGGTCGAGTGATAAAGGTGGGCGGTGAACGTTTCGAAGCACCAGAAGCACTATTTCAACCGCATTTAATTAACGTTGAAGGTCAGGGCATTGCCGAACTAGTATTTAATACGATCCAAGCTGCAGATATCGATATGCGACCAGAATTGTACAAGCACATTGTTCTTTCTGGTGGCTCCACTATGTATCCAGGTCTTCCCAGTCGTTTAGAGAGAGAAATCAAGCAATTGTATCTAGAGCGTGTTTTAAAGAATGACATAGATAAATTATCCGTAAGTACACGTTTTTTTTATGAATACATTCTATTCCATTTGATTTACTTTGCAGAAATTTAAAATTCGCATTGAAGACCCACCACGACGAAAAGACATGGTTTTCATAGGAGGAGCCGTCCTTGCCGAAGTCACAAAAGATCGCGATGCGTTTTGGATGTCCAAACAGGAATACCAAGAACAAGGACTTAAAGTATTACAGAAATTAACGAAGAGAACTCAATAACGTGGATCTGCTCTCTGTGAATTTGTCTTACTTTTAAGTTGAAAAAAAAAAACCAACAACAACAAAAAAACACAATTTTTTATTCCATTATTTGTTATTCTATATATATTTTTGTCCTTATTTACATGCATTCTATTTTATAATTCGTAAACCTTCTTACTATGTATTTAAAATAACAAAACAAAGAAAAGCAAAAAGTAACAAAGCTTAATACATATAATTGTTTTTTTTTTTTTTTTAAAATGCATTTGGCGTAATAAAATTAATTGTTTTTATGAAGGAGTATGAATTGAAATTTAATATATATGTAACGTGAAAAATAAAATTACAACAATTGATTATAATTTAGATGTTGACGAGTTTCCAATTTCAATCAAATCCCATTCGTTTTTATTTGTACCTAGTGGAAAGCATTTTACAAATGCCTAAAATTATGCAACGAAAAATACTAAAGTTCTATGAATTAATTTCTTGTTGGCTACTTGCATATTTTGGTTAAGCTTTATAAACAGAATTTATGGGTAGTTGTGAAAAAATACACATTGAAGGGCTATTCAATAGTTCAACCAATCAATTTTATATTGAATGTGTTGATCAAGATTCATATACATTAGGTATATCCCGTTATCCCATCGGTGATTGTACGATAAAAACAACAATGGAGACTTAGTAATGTCATCACTAAAACTTGACAGCACTTTGAATAAAGTAACATTTCAACACTAGCAGCGTTCTTAATTACAACTTCGTTATAATTTAAACGAATTCTTACTAGTTTTTACTCAATGCCGTTTCCTACCCTCTGAGAAACTTAAAAATGTTACTCTAAAAGTTTCTTGAAGTTCGAATGGTAAAAATGTCAAAACGAGGCCGTTGCAAGTTAATTTGAAATTTAAATTTGTTACAGTCTGTTTCATTGTTACAGTCTGTTTCATTGTTTCATTGTTACAACTTTCAAAGCTATTATCGCTGCTGCAAAAGTTACTGTGATGATCTTTAGATGTACCTAGCTACCAGATGAAAAAGTAAATAAACAAGCCTAAAATGAATTGCGATGACAGTTTGTATATATAATCAAACAAGACTTTCTGTCATTTGTTACCGGTAACATTTTGTGCATTTGGCACAAAAGTAATAATAAATAAAAGTTTCTATTTAAATGCTAAAATTTCCGGTAAATCAAAAATTAATAAATCTATTTAAAGCATCAGTACGTAAATGTAATAAAATGTCAGGAGGAAAACAAGGAATTCCTTTAAAAAAGGTAATCGACGAACTAGAAAGCTTTGCGCCACTATCTCTTGCTGAGAAATGGGACAACGTTGGACTTCTCATGGAGCCATACCAGCAGAGGTAGAATCAAGAATAAAATATAAATAAAAAGATTAATTAATATAAATGGGGGTGTATTTTTATTTTAGGCCTATTCAGACAATATTCCTCACAAATGATTTAACCCTAAAAGTGCTTGAAGAAGCTGGAGACAAAAATGTCGATTTAATTATTTCCTATCATCCACCAATTTTTAGTGGCCTTAAACGGATAACTCAAAGGTAATTGCATACTTTAAAGTGACATAAAAATGACGAATTATTTTTTTTGTTAATTTCTTAACAGCAATTGGAAGGAACAAATTGTTTCGATATGCCTTGGAAAGGGAATAGCTGTGTATTCTCCACACACAGCGTGGGATTGTTGCAAGAGTGGTGTTAATGATTGGTTGGCATCGGCATTGCCTTCTGAGGAATCTGTTCCTATTACGGTAAGTAGGCGGTAAATTAAGAAAGTTTAAATAACTGAAACACTGTGTTTTTAGTTCATTAAGATTTTAAATAGAAATAAAATATATTTGAAATTTTTTTCCCATTACTATTTTACCTACTGATGGCAAAGTGATCAGTTTTCATTTAATTTTTTTTTTAGATCAATCCAGTGACTGGTTGTGGAGCAGGGCGAGTATTTAAACTCACTCACGATCTTACCCTAGCTGAAGCTATTCAAAATGTACAAAAGCACATTGGACTGGACGTACATGTTGCAGTAGGTGTAAACCATTCTATGGAAACTTCAATCAAGAGAGCTGCCGTTTGTGCAGGATCCGGAGCTTCTGTGCTTAAAGATGTAGTCGCAGATTTGTACATATCGGGTGAGATGTCGCATCATGAAGTACTCGATGCTCAGCATCGTAATGTTTCTGTCATTTTGTGCAATCACAGTAACTCTGAAAGAGGATTCCTGCACACATTTAAGCCAGTTTTAAGTAAAATGTTATCTGGCGAATGCAATATAATCGTGTCCGAGTGTGATAAAGATCCTTTATCTACTATTGTTAAAAATTAAAAGTATAAAGTGCTAAAACTGGATTTAAGTTTTAAAATTCTTTTTCAAAACATGCATTCTACTGTTATATACTTTTGTTCTAGTGGGAACCAAACCTTAACAAATTTTGTGGTAAGCATTCGGTGGGGTCAAATGCTAAAACTGGCATAGACTCGTATACAAAATATATGTATGTTGTCTTTTTAAATGAATTGTAGTCCAAGTTACATGCCCAGTATGGGTATTTTATTTTATTTTTACAGAGTATGTATGTATTATCAAACTTTAGCCTTCTAGCTCAAACTTAAAGTAAGTGACTGATGGACAAAAAAGTTACATAAGGTGTTATCTGCAGCCAATATAATTTTTTTTTTTAAATGTGTGGGATATTTTTTTTTTAACAGTTTTGGCCTTTGGGGTGGAATTTTTTTATGCAGAAAAAAAAATTGCGAACATATTGCTTTCAAACTGAATATCAACTAGAAGAAGAATGAAATGTGTGAAAATATATTACAAGGGTGCCAGGTGACAACACTAAACAGTGTTTTCCGTACCAACACGGTAGATTTTCCAAGATATCAGCTCGTACTATAAATTCGTTATTTTTGCATTTAATTATTTCACACATTTTAAGCCAGCTGACTGAAGTCGTTGTTTGTTGTTTGTTTTTAATGTCAGGTTTTGAAAAAGCTGCTCTCCAGGAACATAAAACGCACCAAGTTTTATGTTCCTGGTCCATTTAATTTGGTTGCCTATTTTGTGTAAATGAAATTTGTGAGTTGGCCTCGTCTTTGGCGAGCGCTTGCAAAAAATCATGAGCGTGGATCACATTTCGGCTTGGCTGGATTTGTTAATAAACAGAATAACAGCTGTTGGAAAGCCTAAAACCGGCGATTAATGCCTCGTAAGGTAACTTTCACTGGGCCATTTTAGGATGACAAAGGCAATGCTGTAACAGTTAATGCTGTGCATTTTGAAAAACTTTCATGTACAGAAAACGTGGTTTCAACAAGACCGTGCCACATCACACGCAGATCGTGCTACGATGTAAATTTTACATTAAAAATCTTTTCGTGCCGAATAATGTCAAAAAGGGGTTATATCAACCGACTCATTTGAAGCCTCCCGATTTCTCCTTATTTGGGTTCTCTATTTTCGCAGGCGGCAGGTATAGCGCACGCAACTTTTAGATTCGTGATTAAAAACGGTGACGTAAAATATTGCCCAATTTTAAAAAGGGCGCTTTTGGCACAAGTACCTTGGTGATCCGCTACGCGGGATTTCAACCCTCTTTCTGCAGATGGCAGGTACCGCTCCGTACCACTTTGTTGCTCCGATCGGGGTATGTGCTTTTTTTTTTATCAATATTGTGCATGAAACAATTTTTTCATATGAGATGAGACTACTACAACTATTTATTTAAAATATTTACAACAAATGTTGTACAATTTGCAATATCCTTGATTATAAAAGAGGTACCAAAAAAAATTACGGACATACTAACTTTTGTATTTATGTGATACTCCAGGTTGTAGTGGAGTGCACTCAACAAATAAGTCTATCTAGTTAGCGTTTTCTTTGGATAACTGTCTACAGTTTCGGGGTCTCGAATTTGTTTAGGAAAAGTTTGTCTTGTGCACGCCAAGGTACAAATTATCCGGGGCGGAGCATTGGTGTTTATTTCCACTACATGCCCTAGCTATCTCCAACGCAAAAAATTCTGTGTTGAAACTTAAGTCTACGCACTGTGACCTTCCTATTAGATTTTTCCAACACACTCATTTCCAATTGCACGATTCAATATTATTACATTAAGTTTCCCACATTGCACACAGTGAACCAGACACCTGCCTAAACCCAGACATTGCATCGGATTTCGTCTGGCGCTGATAAGCAAATTCCCAAATAAATAAAATCACTTGTCACGAATCAGTCTAAGGCTATGTTTCAATAGATCAAAAGTGATCTATTCACTTTGCTTCGATGGCAAATAGCAGCTTGTATAATTCGTTATTGAATCTTCACTTCCCTGATCCAAACTCCTTGGTACGCAAACAGTACCAAATGTTTTATAAAAAAAATTTTGTTCTTCAATAGAAAGGCTAAAAAAATTGTATTAAAACACAACGCAATACTTACATAAAAGTGCAATTACATTTTGAAATCCAGAAATACGTTCTTTCATATTTGTTTTTAAATTAAATTATTTCCATCAATAGTTTTTGAAAAAATTACTATCAAACTCAAAATTTTAAAATATATACATATATAGGTATATATTAATAGTTAGTAATATGTATACCTTATAAGGGTTTGCCAAATAACTTTTTTTTTTTAAAACAGGGCGCAAAACATCGAGTTTAGCTTCGGCTGTGTGGCACGTAGCGCCGTCCTGTTTAAACCAAATGTTGCCAATATCCTCCCCTTTGATTTTTGTACAAAGATTCGTTCAACATGGCCCGATAACTATCGCCAATGACTGTAACGGCCACTCCTTGTTGTTGTTCAAGTTGTTGTTGTTGTTCGTTGTTCAAGCGTATATACAACCATATTCGTTCAGCGGAAGGATAAAACTAATTATCTGTCAAATCAGACATGAGCTAAGTTTTACCATTCGCGAAATAAGCACTAGTTGACAATTTTTTTATTAAATTTGTATTTTTTGGCTATTTAAGGGACATTAGGAACTTTCGATCTCAACATTTTTTTTGACAACAGCCATGGTTGACACGCTTCGCAGGTTCAAGGGAGTTTTCAAAATTTGGCCTTATATCACATTTAAAAAGTGAAATAATACCAACTTCAGTAAAGTGAAATTACACAAAATTGGTCTTATTACCGCTTTCAATTGATCAAAATGGCTTAATTAAGCTTTCAGTCAGTGAAATAAGTTTTATTTTTAGTCCAGCATGCATAAACAAATAGGTTTGTATGATATTGCCAACTTAATAATGGTACCTAGGTGGACTGCTTCCCGGAAACAATGTGTTTTTATTTTTGCCGTAAAAGTATGGTCAGAGTTCAACGAAATACATATTTAATTTATTTCATGGTAAAAAAAATAAATGCTTCAAAATCTGCATTTCCCTGATTTCCAGTCCCAAATTTATATTTCGGTCCAAACGGTCAAGCATTGCACAAACTTCTAATAGATTTCCAAATAAACTATTTTGGGGACTTTATTAATGTAGAAAATTGAGTGATAATAATGGATAACAGGCCCCATTCTTCTATCCATTTAACGACGAGGATTGCAGGGATCATAACTGTCCCACTTCACTGCATTCCTACTGGTCCGCCTGTGGGGTTTGACCTCAAAAGATATCTGCAGGCATCCCGATTTTGGAACACTTCATCATTGAGGCCAATCAAATTCTGGTGTTTCTGCATTTGTGTGATCCAGAAGTTTTTCGGCCTGCCTCTCTTAAGTGATTGTGAACGTTGATTGCCATTACCTTTTTGACGGGGTTCGTAGGATCCCTCCTTTGAACATGGCAATACGACCTAAGTCGGTCGTGCTCCCATTTTTTCGAGATGGGTTCTTTGACGTGAAGGCTTCTTCGGATTCTGGAACTTCTAATTCGATCAAGCTTTGTTACTCCTGTTGTCATGCGAAGCATCTTCACCTCAGCTGCTGTCAACTTGCGCTCATACTTTTTCTACATTGTCCAGCATTGTGAACCGTATTTGAGCGCCGGACGCACAACTGCGGTGTAGAGCCTTTTTTTCAGTTTAGGGGACATTTTTCGGTCACAGAAGATGGCAGAGTTTTCCTGCCACTTCATCCACTCTACGCTTACACGATGATTGATGTAGACATCAACGGTTGCTGCGCTGTTGATCATTGATCCCAGATATTTAAACTTTTCACACTTGGGAACAACAAGCCCCATTAATGACCCAAAATTCGGCTTCTGCGAAAAAGGCCGAAGGTTTAGCCGAATTAGAATATTGAATTTTTCAACCGTATTTCCGAGAATTTTTCGCATGAGCGATTTTGAGCAAGTCATTTCTTGTTTGTTTCATTTCTATAGTGCAAGTTGCATCAGAATGAATTGAATAGTTATTCACAGGCAATCAAACGGATTCATTTACTGGCTATTTTTTGCTTTAGTTTCTTTGTAAAACACATTTTGTTATGATTATGAGTTATTTCATCTAATAAATTGTATACAGGTCAAATTAATTTAACGGATAATTTATTTTAGGTTCCTTAGAATTTCAGGTTGCAAAACATTAGGCATTAGGGTTACCAACACCAGTAAGGGCGAGACCCGGTGATTTTAAAAAAATATTTTTTCCTAAACCCAAAAATAACAGCACCACAAAGCAACGAGTCTTTTTTTTTTGAATGTAAAAATGGTAACTTCATGATCATCTGACTACAATATTTAAAAATGACTTCGTTTCACCAATTAAACCAAGTAACTTATTAATTTGTTCGAAATTTAATCATGGCAACGTAGATAAACGTTAAAAGAGCTTTCAAACCATGAAAATTTGTTAAAGAAGAATAAAGAAAGCCAAGTACTTAGTTGATGCGGATTTCTTAAAGCCAACAATATTTTGTTAAAAAACGTCCACAAAAATTATGCGTGACAAACTTGCTAAGGAGGTCAGAATTTCTCCTTAAAAATTGTTTTTTTTTGTCTAAATTATTTGAGTGGAAGTGGGCTTATTAATATATTTACATTAAATCATTTCGGACACTGGAGAGTATTTGTTCCAAATTTCAACATTCTAGGTCGAAATTTTAAGGTCTTAAATCCAATGACCAAAAAAATGACAAACTTTGTGTCGAAATGATTATACCATTGGGATAAAAGAGACCACAAGGTAGCTATTCTGGTAGCCCAAACCATATGTAGCAGCAATTAAACCAGCTGTAATATTGAAGAAATAAGTCGCTGTGGTTCAGATTGCTCAAAACAGTAACCCGTTGTGGAAAGAGGCTTTTTTCGCAATGGCCCCGAACTTGTTTAAACCTAGAGCTGAAATTACTTGAACCAAAACTTATTAATTCGATTTCTGATTTAATATTGTCTTTATGGCGTACATGATATGAAGAAATAACATTTTTCCTTGGGCTAAGCTATCCTGCTGCCTTTGTAAATTCAGGTTAGAGTATCCGAAATAAGTACTTGCTTCCTAGTGTTTCTATGCCGCATAGTTTATTGGAAACACATATTGGGAATTCCTATGTAAATATTTTTTAATAGCTATACCAAAACCTTTAGAATTCAATTGTTAGAAATCGGTCCGGAGAAATTGCGGCAATGCCCAGAGCCCGCAGAAAGAACCAAATTCCCGGAGTCTCCGGGCCAAAATACCCCTGTTGGTAACTCTATTCGGCATCGGCCGAAAAAGAAAAAACTCCTTCTACGAATTTATTTTTAAACACAAACATATTTTATTGTTTCTTTATTTTCTCATATAATAATTTTCCATAGAATTATGTATAAGTTTTACACACTCAAGATGCTTTGGTTATTGCTGTATGCGTACATATTTTATTTGCCA
This sequence comes from Ferdinandea cuprea, assembly GCA_963576555.1. Classification (NCBI taxonomy): domain Eukaryota; kingdom Metazoa; phylum Arthropoda; class Insecta; order Diptera; family Syrphidae; genus Ferdinandea; species Ferdinandea cuprea. The sequence goes on along the minus strand of OY754958.1, from coordinate 146,336,938 downwards.
TTAAATAAAAATAGTTTTTTTTTTTATTAAATATTCATTTGTTTTATTATTAATTTCTAGTTAAGTTAAAATTTGTCTTTTTGTTTTGAATTCATGCATTTTTATTAAATACCTATATAATTTATGCTACAGGTATATGAATAGTATATTAAATGTATGTCTTTTTTTGTTTTTGGCAAATAAAAAGATAAAATCACAATAATAAAAAAAATTAAATAAAATTAAAATAAAATAATAATTACAGGCAATAGCTTAAATATTTTATATATCATTATTTTCAATCGAGTGGTAACATATGTATATTTTTGTGTTTGTTTTTTTTTTTTTAATAAATTTCAAATAAATACTAATTTCATTTAATGTATATAAAGTCAGCAAAGTCAAATGATAACTGTTTAAAGTCTACAATAAGCCACAAATTGGTGGTGTACGGCAACGGAAAAATTACATATTCCAGAAAAGCCGTCTTAGTCTAAGCATAGAATAGATAGTAAGGTAAAGCACGAGCTAAAGGCATACATGTTTTTTTTTTTTTAAATGTTTTATTTGTGTAATAAAAGTCTCATTAAGGTTCTAATAAATAATCGCGCGATATGTCTTAAGTAAGTACTAGATTTTCACACAATATTATGTTATAATTTTTTTTTGTATTCCAAATAGTGTATCTTATAAATAATGTAACTTTCTAATTCAACAACGTCTACGAGGTTGTTGACCTAATTTTGATTTTGGTTATTAATTCTATTTCGAAGAAGATGTCTCGAATAAGGAATAGATTTGGTTGCACCAGGATTTCCGACATAATTTTATTTTTTTCTTTGTTTAAAATAAGTTAACTTCCAAAAGGAATGCGTATCTTAATCGTATTGTATCTAAAACTACAAAAACCAAGTTCTAAGTTTATATATAGATTTGAATGTATCTTTGTTTGCCAGGGTCTTTGATTTTGCTTTGGTGTAGCTCAATAGTGTACTCTAATTAAAAAACGTATTAACCATAAACTTGAATGTTTAAGTGTGAGTTAAAATACTAATGTACAACTTAGGTTTAAATCTAAGGATTATTTGGCGCGTGTTGCCGAAACTATAAATAAGATTCAGATATTTATACATTTTGTTTTGTTTGTCACTTATGATAAGCAATTGACTAGAGAGAGATGTATAAATATTTGCATAGAGAGAGAGATAGAGAGAGAAAGAGAGAATGGTTTGGATCTACTTATCGACACCTAAAAATTTGGCCGCCTCATCGGCTGATGAGAGAAGCTTGTTGAGAATGCCTTGATCGCTGATGCCAAGCAAATTGCCAATTAGGTCGGACTGGTTGTTGTGCTCTTCGATGTTCTCCTTGTGCTCGCCAGATAGACGACTGTTGCGCCACTCTGTGTTGGCCTTCGAAAAGAGCTCCTGGATTTTGTGCGAGCGTAAGGTGGTCGCTAGCATGACATTCGATGGCGGTTGCTCATCGTCGGATATGTCGGAGCCGCTGTTTGTGGCATTGGCGGCACCGTTACCAGAATGACTGCCACCGCTGTGTTTCTTCATGTGGCGGAGCATGCTGTGTTTAAGAGTGAACTTACGCAGACAGATGTCACACTGAAATGGTCGTTCGCCCGAGTGAGTCCGCATATGCCGACGTAGATCTTCGGTGGACCAAAAGCGTCGCACGCAGAAGGCGCAGATTACCTTGCGATTGGTATAGTCCGGATATTTGCCACGGCTTTCGTCGCGTTTCTCATCGTCTTCGGTTGACTGCACTTGATTGTTGACATCGGCTTCGCTGTCGATGGCGCCCTTGGACAAAAGCAGGGCGAACTCTTGAGCATGATGGATTTTAATGTGGTCGAGGCACTGAAATCTTTCGGCAAATGAACTGTCGCATAGATGACATTTAAACGGCAGCTCTGATGACGAAACTATCTGTGGTGCTGGTTCGACTTTACATACTGCGTTGACGCAAGTTGGAGTTGTTGCTGTTGTTTCTTGATTTTCTTGAACCACTTGCTTTTGCTTCTCCAGCTCCTTTTGCTCTTCGAGCTTTTTTTCTTCTCTCTGTTGCAAAAGTTGTTGTTGACGTAGCAACTCAATCTCCTCGACAGACTTTGGTACTGGCATCGGTTCATTGACATCTTCGATTGGAACATACAGGGACACAGCTGATTCGACATTTCCATGCTTCCGCAGAAGGTGGCGATCGCAATTGCTTTTCGTTGTGAAGAGCAACGGACAATGGGAGCATTTGAAAGGTTTTTGGCCAGTGTGTGTTAGAATATGTCGTCGCAATGAGCTGGACCAGGGGAACATTCGCTGGCAATAGGGGCACGAGACTCGATTTGGTGCCGAACTGTAGGCGGACTTCTTCTTTGGTTCCTGAGAGCCGGGCATATCCTCTGGGCCAGAGTTGTTGCTTTCGGAGGCACTGCCTGATGCGACTAAGCCCTCTTCGTCACTCTGCTCTGCTTGATTCACTACATCACTGGGCCGAAAGTAGTTGTTGAAGGACATCGAATTGGTAGCATTGTCAACAAGTCTGGACACCGATGCTAGGTCGTTGGATTCGTCCTTAAACGGAGAACTGGCGACTTCTTTAAGAAATTTCCCAACAGATTCAGCTTGAGCAATCATGTTTTTCGAGAGCTTGAGTCCAAAGTCCTTAACAGGTGCACGGTTCTGATCGACAGCGGCGGAGTTTTTAGTGCCGCAAGCTTTCATGGCTTGTTCCAAAATCGACTCAGCAACTTTTTTAGCAGCTTCGTTGGCTCCCTGCTCTTGAAGGTCTTGGATTTTAGTTAAGTTTTCTGGCTTTCGATCTTCCTCTTCATCATCTTCATCGTCTTCTTCTCCCTTTTCGTCGTCCTCATCGATAACGAGTTTCGGATCGTCATCTTCTATGCTTCCGTTGTTTGTATTCGACGAAGAACTCAATGATTTACGAAGGCTGCTGATGGCCGCTGTCATTGGGTTCGGTGTCATCACACTGCTCGAGCCCTGTGACAAAGTTTGCTGTAAAATGTCTGTTTCCTTGCGGGTGAGCTGTTGGGCGAGAATGGCATATTTTACTTGATCTGAGATGGCACTCAGGGGATTAGGCATCATGCCACTACCGCCAATCTGATGAGGGGCTTCCAAGGGCGGGTGAGGCGAATGCATGTTAGAGAGAACAGAAGAACTGTTGGCACGTCCACGCATAATGTGGTGCCCACTACGTTGTCGCTGAGCCCAGTACTGCGGATGTTGTTGTTTAATATGACGTTCCATATTGGAACGGAGAGTAAAACGGGCGGAGCAGTGTTCACAGGCGAAAGGGCGTTCCGTGCGATAACGACGCTGCTTTTGCTTGGGCATAAGTACACCGTTTTTGATGACCATCTTTACTGGGCCCGAGTTAGGCACCGATGATGGGAGCATTCCTGAGGTATGTGATCCCGTCATTGGGCTCATGTGTTGATGGCTTCTTGGCAGTGCCGGCATTTGTGACAAGGACGGAGTCAGGTTCCGCGGTATCATTTGGTTCTTAGCGGGGGTAGGCGAGTGAGGGCTGGAATTGGAGTGCTTCATCAATAAATTGGCCTCTTCCGTGGCTGTCTTTGGCTGCATATTTTGGGTATGGTTGCCAGTGATTGAACTTTCACCAACTGCGGCATGGTCGAAAAGTGGATTCATCATCGGCCCAAATTTGTTTAGATCGCTGATGTTGTTCGATAGAAATGAGTTTTGCAAGAAAAACGGATTTAGCGGCTGGAAAACCAAATTGCGATAGAGCTGCGACAGCTGGAAATAGTGTGCCGGATCCATTTTCGGCATAGCTTCGTTTAACAGACGCTGCTGGGCGAGTAACAACTGTTGATTCTTTTCCAAAACTCGCATGTCAATATTTTGTTCATCGGGTACCTGCGCACGCGAAGATGTCACCTGTGCCGGGGGAGATTGTGGAGGCTTTTCTTGGACTTTAAGTACCTTAACAGGTTTTTTACTCAAGTCTAATGCGTCCATGCTAAGATCCATCGGTCGACTAGATTTATCGTGCAGCGACTCTTCTGGCACCAACTCCTTTTCAACCTCATCCGAATGATTAAACGATGGTGCTGCTTTGTCAATTAACTTTTCCAAGCTCTTCACTTGGATTTTGAGTGGTTTCGACTCCGCCTGAAGCATTTCCTTTAGGTGAGACACCGGTGTAGATCGATCCTTTGGCGGATGATGTTGTTCCATGTCGTCTTGATCGAACTCGGGCGAAGAGAACAATTGCAGCTTCTTAATAGCATCATCACAGTTCGAATCTTCCGACGGATGGTAGATAATCGCACGCTTTACTTCGTCACGTGTCGTTTTGGCATGACGATTTCGCAGGTGCCTTTCGCAGTTAGCCTTTGTCGTGAATGCATAGTTGCATATTGCGCACTCGTACGGGCGATCGCCATTGTGTGTGCGCATATGGCGCACAAGAGCCGCCTTATCGTGGATAGAATATGTGCACATATTGCACCGATACGGACCAGGCCCAGCTGCGCTGAGATGAATGCGATTGTGTCCCTTGAGGGCACGTAAATTGGGAAACACTGCCGTGCACAACTTGCAAGGAAATTCGCCACGCAATTTCATTTTACGAAACTCCGAGGTGAACGCATCCTGAGCCTCCTCTTCGCCGTTTTCAGCCCCGTAGTTACTGATTGGTGCATTTACAGAATTCTCAAAGTTGCGCAGGAAATTGCTAGTTGATGATGATGAGGTTATATTCAGAATCGACTGAATATCAGCCAGCTCCTTGGTGTCTTGAAACTGGTCTAATTGAGACAATTTCACGGGCGATTTCTCCAACTCTGAGGACTTAACATCGGACAGCGAGGGTGAAGATAGCGACAAACTCGTCATACTTTGTGCGGTTGATTTGTTTTTCAAGTACAATCGTGCGAAGAACTCCTCTCGTCGGTTGTCATCATCATCAGCACATCCTGAACTCTCGCTGTAGGATCGCTGCTTACGAACAGAAAAGTCATGCGCATCCACAAACAGATTCATACCCGACGTTGAGCAGTCTTTCTCGTGTATCTCCACCGCACTAGCGCATGGAAATGCTCGATAACACTTTGAGCACTCGAACTTTTGATTACTGACCGCCGTTCGAAGGCTTTGTTCGCACAGCGACTTGGCTATAAGAGGGAATTTTTCACTGGAAAAATCCACAAACGTAAGATCCTTAAAGCCGTGTGTGATCTTAAGTTTACTCGTGCATGGATGGACGTTGAGTTGCTTATGTGTCTTAAAGACAACGTCACATTGACGACACTTTGCGGGTATATCGGAATGCTCGCAGTCCATATGGGCGCCCAATGCTAGCATCCCCACAAAGTCGTTGCGATTGCACACCGGGCAATAGAGCTTCTGTTGTGGTTGTTGTTGTTGCTGTGGTTGGTGCTGTTGCTTGTTTTCGTCAGCCTCTTCGATCGTACTTTTATCCGCAGCACCATGCAAGTTATCGACGATATTGTTGTTGTTGATGGTTGTCTTCACGCGTCGCTTCATCACGGCCATGTCATCCATGCTGTCGGTGCTCTTGCGCTTAAAATTGCTAATGTTTTTGTTGTTGGTATTGCTGTTATTATTGTTATTGGAACTTTGGCTGATGGCACTTGATGAATCCGTTGAGCAACCACCATCACTTTCGTAGCTTTCGCCACCGCCACCTCCTCCAATTGTGTCACCATTGCTATTAATAACGACACCATTGCTAACGATAGTTGGTTTGGAGGGCATTTGCGCTGTAGCCGATTGGTCATTTGATGGTAATATTGGCATTAAGCTAGAGCCACTACCATTACCACCCGCACCCGCACCCGCCGCACTACCACCCTTCGTTTCATTTGAATTTCGATGATAGTGTTGCTGGTGCTGTTTGTGGGTTCGCATGTGGCGATGCATATTTCCATTTGTGGTGAATGTCAGTTGGCAATATTTGCAATTAAAGGGCCGCTCACCAGTGTGTACCAGAACGTGTCGATCCAGTGACGAGGCAGATGACAGAACCTACGAATGTAAACAAAATAATAAGTTAAATTTGCCAAAAAAATAAAAATGCGTGCGCGCGTGTGCCACTTTCTTAAAGAAACGTGTAACCACACCTCCACTCCTAAGAAAACTAAAATATTTACCTTAGAGCAAATGCGGCAGGTGAAATTTTCAGTGTCCCCAGATGAATAATTATGACATCGTATGTGATTGGTAAATTCATGGGGTGTTGCCGATACAACCTCACAAATTGGACAAAGGTACTTCATGTCGTCACGTTCGCCCATGCCCGATTCGGGACTTGAGACGGCGATATTACTGGCGGATGGTGACGCTGACGATGATGATGTCGGCGACGACGATGACGATGTGGATGATGTCGCCGATGAACCGGATGTGTTTAGAACATGACTACTGCTAGCATCCACAAATCCAGATTCATTGTTGTTCGTTGTAGCGGTAAGGTTTGCTGATTTCCCCGATATCGTGGAATCATTGTTCGATGTTTTCTGTTGCTTTAAATTGATCACAGACTCTGGAACGTTTTGGTTGTTACTACTGCTACTGAAGCGGAATTTCTTTCGCAGCGAATGTGGAGTGTCGGTGCATTCCAAGAGGACAGTACGTTTGTCACGTCCACTATTGCCAGTTCGCCGACGATGATGGTAGTGATGTTGACTGTGTGATCGTCGATGTTGATCTCTGTCCTTATCGTCTGATTCGTCGGCATCAGATTCATGACGTATGGGGTATGGGGTATTGGCATCTGATAAAATGGCATCTTTAAGTGTTACTGCTGTTGGCATCTGCAATGCTGATATCGCTGTGTTGGCTTCTTTTTTTATTTCTGGTGTACGACCCAGGTCCATGGGTTCGACGGATGAATCCGATGTTGTTGAATCGCGTCGCTCCATTTTACGCGGTGGAATGTCTGTTAATTGCTTTTTAATTGATGTTTTCATCATTTTTGGTTGCGGTCAAGAATATAGTTGCGATTAGGTTAAGTCTGCAAGAGAAAGAAATCGAGGAGTTAGTAGTGTTGCAATTGAGATTCAATGAGGGCTTAAAAAACTAAATATATATACGAATTCTGACAATAAAAATACATAACTGCTTATAATAGCTACTTGGTAAAGTCAGCAAATAAACCTCCAAACTATCAACAGAAAAACAAGTAAGAGACCAGACATCCAATGTTTTAAAGCCGCGATTAGGCCATCCCTATGCAGTCGAAGGCGTATAGTACAACAGAATACAAAAAACCAAACAAGATCTATAAAAAGTAAAAAAAAAAGACACAGCTAGACGACAAAATTAGAAACAGATTAGACAACAAGACATCATAATCATTTTGAAATCTCAAAAAAAAGCTAGCCACTTTAAGAGTAGTTACTGATTTGACTAGTCACCAGTCTCAGTCAGCAAAACATGAGGAAAAGTAAACAAGTGCGCCCCAACCCAGGTATGTGTACCTACGCAAGTGTGGAGTATAAAAACACCATGGATATGGAAATCGGAAATGTGCAAGCATTTTTTCAAATTACATTTTGAACTTTGTCCGTCGTCGTCGTTTTTTTTTTTTTTTTTGTTTTATTTTTCGATTTTGTCTTAATTGATTTTTGCTCTATGTACTAGTTAATGTGCATCGTGTTAATATGATGTTTTGTTGGTGTGAAATACTTTCGAGGTTTTTGCCAATTGGATTTTTCGGCAATATGAGACAGTGGTCAAATTTTGATTGGATTTTATTTTGTGTCCGACTTGGTGGGAGAGATTTGAATAATTTCAAATGAAAGAGGTTGCGATTGTGAAAAGTGTTGTGGCCTATTTTAGATAAGTAAATGCATTTTGCTTTTCGCCGAAATTTTATTTAATCGAATTGATTTTTTAACTGGGTTATTGTAGGTTTTTGTGTTGATTAATAAATTAGCTGCAGCACGGGCGACATTGTTAATCTCAATTTATGCCATTCAAAGAAGAACCTAAGTACATATAAAAAGATGCAGCTTGAAATACCTACCTAATGCAGGAACCTACTTTAGTTTCACACCATTTCTCTTGTTGTGTGAACAATATTATATTTGTGTTATATTAATTCCGTTTCCGGCTGATACACAGAAAAGAGAATTTATCGAAGAAAAGAGTTGACAAAATTTGTGTTATATTAATTCCGTTTCCGGCATCTCTTTAAGAAAAGAGAATTTATCTGGTACAGGAACGGTAGTGTATTCTTAATTTTTTTAATTTTATTAAATTACATTTGCAAGGGCTAACAAAATTTTTTTTAAAAAGAATATCGCACAGTTGAACTGTTCTAAACAAGATATACGGAATTTTTAGTCTGTAAGTCTGTTTAATGAGAAAGATATTTTTTTAAATAGAGAATGCGATCCTAGGAACTGGAAAATGCTTCAGGATGATTCCATGTAAGAAAATGTTTTGAATTTTTAATCACTTCTGATTAAAATAGATTTCATGATACGACTGTTGTTAAAATTCCTAAAAGAGATATACTAGGAAACAATATCTTCAAACCAAAAACGTTATTAAAATTGGCTTAGCAAAAGTTCAGCTTGAGAAACCTAAGAGAAAAAGCTAGATTAACCTTAAAAAATAAGAAACTTAAAACAAAATAAAATATTTTTGATGTTGTTTCAAAAGACCCTATGGAAGGTTAAGGCAATGTTTTTCATGCCGACAAACAGCGATCAATAATTTTTGGAAAAAACATCTAAATTGAATTTTCGGCATTAATATTTTTCTGACTTGTTTTTTAAACAATTTTTTATAAAATTGTAAACTAATTTTTTTTTAATGAAAATTTAAAATGCGTTTGGCAGCACTGTAATTTTTTTGTTTTTATAAAAAATCTTACTGGACTAACATGATGTTTCTGAAAGGTTAGAATGACAATAATAAGACAGGTGTCGTTGGAAGTTTATCTGCATATTAAGAGCTCTTATTAGTTTTTGTTATCTATTGTGATTTTAACATGAAATGAAATGGAATTGTATACAACCGAAAGTGATACTTTGACCGAGGATTTTGTTTCTAAAGCTCAGGTTCATTAGGCATTGTTATTACCTCAATTAAAAGGGATTGGTTTAATAAATTATCTATCACTTCTTTTAAAATTTGACACTTTAAATTTATTTTGTTCGCACTAAAGCAAAAAGTTACGCGAATAGACATTTAATATAGGTAGGTTCCTGTAATTAATTATTCTTAAGTTTTCAAGTTTAGATGCAGTGTTTTTGATTAAAGCTTAGATATGAATTGTTGAGTAGACTTAAACAAAGAAGTGGTACCATTTGACGATGACTTGATACTTACAACTTTATTTTTAGAATTCAAACTTATATCTACATAAAATATGTCACGGCAAACTAGATACGCAAAAAATAAAAAGTTTTAAAACAAATGTCATAACCGAAAATCTAACCTATGATGACTTTCCGACGGCATTCTTGTTAAAACACACTTGATAAAAAATTATTGAAGATTAAAACCTTTTATAACTCGTATCTTATAAGAAAAGAAAAAACACACTGAAGGTTTAAATCGCAGGTTTCTTAATAGATACGTGTACATAGGATAAGTAATTGCGTGTAGTCAGAACAGATGCATAAAGGAATGCATTACGTGTCCTTCGCCTTATGGTGAACCATTGCAGGTATGTAGGTACATATCTTATTGTAATGACTTAAATGAAATGACCTATGTATGTTGTTAGCAGTTTTCATCGACCCATTTTCACTAATCCGGAATTAACCATAAAAATAGAGTGCATAAAGATTTGATAAAAAATATATAATTAACATCAAATAAAATGTAAATAAAAAAAACATTATTCTTCTTTTAAGTTTTCTTAAATCACAAATAACTATCCGTACTTATTTAGATACATGCGCAGAACAGAAAGTGACCTATTACGTGGTGTCTACTTACGTTAAAAAGATTGTGCGTTGTTTATAACCGAAGAAAACTAACAGTGTTAACTGTCAACATTTTTGCATCAAAAATCTTGTTAGCATTCTTAGGTACGTGATTATGACTGAATTGGGAAATTCAAACCATTGAAATAATATCCTAATTTCCGTTCGCAAAAAATATAAATATGGCATCAATACCTTGAAATAAGCGAAAACTAGGTACCTATGTTATTCGTGTCATTTAACATCCAAAGAACAGTCATTGAATTTTCTTAAACTTCAAATTCTAGCCTACATATCTAGGCTACTTTTAGTAAGTTCAAATGTGAAAACAAAACATCCGATTAGGAAAAATGTATAATTAAGAATATACATCGAGTTGACATAACACACAATTCTCACAATTTTAAATTATTAATTGTCACTTGAATAGAATTGACATTTGTACGTAAAGGGTTACTGCATTCATTCAGTAACAAAATAGGTTATCCATAGAAGTTTTCGATTAGGTAGGTACATTAATACAGAAAAGGGCCCAATATCGAGTTTAAAAAAGTATCAATTATCCGCAGTCAAAGGTAATAAACTATGTATAATGTTGGTACGTGTCACTTAAGATTCGCCAATTGGTGACTAATTGGTATCACCATCGAAAAGCCTTAAACACATTTTTTATTTTTTTCACTTTTGTCCGCAGTCAATAAAAAGGTACACTACTGTCTATATATTAACTTAATAATCCATATTTTATTTTATTTTTTGCGAATTTACACGCATTTCTAAGTTACTTTTGCACTTCTCAAACAATAAGTAATCCATCACAAAGTATCCAATGAAATTTTGTTTGAAATAAATTCAAACGTTTTTCTCACTTTTTCCATAACAAACAAATTGTCACAAGGATTAGAAAATATTTTTCTTTTTTTAGTTGATGATATCCAATATTTGTTATTACCTTTTATTAAAAATAATATTTTTCTTCACTATTTGCTGTTATATTTATTATTATAGGTATGTCATATCGCACATTTGTTTTAAAATTCGACAACCGCACTACGTCTTCACAGTACCGACGCACGAACTGATTTGAGTTTGAAAAAAGAAAATTTATTGAAAAAGAATCAGCAGCACCATCCGGTCTATGGCATGTAACTGTTATAAATACAAGATTCTCGTTATTTTTTTAGCTTCCGTTTGGTCTCACAACAAAAATCGTTTTCTCGTTTTTCTCTTCTATTTCTTTTTTTTAACCATACGTCATTCCTCCCCGTTTGACAGATGAAATTCAACTGATGTGATAGACCATCGCACGTCAACTATTTAAATAAAAACATTTCCTCTCTCAGTTTCAATTCAATATAATCAAAGAAGAGAACACAAGCACAAAAAAAAATAAAGATACACACAAGAGCAGGGTGTCGCCTCGCGTCGCACACACAAAACAAAAACAAATACACCACGGCGAATTGAGAGAAAACTTTAAAGAAGAAGAACGAGAAATGGAAGAACTCTTCTCAATGCCGAATCGCAAAAGACCAACCGACGAAACTAGTATCGTACTCGAACCGACAACGACGAAACCGATGATATACACAAAACAACAACACGAACACGCAGAAAATGATTATCTGTATCTGTATCTCAGAAAAACGTTCAGGTGGCACTGTGGCAGTGTCAGGCAGCCATAATACATGCACAAATGGTCTCGTCCCCCCGAATATATAAGGTAAAGCAGTAGATGCGAGAGTGAGAGAGCGAGATACTTTGCAGGCTGTACTCTCTGTACACCCCAAACTTAAGCAGAAGAATCTCAATCTGTGTGTAACTCCGAAATATTGTGTATAATGAAGAATTATTGAAAGAGACGGCTACGGGCTCCGTTGATCTAGATCTGTGCGATGTTGTATGGGAGTGTGTGTGCGTGTGGTGCTGAGGTGAGATAAGCAACGGATGTCGAATAGGTGCGCTGCTTGGCATTGGCATGCTAGCCTGTGCCTGCCAACCAAAGAAACGTCGTATTGGTTTGATTATATAAGGGCGCGCACGACGAAGACGCACACTCCGAAGATTGAGAAAATATTATGTAGAGATGGCGAGGAGACTGAGTCTGATGACCTCAATGGGTCATATAGTTCAGGTGAAGACGAAATGGAGGTACCTTACATACCTACCTACATAATAGGATTTGAATGGGCGACGATTACCCATGGTCGGTAGGTTAATATCAAATTAAAGATACATTTATTTACCTACGTATTATTTCGAAGTTCATAGGTGTAGAAACTGTGGATGTCATTAAAAGGAGCGCTACATATCTCTAAGTCGACTTCAAGTCGGGGCAATCGAATGCATATACACATTTGATTGGATTGTTTGTGGATCTCAGAGGTCAAACAGGAATCTATTCTATATAGGATATGTCAGTTAATGTGGTAAGGCCTAAGACGTTTGGAGTCGATGTTGGTTGTGTGTGAGAAAAAATAAGTGGTGCCTAAAATGTAAAGAGGAAGCCATAATTTTGCCAAAATAGGTAAGTAAAATTTCTGGAAACTGAAACTAAAATTTGTAGTTTTTTGAATATGTCCAGTAGGTACCTATTCGGACGGGGTTTACTTTATTTCCCCTATTAGGTAGTTCCGTTGAGTTGAGATGAGATATTTTGACGGGAAAACTATTGATCTTTTAATTCCAGCTTCACTCTTAAGATGGGCTTAGGTTTTACTAAATTTTGAGTTAAATTTTTTGCGTTTAAAATAGTTCTAGTAGGTAGGTAAGTACCGTTAGACTAAAATGTAATCTGAAATTTTTTCTACTCATAACCTGGATAGACTTCGGCCTGGGTTATTGTTAACCGGGGTGTTCTATTTTAACCTTAAATACGACAATACTCGAGGTTGTTTTTAAAATAGAGGTTGATCGAGGGATATTTATGGTTGCTAGTGTCTAGCCTAGCATAGTTTCGTCCTCTCTGTTCCACAAAAAAGGTTTTGGAGCATTATGTTGTTACTACATGTGGGAGTGAGAGATGTCTCTGTACCGAAAACAAAATACGAAATAGGTAGATAGGAACCTACCTATATACATATGTATGTATATTATTTAATTGGGTTTTTTTTAGCTAGGAACATGAAAATTTGGTAATTTAATACAAACGCACCCTTACATATATTTTTATGATCTGTCAATGTGAAAACGTCAGTCAACGTTTTTTTATTGTGAAGTTCACGAATGAGTAAAGTTTGCAAATTATTAAAAATCACTACCGAAATTTTGAGTTGGTTGTAGCAACTTTAAGCTAATATTATCTAATAATTGTCCCATCAGGCACGCAGTTTTTTCTATATATTCATATTGACTATTAAAAGTATCTGGGTACCTACCTACCAACAATTTTGCAAATGAAAGCACTCGAACTCAAATTGAGCCAAATCAGTCGGTTCCACGCCGTTCACAGGAATTCGAAATCACTTAGTACCTACACATTGAGTCGAATAGATCTTGGCCTACGCCAAAAGATCAAATTAACTCAAGAACTGAAGCCTCTTGACAATTGACGCACCACGTCGTTACGTCGACAAAAAGTGACCGTGTGGCGTGGATTTCTCGCTGGAGGTGTGATTAGACCGTAGTTTTTAGTTGAATAAAAATGATCGTCATGTAATTTACGTATACAATTACAAATTAAAAGTAAAGATTAAATTCGTGGTCCTGTTTTTTCGAATATTCTGTTGTATAAGTGCGTAGGGACGACAAATTTAAGTTCTACATTTATTTTGTTATTGATACCTACATGGCAATGTATTTATTAAATTATGACTTGGGGTTAGTTTTACATAAATAAATTCAATAGAACAGATGATGCAAAGGTAATCTTGTAATGTCGAGAAATGGTCCGGTCGCATGGTTACCTCGTTTATTTGTTAACGTCAGTAGATTTCGTTTAGTCGTTGGCAACCAAGCCAAAAATGTTCGACGACCTAAGCAACAATATCGAACTTGAATATGTATAGAAAAGTGAATCAAACTTGGCTCCAAAGAATAGATTGATTGATTGATTATTGTATGGTTTAAATGCAAAATGTATATGTCCTTACTGAAAAATTGTTTATAATCTAACAGTACATACCTACGTATTTCACATTTTAATACATGAAGAACTAGAACTTTGCAGAACATTGTAATGTTCAGATATGTAGATACCTATCTACTAAAATAAGAACATCCGGATACGTAAATGCATTGGTTAAGTCAAACTTTTTATTTTTAAGTCGTAATAAACGTTGCTAATTGAAAAGACTAAAGAGAGGTAAGAAATCGGTTAATATAGTGCATGTGCTCTAAATATGCCGAAATTCGGAAAAGTGTATAAATGCTCCTACGATCATTTTTTATTTTACTTAACTTTTTAAAATTTGAATATAACACATAGCTCTATTCGACTCTAACTCGAACCGAAAATGTATGATTCAATCCGGCCGCTGTTGTCTCACAAATGCAACAAGTTCTCCCGCTCGTCGTAACTTGACACGGCTTGCGATGCGTCCTCTCTAAAGCTGAACTTTAAAGAAGATTCTAAAGCTGAACTTTACTTATTCGCATACTTCAGGAGAATAATAATTTATTTAACATGTAAATGTATGTCACAAAAAAATCTTCAAAGTTGTTCCTTTTGATTGGAAAAAGACAAGCCAAATTATACAGTCAATTGGTGTTAGTGTCGTCAGCGAAAATTTTTTATTTTGTAGAAAGGAAATTAAATAATTATTCCAGCGCACTGGAAGAACTGGAAAAACACGTAGGTAATGTTCATTCATACGACCATAGAGATAATGTCGATTACTGTCCATAAGTTTCCGCTCCAAGATAACTTGTAAAATCTGCTTCAAATCAACGATCACTAAGCCGACTGCTTTATATGTTCAAAGTGACTAATTTGCTGAAAAATGGGAGCAAAAAACCAGCTCTTGGGAAATTTGTGCACAATTTTGAGAGACAGAAAAAGCGGTTTGAGAAACTACTTAATTTTCATTTTGAATTCTTTGCCTTTAATCTGTGTTAGTTCTTTGATCTTAGCGCAACATAAGCTGGCATTAGACCTCAGTAACTTAAATGCACACAAGCACTATCCAAAAGCAGAAATATAATTCTATAAATTCTTGGCAAGGGCGTTCACAGAAGGTTGGGGTGGGGACGGAGGTATGGGTCAACCCCTATTAGTTTCATTTGCGGAGGTAGGTCGTAGATATGCGCGATTTCGCACCAAATAAATTTCATAATCAACATCATAATGCTACAAATTAATAATAGGTATCTACTAACTATCAACAATAAATGTAAGGCTAATGTTTTACCAGAGAGAATAGTCATCTGACAGTGGAATTGCAACATTGCGATTTCGCTTTTAACATTTAAAACAGCGAGAAATTTGGATTTGGATAATTATACAAGCAAACGTATTCTGTATTTTATCGTTCGGATTTCGTTTAGTTGTGTTGGTTTGGCTTGTACTCGACTACATTAGTCATGTTTCCCCCCTGAATGCAAATTAAATTGGCAATTATCATGCTGCTAGCCAATTTAATGAATCTTTTCAATTGAGTTAGATATGTATAATTCTCTTACAGGAGTTTGGTTGATTAATTAGGTTGCGTTGTCGCTGTGGTTTTTATGTATACGAATTTTTCAGGAAATTTTGATTATTTTCTGCTTTATCTTTTGTATTTCTGACGATGTTACGATCAAGATCTCATAACTGTCCACTTTCCTGACTGCATCTCTACTGGTCTTCTTGTAGGGTTCACCTTTTCTACTGAAACAAATTTCTTCAACCCGTCCATTTCAACTGAGGCAAATAAAAGGCTGTTGGTGTAATTTTTGTGTTATGTAGAGGTTCTTAAAGAAGTTGTCTAGATGCATTTAAAGCATTTATAATTTTCATCATTATTAAAAAAAACTCCTAAATAAACAATGCTTAGGAGTTTGTATGTCATTGAACAGCTTTTCAAAAAAGTTTGCAAGATCGAGTAAACCATTAAAACAAAAAACGTGCAAAGTTTGTGTTTCTATTGTTAGCAGCTATTTTGACGTCGTATTCATTAATTACTTCTTAGGACTATTTCGCAGACGTCACTGCTTAAACCCTCATAATCTCAGTTGCATTCAGCTGATGCTAACTAAATATAAAATCCCTGATGAGCTAACGCCTCCAATAACAACTGGTACTGGACTGGTACTGGACTAAAGCTTAACTTATTTTTTCCCTTTAAATCGACGTGGTTATGATCGGAATTATAGGAATCATAACCATCCTATTTATGGACGCATACTACTGATCGGACTGTGGGATTGCGCGATTTATCTGAATGAGGGGAATCCCGTACCTCAGAAATGGGTTGATTCTTGACACTTCAAAATATTTATTGGTTCTGTTTGTTTCTTTGACTTAAGTATTTCCCGATTGATTTTTGGCGCATAATAAAAAAAACCAGATAAGTACTTATTGTAATTGATAAATACATACATAGATACCTATAATACAAGATAGCCCTAACTAACATAAACAATTGCAATCAATTTAACACAAAAATCAGATGGTTACGCTACCTTTGGTCTGTCACATAAATGGTTAAAGAATCAAATGGACACATGCTTATATAAAGTGTGGTTGTCTAGTTGTTAATGCCTAGTTTTCTGGCCAACTTAATTTAGCATGAACATGTTTCAGTGTTTGACAAATTCAACCAGGTAGAGGTACACAATTGAGCAGCGCGTTAAGATTGTTGAAGCCTTTTACGAAAATGGGCGTTCAAATCAAAATGCATTTCGTGCACTTCGTTACTTTTTTTTAAAAGCATAATCGAACAAATGTGTCCACAATCAGTAGAATTGTGCGCAAATTTCAGAAAACCGGGTCTGTCTGAAGAGTGCCTTTTTAGTGTGGTTTACGGGCTAGCGGCGTCATCGAGTCGTACTTCTTCGAAAATGAGGTCGGCCAAGCAGTACATTGACGGTAATGGTGTTCGCTATGGCGAGATGATAACGGACTTCTTGTGGCCAGAAATTGAGAATATAGACCTGAAGGATATGTGCTTCCAACAAGATGGTGCCACTTGACACACAGCCAACGAAACAATGTATCTCTTGCGCGAGAAATTCAATGGCCGTGCTATCTCACATCGTGGCGATGTTAATTGGCCGCCACGATCATGTGATTTGACACCGTTGGACTGCTTTCTTTAGGGATATTTAAAATAAAAAGTGTACGTCAATAAGCCAAGAACAATTCAAGAGCTAAAGGATGAGATAATTCGGCACACTAACGACATTGAACCTCAATTATGTCCCAGAGTCATTTAAAATATGGACCGGATAGAACTGTTTATATTTAGTGAGTTTTTCCAGGTCTTATGGGTAATGACGATGTAGAGGTTGTTATAGGTGCTGGATCAGCAATGCCTGTCACCTATTGATAAATCAAAACAAACAACATATAGTTACTTCAACCACTAAACCTTTAAATGTCATTAGTAAATTGGTTTCACCAAAATAACTCTATTAGTCTTTAACATCACACGTTAACTTAAACCCTTAAAATGTATAATTTAATATAGAAAAGTATTGAAAAATGTTTTTAATACAGAAAAGGTCGATCTATTTACAAGTACGTAACTGCGGGCTTCATGCACAAAGCTTAGCTATACACTTTTGTATCTTATCGGAAAATATAACTAATTGAATAGCAAAAACAATAACAATCTAAAACAAGTTCAATAACCCGTATATTGCATCTGTTATTGCCAGTTAATAATATTATGTAGGTAGGTAGTAATATTTTACGAAATCAAACTTATAATTGCAGTCTAACACGCATAAATCTCTCAAGCGTTCGTATAGGTGCAAGGTGCCTAAGCTCGTTGTTTAGATACAATCGTGATATCCGCTGAATGCACAGCTATACACGAGTACTGGTTAAAAGAAAATCCCAACAACAAAAATATAAGTGTAAGACGTCTTAAAATTGACCTTGGGGTAATTACTATAACCAAAGGAACAAGGCGCGCACACAAACAAAACTAGTACTAGTACCTATATCTAAATACATTAAAATGAAAGTGAAAATGTTTTTTTTTTTTTTTTCATTTTGATTTACTTACATGGCGTGCCAAAGTTTTGGTCTCCTTTTGTAGTGTTTATACCAATCCGCGAATTGACAACACAATGGTGGAGTAAAAATATTCTAAGCATTGCAGAAGTATTATGAGCCACAAAAAAATGTGGAGTAAAAAAATGAAGAAGAGGAAACAAAAGAACAAAAAAATATTATATTGCGAGATCCCTCAACCAGCATTTTGTTGCTGCAAAGAAGCAGAAGACCCGGCAAAAGGTAGTCCAAGTTAAAAACAAAGAAATAAACTAAATAAAGGTAAACAATAACAAAGGAACGAATGAATAGATAGCACGAAAGTGTTCCCACATTAATTTGTTGCGTTTATTTTTTTTTGTTTTCTATTTATTGTGTCTATGATCGCTTCACGTTTGCGCTTCAATTTGACGTGTTAGCATCTACATGAGTTAAGCAGTTGATCGGGGCACTTAACCCGTGGGCTCCTATTATACGTTATTATTATAATTATTTAAACTTTATTATTAATTTTTTTTTTTTTGTAACTTTTATCTTGTAGGTAGATTTGATTGTTGTAAATATTTGTAAGTTTGTGGTGTTATTGCCTTTCAATTGCATGAGTGGTTGGCATCATTAGTTTTCAAGAGCTGTCAACCCGTTAAGAATTGCAAAGAATCCTTTAACACCAGGGGCGTAGATAGCTTAATTTTTCTAAAAAAAAGTCAGAGCAAATTCTCGCAAAAAACTAAATGGGAAGAAGGGTTCAAAACAAAACTGTTACTCTTTTATTAAAAACGAATTCAAAAAGTGCAGACAAACCGCATTTAATAGCTGTTTCCACAATATTTCTTCCTACAAATATCAAAAGCTTTCAATGAATTCTTGATGTAATACACCTTGCAGTTTTTTTAAAACTTAAATCGAAAATAAAGTCAGAGAGTTTATAGAATGTTTGACATGAAGCATTAAGTTAGGCTTCATTAATGAAAACAATCGGAAACCGTGGCTGACACGACATCTACGGATACTACGGAAATACCTATACGAAGGGGAGTCGGTACAGACCACAGGAGCGTTTTTAAAGCGTTTTCTCTCGCCCCGTTTCGGATATGAGAAAACTGAGTAAACACTTTCAATAGTTCAAATCAGTTCCTGATTTCTGCTGCTCTCCAAGCGTTATTAGCTGCCAAGTTGAAGCTGTGAGTAGAGCTATAAGACTAGAGAGCCGGAAAGATGCTTTTCTTTTAAATAAACTGGACCAGCTTTAATCGATGATAAAGTCATCTTAGATTATCAAAACCGTGAGAAATAAAGTTGGTGTAGGCCTCCGGCAATCATTTTAATGAACATCTGCTAGAGGAGTAAAACCCAAAAAGTCTTTTGCAAATTTTGTATATATGCCATCGACGCGATGTTCATATCTCGGGGGGAATATAAGCCGGGAGTTCGAACAGCATCTTATGAGCAGGAGCTTAACACTTGGAGGATTGACCCCCTCAAAACACCCTTATCTATGCCTCTTTCCTACGCCTATGCCATTATAGTGTCAACTTATACAGTTTTCCAATCAAATGAGACACCCTGTCAAAGTATCTCAAAAAGAGTCTGCGACAGCGAAAAACAAATATTCAATCTCATTGACAATTTGATAAGATTATTTCGAAACATCATACAACAATATGATGAGTTTCCTCTAAATAGGTATCGACAGTTTTGTTTGCACAAAGAGATACCCTGACTGATTTGATGTAGCGTCGGTCGCGTCATCTTCCTCTCTAAAACAAACGGAAATGTCGATGATGCTCTTTGATGTTTCAAAAAAAAAACAGAATATTTATTATTTGTTTACTCATATGACACTCGCACTTTCGTTCTACGAATATACTCACTCACCTTACGTTGCAGACTATTATGTCTGTAGCTTCACTAGTCTTAAGACTCGGTTATGCATGTCCACGTTAAATCGGTTCTACACTGCACAGGAAACAATTTGTAGGATCGTCTCTCGATTGATGAAACACAATAAGTACACAAACGACGCAGCGAGATAAAGAAGATGTTTGTCATGTAGCCTTTGATGATGAACTGATAGCTATTGCTCTGTCAAACAGACTGAAACTGAGAATAATAATAACTGAACCCCGAGATATCTACTCTTCGAAAGGTGTACAATTATCTTTTGCCGCGCGGTTGGTGTGACGTTGCAAGAAGACGATTTAGAGGAGACGAACGTATTTATCGATATTTTGTGCAAATATTTCGTTAAAATGTTGAAAAAAAATGAGTTTCAATAAAGATTCGTTTTGTCGGTACATATTCGTATCTTTTCTGAGAGGAAGACACGTTTTGTCATCGCCACACCAGAAGTGTGATCATCATTGAGTATAGTGCTGCAGGTGTGGTTGTTTTTTCTTCGTTTTATTGAGTTCAAGCTTTGTTGGGTCGCAATTTTATGAGTTATTAAGATTCTTTGTTTGGGAAATATTGGGCAGGTCTGAAATGAAAACATGTTTCATAGATTGCTGCTAATCAATTTGAACCTAAACTTTGTTTGAGATAAGATGGGGCTCTAGATCATCCGTTTTATAACCTATAAATGGAATGATGAACGTTGGATTCGACGCAAGTTTTTGAGTTAGGATGATACATCTGCTTGCAGACACAACCTGAGCCAACATTCTGCCTCCAGGCAGGTATTGCATTTCTTTAACAGTGCGTTACCATTTGAGTGTAAAAGGACTCTTAACTCGCTCTCAAGAACATTTTCCCATCAGGATAGACGAAATTAGTTCTGAAATTCGTAAATCAACCTAACAGCCAGAGCCAGGGCCAGCCCAAAGATTCGTGGCCTAACTTCCTGATGGATCATGACACCTTGTTTATCCTCCAACACCGGTTGTCACATTCCCATTAGTAATTAGACTTGGTGCTTTCATGAAAAGTGGTACCGTAAGGCGTTTCTCCTTTTATCTATGCTGTATATTGTGAAGATCAGGTCGGGTGCTCAAAGTATATGTGTCTGTAGTCAGAGCCAAGCTGCACTTTAATTTTAACTCAAAAATTATTTGAACTCGGTAGGAGGACGGAATAGCATGTGTCTTGCGAACAATGGAACAATTTCTTAGTCTGAGTGCTTCCGAGTATATGCTGTGAACAAAACGGGACAGCCAACATCGAAGAATTGGCCAGAATGTCAGAATCGATAGCTATAACTTTGACATAGTAGGGGACTTTGTCTACCTCGGATCTGCTATCACATCTGAAAACCGACATCTCCTCGGAAATCATACGAAGAATTACGCTTGGCAATGGCTATTTCTTTTGGCTGAGAAGGCAACTATGTAGTAAAGCCCCCTTCCTAGGTTAGGGTAGGTTGAAGTGGCAGTCGGATAGAAGTCCGACTCACTTAGACTTAAGTAAGTCGATTGTGATACCACGTGGATCTGAAGTTACTGCCTACTCGTTGAACCATTTTTAACTGATTATAAAGCGTGAGAGACATTTAGGGTTCGTCAAGTTTAGATAATTATTATTAGTTAAGATCATTGTAGAAATAAGCTTCTAGATGGAGAATTCCTGCTCTATGATAAGCGGGAAAATATATATTTTTGGTCGTTTTGAGAGAAAATTTCTTCGTAAGATATTTCGTCCCGAATGCATTGACGGGTTCTAGAGTGGACTATATAGCGATGAACTCAACGAGCTGTACAGCGACATCGACTTGGTCAAAAAGCTGCGCATTGTGCGTTTGAGATGCTTGAGACATTGAAAGCGAATGAACACCAAGGCTCCAGCCCGCAGCATCTTCGACTCCAATCCGGAGGGACAACGCAGTAAAGGAACCCCTCCCCACACAAGTGGAAGGGGACCTCAATCAACTGGAGGCAGTTAGCCAAAGAACGCGCTAATTGGAGAGGCTTATTGGTTAATGCCCAATGTAGCCGGAACGTAGCGCCGCCTAAGTAAGCAAGTAAGTACATGATCAGGAACGCACTGACACACTTTTACTGCATGTCTACTGGACTCTGGAGGTCGCCGGTTCGACTTCGAAAGCGTTTCGGCAAGTTTCCCATTTTTTAATAATTCATCTTGACGCCGAGATCGATGATTGGATGGTTTCAAGTCTGCAACATAAATAACTGTAACTTCTAATCCAATCCATTTCTTCGCTGATAAACTTAAACTAGAACAGCAACGTGAATAGGTAAGTGGGGTAAAACCAATAGACTTGTATTTATTGCTTCCAGAACACAATGTCTGTCTGTCTGTCACTAAAGAGAGACCCAGAGTATTGGTTCTTATCCATAAATAGCACTAGCGTTGCCGAAACAAAAAAACGTCTCATTCTCGGTTTGTGCATTTATGAAAAACTTACGCCGAGAAATGTCTGTAATACTTTGATGTGGCAAAAATTTTATAATGTTGGAAATATATGTATCCCCAGCCGAAAATATAAAATAGGTACCCCGAAGAAGTGAAGGGAGGTCGCATATCATTTTGGATTCAAAATAAAATACTCCAAATTGGTATAAAATATGTTGTTGCCTAATCGGTTTTCACAAAATTATACTTCCTTACATTAGATATATTTATGATGTGAGTTGATATAGAGTAAAAAAAAAATTACTAAAACATAATACAAATCAATAAATACAAATACCAATAAAATGTTCATTCTGAGATATCTATTAGTTCAAAGTATTAGATGATGAAATTATATTATTGAACTGATAATATTGAATAGAACTGAAAAAAACCCAACAACGAGATAGATACTTGTAGTTTGTAGACTGCATTGTCATTTTGTTTTCAGAATTGCACTTGTAATCTCGCAATACTCATGTTCTTTTATTATTGAGGAAATATTAAAGATGTCTCGCACTTACATAAGATACGAGTAGTAAAACAATTCAAAAGTAATCTATCTCTGCTTCGTCGAATATCTATCTATAGGTGATTGATGCTTTTCTAGCGAACAAATGCAAACAGAAATAAAATTGTAAAGATATAAAATTAATCTTTTTTTTTCTCCGTTGCTTTTGTTGTTGTTGTTATTGTTTAAATGCAAAGATATTGAGACTTTAGAGTTAGAATATAGATTCGTGGTATATGTAGGGTCCGAATACCTACGTGTTATTTATCAAGTGGGCAATGGTGTCCGCACATTTGATCAATAAGAGTGTCATAAACACAATATTGATGACTTAAATATAGTAGGTTAGGTGCCTACAACTCTCGTTATTTGTAGCACTTGAAAATATCTCTAAGCATGTCATGTGCATCATTTATTGGTATTTGTTCTTATAAGACCCATAAAAAAGTACATAAAGTCTTGTCCTCGATTAGCGGGGCTAATGTAGAACACCGATATTTCCTTGAAAATCATGAGAGAATAGGTCTAGTATTATCTGCAAAAATTTACTATGTATGAATAAACTTGGGTTGCAAAACTACCCGAAAGATTAGTGGTCGTTAAGTTTTTTTTTTAGCGGAAGTAGACAATGTTGATAACCTCTTCAGAAATTCGACTTTGATAGATAAGTAAGAAAATATACTTTATTGGATATCAATACATAAACATATATAAGGTGGGGCTTTGGGGTTTTACCGGGCCATATTCGTAAAGTTCTGTTAATAATTTATGGCGGTGGGGTTTAATCTCTTGCTGAGTGCTGCACACTCACTAGAGATTAAGGCGAGAGATTAAAGACCAAACGTTCTGTTTTGCAGTTTCATTTCTCGAGGTTCGGGGGCGTTTGAAGGATGTTGAATGTATAGGTATTCTATAGCTTTTTGAAGTTTTTAAAGAAGATGCGGTTCCAGTTTCAAATTGTCCCAAGTTTGCCTTATTGCCTTATTACTTTTCGCTGCATCGAAGAGTTAGAAACTGTCATGAGAAGCTTCTCAAAATGTACCTTCCACTTGTGGCAAAATATAGCCTAATATTATTATTTTTTTTATAAAATTGTCTAAAATTACACTTTGTGGCAAATGTCATCTCTGGAGATGGATTTTATCTTAAAAGTTATGTCAAATACACACTCAAAGACATTCTTCACATCTTTCTTCAAACTGATGGTACCATTGTAAGGTTCGAGTTTTTGGTGGAAGAAATGGGAGAGAGGAGGTGTTTAGCAGACTAGAACTACTGGCCGTGATGTTATGTTTATAAATCGAACCTACCTTCACCTTTAACGGAAGTCTGATAATTATTCATTTTATCCATTTAAGGCAACCCGCCTGACATCTAACTTAGTGACGTAACATTGGTTTGCGTCAAAGAGACAATTCGGTCACTGTCTACAAAAAAAAAGAGGGAAAAAACAACTCAAGCTTAAAAATGAAATAAAACAATATTATTATTTGAATTTCTCGCAAGGAAGAATATAAAGATTAACTGTGGTTTTGGTGGTTTTAATTTTAAAGCAAAGTGATAACAGAATAGTGATATTCATGTCAACTATGAATATGATATAATACTAATTTTGACTTTGCCACAAGCTAAAATATTTTTAAAGTTCCCTTATATTCGAATTTAAATTTGTGGCGTAGATTCTAGATAAACATTTTGTTTTAAAGAGGTAAGGAGGGACGAAGAAATCACAATTGTCTTGTTCTGCGGGACAAACAAGATAAATGTTTGGTTCCTGTCTATGTGGTCTGCATACCAGAGTTGCCAATTAAGGTGGGAACAATGGTTGGACTACTCGAAAATTCGTTATAGGTCCCGATGTTCGAAATTTACAAAATAATAGCCACGACCTATACCTACTCTTAGTCTTTGAAACTTTAAAGAAGCATGGGGGTTGTTTAAATTTACGCTCGAACGGGTGGAAAATGAGGTGGAAAGTTAATTGGTTTGTACTTCGCTTTCTTTAGCATTTTATTGCTTTCACTAATCCAAGGCAATAGGCAATTGTTGAAAATTATTTTAGACAACACTCCATTGAATCTGGCTGTGTATATGATGACTGTGCACCGAAAGCAGTCGACGAGACTGAAAACTTTTAATTTAAAAATGTTATATACATTCATTTAATTAATAGAACATGGATAGTTCAGTGTTAATTAATAGAACATGGATAGTTCAGTGTGGAAGTTTTACGAAACTTAGATGATTATGGTAATTTCCATATCGAAGCAAATATATGCAGGAATTATTTGATACGAGTCTTTGATTGACAGTTAAAGGATAAGTACTCGCATTTTATTGTCCTTAAATCTGTCTCATAACTTAAAAGTCATAACAGAACAGAGTTTTCAACACCGTGGGCACTTTGTGCCTTATTATTTCTTCCATATAAAATAAGTCCGGCTAAGGGCAATTTTCAATGAATTTTAAATTCCAGTAGGTAAAACTTTGTTTATTACGTAGAACTTTTGGAATCGTTTTGAGTAGATTTAGGAAACGGGCCTAAACGTAGAAAATACAAAAAAACTAAACCTGCAAAGACCGAGTCACAAGTAAACCCACAATCCGACTACACTACATCTAACACAAATTGAGCAATATGGTTGATCAAGTCTGGCATGGAGTTTTGCACAACAAATTCAAACTGGTACCTAATGCGTTATTCTAAGGTAAGGTGACTATCCCTAAAAATCACAGCAATTAACACTTGGAAAATTACTAATTTATAAATTCCACAATCAATTAAACAAAGGGGATCACTTTCATCTATGAAAATCCCTCAAAAAGAAATATAAAAAGTTAAAGGAGACAAAGCTCCCGAACTTCAGATAAGATACAACAAACGTGTGAAGCCGATCACGACCAAATTATATGAACTCATTTAAAATACATCCCACAATCTACAGATATAGACAGATATTGACAGGTACCTACCTTGGATACCTTCCCCCTACCTCTCTTAGAGAATGGTGCAAAGTACAAAACCTCTAAACACCTAACAGAGGTCTATTAGTAAATACCCGCATGAACAGGCGGGAAGCTTTAAATTAAATTTACTTAGTGTAGGTACCTATGCGCGCAAAGAAATCGTTAAATCATTATTGATGACTGGATGTCGTTATCGGATTGTATTTTTGTCGCAGACCTCACTGGAAACCGCCACAGAACAAAAAAATAAAAATTTATCTAAAATTGTGTTAAAATGAGTTCACAGTTTCTACATTATATGGGCAGGGTGAACAAGTAAATACGCCGGACTTGGTAAGAAAGTTTCTTTGACGACGAAGTGCGCGACAGTCAGTAAAACACTTATCAATCATCTTGTGTCAGTATTGCTGCGGGTGTTTAGCGGGATGAGAGGTGATGGGATCAGGTGTGATCACGATGATTAATATTTTTTCCCAATTTTTTTTTACCAAATTTGTTAAAAATAAAAATCGAACAACATTTCAGAGCAACAGAGGAGGATATTTTATTTTGACGATAAGCTTTTGCACGTTCGTTTGATAAGACGAAAAAAGCCCCGTTTTTTGGGAGTAGCAATATAATTTCTCTGAGAGAAATCATCGGACGAGATAAGAGATACTTACATACTTATATGGGATTAGACCATGCCGACGTTATAATTTTCGTATATTTTGTTTTTATGTAGGTACCTACGTCTCGCGTTCGGGTGTATTGTTTTAATATACGAAATCAGATTGGGATCAGTCGATAAGGTGTTTTTTTTATAACGAATGAATATTAGTTACGCAGGTTTTGTTTAATTCCCAAGTACGAACTCTGGTCACACGGTTATGTGCAAATTCACCCATAAAAAGTTAAGCAACTTTTCACCTTTTACCTCCATCTCGAGAAGATTACATGTATATGTAAACCGCTGCCTTCGATACGTTCTTAAGATCCGATGAAGATACGTAGTTTTCTGACCAGGGATAGGTTGCTGCGTTGCGTATAGTTCTTAGTTGGTATCGTCTTCCTCTTCGTCTTCGTCGACAACAATTAAACTTTCAATCGCCTGAGAGAGGATCCATGCATCCGCAACACAGAGCAAGACCGGAGTGATGAGAGTTTTGTACAGCGTCTCCGTACTTCTCGATAATGCTTTGTTCTTCAATTGCTGACTAAGAAACAGCGATTAGCAAGAGTTATTATGAGCTTGATTTCAGCACTGTTCTCATCAGAGCACTGTCCAGGTAGGGTCTATGTAGATAAATTGGCTGCCCATCGAAGTTGTATCAATCAATAATCTCGTTCTTACCAAGTCTGTGATGAAAATCGACTCTCTTTGCTTCATTTGTTTGTTGTAAGCTTAGCCAGTGTGTGGATTTTTGAAAGATAGTGCCAGTTGTGCTGGCCTGAACAATATTGAAGCAGCTACATGAAAGCCCGTCCCTTGTCCCAGTCCTTTGGTGTTTCGGTAGAGTCTCTTCAAATTTTGACGGAGCAGCTGGCATTATCTAACGTCATCCTCTAATGGCGCAACAGTTTGGCAGGGACACAAAAACTCGACATGGCACGGTACAGCTTTGTCATAAGCTGCATTGAAATCGATCAAAAGGTTGTGTTTGTCGATATTAAACTGAACAGGATGTCTATGTGAAGATTTGGTAAGTGTTTGCACACCTATGTGTTCCCTATGGAGTATGATCCAAAATAATTTGTTTTCGATTTCTAACCTGATCCAAACATTTGAATGATTAAAGATATCGCTTTAATTGCCCAAGGCTATAAACAATTTTGGAAAAATTGCAAAAAAGTTTTTCTAAAAAATATATTATATAAGGAATATTTTAGTGAAAAACTTAAGTAGTCATAAATAATATTTTTAATTGTTTTCCAATATTTGGAAAGCAAAAAATTCTTTTATTCATTAGAAACCGACCCAGCGGTCACGAATTTATGACAATTTTCTATTACATACAACAGCTGTTGCCATATATCGGCAATTACGCATTGGATGTTGATTTGGTGAAATGGCGTACGTATTGAGCACGAATAAAATGTCAGCTGTCAAATTTACCGTCACTGGAAATAGTGTTGCCAATGTAAAATCCCAACTGTCTATTTTAAAAAAAGAACAACCTATAACTGACAAAAACACAACATATTTTTGCGATGATTTTCACCGAATTTATTTCATGACACAAGCTTAAAATTGAACTTCATATCATAATTTTTTGGAATTAAGATAAGTTCCTACAAAACATAGTATCATTTTCTAATCATAAACTTAGGTGCCTCCGCGATTGACTCACAAATCGTATAAAAGTTCTAAAGTTCAAATAGGCGAGTCATTAAAATTGATAACTTCGAACTTTATCAATAAATAATCCCCTGAATGACAACACAGTAAACAACGTACACCGTCGCATCGTCACTCACCCTCTGGATGATTACAATCCTATATAACTTTGGTCAAATCCTACTATTTCAGAATGTTGCGTAAAAAACATATTCCAAGAAAACTCAGATATATTTCATAGATTTACAAGAAATTTTAGGAAATCAATGTTTTTTTACTCTTAAAATTAGTCAATAAAATTAAACTTTCATAAATTATATACCTTAAGGACATTATATTTTTAATAGGATAATCGCATTTTACAATCAATGGTAGTAAGTACCATTTTTATAGTAGATATTATTGGTAATATTTCTTTGGTGACCAGAAGGTATCCATCCACCTTGCCTCTCTACTCTTGCTAATTGCCATAAAAATCAATTTTTCTAATCATGTTCACATTCGATGTTATTTTTTCTTTTACCTTCTTCCATACATCACCCCCGCATCGAAATTGCTTTTGTGACCGTGATATAAGAGAAGAAAAAAACCATTACACGCCACATCTAGGGAAGAGATACTTTCAGAAAAAAAAAATAATAATAAAAAGAACAGTGAGGGGTTAAACCGCTCACTCGATTATACAAACTTTGAGGGTGAAATATAGCGGAATAGCATCAAAATAAGGTAAAATAAAAACTGTATCGACCATCAGGGTCGTAGAGGCATGAAAGAAAAACACACACATACAGATGCAAGTACTTTTTTTATAGGTACACGAACAAGTGCCAGAACAGGTGTCCTGTGGTCAAAAAATCATCTTTGCCAAGCCATTGTAGAATATTACGTTCATATCTGCATAGAGATAAACAAAAATGTATCTAACTAAGAGATACCTAGGTACCTACACATTTTATGATTTAATTATTACAATAACTCTTCTGTCTATATTTTGAAGTAGGTGCTGCGCATGCGATCGATTTAAAAAAGTTTCTCATCTAAATTAACAGATAATGAATAAACCTATAGGGGAATGCACTAACACCATCATTGGGAGGAAGTTAAATGTCATCTAATATTCATTCCACATCGCACCACCCCCCCTCGCAATATCTATAGAACATAATCCTCCCTCAAGGGTTGTATAGGTAACAGAAAGCCACTTCAGCCACCCCTAACGTGGGTGATGGATCTTTTCATCGCAATAATAATGTACCTACGTCCTTGTGTATTATTTGCTATGCCGCCGTGGCCATTCCAAAGATTTTTCACTTCACCTGCTGTGTGCGTCCGTCCACCATGTTGTTATTTTGGTATCCTCACAAAATAAAAACGAAGGGAAAAACGTGCTGTGCTTCATCTACAACGATGTCGTTGGATGACAACGATGGGTAGGTTGGTTGGCTGCATGAGTGGGTGGCAAAGACTAAATATTTATCTAGCAGTAGATACATCTAGATATATATATCCACATATACACAGCTACTCGCATGGTCGAGGACATTTTTTTTCACTGTGCCACGTAAAGTGTAGGTTGGTATGTAACAGTACAGCACTTGCTCTCTGTATCTAAAGTGTGTAGTGTATCTGTATCTGTAGAGGGTTTGGGAAAATCTATTTTATCACCATCACCATGGCTACCAATCGAGGGTAAACGAAAAATTGGGGCTTTCCCCGTTACGGAAGGTAGGTAGGTAGGTAGGTAGTTTAGCTACAAGAATTCTGCTGATGGCTCTCTGCTTCGCTGCGAAATAGGTACGTCGTCGTCGCCGTCGTCGTAGTCGCCATAGAGTCCGTTCATTCGTTCTTCGTCGTTGTCGTCATTTCGCAATAAAAATTCACACTGCTCTACTTACATTTCTATAAAGTACAGATATTTGTGCCAACTCACAATCGCATAGGAAACACAGATAAAACGAAAAAATTGAAACGAATAAAAACCATTTCAATGCAGAGTTTTTCTGTGGATGGATGGAGGACAAATTGTACAAAATGTACATAGATACATATTTAGAGGGAATATGTAAATTTAGAGGGTGATTTTCTTGAATTTCTGCCAAAACCAACCCTGCTCTGGTCTGGTTGCAACGAGAAGAAGAGAAGTGCGCGCGAACGAGAGGATAATATTAATTTTTTTTTCTGTTTCTTCTCTAGTTCTGTTTGTGTGTCGTGTTAGCTAGGTATATTTGGTTTTTTTTTCTGGTTTTGTTCGTCGTTTTGTGAGGAAAAATCTATCTAAAAAATATGAGGGAGTGAAAAGGATGCAAGAATGGTAGGAAATCTTTTGGGAAATGCGCAAAAATCACTTCAGCAGCACAGAGCAGTAGCAGAGGCCAGCACTAGGGAAGGTATATTATTATATATAAAGATATGTATCTAGACCTATGGGCGCTGCGACTGTGTATAGAAGAAGATATATTTTGAGAATAACGATCTCTCATTGGGCTTCAGGAGAGTATCTCACAGGAAACGGAACAGAAGCATGTTACCGCAAGCTGATTGTTGATTGGTCTAAGCACGCTTGCTTTTGGGAGCGTGTATCTTTGTGTATCACAGAAATGGTGGCGTGGCGGTGGTGGAGGGAGGATTCCACTGCTATTCACCCTTCTGTTCTGGTTCTGAGTTGAGCTGTAATAACGATGAAGATAAAAACTCTCTTCTGGGGGAGAATACTACTGGAGAACAGAACAAAAATCTATACCTGGGTAGGTAGGTACTAACCGGTCGGGGTCGGTGGTGGGTGAGAAACTCAGTGTGTCTATCGATCGATTTTCTGCCTCGGAAAATATAGAAACAAAACACACGTTGTTTGCTCGTATCTAGTACCACCAACAGAAACACCATAGATTTTTTCTTAGAATCGATGTGGAAAATCCAATTAGGGGGGAACAATTCCACCTGCATGAATGGTCGTTTTTTTTTTGTTCTTCTGCGAGACACAAAGCCATCTGCAGAATGACGCATCCAAAGTGAAAAAAAAGAAGAAACTTTTACAGGGGGTTTGTATAAGTAGGTATAGATAGTTTTGTGAGGGTGGCAGTTGGTGGATGGTGGGTTATGTAATCATCTGTGAATTGTTAGCTATGTATTTGTAGATATCTACATATATGTAGGTAGGTATGTGCTTTGAATGTTTTTCTAACGATTTTACCTTAGATTTTTGAAGGTAGGTGATTAATATGACAGATATCTAGATACATAATGCCATTAATGGGTTGAAGTTAGTGATAAAATTTAGGGGTAGATTGTAGGTAGGTAGTATCTTTCTATATAAATTATGTAGATGTCCCTATAGACAGATTTAATGATGGAATAGTTTGGTAATTAGTTTGATTTCGTTGTTCTACTTAGAATTACATATCTATCAGATATCAATCGCACTATGAATAGAAAATGTTAGTAACTCAACAGAGCGAGGTAATCTTGCTTTTGGGAATTGATTTCTAAGTACCTATCTACATATGTAGGTATTTACCTAGCGACTAAAAACGTAGAAACCTAAATAAGTACCTAGGTAGGTACAAAATTTGGTATGTAGTTGTCTACACTATAGATACCTATCTATACCATGAGTCATCAAAATGTGCGTTAAATCTGTAAAACAAGTGCACTTGAAAATGTTCTAATGTTAGTAGGTATCTAGATTCATATTGATTGGATGTGAAAGCCGTAGATACCTACCTAGATAGAAAAAAAAGTCTTGATATTTTAAAAGATATCCTTTATCGGTCTTTTATAGGTGTTCGTGCAAAAATGAGCGTATCGAACGTTTGAATTAAATAATTTTTTTTTCGCTGCTCTCGTGCTGAACTGTGCCGTACCATTTTGCACCTACCTACTCTCTAGGGGAGCGAAACTGGGAGGCCTGGAGATATTTTTTAGATTGAATCGGAAAACTCCACGGGCGGATCAGTGAATATGTAATTAATTATGCTTCCTCAGCAACTAGCATTAAAATATCCTGCAAGCAAAAATCTTAGAGGCCTGACATGTAAAGGCTTCTTTAGAGCTTCTGTAAAGCTTTAAGTATTGACAAACTCTTAACTTAATTATTAAGAATATCATAGTTTAGAAGAAACATCTTTTAGGACGGGTCTTCTGGAGTGCCGACAAATAAAATGTGATGGGTTTAGTCTAGAAGCATTCAAGTTATAAGCCGTCAAAAAGTGAAAAATAATGTTTTGAAGATGGAACTTTTTAAGTCCTACAACTTCTGAACTATGATATACCTATGGATGCAAAAACTTCAATACGGTTTTGACTTCAGACACGAAGGAAAAAAGTGGTGGTGAACTTTACAGAAAATTTAAATGAGATGCTCTTCAGATTTTTAATTATAATTATTATTTCTCACAATGTCTACACTTCATCAGCGCTTCGTCTTCATTGCACAATCTACTTACATATGTGCTATTTACATAATCGTGTGCCTCCCATTGCTACCTAACGTCCTGTACATTTAATACATTTTATACATTCAGATGTAGTACCATCCTGTGAACTACACTCCGTGAACGTCTCAAACCCTTCAAAACCACATACATACCGCGGTTTGACGGTAGCTCATCTGTCTTGTGATTTCTTCAATCTTGTTTCAATCACGAAAGGAACAATCTAGGGTAATACTAGGGAATGCGGATCAGACCAAGCCAGCCATGATAGAGGCTTTCAAAGCTATTGAAGAATAGGCGAATTTAAGGAATTTATCTACCTCTACCTAGTCCTATTTTCTGACAACAACCTCCCACATTTTTGGTAAACATCCCCATAAGTAGATACTCTACCCTACAAAAGTTGAATAGTAAATATACGTACTGAATAATATAAATATTAAAAATATTAGGCGTAAACGGCCCATACAGGGCCTAAAGCCTAGCTTCTCCACCCATTGGGTGTGTGAAGTTATATTTTTGAGGAACCTACAGTTTAATGCTGATTCCGAACGGCAATTATTTTTGAGAAGCTTCTCATGACATTTCTTACTCTTGGATGTTTGTCAGACGTTCGCACGAGGTGGGGCAGCGAATAAAAACTTTAAGGTGGTATAGGTCGGGATTTGAACCAGCGACCTCTCGCTTAGTGGTCCAAAGCTCTTTACCACTAAGCCACTGCTCCATCTGCGCTGGCTCTTAACGGGTAAGTTAATTAAAAGAGCCATACCTACCAACCACCACATACCTACCTACGCTTTACGTTGAAGCGTCTGTAGACTTTTGAAAGATTGTAGGTAGGTACCGCATTTGTTAGCTTGAGAGTTTTGCACAATTCTTTTAAGTTAGCAGTTTGGTATTTAGCTACCTACAATGCTTAAGTAGTTTATCAACGAGCTTTGGTAATGAATGCCAAAATTTGACATGACACGTAAAACACTTTATATAGGTAGGTACCAAAGTTGCGCCCAAAATTAATTATTTATTGAATCCAAATATGTAAGATAGGTAGGGATGTACATTTCTGCATAAGAAGATACGTACGTCTGCATTCAACATAAAGTAAGCACTTACCTATAAGTATGTATGTATAGAATGTAGATACCAATACCACGTGTAATGACTTCATAAAACTAAAATTTAAAATTTCCAATGCGTACATAAGGCATTCCACATCCACATAGCTTACATAATACCGCACAGCATCTACATAATCGATTCCAGTACGTACACTCAACCAGCAGTACCTATCAATTTATCTATCTCCACTCATCTGTCTATCAGTCCGTATCCAACAAAGTTTTCCCCGTTGCTTTTCAATTGTGGCGGCAGCCAGAAGACTAAAAAGTTGCTGGTCACCGCAAAAGCTGAATTTGATTAGCCTTCCCGCCCCTCGCATTGTAGCATGGTAGGTACATCCATACATAAGTTCCAATCCAACCAACACATACCGCAGAGTCTGAGTTCGAGATACTCGTCGATGTTCAGAGATAAAAAGATGGTCATAAAAATAAAACAATCGGACAAAACCCAGCCATAAATAAAAATCTAAAAGCAAAACAGAATAAATAAAACATCCCAGCAAAACAAAGTAAAAGAAAGAAAAATACAAAACAGAGAAAGAAAAACACAACTTCAGTGATCACTTTAATGGAAAATGGAGAAGCATCAGCTATAAGATTCGGATTTTGAATTGGAATCACAACCATCATCATCTTTAACGGCGATAATTTCCAACGCCGCGCCACCACCGACCGCCACAACATCGCATCGTGCTTATGTACAGAACTGAGATTGGTCGCGCTCAGCATGCCTAAGTTGGTTGCCAACTACGTAGGTACGTAGATATTTAAATAAATATCAACGAACAATTTATCTTCTTCTCTGCAGATACATTTTGTACGGGTACTGCTGCGTATACATAACTATATATCTCGTTTTCTTCTCCACTGATCATTCATCGTATGGATACATGTATATGTACCTACCCATCTATTTTTTCGTTGCTGCTGCTGCGCGATGATGATGTTGATGTTGATGATGGCGATGGCGACGAGCAATATAAACTTTGGAGATAGCTGCTGCTGCTGCTGCTGTGGCCAGGTTCGTTACGATTGGCTGGGCACCATCATCAAACACAGCCAGCGGAGTCCCAGTCCCAGAGTGAGTACCTATAGCAACGGGCTAATCACAATGGTGATACGATTCTTTTTATTTTTATTTTGTTCGTTTGTTTGCAGCCGCACTATTGTGTAGTCTGTATGTATAAACTTATTTAGCATTTAGTCCTTTAGTAGGGTCAAGCTCAAGAGCAAAGCCGACCAGACAACCAAACAGATACCTACCTACATACCTACCAACATAGCCCATGCCTTTGTTCTTTGTTCAAAATTGGTAAAAACATAGTAGAGCGAGATCAAAATTTAAGACCAACAAACAGAAGAGAAAAAAAAATCGATACGAGATATTTTTAGAACACAAAATCCAACGACTGTGAGTGATTCAGGAAAAACTCCCCCATAAGTTAGGTACATAAGCGCGGACATGATTTAGGGGAATTGAAAGGTAAATACATCCTCGTCGTGTGTACATTGTTATTTCCATTTTTATCTGCCTTTGAGTTTATGTGAAATGTGTTTGGTGGAGGAGTTTATCCCACCTGTGTGTACCTACGCAGGGCACACGAAATGGGGTTGAACTCTTTTTTTTGTAGACCGTTTTTTCGGTGTAAATATACCTATATCTACCAACCAACTTTCTGATGTAATTAGATACGATTGCACATCCCTTCGTCAAGTGCTTGTCTGTGCAGACTTGCAAATATACCTATATGTATTTATCTGCCTATTACATAAATAGATACTGTAGAATGGCAGTTTAAACAGAATTGCACACTTTTTTTTGATCCACGTATAGGTATATAAGGTCCACAAATTAACTACAGATGTGAAAAGTTCAACCCTCGTGGAACTCACTCACCCACACAATTTTGATAACTTTATCTGAAAGGTATTGTATTTTACAAGTAAAGTTGAGTAACTGCGATGCATTTTTGTAGAAACTATCTTTCGAAGATAGACAAGAGCACCGATATAATGCTTAGTTTGTGGGTGCAGTGGCTTAGTAGTTAAGTTCGTTGGATCACTAAGTGAGAGGTCGCTGGTTCAAATCCCGACCTGAGCCACCTGAAAGTTTTTATTCGCTGCCCCACCTCTTGCGAACGTCTGACAAACATCCAAGAATAAGAAATGTCATGAGAAGCTTCTCAAAAATAAATTGCCGTTCGGAATCGGCATTAAGCTGCAGGTCCCTCCATTCGTGTCAAAAATATAACTTCGCACACACAATGGTTGGAGAAGCTAGGCTTTAGGTTCTGTATGGGCCGTTTAAGCCTAATATTTTATTTATTTTTGTTTTGATTTTTTGTCAAGAAACATTTTTGGTGCAAAATTTAATAAGCTATTTTTTCCCTCACTAATATTTTCGACATCTCACTACACAGTGGCGTACAGTAAGGGGCTTTACAACAACATACAAAAACAACCTCTTGATCGCTTATATTTTTCCTAGGTAGTTTTACAAATTCGTTCAAATATAATTTAGGGGATACCTACTTCGATACGCGGAGTTCTAAATTGAAATACGTCATTAATTAGGTATCGATGAAATAAAAACAAAATATTGTTCCTAGTTTGGAAGGTCTCAGAATATCAATTTTTTCATATGAATTCTCTTCTATGTGTTGCTATACTTAAACAATTTTCAAAGCTGGCATTGTTTTACGAGTTTTACTACAAAAATGTTTTTGAATAATAACACGAGCTTGCTTTACTAATCATTAATATTAATTTTAATAATTATAAATATTGGGACATCCTCAATCCACTTGAGCGATCAGTTTGAAACACAGTCCCTAGTCCAATATGCTTCCAAAAACAAAGCGCTGAAAACAACTTTATGTATTGTCTATAGAGTAAGGTAAGCACACCTTACTGTTTTTAGGAGACCTAGGTAATTAGGTACTTGTAAGAGCATTACAACTAGGTTTATACTATAAGTTTTAGTATATAATATCTGCAATTATAAAGGCGCGCCTACATATAAGAGTCTTCCAGAAAAGTTGTAAATTTTAAGAAGGCCCGGAAGCTATGATTAAGTTCACATGAACTTAAATTGAAGGTAGTCCGTCGAAGTAAAAATGTTCGAACTCCCATTTTCTATAACTTTAAAAACAAAACAAGCAACATAAATAAATATAAAAATATTTTTAACAAATGTTCCTTTGAACTTAAAGTGCTACCTACCTACTTAGCAGTATTGATCAGATTAGTTTTTAAAATTATTTAATTATTTAAGACAAATGAATTGTTTTTATACGCTTTCGCGTGGAATAATAGTAGCAACTCTTTTTCAGTACGTAATATTCTTAAATATAAGACCCTGTACGCCAGAGCCTTCTAGTAACAAAAAAATACTTAAGTAAATAGATATTCCTAAAGTTAAGACAAAACATATCTAGTTAAAGTGAATATTTACAATATTGAGGTAGGTGAGAACGGGGCTAGAAGTGACAGGGGTAAGAAGACACAGGATTCCTTTTGGAATTAAGAATCGCGTGAAAGAGAAAAATGTGCTTCTTCCCTATAACTACCCGCGTATGTACTTAAGTTGCAGATTGGTCAAAAGCCAAAGGAAGTTCTATGGTAGGTTTCAAAAAACAGCCTGTTTGTTACTTATATTTTTGTATTTTTGATTTTCATCTTCACACGGAAGAAGTACAGTGCTAAGAGCCTTTTTGGTCATACATTTGTGTTTTGGCCAGAATTGTGTGTTTAAATTTTATACATATGTATCTACTACACATTTGTGAACTTTGCTTTCATGTACATTTTGTTTAGATATTGTGTCAAATTTTATTCCGGGGTAAGTTGTAACACATCCCGATCCCGGTCGTGTTGTTTCGTAATACAATTTGTAACAACACGATTTTTTTTCAAAATCTATAAACACGTTTTGAGTTTACAAAAATGTTGGCTAACTTATTTTTAAAGTCGTCGAAGCATTGGAGCATTGGTTTTAGCAGAAAGTGTTACTTTTAGTCCCACACTCCCCTATAACTACTCTAAATTTATATATGTAACATCAGAAATATTAGATATAGCTATATATTGATGTTATATGTAGCCCTAATTTAATAATGCAAGAAGTTTTAAAAGTTTTAAAAGTTGTTGTATGATTTTTTAAGCTTAGAAAAAAGTTATTACGCCTTGAACAAGAAGAGAACAACAATACTATAATGCTCTGTTAAAGATAACTGGCTGATTAAGTTTTAGAAGTCCATACTAGCAACCCAGTACGGCGAATGAATCCAATAGATTGGGCCAACAGTGGCGTACCTATATTGCGTGGTTATTTCAACATATTTCGAGCTTAGGTCTGGATGATGGTGGATTCGCTTTTTATGGGCCAACGGCAGCTTTAACATCCTTGAAATGGTTTAATGGCTCGAGAATTATTGGATGCCGTCCTAGAAACTCTAGGCCAACCAAGAGAGTCTAAATTGGGGGTTTTGCTCTCGGCGTTACGTTACGCCCAAGTCAAAAAATCAAGTTTTAAGAGAGAGAAGTCAATAGGTGATCTCATTTCAAAATATTGGTCTAATATATAATTCGCACGACCCTATCGACAAAGCTGAGGATCCTATTAAGAAGAAATTTAGCAACATCCTGGACGGAGTCTACGGAGTACGTTGTCAATTTCAGAAATCTCAGCAATGTCAATGCTAAAGTCGAAAAGGAAACGGCTTTTGACTCATTAATTTTACAGCAGCTTGACATGCGGTGATAAGTTGCAAGATTTCCAAGGCTTAGTATTCACACAGAAACCTGGAGTCATATTATACCACATCTATATAGATAATATCCGCTTAAGACTAAAGCTTCTATTGCATTTTATTCGAATACAAAATAAAATGTTTACCTTTTCCTTCCAATTCCTAAAAGCAGCTCCCATTGGTACAGAGCGACATTTTATTTCGAAATTGAAATTTCGCTTACTCAGATAAACTCACAAAAGCATAACAAACAACAAAAAGATTAATAACCTTTCTTTGTGTATCTATGTATCTATAATTGTATAAACCAGACTCTGATACAAAAATATTTTGAATGTCTGAGCGAAATTGTATGGGGACTTCAAATAACGAAAATAAAAAAAAATATAATAAAAAGAAATGCTTGTCCCCGTTGATTGCATTTTTTCGCGAATTCATCACAACTACTATATTCAACTGCATGAGTTTGTATCTTATATCTAGATTTCAATCGTTTGCACCATCGTCATCAGAAATATTTTCATATTATGTTTTAAAGTTGAACGACATAAAATTATGTGAACGCACTGGCGACAATTTCGTTATTTTTTTTTTATTCAAATTTTTGGGTCATAGTTACCTATATGTATGTATGAATTTTGATAGTCGATGTTATTTTTTTTCTGTTTAACTTTTGATATTGCATCTTTTCACCTAATGTAAGTGAGTCAGTAGTAGTAACTATTAGTAACTCTTAGTTTAACTGCTGTAACTTGAGATGCATTACATACATTGTTTCTAATTCGCTAAAAAAAAAAAATAAATACATTACCTACACCCTAAAGCAATATCAATTAGACAATGATCACGAAACTGAGATAAATTTGTGAACGTGACCAAGATTTCGATAGACAAACGCGCGTCGTTTTATTGCCTACTCGAACGACAAAGACCGCACGTTTGGTTGTAAAAACAAAAACACAAAAAATAAAACAAAACAGTAGATAGGTAATTAATTTCTACTTCATAATTAAGTCATACTTCAAGTGCTCCAACTAATATTTTACTTTCCATTCAATTTAATTTATCTCTAGTTAGACTCTGTTTAATACAGAATCGTTTGAATATACAACACATACCTCTGTGCAGGCATAGATTGATACTTACACGTACATATGTGAGGTTCGGGTCACCGCACGAATTCCACCCCTATCTTAAAGTAAAAAAAAAAAAAAACATTCATCTTTTGTTTACGCTGCCGATCATTAATCGTTTGGTCACATGCTGCCTGAACTGAAAGCAACAACAAAAATATTCCAAAACACCTGCCTTCATCTGTGTGCAGATGTAATTAGGTAATAAAATTGAAAAAAAAACTCTGAAACTGTGCGTAGAGGGTTTTGTTGTTTCTTGTCTGTGGCAAGAAGTTGGTAAGTTGTTAACCCAGAATGTGACAAATTTAGGACAAATCAGAATAAGAATGCGTCCAATAAGCGAGTACACAACTCGTATTTAATGATAGGCTACCCTCTTTTTGGGTTAGGTTAAAACGTTCCAAGCCTTTAAGTTCATATGTAAATTTAAAGCTAACAGAGTAAACTGCGAGAACATAAGAGGCTTTGCCTTGTTTTCCTCCATTCCAAGATGCCCAGAACTTGGGCTACTGAGTTGAATTTCTCTGAGTGCCAGAAAGCATTTCTTGAAGTGCTGCCTGACTGCCCACTTAGATTGTCAATTCTAGCAGGAATACGAATTTTTGTTCCGAATACTAACCAAAGATGCATATTTTAATTAAAATTAGGAAAATTGGTTGAATTAGAAATTTTGTCTGATGTTTTGCCATCGGTCGGTCGCTTTCAGCTTTTTTCCCTTTATTAATTTTTTTTAATTTCAAAAACGAGGTTTTTCAACATCTGACACAAAGAAAATTATCCAAATAGGGCGTGCGAACAGCAAGTTCTTTTAAGTCTTGTCTTAATTAAAAGTCATTGAATGTTAATACCGTTTTAACTGATTAATTCAAAAAAGACTTCGTTAAAAATCAGAACTACTGACTGTAACTGGTATATCTGCAGAAATTCGTTTAATGTGGGCTTCGATAAAACCGCGAATTTAAAGCTACATCAACATTCGTGTGTCTATCAGAAGGCACTTGTTAGCTAATATCTAGTGCCTGAAGCTCGGTTCAAGCAATGGAAAGACATTCACATGGGAGTTGTCTTCGCCTTCTCCACAAACTTAACCCTAGCACTTTGAGGTGCTTTGCAATAGCGTGGTGGCCCGTCAGAATACCTACCACCGCCCGACTTCCCACATTCGTTTGATTTAGTTTGGGCTATCTGCTGTCCAAGACACTAAATATTTAATCTGTATGATAACCAGTAATTAATCCAAGCCCTTACTAGGGACCTTGGCAGACTCAACAGAGGTTTTCGATTTGGCTATCACTACAGACAAATATACTTTGATCCCCCCACCTGCTCTTCACAATTGAAACAGCACAGATCTCGGCTTTGACCGGTGCTTACATATATGCCTAACGAGCAGAAAAGCCTTACGATATTAAATTTCAAAGCACCCACCACCTGCCAGGTTTTGGAACCAGCCTTGCTAACGCTGGAATTGGAGAAGGCCCCAATGCAACCAGCAATGATATATTTACGATATTTTATTGACTTAGTCATTGTCATGTAGATTCATAAGATTTTTTGAATTGCCAGAAAGCCAATAGTGCCTTAGATGTCTTTATCTCGGCATGCTTCGTCCAAAGGAGCTTGCTATCGTGGATTACTTGTGGCTATTTAGCTTCCCTTTATAGCAGTAATGTGAAGCCTTTTAGTAGATACTGATTAAGAAAAACTTCTCAGTTTTTGCCTTCTCGTTACGAGAACAAGCTTTAAGAGAATTCACCGAAATCCCATTTTTAGTACACCAATCATCGATCATATCAAACGCAACCTGCCAAAGTCGCAATGTCAAAGGCACCCTCAATATCAATAAAATGCGCGGCGCGTGCAGTGGCTTATGGCGCAGAAGTATGGTGGTTAGGGAGGGTGAAGATAATGATAAACGTCATGGTTTTGAATACAAAATCCTTTGAGTATTTTTTGTCTCAGTCTCTTAATCTTAAGCCACAAGGCACGGATGGACAGATCATAAGAAGAGTCCTTTTAAAGTTTCTTTATAGGCTCTGTGGAAATCCCAGCACACGCTAACCTCAATTGGGTGGTAAAACTCAAAACCATTGTTATTAAAAACACAAATGTATCTAAAACCAAATCAAATATCAGTTTTCACGTTAAGACCGATATCACATTTAAAATGTAAACATCTGGATAACTAGATATGTAGGTAGATACCTACACATGGAAATGTTTTCAACCGGTTCGGCGCTTCCCTAACCTAATTCGTTTTTGCATGCAAAAAACAATGAACCGCGCCAACAAGCTAAGAGAAAAGACGGAAACTAATTTTGTGCGTAAATTGTCAGCCAGCCAGCTTGACTTGGGTGTCACTTTGAGAACATAATAAACTCCTCTGACTTTCATCATCACACCGCGCCGAGACATGATCCACTGAGAAATTATCTCTGCTAACCAAGAAGATGTGTGAAATCGATATCCTGACAAATATCAAATGTCAACTCATTTCCATCGTCATAAAGTTCTCTGTTGTGTTCCGATAAAGTGTTTTTATTTTTTTTCTCCATTATATTTAGATACTTTGCTACAAGCAAAGCATCCTTCCTTTCGAGAAAAAAAATACTGGGATACCTACTGTTTTCAAAATTGTTTAAATAGTGAAAAAGTAAACAAATTGAGTATGAAGATACATTTCAAAAGCGATAGATATCATTTGAATCAACTTCTTATGAAGTATGAAGATACTTCGCATCATTCCGAAATGAAAATTAATTAAATTTGAATTTTTTTTCAGACTCATCCAGAGGAATGAAAATGATTAAGAGTGGACAACGGACCCTTAATGTCTCCAATATATGTATGAAACGCATGCACACTTACACACAATGATGTGGAATAAAAAATACAACAATGAAACCTGACAACCGACATGCATGACTTCCTTTAACTTCCTCTGGGGGGACTTGTGACTTGTCAGCCGGCATAGCAGCCCCAGCCAGCAGAGTGGATTTGGATTCTCCTTTAAAATTTAGTTACCAGTGAATACGTACTATCTGCATATATAAACTTATACCTACTCAATGGGAGATGTGAACTCAGCCAAATAAATTCAATTTATAGCCAAAGATACATATGTACAAAGGTAGGTCGGTAGATACTTCTCGTGTATGATAATTGTGAATGCATCTCATGCTTCTTCGTCAAAAACTTTATACCAAACAAAGATGAGGGCTATTATAATAATAAACCATTTAAATGTTAATGGATATATAGCTAACGTTTTATATAAGAAGACCAAGATGAACAGATGAAATGAAACTGGAGAGGCGCAAATGCATACATTATCAATCTACGGGTAAACAAAAAGTATCTAAGTGGGTACCTACCTACATCTAATTCCTATTGCCTGGGTTTTGGTTTTTGCGGTATGCTTTCTCTAATTTATTCGAAGATGCGCACTCGTCTAGAATTGCTTGTCTGCACGCGCTTTGTCTGCCCGGAGCGGCACTATTGAATATTTATTTGCAGCCACTGCGGGATACTCTTCTACTAAACAGGTGATCGTGATAGTATGTGCATATGGATACCTGCCTAGCTAGCTATAATAAAGAAAAGACGCTGGAGTGTGCGCGATGATGCCATCTTGAAAGAAGATTGCAGTGGAGGGATGCAGTTATTATCTCCTCCATTACATCAATGTTCACTGAACCGTTTACGACTTTGAACTGTTTCAAGGTCTGGTTTCCAAATACACAGAGAAACATAAATACGCACACACTAAATAAGCTTTTGTACAAGTGTTTGTGTATGTAGACGTTTTTTGCGCATCTGGAGAAGATTGGTTTTGTTATTTCAGAAATATGTATAAGGCACATAACTTGGTAAAAATTTAAATTTGTTATGCATAAGTACGTAGCAATTTGTTTATTTAAAAATTAAATATCCATGAGTATCTTTACAACGACCTTGGCAGAACTTCTGGTTTATTTTTAATCGTAATCATATGTAGATAGGAAAGTACAGACGTATGTACCTAGGTAAACCTACCGAGCCAAGCTTAATCCAGCTGACCTAGATAATTATTTTCCAAAAAACAGACATGTTTATACAATCCAGGACACTATGGTAAAGGAATATTGTTTTTGAAAATTGTTTGAGTTAGAAATATTGAACCGTCCAAACTGGAACTCAGACGTCTGGTCTCTACATACCAAAGGCAATGTGGCCCACGGTTTTTAGGCTAAAATGTATGCTATTGAATGTTGCGCTACATTAAATCTTCAGTGAAATGCTGCTACGATGGGCTGCAATCCCCGGTCAGATGAAACAAGGTTAAACTGCCTCAACGTTAACCCCCATTGTAGTTGATGTTTTCTGGGTAAGCCTAGGTATATTGATCCACTTCGTCCACTGGAAGGAGCTAGCAGCCAATTTTCTGTAGAGGGTGTGAAAAAAACTTCAACTGCTGCGGCCAAACTTCGACAAGCTGATCGCTGTTGGCTAAATGCACAACTAAGGGATCTGTGTAGACTCTAACCTGAACGTCGAACTTATTTGCTGATCGATCTCGCAGCTTCTTAATGTATAAAGAACAGGTCGTGTGATTTCTAGCCTTTACAGGTAGGTATGTAATAATTAAGTTTTGCCAGCCCATACGGAGGAAATGTATTATGATCGAGGAAGCTCCGTAATCGAAAACATTAACCAAAAAAAAACCATGTCCCCCTATAGGACGGGTGATTTGGGATAGCGAATATAAGTATAATGTTTACATAGAAACCAGTTCATTTAGGAAATAATTAAGGTGCGCCATTTCACCCGCCTTTATCCTACTTAATTTCAAGAACCAAAGGCCAGAACCAATAGGGCTTTACGTAAACCCTCTGCTTTCTGGTGAATATTCTCAAAACGAGAGCTCCAGTATATGTATTAAAAAATGTGGTTTCACTTTGGTTAAATACAAAGGCTTCAGCAGGTTCTACTTACACAATAAATGCGATCCAATAGATAGCAACCTTATGCAAACTCCGCTGCCTTCTAACATTTTAGAGCACGGCATAGTTAAGTTGCCAGAATGCGCGGTGCAACTCATAAGCCCACACTTGGTCCCATCGATATC
Organism: Ferdinandea cuprea; assembly: GCA_963576555.1. Classification (NCBI taxonomy): domain Eukaryota; kingdom Metazoa; phylum Arthropoda; class Insecta; order Diptera; family Syrphidae; genus Ferdinandea; species Ferdinandea cuprea. Next base: position 146,292,180 of record OY754958.1, on the reverse strand, counting down.
AGAATAATGGAATTTCTAAGTATTGGAATAGCCGCTCTTAAGATAAATTCTTAATGGTTTCTGCATCGGTCATTCCAGTCTTTTGGTATAGCCTCAGGATCTCTTAGGAGCGCGTTGTGATGTAAAATATTTGTAGATTGTGACTTTTTTTATGCCGGTTAGTATAATGTTTAAAGCAGCCAAACTCTACCAACGCCAAATTCCATAGGCCTGAAATAATAACCACGATTTTTTTCCTCTGCATATAACATTTTGTATAATATTTAATGCAAAGTGGCTGGATACAAGTGACTGGGCGGGTACTGGTACACTTACCCTACCAATCGCTACTTGTAAACTGATGCTAAAGTAAGCTGCCACTTGGTCTAAGCAGACCTTAAAACGCTTTAAAAACTTGATAACTCGAAGTAGGCTTAACACATCCAACTCTTCTGTGGATTCTCCGGGTCAGCGAGCTTAAGGAAACACGTTTTGACCAGGGAACTTATATCTTTGTTAAGCTTTACGTTCTCAGCTATTGATTAGGGGCAGTAAGAAATTATAGATGGTACTGAGCTACATTTGAACATAGGATGGGTAGGTACTTAAGAACCAGCAATGCAACGTACAAAGCATAGTTATGCCACAAGTACGGTAGGTCCTTGTCTTCGAAGGCAACAACAACACGAAACAAGTTCTGCGTTCCAAAAATAAAGTGTACAGTTTGAAATGGAAAGTTTGGTCTCACTATTTTCGTCCGCATAAATATGATTCAAGTACACTTAAGATGACAGGCAAATAAAATATTCCGGTCGACCTATGGTATCCGCCGTCACAAAATGACTCAAAGAGCAATTTCCCGTCCTCGAATCCGAATTACACTTAAAGCTATTACCAAATACGTGATTAGGTTACATAAGTAAAACAAGGCGCTTGTATACTTACATTTTTTTTTATTTATTTAGTTGCATTTTTTTTTTGACTTTGTTTAATAAAAAAATATATACGTATCACAATGCTTAAATTAAGAAGAGTATTAGCAAATTTTTTGCTTTTACGATACGAACGTGACTGATGATTGCAAATGTGTAAGAGATTCAAATTTGGAGATGCTTTTCGCGGTGACTATGAAGATGACCCCGAGCATGAGATTGTTAAAACATAGAATTAACAACAAATTATTCTCCATTGAATGTCAAAATAATTCAAAACTGCCTTCATCGACTGCACTGTCAAATTATTGACACATTCACTTCAAGGCGACTTGAAAATATCGTATAGGTATCTGCTTGACAAAGTCTGACTTCTACAGACAAAGTTTTTCCAATTGTAGGTAAGTACTGAAATTTAATACTCAAACAGTGAATGAAGTTTTATATTAAAAAAGTCCAAAAAAACATAGAAAGGCTACAATCCGTTTGGGGCAAACGGTATTATAATCTATCTATATCCATATCCCGATAAAAAAGGCATAGAAAACACGTTCGATGACATTTTATAAAAACTTCCTCAAAAAGTGGGCATCGCCAAAATCGTGGTAAAGGTTATATGTTCAGAAGAATATTCTCTAAATATTATGTTAAAAAATTTTTTTCATTTAAAAAAAAGTCCCCAAAAAGTGGGCGTGGTTAAAAACTTTATATGGCTACATTTTTTTGTTTTCTAAGGAAATTTTCAAAGAAAACAAAATTTTGTTAAAAACGCGCCCAAAAAGTAGGCATGGCAAAAAACTTTGTATGGCAAATTTTTTAAGGAGGTCTACATATATTGTGAGGGTCTTAGTGCTTTATTCCATCGACTTTAGGCTTAAACAAGTTGTTACTTAATTGAGGGCGTGGCAGTGGGTGTTTCAAAAAACATTTTACACTCTACCATTTCGCAACTCTAAAGAGTATATGTTCCAACTTCCAAGTTCCTTGCATTAATTTAAAGGCCTAAAAATTGGTGTCGGACAGACGTACATTGCTAAATAGTCTTAGGTTTTGGTCCTGGTCATAAATATATATACTTTTAGGGGTCTACGACGAATATTAAGGGGTGGTAAAACCATGTGTAAAAATTAATATACCCTTTTATAGATAAGGTATAAAAATGCGGTTCGTCTGTCTGCTCAGAAGTCGTAAGTACGTGTTTTGTGCAATTTGAGGTTTTTTGTATTTCGAGGTATTTATTGTAATGCACAAGCAAAAACTAATTTAAGTATTTAATGTCGTGTGAAATAAAGAGTAGCTGCGGAGGTTGCGAAATTCTATTTATAAAATTGCAAAATTTAAGGCTAAGTAGAAGCATTACGGAAAAATTACAAATCGCCAGCAATAATAAGACTTAACATTTTAGGTAGGAATTCACCAATTGCGTTTTCCTCGTTCTCACTTTCGTTCATTTAAAAAATGTTAAAAAGCACTTAAATAGCATCAATATATTCTATACACAAATCAACGAAAAATGCAAAGTGATACAACAGATTGTATTGCAAAAGTAAGGAATACAAATGTCAAGCAGAGTCGTATTGACAAGCTTCACCGTTTTGGACAAGGTAAGCAACACGCTAAGTATCTGTTTTTTGACAGCTATTGGTACAGTTATAAATTCTGAATTACATCGCCGTCCATTCTGATTAGCCCCTGAAAGTAGGTTTAAAGTATTGTTAAGAACTAAGCGTAGCGTAGTATTCATACACTTTAACCCACAGTGAAATCTAAATCGAAACTTGACTCATGTTTTCGATCTTAAATAGTTAAGTTCAAATAGAATTTGAGGGATATAAATATGGACCACCACCTTTCTCGCAACACATCTTGCAAGCCAGGAGAAAACCCTGTAAGTTTATGCGTATGCTCCTAAAACTTACATCAGTTCAACTTCAGCCGCTGGCAAAAACGTGTTTAAAAGTTATTTGTGTTTCTTTTGAAATTTGAGTTCCTAATTATTTGGTAAACGAAAGTATTTTTGTTTTTGTTTTTCGTCAATGGTTTTCTGAATTATGAAAAGCTAATGTTAAATTTTGTTTTTGAATTCAAAAAAGTTTGATTTGGTATATATTTGTTTGTAAAATCATGTTTATAGAAAACCAAGTAATGAGGCTAATATGGACCTATATTATTCCCAAAAATAAGACAAAGGTCCATATATACCTTCCTTACCCTGCAAATGTATACAGTTATAAACTCGATTTTTCTTGCTCCTTATTTTCCAAATCGTGCTTCTATGCTCTTATTCAATTCCGTCACAGAAAATGTTGTTATCAGATTGATTCGACTAACATTCCATGAAATTGAATCCGAGGCTGTGTGAATAATCAATCGCCCAAAACCAAAAAATGAATAATCGTCCAAGAATATGAGGCATTTATTCATAATGAAGGATCGCCAACAAAAAACAAACGATTAATCGCCAAAAAAATTATGTACGTTTACCCAAAAGTTGAAATGAACAATCGCCCAAACATTTGGACGAATCAAGACGGAATCGCCCGAAACCCGATAAAGAACATTCGCCCTTACCATATTTTTTTTTTGGGGTTTTCAACTTTCTTTCTGCAAGCGGCTGGCAAATTCGGAGGGAGCCTTTGGCAACAAACAGTAGTTTTGTTAATTAGTTTTATATATGTATGTTAGTCCACTATTTGTCCGCATAAGTAATGGAATGCGGGGAAGCGTGCACATATTCCTTTGTTAATGCATTCATGTAACTTAAAGCTGCAAACTTCGGTCCAAATTTATATTTTTATAAACATGAACAATCGCCCAACACTCAATTTTGGGCAAATATTTATTTATTACTTTTTGGGTTATTTTTCTTTATGCACAATTGCCCAAAATTGCAGTGTGAATAATCGACATTTAATTTTTTGGTTTTGGGCGATTGTAGCGGGCGATTATTCGCACAGCCTGAATCCGAATTGAATCATATTTAAATCGCCTTTGTAAATTCAGTAGATGCTTTCTTATAGCAATAAGTACGCCTTATTCAAATACAGTGTTTTTTAAAAAATCAAAAACATTCCGAGCTGTTTTATTTCAAAAACAATACATTTAAAATTCGGAAATTCAATGCTTCGAATGTAAAACTTCAAAACGATTTAAAATATAGGTTCACAACTTTTGAGAATTATTTTTTTAAGTTAAAGTTAGGAAGTGGGGTCTGCGGGGTTTCAGGGTAAAATCCTCCTCAGTACCATATTAACTTGTAGGTAAGCATCAAAGATCGTATAACTTGTCATGAGACTGCTTGTCAAAAATCGGACGTTGAGAATCGGCATAAAATTGACCCGTGACCCCTCCATATGCATTCAGGTGGTACAGGGTGGGGGATGAGCTTGTCTCACCTAAATATTTGTTGTGTTCATACAAATTTTTATTTTTGTCTAAGAATTAGGTTAGGTTAGGTTAGTTTAGGTTGAAGTGGCAATTTAGAATATTATTAATCAAAAATTTAGAAAGAATAGAAGATCATTGTAGAAGTAAGCTATTAGATGGAGATTTCGTTTCCGGGAGAGAGCAGGGCATGCGCAAAGAAAATGTAGAATTATCTCTTCCTCCTCTTCATCTACACAACTAGTACAAAAGTCGTTTGAGTAAGCGCCAAGCTTTGTTGTATGCCCGTCTATCAGACAGTGTCCAGTGCTACAAATAGTTAAAAAATCTATTGAGCATGTGGAAATTGGTATGCCTAAGGAGCCTTTTTCAGAGAAGATTGTGAGGGTAGTTCCGAGTTTGGCGAGTTCGTCAGCCTTGTAATTACCCGGAATGTCTTGATGTGGAACAATTCAGTATACTTAGATCTATAAATGCACATTGAAATTAAAAATTACTTAATTTTCAAATTAACTAAATCTGTTTCAAAGTGAGCTTAAGGTAGGTAAGATTTTTATTATTAATTTGTATTGCTTCTTGTTGAATGAGTTTGAATTTCCCCCCCCCCCCACCCACACCGCGATCAAAATCCTGCCAATGCCCTTGTCCATATGTGTCAATAATAATCTTCGTAGGTACACGCAATGGTTGGGGAAGCTGGGCTTGACTCTCTGTTCTGCCGTTAAAGTTTTATATTTATTTAATAATATCAGCCTTTCATAAGAATTAACATATTTACAAAACTGACAATTTTGAGAAAAGCAATTTAATTTTATATCAATCAAGTGATATAATATTATCTAATAATATTCTGTTCTAATATTAATAATATTTAATCACCAAGTCGTCACTACAATTTTTTTTTTTCATATTATTCAACTGCGCAACAAATAACGGAAGAAATGTTTACTAAAAAAAAACTTGCATTCTTTAACGTATCTACCTATATGTACATTAGGTAGAAAGTAATAAATTGAACTATTCCGTTAGCTGCTGATTTTTAGGCTTGTCTAATTCAAATAAATGATTTTTAATAAAAATTTAATTTTAAATCCATATTTTTGGCAATAAATTGAAATGTTATCTCGTTTCCTTTAAAAATCATTTTTAAGAGAGAAAAAATTCGCAAAAAAAAAGCCAATCGATAATACGTTAGGTGTAAAATTTAATTTATTATTATGATCACAATAAGTTAAAAATATTACCCATACGCCTGTCATAATGATAAAGCAAAAGATTTGAAGATTACTCACCATTTTTTTTATGCCAAAATCTGATCTATCCTCTTTTTTTTTTAACTATTTATAGATACACTTGTGACTTTTGATATATAATGTAGGTTGGTAAATCCAAATTGTTCTGATTTAACAATGTCAATTATTATTGTACATACATTTATAGGTATTATTTTTTTTCTGGTTTTGTTTTTACCTTTCTTTTATATAAACAATTTTCTTCACTTGACTGAAAACAAAAAACAAATCCGATAATACGCTGGTGCGATACCAATCACAAACATTATTTTTATTGTCACCTCTATTTTGTTTTGTTTACAAAATATTAAAATAAATTAATGAAAACAAAAATTTGAATTATCCATTGTTGGTGGTTAAATATTTTAACACACCAACCAATATTGCAGAAGATGATGCACTAAAGGTGAAATTGATTTTTCTTTTCATTTGTATTCGTATTCGTTTGTGTGCCTGTGTGTGTGTATATATTTGATGGATTAGTGTTATAAACTAAGGGCAGCAAGGTATAGCACGCTCACGCACCTGGTGGAGCGGTATCTATCTCCTATACACAGAAGTCACTCTCGTAGTCGTATTACGAAACTATATAGCTATAGGTTTAAGCACCAAATGAAATAAACAAAAAAAAAAACTATCTGTAGTCTCACAGAATCGATATTAACGGATAAAACGTTTTGTTGGATGTTTCTCCTACAACAGTCTTAATGGATGTGACGGTAATTCGCGCGATGTTCCATCGGCGTGTTTGCTCTTTCGCGTTGGGGCTCAACGTCGACATCGCCAGTTGCCACTCCACTCGCCGCACAATGACGATGGAGAAGACTACGCGCGCGTATAACTTATCCAAAAAAGGAGCAGAATCCACGGAGAGCACCACCACCACCACCTAAACAGAACAACCAACATACGGCACAACAGAGAAGAAGCACCAAATAAATTATGCAAAATGTAAGCGTCGAGAAGATGACAAAGGCGCGCGCAAAATTCAACGATTTTTCTTTTTTTTTTGCAGCCGGTCGCAAGCCTATTATCTGGCTAGGTGGTTATGGATTGCGTTGAAATGGTAGCGGTTCGCTTATGCAAATATCATGGTCTAGTAGCATGATTTACGAATATTAAAAACGTATTTAATAACAAATTGGTCAGTATGTAGGTACAATATCCGACAGAAAGAGAAATTAAATTTAAATCAATTTGGGAGAAACTATACCGACAGCGAGCTAAAGTTCTGCGGCGAATTCGCCCCCCAAATGAATATTTTTTTCTCCGTTCATTTTCTTCTTTATGCCATTTTCGCTCTCTCTTTTTAGAGCGAGTATTCATTTGCTTGTAGTGTGCAAGTGTTAATCTTCTCTACCCACACACACACGTTTAGTTCGACAACCAAACAAAACACTGATAAATTGCGGTCTGGTTATTGGTGAGATACTTGTCGCTTAGGAGAGGAAATCTCTGCAGATACTTTGCGTTTGCTGGTTGGTTTGGTACATAGAGAACGTACTACTAAAGAGGAGAGCAGCAGATGTAGACACGAGACGTCAACACGATCGCAAGTAATCAGTGGAGAAACCAGTGTGCGTATTCAAGAAGGGATATGAACACAGTGGAAGGCAAACGCGAAGGATAGGGGTGGTATCTTTCGTTGTGTATAGTGCGAGTAACTTATTTTTTGTTTATGCATGTGAATGTGTTGAAAATGAAACTGAAGTGTGTATAACACTTTTTTTGGGGGAGAGATTGTAAGAAATTTCATAATAATGGGTGGATTATTTACATCGACCGCTCTCTGGTTCTGCTGCTGTGTACTTTTGTAGGTGTCATCTTTTCTGTGAAAGATGGAAAATCTGTGGGATTTTATGTAAAACTTCAGGCAGATATAGATATAGTGGTAAGCGTGCGCTATGGGCACGGGATTTTTTCGAGGACATTTTGTATCTTCGTAATACTGCAAGGGTTGCCAATAGCAATGTTCGTAACAAACACATAAATATTTGTTTTGTAGGAAAAAAAATATAAACAAAAATGTTTACTAACGTCTTTCAGAAATTGTTTTTAATATCTGTTTGGGGGTGGTGGTGTGATTCAATGTCGTGCTTTAGGTATTTAAAGCAGTAATGAAGAGTGTTAACGCTAACTGTTCACTGACCCGAACTGTTTTAGAAGCACATATTTGTATTAAGCTATTAGAACATTCATATGATAGCGATGGACAGGGGGGCTTGGCTAAAGCCGGTGTTCAATACACAATCAACAATTGCGTATGCATAAACAAACGTGTGCGCTAATTATTTAATTGGGATTTCCATTATGAAGGTAGTAAGCTAGGTCTCTACCTATGGGGCTTTAAGAAAAGAAGGATAGGAATCGACATAGGCATCTACAGACAAGTTTGAGTATGGTAGGTTAGTAGGTAGATACCTACTACATATCACGTTGGGTATAAGGGGAGGAAGGGAAAGATTTTAATGAAATTAAGGTTTGTTGAAGGTAGGTACCTATCTGGCTTTGTTCAGATTATTTTGATGCAGAAATGATGTGTGCGGATATAAACAGTTTATGGGATAAAAGTTAAAAACCAAAATATATATTGCGCCTTTTCCCTAGGCTTACTTGCCTGAAAGTTGTTTTGCCTTAACCCGAGCCGGCGAGGTTAGTCGCACGATGTTGTCCTGGTTGCAGAGAGCGACGAGTTAAAGTTCCTGCACACGCGAAATATGCCACATTTAAAAAAATGCAATTCTCTCTCTGGGTGGTTGTGTTCGCGTGTTGTTGAAAGGTTAGTCTTTAGGTATCTATCTACCTAAGTATATATTTTTAGTAAATTTGAAAAAGTTTTCCAAGTTCTTACCAGTCCAGCGATGGTCGCAAGCTTTTTCCAGCTTTTAAAAACGATTTTAAGCATATATTTCATCTAAATTTGATATTGTTATTACCTGAGAATCGCTCACGCATATTTGTTGCTCGGAGATTTGGTAAGGCAGGTGCCTATGATACAAGTTTTCATAATAATATTTTCAATATAAAAATGGTCTTTGTATCTTACACAAGCGCATTAATTTTTCCACCGAATTAGATAAATACAACAATTTTAATCTTAGACTACGATAAATGTCGACTATCTGGTATTATGTGTTTATTTCATCGTGATCATATGATTTCTTCATAGTTTTTCAGAACTTAATTTCAGAGATTCTTACGCACTAAACACATCGTATTTAAAAGACCAGACTGTGGTGCAAGACGGTTTATTTGCGTTTTGAGTTCTGGAATCCGCGATGGCTTGGTTTTCATAACACCATTTCGAATGTGGGAGCCGGAATTCGAAGATGATTTTGGCTTTCGCCCTCCTCGCACACAGGACTAAATATCCGTCGAAGAATTTCTTTTTCGGAGTTACCCAGTATTAACTAATCTTTCTTTCCTTCAATTTCCTATATGGTAATTCTTACCTATAATATTATAATAATAATAATAATAACATATCTACACTCAAGTAGATGAACTACCTCCAATTTGTCGGTGGACACATGCTTGTTTGTTTGTTGACAGCATAAATTTAGTCTTGTAGTCATTAACCTCAAGGCCAAATAATTGACCGATGACCGATGATGTCAATGTCCTCCGCATACCCAAATACATATGTAGCTGATCTCGTGAACATAGTGAAAGGGTTAGTTTGAAAGAGTTCACATTGCACCTAGATTCCTAAGGTCACGCGACACTGATGGACGCGACACACTGGAATTCTGAATTAGTGCTGATTAGTGTGTTCCAGAAGGGTTTGAGACATTCACACATTACGTTGAATATGATTTTATGTGCGACATTTAGCCAGGGATATGCCTCGATAGTTCCTGTAAGACATGAAATCTCCTTTCTTGGAGATGGGGCTTATGAAGCAGATGGTTCAGTCAGCACGGACATTGCATTCATCCAATACAACTTGATTAATGATTTGGTGCATGCATCCCTACCAAAACAGCAAGCTCTGCAGGTATACCATTAGAACCGGCGGCCTTGTTGTTCTTAAGCTTTTTTTATAGCTAAGCTAACTTCGTGTATACTGGGTGGCGGTACTGGTTCTTCATTGAGTGAACGTTGGTTCTCTTCTTGCCCGTCACTTTCTCTACATGATGTCCGTTTGGTAGCTGGAAATGCTTCTTAAATACATACTAAGTATTCCCTGCGCATCGGTTGGCTTGGATGTTTTGAAGAGCCTGCGTTCCGGTCTTGAAGCCAGTTACTTGGTTTTCATATTAAACCTCCGGGTGTTTTTTCGATCGCGACACTCTTCGATCTCCTTGAGCTGGGAGACTGCGTACTCTCTTTACTTTCTACGCAGGATCTTCTTCTCCTACTGGGTCGTTAGTCTTCCCTTTGCTGCCCTTGATTTCCGCTGCAGCGTTTTGATATGTCCATCATACCACGCGCTTTTTCCTTGGGGTGGCCTATTTGATGTTGTCACCATACTGGGACCACTGGTTGTTAGTGTATGTGGTAGTTGAATGTACAGTGTAGAGTTTTTTACTCAAACAAAAATTTTACCATTACCATTAGGTTGCCACTATCCATGGAGCGCACAGGCACAAATACAAATAGTGATGAAGAGCTTAGATGTTCGGCATTCGCCACGTCAGGCCCGAAAATGCACCACCTGATGCGAGCAAAGGCTGGAGAACTGCATAGGAAGTACCACAAGCAGGACAGGTGCCCAACACATAAGTTTTTAGGCCCGAAAGGGCGCCTGCAGACATTCTCCTGAGAGATGGAAGGTAAGACGCACACTTTTTGGAAATGTCCGGGCGCAATAGTTTGGTCTGTCTGCATCCATTGCAGTCGAGATTTGCCGAAATACTTACATACATAGGCCATAATTTGACTGATAGTTTATCGAATTTTAGAATACTTTTCAGGCGATAACAAATTAACCGCTTAGATAGGTGTTTGCAGAATGAGCCTTATTGGTTTCTTTTATATAAATATAGATATGTGCCGTATGATAATTGCTAGAAAGAAAGGATTCATGGCGTCAAAAGAACCGAAAGACGGATCTAATTGTAAGATTGTTTTACTCTTTATAATTACATTACAAAAATATATTAATTTTAGCCGCATTTGAATTCGTCTTTGACCAAGAAACCCCTGTACGTTTTTAAGTTTTGATTTCTAGGGCCTTCAGATATACCTATAAGTCAACATTGTCTCAAATGTAGAACCTATATTTCAACGAATAGATACCAATCCCTCAAAGTTGGGCAACAGCAGTTGACCAGTTTATATTACTTTCTTGGTTAAATGAAAATCTTTTAACATTAACTGTCGATGTTGTCAATTGAAAACAATTGAACATATATAGGTACCTGGATCAGAAAGATGTTTGATCTTAAGGAAATCTGATATATTATGTTTAAATTCACTCCAAATCATCTACAGGATATAACGTAGTTAAATACTTTTCAATCGATATCTTTTCCAATAGAAATTAATTTCATAGAACTGTCAGACATTCAGTTTCCTGTTACTTCTATATTCCCTCAATTAAAAAAAAAACCACCCATAACCCTTACAAAGGAGTCTGTTACAAAATTAAAAAAAAAATCATCTTTTCCACCTTCCAACTGCTGTATGTGTGATGAAAAAATAAGATGTCAACGCCATCAGCTGGCCGTCTGCCCATTGTAAGAGTTCATCGTCCGACAGACGTGAAGGCTGCACACAAGTCATTCTCCTTACAACATAAGGGTTCCTTGCACCCACCAAATCATCATTCTGATCACCGTCTTAAGAAAAACTCAGAAGCACAATGAGTCTGTTGTCCTACTGCGAGATAAAAGAAGGACGAAATTATAATAAAAAAAAATAAAATTATCCAGACAATTTTTTCCACCGGCTCCCTTTTTCTCCTCCTCCTCCTCCATGTTCTCCTTCCTTGAGGGCAATCCACTTGTTTGGTCCATTCGTTGAACTGCAGCAGTTTACTGTTCAAAAAAACCAAAAAAGAAAAAAACCCTTCACATCACCATCCTCTCTTGATCCTTGGCGCACCTGTCGTCGTGGTACGGTGACCGTAGCACTGCGGGGAATATAAAGGAGCACATTACGTACATACGAAGACGAAAAAAAAAACAAAAAAAAAAAAATACAACAACACGAACAAGAGTGGCAAGGATCATTGCAGCGGATGAAATTACATGCACAGTCAGTCATCCTGATGGTGACTTCTTATGTTTAATTTCCGAAATACTCTTGGATGAGCTAGCGCATTGACGATGAGATGTGCCAGTATGCCTACGACTACGACGACGACGTCGAGGGTGAAACTGACCAAACAGTGAAAATCCAAATATCGATCGATTACGAGAGAAGCTCTACAAAAAATTGAATGAAGATAAAACCGAGCAAGCTTCTCCGATTTCAAACCAACTTCCCTTCCGGCACTTGGGGTGTTGTTGTTGTTGCTTAAGTTAGTTTAATGCTGGCCTGTGGGATATCCTCTACGCACACGGGCTGGCTGTATGAGATGACATGGCTTTTAAACAAGCTACTTTCCGTTTTCGTCGTCCTGTTTTGAACGCTTGAATGAGCCGACATTTCGGAAGTGGAGAGTACAGGTAGCAGGTACTTCCCCTTATCATTTTTTTGTAAGTATTCTTAGAGAGGGATTGGTTTTTCTTCTTCTTTTTGAGGATATGTATAATGTATATTCTGTTTTATTTTAAGAAATACAGGGGGCAATACTTTGGAATGCTTCTCAATTTCCAACTGGGGTGAGGCATCGCGTTAAAACAGAAATTAAGAAGATTCTTTTTGATGAAACTAAACACGCGATTTCTACAATTTTACTTAGATATTTAATAACTTTGGGTTCAATAGACAAATTGATTTTATTTTCGAAGACATTTGCTTAGAGTCGATGTTGGACATTTTATTTCCGTTCTAAGGATATTCAATTTGCACGAATAGAAATAATTAAATGTCTCCCGGTCCTTGAGCAGCTTTCCATATTTTGCGTTCCCGAACATGGATTGTTTTTTTAAAAGAGAGGTTTTTCTTCCGTTTAAAACATACATATGTTTGGGATACAAAAATTCCAAATGATGGAGCATTATTGTCCATTAGCTTGATGTGGCCGATGTAGACGTGTTTCAGATTTTTGAATTATATTAAAATGTTGGTACATCATCGAAGAACTTTTCTTTCGATGTCAGTTTGATGTATGTATGTACAATGTATGTTCTTCGAGCCAGAAGTTCTGAATCCAGTTGCTTTGCCAAACCGAAGTAGAGTTATTCTACGATGGATTTCCGCTTAAGTATTCCACTAGGAGTTCCGCTTGTAGACTATCAGACCTAGCAGACGTGTTTTTTTTTCGGCTTTTAATAGCCGTTTGGAATTTGAAGTGGAATTGGGTTCCCTTTTTATGCCCTAGAAAGGAGACCCTCTTAACTGTGCCAACTATAGAGGTATAAGTCTCCTCAACATCGCATACAAGATCCTGTCTGCCGTGCTGTATGAACGCCTGAAACCATTCGTCAAAGAACTGATTGGACCCTATCAGTGCGGTTTTAGGCCCAGTAAGTCCACAACTGACCAGATTTTCACACTTCGGCAGATCCTGGAAAAAACCGAAGAAGTCCAGATCGATACTCACCATCTTTTTATCGATTTTAAGGCCGCATATGACAGCATTTATAGAGACGAGCTATACAGAGCCATGTCTAGTTTTGGCATACCTGCCAAACTCGTCAGATTGTGCAGGATGACGATGGAGAACTCTCGCTGCTCCATTAAGGTCGGAAACAATCTCACCGAGACCTTTGATATCAAAAAAGGATTTAGACAAGGCGATGCGCTCTCATGTAACTTCTTCAACATCAAAGACCCTCAGACCCTCATCATCCCAGTCCTGCTGTATGGCGCAGAAGCATGGACGTAATCAAAGGCGGAGGCGAGTGATTTTCGGTCCCGTTTGCGTAAGACGTCAGCCATCTTAGACGACTAATCCGTATTTTTGTGACCAGGTCGATGCCGCTGTACAGCTCGTAGAGTTCGCTGTTAAATATTCTCCTCCAAAGCCCGTCAACGCAAACGGGACCGAAAATCACTCGCCTCCGCCTTTGATTACGTCCATGCTTCTGCGCCATACAGCAGGACTGGGATGATGAGGGTCTGAGGGTCTTTGATGTTGAAGAAGTTACATGAGAGCGCATCGCCTTGTCTAAATCCTTTTTTGATATCAAAGGTCTCGGTGAGATTGTTTCCGACCTTAATGGAGCAGCGAGAGTTCTCCATCGTCATCCTGCACAATCTGACGAGTTTGGCAGGTATGCCAAAACTAGACATGGCTCTGTATAGCTCGTCTCTATAAATGCTGTCATATGCGGCCTTAAAATCGATAAAAAGATGGTGAGTATCGATCTGGACTTCTTCGGTTTTTTCCAGGATCTGCCGAAGTGTGAAAATCTGGTCAGTTGTGGACTTACTGGGCCTAAAACCGCACTGATAGGGTCCAATCAGTTCTTTGACGAATGGTTTCAGGCGTTCATACAGCACGGCAGACAGGATCTTGTATGCGATGTTGAGGAGACTTATACCTGTAGAGCGAATGGACACCAACGCTCCGGCCCGAAGAGTCTTCGAATCCAACCCGGAGGGACAACGCAGTAGAGGAAGACCTCGCCTAAGGTGGCGCGCGCAAGTGGAAGGGGACCTCAACCAACTTGGAGTGCGCAACTGGAGGCAGTTAGCCAAAGATCGTGCTTACTGGAGAGGCGTATTGGTTGAGGCCCAGGTCCACCCCGGACTGTAGCGCCACCTAACAAACAAACAAACAAAACAAATCGTATGCCCTATCACTCTCTCCACACGATGCCCATTTGGCAGCTGCTAGAAATGCTGATTGAAACATCTATACAACTACCTGTTCTTTGGTGACTAGGTTTTCATCAGAATATCGAAGAGCCTGCTTTGCTGGCTTGAAGTCAGTCGAGTTGTTCCTCGCTTTGCGATGGTTCCGACCACCACATTGCTTGTTGGACATTTATCACCGTAATACGTAATCGGCTGCAAAATGTTCTGAGAAGATACCAAAAGATCTCTGAACCGCTATTTATTTTCCTTAGCACCGCAGCACTATGTGTAAGTATGGGCCTTTCCACCACCGTATATAGGCAGTTCATCATAGCAGCCTTAAAGCCCAAAGATTTTCCTATCTTTCTTTTGCAGATAAAAAGAGCATTACTCATCCAGTTGTATTTCCTGGTAAAAAGAACCAGTTCCATTTTGAAAGGGTTTGCATTGAGACCTCCAAAACCTCACTTGAGGTATTCAAATATTTTCCGTCATCTGTATATGCCGTGGTACTTAGATTGTCCATTGTCGTAAGCTTTTCAAGAATGTTATTAATAACCAGAATCCACAGAAGTGGTTATGATAATGAAGGGGGAACCTCCTTGCCCATAGGAGGTTCCCCCGGCTACAGGCATTCTGAGCGAGTTTCGTCCAATGGAACAGCTTATTCCTTCTTGCAAGCATGTTGCAAAACAATATTGCCGCCCTGTTCAATT
This sequence comes from Ferdinandea cuprea, assembly GCA_963576555.1. Taxonomy (NCBI): domain Eukaryota; kingdom Metazoa; phylum Arthropoda; class Insecta; order Diptera; family Syrphidae; genus Ferdinandea; species Ferdinandea cuprea. Next base: position 146,277,024 of record OY754958.1, on the reverse strand, counting down.
TTAGTATATAATGGAGCGTTTTAAATGGCGCAGCACTTCACGTGCGCTGGACCTGTAGTTCGTACAAATTAAATTTGCAATCTAAAACGTTTGTTAAAAACGATTTCACATGTGTAAAAAAAATTAAAATAATAGACATCTCCGCATATATTAGAAAAGTGACACGCTCTGAAAAGTTGATCACTACTGAACTTTTCAAGACAACGCGCCTTATGGTAAACTCTAACTTTTTCAACTTTTCAGCACAGTAGGTACTGCTTTTTCCACATTTAAAAATAAAAATGTTGATGACACAAACTACTAACATCCGCCACGACACGAATTTGGCTTATGATTTCCCTTAAACCTTAAATATAGGTATACAGTTTTAGCTTTGTGTGAATACGGTACTAGCTCTTTCGCTACAAGTCCATGATATCATCATTTGAGAGATGAGAGTTATTTTTTGAGGACACCTCTGGTTATCGATCATTATCTCAGTATCTAAAGCTATCAATGAGTCATTGAAACATTTTTCAATAGCCCAAAGGCGATATCTACAATCAGTTAGTGTTTTTGTGTTTCACAAGTTAGCGTAAGAATTAATTCATTTTGCAATGTTATGACTTGCAAATCAATAAGTTCTTTCTTGTTTGAGTGACGTGTTAATCCCAAATTGACGAATATAAATCTAGAGGTAGTAGGGAGGTTTTTCTTTGTCAGGTTTTTTTACCACGCGAAAGCTACACACATCCAGAGCAACCGCTTTATCTTAATTTAATTTTGTTTTTTCTGTATCAATTTACCTTTCAAAGTTAACCTCCACGTTAATTTCATCATTCATCACGAGCTTCGAACAATTTATTGATAAAAAAAAAACATTATTTTTCTCTAATTAATCTTATCCCAGCATTTCGGAGTAATTTTAGTTTGTATAGGTGCGTGTGCACATACATATATAAGAAATCTATTTATAAGCTTGAGAAATATCTTTATTTACCTTGGACTGTGTCGCATGGTGGTTGGTGAGGTTAGTAAATTTTCGGTAGGAAAGCTGCAGAGCACTTGCAAATACAAGCTGTGGATGAATACGGTGCGCGATTACATCGTAAAATTAACAAATTATATGCATATGTATTTATCTATATCTATGCGCTGTGCATATTGGATAACTCATATTCTAACGCATGTTTGTCACCTTATTTGTTTTCCCCCAGTTTTCAGCCCATCTGTCTATGCGCTATGTATTGATTTTTAGACGTCGCGTCGGTGTATAGTATCTACTATCGCTATCGTGTTGAGCAAACGTCCGACGACACAATTTTATATTATTTTTTTTCACGGATTTATAGCCCAGTGATGAGGTGAGTGCGCGCATGTGACTCCAAATCTATCGACAATAAGAGATTTCGTTATCATTGCCACACATATTTTCTGCGCCTCGCTATGTAGGTACCTAGTAGCTTGTGAGGTGAGCAGATAGACTATCTTTCGCTATACCTTTGCTGCTACATTCCTAGCCGTGTCGTCGTTCATCATATTTCTTTGGACAGCGTCATTGTAGGTAGACATGAGGAGTATGCTGATGGTGAGTGTTTAGCTTCCAATCAGACTTTATATTATTATTGACCAAAAATAAAATAAAAAAAATACATAATACCAATGTCTGAGTAAATGGCGGTGTAGCCGCTAGGCGGCCTTTATGTGTCGAAGACTTCATTTTGACCGACATTATTGTTGGATGGTGATGGTGATGGCGATGGAATATCTATAGATACTGTGTTGTTCGTTCAATTGAATTTTGTTTCTCCATCTGCTGGCTGTGCACGATGGCAGTTTAGTAGTAGACGATGGTCACTTATATATAGGTAGGTATAGGTAGGTAGATACCTATACTTACTTGAGTCTACTTGAGTTTGTCGAGCCTATCGTGTGGCTGTGGTGGCATCTGTATGGGCTCCTAATTCAGGTCACGATCTAGCTGTTGTCGTTACTATGTTGTGTTTTTTTTTTCAAAATATTTGCTATTTTGTTTTTGCATCGCTTCATCCTACAATCTTGACACTTTGCCTTTTTAGAGGTGAATCTATGCTTGTGTCTATTTAAGTATGTGCCATTCAAGGTTTGCTCATGCGATGCAATAAATACCTACATGATGGAATTCAATCACGTCAGTTTGCTGAATCTATTTTGATTTAAAAGTAACTGATGGGTGTCAACAGTAGATTTTGTGATGCAGAATCCCTGGAAATGATAACATCAGTACAACAAAAGTAGGTGCATACACATTTGGTTATGTTAATGGCATAACCAGACTATGTATTGATACTCAGGTCAAAGTGCTCGTATTACAAATTATTAAAATAGAGGGATTTTAAACTTGGCTTCTTGTATCTTTTAATTTTAAGCAAATTAGGTATGTAATCAAGGCCCACATATAAAAGAGCCTAAGTGTAGTAAATCAAATATAATATATGTAGAATAAAAATATAAGTCAGCGGAGCTCTTAAAATGTGGGAGTAATATTTTGAAATATTTACTCCAATTGTGTGAGTCAAAGATAGTACGTCTGATCGGTGGATCGTCAGCTCCTTTTCTTTTCTTTTACTGCCAAAACTTCAGTTAGAGACACCATTTTAATGGGTTCATAAGTTCATTACTACCACAGTTGCATCAAGACTTTTCTTGTTGTTAACAAACTAGTTAATTGTAATATCAGACTTATTAGGTACATATCTTTAACGTTGTCATTCGCCCGACTTTTAAGAAAGTTGAGAATGCACTTTAGTCAATGGCTTTGATGTTCAGCACTTATCAAATCAGCGCCCAGGGTTCGGAGCCTAGTTTTGCGGTATCAGCAAGCCTTGCAAAAGTGTGCTGAGCCGTTGGTATGCCTAACAGACCCTGACAGTGCAGCCTTCGCTAGCTGAGTGGCCATATACTGGCCGATACTTACGCATGCGGATAAGCTTGACATTCTCCTAAAATGTATGGCACAATGTTATGCTGTCTTTTAACGGTGAACTCTAGATACCTGAGGATCTTTGGTTTCAATTAAATTCCCCTTTTCTGTATACAGGCGGTGAGTACAGAACGACATCTTCTTCCCCCTTACTCGTAGAAAGTATTTCTCGAGGAGGAGGACAATCGATCTGTTGCTAGCTCATCCAAATTCTCAATATCGTCAACTGGATCTCTTAGGAAAAGGGTCTTAAATTGAAAGTTAAGGAAAAGACCCACTGTAGCGGACAACGAGAAATAAAGACTTCAAAACGCTCTTGATTTCTTGGAAATTCAGTCTTTGAACAGAGACGAGCCTTGTGCTAGTACTCTACTGAGGACGGTCTCTCCCGAACCACCAATGCCTGTGATATGCCGCATCCTATCGGGGCACAGGTCTGTTGCGTCTGCCTCCAAAAAAGAAGTCGTCAGACGCTGACAAATCACCGGGTGAGGCGAATTCGACATTAGAGAGTATCTGTACGGTCGTTGCGAAGCCTAGTGAGCCAAAGGACAGCACATGTTCGGAATTACTCGAAGCCGTAGCTGTAACGGAAGCAAACGTGGTGGATAACGCTAAGACGTCAGGCTCAGCAGCCGAAGACCCGCTGAAACTGCGCAGGAATGCCCGCCGACGATGAATCTGGTACCTTCATGGGAGAAGATGCGGCTCAGCTAGAAAGGGCTCGTGATGTCATTCGAGACACCGAGACTGCGTGGCGCAGCAGCCAGAATGAAAGCAGGCACACCCAGAAAGGAAAGGATACTCAGATTGGTGTTTTCAAATTTAAGGGGATTTCATCCGGATTCGTGAATAGTGACGAATTTCACAAGTCCACAGTCTTTAAACCGTTTGCTTAAAGAGTTTTAAGGACAAAGTTCAGCATTTCACATATTGCCTGAGGCCATTGCCATGGACAACGATAACAACATCATTCTACTTAGACGGTGACCCCTATGCTACCTGTCTTTATCAAGACGCTCAAAAATATTACTTCGGCCCGCGGGCCCTTTGTTACAAGCATTTTATGAAATAATTTAGTGATACATTACTCCTATTGTAGCCTTTTAAGTGACATGCTTGATTATTTAAAGCTCCTCCATATCAAGCCTTAGGCTGTAAGAGCGAACTCCGAAATATTTTTCTCAATTTTTTCCACTACCACATACAAGGCAGTTTCAGTTTTCTTTACTAGCAACACTCTCCTTCGCATCCGTTCTACGTTTTTCGAATTTCCAATTTCCAAATTACATGCGCCTCACAGCAGTTTCAACAACTACTAAAATCAGGATGATGAAAAAATTAACCAAGATACACATTCTTTTCTTTTTGTCTTAATCTGTTGCGCACAACATAAGTTGCAGAGAGACCACACACCGGATGCTTGTGTAGAGTGTAGACTTCACCTTTTCTTCACCTTTCTCACACTTGAAATTACGTTCGGTGCCTGACCGTAGTAAAACTGTACCGAAGAAGACAATTCAAATTTAACCAGAAAAAAAAGGTACCGAAAAGAAAATCTTGTTACAATGTTAAAAGTTTAACCAAGATTTGGCAAGATGAGAAGCGAACATCAACTGACACCAGCTCAGTAGTCGTTGTTTGTGCTGCAGAACGAAGCGACACCGACACACATATGGAGCAATGGCAACTGCTTTGGACAATATTGAGGTCCCTGATGCAGAGCACAGTTAACAACGAGTTTGACGACCAAGAGATCAAACCCATTTGACTCTGACTGAAGCCAATAGCCGCTCCTATTCATCTGAAACTGTGACATTATGTCAACTAGACGGTCTTTTGTGTCAGTGTACTTGGACTCCGATGGTCGCCGGTGTAAAATGGGTACATCATTTCACATTGGTGCTTCCTCTTTCATTTAATCGTATAGGTTGTTTTTTTATGATCTTGTAGTTATTACGGGGTGTTTGGATCTCGTTTAATTATTATATTTTTTAACAATCTTTTCTTGTTTTCGGATGCTTGGGTAAATTTGGTTTAATGGCGTCAAGGGAAGGGGGATGCTTGTTCGGATTTTTTTTGTTTGGTATTTAGGAGTGGTTTGTTGGCGAGTTTAAGTAAAAAGCCGAACAAATCGATATCAAAAGTTTTGGAGCATTCGTAAGAGGGGTGGTTTTGAATTTGATTAATTTCCCTTAAATTAAAATCGTTGGATCGTTCAAGTAACCAAAGAAAAAAAAAAGTAGCTCAGAGGAATCATTGAAATCATTCGATTAAGATCCACCCATTTACTATAACCATCTCGTGCAGCATTTTAATTCAAGTTTCCAAAGAATATAGAAACTACCGGTACACCACCAAAGAAGGGCACGACGACGTCAACGTCAAAGACAACGAAAGCGATCATAAAAACCGGTACAACGGCGACCGACGACGGTACATGGTTCAATCAATTTTCAGAGGCCAAAATGAAAGCGTCTTCATTTTTTGGGTCTTTAGTTGGTCATCCGACCATCTATCCATCCGTTGGTTACCCGAACATTCGCAGCCAGTCCACGGCTCTCGTTTCGTGTGATTACACTTTTAGAATCTTTAATTATTTTTCAAAAGAAAATTATTGAATGAGAAATTTTTTTCGACCATTGTCGTGGGGTTGTTTATCGGCACGATCACTTTTATGTCTTCTTTAGGCCTCTGGTCTGATGGTCCCTGCCTCATGCGGCTACGTGTCTCGATGAAGAAGAATTTATGCTAATAGCTCCAACGCAATATTGATGTTGGAGGAGGTTTTTTGGTGCTCATCGAATGGTTATGGTAAGGTACCAATAAGACGGTGCAAAGACAAAATCTCATCTTCTAGTGGTATTGAACTTTGAATCGGATATGAATATTATTTTGGTAGTAGTAAAAAACTTTTGAGAGGCAGCATGCTTTAACATCATTTCATATCAAATCCAAATACTGTTTAACATTTTTTTTAAATTCTTAGTACGTCCCAGAGATGGGAGAGGAGTTCTACCACATAAGTGGCATTTCTAAAACGTTCTCACTAAAACGCTTCATATTAGCTTACCAGTATTCATAAAATGAGAAATACACATTTTGCTGACCTATTTTACCTTTCATATGGTCATAAGATCGAGAGTTGAGTGTCAAGTTTATTTTAATACAAACATTAACCAATACTATGTAAGCAATAAGAATGCACTACCAATTAACACTGCACATCCCTTAAAAAAATATTTCTTCTTCAGCACTCGTTTCCCCAGAGGCCAACACTACAGTGCAGTGGTCAATGCCTTGTATTGCCGTTAATTACATAAATATGCACATCACATTCTTTTCTCCGCTGAACAGCTTCAAAAGGAAAAACCCACACACAATGCCTTCGATATGCTTCCAAGGCAGAACCAGAAACACTATCAATCGAAAAATCGATGTTGACATTTTTTTATCCAACTGTATAAAATCTATAAAGATTTTTTCCTGTAGTTTAACTTCTAGATATAGCAGAAAGCTGATTGATAGCTTTAAATACTCAGAATAGTGTTGGCTTGATTTAGATATATTTATTATTACCACTGTCAAAGCCCTCCAGCAGGATCCTGACCACGTTAAAAGCTGTTAGTTTTGAGACAGACCCGAGATTTCAGACCGATTTCGAGCGGCAATAAATTTTTGAGAAACTTCTCATCAACTTCGCAAGAGGTGGGGCAGCGAATAAAAACAGGTCGGGATTTGAACCAGCAAACCCCTTCAAACTCCAGGTGCTACTCTAAACCTTGCTTACGTCGGGAAAAAAAAACTTCTTTAGCGGGTAATTCGGTCCAAAACGAAAATGATACAATCAGCCCTAACCGACACCCTCCAAGAAACGGTAACAGATAACGGCTTCCGACTAATTGATTTTGCAGAGGTTTGTTATACTATTATAAGTAGCACTGATACCTGAAGCTCTGCAGGAAGTCGATCTGCCAACCAATTCGATCATGTGGTTATCGATTCGGCTTGATTCAGAGCTCGAAGGACCAATGAGAAAACGAGAAGAGCTGCTAACTACACAGAAAAAAAGATTCGACGTTGAACACCTTAGCACACCTGGGGTACCCGAGCGCCAGGAAGTCGAACTGCCAACCAAATCGATCATGTGGTTATCGATTCGGCTAGATTCAGTGCTCGAAGGACCAATGAGAAAACGAGAAGAAGCTGCGAACTACACAGAAAAAAAGATTCGGCGTTGAACACCTTAGCACACCTGGGGTACCCGAGCGCCATAGTAAGAAAGTCTCTCCTATATATAAATTCACAGACGCCAACAGACATTGTTCCCAGTAACATCAGTATCATCGTAGAAATAACTGAAACTACCGTAGGATACGATATTGTATATTGACATGTTAATGCTGTTAAGAAGTTCATTAACTTTGGTGTAAGAATCCTGTAATTATCCTGATATTCCCGACTTGAAGGACAGTTCTGCTTTATAGCGGCAAGTGCTGTACGGTTAGCAAGAATTTAGTTCTGTGTGCGAAGATAGCTAATAGAGGAGAAGATGCATTACGAACGGATGTAAGAGCTGGTCGTATATAACTTTCGTGTTGCATTCGCATTGTATCGCATTGAATAACGACGGGTTAACTCTAAAGCCTATATTCGCAAATACTTAATACTGTTGAATGACTTGTCACACTCTATTTTCCTGCCATATATACCAAAAAAATGTTGGAAACTTTATATTCCTTAAATTTTTAATTTAATAACTAATTCCTTTACAAAAATAAAAGTTTGTATGAACACAAAACATTTTCAGCCCCCCTTGCATACGCCCATGACTTAAGTCGCGATCAGACGGTCATCCAAACTTGTCATCCGGATGACATCCTGACGTTACTATGACGTAGAATTTTTCCTAAAGTGGTAATCCAGTCTGAAATAAACAAGTTTTCTGACGTCAGCATGTCATCCGGATGACAACGTTGGATGACCGTCTGATCGCACCTTTATTACTACTGCTACAAAAGGCACAAAAAAAAATTAATGCTAAAAACTTTATTGAAATTGGTATTATTGCTCACACAGCAAGTTTCATTTTGTTAACATGATTGTAAGCATTTTCAACTAAATTTTAAAATGTATATTTCCAAGGGCGTACGCAGGATTTTGATCAGGGGAGCCCCCTCCCCTAAAAAGAAAGGCCAGTCAGATCCACCATTGAAAGAAGACATAAAAATCCGCAATTTGACCCTCTAGGAGCTAGGAAATTGGGTACCACACCGCCTATCGCAAAATAATTTTCAGCAAAGAACCGAAGCTTAGAATGCACTTCTGCCGCGTTACAATCAAGAAACGTTCTTACGTCGAATAATTACGAGAGATAAAAAGTGAATTCTTTACACTAACATTTATCGTCCACACCAATGGCTTCGTCTAGAAGACAGACCAGATTCCAGAGATCGACTTTAACAACTCAATGTGTTACTGAATGTTTGGGTGGGATACTGAGGGAATAATCCATTTTGGGCTTTTGCGTCATAGCCAACCTACATATGGCTGGGCCGATTAAATTTGACCACCAATAGTATGTTCTTAAGTCCCATCACGAACCTAAACTGCATTACCTCTTGTGCAAAAGTCGGACATATATTAAAGAGGTAGAACCTGTCGTGATATACCTTATTAAAGTCCTTTCCATTCGTTCCAAAAATGTACCTTTTCACAGACAATAATTGAAGAAGCAACGTCTTAGGGCCGTTAATGACTAACACTATGTAATGCGTACTCTGCATTTTTTGTGAGAGGTTCCAGATAAGTTTGTTATTCGTGTTGTTAGAAATAAATTAAATAATAAACTCAAAAAATAAGTACATACTTTATTTTTACTGATTTCCAATAATATCTTATCTTCATATGACAGCATCGACAAGATGAGAGTTTCACGCTGGAAAAGCGGGTAAACCCCAGAGCCGACAACGGACGTGTATCAATAAACCATTTGCCTTTATTATTTCCGTTCAGAGATAAACTTCTTTTGAGTGTTTGTTCTATCACTCATTGCTTGGGATGAACACACCTAGCAGTCGTCGTCGTTTTCCAGAGATTCAACTCGGAAAAAGATACGTACGTACCTACTCTACTCTTCTCGTTGCCAACACACATGGTAGCCCAGCGCAAGCACCTCAGTATGTCACCTGAGAATTATCACACGGCGATCGCTAACGTTATTAGAACAGTGTTTTTTTTTCTCATCATCAAATGCGATAACAGCGCGCGGCCATAGCCGTTTGGCAGCTGGAATCTTCAACGGCAGAATGCGAGCATGTAGCAGGCGTTTATCTCCTCCGCGCAGCATATGGATAGGTATACTATTGGATTCAACATCATCAAATTCATTCGGTACTGAGTAAACATTACCGATTTCGATTCCAATTTTTTGTTGCTTTTATTTATTTGTATTCTCCATATCCACAACCCTATTTTATAGATGAGTGCCAAGAGTTTTATGGCGTTCTTCAGCACACGATTTCACAGACTAATCATCAATCTTTTTGTCAAAGAGTAAACAAAACTATCCTCAATTGGTTGTTGACATAATCTGCTCCGAGGCGGGTGAAGTTTGAGATACTATACGAGTATATTAAATCAGATCAAGCGAGATACTGTGCAGCATGTATGTTCATAGTACATATGTGTATATATATTGAATCACCTTTCCAGCGCAATCGTTAAAGGTACAAATACATAAATTTTATTGATAACATAAAGCTTAGAAAATGTTCGGTATCAATGAGCAGCTGGAGATTAAATGAGCAATCTATATGATGCATTTGAGGGGTTGTTGCTTTTATGTAGCTTGTGTATGCCTAGTGTGCTTGTGCTTATATCGAATGATACCTATACGTACTTGTGATTGAAGTAAATCATCTCTCTGCTCTATAGGTTAGGTAAGTATTGCCTGCATTATTAAGAATATGTATTTATTTCTAGATAAGCATTCATGTTGAAACTAGATTCCATTTGATATTTATTTAAAGCTTAACCCATATTTATTTAAGTTAGCTCTAACGGTTGGGAAATATTTTCAAAGAAAAATGTATTAGATGATTGTTGACTTAAACTTGCAATACTTTTATCACTCATATATTTCTTATAAACATTTTTCCATAAGATTGAAAGCAAAAGTTATAGAAGCGGTCCAAGATAGTGGTTCTCGTGAATGGAATCAAGTTCCTCATCAGTTTGGAACAGTTTTTCATTTTAGTTATGATTAAAAAAAATGATGAGGGTTTACTGAATCTCTACTAGTTCGCCTGGGTTAGCCGATATATAAGTAGCTACAGTGCTGTGCAAAACAGACCGAAATAAATTTAGTTCCCACTTGTCAAGCGGGAAACAAAATTGCTTTAACTACATTTATACTCATATAGGTAGATATTTCTAAGGATCAGACGCAAAAAATGTAGTACAGTAGAAGGTTTTCACCTCAACTAAATATATATACAAATCTTTCCGCCACCCCAACGTTTCTAGCGTCGTTCAGGCACAAGTCATTAACTACGAATACAGCGGCTATCGTCATCTATGGTCAAGCTGCGATTAGGGCTCTGGATTCAACCATGACTACATCCAAGCTTTGTTCGGGACTGTAGGGAAACACTGGTTCGAGCTAGCCGGTGGTTCATCATCACTCACTAGTATGGGGTCCGGGCCACAGGAACACAGCGGAATTAGAGGGCCGACGAGCTGGCCAGACGTGGCTCTGCTCTCACGGAGGAAGAAGTTAATCCGCCCTTAGGTTACGTGAAGAGATATATATTCCTGAATTTTTCCTCAAAAGCTGAGCCTATGTGGTCGAGCTTGACAAACTGTTTCATATCAAGGAAGATGTGGCCCACTTACAACAAAACCTTACGCGTAGAACGCGTGTGGACTTCGCTAAGCTGGTGGCCATATATACAAGTCACTGGCCGACACGTACGCACGCGGCCAAACTTGGAATTCCCCCTCTACGTCAGGTAAAAGTGCAGCAAGGATCAAAAGCCATCCTCTGCGGTATATTATTCAAAATTTAAATACCCCACGAATGGTGTGTGGTATGGATGCGGTCAGGCGGTTATGATTTTTTCAAAAAATTTACTCCCTGCAAATATTCTGAATAATTAAAAAAGGCCGGGATGTGAAAAGGAGCGGTCGGTAGAGGGGAGTCTGTGATCACTACTCAGTAGTCATTACCGCTAATAAAACGCCTTTTTACTAACGCATTTTTTTTCCTACTAATAATTCAATTTTCAAAGTTTCTTTTTTCGAAAAAGTTTATTTTTTCTTTTTTCTGTTTTTTTAGTGCAAATCTCAAATGCTAACACCAAAGGCACTATCTTTACGTCCATCTACTCGCCTACGCCGACATGATCGGCAGAACGCATTGCTATGTCACTGCCGTGTTCGGGGGTATTGAGACGGAGGAGGCGATGATGGGTTTGGCGGTCATCCAACACTAACATCGCGGACAGAATGTCACTATAGACAGATATAACTTTAAGGTGGTCAGGACTTTGTCTACCTAGGCTGTCTACCAGGCAGTGAGCGCTGAGATTAAACGAAGAATAACTCTTGCCAATTGTTGTTTCTTTGGTCTAAGAAAGCAATTGAGTAGCAAAGCCCTCTCTCGAACAACTAAAGTGCCCCTTTATAAGACCCTAAAAATCCCAGTACTTCTCTATGGTGCAGAGGCAAAAGCTGACGAGGTCACTCTTGGCTATTTTGAGAGGAATATTTCAGTGACATCGACCTAGCCAGAAGAGTGAATGTGTGAGTGAGTGGCGCACGTAAGTGAACAAGTTTTCTGACGTCAGCGTGTCATCCGGATGACAAGTTTGGATGACTGTCTGATCGTACCTTTAGAAGTACTGTGCGATCTTTGGCGGTTCAGATAGGTATGGATGATTAAAAACAAAGCCTCATTTCTTATTTACAGTTGGATATTTGATCTACGAATTAACGTATTGGTATCGAAAACATGTCAAATAGTAGCTAAAGTAGCTAAATAGCAAGTCTAAGTCTCGTCATTAAACTGACAATTTCCCTTGTCTGTGAGTCTCTAAGGAAAAAAATTTGTGCCACACGCGCTATTTCCTATGATTTTGATTTAAAATATTTCATCTCGAAGCGACCATTTTTAACAGAGATGCAGCTCAAAAAGTCTAAAAATTGACTGTTTTGAATTCTGTAGTATTATAGTTGTCCAAGGAACCCGTGTACTTACTTTTGTCAAGAAGTCAATTCCGTAATTGAGTAATCATACTGAAAGGTGTATCCATTCAGATATCAAAATGCTTTCTACTTACGAAAGAAACATTTCGAACTCAAGTTCGCATTTCGCAAAAAAGTGAATAAAAACTTCAATAAGTTGTCGTTCGAATAAAAAGTATTACAGACTTACAAAATTTGTAATGAACATAAATTAGTAAACGCAACTTATAAAACCAATTTTTTTTCTACGTATATACAATGCAATGAAAATGTATTAATAAGATTCACTGTTATAAAATATTCCATACTTAAATCTCTCAAAGTAAGAATCGAATTTAAAATAGGGGTGCCAGCCAGAGCCAGACAACAGGCATTAAATTAGCCTTTTGATCTCTTGATCATACACGCCAGCTAAAGCGTTCAAAATCCTTTGGGTTTCATTACGATTCTCCCGGTCGAATGTTATGAAATTAAATCCACAATTAACGAGCAGCAGCAGCAGCAGCCGCCAGCAAAAGCAAAACAGTGCTGATCATCAATATTCATCGCGATTACCAGTGCGTCTACTATTTATGCTGATTTTGACCCAATTGAACTCATGAGACAATCGCACCTCGCCGCCATCGTCAGAAAACCCAATCCAATCACTTATAGATACATACAGAGCAAGACACTATACGGATCACGCTAATCGCACTCTCCAGCGATTTTATTAACTTAAGTAAATCACACTAAAAAAAAAGAGACGAGGACAACAATTGCAGAGAAAACATACGAACAAAACAACAACAATGAAACACAGCAGAAAATAAACAAATATTATAGATACGAAGAGTTTAGAAGAAGCAACTACGCGATGAGCAATTGTTACCAATGCGCGCGAGCTCCATGTGCTGCCCCATCAGGGCCGCCGCACTCAATTACCAATTCGAATAAATTTCCACTCGAGGGTTACTTTGATCTCTCAGCTAATGTGTTGTTGTTTTTAAGCTAAATGAATTCGATCAGTCGCGCAGGCAGAGGTGAGCCAAACTCTCAAGGCACCCCGCGCACTGGGAAGTGACTTTTCGCTATATATATTTATTTTATTTGCTTGCGTATAATTTCGATTTCAGATGTTTATCGCATTCATGCATTTTTTGTTTTTGTTTTTGTTATTTTTGTATATTCGTTGTTTTAAAGCGATTTCTGAAAATGAATTAACCTTGCGCATCTACTTACTGAACACGTCGTATGATACATTATGTTCTTGTGTAATTTCTGCAAGACTCCTGCTCCATAATTGCCATTGCCAGGTCTTTAAGATTCGATGCATGTATCTGGCGGATGATATTTTGTTACACCGCTCGCAAAAGTAATAAAGGATTGGGATGTCGATGTGAGTTGATGAAACTCATGAAATGAATCGATATGCTTCAATTAAAATTTAAGGTAGGCATTTGCTGATACAGTGCATATATCCGTTAGTGACTGAGATAAGCCAAGAAAGAGAAATTGATTTCTTTAAAATACACTTTTACTGTTTACTATTAGCTTCCTGGTTTCAGAGTTCATCGGGCGTCATGGCCACTTTTCAAATATTGAGAATCCATTTCATTTGAGTCCTATTTTACTCGACCTGAGCAAAAAAAAATTTTTTTTTGAGAATTTCTGTCTTTTTTGAAGTGGTCTTATAAACGTTCTCTAAAAATAATCTATAGTATTAGGGGACAAGCAGATTGTCTTTAGAAAACTGCCTTAAGTTACGAAAGAAACTCCAAAGAACCTGTCAACCCAAACGAGACGAAATATACTGTAAACTACGTACATTCTCATTTTTTCAGAAAAAGTCCATATTTAGTTCCGAAAAGCAGGGCTGGGACCATTAACCTTAGAACCGTGTCGTTAGCAAGGATCATTCACATGAGAGCGAACCGCGAACTGCGAACAGGCGAATATTCGTAAATTCTGACATTTCTTTCACATGAGAACTTTTTTTGGTCGCCGGTACTCGCGAATCTGATTTGTAAATGTTAGCAGCAAGATGTGTTAATTTTAAGGTTATGTTCAAACGAATTTTTAATTCGGGGATTTTTGGATCGCGTCTGTATTATGTGGATTGTGAATAAAGAGTGACAGTTCGCGGCAAGAATTTTTCAATTCGCGGAAAATTTTTTGTAATTGTAAATATTGCTATTTTAATCAATTTAGACTCAGTTTTTTAGATAATATGTTAGATCAATTAAATGTCAAGCTTTTGTGGTAGAAGAAATAGAAACTTTCGATTCATAAATACATTAAAATTGATTTGTTCGCGATTCGCCTATTCGCAGTTCGCTCTCATGTGAATAGTCCTTTAAATAGCACACTGCTAAAAAACTTGTCCGGTTGTTAACTTTTCTTATTAATAATAAATGGCTCTCCATTTAATAACTAACTCACTGTTTTCCTTAAAAATTAGCTTAAAAATGGCATCACTGACATAAATTGTACTAAAATCTATTACATTCCAGCTGACATCTGACATATTGTGAAAAGTTTTACTAAAGCGATAAGACAGCTTTTTCTACTAATTTCTTCTACAACATTGCGGAAATGGCATATTTGCTAAGCCCTTTCATTATTTGGATTTGCTCTAATCAATGCATTTTAGTAGCATTTTCTCAAATCTGATATAAGATAAATTATTCACTTTGTTATATATTGATAGCAGTCATAACCTGTACGCCCGCCTTGTTCCCACCAATGTCTGCCTCTAGTAGGAGAAGTTTCAAAATATTTGGTTTTGAGAACTTAGATTTTGTTTCTAAACAAAGCACTTCTTTAAATTTGTAATAGGATTTATTCTTGTTTTATATGTTTTGACTGTTGCAGCACTTAAATTAACGATAAACATTTTGTTTTTCAATCGAGCAAAATCATTTAAAAGTTATGAACTTGTTAACTTGCTAACTTGTCAATCCAAATCCAACAAAATGATTATTAATAAAAAATTTAATTTAACTAATGAGTTAACAATGTGTCAGAGTTATCAATCAGTTAAAACTGCCCTAATAAAGCTGTTAGACTGTAATTAAACTTTTGTTGAATTTAATATAAAATTGTATTTTCATTTATCTGCTCGGTAGCATGGTCAGTCGGCATCAGCAGAAAATTATTATATTGTATCGGTCCAGTAGCCAACAGACAATATTTTATCTGAGAAGCAAGAAACATATCTTTTTAGCTTCTTAATCGATGCGACCAGTTTAGGCAGCTGGTGTTTGTTTGACCCAACTAAAGTTGTATTGCGAGCATAAAAACCTGTTGCCATTGGATAACTTTTGAATAAGTTTTCAGCTTATTTTAAATAAGTCGTTTTCGAATTTTCAAGTCGAAATATTTGAATACCTTATTTGAATAGGGTTATTTCTCCGTGCTACAAAAAGCTGATTTCAATATTTTCCTTTTCCTTCCGGCAATCCTAGTTTTATTCACACTCCTAGCCATCAACTATTAAATTGTTTGTTCATTCTTGCCTTGGCGACGAGTTTCTCTAAATACAAATCTTCAACGATCGCTGCCAAATGGATTTCCTGAAGATGTTAGAGCATAATAGGTTTATCCACAGTAGAGTCCTCGTTTTCCAAATCAAAAGTTGTATCGTTTTGTCAGATTTGCACCATTATAGGCGACAGAAAATGAAGATATTGGATGATTTATTTCTCCAATGGCTGCGCTAACTTCGATCCCATAATCGGCGATATGATTCTCTTCATCGGTAAACTAACGCTGACTATTTGACAAATAAATGGCTCTGCTCTCCATATTTTTCTTTGAAATAACCTATTACAAATGCATATTATAAATGCCAAACAAGAATATTCAATAATCCATTCAAAATTTCGTCAATTTATAATTGCTTGTCATCTTTTAGACACAACTTAGCTATTACAAGAACTTTCAGAACACCCACTTGAAATCAAACCGCAACCGAAACTGATACTGAAACTTAAAAATTATAATGGATCCGATTTCAATAGAAAATGCTCCGATGAACCTATAGATGTGATGCCATTTTAGGTTCATTTCCAGAAATAACGTTGCAATATAAGGCAGAAGTAGAGCAATTTATTGAATGCTTACATCTATCATTGTAAAATGACAGGGGAGTCCAGTACCCCACACACATTCTAAGGTTAAGGTTTGGACCTGAGGGGTTTTTTCAAGATCTTCCTTCGTGTTAATAATTTAGATGATTATGGACTTGCTGGGCCTAAATTGCACTGATAGGGTTAAATCAGATCGTTAACAAATGGTTTCAGGCGCTAGAACATTATGCCAGATAAGATCTTATACGCCATGCTAAGTAGATTGATATGACTCTATAGTGACTTGATCTCTCTTAGTACACTGAAAAAAGTCACTACAAAAAATTGTATTCTTGGACACAGTCTTACCGGCAAACATGTACAAATTCTTTGGTGCATTTTCAAACCACTTTTGCATAAGCTGCCTAATGGACAAAGATGAGGAACAACCTATATTCTCTCATTCGTTTAATTGGTTTAGCTGTTTTTTCGGTTTTCTTTCTTAAATCATAAGTTTCTGACCAACAAACATTTACTTATATGTAGCTTTAACATAAATTAAAGAAATACTTCGTCACTACAACTTCGCTTCGATTATCAATGTCACAAAAAGTCTTACTCATCGTTGGTAAGGAAATCACAGTGCTCTTGGGCCTATTGGAAAACCTTTTAAACTTTCCAAATTAAACTAATGAATTATACAGATATGCATAAGGATCCAGCAATACATAAATATTATCTCCTTTTTATAGAAATTAAGGGAAATAATGCAACAAATATTTTCGGATGTAAGCGTAACACATCCGCATCCGTATAACCCAATTGCATTGCAATCGCTATCACCTGAACAGCGAAATCTGAAGAAAAACAAAAACAATTCTTTGTACATTCCAATCTGAGACGAGCTTAGCTCTCACTCTTACTACCTAACTATGGTCTTTATTTAGGAACAAGGTCATCAATTAGTATGTTTATGTGTCAGTGTCATCAGTTATCATTTTGAAGACCACAGAACAAGAATAAGTACAATTTCCGAATTGCCTACCAAAATACACTCGGTCCGGAACCATAAATCTGTCCTTTATGCATTTTTATCTTCGACTCGAGTACTAGTAGATTTCCACTGCGCGACGATGTCATTATTGAGCACAACACAAAGACAAAAAAAAGTGGTTTCCCTTTCCCTATACGTATGTATACCTAACCGACCTATGCGATTGGCGTCTTCTTCCTAAACAATTTCGAATTCCGTCGTCGGTTTATTCGGATTGCTTTCTAATGGATGCGATCCAAAATCATTCGGTAGTCACTGGCATTCCATGGATTGTGACATAACTTATGAGGTTACCTTCTCTTTTGCGTGCTGATGATCGTCGGTCTGGACACTCCGGTACCTCATCCACAGGTAGACAACAGATTTACTGCAGGGCAATCAGATAATGCAACACAATAAAATGCGATTTGGATTGCTTCCTCCTCCCTTCAAGTATCTGTGGTGCTACTACTTGCATCAAGGTCAAATGGTTTCTTGGTTTACATCCGATTCTTGTAAGTTTTTTTTTTTATGTTAAATTGTTCTCGGTCCGGAAGGACAATGTTTTTCTTCGGCAATGACTAAGAGTTGTTGATTGACATTTCCGATGCATTTGCATTCAAATGCATTTAGGATGTCACCTAGAGGTTATTGCATTAACTAAACTAAACCAAATGGATAGGGTTTAGGTTGACGATAAGGACAGTCTAAATACATGCCAAGTCGATAAGTGGAAGCACAAATTTAGTTCAATGATCTTCCTTTGACGTCTTATCGGACATAGAAAATAAGCATAATTATCACTGTTTTGGGTGCCCACAAGTAGAAGTCATTCTTGTCGAGTAAATTGAGGGCCCCTTTTGTACTTAATCTAAGATTCGCCTAACCGCTTTTCAACTTAAGTAATTCATTCCACTGCCAAGTGATAGCGTTCGTCGTAGTCACTCACAGTAACCCCATAAGAGGTTTCTGCTTTGCTGAATAATACCGCAAAATGTCAACGTCAAAAGGTGGCGAGTAAAACCGTTCCAACGATAAGAAACGAACAAATTCATTTCGGTAAATTACGCTGATAGTAACAAACCGCTGAGCATGTTCTTCATATTACAATAAAACCGAATGATTCTGTATAATGCTTCGGAGTCGTATCTGCTTCCATGCTGGGGCTCTGGATGTGAAAATGATTTCAAGGAAAAACTGCACCCCACTCGGAGGGCGGTGGCGGTGACGGTGGCGACGCGGATTATCATATCGCTGCGGTGTGGTGTATAATTTGCTTTTTGAATATGTATTCTCGTGGGAAAGTGGAGAATTTTGTATATTGCCGCCTTATCAGTCAGCGGGCTGCTGAGGCATAATGTTCTCTATTGAGTTCTGTTTTTTCCGCCTCAGAGGTCTGCAAAGAAATGAAGGTATTTACTTAGAAGAATAGACCTAATGTGTGAATGTTCGAGTGATATTAATCAGCATTTTAGGTGCAAGCGGGGCAAGTTGACTTCAATAGATATACAACTCAACTGCACCGCACCAATTCAAATAGGTACCTAGGATCCCAAGATGAGTCAAGGTAGTTTTAGCACACCCCGGAAACTGTCTTATTCTGTGACATCATCGCACCCGGAAATGCAAAAAATGAGCAACTTTTTATCTGTAATTCTAAGTAGGTTTAAAAGAAGGATACATTCTCTAAGCGCATGTAAAGTGCGTCATGGTAATGTAATGCAATCCAATTAGTTATAGCAGGTACCTCCTTTACATGCGGAACTAAATGATAAATCCTGCGATGAGGATGTTCCTATCTTTCAAGGATCAAATTAATTGTCAAACAAACACGAGACTGCCTTATCATATGACAGGTACAACAGAATTGTCAAACATAGATTCCTCCAGACTTTAAGGATCCTTATTTCACTTGTGATTGTGACTCATTCTTGTGTTTTCAATAGTCCTTTAATTTTCTTTGGAATATTTCGGATATTAAAAAACCAAACACAAAATGTTTGCACCTAAGTGAAAGTGTTTGACGTTTTAAGTGCAATTGGTCACCAAACTATGAAATTAATTTTTTTTTTGGTGACACCACACTTCTTGCGATTGTTTGTAACCGTGTGAGATGCGCTATATAAAATATAAGGTAAAAAGTAAACTGAAAGAATCAAAATTATTTCTAAAAATATTGGGTCATACAAAGGCGTATTTGTTGTATTTATATGTATGCTACAAAAAATTTGCTGTAAATTAAGAACTTTATTCTTTCAAAATGCACATTTAACATGGGGATGTACATTGGGACATATTTGAAGCTTATAAAAAAATAAAAGAAAAGAACAAAATATTAAAACTATAAAACTTTAAGAACACAATTGAGGAAAAAGTAAAAAAAAAAAATTAGTAATGAGATTATTTTAACATTATTACATTATTATTTCAAATGAAGAGTGCTAAGATATGAAAAGACTAAGGTCAAAAAACTTCTGTGCTTGACTTTGGTTTTCATACTAATCGTGCAAGTGTAAATATTAGGTCTGATGCCACAAGAACGAGGAGACTGAAAGAAAATGAGTTCACTTTACAGATAAATTGTTTTGC
The DNA here is from genome assembly GCA_963576555.1 of Ferdinandea cuprea. Taxonomy (NCBI): domain Eukaryota; kingdom Metazoa; phylum Arthropoda; class Insecta; order Diptera; family Syrphidae; genus Ferdinandea; species Ferdinandea cuprea. The sequence continues at coordinate 146,257,166 of OY754958.1, read as the reverse complement.
GTTTAAAATGTATCATCATTGCGAAAGTTTTAAAATTTAAAAATTGCTCCAGACTACATCCAGGTATTTGTCGGGAGTGGCTCGATACATGATCATATCTACGTAGATTGTATACGAATCTTGCGATTGAGTTAAAGGCAATATTCAACTTGCGCTTGGAGTTGGCATCTGTGCTCGCATATTATTATATATTATAATTAAATTGTAGCGACATACAATGCACAGGTAAGGCAGACGATAAGGACTGGTTGTGAAAGACGTATTGAACTCTTTTAGTTAATATATCAATTTTACACAATGGTGTGAAAAATAAAATAAGACACAAGTTTATTACAAAGTATATTAGGACGGACGGAATCAAATGCTTTGGAAAAATTGACTAAGGCTACGAGTGTTACTTCGTCCTAGCCAATAGCTTCCCGGATGTCATCAGTGACTTTCAGCAAATCAGTTGCACAGGTATGACCAGATCGACGTTGTATCCTTCAAAATTTGTTGTTCGTTCGAAAAAGAGACACCTTAAGATCGATTTTATTTTTCCAGTTTTTTTATTTCGCTCGTAGAAGTGAGCCGTGACTACCGTTACCTACCTATTCCGAGTTGGTCGTTCTTTTTCCATACGCTGCCACTTATTTCCAAAACATAGGTGAGCGATCAGAAAGAGGTCGAAACTTTCTTCAACTCTAACAGAGCTTTCAGAAATTCATTTTGCAATATAAATACCTATTTTATCTGGATTTTTTGCCAAATATGAGGGCCAATACGTCGTTTTACCTGACTTGTAAAAGTAGTTTTTTAAAATTTCATCCGAGTGAGTCAGGGATATTCATAAAGTAATTACTCTCTTACTTTTCTCAATAAGTAGACGCAATATCACAAATATCATTCTTTTTTACTTGAACCGTAATAAACTGCATTTTATCACAAGAGATGGCAAAGTAGTTTACATGAGGTAATCTACGCGCCTGATTTGTTTCATTTACCACCTACATTTGTTAGTACATGCAGAAATTGTCAAATTTTAAATAGAATTCAATTTCTAAACTATATAAGACACGAAAGAAATAAGGGTGACTTTTTAAGCGTATTTTTTTAAAAATTCAAATTGAACACTCAAATAAGCATCAAATATTCAAAATTTTTATTGTAATCGATAAACAGGCCTTTGTCATTTACGTTTTAAAGACAACTTCATGTAATTGTTGGCCGCGGCTCCGTTTCAAGAAATAATCAAGAGGCGTTAAATCTCATGATCTAGGCGGCCAACTTACAGGGCCATTTTGAGAGATAAGCTGCTCACCAAATTCATCCTTCAACATTTCCATTGTTTTACGAGCTGTATAGCATGTGGCAGCGTCTAGATGAAGCCACATGTCAACCGAGTTCAATTCAGCCAACTGGGGCAAAACAAAAAGTCGCGTATCATGGCTCGATATCGTTCGCCGTTGACGGTAACGTTCCTTCCAAGGTCGTCTTTGAAGAAAAACGGACCGATGATGCCACCAGCACAGAAACCACACCAAACTGTCGGTTTTTCGGGATGCATCGGTAATTCTTGGATGGCATGTGACTGTTCATCACTCCAGACGCGACAGTTTTGCTTATTTACGTATCCGTTGAGCAAGAAATTGGCCTCATCGATGAACACAATTTTTCGATAAGACAGCGGATTTTCACATTTTTCACAGAGCACGAAGTTTGATAAAAAATTTCAATAATTTGCAATCGTTGCTCGTTTGTATGATTAAATGGCAGAGTATACTGAAGACTTTTCACTTTGACAGATGACGTTTGAACGCCATTTTTAACCAGTGCTGCCAACTTGGAAAACTTAACTCTTAAGAAATCACCCTTTATATGAGCAAAAACATTTATTTATAATCAAATAAGAAAATTGCAAAAAGGATCGCTCATCGCACGTTCCTAGGCCTGTTACGGCTTTTGGCATCAGCAAAAATATTGCAACTCCCGTTTGTTCTTTGGCAACATTGTTTCATCATTATCTTCATCTTTGCCTTTCGTTTTTTATTAAATGCCGCAAATGCTCTCGAGCTAAGAACAACTCAACTAAATGCAGCGGCAGTTATATGGTTTTGCTGTTGTGAAGTTTAATATTTCGCAAGATACTTTGGGTCCAAAAGAAAAGCTGCTAAAACATCCATTAAAAGGGAGAGTTCTGATGCAATTAATGTAAGAATTCTGGACATACATATTTCTGCATGACTAGAATCACTATCATCTCATCTCTTTATCAAGCTCGATGTTTGGGCTTATTCAATTGTGTCTTTTATTAACGGCTTTGTAGGGGTCCATTTTTACACCTTTCCAAAGAATGATGGGCGCTATATTCTTTAATTCGTTTCGCTGATTCCTTCGTTAGATGGGTTTAAAATTTCAGGCATATTATTTGTACAGTTAAAAATTTTTTTTCACTCCATGTCAAAATTTGTATTTTGGTTTTGTCGTTAATTTTTGGATAAAGTATGCTTTAAATCTTATGTTTTCTTCATATCCTGCTTATTCTATAGTCCTTTAGCTACATGGCAACCTCAATGTTTCGCTGAGTGTAATTCCCTTTGCAACTTATCCAAATCGGTAAATCGTGTCTTTTAAGATCACACTCATTGGATACAAGTTTTGCAGCGAGCTTTCCATAATTTCCTCATCTTGTTTAGTTTTTATACCCTATCCCAAGGGTATATTAATTTTGACACATAGTTTGTAACACCCCTCAATATTCGTCGTAGAACCATAAAAGTATATATATTTATGATCAGGACCAAATCCTAAGGCTATTTAGCAATGTCTATCCGTCCATCCGTACGCAATTTTTAGGCCTTTAAAATTAAGTTAGGAAGCTGAAATTTGGACCACATATTCCCTAGGGCTCCGAAATGGCCACGCCCACAATTTAGAAAAAACATTTTCAAGCTAAAGTTAGAGAGATAAAGCGTTACATAGAGTAGCATATAAACCATATAAAGTTTTTCGCCACGCCTACTTTTTGTGGGCGTTTATCACTAAAATGCTTTTTTCTTCGAAAAGTTCATAAATGTTTAACAAGATATTTAGCCAATATTTTTTCCAACTTATCGCCCATACAAAGTTTTTGACCCCACTTTTCGGGGGCGTTTTTTTTTCTTCAAAAAAAATATTTTTTTTTTTAATTTAATAGAATGAAATAAAATGCTATATGATTTTTTCTTTGGGGCATATAGGGATATGGATAATGTATCATACTGTTCGCCCCAAGCGGACTGTATCCTTCCCTTATGTTTTTCATTTATTTATTGCCTTTCGTTAAAAAATCTCGCAAAAGGTCTTCCTTCCAGTAAAATTAATGAATAAAATCGTGAACTAAAATTCATTGAGTGATTCGAATACGAAGTGACTGTCTATATATGTACTGACTATATTTATACTTTGGATTCTTAAATTTTAGAAACATTTCGGTTGCAAATTGAAGAAGTAAAGATTACACTTTGCGGCTAGCAAAAGTGATTGGTATTTAATAACACACCATAAAAACTTTTTTGTGAATAATTGAGGTATTGCTCTTAAAATTTAAATTTTAACAAACTAAATGTATGAAAGCGACACCTAAATTGCAGTCACACGAAATCGATATTGAAAAAGCGATTGTTAATTTGATAATCAACTTACATGGATCAAAAGTCATAATTTTGATTGTAAACTATAATCTATCACCTTATCCGATTCCACCCCTGAAAAAAGGTTGACTCAATAGGGAGCTTCACTAGGACCGAATTCAGAAATTTCAAGAAAATGTTCCCTGATGCTGCTGGACAGAATGAATAATGAATTACGATAAAAAATGAGCAATTCATTTATAAAAATACATTTCATAAGCCAATTAATAAAATGTAACCTCACGGATGATGATATGTGAAGAGGCTGTGGTGACGAAGGTAACAAAATACTACTCTCAATTCAAGAACTTTATTTTACAAACCGTAAACGTTTCCAAATTATCGGAACTAATGTTTTAAAGCATACAGACATGTAGGCAGGCCTCACTTGTCAATATTTTCAGCTAAGAAGCAAGAAGCTATCTTCATTTACCGTCACAGTTGACCACAAATGTTGCATAACAGAATAAAGAATTATACTCCAGGTGAACGGCATCCATCGTTAAATGAATTCTATTATTGAACTTGTAGTAGTTAGGTAGGTAGACAAGACAATCATCAAAGTACAATGTACTCCAACGCTAACTTAATGCATGAAATTGTCTGGAGACTGAAGTCTATTCGCCATCCCAGTCGCGCCGTGCCGCATTTTTTTGAATTAATATTTCTCTACGTCGACCGTAAACTATATCAAATCTCTATAAAATGAGCACAGACTTCTGGTCTGCCAAATGATGATTAGTATCTTAAACGGCTTATATTGGTAGCATCTCATCTTCTCCACTGATTAGAGATAATTATGTCTTTCGCAAGTCTGGCCTTCATCTCATAAAGTCGCGTCAGTAACACAATTGCTTTGTCTCCGGCATTTAGTGACGATCATCGCCGCAGTGTGTAACCAATCTGGCCGACACAGTGCAATGCAATAAGATGACAAATAGATAGAAACTAACGTCGGTCGGTGCCAGCGCCAGGTAGTGGACTACCACAATGATGTGTTGTTACTCTCATTCAACTTCTGCGACGGGAGACGACGACGCAGACGACGATGAGTGTGCTGTGCGTTTATGAAACCAAACAAGAAGTGTTAATTACCCAAAACACTGGATGACAAGAAAAGTAAGTTAATGAGTGCATTTAGGAAGAGCTGCTGTTGACTATTAAAAAATCTTGTTTTTTTCGTGATAATGAAGCGGAACTGGTTGTAATTTCTTATAGAAGACACGATGCGAATCTGTTTGCACAGGTTTTTTTTCCGGAGGAAAAGCGATACACTTCTTGGTTTTAAATTAATTTCATTTGATTTTATTTTAATTCGTTTTAAATAACTGGAAGGATTCCATGTTAAATGACAGATGAAGTGTAGATAGTAATTTCTCTATCACATTTTGAGAAATCAATTGTTTGATACGAGAGCAACGATAGACATAGCTGGTATTTACATTGCTTCGATCCTGGCAACGGATAAGGCTATAGAATATGGCAACGTATCTATTGGGGTTTCAATTCGCCTGACACCAATGGATTTTATCCAGCTATTTTATCAACAGGGTATAACTCAGCTGCTTTTTCTTGAAGAGTAACGTCTAGCTTGGCACTGGTTGATACATGTCCTCTCTCTGGCGAATAGTAAGAGTGGCATATGCATATTGACACCAAAAATTAGTAAAGATGATTCATCGCTAAGAATTTCGGCCCATCATTCGTTTTGCTGAAAACCAAAAAGTCTTTATGAGCTGCACTGCTCAAAGTGTCTTTAAGGGCCAACTAACTTTCTGCAATGCTAGGAAAATCCTGCGAGGCAGGGCTCCAGAACCTTGTTGGAAGGATCGAGAGTGTACTCGACAGCCAAGAACAATTGCGACCGATATGCAATGACAGGGGTAAACAGGGGCTTTCTATCTCCACTTTTTTGGTGCGGGGTGATCGACTCTCTACTTATGAAGTCGCTGATATTTTTGTCGGGCCATGCCTAGCGAAAGTTCTGCAAACGCACAGGCTGCTTTGAATATGATCGACGAGTGGAGAGCTGGGGAAATGGGCTTTTGATTGAATCCTCTTTGAACCGAGCTTCTCTTCACTAGAAGGGGGAAATCGATGGGCTTGCCTCAACTAGTACTAAAAGACGTCACATTAAAGCTATCAACGGAATCTTAATATCTTGGAGTTATCCCCGATAGCAAGCTCCTTTAGGCGAAGTATGTCAAAACGAACACATTTAAGGCATTCTAGCCTCCTCGTTAGGCATATATGAACTGGTCTTCCCAGCGAAGATATGTGCTGTTCTAATGAAGAATAGGTTATAACAGAAATAACAGTCAAGCTGATTTATTTATCATTTAACCATGTCTAAGTTAGTGCTTTAACGCAATAACTTTTTGAACCTGTTGTTGCTAGCATTCAAACATTGCTTTCATTGATGACTGTATCTCTTTAGAAACAATATTCGATGGCACGATTCTCAGGGTTTCAGACAAACCTTACTAGTTTCACAACTACTGCATTTTTTCAAATGATCTGCGACACCGCTGAGCATTTCCTTTGTAAACAATGGACCAGTTTCTGCGTCTAAGTGCTTCAACAAATTTACAAAGCTTTCGAAAAAATGAAATCTTATAGGTACAGAAAAATACAAAGCATTTTATCATTTGACGCAGAAATAAACCCGACGAATTTAATCTTTTGGCCTTCAAATCGTACATCGATATGATAACGGATTGATGGATACAAACAAAGAGATAATTCCGAGAACTATGTTCATGCAGCAACAAACTTTGATAGAATTTGTTATCAATTGGACTTAAGAACTGTGATGAATTATTGTAATCTGATGAAATAATTTAGAAAGATTAAGTATTCCCAGTGGGGAAAATGCATACAGACTTTTGTTTATAAATATTAAAAAAAATATTTGCATATATACCTACGTAATGTATGCGAATCCGCGAATTCCGAGAACTATGTTCATGCAGCAACAAACTTTGATAGAATTTGTTATCAATTGGACTTAAGAACTGTGATGAATTATTGTAATCTGATGAAATAATTTAGAAAGATTAAGTATTCCCAGTGGGGAAAATGCATACAGACTTTTGTTTATAAATATTAAAAAAAATATTTGCATATATACCTACGTAATGTATGCGAATCACGAGGTATTGTTTCAGTTAATCGGAGGTCTATGTCAAAATTATTACTTTCATCGCTCCCCTCAAGTTTCGACGAATCAACCACGAAAAGTATCTGTCTAGTTTGCAGTGCAATTTATTTTGATTTCGTGATACGCAGATTGTAGTAATTTCGAAAATCTAAGAACTTCAAAAAACGTATCCCAGAAAAAGTGTTCACACCTCTTGCTCGTGTTCAAAGAAAGATTCTACAAATAACAAAATCCGTTAAAATTTCAACTTACCCATGAAATCGACACAAAGACACACAGGAATCGAGATAGTACTATACGGGTCCAAATCTTTATTGTAATATTGTGCAAGATTTGCGAAGAAAGAGAGTAGGTAGTGCACAAAAACATTAATTGGCAAAAACAATATCAACGTCAACTTCCTGCAGCTTGAGAACCGTATCAGAGGTATTTTTTTTAGAAATTTTTCATTTGATCTATGCACCGAACTTAATGCCTTTCATAAAAAAGATTCTCTAGATTTAGTATCCATGCTCGCAGTCAATTGGTACAAGAGTGATTTTCATCATACATGTTGCTCAACATCAAATTCCAGCACCAGCCCATGCGACCGAGGTTTGTCCAACCATTGCCCGAGGCAACCGCGAGCATTGCCGTTGTCTAGTCCCTGACTATTATTGAAAATTCTTTGTGAAGTTAGCCCAAATATGTCGAAGAAGCTCCCGTAAGATATCTGCCAACATAACCGTTGAAATACACCGTTGATTCAATCTGCTGAATTGATCCGCTGTACGTACTATTTCTGAAGTGCTTATAAAGACTACTCAACCAGTCATCTTATAGACATTCATATTTTCTTCTTGTTCATAACTCGCACTTATAACTTATAAGCTTAGCAAAGCTCATCCAGTTTTATATGACCAATATTCGGTGGTTACCACAGTGAGGTAAAATAAGCACAATTGATGTGTACATGGTTAGTGGGCATCTTCAAGTGTATACCGATCAGTGGCTACCCTATTCTACAGCACCCAACCAACCAGTTAAGTAGTAGTACAATTTTGACGCGCTGATCGATAACAAACAGTTTGGACATAATCTAAAGCTTCGAAACCGTTAGGATGGTACTAAGAATTTACTAAGAGGAAAGAAGAAGAGAAGTAAAAATTAACAAAACTATCATATGAGATTTTAAAGCCGACAACAATTTAGAACATCGTTCTAAAAAACATCATTTGTCAATTTTCAGTTAAAAACATAATATCTTTTTACTTCGTGAATTCAACAGTTTTTTATGCTTTGAAAATGTCACAACCAAATAAAGGTTTTTTTTGCAGCTGCATAATAGCTCAGTTGTATGCTTTCGTACCAACACCAATACCAGAAGAGAGTCGCATCATCGTTTCTTTTCTGACAAGGTTGCGGTCAATATTAAAGTATCATAATTGTCCTATACTTCACTGCATCTCTCTGTGTTCGACATTAAATATCAAATCTGGTTTCTTATCAAACCGCCGCAAATGCCGATGATATGCTTGAAAGTTTCGGTTTCCAATACAAGATGATTTAGGCAAGATCTTCAATGTTATATCACCAATAGTAACAAAAACGAGAACCCAACTGCTCTCAAAAAAAAAATATCAACCTGAGCTCTACCGTACAGTTGAACTGCATTTGCACCCCATACAAATCTTATAAACAGCCCACCACCCCAGAGGCCCAGTGTCATGGGAGAAAATATTTTGGAGCAACGATTTGCCAATTTGATGATTTGAAAAACCAGTTTCGATGCTCGTGTTGTACGAGTTTACGGGTGAGCATTAGATACTTAAGTACCTACAGACCCGCATTTTAATTGTCATTTTATTATAGCACATCACTAAAAACATTAGCTTCAGCTTCAGTTTCTTTTTTTTCGTTTCTTTTTCTTTCGCTTCTATATGTCTCATTTTGGAAAGTTGTTTCTTTTGTAATATTATAATTGCTTCTATGCGTAATTTCAAGACTAACAACAAGCAGCAAAAGTAGCGTTCTTTTTCCAGATCAAAAAGGGAATAAACGCTGAATTGCACTTTAAGGGGCCCGTCCCAGTCAACACCCCACTATATAATATCGCACATTCTCGTACTCGATCGTATATTTGTAGTTCCAAGGTTACTTCTGAGAATGTAGACAGATAATAAGTTATATGTGCCATCAAAATCACCCCCGCTGACCGTTCCTATGGCAGGGGTAGTCTGTTTATGCAAAAAAATATTTATGTCATTTACTTTAAACCAAAAAACTCAGATATCATGGAAACTGGAGACACAAACATTCAAGTAAGTAACTGACGTTGCAATCTCTCACATAAAGATGACAGCCGGATGAGTACAAAAATTTGTGGATTCCATCGTTCACCGGTGGGAAGAGTGAGAAATGGAACACCAGACGTGCACTGCACACTTAGCTGAGCTGTGTGTTCGGCTTCTTATGATTTCAAGGTGGTGTTTTTTTATCGCCATGCTTATCACACATTCCCTCAAATGCGAGATATTTGCAAAAAAAAAATTACAATTTGCATAGACGTTGAGTTTGTGTAACCTGATCAGCATCTGTGTCGGTAAAAAAAGTTCACATATTGAAATCATTTTCCATAATTTTTGTTGGGTGGCATTTGAATGAATCATCAGATGGACGAGGATTATGAGTCAACTGGAACGATAGTGGAAATTTTGTGTAAAAATTGATAAATCCATAAAGTTTTTTATAAAACACTTTCTCTAATTGGAGCATTTCGGGCGACTTGTATTCATTATTGGCTAGCAGTGCTGTTGAAAGTGTTGCTTTAAAGTTAAATCTGTCGACGAATTGAAAACTTAGTAATAGGTAAACGCTAAACAAGTTTCTAAAACCTACTCTTACCTTGACGAACCTAAAAAATGCGTTAGATAATATGTTTTGTGATTATTTGCATGGTTAAGAAGTATAATGATATCTATCCCCTTATAAAATACTCGCTAGCAGAGAGAGTCCATCGCGATCACCGTATAAACAATACCAATCACAGACACTCACACAGTATGTCCAGTTCATTCAACTGTTTGTTTTTTTTTAGAGACGAACCCTTCCGTCATGTGTATCTTCAGGCGTATCCCAAGGCAGCTACCTTGGTCCCTTGGCATTAAGCTATTCTGATTCCTGTTTGCAGTCAAATTATGGTGCGATAGAAATAAATGGAATCTTAATTCCTCCAAATGCCAATGCTTTACAGTATCTAGATGCGATACATTTTTGATGAACATTTTATTTCATTACAAAGTTTGGACATTGCCATTAAGTGTGAAAAACAATAACATTCAAATGACCGCCTCGGGAAGATTCGCAGCATGCGATTCTTTTAAGGTAATTTTTTACCACTTTTTCGCACATTTCGGGAGGTATCTCGGCAATAACTGGAGTAATGTTGGTTTTTAATGCGTCTATACTCTGCCCAACACATTTAGGCTATAGAGCACACCAAACATGTTTGCCTCCCATTCGCACTCTTTAGTTTTCCGTAAGGTGCTATTCTAACAAAAGCTCTTACAGGGTCTCCGTACTAAGGATTATAAATCAGCAAAACTCTGAAAGCATATTATGTCGGGTTACCATGCCTTTTTTTGATTGAAATTTTCATTTAAATTATTTTATTAATAAAAAACAAAACAAATTTATCTTTATGTTATGTTGTTAGTTCTTTTCAAAAGAACACTTTTTTGCTGACGATGGGCAAATTAAAAACTCACTTTATTTTTAAAACCGTATGCAGAGAAGACCTGCTAATTTTAGTTATGTTTGCATTGCGTCCTACCTTATGCAGTATCTTATCCAGCGTCGTAAGTTCGTCACACTCACATGTGAGCTAAACAAGACGTGGTGGATCTACGTCAGATGCAATTGGAAATTCACTGGAGCGTAAACACTTTATGAGGGGTTCCTTTCAATTTAGTATGGTAGAAAAATATGGCACGCTTCTGATTTTTAAAAAGCTTCCCCATAAGACGCGTACTGCCAATTTATGTTGGACAGAGTATTGAGCTCGGAGATTATTCGCGTAAACACGGTCTGTTGCGTAGCCAACAGAGAAAAAATCCTACTCTGTCAAATTAATAATATAATAAAAACCGAACCAAAAAACTTATACATTACGAGAGAGCGTCGCTGTCCAAGCTGGTTGATGCTTTAACTGGTCATAATTTTCTGAGAATGCACATGATTAAACTTAATCTCAAGAATGACGCCATATGTAGAGGCTGTGGAGATGAAGAGCTCACGAGGACACCCCTCACTATCTCTGTCACTGCCCGGGTCTCTGCCACTTGAGGAACAGAACACTTGGAAGTGTCTTCTTCTAAGACATTAAGGAATTGTCAGATGTCTCACTTTCCAATCTTTGCAGGTTTCTGGAGACATCAGAATGACTGTAACCGTCTGCCCATTGGCAGCTTCCAAGAAATACGGACCAATGACACATTTAGGCTATAGAGCACACCAAATAGTCACTTTGTCTGGGTAAAACGGCACCGCTTCGATCACTTGTGGGTTTTCTGATCCCCATATTCGGAAATTTTGACTGTTTACATACCCACCGAGTGATAAATGTGCCTCATCGCTGAAGAAAATGTTGTTCGAAAAATCGGTGTTTATTAATTGTACAATACCCATGAAGCGTATCAACGGCGTTTTGAATGGTAAGCAGGTTTCAGTTGTTGCGTAATTTGAACTTTATAAGGATAAAGATACAAATCCAAATGCATAATACGGCATAGTGAGGTGTACGTTCGATTGCTGCGAAAACCGGGAAATCGATAAATTCCCATCATCAGCATAAGCAATATTTTCGACTGAGCGTGCATTATAAAAGTGATTTGGGTATTCTATTAGACTTAAGGTTGTTTGTAAAGTAAATCTAATGCTAAACGCCAACAACTTTTGGCTACACTAAAGTAACGCACTCTATAATTGCTTTAAAATCAAGTGCAGTGCATTTTATTTTATATCGCTATGTGATAGTTATGGATGTGTCGTGAGACGTAAGGGTGGGCTGGCTATATCTTACCAACAAAAAATTTGATATGTCTAAGATTCAGAATAAACTGGTATCTAATATGGATGTAGAGAAAGATAATTTTGTTTAAGTAAAGATAGTTTTAGGATTAGGTTTACCTTAACCATTAAGATTAGTTTATAATAAGCTTTGGCAACATTTATCAGTAACGCAATCCACTCGCTAAAACGCTCCGACACCGCCAGACCAATAAAGGAACCCAAACCCTTATTCGGTGTGGTCGTAGAGGTTGCTCCACTGTTGCTCTTAGATTTTTCGGAGCTTCAGATGAAACAGTTTCTTTTCCATGCAAATGTAAATATGTATGCGATATCTTCTAATTGCTTGAAATCGCTTGAAAAACTGCTTGAGAGTACCTTCAGAGCGTTTGTGAGAAGCTTGCATTTGAAGCTTCACTGTTCGTACGTGCATAAGAAATCATAATATGGATGAAGGCGTTTTATCACACGCAAAAGCTTCTCGCTTAATGTAGACGCAGTCTTAGAAATTTGATAAAATTCGCTCCCAGTTAGAGCAGCTTTAGTCCCGCTTATTCGTCACATATTCTTACTTCGAGTTCCTGCTTGGCTTGACACACTGCAGCCTTTTATTTCTGTGTCCCGAGCTCGCAGCTGCTTTTCCATTAATCCACACCAAGCGCTCTGGAAATCCGCGAAGGCTTCCTCTTTAAGACGTCCGGAACCTGAGGGCTGGGTCCATTTGCCCAATGTGGCCGAACCAATTTTGTCGACGTGTCTTGGCTTTTCGAACTACATCCAAATCTCATGGAACAACTCATAAAGTTAACGTCTATCCTCCATTTTCCTTCCTCTTACACAGGTGCCAAATATCCATCGAAGAATTTTTCTTTCGAAAGATCTTAGTATTAACTATCCCTTACTACTTGTTAGCCGCGTGCTGGAAGATCGTGTCGCATAGTATAACTGGCAAAAAACACACAACGAAAACCACAACAGGGATATTCTTAAAACAATATTAACTAGTTAGAACTCAATCAATGCTTAAATAATTTAAAATGTAAATTACTAGCCACTTATATCCCGAATTTTATTAAATACTTAAAGATTAAAGTTTCACAAGATCGTGTTGCTTTCAACCACAGGCGTATAAAACAGAAACGCACCTACATACATGTATGAGTATGAGTAATAGAAATAGGTAAATTACATCTAAATGAAAATGCACGAAGAACAAATGCACGTATTCTCTAGACCAGAGTCATCTGAGATAAATTACATACGACAGAAGTTGCAAGGATCATAAATAAAATAAAAATAATGATCTGCCGAAGGCAGTTTAACCAATAAATAGTCCAAAACTTGCACGTTGCTACAATATGGTACCCGCCGTTGAACATTCCCTTCTTTAATGGAGTTTATCATTCATTTTCGCAGTCAAATCACGTTCAAAGTGATTGTTGTTGATATGTTTCGTTTGCTGCAGATTATCCGCCAGCTCCAAGAATTGCATCACACGCATTACGGCATAAAGTTATTTCAATATGGTAAAACTATCTGATAGCTATTCCTGTAGACTACTCTGCTGATAAATCTTTATGTGTTCACTACGAAATACAAATCATCAATTTCCATTCATTCTTTTAGATTTTTTTTCTTAAAAAATACATATGTATGTACATAATGCTTTTTGGCACTCCACAATTATTTTGATACATAAAAAAAATACCTACATGCGTCATGCGAAATAAAACACCGGGTACCTGGAATCAAATTAATTTATGAAATTTTAATCTTACGAAGTAAGCTGGTATGTTTGATATTTTTCTCTAAAATGAAATGATTCAGAACTCGTGCGGAGAGATGATATGCTTTCGAGAATTAATCGGAATCAGTTCAACAAATAAATAAATCAATTCTTATGGTGTGATACATGCCATTGAAAATTAATGCGCAATTGAAAGAAATGTCTGGCCTCGATAAAAAAACAAACCAGATCGATTTCGGTGCCAACGATTGACAGATAGCTTTCCAACTGATGCTTTATCTTTATTACCTTGAAGCCAGAAAGCGCTTACAAGATTTATTGCGAAATATTTAAATTATTATATTTTATTTGAGTTTAAAGTAGTTGGTAGGAATGTAGTGGGCAGGGTAATGGGGAGGAGTCAAAGGTTAAAGATTTTTTTTGAGTTCCCTTACCTGGATACTAAAGAACAGCTTGAATATTTTTGAGAGTTTTCTAAAAGTTCAACTGAAAAAATAAAAGAAGCAGAAATGTCTGCAAAATTGGCATTGAAAAGAAATAGCCTTGATCCGCAGTCCCTACTTCATTACATAAATGCGATTTTTCCGGAGTACCGTTGTTCAACTTTTTAGAAATAAGGAAGGTTAGGACTTAATTCTGGTTAAAAACAACCATTTTGTTGGAATATTACAGCTGGGCTAGGAGAATACGAAAATATTTTTCAGTGCCTGTCTGAAAGTTATGCAATTGACCTTTTTGGAGCTACATAGATAACGTTAGTTGGGTGGCTGTGAACTGGTTGCGTGTGGGTTGATTTATTCAAAATTTCGACCTCAATACTTTAAAACGTCAGACGTTCTCCACAGGTATCCATATGCTCCAGATAGAAAACAGCTTCACGTCAAATATGTACGTTTATATTTAGGTGAAGTTAATTCCCATTCAATGTGGGAAATAATTTTACATCAAATTTTTGGAAGTTATTTTCACTTCTTTTTTCCTGTTTGCGCACTAATCCTACTACGACAGGTCTACTTGACTGAGTAAGTTGAATTAAAACTATATAAATCTTTATCACTTTTTTTTTCAAAATTTAAAAGTCTAACCATTTTCTCTAAAATGTTCAGCTTGTTGAGTTTTGTTTGAAATGGTCCGGAAAATGTATAAAACTAGTACTGTAACTGTACAAAATCTGCTGAACTAATCTTAGAGGAAACAAATGGAACTATCTGATAGACAGTGTGGACAGCGCCAATTTAGTTCCGCCTAGCGAGGATTGAGGGAACCTCCAGTTTTTGTATTTTTTTATGTGTTTTTAAAGAGCTGTATCTTTGTGAAAAATTATAGCAGCGAGATGAAATAAAAAACATTTTAACGTTTTAAAACCTCTTTCGGTAAAATATGTTTGTTATCTTTTTTGTCATAAGAAATATTACGAAACATAAATTTCTAATTTTTTTTCGCTCTATTAGGGTTAATTTTTCATCATAAGAAACAAACCTAAAAGTGTAAGATTTTAAAATTTCGAAAAAAATAAACATGCTTCAGATTAATAAAATTTTAGTTTATAAACTCAATCAAGTAGACTAGTCGTATTATTAAAGAAACTACGATTCCTCATTCCTGATCATAACCTCGCCAAAAAGGAAAGAAGAAGAAGAAGATTCAATGGGTATTATACAGATACTCGTGGAGAACCTTTTACGATTTGAAGTGTTGAGGTCGAAACATTAAATGAATCAACCCACATTTCTTTTCCCAGGCAATGGTAGATTTCTTTTCTGTTAAACCAATGCAATGCTTAGCTTTTATTTAAGTTTTTAAAATTGATCTAAGATTTACTGATACATACAGCATTGATTTAATGAAAATAAATTTACCTTTGCTCACATTCCGAAGAGAGAAAGAAAAAGTAGAAATTTATTTTCATCCCTTATTTTTTATGAAGGCGGAATAACCACTGTTCTTGAAAATGTTCCGCCAAAGATCTTAAGACTTAAAACAGCTTACAGCAAAACCTTTTCCAAACTTACATTAAAAACCGACTTGTTCCTTTAATAGATTTAAGTAGTGTAAAGTAAAGTAGTGTAAACCTCCCTTGAGCTACCAGTAAATATTTTTTTTTGATATATTTATTCAATTTTTAAAGATTTTTACGTTAAATCAACATTTCAGAAGGGTATGGCATAATATATGTTACCAAAATGTTACCAGTTGTTTGACGTACGTGAAGTGAGTTTTATAGAAAGATTTTACCTTAATTTGATTGCAGTACAGAAAACTACGAACCACAGATGAGGTAGAATGAAATAGTAAACTTCCAGGTCAACCTAACACCGCTAATTTCCTTAATTAATTTTGTTTTTAAAATCCTTATTCATTAATACGTGTGAGTCACAACTTTATTATAATTTTAAATCTACTAATTGAGTAATGGTATATCAATCTTTCTTACAATGTTCGCTTAAAGTCGATACGAAATACAATTTTTTGTAATAATATTTGAATTCGCTCCCTTTTTCGATAGTTACAAGTCGCCTGATTTCTAATTAAATTAAACTGTCGCAACGCTTTATTTTCATTTAATCTTTTTGTGGGAATATAGCATTAATAAACATTTTATATTACCAGAAACCGCGGCCGCCAATCATGAAACTTAACAACTGACCAACAGTGCCTATCTTAACAACAAATATGGATGCGCCCATCGTTAGCTGCACTTTAAGCCAAACAATGTCTGCTCTGCTATGTGAGCTTCCGCGCATTTAATATTGGAAATAAAAATTATACACATAAAGTTGGGTGGGGAAAGAATCGATTTTTCAAAGTGGTCCGAAGTTAACTATCTCATTGTTCCTCATCTGTTGTACGAACTCGTAAAATCTGCAACTTTTTGTATCTCATCTGGAATCCATTCTCACTTATTGATCTTCCAACTTACCATATCACCTGATAAAACTTCTAACCCAAACCTCTAACTTTTTTTAAATTTCGATATACTTTCTTAATAACTTTCGGTATTAATCGCTGGAGACAAAATTACAATACGACGCTGATGCTTACAATACCATTTTGGTGTGGTTTTTAACGAGATGACAAAACACAAAAGTCAGTATGAGGTTTTCACTGGAAAATTAACTTAATTTGGTATTTAGTTATTGTTATACAGTAAAACCTGCGAAAGTTGGCCACCTGTGGTGCAGGCATTTTTGGCCAACTTATAAGAGTAGGTACCTATTTTGTTTTCCTAGTTTCGCACGAAAGCCAGAGGAACACTGATGACATTCGCAAACTGTAGAAATTAAGTCATATCTATCACTACAAGATTTAACATGAACAAAAATTTCCTTATGTACATTTTGTTCGGTGTATTCTTAAACAGGAAACACAAAAAAATGTGAATGCCGAAGAAGCGACCATGGCTAACTTCCGAAGGTTATTAAGTACGAAAGATGAACTCAAATATAGAAATGTGTGTCCAAGTTCCAAGATAGACAGGTGGAAGTTGGCCAACATACGGAGGTATTTGTTGGCAGGTGGCCAACTTACAAGGGTGGCCAACTTGACAGCTTTTACTGTATTATATAAAGCAGTTGATTGTCTAAATTTAAAGATATTTCTTTCATCGCCTGAACGAAAGAAATTTTGTCTAAAGCAGGCATTGTTTAGGAAAGAGGACATTGTAGTTCATAAGCTTTCGATTTAAAAAATATATATTTGTACTCATTTATCCATAATTTTGCCTTAGTCCTTCGAGTATTAAATAGCTGAATTAACATGTACTATTAAATTGCTGGTTTAATATATAAAGCTTTTGTTTGCTTTGTTGACGGGAATGTTGTTAAAACTGATATCCAATTAAACAAAAACTAGTTTCTGACTAGTTTGTGATTTTTTACTGTGCATGCGTGAACATTACCTATTCACAGATTTGTTTGCGTGTTAGAACGCTTTTTGCAGTTCTCTGACTACTAAGTGAGTGTTACTCACGTTAAAAGTTTAGTATTATTTACAACTCAATCGTGCGTAGTTGTACGCTGAAGTCCTAAAAATGGATATAGATTTGGAAGATTCGAAACGTAACTAATCAAAGGAATTTTTATTACATAATCCTTTTTTAAGGAACAATAATTCGATATAGTATATGTCTATAGTCTGAAAAACGTTAGTGAATGCTTCAACGTCAGTTTAAGTTCCCTCAATTAAATGGCCAAGCGAAGTACAAAAACAATCATCTCACTTTCATATATAATTTATATACGTATGTAAGTCCCAAAAGACAAAAATTGGGAATTAAGTCCTTATCATAGTAAACAAAATGCTTAAAATAATTATACAAACCTTTCATTTTTGTTTATTTCCTATTCATAAGCACCACCATTTTACTAATTGCTCATGTCTCTGATTTTTAGTCCGCAAAAAATGCTCTGACTGTTCTGATTATCAGAAACTCACGAGCTAACTAAGAGATGAAATAAGAGTTAACTCACGAGTTAAAATTTCTTGTTACTAATAAAAATTATAGAATAACTATTTTGACGTTTACTTTGCGTAAATCTATTACTATTCTATTACAATCTGTAAAACAAATTTCAAATTAAAGGTAAACAAATGAAAGTTCTTTCGTTTTAAAACTGGAAAGTAGGCTATAAAATGGAGAATTGTACAAAAGTGAAAAGTTGACAAGAACTATTTTTAAATTTGCATATCCTAAACAACATACGTCAGTTGGCCTCCATTTTTTTATCAATAACATTTAACACTTAACTCATGATAAAAAAAGGGTAACCCATCATTAACTCACTTTTATTAATACGGGTGCAACTATTTAAATTCATTAGTGAAACTACAAATGTAAACGTCATAAAAAAATATTTCTACAATAAATAATATTCTTTATCTTTTTCATTACAGATTATTATTACTTTAACATGAAGGCTACCTAATAAAATCTTTGAGCTGACTTAATTCTAACCTCAATGGAACCTAGTCAATCATGCGTACACATTTGATCATGCTGAACGATAATCCGTTTTCAGCACAAGTTACAGTTCTCTCTAAAGATGAATTGTCTATTATGAAACCAAAACGACTAATAAAAACCAAACCAGAATCAATGCCAAATTTATTAGACCGTTGTTAAACATCAAAGAGCAATGCCATCCTTGTGTTCAAATTTAAAATAAGTATGACTTGCAAGGTGAATGTGAGCAATAATTGTGTTAAGTATATGTACATGTATCATTGCGAAAGTACAACACTAGAGTTTCCTTTCCTGTTATTAGAAAAAACAAAAAATATTTATTTGTTCTGTTGGCCGACAGAATTATACCCAGCCAATATGGAATTTTAATCAGGTAAACGAAAAACTAACCGACACGACGACGGTAATTAAGAGTACCTACTGCAGCCAGACAATGGTGTAGGTTCTTCGTCTTCGATGTCTTTTCTTACAACTCCAGGAAGCATAAATGCGCGCACTCGCAAGCACTCTCCTGGGTTGGGCGAATGTCTCACCATCCCAATGATTATGTCTTTAAAATTCCAAATGAACGGATGGATGGGATAGATGGATGGACAATATTGGAAATGCCAACAGAATACGCAATGACTTGACGCCGAATGAAGCTGATAATGATGTATGAAATCGTGATAGATAAATATGCCCGATGCCCAGGCCCAAAGTACCTACAATATCTCTTGGAAGTTTGTTTGTTTATTTGTAATTTTTTCTGACGCCTTTAGAGACTTAAATGATTGCCACTTAAGATTCTGATATTTATATGGCAAATCCTGACGAGAACAAATGTGAGTTGAATGATTTCATTTCAAGCCAATTTACAGCATTCCTATTTTTTTCATCCAGCAATCTGCGGGACTGTCTCTGACTCTGAATGGACGCCATACGACGCGACGCGATGTCACCTTTAATGCTATTTTAAAGCAGCAGCGACTAAAGCGCTAGCCCTTTGAAACACCATCAATAACGTTAAATAAATAGTTTCTCGTCTTCTTAATAATGGGTTTTTGCAACTTTTTCATGGGTAAGGTAATTGCAAACGTGTTATATATCAAACTTAAAATGTTTATGAGATATATTAATTAAATATAGCGAAATTAAAAAAAAAGTCGATCGGTTCATTCATCCGATTGTATATCTTTTATTGAAAACATTGAATTTGCTTTGGTTTTTTAATAATTTTTTGTGTCATATACATAAAACCCGTCTTAACGGACACCTTTCTGAAAGAGGGAGGCCTTCTCTATTTAGTTTTTCGCAAGCTGATTTTCTCTATTTCTAAATTAAAAAGAAGCAAACAAAAGTTAAACAAACGACTTCTTTAAGAAGAAAAAGTCTATATCTTGCAGAAGAGTTTGCAATAAGCAAAACTCAGGACGCATATGTACATACATATATTCCTATTAACAAAAATGGTAGCTAGGCGTTTAAGAATAATCTTTTTGTTATTTTAAATAGTATCTATTCAAAAATGATGAATAATCTTTTTGTTTTTAATTGAATAACATAACAAATATGAATTAATACCTATTGACTAAAAATACTACTGTTCCCTTCGCCGGACAAATTTTCCAGTGTCGTTGCTGCCCGTTGAAGAGAGGTTTCTCTGTATCTCTAACCCAGACTCTGAGCAAAATTGCAACAATCGACAGCGCTCGATCTAAATGGCAGCGCTATGCAGGTATAGAACACAATTTCAGTTCTTGCTAGTCGCCAGGAGAATATCGGTGCTAGTTTTGAAAACATCTGGCAGCGTGCAAAAAAATTTAGCTTGTGAATGTGAGCTGAAAATAACTCGAATCCCTCGTCAGCTGAGGAATACTAATACTAATAAGAGTAAATACTAGGGTATCTATATATGTCAGCACCTTACTGGACTTTGTTCTTACAGATCTGCGAAAAAATGCCAACCTGAAACCTTGGATGTGTTTCAGCAAACACTTTTTTTTCGTCAGAAAATATCGAAAGATTTTCTTCTAATGAGTGATTCAATTGTGAAGTCCCTTCTCAAATGCTTCAGACTCCTTTTAGACATATATACAGAACCTGCTTTTTTTCTGCTAAAAGACAAATTGGTGCTGTGGGGGAAAAATTTTTGAAAAAAGGAGCTTCCCATAATTGCTCTGGATGCGTGATAGATATAGTAAAACCTACAGTTTTATACTCATCCTTGAAACACTTTCCGTGACAAATTCATCTTCGATAAGGTCTTTCTTTCGTTGCGGCGTCCTAAAAGGTATTTAAGGTCAAAAATGATTAAAAACCGCCTCCATGGTCTGGCTCTGATGCACGTCCACAGACATAACATTATTTTCCGAGAGTAGGTGGAAATCTTCCATGAGACACTATAAGGACCGACCGAACGTGCACATAATAGTGTGAGAATCTTACTCACTAAAAAAAACCTCCCATCAAAAATATTTATACTACAAATAGGCTAAGCAGTTTTAATTATTAAATTATTAAAGCAGCTTGTTGAGCTTGGGGAATTTTTAAATCTGATAACGAGACCCTCTCGTTTTTTCTTAACATGCGATTTCCACTTTAATTTTGCTTCCAATGTCATTCCCAAGTATTTAGCCTTATTTGCGTACGGAATTTGTACCGAGTCAATAAAAACGGGTAGATTGCTTACATTTTTGTAGGTCAAATTAACGAGCGTGAATTTTGTGTCTTTGAGAACAATACGCCAAGTTTTGGTCCAAGCGCATTTTCTCGATAGCTCGTTGAAGCTTATATTTGGCGGACTGAATCGAATCGTCTACGGCTACTATGGCCATATCATCTGCTGACGTCGCTGCGATGGTATCATCTTCTTACGGTATATCACGAGTGTATAAAAGAAATATAATCGGGCCCAGAATTTCAGCCGCAATTTTTTTGAATTTGGAATAATCGGTGCCGTGTTTAACACGAAAGAATATTATTATTAACGTTGAAAACGTAACTGCAAGAATTTCAAAAAACCGACCACAAGAAATTATTGAAATTCACTATTTAAGAAGTGTACAAAATTATATACAATAAATTATTTGTTTCTTTCTATACGAGTACCTTTGTTTTTATTTACTTCTTTCAAGCCAGACAAACAAAAAGACTTAAGTAAATAATAGACCACAAAATAAAATATTGACGATATCTTAAAAGATATGTGAATTGACCAAAAATTTGCCGAAATCCTGTATCCCCGCCTGTACTAGCTTATCTGTCTGAATATTGGGCAAACTCCGATGAAATGTAAAACGTTCGTTCTATAAAGCCACACAATATCTCTAAGTGATGAACAAGTCATTGAACCTTTTCGACAAATGTACTATGGACTTCTATACATCAAGTTTACTTCAGATGTTATTCAATTCCATCCTGCAGTTTAACGTATTTTGGAAATTCAAATTTAAATAGTATCAATTCATTTATTTGGACTTACCTGCGCTAAACCAATGCCAATCCGTAGATAGTTCACACTCATTTACTTAAAGTGGGAGTTTGATATTCTCGGCAAGAAACGATGGAACAATCAAATAGAGGTGTTTTGAGGTTGATAATCCACTCATCATCCTGCATTAGCACATCTATGTGGGTGAAACGCAATTGAAACGGTGTCTAATTAAAATCATTTGGACATTAATCAATTTTGTTTTCTGCCATTGTAATGCTGCATAGGCCTTTGAGTCATTGACATAAAGCTTCTCTGTCAAATGACTCAATTTATCAACCAACCAACTAGTAATAGTTGATGACGAGTATTAAGGGTTCAAAAAATCGATTTTTTTTATTGTCTTATTAATTTATACTACATATCTATTATATTATCCTTAATTTTCCTTCCGAATAAAAGTTTCGGAGATACAGCCTTGGGAAGGTGCGCACTCAATTGAATCACGAGGTTTATTTGAGGTTATCCAAACTTTAAACGCGTTTTTCTCGAAACTGTGTTTTCAAAGACGGTTGTCAAAAGTTCTCGAAAAGCACTCAATCGATCTTGATGACATTTTACAGAGGTCTTCGAGATAAAATTCATGAGGACTTGGACGAAGGATTTTTTTTCAATCACAACTATTTAAAAATAAAATTCTGAGCAAATTTTACCAAAATTATTTTTTTTTTGTAAAAAGGTCTGTCAAAAAATCCAATTTTCACTTTTTTTCTTTCTTCGTCCAAGTTCTAGTTTATGGTCTTAACTAAAACACAATTTTTTTTTTACTTCTGATGATCCTGTCACGAGTTCTACTGTCAAAGCGGACGCACCTTTTTTTCGAAGGATCACCGGAAATGACGTCACAAATTTCAGAAATTCTTTTTCAAATGTATGTCTTTAAGACAGTAAAAAGTTTGAATAAAATATTTTTAATATAAAAAATAATTGTTGAAAATAAAATTTTTTTCCCCGAATAAACCCCTTAAGCCATTATTTGAATTTAAATATTGGAACTGAACAAACCTTTGACAAGTGCTTATTTTCACATGTTCATTTGTAGGAAAGAGGAAAAAGCATGAGCTTGGATTTTCCTTAATTGAGTGAGGATGTTGGAGAGTTCTTTTCCTTGCCACGGCAAAATTTGAAGTTACCTCAATAAGGAAACGGCAAGTTGAGTCTTCGATTGTGTGACTAACTCCCGCCAAAATCAAATATGCAAGCGGTGTTACCAGTATCTTCAAAAGAATGACCATTGTTTTGGACTATTTTTTTGCCGGACGACCATCTAGATTTGTAACTGAAGTTATGTCAAATCTAGTTGTTCTTTAAAAAAGGTCCATTTATTTATTCCTGTCTTGCCTTTTATTTGTTGAATAGGTAGGTAAGATACCTAATTTAAATCTCTTGAATTTAACTGACCCGTTCCGAAATAGTCCGTTACAATTCACAAATTTTGTGTACATGATTATGTAAAAGGAACTATATGCTTGTGCCCGCCCAAACTGTATCACATAAGACTAAACTTCTAATATGATTTTTTCTTAGTACATAATGTATTTCAACAGCAACGACAGCATTGAAGTGCTTTTATTTTGTGAGAATTACACATAGTTACGTGGACAGATACATGTAGAAATAACATTCAGTACCCTTAAGATATCAATGGGTGTCCTGTCCACTCAACCCTGAAGAAGCCAAAGGGCCCAGCAAGGAATATAAAAGAAGACTTGTTATCCTGTCAACTGACCCAGCGGTCAGATAGGTACATGCAAAAGAAAAAAAAAAAAGAAACCGAATCAACAAAAAAACAGCGTATCCTTCCTTTGGGATATAAATAATAATATGCAAATTAGAACTGACCATAACTTCCCATTGCCCCGCTGACCCTTTTGGGTGCGTCTTGCAATTGCGCGCTTCAGAGTTGCTCTAGTGTCAAATAGACAATTTTCTTGAATTAATACCTGCCCGGCTTGAGGATTTCACATCTTGACCACTGGTGCCATGGAAAATTGGCGGGTTAATCAAGATCGAGATGTAATTTGCATATTAGCCTACCCTTTGGTTTGGGTACGACCGAACTGAGCCGAATTGAACTGCTCTCATTCTGATTGCCGTGCTGGACCTTTGTGCTAAGGGTTCAGTCGAAGGGGTCAGTTGGTAGGATGTGAGCTATTTGATAAATGCATATTTATGGAACATCCTTAGGGGTTGATCTTTGTCATGCCATTTGAACGAGAGCGGTCATCTGAGCGGCAATCTTAGAACGTTTTTTTTTCTTTCATTTTTGTTTTATATGATGTTATTCACGCATCTTAAGTATTACACGCATGACCTAAGTTGCTAAACGAAGGGGGTTGGGTTTTATGGATGTCTATACAATAATAATTTTCTTCATCAGGAATGAGATTAAAATTTGTTTAACTGCTTTGGGTTTAATTTATAGGTTCAAAGAGGGGAATTTTTTCCTTTCCTTATGGAAATAATTTATTACCTTAATTCGGATGTTGATCATGATACTTACTTGGATCTAGAATGTTTATGCATTTTGACCTAACTAATCAGGATGATGCATAGATATATTGCGGGTTAAAGGTGCACGTGGAATTGTGGAATGGAAAGGACATACAGTTTAATGTACGATTCCGAGCGGAAATATATTTTTTAAAAAGCTATTTGGATGTTTGACAAACTTTTTCGCAAGTGGGGGTGCAGCGAATTACAAGAGAGGGTATCCTAGGAAGCTATTATAGAAAATACAAAATTTCATGGAATCCACACTAACATTATCTGAGAACCCAGCAGAGGTCTAAATCGATAGAGTTGGACTTTTATGTTTCTTAAAATAAATATATCAAATATGATAACAAAAAAGTGCCGACAGTACTACATTAAAGGGTTTTAAACACCAGATTTGAAGAAAATCCGATCCGGTCAAGTGTGAGCAGGAGATCCTTGGACAGACAGATGCTCTGACTCGAAGAACAGAACTACAAAACACTTTAGTTTTTACTTCTCTTTAGTCAGTGTTGGAGTTTGAAATTGCAGTACAATTGGAATAACTTAATTGCTTTCATTTTGGTGCAGCAAATAAAGAGGTACTACATTTATTTTCTTTAAAAAGGTGCGTTTTCACTTAAGATTAAAACTGCTGTTAGCTTTTTCTATCTGCTTTCGAGAGTGAAACCACTCTGCTTGTCGATGTGAGCAAAGCGTTTACCTTTTTTTCATTCTTGTGATGGTAGCTTTCGGTTGTAAACATGTGACCCAACAATGAATAAGAATTAAGCTTCTACTATGTTTGAACCCCATTACTTCAACCATATGCTGAACATTAATCACTCTAACAATTCCTGAATATATTTCAGTTTTGGTATAAGAAACACGTTTTTCTGAACATTTTTGTCTTAGTATATTGAAACCATGTTGCGGTAAAGCTTAGAAATTTTGAGCTCAACTAACTATGCAAGATCGAAACTCAACATTTTCTGTAAGCTGGCCATCCAGGTTGACATGGGAGTCAGACACCGTCACAAGAGAATTCGAAGTATTTATCTTCGCGGATGGACTGTATAGCTGGGTGCTAGCGTTTTATCAACTAAAATGATTACATTCAAATTGTTCCATCTCCCCAACGTTTTTAGCGTCTACTAGGCAGAACTCCTTGCTATCAGGAAGGCTGGCAAGGCACTTTCAAATTCATGGAAATCCAATTAATAAGCGGCTATTTTCGTTAAGGATGTCAAAGCTCTCAAATGAATCGTAACTACATCCAAACTCATCGAGGATTGCATTACAACACTGAAGGGTTAACCGTTGTTTAAACATAACTATACTGGCCATAGGAATAAAGAGTCAAATTAGAAAGCCGACGATCTGTGGCTCTGCTCAATGTAT
The DNA here is from genome assembly GCA_963576555.1 of Ferdinandea cuprea. Taxonomy (NCBI): domain Eukaryota; kingdom Metazoa; phylum Arthropoda; class Insecta; order Diptera; family Syrphidae; genus Ferdinandea; species Ferdinandea cuprea. Next base: position 146,231,252 of record OY754958.1, on the reverse strand, counting down.
CATTGGCACAGGAAGCCTTTTCCCCGTAGGAATCCGCGTAATAGAATTCTTGGATATTATCTCAAAGGCTAAGTTGAGGCGGTCGAATTCGATAAATTTCGCCAGTTACAGAAAGATGTGGACCGCTTAGCTCAAATCTTGAACACAGAATTTCATATAAAGAACGTAAACATACTTCGTTAACCGGGACGCTTAAAGTACGCGCCATTGGCCGTTAGGGATGCATTGGCCAAACTTGGACACTAATTAGAGTGAAACCGTGTAAAACGTTTCGGGAAGACGCCAATTTTTGCTTGATTCTTTTTTTAAATTCTAGCTTAGCAAAGATCACCTTTGGAGCTGCAACCTGCTTCCTCCAGATAGATCAATATGCGTCACCTGACTTGCATCTATGAAACTCGATTATCGAGAATGGTCGGAACCGAGCTCATCACGGATAATCAAAAATCTCAATCTTGACAGGATAAATTCTCAATTTTTTTTGGGATATAAAAAAGTCATATAATATTCGTCTTTTTTATTTTTATCTCGTAAAAAACAATATAAACACAAAAATTAAAATTATAAAAAAAATCATGCAGTATTGTCTGCCTATTGTAAGGTTTTTGGGTTAACATCTCAGGTTTTTTTTGTTTTATCGTTTTAAATAACGGTACCTGTTATACAAAATCACTTATCACTGTTTTTCTAGAAAATGGTTCCAAGGATTTTTGTCTTTTTTTGTACTAAAGTTACTTGGAATGGTCCCAAAAATACTGCACACTCAGTTTTTGGCAAAAATATTAGAATAACGGTAATTTATCAAAACGCAAATCTAATAAATTGATCTTTCATTTTTTTTACTATTTTTTTAACATTTCAAGTTTGATTTTTGAAAAAAAAAATTTTTAATTTTTTTTCATATAATGATTTTCTTAAATTTAAATAAAACTCGTTCTCTCAAAAACGGCTTTAACAATTTTGATCAATTTCTGTATTTTGAAAAATTATGTAGTGTCCAATGTGCGAAATTACATCAAAATCGTAACTGCGGTTTTTGAGAAAATATAATTTTTTAAACCTTAAAAGTGATTTTAATAAATTTGGTATGTGTTACCATTCTTTCAGAACGACCCTTATTTTTAGTAGATTTTCGTTAACATATTCCTGATATTCAAAATGTGCAATTTGCTTTAGTTTTCTTGTTTTCAGAGAGTTTCAGTCTCATGGCCAGATTCAATAGGGTTATTTTTCAATTCAATAATTTCGTCGTCACAATTTCTGATTTTGTTGATATCAAAATCATGCAGATTTTCTGAAGCGACCTGTCACTTTAATGCATGTAAAACTGAACAAAATCATCCAGAAGCAATATTGAAAACAACTCGAAAAATAAAATAATCCGTTACTTTTATTTGGGTGTTTGACTTATGCAACCCAACAGATGCAAGATTTCCGTTAATTATTAGACGTCAAGTAAACTGGTTTTATTTTTTTCTAATGTTGTTAGAATTCAAATTAAAAGAAAATTAGCTTTAACATTTTTGACCAATATTTTTGTTTCTATCCGTAACCAAAGTTTCAATTTAAAACCCCGGTTAATGGAACAGTGTTCCGATTAAACGAATCCCGGATAATCGAGTTTTGACTGTATATTAAAATAAATAACAACTCCAGATTGTATAAGTATTCCCCTTGATGTATTTGAATTTGGAAAGTTTCTTGACTTATGCTACGTCCTGGACCGCCACTCATTTTACTTCAAAAAAAAATAATATTTCCTAAAAAAAACTCAGCTAAAGCAATTCCTTGCATTCACCAATTTTTTGCCCTTCTTCCTAGCTGCATTGCATGATATAACAGAAACCCCATCATTTTCAGCATTCAAAAAAAATCGTATTAATTATAAGTCAGCCGTCCCAGAAGAAGAAAAGGTTGATCTGAATTTCAAACAAAAACTACGATGCTGCTCCGATTTACCTGTGCCCACTTCGAATGTCCATATTAGAATTAACCCCTTTGGAGAACGCTATAAAATAACGTCTCATACACTGAATGAAAATCCAACACATTTTTCTACCTGAGTATCCCACCGAATACAATTTCGTTGCTTGTGGGAATATTTCACATCGCATCGAGTTTAAGATGCAAATTAAGGATACAATCGCGTAATATATGTGCTCTAGTTCTGGGCAGTTTGCGGCCTGCAAAAGAACACTATATGTTTGAACGCAAAAAAAAATCATACACTCAACCATGCACAGAAAATAATCAGCATAAGGTCAGTTTTCTTATATACAAACTTTGAGATATTTTCACACGGCACGATTTATAGATAAATACATAGATAGATAGACTTATGATATTCGACAATGCAAATCTTGACCATTCGGGACTATGTACTTGAATTTGAACTGGATTAAATAATAAAAAAAAAACTTGTAACGAATATTGAAGCTGAAGTAAGGTACATGTGTTCCAGGTAAGCGGGTAAACGACAACATTTTATTGCTTCAAGAAAGGTCGAATATTTATGCATGGCTAGGGTATTTCTTTTAACGAACTTTTTATTTGCGACGTGGTTTTAAGCTGCGTTTTCTTCTATTGTTTCGGAAAACTGGACATTCAAATAGGGTTTTCTAAAATAGAAATAGGGTAATTTGAAAGTTTTTTTTCAAATCAGCTACATTAGTGACAATATTTCTTGCATGCGATGCAATGATCTTTACTGCAATTGTTGGCATATGTACGAAGTCGAGAGTCGAAGAAGAGATTATTATGCATGGAATAGTGGGTGCGAGCCGTTTTTAAGAAAACAAATTTGATTAAAATTTAAAAATTATTTCAAAAATCGACGAACATTGGTTCAACTAACATGATACAAAAAAATAGTAAAATTTGTCAGAATTCCCCTTATTAGTTTTTGAAATATTGGCGGTTTTATACATAACGGTTACTCGAATTGTTTGCCAAAAACGGATTGTGCAGTATTTTGGCCCCATTCCTTAGTCCAAAAAAAGGCTAAAATCCTTGGTACAATTTCCTAGAAAAATAGTGATAAGTGATTTTCACCAAAAAAATTGTATGGCAGGTACCGTTATTTTAAACGATAGAGTAGAAATAAAAAAGATGTTTAATTAAAATTAAAATTAAAATTAATTTAACGATAAAGCAAAAAATAAAAAACGAGAGATGTAATCCCAAAAACCCTATATACGAACTTTGAAGCAAATTCGTCGAACCTGTTCATACAGGCCGCGGTTTGTTAGACAGACAGACAGACCGAGGGAGGGCATTGGAGAACCCACATTTTTGGACTTCTCTATAGTCGTAATATCATCCTTCATACTCAATTTTATTTCGTAATTTCCGCACGATCGTAAGAACTTTTTCTTTAATATACTGATGTATACGAGAAATCGCAGAGCCACGAAAGTTGTAGGCTATATTTCACTGGCTTTGTAGAGAAAGGAGGGGGTTCGAATTCTTGCGAAGGGATCAAAGGGGGAGTGTTAAGGAATAGGAATAAAAGCTGGAGGCGCAAATGTCTCTGAAACTACACGACCGATTTTAAAAATTCTTTCAGTATTGTAAAGGTAAAACTCTCCAAATCAGTAAAGCTTACTTAAGGGACGGGGGAGGAGACAGTTAAGGAGAGTTAAAGTAGGGATAGCGGCTTTCGCTGGAACTAATAGGCCAATATGAAAATTCTTTCAGAGTAGTAATGGTGACACCCGCTGCATCAGGCCAATTTACCTATGGAGGGAGCGGGGGAGTGCCAACGTGATAACTGAAGTTATCTGTGAAGGTACTCGGAGGAATTCAAAAATTATTTCAGTACTCTTATAATGGTGACACCCTTTGGATCAGTAGGGATTGCTGAAGGAAATAGTAACAGAAGAGCGAAGCATCCGCCTGGTACATTATACGGTATGATTCAAAAAGCTGTGTTACAGCGATTGTACCCTTTTTTCCTTCGCTGCTTTCATCCGGGTACCGATGTGGTTCTTTTAGTACCTTTTTTGCTAAAATGATGTAATTGAGTTCTTGTCGCATTCAATATTTTTCATACAACATAATATTCAATTTTGCAACATTACTACAGTGTTTTTTATGACTTATGGACGCAATTTTGAGGGTTAAAATCAATACGTAATGTGTCTTTGAGCGATAAAATCCTTGCTTGGCCTTTATCGGAATAGATGAACTAGGTCGCCTTAATTTGTATATCATTTACCATTCAACAATATAAAGGCAGACAAAATACAATCGCATGCAGCGGCTTTTCATTATTATAGCCAGTTTGAAATGGCAATATACTTGCGGTGAAGTTTTCCTGCAAGCGTTTGTAAGTATGCAGAAACGTCGGAAACAATTTGCTTTAAATTGTATTTTTAACATTTCTAATAGTGATTATGCTGAATAGTCCGGACTTTCTTCAGTCGGAAAAGTGGCATGGCTATCGTATATTTCACAAATCCATTGGGTTAGCCCACATTAGTAGCCTTAAATGAATTGGTCAGAAGGTTACAGTTTAATGTCATAACTTTGAGATAATAAAAGACTTTGTATACAATGACTCTGCCCACATCTAAAAATCGGCATTTATTTAGAAAACAAATGAAGAATATATATTCTGTGCTCTTAAGCGGAAAGGTCTTACTTAAAAATAATCGAATAAATTAGGTAGAAGGTTAAGACATCATAATAGAGGAAGTCCTCGTCGGACTTTAAGCAACTTGGAGTGCACAACTGAAGGCGGGACCAGCCAGAGGCTATAAGTACGGAGAAAAAGTATCCCTGCATGGTGAGAGCGGGACCATTTAAATCTCTTACTCAATCAAAGCTGTCAAAGAGCGTCAATCCTGATTTTCTTATGAGAATAAGCATAACCGTATGGAGAACCGGGCAGTGGCATAGGAAACGTTCCGCTGATTCTATTTCCTCCACATTACTATTTTTTAAGTCAATTTATTTAATTTTCTTTTAAGGAAAAAACATAAATTTAACTAACAAAACACCAAGACTAAAAAAAAACTTAAAAAATCAACAGGACCAGAAATTACATTTGAATCGTGTTTGCCACTTGTATAAAAGCTAGATCCAAATATGATGCCTTATTAACATGACTCTCCCGAAAAGGGTTGACAACTATCGTCCGACACCCGCCATGTCTTGCCCTTGTACAATGTTATATATAATATTTGCATAGATTTAAAGAAAAACACCTTGAAGATATAATCAAAAAAAAAAACGGCTCTACTTAAAATTCCATAAGCATTGTAACCACCGAATTACATCATAAGCACGGATAAGAAAAAACAAAAAAAACATTTTCAGCTAATAAATGGTTACTTTCAGGGATCCATAACATAAATTATGATCGTAGGGTTTCTTCTCTGTTCCCAAACCTCAGCAAAACACACTCTGTCACACGAATAGCATCGACTTCACCTGACAAAACGTCAACAACAGCAACAACAACAATAACCGAGGCTCAATTAAATTATGTATTCATTTTAAAAGAATTAACCGCAGCGACAAATTTGTATTCAGATTTGTTTCAAAGACAAGTGGTTGAGAAGAGCACAGAAGCAAAAGGAAGCCATCAAAGAATCGCTCATTCCGTTGTACCAAAAAACCAAATTCAATAACATCGAGCCAAGAGATACCTGTTGCTGCTGCTTAATTTTATGTTTCTTCTTTTTTTTTGTCTGCCTTAAGATGACCGGTGGTGTCGTCGTCTACTCTCAATTAGTATTCTGATGGCTTGTCGCATCCTGTAAGCCAGTAGTTGGGTACACCCACATAACCGGAGATCGACAGTGTCGATCTTCACGCCGCTCATCTTCATCATCATCATCATCATCATCATTATCATGGTCGTTGTAGTGATATGCATCCAAGTACTCGCACACAGTCAGACATGGTCGTTGGATCTCACAGAAAGGTATCCATCGAATTAGATTGTGTGGCTCTGTACGCGAGCTAACTTGGGCGGATGAACGAAATGCTGCAACTAGAATTCAATGCACATAAATGCTAAGATTAAAGGTTTATTTCCATAATGGGTCATGAATGATAAACAGTAAACGATGAGAACGTGGTACTCATCAGTGATTTGCGGATGATGTTCGGATATGGAATGGATGCTAGCTAGCCCAGACGCGTCTGTTTTTAATGGCGGTTTTCTATCCAAAAACGTGTGGGATGATAGTCATCGGCCTCTGGTTTTTGGACCCGATAATGTTACTTTTTCTTTGTTGGAGTTTATATAACTTAACTGTATCTATATTTTTTTTTGGTTAAGACTAGAATGTACAGCAGAACGACCTTAATGGAAATGTTCGTAAACAGTTTTTAGTAGATCCCAACGAATGCTGTATTTAAGTTGATATTCCATACTTAATAACTTGAAAAATTTCATCAAATTTCGTATAATTTTTATTGAAAAACAACTCAAGTTTGCTATTGACCTCTTTTGCCCACTTTCAACTCGGGACAAGATGTAACAATTTAAAAACATACAAGCAAAATATTTCAGTCTTTTTATCAATTTTTTATTTAGATACAAAACATAACAGAAAAACAAAAGTAAACAAATTCTTAAAAAGAAAGAACAAAGTAACGAAAGGAAACTATAAAAATAACGTAAAACTTTACATTCTTAATTCCATTATTGAAATAATTCGGTCTTCTGTTAAAAAGTAAATAAGTCTTGAACGTATACTATGTAAGATATATTTATATGTATATATGTCGGATATATACAAAAAATAAGAAAGTGTGCAACTACAGGAAAAATAACGTAATACGGGACACTTATAATACGTTCTGGTTTTAAAAAGACACGGGATATACTATTGAAATATTGTACTGTCTCGGGAATCCCGGGTCGGATGGTCACCGTAACTATATAAGATGAGACTATATGCAATGTTGTCATCATTTATAAGACAATTTTGAGTCCTATCCGCAAAAATTACTTAAGCGACATTGTTTTGAAACTTACTTTTTGATCGAAAATTGTTCTTATATTTATAAGTCATCACTTGGTTTATTTATGTATGTTAATAATTTATCGTGAGGTTAGATTTATAATGTAAAATAAAAAACATAAATTTGAAAGCGAAATTACAATTTGTATTATCGGTTAAAAGAACAATTCATGGCATTTACTTTTTGAAAATTATAACATGGCTACGTCTACGTCTGAGGTGGTCTATTCGGAAGGTCCAATTATGGGCGACTCGTTCGAGAATAGCGGCTGGTATCTCGCGAATAACACGAGTAAAGTTGGTTCCCAAAGCGTCAATCGTAGCTGGCTTATTCCTGAAGACCTGAGACATATCTCCAGAGAAAATAGTCCAAAGGTGTGATATCGCACTTGAACAAAAATGACGAAGCAGTTTCATAGGAGTCACGCTTGATCTGTCAAAAAAATCATATTGAAAGTCAAACCTCACGATGAATCACCCCATATAATGATTATAGTGCCAGAGATATACGCAATACGCATGCCAATTTTATCGTAAGTGACAGTTATATTTGGCGCTTAAGTTATTTTTTCGGTTAGGGCTCGATATATAAATGACCATAAGACTATATTTTGTTTGCAATATATTAGACTGTATGAATCACTTTTCAAAAATGCATTTTAACTTTGCTACACACAGAGGTCATATGTAGTGTTGCATATGATTTTCGCGAAACACTAAATTTCTACTTCAAATCCTGAATTAATTGCTGCTCTTGTGCTGTTAGCTCTTTTGCAAAGCTGTCTTGGCACTGATTGTCTTAATAGTGGAAAACATAAATAAAATGAAAAAAAAAGAGTTTTACAAATCAAACTTAAACAAAAAACACCGCATTCAATCGAATATAAGTTATTTGTTTAAACAGCATAATTTGTTTTTAATATGCCACCACAAAAATTCAGGTCATGTGGGTCATCTTATGATATAGAATGAGCGTCAAAAACGAGTTATCTATTTGTGTTAAGTAAGCTTATTGCAATTTGATAATTATTTTCGATTGAGTTAAAAAAAATACTCATATAGATAGTTATTCTTGAAGCTCAGACGAGAAAAATGTGCTACAGTAGAGGGGTCTATCGTCCCATTAACTCAAGTTATGTCAATTTGAAATGAATATTTCCAACAATTTTAAGGTATAATCTAAACGTTTACTCACTTTTGAAGGTTCCTGTACGTACATTTTTGCTAATTACAAATTTATCTGGTCATTTGTGGTCATACGCATCATTCGGTCATTTTAACTATGCCTGTATGCCCGCATAACCAAGTTCAATGTGTGCCCACTTGGTATACAGTGTAGTACCGACATTTACATGATTTAACAAAATACACCACCATGGGTAAATCACTTTCCTTGTGTCTAACGACAGTTGGAATTTACAAAATCTTCGCTTCTTCAAGGATATTGCATCTGCTCCTACCCGAAATTACCATACAACTCGTAGTTTATCAAACAATATAATTTTTCACTTGATGCATTGTCGTTTTTGTTTACTTCCGCGTGTAGTTGCCCAACAAGAGTTGTGAATATTTTAAAAATTTGAGAGAAACAAAAAATTGGTCCAGCAACCACTTCCTCTTCGCTAAACTTCTATTGTTAGAAAATCACCAAGACCATCCTCATTAACCATTGTAAGCGTATTTAATCTCAGAGTATATCTCTAACACGCAGATCATCTTCAGCAGCGCGCACTTAATGGTGAAAGCATCCCTTGCTCTTATGTTTATGGGTCAATATTTATTCAATTTCATCCCTTGCGCCCTATTAACATTTGGAATGGTCTTCTGCTCTCTGTACAGGCTACTGAAGGTCATTCCCTGAGGTGAATGGTAGGTCCATTTACATCACACCTTTGTACTGCAATGGCCAAAGTAATCACTGAATATCTATACAAAAGGTTGAGAACAGGACACCAATAAATCATGAATCCCCTACGTAACTGACAAAAATTCAACAAAAGGGTTGAGAAAAGGAACAGGGTATAATGCTGATACTCTTAATTCAAAGGTCACCAAACGCTTGATGAGCACCAAAATTCAGTGATTTGTAATAGGGGATGAACAGATTTTTAATGCATTTTTTTAAATTGGAGTCTAAATAAATGCAAGGAAGCAAGGAAATGAAAAGTAGTTTAATTTAAAGAAAAAATAAACAGAAATATCTTGCAGATGTATTTTTTAAGATCACTCGAAAAATTCAATTTAAGAATTTATTTTAAAAGCTTTGAATTTATAACTTTACAACTTTGATGAATATTTTGCTAACAGATATTTGTATTTTAAGTGACACATTTGATTGAGATTTTTGCCTAAAAAGTCATGTTGATCCATTCGCGTAGGTAGTCATTTGCGAACGAAAATTTAGATGATCTTTCATGTGAATTAAATAAACTCTTTCGTTTTCAAAAATGGAATTATGGAATGGAAAACCGATAAAAACGCATGCAAAATGGTTGTTTGTTCTTCGATTGGTTGTAATCAGCGTTGTTTTTTTTTAAATATATGACACTTTTCATTTTTCTTCGCACAAGATCGAAAACAGATCTTGTGTCGCTTCGTCGAGTTTTCGTTAACTTTCGTTCCCTTCCGAAAGGTGCAATCTTAATTCTTTGAAAAGAACTTGTCTGTGCTACTTTGAATTAAATAAAATTATTTATTTGAAAACTAAATTGTTTATTTATTTCATTTCACTATACGAAAAAAGTAGCAGCGGACTTCTTTAAGTAATTGTTCTCGTTTGGGAAATGGAATTGCTGTAAGATAAACGCTAATAGCCAATTCCTTCAATTGCTTCCGTTCATTATAGTCTAGCCTTAAATCTAAATAAAACGCAAAGAGCGGCGAGCCGTTTGAAAAATTAACAAGCAGCTGCTTGTGATAACATTTCTTGCGCATATTAGTAATTCAACTATCGAAAAGTAAAAAAAAACATTGGGGTAATAATTTCTGTCCAAAAGCCACCAGGTGCACGGATTTACTTTTTACTTCGTAATTTGGGTTTGGGGGCTTATTTTCTTTAACACTTAAACCAAATTAGCTGTTAGTTTTGTAGATAAAGCAAATCAGCTTGCGCTCTCAAATTGATCTATTTACCGAAGTAGCAGCTTCTCTGCAGACATCATATATAATGTACTTAGTTTTCCTATATTTTAAAAAAAGGTGAGAAGGAGCTTCAGTGTTGAAGAGCTTAGAAAGTTTCAGTTTCGCCATCCTCCTACTGCAAGCGGAACAAGAAGTGGTGTCACTCAAGCCAAACACATTCAAGGTTTAGCAAAAGCTTGGTAGCCCGAAGGGACTCCTCCGAGCAGCAGGAAAGTCGCAGACTTTTTACAAACGTCCGGTACTTTGGTCTGTCTGCATGAATAGCAGTCGCGCCACCGAATCATACGTTCACGAGAAACCCAAGCATCAATGACTACGGATCCAGGCATACCCAATACAGGTTCAGGTCCTGAGAACTGAACCTAGCCAAACAGCCCTTCGGAAATCTCATTGTCCTGGATGCCAGTGCGAGCTGGGACCCAGACAAGATTCACTGGGTTCAGCCTTCTGACCAAATTCATAGAAAGCTTGACGGTTGAGGAGCGCTTGGATGTCGCTGCAAATGCAAATGAAAATGCTTCTAGGTGGAGTATTCACCCATACATATATAGCGCATAGCCATCAGGATGGCGAAAATCCTCGCTTGGAAAACAAACGCATGTTTACTCAAGGGATAGTGATGTCTTATATTACCGCAACCTTAGTCCGGTTTTGATTCCATCTGTAAAAATACGATGGCATTAATTCCCTGATTCAGAGTCTGACCGAAGCCATTCCGTTACCTGAGAAAAGTTTATGTGCTAGTTGTGTCGCAGAAGGATTACTGGTGTCATCGCATCGAACGGCATATCAGTAAGACAGGGGAAAAAGCATAATTCTCGAGCAAGTTCATCAAAGTTGCAGTGCGCATCACCATAAAGCCACCTCAGGTTCATCAAAGCATCTAGAACAGAGCCCGTCGTGCTAGGGAAGGTTCCGTACAGAGCCGAGACAGGCCGTTCCTTAAAGTTTGGAAAAAGAAGCAGTAACATGTTTCTGTAAAAACCTGTTCCACCAAACAATCGATCTGTATGAGAGGAGTGGTCTAATCATTGCCGTATAGATCCAAAAGACCCTTTTCGGAGATAAGGCCCATGTCTTGCCAAAACCGCCTCCACACTGCTAGAAATTAAACAGTGCTTTATCGGTTTTCGATTCAACAGCAAGTTTTTTTTATCGAGGTGGTCGGGATGGTGACATCTTTGAGCATGAGTTGCGACTGAATAGTGACATTCCTCCTTCTCGTTTAAGAGGAATCACTGAAAGCCCATTTCCAGTGCACCAAACATCTACAGGGATCTCTGTAGAGCTTCGTCGAATCTGCACTTAGGTTTTATTGTTGATGCTTGCGCTTTTAATGGTGATCCCCAGATAAGTTGGTGAACTCCACTTCGAAGTTTGAGCTATCAACACTCAAGACATTTCCTATCTCGTGGACGGAATACAAGATGTTTGCCTGTTTAACCAGTTTTTCAATTTACTAAAAGCCCCATCATGGCACGTTAAGAGCGACCGAGCGGATGTCGAAATAATTCACATATGTACCTTTGCAGTTGGAAGGGTTTGTTGAAGATAGTGCCTTCTGTGTTTACGATTGCAAGTTTTTATCTAGCCTTTTGTTTTTCTCGACATGATACCCAATCAGTAGACATTTTCGAAATTTTGAAAAATTAGGGCATTTTGGGTTTTCACTCGAAATTTTGATATTTTATAGTTTCAATACTTTTATTGAAAAAGTCAAAGAAAAAAATTTTAAGACAAAGAAAAGACTGCGAATGCCACTCTCTACAAATTTTGGATTTTTTTCTCCTGGCTTTGAATCAAAAAAATGATTACATTCAACGTTTCCCTCCTCGAACTGATTGCACGTTTAAGTTATTGGGGAAGCGTGTCTTGCCACGATAAGCAAGTGATCGATTCCTTTGGATGTCCGACTATCTGGAAAGCGCAAGTTTCCTTTGTGGATTTTTAGTCTTGGAGACCTAGCAGCTGTTAAGTCTACTAACTGGAAGCTAAGTATACCGTAATACATGTTTTCGTTGCCGATTTTTGCGTTGAAGACGCCGAGTACAATTCTGACTTCGCACCAAATCCAAATGATATAGTTGGCCCAATGATTCGCTCTTGAATAACATGGAGCGTAGTAAATCAGTTAGTGACCAGTGTCCTAATAGAACTTAGAACTCTAACGGTTGTTTCGCGGGGTTAAACTTAGGCGTACACCTGGCGCATGAAGAATTATTACATACTTAGAACTCTTCCGAATGTAGTATCTAATTAATAGATTATGCCCAAGGACATATGGTGGTAAGATTTCAGTTCTCCGAACTCCATTTGAGTGCAATATTCATTTGTAGGTCTAAATTATTCATTAAAGTGGCAGTTTTCAAATAGATGTAAACTTTTAAGGGACTTCATTTACATGCTTAAAACTTGCGATCAACCATAGATGCAGAGCACTTCATAATTTTAGTAACCAAACGTACCTAATAATATTAAGGAAAAAAATCAAATGTAAAACAAAAGTGAAAACGCAGTCAACGAATCACTCAAAGATTCGTAGGTACCTTTTATTGTATTGCCTTAATGCATAATAATGCTTGTGGCCATATATGCATTTGCGCATGGAGCACGGCTCGTGCGGCCATCTTCGATGGTTTTGTATTTTTTGTTTTGTTTTTCCTCTTCTACCTCTGTATCTATTACAATGGAGCATTACAAATTGTAACTGCTTTGTGCAGTTTTAATTATCCAAGAAACATTTTTTAATTGCATGCAATTAATTAGCGGATTTACTCGCTCGTTGGTGTAGAGAGTGGAAGTTGCCAGCTCCAACCTCCAAGCAGCTGCAGCAGCGGAGGTGGGCTGCAGTAGCAGTTTCCTACTTCTCGCTAAGTGAACCTCTCGTCTGCATGTCGGCGTCCGTGTCGGCTATATTGATTTGGCAAACTCTCGTGTCTGCGTGTTTTTATATAGATACATATTTTTTTTATAGTTTTTAGCCCCGGTTAAGAGGAGAAATCGAGTGTCAATAAAGCGAATAGAAGAAGCAACCAGATTGTTAGATGGTGTTACATTACGTCTATTGTGTTTCATTTTTGCGCAGTTATTTAGCGCAGATGAAAGTGATCTATCTGTGTGCACTTGCACTGTTAGTGCCTTGCACCAGTCTACTAAGCGTTTTAATTGCACATATTACGTATTATAAATCTTGCACATGATGGCAGCGCGGAGGTAACTTCCTTGTGCATTGCATTATTAAATTAATAAATTTTCAGTTTGAATGCACTATCTTCTTCCATCTTGGATAATGCGGATTCCACTTCATTAGTACATGATGTGGAACTGCCTCTTTTTGTTGGTCTTAATATGTTGTTTTCTGTTGGTAGTCTATCTTGGTAGTACATAGTTTAGTCGATTATTTTTTATTTATGGCAAATTGTTTCGTTAGCTGAAGAGGATTGCTACATTTGTGGAAGCGAAGCTTACGCGATGTGAATTTAAATGGGAACAAGGGGTCTGACTCGAACCCTTTTCGTGGTATGAAGGTGGATTACTTTATTCTAATAGGGACAGACTGTCCAACGTTTAACTAGAATAAAACGGATACATATTATTGAAATGGAAATTAACCAAACTTATATTATCAGTAATATTTCAAAATTTGAAGACGACTCTAAACGATGGGTTGGTGTTGTCGTGTTTTCACAATCTTAACACAGATGATGCATAAAAAAGTGCAAATTCTGGAGCAGTGGCGATTTATAATTTTTACAATAAATATTGACGCTTTGTTATTTAACACGAGATTTTCACATGCGAAAGTTCTCGAATACTTACAACACTAGTAGGTATAGTTTAAATTAGGGACTAGAGCTCGGTAGTAAAGAAATCATAATATGGGTGTGAATTATTAAAATAAAGTAATCAGTTGCTTTAAATGTTGATGGCTGATGCGTGACGTTGTAAACTGCATTTTGCATTTTCAACCACAAATTTAGCTTCATAAATTCCAGAAGGTTCCATTAAACATTTCGATTCCGTCGATTCGATTACGTTATATCAGTAGTGAATTTTTTTAACATAATCGGCCTTACTAATAATCAAACACTAATGATGTCGACTATTAGTTGACTGTTTAAGTTGACAGCATATTTGAAATGGTACCAATAAATAATTTGACCTCCACCATAACTAGTAGGAGGACGTATTTTTTAATCTATTACATTTGCTGTCAAAACATTTGTTTGGTTTTACACAAAACGTACTTTGGAAAAATGTGAACAAATTAAGAAATTAAAAATGAATTCAACTCAGCAGGAAGATATTTTAATGGATTTGAAGGTTGGATTAGATTGCATGCCAATTGGTCAAATAATGACCATTTCGCTGTCAAATAATCTTATTTTCCAACCGAAAACTGTCAGAAATGGCAATTATATGACCATTTGGCATGAAATCAAATTTTACCTTGATGCTAGTTGACGAATCGGCAACATATCGAAGAAGGAAAATTATAAAAAACCAATCGATCTATTTTTAACTTTCTAGTATACATTAGTATACTAAAGAGAAAGTTATTGCGATCGTGCGGAAATTTCGAACTCAAACTAAGTATGAGGGATGATATTACGACTATAGCGAAGTCCAAAAAAGTGGGTCCGCCAATGCCGTCCGTCGGTCTGTCTGTCTGTTTGGCCCCCGTATGGCGAAACGGTTCGACGGATTTGCTTCAAAGTTCGTATATAAGGTTCTCGGGGCATCTTTTTATTTTTTGCTTTATCTTTTGAAATAACGGTACCTGCCATACAAATTTTTTTGTGAAAATCACTTATCACTATTTTTCTCAAAAGTGGTTACAAGGATTTCGGTCTTTTTTGTACTAAGGTTGGTTAGGATGGGATCAAAAATTCTGCATACTCAGTTTTTGGAAAAAAAATATCGATTAATGGTAAATTATAAAACGGGCAATATCTCGAAAACTAATAAAGGGAACTTAAAAAAACTCAAACAAATCTGCATACTTAGATTTTTTAAATAATTTTTTTAAATTTTTGTTCTTAAATTTAAATTAAATTCGTTTTCTCAAAAACGGCTCTAACAATTTTGATAATTTTTTGTATTTCAAATAATTATGTTAAAAGTGTCCAATGTGCGAAATTATATCAAAATCGTACGTGCCGTTTTTGAGAAAATCAAATTTTTTAAACCCAAAAAGTGATTAAAATATAAATTTTTGTTCTTAAATTTAAATTAAATTCGTTTTCTCAAAAACGGCTCTAACAATTTTGATAATATTTTGTATTTCAAACAATTATGTTAAAAGTGTCCAATGTGCGAAATTACATCAAAATCGTAGGAACCGTTTTTGAGAAAATCAAATTTTTTTAACCTAAAAAGTGATTAAAATAAATTTCTCACCATTAATTTTCGATTCATTTTGCGACATAAAAAACCCATCTCATGTATCGAGAAAGTTTCGTATGACACAGTCGTAAATATAACGATCAGGAGTTCTTTGAGCACTATAGGTGAGTCAGATTTTAGCTCTGTCAATGTGACTTGTGTTGCCATTGTGCATTTAGTAAATTAAATTTTTTAATACCCTTAAGTATTTTTATTTTTTACGAAGCATATGTGACACTGCGCTTGATTTTGTGTAGGAACCAAATGTTACAACATATGCGAAAGGCCTACCTGAAGTTCGAATCGCATAAAGTATGTTTAGAAATAGCTTGTTAATTTTGTTAAGTGTTCACACTTCGAGACACTAATTTGTACAAAAGGAAACTATTTAAATTTTTTGGTGAAAATTCACAATTTTTATGCTTTTCCTGCGTTAATTGAAATTTTTCTTTATCATTTGTATTTTCCTTATACATTTTTATTTGATCTGAGCTGAACAACACAAATCCGACTAACACTATTTACTCGAAAATATATTACTATACGTTGATTTGATACAAAAATAAATAAATGCAAGGCAACATTGCTTGCAGAATAAATTATGACAGAATGAAAATAAAAGTTAATGTAATTAACTGCATGGCTTTCTGACCATTAGCATGGTTACGACTGTCGGTCAACTAAATTTGTTTATTGGTGCAGGGATAAAAGTGTGTAGATTTTATGTTTGCTGCCAGACTAAAATTCTCCAAATTACTCTAAAACTTGAGTTGTTTCACTATTATTCGTTTGCTTAGAGATATTTGCGACTTGGTTGTAACCAAATAGTATTTGTAACAAAAATTCAATAAACTCCTAAAAAAGTCACAAATTATTTCAATTTCTTTTAAAGGGAATTGGAATTACAGCGCCAGCGCACTGTTTCACGCTTTGCCAATCATCAAAATAGCAGATTTATTTCTGTGGTGCTGTTTTCATTCTTCCGAAATTTAATACTTGTTCACATTTTTTGGTTAAACTGAGCAAAGCAGAGTAAAGCTCTTCGTTGTTGAATGAAAAGCCACAAAGTAAAACCGTTGAAGTTGGTTTGCTTATTTTTTTAGAAAAAAAGTTGAATGTTTCAATTTCATCTTACATACCAGCAGTTATTGAACAGGGCATTACTAATAAAACATGCTAGAAAGTAGGAAGTTCTATTGGACAAAGACCGGTGAGAATGTCTGTTCCCCCAGGGACCACTCCTGTGGGTGCGGGTTAATAACATCCTAAAAAAATTTAAAACAATGGGTATAAGTGCCACGAAAAACTTGCTGGCAATAGTGCGATGTGGCTCACTAGTTTCACTAGTTAGTAGTTTCGGACCTGGTATGGTCTACTCCCATACATTACAATTCTAAAGGATAAAATTCGGATAAATGGTTGGCTTCGACATTCCGTATAATATAACACATCTGGAGGGGAAGGATTGGCAATGGAATCAATCAACATCAATTGTGATATAATAAGGAGCAGTCGCTAAATGCTTAAATGCTTATGCAATTAGAACCTGACTGTGCTGGTGCCAAGACACTGCGATAATGAGTTAAATGAGCTTGCAAGAAAAGGAGGTCTACACGTTAATAGTGCAGACATTATAGCTCTCCTCTGCATAATAAGGGACACTATTGTGAAAAAAGCCATTAGCTGTGCCAATCTAATGTGGTCAAGTCTTGAGGGCCACAGGGTATCTAAGGCTCTAGGCCACTTTTCGATGGTAAAAGATCTTTGAAGCTAAAAAAAATTAAGGCTTAGAACGATAATAGGGGAATTCTTACAGGGTCTTGTCTCCTGCGGAAATACGCAAAGAGGTTCGGATTATAGATATCTGCAGATTCTGTGGAGATCTGCATGCTTCTGGAGGCATAACATATACACTGTGTGGATGAGAGGCTATAGCGCGTAGTCGAAGAAATTATTTTTTTAGAACTAACAGGAAATAGATGGCATGGACTGACATGACAAGGGCCTTCTAGGTTTTTGCAAGAAAATTGGTTGCGTTACGAAAGAAATTGCTTAAGTTTCTCTGCCTTTTGAAAACCTTGTGTGTATGTGCGTTTCATCTTCAGAACCAAACCGCTTTCAAATGAACAACATAATGTTAGTTTGGGGGCTAGTGAGGCTATAATTGATGTGTATTCCTGAAAGGTTCCGCCATTTGAGACTATATTCACATAATATGTCAGTTTTTCTGAGAGAATGCTTTATAAGTACTTAAGTGCTGCTACTGTAAAAGTTCACAAGACATGCAATATTGATATGTAATATTTAGCTGTGAAGGATCTTCGATAGCTTGGACGGCTTGGCTGGATTACCTCTATGAGACATAAAACGATTTATAAACAGATCAAAATGGTTTTGTTATTTGCATGTCCTTACATGTATTCACAATGGACCTTAATGGCTTCAGGGTGAGAATTGCATTAGGTGCAAAACAGCCCTGCTAACCAAACCTAACCGTCCCTGTGAAGAAAATTGTTAATACAACTAAATACAAAATAAAAATTCGGCCAATGTGCCGAAAAAGCCGATTTTCACGAACATGTAAAACAAACATTTTAAAAAAAATAGCTGAAAGCGTAGTTTATTTTAAACTTTAAAATGTAACAACGTTAAAAACATTTCTGGCGTTAATAAATTAGGTCTACAACGTGCAGTTTTTATAGATGTTTCTAATATTTCTGAAGTTATAGCACTTGGATTAGTTTTACCCTCGATTATAAAATCGGCAATATTCTCTTAGAAATGTCAATCTTCGTATCTTCACTTTGTCAGTGAAAATCCCTGATGTACAGGTTGTCATATGATTAGGGTTAATACATGCCAACAAATTACTGTGCCTTATTTATCTCCTCACCACTGTATATGTATTATGAGATTTAACAAATTGATTGTGTATTTAAGCAGAAGCAGTAGCTGAGAATTATTATTTTTAGTAGACTATGTTCCATAACGACTTTTTACATAAATGTGGTAGCCTGGGATCTTAAGAGAATTACCACAAAACACATCAAATCGTATATAGTATGAAGTTGCTGAATATTGACGATATGGACACTGCAAAGTAGGAAGATTAGAAGGAAACTTATTTTAATCAGAGATTAAGATGATGATTGTTCGCATTAATACATAATTGGACTCCTCAAAAGTTGTTATTAGTAGGTGCCTACTTATTCTGCTAATACGTATATATAAATCTTCCTAACTATCACATATCTTCCACTCACGCACATCTTCCTAAGTTAAAACCAATTATCATCCCATTTAAACATCAAGTAATTAGTAAGAAATAAATTCTCTCAAAAAGACCATTAGCCACCCCTGCAGCTTCTTTGTCAAATTCAATCCGCAATGTAAACATACATACAATAAACAATCCTGTTCACTTCAAATTTAATTACTTAATTTCACGCAATTTATCCGCACGGTACAAACAGCACACCACAACAAGCTGCGGATAAAGTACGCCCTTGACTTTTAGAAACATCATCATCCCTCTCAAGTCAACCCACAAAATAAACATTCAATTTGAGAATTTAATATGGCATTCATCTCATAACAACATCAAATTACATCCAATTTGAAGCTGACAGTGCGTAAGGACACTCTTCTTGCTGTGCAGAGTTAACACAAAGCTAAGCTACCACCAGCTAAGTGCGCAATTGGGGGATGAACAAAAAAAGAAATGAATTGGTTTGTGTGCACATAGCACGCACCCTAACCATCCATTCTAATATGCCATTTAAATTCTAAATTTAATCATGCTACATGAACTTTACCGTATTTTTTTTTTATTATTTTGGAAAGAGGGTGCAATTCGTGAGGTCATGCGATGACACCAAGTACAATGTATAACATGTCTGTATTTTTAATGTGCTTGCTGATGATGATCTTTCTGATTTTGGGTAAAAGTTGTTCAGGTAAATGTCAAACTGTATAAATCGAATGCTGAACACATTTAATGAAATTTGAATTGTATTTGTTTATTTTATGATTTGAGTCATAGGAGCTTGAATTTTGAAACCCCAGCAATAGATGAATGCCTCTGATTGCTTTCTTTGAAATTGCTCTTTCATTGGAGAGTTTTTTTCGCTTTGAAAAAAACTGCCCTATAATTCCAATTCATAGAAACAGCTTAAAAAAGAGATCTCTAACTGCTTAACTTTAGCAGTGCCCTTATTTGTTGACAGAATTGTCATCTATGTACTTCGTCTATCACCAATCTACAGAATTTGTCACTTGTGGATGTTAAAAACAAGTCTCTGTTATTCAGGACTTTAGTAAGATCTTTTTTGAAGATCGTCTGTAAAAAGACTTCTACGCTTCTAAAAATTAAGAACGGGGAATTATATTGGAATTATTTTGGAGTTTTAATGTTTTGTTAAGACATATTCAGAGCCCATCATACAATGAGTGAGTAGTGAGCAGTGAATCCGTGGTTGGTAAATACTTTTGAATGGAATTTGTTTTTTTCCCAAGTATTTAAATCATTTTTGGGTCAGTGCCCCGCAGGATGCCAGAATGTGTTCTGGAGTTTCTGTGGACTCATTGCATAATCTGCAGAGCCTTTTATCTTCCTTAGATTTTGACACATAGCTTGTTGCAAGCTTTAATACTCGTCTCCTTTTTTCGAACATATAGCTGTTACCAACCAATTCAATAACTATTTGGCGTCTGTTGGGTGTCAGCTCCTCTCAAAAAATGTTTCTAAGACTTGCAATTGTTCTTTGTCTAATCATTTATTAAATAACTCGGAAGCGATGGGGTCATCAATTGTTGATATTTTAACTCAGCTGTTTAATTTGAGTTTAGTATTGAGTATATTGAAAATTTCCTGAAGTACTAAAATGTGACATTATCACTTTTCCTTTTAAAAAGAGAAGAAATGAAATCGAAATGATCACATTATCTCATTTTTGAGAAATGTATTAAAATTAGAGATAATTAACTGCGTGGTGTAAATCAAGTTTTGAGTCTTTTTCGAGCTGGTCAACCTTAGATTTTAGTTCTGTTATACAAATAGGTTTGGATGACATAAGTTCCTTCGCTGGAATTTTTGTTGTACGTATTACAAAAGCTTTCAATATGGGCTATCACGTATTATGCATTCCTGTCTTAAATTAATCGAAAATACTTTAAGTAACTCTAAATACTGCAAGGTGCTGTACTTCGAGCTATTTTATTTCTTATCTATGTGAACTGAAGTTAGGCGAATTGAGGGCATTTGCAAATGATCGCAAATATCGCATACGCCTTCGTCAATCTCTTACACATAGTTACAGGTATCAATAAAGTTTGCATAGGAAGTAAGCAATAAAACGAAATTCATGGTTGTCATTTTCGTTAAACATGATTTTCAAGATATTGAAAAATATTCCATGTGTCCGGTTTCATAATTGAACAGGTAAACTATTTAAAATTCCTGGGAGTTACTATTGGCGGACATTTTAATTGGCTTGAGCAAATTCCTGGCTTTAGGGAATATCTCTCTCTAGCTCACTGAACAAAAGCTGTCGTTAGAAGCTTCTTAAAAATAAAATTGACCTTCGGAATCGGCGTTAACTGTAGTTCCCTTTCATTTTTGTTTTAAAAAGTATATCTTCGCACACACAGTAGTTGCCGAAGTTAGGCCTTCTATTCGTTGTTTTATCGCCATGACAATATTTTAAAAACATTAAACTATAAGATTGCATTACATACCTAGGGAGTTAGCTGTTTGCGAAGTGCTTGTCTTTACAAAATTCAGTCGTTGCTTGTGAGATTGAATTGTTTCCTGATTTTTCTCTTCACTTTGAGAATCCAGAATCATGGCAGCTTTTTTTGTTAAAATGACTTATTAGCCTTACCGATCGTTTCTGGTTGTCTTGTATCTGAATGAATGTCCGGCCCTTTATTGGTTAAGATGACGGATCTTGCAAAACAAACTTCCGTACATCAGCAGAAATTGTCTCGTCTCTTAGGCTTACAGCCCCTTTTGGTGCAATAGACCTTTGAAGTCGCAGTGTCAGCCATTTGAGAGGGGAAGAAAAAAAAACAAAAAAAGAAAACGTGGACCTATGGAATTTCTTGTTATTAAGTTTATAAGTTTTTTATTATTGCTTGCTTTTTTTATAAACTAAACAGATAAACTAAAGAAAAAGAAAATAATTTGAACTTCAAAACTTCAAACTAAAAACGCAAAAATCAAATTTAATTTGCAAAAATTTGAATTCAAAGTAAAATAAATATAAAAATAAATAAATAAATATATAAACCTTAAAATATGTTAACTAAGCAAGATCTTGTAGTTTAATCATTCCCTTACAATTTTAAAGCTATTTTTAAGGCGCTTCCTTAATCCAAAACTTCTGTCCTCATTAGCACTGCGCCCTAGGATATTCCAAAATGGTCTCTCAGTGGTAGGCGCGGGCGGATCACTCTTATTAATAATAATACAGTTGACATCCGGCTCATCGACCGTCTCTGTTGTGGTCACGGTTCTGCTTACAGTGTTCTCGCCAGAGTTCTTATTTATATTAAACCCAAATCTATTATTTTTGTTGCTGCTGCTGTTGTGGATGTTATTAATACGTTTCTTATTCAAACGATTAGAGTTATCATGCTGATTTCGCACATTGTTGGGCCCCACACTGTATTGGATGCCGTTTCTATTGTTATTTGGATTTCGTTTTTTATTAGGAGCTGGACTTCTATTTGGTTTTCTATTCGGATTTCTGTTTGGTTTTTTACTCGGACCTGGGTTTCGATTTCCATTTGGCCTGCCATTTGGTTTCTTTACTGTATTTCCATTTGGATTCCTCCTACGATCGGGATGTCGTTGATTCTTCTTCGGAGGAATTGTTGGCCTTCTTTTT
This sequence comes from Ferdinandea cuprea, assembly GCA_963576555.1. Lineage (NCBI taxonomy): Eukaryota > Metazoa > Arthropoda > Insecta > Diptera > Syrphidae > Ferdinandea > Ferdinandea cuprea. Next base: position 146,208,859 of record OY754958.1, on the reverse strand, counting down.
CTATTAGGACTCTGTACACCCGAGTTTACAGCACCGTTCGATGGCTTTCGTTTGGGTTTTTTTGTTGGTCTGCGACGCTTGAGATGTGACGCCTCTTCATACTCTTCCGAATCGTCATCTGTATTGCTTTCAGTTCCAGGTTTGTATCGGTTGTTATTATTGAAGACCTCGTAACTAGTATCGCGGTCTTCGAAATCAACTGCATCATCTTCAGGTTCGGAACTCTTATCATCGGTAGTATCGTAATATTTATCTCTGGTATCTGTAGATACTGGACGCAATTCGAACAAAATTGGAGAGTTTTCGGATGCTTGGTTTTGGATGACAAGAATTCCAGCACTGCCATCTAAGTCCGAATCGTGCAATAGAATTCCCTCGGAATCCGCTCGCCCGTCATCGGTACCATCATCAGTTTGAATTTCCAGTTCTTCAGCGTTGGCAGTTGGTGCACCTTCATAGGCTGCCTCTGCCTCTTGCTCTTCCTCTTCCTCGTCATCCTCATCAGTATCATCAATATCAATCTGTCGTTGTGATACTGACCGTTTTCGTCTTGTCTCCACACAGGTAGGACTTCCGCCTAAACTGCGACTTTGCACATGAAATCTTTTTATTTCATAATCATCGTCGTCATCGAGGACCTCTTGACCTGAAATAAACCATTTATTTAGTAGGTTTTTCTTATTAAATTCACTTTTTAAATCTTACCGTTGTTCAATGGAAAAGCAATTCCAAGAATAAGTAAACCTATTATCCAGAGGTTCATCTTCGACGAAAGAAGGTGATGTGACACACCGATTAGAATAGAACTAAACATATTTTGCAAATACGATCAACTTTTATAAGTTCGCTTTCAGGTCAAACTATGACCTGAAGCTGTTTTCTTAATTGGTTTATCAACAGCAAAACGAGATTCTAAAGAAATCTCTAAATGTGGGTCGCCAAGCCATTGCCCAACGAGTTGACATGATAGTTTCATAATTAATTCAAATTTACTATGATAATAGGATTACAAAGTTATGCTAATTTTAGACCAAATGTCACAAACATATATGTATAATAGATGACTGCAGAATCTTTTCAGTTTGTAAGTTACACTAGTTATTGGTTTTCTATTATTTTTGACACAATTCGTAATGAAGACATTAGCTTTTTTGCTAGCTCTGTTGACAATCTGTTCTTGTCAACGTCAATGGAAATTTAAGAACATTAATTCATCAACTGTCAATTAAAATTAACAGAATTTATTCACCAGCTAAAGAATAATTTAATTCGCGAAGTGACTTTAGTCGAGATATATATATTGATTGTAATAGAATAGTAATAGATTTTCGTAAAGTTTTTACTGAACGTCAGTTAACTATATCTTGAAACATTTTTTTTTTATTAATAAGAAATTTTAACTCGTGAGTTAAATCTTATTCCATCGAGCTAAAAGAGAAACTTATTGCAATCGTGCGGAAATTTCGAACTCAAACTGAGTATTAGGGATGATATTACGCTTAAAATAAAGCGAGGCAACATCTTGCGGCGTATTTTGCTTTTGCTTTATCGTTTTAAACAACAGTACCTGCCACAGAATTTGTTTCCCAAAAATCACTTTTGTTACTTGGGGTGGAGCCAACAATACTACCAATATCTCAAAAACTAATAAAGTGAATAAAATAAATTTGGTATATGCTCAAATGTTACTATTCTTTTGAAGCGATTCAAAAACGCATTTTATGCACTTTATTTCTTTTGTTGTGATGCTCAAATGGATGTTTGATCGCCTCTTAGTTGTTCTGCTTTCTTCCAATCTTAGACTTCCGGTATCGGCTATGGCCAGTAAGGTGGTAAGATAGAAGTTTACTTTTCCAGCTTTTCTTTTTACCCAAATGTAATGTACCTATTTTTAATGCTCACTGTTTACTCTGTTTCGTCATTAATCAAGCTCCCTCATGTACATTTACTTCATTTCTTCAGATAGGATGTCGATTAGCAGCATGTCAGCCAGTATTTTTGCCACGCGTACTTTTGCATGTGTTCCAGGGTCCTTACTACTAATGATAATAACTGTGCTTTATGCGTGTAGGGTAATGTCGCATACTTACATTTTTACATGACAGACTTAAACCTAGCGTTTGAATTATATTGGCAATGTATTCAATGTATATTGGCAAACTGATTCTTAGATTATATTTGTGGGGCAATGAGTAGATGCACAAACATGGCGCATCAAGGGACGTAGTACCTAATCTTTTACATTTGATTCATGAACGTGTCTTACATAAATACACTTTTCGTAAAAGGCAATTTTAATTTAATTTTTAAGTTGTAAACGTCTCTTGATTTTAAAAACTTGGATTTATTAAAAAACGTGTTCCTTTTGCTTTGACAACTAATCTCTTACTTCTTTAAAGACAAGTGTTTGGAACCTTGATACAAATTTAAAAAGAGGTGTACAGAGAGTGATACACCTCTGACGCATTACCTTTTGGTGGTGCCAAATATTCAACTTAATTCTAGTTCATTACAAAGTAATACGTATAATATTCCAAAATATTGCCTGCACTGTGAATTAACTGAAATTTTCACACTGTCTAGGGTTATGTTTGGTGACATGAAATAACACCAAACGAAATAAAGCCAAACTCGAAAATGTTTGCATTATTTCCATTCCAAAATCAATATTCAGTTTATCAATATGTCTGCAATTCCGGATGAAAATGCTGTTTTTTTTTACAGTAAAATAAGTGTTCAATTTAATTTTTGTGAACGTAAAATGAGAAAATTTTGTTAAAAAATAAGTCAAATTAATTCCACAGCTAATCAAATACTATTGTTCCTAGTACAGCCATAAACGCTTAAAGAACTTGCTTGGAAAAATGCATTAATATCGAAGTGCTGGCCGAATACTGGATGACAAATATATTGGACGTTGCAGTAATTGTAATTTTAATGGGCCGACTATTGCCTATTGGTAAAGGGGGTCTCACGCTTCACATTGTGCTGTATGTACATTTTAAATAGCAAAAAATCTGTGTGATGACTTTTTAATTTGCAATTAAAAAACAATTAACTCTTGCTTGTCAACACCGTTTCTATCCTGGCCTAAAGCCACGAATAGATTTTAAATAGATAGATAGCTGGATATATTTATTTCATTTATTTTGATACAATATTTTGGAGCTAAGAATACGGACATGGGACATGGCAATGTTGCCGTCTGCCGGATTTGACATTTCATAATAAATATAATACACATAACAAAATAAAATTAAACAATTAAATGTAACATAAATAGTTAGGAAGAACAATTTACAGAATTTGTTGAAGACATTAAAAGATATTCTAGAAAATACTACTGAGCCGAGAAACCTGATGTACTTTAAAGTTTTATTTTTTTATTTTTTTTAAAGATATTTCGATAAGTCATAAGCTCCATTCAATACTTCATAAAAACTATTCAAACATAAAGAGCTTTCTTGAAAATATAAACGTCGGATTTCTTGTAGAATTGGATATACCCTTCTTTTGCATAAGTTACAAGTTTGCTGAAGTTATGTTATTTAGATTCAGGATTTCGAGCTTAGCTTTAAAGATGGTGCTTACAACTTCCGTTGAGTAATTAATATTTAATTAGCTTTCTTCTGTTGTCAGTTCATGGCTTTATGATAATGCTCTAGACAAGTGTTGTTGATACAGTTTGTAATAAATTTAAATAAACGATGGTCGCGAAAACATCCTGCAATTGATTTACATTATTTTCGGTAATAGATATACCAACATCGTGAGAAAGCGCCAACTGTTCGGTAGCCGGAATAAGCGCCTAAAGAATTATCTTTGGACGGCTTCGAATTCGTCAATGGGGGTAACGCCAATGGCCTGAACTTCATAGGTCATACAGGTGTTGAGTGTAGCGTTAAATACTCGATACTTAGAGGCAATGTCAATGTTTTGTTAATCGAAAAACATAGGCCACATCGTATTTAGTGCCAGCTTAGCTTCTCTGCTTTTTTTCTTTACATGTTTGCCGAAGTTAAAGTTGGTTGTTAATAGCACACCAAGATACTTAAATTTACATACCACAGTTATCCGCTCGTTATTTAGTTGCACGTTTCTTCACGCAGCAGCCTCCCCGATCGCCTCTCAAAAATCATTATCTGCGTTTTCAGAACGTTGATGTGGAGATCCCATGTTTCACAGTAGGCTTGGAGTCTATTTGTCTGTAGTTGAAGCGTAGAAGGATTGTCAGCCAGCAGCACTAAATCGTCAGCATGTAAGCTTTATACAAAATTAAGGATTACGCCACCAGGGAGAATAGATTGTATGGCACACTCCCATACTCCCCATATAATGAAAACTAATTAGCCATTTTCATTTCTGAATAAAAAAAGGTATTTTTTTATTGATAATAGTAATAGCTATTATTACATCTTAATGCAGACTGACCACGATTGAAGATCAACGGTGTCGTAAGAAAAGATAAATAAAAATCGGGAAAAATTGGTCTCAGTGTTTAAGCCGAAACATGATAAAGTTCGAACAGCCATTACTTATTATAACGTAGTCAAAAATTGGTTAGAACAAAAATGTTCCTAAAGCCAAGAACAATCATTCTTATTAATCGCTCGCGCAATGTTCATTATAAAGATTGTAAATACCTTTTTTTAAATAATACATACATATGCACATATCTAATACGCATAGATAAGACACAAATACGCCGTTCTCACCTTTATGCAACTCGTGGATTGAATTACTTGGAGACTATTATATAAAAAGGGTGTCCATCATTAGACCAGCTACCTTTCTTTCTTCGGGGACACTTAGCCGACGTCATTCATTAATTACTAGAAAATAAATATCTACAACGGCAAATGTGTTTATCCTAACGACTCTGTGTACAATTTGATGATCTCCTCAAACCGCTGATTATAACATCTGTAGATTTTCTTGGTTCTTTTTGTTACATTTAAGTAAGAAAATAATAATAAAAAAAAAAATAGGTAGATACATGAACAAGGGTGAACCTTATTCAGTTGGATGCACGAGCACTAGCAGAAGAAGACAGTGCAGCAGTCGCGCATCATCTTTTCTTGATTGTTGGCGCGCAAACTGAATAATTCGGTTGAAGGAACACGTGCCCACATGACATTTGTTACAATTCCATCCACCTCCCCTATAAGAGTGCATTTTCTTTTTCCTTTTTTTTTGTTTTGTTATCTGTCAAGCCGGGTTTCCCTTCAGGCTTTCTTCTTTTTCTTGTCAGCAGAGCAAGTGGTTGACTCTTTGGTCTTGGCTATGTCGTTTGACCGTTGAGATGAGCGCGTTCATTGTTTCACAATTGACTTTGAATTCAATATCGCATGCCGGTGTATATTGTGCCCCCTGTGTGTACCTCATCAATTCGGTTGAGCGATTCAGTTGATTCCAGGCTGCGCCGGTGCATCTCGTCGTAATGGAGTTTTTTTTGTTGTTGTTGAAGTCTTCTTTCGTTCATTTCCTTGAGATGATGTGGGCTAAGAAAAAGGTATAAAACACGTTTGTTACCTTAGCTATCGTCAGTGGAGTGGATTGATGTTAATGATGACTTCCGAATAGGGTATGTATTCTTAACGGTTCAGTAAATTTGTCATCTGGCACTCTCGACTCGAGTCGTAATTCGTAAATGCAGAGAGTACGTGTAAAGGAATTTTAATAGTAAAGGAGTGATAACGTTTATTGTCTGATGGTTGTTTTTTTTTTCCTTCTATTTCTTGAAGGGTTTGTGCTAAATGTGGTATATGAGTGGCATTTTTGTTTTCTTTTTAATTCGTCCAGTAACACTTAGAATAGGCATTCATCCGTTGGAATTAAGGAAACGATAGTTCTTGGCCAGTAAATTGTGGTTCGACATGTAGAGCAGGACATTTTTTACAGACAGGACTTTACGGTCTATTGTTCTTTGAAAGAGTCGTTAAAAACTTGAGAATTGCGGTCCACCTTTCGATAGGTTTGGCGCTAAAATCGAACGTACATACTTATTTCATTCGACCGATTTGTGCCTAACAGACTGTTACACGTGCCTGCCTAAACAAAGTAAAATCTATAACGACATATTGGCTCGTATTATATTGATTTATAATAAAGTTAGTTTGATGAACCTACCGTGCCTAGAAACATTTGCGAAGAGGGTTTAGAAGGGTAAATTTTGCTCGGCCTTTTTAAAGTCAGCTAACCTGTGAAAAATATAGAATCAATCAAACTTTTGGTTCAGGAGTAGGTAGCTACCTATGTATGTATAACCCCTAGTCGTTGGGGGCCATTTAGAAGATCAAAATCCATAACCCAACATGAAAGTATATATACCTACAATGAAACCCATTAACTAGGTAGGTACTTGCCTACTTTTGGACTCAAATCACGTTTTCTTTATCTAGATAATCTTTAAATAGGTATGATGGTAACAATTGCGCCAAAACAATGTTTTCCAATTGCTCTTATTTTATGCGTTTAGGGCGTAAGTTGAAATTTGACGGAGTCATTTCAGGCAGAATAAAATTTCTAGTCAGAGATGTAAAGGTACATAGCCTGCAACTTGACCGACACAAGTACAAATCAACAGAAGGCAACTGGTGAACTTACAGGTATTGACACTCTGTCTGAGATTTTTTTGCGAACAAATCTGTGCTGAAGGAGGTTATGTCCTTTCATTCCAGTAAAGATCTGTGACGGAGGACGGCGGCAGACCTCAACGCATTGGTAATTCTTTTTCCTCAGTTTATCCTAAGCAATTCCATAGATAGCTTTTTGAAGGTTTGTGTTTGATATTCATGTAAGGCAAATTCAAATTTCTAAGAATAAGCGGGGCTAGTGGGAAATCTGGAGAATCTAGCTCGAATGCAATTTTTTGGGGAAATCAGGCAAAGGCGATTTCGATTTTTATGGGTGGATTTTATGACGGGTTTTAAAGAATCGAATCGTCAGCACCTTTGGGCTCAATTTTGAAACCTTCAATGCCTTTTGGTAACGTGTTTGGCTGTTTTAATATTCGACGTAAAATTTCATAGGTGTTTCTGACCTATGGGAAAGGATTTAGCTCTTTCCCATATTGACAATGGTCGAAATGTTACAAAACATTTTTATTTGTTCTTGAAGTCCATCTCCATTTCCAACCAGTGTATATATGAAATATATTTTAGGCACGATCGGAAGGGACCGATAGTTTAATGCCGATTCTGAACGGCAAATTTGAGAAGTTACTGTTTGGGGCAGAGAATAAAAATGTTAAATGGTACAGTTCCTGATTTGAATCTGCAAGTCATCGCTTAGTAGTGGTCTTTTTGGTTGTTATCCGTGATCTAACACGTGCCACATTGATCACTACCTCTTCAGTACTTGTAAAGTGTACAACACTTTAACAGACATCTTAACGATTTTTTGGCCTAATCGTATCTCCAATGGGTAAGTTTACTATAGAGCGGATCAATAACCTACATATAGGAATTATGTAATACATATATGGAGGAAAATAATAATGCAGAATAGCTCAAACGATGCAATAAAGCAATAAAGATGCAAAAGTGATCCAAAGTTACACCTAGTGGATATAATTGAAGGAACGACTTGGACCTTTGAACCACAAAACGTACGTCTAATAATAACGTACTGTGCTTTAATATCGAGCTGAGGAGAACTTACTTACTTACTTACTAATTCTGATCTGTATTAGAATATTTTCCATAGAGGCAAAAGTTAGCAACAAAAGTGTGAATCTCCAAATGGCTTCAAGTAACCCGAATTCGCATGAAAACCAAATCCGTCGAAAGAACTACCAAAGTGACGATTATAAAAAGGCTGTAAGCTTTTTACATCGCTTCAGAAAGGCGTTTAATCTTAAAAGATGCAATAGAGATCTTAATTTCTGTGTAAACGTCTCAAGATGTCAAGTTTCCCTGAAACACACTAGGACTTATCGAGGAATTTGATCAATTGAACAGTATATAAAAAGATTCCGTGTGCCAGAAAAACTTACACGATGCCAGAAAACACTAATGAGAAAAAATAAATGTCTCTGTTAAAAGTATTTCTCTTTCCACATCCAATTCCTTTACATAAAAATGAATCTCATTCCCTAAAGACTTCTGCTTCCACTAAATCTAGAACACCTTGAGTGTGCATTTTTCTCATTAATATGAAAACCATTCACAAGGCAAATAATAATAATCAAACACCATCATGACCATCGACACGTAAAGACCAGAAGCACGATTATCACCATGGAAATACAAGTTTTTCCAAAACAGACACACAACCACCTCAATCATTTCTTGCAGCCCACCCCCGCTCTGGCCATTAACACTTTAGCAGCAGTTTCCCTTATTACCCGATGAAACTCATACACTCACGAGCAAACCCACCTACACCAACCATCAATTAAAGGACCATGTTTTATGAGATGCGCCCGACAAACAACGGCCTGGCTGAAGATTCTGCCACACCCTCTAAAGGTGCTGCTACAAAGAAATTGGTTTAAATTACTCGTTTAAACATCCCCGGTATAATATTTTAGTGTACCATCCTAGACAAGACACCCTCTGTGGTATTACCCAGGGTGTATCTTGCCCAGATGAGATAGTCACTTCTTAGTTTACACTGAGAGTAGAGGTTTTTTTTTCCCTGAATTCGATTCTTTCAAAAAGGGTTTTTCGACGTAAAGCTGAACTGCACCCTGACAGGAGGAAATAAAACAACCTCCGCAAAACTGGGTGCGTGCTGAAATGAAATTTCACCCTCATTTAGGGGAGAGAGCACATTGTATCCGCGTGTATGTCATTTCGTATATTCGCCTCTAAAGCGAGATGATAATCAAACAAGCATCGCATTTGTAAAGGTGCGGCCGCAACTCATATAAGTCTGATGAAGGTACAATTACCCCCACACTAGGTATACAAGGACGCGCGTCCTGCGTTTGCTTGATCGATGGATAATGGATGTTGTAGCCAAGGATGTTTGCGTTACGAAAGCATTTTTTTGTTCGTCTAACTAAAGGTTAAAGATAGATTTTTTTTTTGTTTTTAGTTTGTTAGTGATGAAATAGAAATTCCCATTAAAAGCTGTAAATCTATGGAAAACCCACCCGAAGGATGATGATTCATGATATGTTTTCTTTCTTAGCCATGTTATCTCGCACACGGTGACACTTGATATCACGTATTTACAAATAAGGCGTAGCTGCGGAATATTGGAAATCTCATTTGAACAAAAAAAAAAAAAACTCCAGCCCGTGCAAATACATTTATTCGAGAATTGAGCACCTATAAAACCTATAAGCGTTTGAAGAAAATCCAGTCTTCTCGAAATCTTATCTTGCCGTGAGATACAAACATCGCAAATAGCAGCAGGTTAGCTTAAATGATAACATTTTATAAATACACATAAGGCTAAGTAAACTGATCGCGTAATGGTTGAGATAGCACGTCTATGATTGAAGAGCAAACTGCCGGGCTGAACAAAGATCGCTCATTGTGCAATGGCCAACCTAAATGTTATCAATATTTTTTCGAGAATATAGTACATACATATTTTGGTATAGAAAATATCTTCAGTTTTGTTGTGTGCTTTGTGTTGATCTAGAGTAATCAATCAGTTTTATGACTAAGGTTAAAGTTATTGGTAAATCAATTTGAAAAACAACTTTTCTTGGTAATAAGACAGTAAGGTGGATTGTTAGGGAAAGATAAAACCTTTTTTTCCCGAAACAGTTTCAGGGTTTTTTTTCTTTATCATTTTATAATCCAATAAAAATATATTTCGCACGTTCCTATACGAATCGAAGAGTTATTTTAGTGTATCTTCACTAATGCACTGACTCCGGAAGCCGAAAAAGAAGCAGGTGGTACACAAGGGTTACATTGACGAGCTTTCATATAGAATTCAGTTACATTTTATTTGTTATTAAATAAAAAATTGGATGCAAATGAACTGTAATCTCAATTCTTTAAATGACTTGGTCTTTGAAACTGAGGTCCGTTCTTCCTTGTGGGTGTAGTCCAAAAAGCCAAAACACGTCGGTCACATCGGGCGAATGGACAGCTATGCACCAGCTAAGAGAATCTTCAAATCACAGGTTCGAGACGAAAATTGAGGCAGAACATCAGTTTAACAGACAAAGCCATCGCCGAATGCCAGGATGGAAGACTGCCGTGTCTCAGGCAGGAAAGCATTTTCCTCATATGTCTTATCATATTGTCTATTATAACTTCCCAACGGTTCACTCGAATTCATTCAAGTAAAAATATGATTTAAGTATTTTAATAGTTAATCTTGTGCCTGATCGAAACTTTTTTTCGAAAATAATCAAAATGGCGAATTCAAACAATTTATTTACGAATTTTCAGAAACATGTCAACAGTAAATCGTTTATAAAAAAGCGAAATTTTGAAGAATACAAAGTACCGTTCGATTAGGCCTTAGTTTTGTATGTTTTAATAACTTTGGCGCCGAAAATTGAAAACAGAGGAGCTAAATGCAAGCATTTTTTTTGAATTGAAGGAGTGAGGGAGGGTATATCTTGCCACAGTTAGGCGGGAGGGGCAATTTAAAATAAGTTAATTAAAATTGAAAACAGTGTATTAGAACACAATGGCAACACTTACAAAAAAGTGCTATAGCAGTTTTGAAAACCAAGAATTCGTTCTTTCATATTGGTTTTTAAATTTAGTTATTTCTAAAAAAAGTTTTAGAAAAATTACCATCAATCTCAAAATTAAAAAGAATAAATTAAATAAGTATTGTGGCTAATTTTTTCAGAATTGGAAAACCGACCACTAAATTTTCTTCAGATTATATTTCAAACTGGGTTGTTCGCTTCGCGGGATAAAGGGGTTTCATCTCCTCGACTGCTATCGAATGGCCTTCGGCTTCACTTGCAGAAGCTTAGGCAGCCGCTGCATGCCGTATAAACCAACTAAATACAAATAAGATCAAATTGGCCTTATTTACCAACACAATTTGGCATATTTTCAGCAAACAAAAACAAATTTAATAAAAATGTAGTTTTCGAATATTTTAACTTTTTCAAAAACTAGAAGACACAGAAGAATATGGTTTTCTGTGTTCGATTAGGAATTAATATCGGCAGTAAATACTAGAAGTGTTAGTGCTACTGTTTGGTTTTCCAATTCTGAAAAAATTAGCACAATATTTATTTTTAACTTTTTTTTTCAAAATTTTGAGTTTGATGGTCATTTTTTCCAAAAACCATTGATGGAAATAACTGAATTTAAAAACAAATATGAAAGAATAGATTCCTGGCTTTTAAAACTGTGCTTTAATACACTGTTTTCCATTATATGTATTGTCTAAACGGGGCAAGATAGACCCCCCCTTTCACATACAAAAAATGCTTGTATCTACAAAAAAACTGTTTTCAATTTTCGGCGCCAAAATTAACGATCTCTCCCCTATTCGTCGAATTCTCTTTAGAGAATATTTTCAAGATATTATACTTTGAGAAAATGCGAGAAAAAAAATCAATTTTTTGAAAATTCTGACAGGCCCGAACCCCCTAAATTAAATTAGTGTTTTTTTTTATACCTTATACTAAGGGTATATTAATTTTGACACATAGTTTGTAACATATATATTTATGATCAGGACTAAACCTAGTTAACATTTTTGAAATCCGCCCAGTGCCACACTCAAAATTATGTAGACACTGAACTCCTCAACAAGTTTGTCACACAAAGTTTTTTGCAACGCCTACCTTGAGGGCGTTTTTTTTTTGTTGTTTTATATTCATTTCATACATTGAAATAAAATGCTATCCATCATGTTCTTAATGCTTTCTTCCTTGGGGCATATAGGGACATGGATAGGGTATCATCTATTCGCCCCAAACGGACTGTAGCTTTCCGTATGTTTTTATACCCTATCCTAAGGGTATATTAATTTTGACACATAGTTTGTAACACCCCTTAATATTCGTCGTAGACCCATAAAAGTATATATATTTATGATCAGGACCAAATCCTAAGACTATTTAGCAATGTCCGTCCGTCCGTCCGTATCAACTTTTGAGGCCTTTAAAGTCATGCTAGGAGGCTGAAATTTGGAGCATATACTCCCTAGGGTCCCGAAATGGTAAAGTGTTAAAAGTTTTTAAATCCGCCCACTGCCACGCCCACAATTTAGAAAAAAACGTTTTAAGGCTTAAGTTAGAGAGATAAAGTTGTAAAACCTTCACAAGATATGTAGGTACTGCCTACCTTTATAAATTTGTCATATAAAGTTTTTTGCCACGCCTACTTTTTGTGGGCGTTTTTCACTAAAATGCTGTTTTCTTTGAAAATTTTCATAGAAATCGAAAAAAAATGTTTAACAATATATTTAGCAAATATTTTTTCCAATATATCGCCCATACAAAGTTTTTGGCCACGCCCACTTTTTGGGGGCGTTTTTTCAAAATAAAATATTTTTTTTTTCTATAAATTTCATAGAATGAAATAAAATGCTATCTTTCATTTTCCTTATGAATTTTTTCTTTGGGGTACATAGGGATAAGGATAGGATAGGGTATCATACTGTTCGCCCCAAGCGGACTGTAGCCTTTCCTTATGTTTTTTTGTTATTATGCTCTATCAGGCTTTGCCATTGGAGTACCTTATCGAAGTACATATAATCTTTAAATGATTTCATACGAACCTTTTTTGATAGCCATCTTACAAAATGTAAGAATAGAAAAGTGACAAATCTTACATTCGAAAGCATGCCGAAATTAGAGCGAATTCGCCAGATTAAATTTTTGCTTTTACGTCTAGTAAGTCAATTTTCGCAGGAGTGTTGATAATCTATTATTACCTGTAATTACTGCACAAGCACTTGAAAAATAGAATTTTATCTACTGAAAGGAAGTATCTAGTATTTTTAACCAGCACGATAAGAACCTCGGGTCTATGTGAGTACGAGGTGTCTGGAACTAATTAAGATTGACCTCAATAGTAGCTTTTCGATTTTCTAAGTGTAGTTCTATAGCTCCGTGTTTATAGAAGCTTTTTAAACACGTAATTCCTTTTCTCAGGCTGGGTGCAGATACCTAGTGATTATGTGTGTTAGACTAATAAGTGAGGGGTCCCAGTCCCAGGTTTAAATGCGACCCGCACCATCTAAATGTTTTTATTCGTTGCAGCATCTCATGCAGAAGCCTAACAAACATCCAACAGTCATGAAGCTTCTCAAAAATAAAATTTCCGTTCGGAATCGGCATTGTAGATCCATTCCAAAATATATCTTCGAAGTTTTAAAGTTAGGTCTAAGGTCTCCTATGGCCGTTTTCGCCTTATATTTTTTTTTAATTCCTCGTCTCTCTTTCCGTTTTAATGGCCTTTTCCATTTACTACTAATAAAGATAATCTAAATATTTTCATTCAATTATTTTAAAATTGTATTAGGTATTCACCGAAAGGGGAACATTCTTCTGTACAGCATCACCTTAGCAACTATGTATAATAGTTCCACTCACATAAACAGAAGAGACAAACAAACATATTGATTTCTAATCAAATTATAATAGATGCACCCTCATGGGTACATACAAACATTGTATCGAAGGTGCATTGACCCGACTGATGCACATTATTTATCATTAAAGGGAATCGAGAGTAAACGACAGAACAAGCCGCCTCACCGCACTCAAACGAAACATACGGCGATCCTGAAACTGAAATTATTTATTAGATTGAGATCCTCGCGGGAGCAGGTGGTATCCTGAATGCAACCACTTTCCAGCTTTCAAAGGGGGCACAACGCACTCAACAACACTGAAGGAAAAAAAATCTGACCAAGGGCACGTGCTGTTCTGCTAGTATAGCAGTATCCAAAGCCGAGAAGATCATGCAACTGAAGAAGAACAAAAGATATAAAAAAAAAACCGAAACAATCTCCTTTTCGCATTAGGGGAAGTCAATATACGAAGGGTAGGCCTCAACAAATTGGAGTTATTGCTGCAGCACCGGACAGCAGCAATGTTGCATCTGCATTCGATTATCATCCGTTCAAACAAGATCTCTTGGGATAAAAACGTGAGGTTAACACATCAGCACACGAGCCATGCCTGTAATTACCAAGCGCGGCTGTGGCTGTTGCTGTGGCGGCAGCGCGGTCAGTGGTGGCGGCAACTCGCGCTGCTTCGTTTTGGGGCTCGGCTCAACGTCTGGCGTTCATTAATTCGTTACCTTTACCTACCCTCACAATTTTTAAGCGGCCAGCAGCACGGTGACGTTCCTTGTTTTGGTTGGGTTTTTTTTTGGTTTTTGTTATTGTCGAAGTAGGTAGGTATGCGTACCCAACGTTTAACAACCCCTCGAAGCAAGTCGGTTGGGTTAAGAGGTTACATAAAACAGTAGAAAAGATGCTTGCTTATTTTTTACTGCACATCTTCACTAATACCGCAAGCTGGCAGATGATCGCGTTTTCTTTGTTTCTTATGTGGTTTTTCGTATTGTGTCCTGTTGGACCAAAAGGCTGATGTTTGGGCTGTGTCATTTTATTTTTTCTTTAAGTTAATCATTTTAACTCATGCTAATAAAAAAAAATCACAAGAAATGTATTAAACAAGTGCTGTTGGGGAACACGTACCTAGCCGGATAGAAAATGCTATTAATGCACCATGGTATGCTAACGCTACTGCATACTGCAGTTACATCAACCCAAGATGAGCTACATATCACCTATCTTAATTGTTTTATAACATTGGTCATGCCATCATCCTACATTTTTTGTCCACACATTGAATACTAATTCTTCTTGCGATATACCTTCGCGAGTACTGGTCATAGGCAATGATGCTACCTACTGTAATGTGTCCGCATTGTAGATCAAACGCACAATTTTCACGTAAATGAAGCTAAATTACGCAAAATTTCCATCGACATTCACATTGAGAAGTCTTGAGTACGCGTGCGGCTTTAAAGCTTCAAAAATCTACATAAATCTTATTTTGAAATCCAGGAATTGCGTGCATACTTGAGAGTCACACACTTAACGCCGCATTAGAGTGGAGCTCTTGTGCATTTGGAAAGCTCTTATAAATCGCACTTTCGACAGCGTCAATCGGGTATCTAACTAAGATGTACTGGCTGGAGGCGTACGTGTTGCGAATAACCAAGCTATCACCCCACATCAATTTTAGTTAAACAACGCGTTTTAGGCAATTGAAATGCACTTTCATGTAGATAATCGAAAACAAGAAGAAGAATACAAAAGTTGTTGTGTTTGTTGTTTGGAATCTGGAGCAGTGATGAATATTTTCAATTGGATACCGATAAGATGAAAATTTAAAATTTAATTATATCTGAGGAAATCTAAATACATAATGAATTGTTCTCACGGCAAGAGATGTCAAATTAAATAGAAAGAACATAGAAAGGCTATTGTCGTTTATTAGGCGCCACGCCACAGAAATTGGGCGTCCAAAAAAATTGTTATGCTGAAATTGTTAGGAAAGAAAGGCTTGCAAAGTTGCAACACAACATTAATTTACTACAAAAAAAAGCAGTACTTAATAAAAGTTCGAGCCCAGCGTGCATTGCCTGGGTGAATTTCATGTCCTTATCTTCATTGGTTTCGTCAAGAAGGTATTCATCAATCTTTCATTGAATTGGGGTACATTGGCCCAGCAGTTCTCGAGTTCAAGAACTAATACAGAACTAATACAGAACTAATACTAGACAGAACCAAAGTTACAACTGACAACTTTTGCAACACTTTGTATTAATGAGTTTGATTCGATATTCCAATCCATGATTCAATTCACACCCTCAAGCGAAGACACAGTGTCAATTGGGGATGTCTGTTTCGACACACATTCAAAATGCTGTTATAAAGGGTGATTTTTTAGCTGGTTTGGTTTTGGCAACACTGGTTTTGACAGCTGACGTGTGTTTAGTACCTTGTGTCACTGTCAAACAGCTTCAGTTTGGTTTGCAATTTAACCATGGATCGTCTTACAAATGAACAACGCTTGCAAATTATTGAATTTTACTATAAAAATTCGTGCTCGGTTCGAAATGTTCATCGCGCGCTGCTTCCATTTTATGATCGGCATTCTCGACCTTCTGAGCAGTCTATTCGGAAGATTGTGACCAAATTTCGCACCAAATTTACTTTGTTGGACATTAAACCACCAACACGTTTACGTACTGTGCGTATTGAAGAAAATATTGCGGCCCTATCAGCTAGTGTGACAGAAGACCGCGAAATGTCGATTCGGCGCCGTTCCCAGCAGTTAGGCATTTGTTACAGCACTACGTGGAAAATTTTGCGGAAGGATTTGGGCGTAAGGCCTTTTAAGATACAGCTGGTGCAAGAACTAAAGCCAGCCGACCTACCACAACGCCGAATTTTTGGTGAATGGGCTCTTGGAAAGCTGGCCGAGGATCCGCTTTTTTATCGAAAAATTGTGTTCAGCGATGAGGCTAATTTTTGGTTGAATGGGTACGTAAATAAGCAAAATTGCCGCATTTGGAGTGAAGATCAGCCAGAAGCATTGCAACAGCTACCAATGCATCCCGAAAAAGCCACTGTTTGGTGCGGTTTATGTGCCGGCGGCATTATTGGGCCATATTTCTTCAAAGATGAATATAATCGCAGCGTTACTGTCAATGGTGAACGCTACCGAGCGATGATAACAAACTTTTTTTTGCCCGAAATGGAAGTTCTTGACTTGCATGATATGTGGTTTCAACAGACGGTGCCACATGCCACACAGCACGCGAAACAATGGCGCAATTGCGAGGCGAGTTTGGTGAACAGTTAATTTCACGTTTCGGGCCGGTCAATTGGCCGCCTAGATCGTGCGATTTGACACCATTAGATTAGTTTTTGTGGGGGTATGCCAAGGCTAATGTGTATAGGGACAAGCCCGCTTCGATTGACGCACTGGAAGCCAACATCCATGCATTCATTCGTGAGATACCGGCCGATATGTGTGAAAGAGTATGCCAAAATTGGACTCAGCGGATGGGCTACCTGAGACGCAGCCGCGGTCAACATTTGCATGAAATTATCTTTAAACATTAAATTGCAAGGTTCAAACTATCGATTCAAATAAATATTTCATTAATTTTTTCGAATTTTTTGTGTTTTTTTTTTAAAAAAAGTTCTAAACCTCTTAAAAAAACATAAGGAAAGGCTACAGTCCGCTTGGAGCGAACAGTATGATACCCTATCCCTATCCCTATATGCCCCAAAAAAAACCTTAAGAAGATGATGGATAGCATTTTATTTCATTCTATAAAATTTAGAAAAAAAAAAACATTTTTTGAAAAAACGCCCCCAAAAAGTGGGCGTGGCCAAAAACTTTGTATGGGCGATATATTGGAAAAAATATTGGCTAAATATCTTGTTAAACACTTTTTTTCGGTTTCTATGAAAATTATCGAAGAAAACAGCATTTTAGTGAAAAACGCCCACAAAAAGTAGGCGTGGCAAAAAACTTTATATGACAAACTTATAAAGGAGGGCAGTGCCTACATATCTTGTGAAGGTTATAACCCTCTATCTGTCCATCTGTAGCTTTAAATCGGTTTTTTCTAAATTGTGGGCGTGGCAGTGGGCGTATTCCAAAAATTTTTACACTTAACCATTTCGGAGCCCTAGGGAGTATGTGGTCCAAATTTCAGCTTTCTAGCTTGAATTTAAAGGCCTAAAAATTGCGTACGGACGGACGGACGGACGGACGGACGGACATTGCTAGATAGTCTTAGGATTTGGTCCTGATCATAAATATATATACTTTTATGGGTCTACGACGAATATTAAGGGGTGTTACAAACTATGTGTCAAAATTAATATACCCTTAGGATAGGGTATAATCACCCGGTATATATGTAACATCTCAATCTCACAGCCATAGACGAAACTGTGGAGTTGTTTTCAATTAGCTAACTGTTCTTTTATGTATAACTTCGGAGGTATTTTTCCAATCCCAAAAGTATGTACAGTGATAAAAGACTAAACAAAATACTAACCCAAAACCACTCGCATCTTAATAATTATCGAATGCTATTTGGTAAAGTGCAGCACGCACTTAATTTTTGAAAAGATCAAGTAGGTCACTTTTTACAGAATATACAACCTAATATCATCAATCTTTCATTGAATTGGGGTACATTGGCCCAGCAGTTCTCGAGTTCAACAACTAATACAGATAGACTAAAAAAGCGCATACAAAGTTCGAAGATAGACTGAATGTTTTTACCACATAAGTCCGAAGAATTATTACTGCGCATGTAGTAGCTCAAGGGTTTTTTGTTTTTTGTTTTTTAAATAAATTCCTGCCCACATGGCTGACTCTGCAGAGTTTCTAAATTCTACTGATGCACGGAAGTCTTTTTGGAAGATCCGTCATCGTAACCAATGAAGGACCGGACATTCACAGAGGATATGTTCCGAAGTTTATTTTGTTAAGATCATACCTCAAGCCGTAATGGCCTGTGAGGAAGGCCACCAGCTTCCTAATATTCTCCTTATTTAATATAGGAGTTCCTTGTAGGAGTAAGGCTTACTTCATTTTTTTTAATTGTCTTTAACCCGGGGCGCTTTCCCAGTGATTCAGACGAAAATGTTGTTCCCAATCGTTAATTAGCCTTAAAGTAGCAGCCCAATTAACTCTGCAGTAGGGTTTTGATCCTAAGAGCGTAGATTCTTTGCCTGCAATACCTTGGTGACTAGGTACCCATCCAATTTTGACGTTGTTATACTTGGCTAGGTTTTGCAAGGCAACGTGGCACCAATTAACTGTCACAGAATTTACAGTGTTAGATGTAGTGCTGCGTGACTACACGAAAAGACATTAATTGTGGCAATAGCTTAAGGGGGTGAGTGCGTTGTATTACTGAGATTCTAAATACCCTACGTTGCAACTTTTGCGACACTTGGTTTTTCAAATCCCGATAAAATATCTACACACATACCTACGACATTTTTCTTTAGGAATCCAAATTATCTCAACATAAAAACTTGACTCAAAACTGTCATAAATAAAATTTATTTCATTGTTTACTTTTTAAAAAGTTGGTCCAGAGAATCTGATGACCCATACATTACTCGAATTTTATATTATTTCTTCCTACGTCGGCATTTAGAGTATTCTTTAAAATCTTGAATACTGCCCTATATAATGTAGACGGACTCAATTAGATGAATTGGGACTTGAGAACATATTGTCCCAACATGATAGATCAAGGGCGCATACTGCACCAGTCACAGACTGAGTTACCGTTGAGCGACCTTAGACTTTCGACTTTCTTAAAAAATTTAATGATTTTGGCCCTTTTTCTGTACAAAATATTAAATTTTAAAAATTCGCTGATTTTGAGTTGATTACTTTCACATATGTTTTGCCCTAAAGTGGCTCATTTGATCCAGATTAATTCTTTTGTTCCTGAACGGACCAATTATCCACACAACCAGTTAAATGTAAGTCCTTATCCGTATATTTCGATTTCGAAAAAGTACCTGACGAATAATTGTATGCGGTTTTGAATATAGAGAAAAACACAAAGAAAAAGAAGCAAGATGGAAGAGACTACAATAAAAAGTGGGAACTCAAATTTACATGAGCGAAGTCGGATGAAGAAATAAAACTATCCATTTACACATTTGCAGCTCCTTCCAACTCAAACAGCTTTACAGAAATAGCCTTTTTTTCTACATGGCACTGTTCACAACCGAAACTCTGAGGACTGCATTTTCAGGTCGCCATATCTCTTGTTTTGGTGAGACGGTTCCAGACTTTTTTGCACTTTTTTTTGGGTTTTTGAAGCTACGAAGTCACGATTCTATGTCAACAAGCCTCAGACTCTTGAAGGTCTCACATAGAATGTAGTGCTGGTAAAAGTGATAGAAACCATAAATCGGGCCCGAATGGTCAACAATTCTGGCGGCGGCCACTAACAAATAACATAATCCAAGAGCAGAACCAAAGTTACAACTGACAACTTTTGCAACACTTTGTATTAATGAGTTTGATTCGATATTCCAATCCATGATTCAATTCACACCCTCAAGCGAAGACACAGTGTCAAATGGGGATGACTGTTTCGACACACATTCAAAATGCAGTTATATATATGTAACATCTCAATCTCACAGCCATAGACGAAACTGTGGAGTTGTTTTCAATTAGCTAACTGTTCTTTTATGTATAACTTCGGAGGTATTTTTCCAATCCCAAAAGTACAGTGATAAAAGACTAAACAAAATACTAACCCAAAACCACTCGCATCTTAATAATTATCGAATGCTATTTGGTAAAGTGCAGCACGAACTTAATTTTTGAAAAGATCAAGTAGGTCACTTTTTACAGAATATACAAACTACGCGTGACCTTATATGGTTAATTTGTTATTCACCTATCGATTTGTTTAATGAGACCAGTCAAAACTGAAAATAAAAGAAATAAAAAATACAAAAAAGAAAAACTTCGAAAAAATTCTTCATTAGATGGTTCCATTTAGGTGCCGTTTCTTCTCCATTAAAAGCCGACTTGATGTCATATTCATATTTTATGTGTCATTGCTTCTATGATATTTTATTTAATAAGGCCCTGCTAAGTTCAGAGCGGTGTGCGATGGAGAAAGTTGGAGACGTCAGACCACGACGACGATCATCGATCTATACGTGAACAATCTTCGCGCGCGCATTCCTTTTTGGCACTCCGTTTCGATCCGTTCAAGATGGTCATCCGACTAAAATGGTCGCCCGAACCATTGTAGAAAATTTCTTCACCTATCTTCCGGAGGCTAACGTTGCAAAGGCGACACTCTCCCCATACCAAGTGCCCACCAATGCGGCCATATCAGCGCAGTGCTAACATCCAATACAACTATACACACCATGATAATGGGGTAGGCTACCTGTCGCTTGGCTAAAGATGGAACGATGTAGAGGTACACACGACATTCCGAAGTATCGCCAGCGTTGTGCTGAGCCCAGAAGATCTCGATGGCTTCCTCATTTCATCTTCGACTGTTCACGTTCGTTGGTACTTAATAAAAATTCAATAATCACAGGTTCATTGGAATTCTTAGAACGATCTTGCGGTTGTCTTGAATGACGGATGGTAAGTAGAGTGAGCGAGAGCGAGAGCGACAGAGGGAAAAGGAAATTTTCCACATCGAGCCCAACGTATAAGGCTTTGAGCCCAAGACCGAAGACGAAGACGCGATCACGACAGCGACAACAACGCACGAGAAGAAGCAGAGGTAAACAAATCCCAATATGTGCAGCACCACAGCACTGCTTCAAGAAAAGATACATTTTGATGGATACCCTATACCCACGAATGTATCTACGTAGGCGCGCAGATAGATACCGTGTTGGATTGGATGCCATCAGTGCTTCTTCGTGTCGTATGGCAGCGCAGCGCAGCACAGTTGAGTACACCGTACGTACATGATGATTATGTGTGGCGAAGACTCTTAGAATTGTGTCTATTCTATTATACAACGCGATCCACGATTGGACTTTGGCGGATATCGCCAGTGACAATGATGATCATAAAAATCGGTAGCCTAAGGGGTATTAGAACCGTAGAATTATTATTTTATGCAGAAGTGATTTTTATCACTCGTGATTTCCTCATCGTTATTAATGGCCGCAGAGGGAAATTCGTTATTCTGATTTGAAAATATTGCCGCATAGGTGAATGGACTATCTGAACTTTAATGGTTCCCATTCTTAGGTAATAAAAGGAGGGATGTAGTTTTGTCGCTGATCACGTGCTGAGTTTTATTTAAGTTCAGCTTCCGACAACAGGAAACCAATGAAGTTTCTTTGTCAGATCATTAAATAATTTGTTTCTTTTATTACAATCGATATGGTTTGTTTGATTATTGCGATAACTGAACTACTATAATATATGTTTAGCTTGCTTCATATGAGGTATAGGTAAATGTTGGCCTTTTCGGGGTTTGAAAAATTCATCGTAGTAATCACATTAGGATTTTAAATCGAAAACAATCTAAATAATAAAATATTTTTTAATATAACTGAAGTATTTCATAATTAAGCAGCGCGATGTACCAATTGAATGAACTAGAACAGTGAAATAGCAATTAGGAGATAAATACAAATAGGGTAACCGAATTTTCGTTTGGAAATCTGGATGATCTTCACAATACTTCCCTATTGGAGCAAGCAAACACAATGGGGGTGTAAATAAAAAAATTATGGAATATTCCAAGTAAAGTAAGTTGGCTCTTAGCTCATAGCACAAATTATGTTTCTGGTAGCTTCCTGGAGACGGATACATAGCCAGCAGTGAAATGGCTGAGAGAAGCAACGAAAAAAAAAAATGACATGGATCATGACCAGGTAATCAAGAGAATGAGTGGAATGCAAGATCGGAATAATAACCATTATGAGATGGAAATCGATAACCAATACAAGCCGAACCAATCAATCAGTACGCTTTTACAGTACGCAAAATTAATTTTCAGGATAATGTATATCTACAGCTTATATTGGTTGGACGTGAAAGAAAAATATGACAAGATTTCTGCGCTTGTGAAAATCTTAACCGCCGATCTTCCTTATCCTTTTACAATTTAAAAATCCACTGAGATATTAAGTTAAAAGAAGGATATGGTCAGATTTTCCCGACCTTAACTAAAGTAAACAATGTTTTAGCGGGTGCTACTGGAATTGTTTTAAAGTAGGAAAATGGAATCGAATTGTTGAAGCGCAGGAAATCGTCAAAATTCTACTCAGGTACGGCTATTATACCCTAACTATGAAGTAGTAACCTACAAAACAGTCGAATAAGTTGGAAAAATCGGAAAAAGATGGCTAGTTACTTACGACCTCGAAAGTAATGAGAGTCAATCCAATGGGTCATCATTTAGTCCAAAAAATAATTCCGAATATTTCTATATCAGTAAATTGTACTACAACATTTTCAAACAAAAATACAGAACTCTGTTTAGCAAAATGGAACTATATTTGCACAAAATCTTACCTACTCTTAATTAATTCAAAATTTTCTAAACTGGAAAAGCATTTTTTTAATAGGACACTTCTGGGTGACATACGATTTACCGCGCTTAATTCTCACTATAATTCCTAAAATAACATTTAAGTCGAATAAGATAGTTCTGTGGTGCTAATTTAATCGTTGGACATTTTTTTTTATTTCTTACATCACTCGGCCTACGACTATACCTACTAACAAGGTATATGGGCTTAACTTCAGGTATAAGGGCTTAACTACCTATAAGATAGGTAAGGTATAGTCACGTACTTTGGAGAAACTGGTCTGAAAATTCACATTTTTCAGCACCAATGAAGAGCTTAAAAGATTTAAAAAGATTCATACTACCACCAAAGTGTTTGACATTTCTTTCTTTCTAATTGCATGAAAATTCGCTGAAAAAAAAAATGTTCATAAAATTACGCTCAATGTACGAATTCATTGGTTTAATGTACCAATTCATTAAAAGAAATTGTAATTTAATGAACAATTCGTTGATTCGATGAATTGACGTTTTCTCCTTGCACAAAACGACTTCCTAATTTTAACGAACAGGTTCATGCTTTAATGAATTGTAAACATTAATCTACATTGAATCAAGGATTGGTTTTCGTTAAACACCAGTCAGATCTGAATATTATTCTCATTCTATAATAAATTTCTACAAACAAGAACTGAAAATAATGGAAGGGAATTAAATGTTGTTTTTTAACTTAGAAAAAAGAAAAATCGTGGGTTTTATATCAAAATTCTTTTGCTTTCAGCTTTTCCGACTTAAAGTAGGCATTTTCCTTCTGAAAATGCATAGAAATTTCGTTGAATAGTGACAAAGAAGGTCACTATCTTTTAAGAAGATTAATTTACTTATAACTAATAAGTATGGGCGTTAAAGGCACAGACAGAACCTAAAACCAGCCATTGGTGCGAGGGTGGACACGAATGGCACTTCCGAAAATATTCCTTCAGTTTGGTGCCCATTCCGAAATGCAATTTATTTTTGGGAAGCTTCTCACGACATTTCTAAATCTTGGATGTTTATCAGACTGTCGCAAGAAGTAAGTTTTAAAATGATTTAAAAATATTGGCTGTGTTGAAAGAACATTTCAGCAGACTCCTTAATCCCGTCCAAATTTCACCAGCTTTTTATTATGCAGCCCCCTAGTCGAAGATTCCCTTTTGGACGCACCAGCTTTTTATTATGCAGCCCCCTAGTCGAAGATTCCCTTTTGGGCGCTCAGTTTTCTCTTTCTGAGTTGCTGCAAGTCCTCAAGGATTCGAAAGTTCGAAAAGCGCCGGGAGACGACCGCATCTCCTTTGAATTTTAAAAAAACTGCACAAACGAGTTCCTTGTAGCGCTAACTGCGAAATTCAATAGAATTTTCGAAACCACGAATGTTTCTGGTATTTTCAAAAGATCAATTATTTTCTCATTACATAAAAAAGGTGACTATGATAAGCCAAGGAGTTTCAGGTGCATCTCTTTCTTAAAACATTGGCTAAACTGTTTGGATCCATTTTGTTCAAAAGGCTCATTCAGTGGGTCACGAACAAGAAAGTTCATCGAGAATTTTATATCTATAACAGACATTGTTAGGGGAGCCGAGTAAAGATCCCTGCTCTTAAGTATGCAGACCACATCGTTTTCCTTTCTGATACAATCAACAGGATGTAATTAAAGATAAAGGAACTAGCTGAGTACTGCAAGCTATGGAACTTGAGCGTTAATCTGGAAAAGTCAAAGATTCAGAGGTGGAAGAGGTAGATATTCGCGCAATGAGAAGTGGTTGCTTCAAGGTGAATGTATTGAAGTTGTAAGGT
This sequence comes from Ferdinandea cuprea, assembly GCA_963576555.1. Taxonomy (NCBI): domain Eukaryota; kingdom Metazoa; phylum Arthropoda; class Insecta; order Diptera; family Syrphidae; genus Ferdinandea; species Ferdinandea cuprea. Next base: position 146,184,048 of record OY754958.1, on the reverse strand, counting down.
AATACAAATACATAGGAGTTCTGATAACTGCCCAAGTGAGGGGTTATTTTCCTTTTGAGAAAGTTGAAAGGTTTCTTTGATACCTCCTAAAACGAATATTTGGCCTTCCTAACAATACACCTAACTATACGTTACATTAGGAGACAGGGTTACCTCCACTTTTCATGGACCCTCTACAGCTGAACTTCGAATATATAGTAAAAGTATTTGAAATAGAACAAGAAAGGCTACCTAAACTGATGCTCAACCATATCGTTTCAAGAAGAACCCATCTGTATCGAAATTGGGAACGTTTAGCATCTAAAAGCGAAGATTCAATTTTAGGTTAACAACGGTTATCCAGTGCGCAGCCATAAGGTCTAAATTTTGCACGCACTTTTATCATCAATCGGACGAGATAGATATGAAGGATACCTAGAAGATGCTCGGAGTTCTCAATATAGAACAGACTTCATTATGATCTGAGAGAAAAAACCTACTTTTTGAACAGAAACTCAACCGACAGAATGAGCCTGATATTGAAACTAAGAGGTGAGCTGATCGCACTTAACTTTATTCAAGGTTAAGACAAGGTCTAGAGCTACCAACTCCCTGCGATCTGTGTAGCAACAATGCACGAAAGGAGGTCTTCCACTTTATATGGATATTCCCTATTTTTAAGGAATTTCGTCAGCGATACTTCGGAGCGAAAATGTATCATAGACGAAAGTTTTTAGAAATTTCTATATACATAAATAGTTTTCATTACATATACATTCGTAAATTATGTATGTCAGCAAAAACCAATATTTTATGTAGAGAGCGTAAATGTCAATCTGGTGACCGTCGTCAATAATCCAAACCAAAACAGACTTGAAAGCAATTGTTTTGAAATAAAAGTCTAAAGTAACTAAGTTGGCTGTCATTATAAAAATACGAATACCTAAATTAATTTTCCTGTAAAACTTTATTTTTACAAACCGACCCGACCGATTTTTACCAAACCTATACTTTCAGCTATTTCTTTGCAATTAATTATTATTAATTTTTAAATTTATAGCTTCACAAAACAGCTTTATAGCTTGAACAAACATTTGGTTTAAAACTTCTATGGCATCGAAATCCGTATACTGGGTGTGGCTACGTTACCATCTCCTATGTGCACAATTTACAGATCTTATATACTTTCATCTCCATATTTCCATCACAGTGTTGGACCAATTGCATCGTTACGATTCCCGCATCTTACTCACTGAACAAAAGAACAAATCAAATCAATGTCGAAGCAACGCCTGCGCATTTGAAGCTGGGCGAAATCCCAATATAACCACCACCATAGGAGTACCATTCCATTGGCATTTCTTCTGCTATAGTGCTACTTCTCCAGACAACCGGTCATGAAGGAATTAGTATTCGGAACAGGCTCTCGCACGATGCGATGTTAAATATTGCTGTATAGAGATACTCGTGATTCGTGATTGAACCAAAGCTATGCTGCTGTGCTGAATGATTGTTGCAGTATACCTATTGTTATGGTTTTGTATCTTTTACTCAGTATCTCCGATGATTTCTTTAAAAACATCAATGATTTATTTAATGGCTTTTGGTGGGGCAAGATTAAAGGGCGAATAAATTATTCACACACTCATGAAGACTTGCACCATTTTACTTAAAATCGTGCTATATAAAAATTAAAGTTAAAAAAACTTCAACGTGGAATTTAAATGTATCTTCGATTTTAATGAGATTGAAGGGAGCAGATTAAAATAAAAAGTATCCTTGTTTTTATTCATTTGTTTTTGTGGGTGGTGGGGAAGTGTAACAGCAGTGGTTACTGGTTAGTGCATTGGATATAGTAACATATAGTAACCCAGTAACACTTGAAGGGTTTTATAAGGCCAAACCAAATGGTGAGAGAAATTAGATTTTAGTTGTATGGGCTGCAAATGAATTGAATTTTGTTAAATATAGTGTTTACTTCGGCTACGGTTACAAACTGCTCTGACGTTTACGTCGGAACACACAAAACTGTAAGTTCTTTTGGAGCTGGTAACAGTACTAACGTTTATTCATCAGAACCGCCATGAATTCGTCACAACAGATTGATCGTTTAAATCCATTTGTTTTTTTTTTTTTTTTTTTTTTGCGAATCGGCAGTCAGAACTAATCGTACTTAACTTTATTCAAGGTTTAGACAAGGTCTAGGAGCTACCAATCCCCTGCGATCTGTGTAGCAACAATGAACGAAAGGGGTTCTTTCATTTTATAGCGATATGCCCTATTTTAAAGGAATTTCGAAAAAAAATTTAAAATTCGAGAGAACGCTAAATATTTTAAATGGTTTATGGATGGAATGCATTGTATAACTACGCTACGAAGGCGCTTATGAATAGAAAATGTATCATAGACGAAAGTTTTTAGAAATTTCTATATACATAAATAGTTTTCATTACATATATATTCGTAAATTATGTATGTCAGCAAAAACCAATATTTTATGTAGAGAGCGTAAATGTCAATCTGGTAGACCGTCGTCAATAATCCAAACCAAAACAGACAGTAACACTTGAAGGGTTTTATAAGGCCAAACCAAATGGTGAGAGAAATTAGATTTTAGTTGTATGGGCTGCAAATGAATTGAATTTTGTTAAATATAGTGTTTTCTTCGGCTACGGTTACAAACTGCTCTGACGTTTACGTCGGAACACACAAAACTGTAAGTTCTTTTGGAGCTGGTAACAGTACTAACGTTTATTCATCAGAACCGCCATGAATTCGTCACAACAGATTGATCGTTTAAATCCATTTGTTTTTTTTTTTTTTTTTTTGCGAATCGGCAGTCAGAACTGATGTTTGCACTGACAAAGAAACAAGTTTTTATGCGAAAATAGTGTTTGGTTCTTTTATTTTAATGCGAACGTTTCATTTGTGTTCTGGATCACTCATTTAAAATAGATAGATAGATAGATATACTCCTGAACTAATAAGGAAAATAAGGATTTTCTGCCAGTACATCCATTAGCTGTAACCACTGCTTTCGGACGATCTGTTCTGGCGAAAACGTCCGAACATTTCTTCGTCAGAAAATACATACATAGTAACCATAGCCTTAAACATGCCTATAAAACTTTTTTTTAAGTGGTACAAAGAAATGGTATAGTTCGTTTCCGATCGTGATAAATTTGTTTATTTTTGCAGATGTTACGAAACTACAAACAGAAAAACACCGCTACATCGAAAAGAGCAATATTGGCTTAAGAAGGAAGCACTCCACACTTTATCAGATTTACTAACTTAATTGAAGGAGAAAAAAAACTACTAGCGTAGACCATTGAAAAACAATGCCAAAAAGGATTAAAACATAAGCTTAAATTAGTCTTTTTGACTTTGAGGAGGTTATACATCTTGGGGTGATATTCAACTCGAAATTGAATTTCGTTAAACATCTAGACCGTACAATATCCAGAGCCAATTGCCTTCTATAATGAAAAAGAATTACAGATGTTTATGCTATCAGATCGTTGTATTTTTCCTGAATTAGATCAAAACTGGAGTACTGTGTGGTCGCCAGCATATCAAGTACATATAAATAAAATTGAAAGAGTGCAAAAAGCCTAGTTAATGCTTTTTGCACGCCAGTTGAATTGGTCTGTGGATTCTCTAGGTACATCTTTCAGTCCTTGAAAACAAGAACGCAATTTCAGGACTTATTGTATATTAAAGATATCGCTTCTTCATATTTACTGTCACAGTTACCTTTTCGATTCGCTTCGGAGTCGCGACTTAATTTTTGAACAGCAGCCTTCAGCAAGTTATGGCATGAATGAACCACTTTCGAGGTGCATTCATAATTTTAATTTTGTATGCAACTCTGTTGGTATTGACACTGCAGTTGACTGAGTTGTTTTCAAAAAACTGCTAGAGATAGCAATAATTATAGTTGCAGAAGTAAAATGTAAAAGACGAGTATCAACGTCTTTACTAACTGTAAATGGTCGTCCTCCTTTATATGGTATTGGGACCGGCATGCTACTGGCGCAAGAAGGCGGAGTTGGCTCTAGGAAATAAGGCCCCAAAAAATAAAGCCCTAAAATAGAAATTAAATAAGGCTCCAAAAATATAAACGCGAAACAACAACTGCGAAATAAGGGCCGCCGGGCTTTATTTTGTTTTCAAAATGCTTAATGATTTCGTGGTGGACTAATGGTTACGGAATATGGTTACACCCTGCTTGGTTTCGCTGTCAGTAGTACGCGCGAGGTTTTCTATATGTTAACTTTGTTTATATCCACTAAATCTTTGCATGTACCCAACCTCGCACCTACTCCAAATCTAACAGTGCAACCAAGCAGAGGGTTGCAGGTGGCAGGTCGCCCTCCTATTCCATTCGACGATTCTTAATAATTGAAATAATGTAAATAACTTTATGTCAACTTTCGGGCGTTTATTTGATTTTTATATTGTATTATTTTATTTCATATGAAATAAAGACATAATTTTGGGGCATTATATTTTATATTCTAGAGCCGGCGGAGTTATTTAAATAAAGTACTTTAAGTTATTTACTATATTTCTAAGTGGTGTTTTTACCCTTGCTTAGTTTAGTGTAAGTATTAAGCTACTATTAAAAGCGTGGGATTTTTCCTTTGTTCTTTTGTGCTCTTTTTTGTAAAAATGTTATAAATAAAAAAAAAAATTGTCAAGAACAATTATTGTTAATACCTACCTCGTGGTACATAACGTAGAGGTTTTTCTATATTTTGGTCATTAGAGATTTTACGTTCTAGATTCTTTTTTCGATATTTTTTTATTTATATATTTTTTCCTACATGTTTTTCTTTTCTAGATATCGTGCTAATCCCAAAAATTATTTTGTTTAAAGGTGTTTTAAGGAACATGAGTTAAAATTATTTTTCCACTGCGTGTAAACGTCAAAAGTACCATTAGTTTTGGGTGCTTCTCTCATATAAATATGTATGAGTCGTCGGTACTGAATTACGTATTTAAGTTTTCAATTGCTCACCTACCAAGTAGGATAACTTTTAATACTTTTCATATTGGCGGGCTAGATCGGAATGAAATTGCAAATCTGTTACATTCTTGCCAAAAAAAATACTTCGTTCTCATAATTGATAGATATAATTAAATGATTTATATAATTTTAACTGAAATTATATAATTTAACAAACTTGTAACTCCTGCAACCGCTTCCTTATTTGCCATTTTGTAATTGCAGTACGGGATTTATTGTATGGATCTAAAGGTTCGTGCTTCGTGTCAGCTTAAAGTGGAAATAAAAAGCGCGAAGAAAATGAAAAGCCTCGTTTATACAGAAACAATAGTTTTTCCTCTTTATTTCAAATAGGTCTGTTTCCTTACTTTTGGTAAAAAAAATAGTTTCTCAGTGGAAGGGTAACATGTTGCAATAAAGTGCATCTGAACACTTTCACATAAAACACTTGTTTTGATTTCTAGATGTTACTTCGGGTGTTCCACAGGGCAGTCATTTGGGTCCATTGTTATTTATATTATTTATTAATGACGTTCATGAAATCTTTTAATTTTGTAAGGTTTTGACTTTCGCGGGTGATTTGAAATATTTCTAAAGTAAAGTTTTTTCAGCACAGCGTATTGCATAATTATTTTATAAATGATCTTGGCAACAATGTTTTGATGAAGTAGGATTTTAGTGTCATTTTTGACAATAAGTTAAGTTTCGTTTTGCGTTATGATTATATCATTGCCAAGTCTAACTCATTGTTAGGCAAACTCACAGATAGGCACATAACCAATTATGGTACTAATGAGCCAATTACTAGGTACATAAACATATTAAATGAGTTTTGCAACGAAATTGGTTTTAGGTTGTCGCGAGCAGGTTTTAAAAAGTCCATTTATTCATTAATTTTAACTTAATTAAATTAATATTTATTTGAAATAGTCTATAAGAAGAAGATCGGTAGTGTCACAACAAACAACTGTTGCTTAAAACGATACTGAGAGCTTACACTTAGAGAACGTAATTTTTTGTGTTATACATGCGAATGAGCTTGGGTTATTTTCAAAATTCTAGGTACCTACACGAACGGATATATTATCTCTTTATCTTAATTATGACGGATCGTTTTAAAGAGATCCTTAAACACGATGGCAGGACGATGATAATCCAAAATGAGTTCAGAAAGTGCGAGCTCTATGATTTCAATCTAAAGCCGTTGACTGAAAGCTGTTAATCATGGCGAAAGTAACGGTCTTTATTAAGGTGGATGAGTAAAAATCGATGCGGCATCATTTATGTGTGTAAATGTGAAATGCGAGGAGAAATCGATATGCGTTGACGCCCAGATATATTAGTCGTACTTTGTTATTGTCTCAGATCTGACCCGCATCGTGTCTATTCGACATTACGCCATTATCTAAGTACACATTGTTCGAAAAGTACGGATATTGGATCTTTTTCGGATATCCGAATACCTTGAAGCAGTAGTTTAAACCTTCAAATAACCCTGAGTTATATGAAAGTAGTCTATCTGTATAGTTACTCATCTGTGTCAAACAATCTTAAATCTCAAATGATAAATTCAATCACAAGTAATGAGCCCATATCTTTGTAAAAATGTAGATTGCCAAACAGGAATTTTGATTGCGTTGTTTTCCTTTTTATTAAATAAAATATGGTGTCAAATATATACACGTTAGAAACTTATTAACTTATTCAAACAAAACGTAAAATAAATGATTATTTCTTAACTCAAATTAATTTTTAGTATAAAGTCCATTTTCATATTCACACGTCAACGACAATTTCCTCGTTTTGAAAGCGAGTGTATTCGCCAAAAATATACTTAATACGCTGCACCACCGTGCTCTGAATTTGTGTCGGCAAGGAGTTGACGGCAGCAGCGAAATTCTTTAATATTAGCCTCTGCTTGGCGTCAACCAATGAGATTTCTGCTTGATATTCTTCGGCCAGCTTAATGGTACTACCATAAGCGGCAGCTCGAAATGATCGCCACTCCATTAATTTGGGATCAACAGCATTTGGTATGGCACACGAATAAATATAAGTCATATTCTCCCAGTACTTGGCATTGACACGACATATCTGCTTTGGGTCTCTGGCACGAAACAGCAAAAAGCTCTTCATCAGATGTTGAAAGATCAAATGGCATTCGCCGACTGTACAATGAAACGAAAGCGCCATCTCTTGCCAGGCATCTAATTTGGCTTCCTTGTTGCCAAATTGTGCATGATTTATATCGTACAGCATTGGGAAGGATTTCATTTTAGCCAAGAAGCGAGATCGGTTCACCCAAGAAAAATCATCTAAATACTCGTTCTCCTTGAGTAGTCCAAAGATAGCTTTGCCATTGCTGGCTGCATCGAGTTTGACAGGCATTGGTTTGGTCTGGTCTCTCTTGTACTCATCCATCTCGTCCTGAATTTTGTATTTAATCACATAGTAGATTGGATCTTTTGGATCATAGCGAAGCTTGTACAAGAATGCCATCTTCTCCAGCACTGGATACCAAAACTTTGGCCAGGGATTGTAGATGCTTAATTCCATTTCGGACATATAGAGCAGGAAGAGTTGCTTAAACTTGTCCCAGATTACTTTGTGGTTCTCTGAATGAATCATTTTTGTGTTAAATTGGATTTTAGGTATTCCAAATATCAAGCCTACCTAGCACAGCAAACTTCCTCGCTAGTATTGTCCAAACTTCTGCAATGTCCCTAGAGTGGCATTGTCTCCTGTTCCAGGTTGAGTTCACCTTAAGATCTACGTAGATGAGCGGAAAATTACTGATTTCGTGAATGAAATCTGGCAGAACTGAAATATATTCACCCCAATCTTTGGAGTCTAAAAAAAAGAAATTACTAATTGTGTGTTTTCGACGACTGGTAAAAAATCTTTACCGGCATATTTCTGAAACTTTTCGAATATTGGATTTATCGGGGGAATCCACTTTGTATCTTGGCTTTTCTTCCATGACGGCTCATAACCCATAAAGAGCGAGTGTTCCTGAAGAAATTCCCAGAAGTACATACACATTTCAGCTGAAATTTAAACGAAATATGTTACTAGGTGTCGGCAAGCGGACCCTGGCGGAAGTTTTGAAGAAATTACATACCTGGACATTCCATTACGATGGATATTTCGCCCCAAAAAGTTCTAGCCAACCTCGAATGCTTGCAAGGCCCATTAAATAGCAATGGTCTAGCCATAACTTCGCCGACTAGCTGTCTTCGCTTTTCCAAAGTAAACGGATATATAGCTGGGACTTTCCTATAACGAGTTAGAATCACAATATGCGCATCCTTTACCACTGAATCAATTGACACAATTGATTTCTCAGGCAATTCTTTTACTGGCATGTCCAGCTGGAATCGGACAACTTCTTCTTCATCATTGAATGGTTCGCCACAGCCTTGCGTTGGTATCGTGAACGTGATTTCGTTCACTTTTGGTGGTGACACGGGACGATTCACAGGAACCTCTAAATCGCAATTCTGGGTACCATCGTTTGTTCTTGGTAGTTCTGAAATTGAGTTGCATTTTAGAAACAATCAAACAAATCAACACGCATACCTTTTTCGATTCTTTTTAATTTTTTCGACGGAAGACTGGCCAATAGATTCGTAATTACCGACTCGAATTCCCATTCATCGCGTAGGAGGCAATTGTTTTTCCGAAATTCAGATATTTCACCGTACATTGTTTGCATTACTATCCACGTGACCTCACATTGCTCTGCTTTGCGTTCTAAATACGTACAAAAGAATCTTATGTAAATCCATTGGATCCGCTTGATTATTATTTCTTACTAATTAATTTTCCCACGAATGTCCAGCATGGTATGCGGAGACTGTTGTCGATCGCCGATGGTGTATCGATGTTAAAAATTAAGGTTCGATACTTTTTCGATGACACTAGAGTTTGGATTATCAGTTGCTGTTCCACAGAACTTTTCATCGGCTCATGCCATTCGTCTGTTGGAAACGCAATTCGTTTGAATGGAGACTTTTCACTAAAAATTAAATACCCCAAATAGTTAAATCGAATAAATATGAATACGAGAGAAACAATTTACTTTGTTAAAATGTGCTTCTTTAGAAAGTTCAGCTTGCTTACGAGGTAGGACGATTTGTTGTGCATTATTTCGAACTCATACCGCAGCTGCAACTCTATCCACGTGTAAATGCATTTGGTTGCTGTAATGAAAAGTTTGTTAATGCCAATTGTGATGTGATGCTTCAAGTCACACAATTAACCTTTCTGATTGAGTTCGTTTGATATGGCATCCCAAATTATACTTCTTCTCTTCTGGTCCCCGTAGTTCGGATGTAGAGGATCATACAGCTCTGAGTAGTATTTTACCGCCTCGATTAGGTCGCAAATAAATTGAACTGTTTCATTTATCTGGAAATTTGCGTATGGGTGATCGACTGCACGAGCGTAGTCATTTACCACCAGCGGTTCGTTTTTATTGGGAGAATCTGGAACCACTGGTATCTTTGGTAGCTGATTTCGCGGCGGTAGCACCTCCTCATCCGAGTCGTCACAAAAGCCCCTAGAGTTGGGAACATAATTTTTCATACAATTCTGCGATCAAAGAAATGCAAATTCAAAACTCACTTGTCGGCGATATAACGCCAAAGAAACAATAAATCATTCTCGTAGGGTATGCGAGGCCTCTCGCGCTTAGCATTATCTCCAGCCAGCCAATGACGAAGATCGCGCACATGAGTCTGATAAGCATAACGCATGTTCAGCCACATTTCCCGGCAAACAGTAGCTAAAGGGGAACAAAAATAAAAGACTTATTGTGATTGATGATGAATCTAAAAAATATTACCTTCGAGCTTGATGATTTTTGCTATTCTCCCCCATGATTGTTTCTTCTTTTCAATGTTTGAAAAAGACGGGTGGGCTGGATCGTAAAGAATGCGGCGCTTCCGTACCGATGCAATGAGTTTTTTCTTTATTTTGCTGGTTATTTCAACTGTAGTTGGAGTTGGGGATGGCAGGGTCTTAAAAGTGAAAACTTTTACATATTGTTGATTGAGAATATAGAATGGTGAGTGAAGTCCTTTACTTACATCTTCATCAACTATCATATCATTATCAATAGCTTCATTGCCTGAGCTTTGTACAGGAGACGAGTACTCCTCCGAATAGATATCATCTTCAAAACTGTACGTATCGTCTTCCTAAATTTATCAATAGATACAAAAATGGTTGTGATCTTAGATCAATCGATCAGTGCAAATATGCTCACCATGTTATTGTCATTATATGATGCAGCGCTATTATTTTTATTATTATTGGTTAGATCCGATATGCAATGAACTTTGGCAAGCACATCATCGAAATCAAGATCATCTGATTCTTTAAAATTCTGTAAAACAAAACAAAAAAATTGGCGATTTTCCTTTTGACAGAAGAAAATGTGTCAAATTATTACATTAGCATCGAGTGTTGAGAAACCGTTTACATAAGAGTCCGGAACTTTGGCAGTTTCGCTTTCTTCGAATTCTTCATCCAGAGTTTCGGTAGCTTCATACTGTTCCTCGTCAAAGAAGTCGTCCTCATCGGTGTCACTGTCGCCTATTCTCACTGGCAAATTGATATCGGGTATTGCCCATGGCGTTAGTTTAACGCCAATGCCTTGCGGTTTCATTTTTTCAGAAAAATGTAGATCGCAAACAAATGAGGTGGGACTGGTATGTTTAAGGCCCAGTTGCTTTAGCCATACACTTTTGCTAAAAAAAAAAATGGAGAAAAAAATTAGAATTTATTATTTTTATGTCTTCACTCTGAGAATGTTTTTGCTAAGCTGTATGTGTCCGGTGTCATGACCTAGAAAAGGCGACATCGATTTTTTTATCAGCTTTTAGGGCTATTGGTTTTTTGTTGGCCACATCGAGATGGCTTTTTACTGTTGCGAGTATTTAGAGCTAAATCCCATGCTTTATAAAGGGTAATCTATTTCGTGTTTCGAAAAACAAAGCTCTGTAATTTTGACAGCAGTCAAACTTGAACGTCACTCAAATTGCGATTTTTTCCGTTAAAGGGACTTTGCCTCAGACGTGGGAACTATTTGAAAATATATTTAACATCCGCGAGGTTAAACATGAGATTTCTCAAGACAAAAGCCTGCGCCAACTATAGAGGCATAAGTCCTTTTTAAACTCGCTTATATAGAAAGTATTGTTTAGCAGTTAATGTAATAGATCATTACCAATGCAGCTTGAGGCCAACGAACGACTAAATCTTCACATTGCCCCAGATCCTGGAAAAAAGAGCGTAAATAGGGAATAGAATATAGTTCTTCCATGACCAGCTTTGGAATTCCAACTTAAGTGTTACGTCTTATCAGGATGACGTTGGATAATGCACTCTGTTGGCTTCTACTGAAACCTTGGACAACACCAGAAGGTTAAAACTAAATGGCTGTCACTGTCATTCTGTTGTTTTAACGTGGTGCTTAAAAGGGTAACATCCAACAAGCATTTCAGCACATCACGTACTTTATTATTAATAAATCAACGCTGATGAATTGGCTTTTCTGACGATATCGACATAATCGTAAGAACAGAGAGAGCAGTAGTTAGCAGTTTGCCACTGATAATTAACGAGGAGAAGACGAAGTATACGCTTTCATCAGCAGAACGTTATCAATGATGGCTATAAGATAGATAGTTAGTGAATTGGTCTACCTGGGCACTGCCGTAGACGCGGACTTTTCGGATGAAAGCTCTCTTGCTGCATTCGAGAGAAAAGTCCTACGAACGATTTATGAACTGTTTGTGTAGAGCAAGAAAATATTGTCTGACCCGAACGAGTTGTACGTAATGTACAGCGACAAAGAACGGGTTGAAACAAAATCGTATCCAACGGTTAAGATGGCTGGGCTATGTAGTGCAGTTGAACATCGATGCTCCAGCACATAGTCTTCGACGCCATACCACAAGGAAGATCCGGAAAATACGTCAGCTATTATTTTCAAATCAATCTTCCCTGCAACAAGCACTTGATGTTTTGGATCCATTCCTACGTATTCCAGACATTTGTATGGAAAAGTGATTTCTAAGTAGTGTGAAAAATTTAAATATTTGGGATCTATGAACAGAGAGCAACCGTTGAAGTTGACATCAAGCATCGTGTAAGATGAAGTGGCTTCTAGATTCTGTTTTGAATGCCTATCCCTAGGTCCCAACCTACTCATTAAATAAATAAACGCACTTTCTAATCAAAACAAGCACTATTATGGGGTTATAAATTCTACTTCCGTATGGAATTTCCATTTCGCATCGATTTATCGCAGCACTGTGCCAATAAAGGGGATAGAGGCCCTGAATATTGGTAGAATACACATAAAGCCGTTCCTTATAATTTACTTGATTTTTTGACATTATGAACGCACTCACTCTTCTTTATATAAGTTTTCTGTAGTAATAAGGGATATCTGTCTGACACGGCATTTGTTTACAAAACAAATTCTAATATTTCTGTTTCAAAGAATATCAATTGTATATTCACTGCACTTCCAACTTAGTATGCTACTTTTATTGCAAAACATTTGAAAACTGGGCAGTATTAATTTAAAACATTTACTGTTATTAAATTTTACACAATTAAGTTCTCTTCTGCGGTTGGAACTCCATATTGCATTTTAGTTGAAACCACTTTGTTGATGTCAACCTGTAGCACATGTTCCATTTGGAGCTTTAAAAATGCAAAAATTATTTGAAATCAATATGTTGACGTTTTATTGTACATCTAACCATTTAAGTCCCCAGATTTATGTATCATTCTAAATTTAGCATCATCAAGAAATTAACTACACTATGCAGTATGCACTCACCCGATTTCATCTTTAGGAAAAGCATGCAAATGTCTCTTTTCTGTGCATTTCAACACGCATATTCTGCTACTTTTGGACGACATCCCTGGAAAGCTGCGACCCGGTCACGCCAGAAAATGAATTGGAAAATATAATCTGGGCGGGAAAACCACAAAAAGCTAGGAGCTGAAACAAAAAAATTTGAACAATTTTCCATTTTGTTAGAATCCTCATTCAGTGAGCCACTCGAATTTTGTGTAAAGTAATTGAACACCAACACATGAATCCAAAAAACGATATTACTACGATAGTGTTATAGAGGATAGACTTGGAATATAAATTTCACAACGTCTATTAATCTCTAAACAATCTAAAGGCTTTGGAATGCTTACTTGTAAAATTATTCAGGTTTTCGTGGAAATATGGCCATTTACTAATTTTGATAAGAAGAACTTTGTTCGACTTCCGAACAAACGTCAAAAATTAATGCCATTTACATGTAGTCACTGACGGTGATTGAGTGAGCGAGATAGTTGGTAAGAATTGAATTTTTGGGTAGGTAAATGGTTGCATTCAGCTTAGTTTTGATGACATAACTTTGAATGTTGATCTTCCATAAATTTGGGTATATATATAAAGAATTATAATATAATAATTGATTTTATTAAGGTAATAAAATGTGTTAAAAATTGCTGCAGAAAAACATAAACGTTAATATGTTTTTGGTACTTACAATTAGACGAGTTAAATTTCACCGAATATAAATGATTGCAAATTTTGTAATAAATAGAAATGAAACTTGTTATTGTCAGATGTCATTAAATGAAAAAATATATCACAATAGACGTCACTTGCATGTCACTCTTTAATAATTAATCATTTCAGTATTCAAGACAAAATAATGGAACAAAATTAAAATGTAGATCGAGATTCCGACAGCCTCGACACGCGCCTTATTTTCAATCACAATCTCGCGTTCGGATGGTAAAGCCTTGTCAGATAATGTATAACACTTTTTATTTGGTGAACCTAAATTAGGATTCTAACGTTTGTTTTACCCCCATTACGTACGTTACAATTTTTTTTTTACAAAAAAAAAGTAATAGATAAGCTTGATTTCGAAGTAACATGAGTTTTAGTTCAAGGCTGAATATTGAACCTTAAACTAAATTTCTGTACCACTAATCCGATAAAGAAAAATCTTTCACTTTGAGGTTTCAATTTTCTTGACCTACACGGTGGTATATTTACATTTTGAATAGGGATCATGTTTGAGCAATTGGGTACTATGTTCAATGTACACTTTTTACACCCAACAAAAAAAAATGTGCATGAAGAATATCGCTTTTGTTTTTTTTTTATTTCCAAATAAATATATTTAATCAACTGTTCACTTTATATTGCCAATTATGCTACGTCTCCACCGAACACTTAAGCGAGATTAAGATTAATCTGCCATTAACCTACATTAAATCTTAAGATTTACCATACTAATTTGAGTCTGCTAAACACAAGATTAAAAAATAATCTTGAAAAAAAACTAGGTTTCGCATGTAAGAATCGTCAAAGTGACGTTAGTTGCTGAGAATTGGGAGCGAGAAAGCACTTTGACATTTGATGTTGGACATTTTGTGCGCAAATTTGATAGCCATAGAGCGGGTTGGGAAAAAACCCCTATGTTAATCTCCTTTTTTTTCGGTGGAGAGATTAATTTTTAATGTGTTCGGTGGAGACACACACATTTTCTCAATTTGCACTATAAATTTTCAAAGACTGTTCACCATAAAATCTTTCTTAGTTTTGTTTTCTCTTCGTGTTTTTGTTAAAGAAGTAGAGGAGCTCGTTCCATCGTTTATTGTAAATTTTAGATGTGGAAACGTCTCTTGATTTTAAATTTAAACTTGGATTTATTAAAAACGTATTCCTTTTGCTTTGACAACTAATCTCTTACTTCAGTAAAGACAAGTGCTAAACCTCTGAGGAATTATCTTTTGGTGGTGCCAAATTTTCAACTTAATTCTAGTTCATTACAGATAAAACAAAAATGTAAGACATTTTACATACATCACTTTGGATGATTCCTTCAAAATGAACATAAAAAGCCTTAAAATTTCCATCGAAAACAAATTGATTTATGTTTCCTTTTGCTGTTTGCTCATCGCTCGTAGATTTATTAGTTAATAATTTACGTCACTTTTTCGTATACCTTTAGAAAAAACGATAATCGTAAATAAATAGTAGCAGAAAATTGTTTTCGGGTTCGAAAATCGTGAAAAATATATGGTATAAAAAACCAAATGGAAAAAAATTATAAGAGAATTAAATATAGTGTTTTTGCAAATAAATTGATATACAAATTGTATTTTGCTTTTTATTGACTTTCTAGCTCTCGCTTTGATTTTCTATTTGACTCTGACGTCTTTGTACATTGCTATGACAATGTTGTAAAAGCTGAAAATTTTCTCTTTAGTTTTGGTTTTGACAGACACCTACCCCTTGTGATATTACTAACCATGAATCATGTATGTTTATGTGCTTATCACTTGTCAAATCAATGAATAAAATCAAATATAAAAAAATGTTATAATATTTATATATTATATCTCTATTTGTATCCAAAAAATTTAATTGCTTTGAGACTTATGCTTGAAACTATGCGCCTCTAGTTGGGCTAAGAAATTACCAATTAATTAATTTTCTCCATTTCTAGTTTAAGGGTAAGTTCAATTCCATATTAAGTCACAATGATCTTTGAGTTGCTAACATTAACCGGTAGGGTTTTGCCTACAAGATATGATGGACTTCACTCTTCCAATTGACATGTGGTTGCTTTTTCGTATAATGTAGTTGAGTGGTGATGGATATGGGAATCAAAAATAAAAATGGCTGGGTGCCCACTGAAATACAGCAAACCTTGCGTTTTCTTATACAAAGATTTGCCTTCGATCATTGAAGTCACTTCTAGCTGTCAAACATGCCTTGTGTTTTTTTTATTCCTTATACCAATTGTATCGGTATGTCAGTTTATAAAAAGTGAAGTGAAGTGAAGGAAAACACGAGATTTTTTCGAATAAAAATAAAACTTAAAGGACTACTTGTCTTACCCATTTGTTCACGTAATTGTTAAGTGGCACTGCCTTCAGTAGATTATTAAACTCTTTCGTAGCTTAACAATGTTTATGTAATAAAGCCACGATTTCGAAAGTTGTGTGGGATTTCATTCACTGTTGATCCTCTTATAATACATAATATTAGAAGACCATGCTCCGCAGTATAGTTTTGCAAAAACTTCGCCAGATCCGATGGGATAAGGTTGTGTCACTGCCAGCGGTTGCCAACTTCAACTGGACGCAAACATCCTGCCTTTCTACAACCCAAAATTTAAAGTCAAAACTGTTTCACGACAACGAGAATCACTACGCTCACGAGGTGTTAGTGAATTCCCTGAGAGATTACAACATTTTCGAATTCATAGCGGTTCCAAAGAGCGATGTAAACTCCATTCCGGCTAGCATACTAAATCCCCCAAATAAATCGGCCTGCACACCTGATGAAGTTTTTGAAAATTTCAAAACACTAATGTTGTACTGTCGCGACAATAGTCTTTGCGTATCGGACGATAGATTCGATAACTTTGTAGATCTATTTTGCGAAGTTTCTCAAGATTTCACCGACCAACAGTTAATTGATTGTCTTTCCTTTCTTCGTTTGCATCCGTCAACAAAGTCAACTCGCACAAAAAACTTTTGTGAAATTTGGAATGCTCTCGATTGGGCCTGCTTGAAACGTGTTGAACATTGGGGTGTTAAGGAGAATCTGCTCATTGCCGATGCCTGGTACCAATTGGGATTGGCACGGATATGCGAGTTTGTGCGGAATGCCTTGCGAAAGATCGGCAGACGTGTAACAAAAATGTCCCACGAAGATTTGCTTCATTCTATGTTCTTTTGCAATATTGTTCGTCGGCCATTGGTAGAGATGTTTGACTTCGAATTGACCTTTAGCAGGCTAATCGATGAAATGACCATCAACGAAATAGGAGTAATGTGTATGGGATTCTTCAAGACACAAACACCAATCCGCAGCCCACAGCTGATAGATAAGATCTTCGGTAGAACTATGCAATCAGTGGACAGCATCGAGGATATAGCTCTGGTGGCTATTCTTAAAACTCTTCGTTACTCGTCAAAACTGCCCCAAGCCGATTTGATGGCTGAACTCTCTGACAAGCTGATACCGCAAATACCAAGACTGTCTCTTCTCAGTTGCCTGCATGTGGCTTTGTTGGGCAGCGACATCCAAACCTGCCATGATGAGTCATTTGAACTGATTATTAAACGATTCCTCGCTGACATCGATTCCACCAGACTCAAAGACATGGAAAGGATGTCTCACATGATATCGTTGTACAGCTACAAGAGTCCGGAGGGCTTGGAAAAAGAGCTCTGTTCCCAGATCCTAACAAGAGTGAAAGGAAAAATCGATGAGAGCATCCGACATCCTAGATGCTTGTCGAATTGTTTGCATTACCTCAGTATGTCCGGCTTTTACAATGAGGACATGATCAGTACCGTTCTGGATACAAAATTCATTCGCCACGCTTACGAGACAAACATTGGAATAGCGAGAGAGCTGTTCTGTTTGGACGGGTTTGTAAAAATAAATTTGAAGGAGTCCTACAAAGGCAATCAATTGCCCGACAAGTATCGCCGAACGATGGGACGATTGATGACGCACTACATCCCGGAAAGAAACTCCAAGTTCAAGCCGAGCACAACAGATCGAATTTTGCTGGAGATTAAAGATACGACTGATGGTTTGCTGAGGCACAGCAACTTCAAGCACATTTTGCCACATTTTGAACGTCCAGATGTGGTCGTGTGTTATGATTCTGCCAAGGGGAGGGCGATTCCATTGTCGCCTGACTGTCCCGACGATTACATAGGTTGGTTGGATGCACTCAATTTGTATAAGAGTGAACAATTGATATGTTTTGACTTTCAGGTGCAATTCTTACAAGAAAAGATATGTTGGGCGACTTGGCTGACGATCCAAAAATGCTGACAATTGCCTTGGCTGTCGTTGGATGGAACAACTCTGTGCGTGGGAAAAATAAGCCAACTGGATCTTTTCAGATGAAATTGGATCAATTACAAATTCTGGGACACAGACATTGCTTGGTGAGCCTCGATTTTTGTTTCTTTTCGCTTCAGTGGAGTCGTTACTAAATAATTTTTTCTTATACACATTTAGATTTACTGGCACGAGTGGCGGCAATTGGAAACGAATAAAGATCGCCAAGACTTCATTAAACGAAAGATAGCACCTATTTCCAGATAACTAACAATTTCATATTGATTACAACAAAAACTTTATTCAATCTTATTCTCCGCTGAGCAACTTCTTTGTGTACTCAAAAATAATGAATAAAGTGGCGGTTGCTGGAATTGTTCTAAGCACAGACGGCAGCAGCCCATTGTATAGAGCTGCGAAACCTTCGGTTCTTATTATTTGATATCCCACAGCGGTCATGCTGCTATTCAAATTGTTCACCTGTATGCGACTCTTAATAACATCAGCGGGGAAGATCGACACCCATAGAGTCACGCCACCTACAGCGCCCGCTAACATAGTTTTAAACGCTCCAATGTCATCTTTCGACTGGCCGGGTCTGCAAAACGAGGAGAAAGTTTATCAAATGTTTTTGTTAAAAATAAATTTGTTTCTTACTTTGCAAGAAACTCTCTTGTTCCTTCATAGCCACCGAAGAAAAAGAAATAGCCGGGCATTTCTCGCATATACGTTGACGTAAGACCTCGATAGAAACCGGAAATGCCTATTTAAAATGAGAAAGTTTAAACAAATTATTTTTGTTAAGCAATAAAAAGAAACTGACAAATTGTCCTTACCTTCTGTTTTAAATATATGGCGGGTTAGTTGGAATGGTGAAACTTTGGGTACAATAAGGCCTTTTCCTCCTGCTTCTCCGGTCTTCATATGAAAAGAAGGGTATAAGAAAAAAGGAAGATTATTTTGTTTATAAATTGTATACCTCTCGCATGGCTTGCAGTTTACACTTCACCAACTCGGTTGGGCAAAGTGTTAAGGTGGAGAAAAAAGCTGCCAGAAAACCCGCCGACGCATTACCAAGCACCGAGAGTTCTTTTGTACTATCCAAGTTTTGTGTATAAGCTATGAGTTTTTGACATCCACCATAAGCAGCGAAAAGGACGGAATTCTCTGCAACATTTGCTGCTACCGCTGGTAAACTGCCAGCATACAGCCCTCGGAAAATGCCATCTTTACGGTATGTTTGTAAAAAGCAGTCTTTCATGTTTGTGTAGAGTTTGGGAAATGTTTGTAGTTTCACTTTGACCGTGTCTAAAGGCTGAGAGACATAGACTTGCGCCACGCCACCTAAGGAAAAGTAAAAAAAAAAATTATTTATTATAAATTAAAAATAATTTATATTTGTAATAGAAAGTGAGGTTAAGTTTCAGCGTAACACATGTTTCAAACTCGAATTTGGGTTCATTTAGCCCGCAGCTCTAAGCTTTGTACTATTATAGAGTGTTTTTAGTATTACACAATACCACGTCTCTAACTACCTATACCTACTATAGATGCGATGAACATCAAAACTAAATACGAGGCATTGTTAAATTTGTATGCAACCAACATTCTCCTAAGAGCATAACGTAACACTTTCTGGTCCTGAATAGATTTGGATTGAGTTACAACTTGCTGTGTGGTTCTGTATTTAAAACGGACAGATCCGCTTGTCATCCCAAACTTTCGGTCTTTGATTCGAAGATCGTCTTGGTTTGACGATTGAAGTTCACTAAAAACATAACTTCCTTTGACTTTAAGGGCTATTACAAACCAATTTGTTTGAGCAAACTAAAGTAGCCAAAGTTCCGCGTGACTAATCTTCATTGATGTGCCACTTGTGTTTGTGACCTTCGAAGTTGTGTTTACGGAGAGTCATGTTAAATGTTCTGTTCAAGACTAGTCAATCTCTACTATACGCAGTCACATAGGGTATTTGCCAAATTCATATTTCGAAATGTCCAATTCCTTGGACATGGTTTTATGCTGTCATTTTATTGCTGCTTTCGTATTTAAGAAATATAAAGAGACATTAAAGTCGAAACGATCTCATTCCATCGTTTTCATTTGGCGCAAAACGGCAACTCTTTCAAGATTTTAATTGACTGCATTTTTTCGAACTTAAATGCAGTGCGGATCAGATAATTGAATTCTTGAAACCACTGGCAGTAGGCGACATTGAACAGAAGCTGGATAAATAGCAGCATTTGAAATTGACAGTTGAATAATTCCTAGGAATACACGGGATCTGAAACAGTTAATTTGTTCACCAAAATTTTAATGAAAACTGAATATGGACATAAAGAAGTTCATATATAGTTGGCATTCGATTTTTCTATATTGTGGAATAAATCTAAGAAATGTTGATGACATTTTTATCAATGATCAAAAATCTGACGAAAATTCCGAATTAGTACGGAATTTCAGAACTATTCACCATGTGGCAGCCACAGAGAGAAACAAAAATAAATAAACCTGTGTTGTATCCAACATTACCGCTTAGTATGTAATTGAACACATCACCAATCACTTGAGGTTCGTTTTTTTGGAATGTGAGGTTTATTTGATAAGCCTGAGATGAACAGGCGTTTTAATAAGATGACATAATTTGGTGTTCCTTGAGCAAAAACTCTGCCCGAAAGTGTTTTACTTTATGTAACTTTGTGTTTTTTATGAAGGTGTACAGAGGGACAAGTTTTGCTCTGTAAAAAAATGAACTTAAAAGAACGTTCATAGTTTGGGTTTTATTTAGATAAATTAATTTGGTATCGAATGTATCGAAAGTATCGAATAAAAAAACTGTCATGAAAAACAAGATTTATATTTTAACGAAACCAGGACCACTGCTGTAAGCTCATAATCACATTACAATACTTGCTACGTTTCCACTTAAATATGAATAGATTAAGATAAACACAAATATATTTGACACAATGCTTTCTTGCCCAACAATTTCAGTAACCACCGTCACTTTTAGTAGTGAGTTTGTTTGTTGCTTAAGATAACATATTGATTTTGTGTAAACTAAATTAAAATTTGTATGGTAAACCCGGAAATTTAAGGATGATTTAAGACGGTAAAATTTAATCTCGGTTTAGTGATTGGTGGAAACGCATATTTTTATTAATATTTATGGTTATGCATACTCTCAGCTCCCCGCAAACGGAAAATATGGAATTTTAGCTTTAATTACAAAAACCGGTGGTTTCCGATGAACAATTTCATTATATTAACATAGTCCATGTTTATTTAGAAAAAATTATATTTAGTTGTTTTGGTAAAGAAAACTTCAAAGCTTATCTAATTTGAAGTCGCATATTTTTGTTCTAACTTTATATAAAACTCAATGACTCACCAGTACTGACCTTGGGCCAGATCACGTTAAATGAGAACTACCGGTCAACATTGATTCGACGTTATTTCGTAATATCGAAAGTTCCCATTATTTACAATATGTTTAGAAGGGTAACAGAAAAATGTATCCCCTATCAATGAGCCTTATGACTCGGAAGACAGAACTTCTAACTTCGTTTAGGGATAAAAACAAAAACGAAAAATATAATCGCGATAGAAAATGATGGCTAGACTGGGTTGAAGCTAAAGCTGATAGTAAGCCAGGTCTGGTCCTGGTTTGTGATTTGTAGTTCGTCGATGACTGAGCTAAGCCAAGAGGTTTCGTGATTGCTTATTATCGACAATCTAGAATTCAAATGTCAAGACCAAAGCGTCAGGATTACATTCATTAGATTAAGTTATATGAGTGTACTAAGTTTTTTTATTCACAAAAATCAATATTGTTTCTAAGTGATTTTTTCTACAATTACATTAAATGAAGATTAATCTACTGTTAACTTATTGCAAGACCGAGAGAAAACATCGAAAGTCAAAATACCTAGACAGCAGCTACCATCCATCTAAATTCGATTAGCGTTTTATAATTACTCACGCTTCTTACAAAAATGTATTTTCTGTTCTCAAAGCACGCATATCCTACCTATTGTAGGTATATATGTATACCTTAAGCATGAATGAAATATATCCATGAATGTGTTAGGCACAATTTTGATAAAAAATAAGTTAAATACATCATTGAACTTTAATTTGCTAAAATATTTAACATCATAAGGTGCAGCAAACCCTTCAAATTGAATTCTAAACATTTAAAACTCTCTTTTATAAAGTAATGTTTCAAGCAAACAATAATCGAATTTAAATGATGGGTTGCTGCGTAGGTAAGGTTCTTATAATTTCAAAAAATAGTGTTAGGAATTGTTTCTGTCTTTTGCTAAATTCTATAAGAATATAGAAAATATTCTAAATCATTCAAATCGAATAGTTACCAATAATGATCTCGTCATTAGTATTCTAGCCAAATTTATTGGAAACGTTAATTAATGCGTAAAGAACATTTACAAATGCGGATGCGTATACTTAACATTTTTGTTTGTATCTCCTCGTAGGTCGTTTTTACTTTTTGTAATTGAAATCTTTTAGCTGTTTTATGGCTAATGAAAAAATTTTCGAAACTATAAAACACAGCATTTTACAACATTAAATGTCAAATCAAAGTGTTGGAGTACCCCTATACGAAACAAGTACATAAGCACCTAAGTATACCTCACTTACAATCTCAAAGCACGTTTATCTTATGCAATCCTTATATACCATTTCGATATAAAATTCTGTTTTTTTTAAATTTGAAACCGTACGCACAAATTTTTTTTAATTTACACGGTATGTTCAGTACATTTTTAGAGACATTTAACGCAGCATTGCTATTACTTATCTGTCACCACCCTGTGCCTCTATACAATTCTCGTGACAACAGTTTAATTATTGCATTAGAAACCTAAAAATAATTCATTCATACTTAATCAATTATGTATTTCGCCCGGTATCATTAAACATACCTACATATGCATAAAAAAAATGTAAACAAAAACTAAACGTGCTCTTTTATAACACTTTTATTTTCACACATAAATCGGTACTCCACATAGGTAGATAAAGTCAATTGAAGATTTTCTCACCTATTGAACCTGCGGTGAAGTCAATGACACCTGTTTTGAAATTGCTATCCGATCCACCTCCCTTCATTTTGATAAATTAGGAAATTTGCACTTCAAATACGAAATAACCACACAAATTTCACTGCACGTTTTCTTGTCAGAGATCAAAGTAACACTGGCCTGGAGGAGGAACAAGAACACTACGTACATACAGATAGGAAACACAACAAAAACACAACAGATAATCGGGTATGTTATGTCAATCCGAACAATTTCATTGTGAAAATTCGCACGCGTTTCATCCGCGAAATTTTAATCTGACACTTTATCAGCAGCTTGTTTTGTTACATATTGATAAAGTCCACATGGATTAACTGATGAATTGTGGTTGGCCTAGGTGCAGTGGTGAAAGGGAGAAAGAACAAATGACAGATTACCATCAATCTTTTTGTCAAGATAACGAAAATTACGAAGAATGAATAACTTGAATTATGGATGTACAAAAGAGAATACAGAGTTATGGCATATACGCTCTTTTGCTGTCAACTTAATTTGTTCGTTTTCAGTTCCAAAAGCTAAGGGCGAAGTATTGTAGTTTTGAAAGAAAATGGTTCAATATATTGTCAACATTTTCATATAAAATATAAATGAAATAAACCAAAAACACAAAGATAATCGGCCTTGGATCTAGTAGCTATATATTAAAACTTATTTAGATTTAAATGATATTTTATGTTTTCTTTTCTTTGTATTTAGTAGTAAGATTTCGTGTCAAATTTCTGATTCAAAAAGCGGCCAGTTGAAATTTATTAATTTTTTTTTCAATATTGGGAGTCAGCTGCACAATAATACTAATGGAATAAAATATTTGAATTAGTTAATGCAGAGTGTGCAATAAGAAAAAGAATAATTCACTGTTGGTTCAGTGGCTCGAAAACGATTTGGAAGAATTGCAATTATCAAAATTCAAATTCATTGGTTTTCAAACTGCCACATGTTTTTTTTTTTTAAAGTGTACAGAAATGTATAAAACACTTTCTCGAAAAAAACTAATAATTTTTCTTTATATTAACATTATTTAAACAAAAGTTTTCTATTTGCCAACAAAATTAATTTTAAGGGGCAACCGCATTGTATATGCAAACGCTCTTCAAAGTACAAAGTACAGACTCCCTTAATCAAATTCGTGAATTCGTTAATTCAGTAACTGTTCTTTGAAATGAGAAATTTCTAAATGAAGTAGGAGACATGCTTTCTGACAATTTTTTCAAAGATTACTTTATATTTTTTTTTCATACCTTGCAATTTAAGGAACAACAACAAAATTTTAATTGATATTTTGCACACAAGTTCATTGTGGTTTGACACCGTACATAAACATGCTTTCGTTGGGTTTGGCATTATGCATATGAGAGCGTATGCTCATTGCGGTTGGCTCTTTATGCTACCAAAAAAACTTTGAGTAATTCTTCTGATTGGTTTGAAAACCTTTTTTAGGATTTATCTGATACGTAAAAATGGTCGAAGAATAGCTTACTGATGCGGGTTGTTTGACAAGTGGATAGCTTTTATATACCCATGTATTGTATTTAATTTTCGTTATTATTTAAGTGCTAAAAAAGGACAACTATTGTACCAATTTCAGATATTGCTATAAAAAATGCATACATAAAATGCTATTATTTTTTCTAAGTTAATCAAAAACGAGTCAAACGAGTTAGTTAACAGATGGATACGTTTTTTAACAGTGTGCTATTTATATTAATAAACCATTTATACTTGCCTACGAATAAATTGCAGTACATGTTAATAGTTTCGGGTGCAGTTCCGAAAGGTACTTACATATATCCGATTTTCCTCAAATTTTTTTGCGCGTATAGCCTTACATACCATAAAAAACCCAAGTGTTTAGAAAGCCTGCGTTTTGTTATCTTAATTATGATATATCAATTGCCGATGCCGAGAAACAACCTCTAACATTGACAAGTTATGTTATTTCTTATTAAAGTCAAGTTTTATCCCGACTCTAATCAGCGCATTCACTAGAAATGTTATATTACTCTCAGACCATGTAACACGAAGTGGATTTAATCACGGGAAGTGAGTAATAATAATATAACATAATAATCTGTGATTAAAAGATAAACCATTTTAAGTTGACTTAAGTTCTTTAAGCTATTTAACGGTATTGTAAAAGTCTTCGCTTTGCTTTATTTCTTATGAAAATCTAGGTGGATAAATTAAAAAAAAAATGAGGAAGTTATAACCGTTTGAAAATAGCTTAAGTCAACAATGTAAAGCAGCATTTCAAGTTTAAAATTGCTTTCCTCAAAAGTGTTTAAAATTGACATTAGATATTTTACCTTTTAGGCACAGATATGTAATATTTGGTATCGTATGAAAGGTCTTAAAATAAGATAAAAACAATGAATCCTTGATACAATTAGGTTTGAAAAACAGACACTTCTTCCCAAGATCTTGAGCAAATTTCGATTACATCTTTCAAACTATTTTTCAGATTTTAATGTATTCTACTTCATTCGAAGGACCTCCTAAATGCCATTAATTTGAGGTATTTTGAAGATATCCGAATTAAATTTTAAAGGACTTTCTGATTTTGAATGTTCATTTCGTCCTTTCCAAGTAATTACTTTTCGGAACTTTATTTATAGTTCCTGAAAAATATGTGTTGGATAAAAACTTGGATAGAAAAACGAAATGGAAATGAAGATTTCTCAAATTCGTTTGGATATTGAATTAAGTATAAAAAATGTAAAATAGGCATTTTTTTAAGTTTCTCTTGCAAGAAATTGCTGGCAATATTTAAGAAAAAGATACAGAACTCTTATCGCTTAAGTCAAAAAAGATTCAACGACGTTGTCTCGGCAATGCTTCGTATTCATGTAACAAATTATTTAGCCTGAACGATCAGGCGATTCGTCGACCATCGTTTTTTGCTGCTTCACGTAAGACAATCAATATTAAATTCCGATATCTTCTAGGTAATAGTTTTTTCGTTTCGTTGAGATGACAAAATAGGTTACCGTGAAAATACTGTACAAATCCCGCCCGATCAAAGAACTCTGCAAGAACTATTTTGTTGGGCATGTATTGCGCCTCTGCATCTGACATTTTTTTGTCATGGTATCCTCAGAATGAAGGATTTTCCCAATCTTCTCCCATATTAAAAATGTTCGATCAACTCTCCCTAGACACATTCTCCAGAATTTTCCCCATATGGGTTTGTGGGAATTTTCGGGTGGTGGCGACACCAGTCAATAGTCACCGTTTAAGTATACCATGTTTTCATATACATATATTCTCTGTAAAAATGATTGCAGTCTTTCGGCATTCACATTGAAAATTAAAAAGCTTGCATACTTTTAGGAGTTTCACCAGAACATTTTCCTCACTAAAATATGAAACATGCTATTGGGAGTTATCACATCTTTCCAAATAGTAAATTGATTTGTAGGTTGACTGTGCCGACTTTGAAGAGTAACACAGTCAACCTACTCTTTTTACTCTAATGGCGCATTCCTTCGGTGATCTCCAGGAACCCAAACAACACTCAGAGTGTTCACTATTCAGTCTTCCGACCAGATTGAAAAAGTTGTTAAGTTGAAGCATTAACTTAGAAGCGGGTACCAGATCCAGCAATACTTCAACCCCTCATTGGAAATGCTACTTACATCCACAATTCCATACCCATGATTGACAAGGTTTCCTCCGTTTTTTCGAAGAGCCTGGGTTTCTGTAATAAAGCCAGCAGCCATTTGCTTGGTTGTTACGATCTGTGAATATTGTTTCGATCTTCTTGAGCTGGGAGACTGCGTATTCTCGGTCATTTCTACGCATTACAATATTTGGTGAATTCGGAAACGCAGCACTACTCAATACAGCATGGAAGAGTATATATTCGGATTATTGAATTGGAGAGGTAGAGCAAATTCCTCCTCACCACACCTAGGTGCCTCCTATGATGAAATTAATTTTTTAGATGCGTAGATTAAGCCCAAAAAGCATTAAGAAAATCGCATATCTCATAAATTTTCACACCTACCTCGAGCAAGTGCGTGTAAAGTGTCAAAAGTCATCCGACTTCTTTCTTTGCTTTCAGTATCACGTATCAAATCCGTTCGCGTACTCATTAGAAAACTAACTTTATCGTTTTCTGAGAAAGTGGGAACAAAATGAAGGATCAACCAGCAAGCGGCAAGGGAACTTTTAATTTCGGCTGTTGAAAAACAAAAACTGTCAACCTGAACGTTTAGCGCCATTAAAATATATTGACCTTGTTTTTGTATTATGTCTTTTTGAAAATAACTAAAGTCATCAATGCTAAGCGATATTTAAGGCTAAAAGTGTGTCTTCTAAAAATACTTTTACTCTTTAGGTACAGAATTTGTTGGTTTCTGGTTGAAGTTTTCCATTTTGTATGCAAAGATCAAATAATCAATAACGAAATATCCTGGTAAATTGACGCCTAAATTATCAGATATCCCAAAACTCGGCATTCAAATAGAAAAACAGTAGTATTTTAGTTAATTGTTTGTATGTCATGTTATATATTGGTATTAAATAAGAATTATATTTTACATTAAATGCTTTGTTTTTTATGGAAATTACATATAATAGTCATTAACAAAAGAAGGGGTGTTTTTTTTTGTTATACTATTTTGTTCGCTTTTAACGGTTTCTATAAGTACATAAAACAAATTGTTACAAATGTCACTGCTGCCCATCTAGATTTATTACTTTTAACCTTACACATTATTCTTATTCAAATAAGTTATACGTAGTTGTAAAGAAAAATAAAATTTGCAATGACAGGTTAGTTTTTTTTATTTATGTCTTTTATTTTTTTTTGTTTAAAATTTCATAAATGTTGTTTTTATTTTCTTTGTTTACCATCTAATTGAATAAAAAGTTCAAGATTCTCGATTAATTCTTTGCGTTATAATTATGCGCGTTTTTTTGTACTTGAATATTTTCTGTGGGCGTCAGGTGTAAAAATAGTAAACTACCTTCGGATATTTGGGACTCCTCTATTAACAATTAAAGTCATTTAATTTTTTTTTTCATGTAAAATTATTATTGTATTGTATACGCTTTTGATGCTATTCATTATTTATTACGACTGGTTATAGGTTAGGTTTAAAAAAAAAAAACAGAGAAAAAGTTTTTGTAGAGCTATCGAACGAAAATTCCATAATTAGGCTTTGAAGTACTTTTTTTTAAATTTTATTAAACAGATAATTACATTCTATCTTATATATTATGGTATAAACTATTTAATATAATATTATAGGTTTTGTTATAAAATTATAATTTGTTTATTTGTTTTTTATTCACTTTTAACCGTTGGGTAGCGTTTATTGGCACATTTACTTGTTTCTGTTATAATTAATACTTACTTATAACTATACTACATATAATTTATGCTTACTTGTTTGTAAATTAGTGGTGTTATGTTTAATACATGCAGATTACTTACAAGATGGTTTATTTAATACATAATATTTAAATACATAAATACGATTAACAAAAATATGAATTACATAAGTAGGCATCTACTATATACTAACCACATTAGTTTTCAATTTTAATAAAATAGTACATAATATTTTTAATGATATACCAATATGTATCTATTTCATAAACGTATAAATATTTTTTGTTTTTTGTTTTTATAATTATTACAATAATTATAATTAATTTTTGAGTTGTGCATAGTGTAAGATAACCTGAAAAGAACGTTATACATGTACGTAGAGAATAAATTAAATAGTATATAGTATTTTGTAAGTTATTTGTATGAAAACAAAAATAACAATAAAGAAAATTTAGAGGTTGTTAGGAGTACGGTTTGGTTCTGCAGAGTTTGTTATCTGCCCATAACAAGAAATTCACAGTTGGAGTGGTATACCAAGTATATTTGTGCTAGAATTGAGGGATTTGATAGCTGCTTGGCTGTCGATATAACGTATATGACAAAATTACTACATTGTGTTGTATTTAAAAGCAAGGGGCTTGGCGAATGGCGGTAACTTCGGTCCGAAAGACGCTGCAATGAGAGGCTTATGTCTAGGTCGTTCGAGAAGACTCTTTCATGAGCCTTGGACCCATCCGTTAATGACAGCGATCTGTTACATAGGACATCGCGATTGAATGTTTGAAGCTCAGTTTGAACTCAAGCTCATTAGGCAGTTGGGGTCGATAGCGATGTATCAAGAGTATGTTGGCATGACAAATATTTTGTTTGTCTTAGTAAGACTCTGGTAACCACCTGCTTACCCGTGATCACTACGTAAATAGGGTGGGTGTTGATTTGAAGTAGAAGGAGAAATGATTAGACATGTAACATTTTAATATTTTGTCTATCTGTTTCGAAATGTAGTTTATCTCCAATACCATCACTCCGTACAGCGCCAGTTTAACTGAGGCTCTTTGCATTTTTTTCACAATTTACGCGCACAAAAGGATTTTGAATACCTTTATAATGAAGTGACACAGTGCGGGGATTAAGGAAGTGGAGGATAAGATAAAGCGAGATATCGATGCACGTTGGTTTTAAATGTCTGTAAACTGTAATGTGCAGGAAAAACAATCCAATCCAATGAATCCTATGAAGTCGTTAACACTCATACCGACTATGAAAAGCCTTTTGGTTTTAGCGATGCAAGTGCCATTCATGGATAATGGAAGAGTATTGGGGTTTCGCTTTAATGACAGAAGACAGCATAGTATTTTGGAAGCATTAAATTTTACTCTATTGGTTTTACTCCACTTCAGAATGCTGTGCTTAACATACGTTGCCGTTCTAGCTCCACGCCCGAAGATATGGACTTTAATCCGAAAACGTATATGCGAACCTAAGGATACTGTCATCAGCGAAGGACTGGATTGGATTAGACGTGGCAGACATGAATGACAAAAAGAGTAGGAGGCAATAGGGATCCTTGAGGGATACCAGCATTTATTAGGTGAGCTGCAGACTTGAAATCGTCCAAAACAACTTGTATTGAACGGTAATTTCTAATCCATTGAAGAAGGATATCATCGATCCCAATAGATGACAAACTCTGTCAAATGCCTTTGAAATATCCATTGCCATTGTCAAATTCCGATTCCATCGGAAGTCATCACTTGCGGATGACAGAGTGCTTCGGTTACAATATTTGACACCATTTCGACAGAAACATATGGCACCTCCTACGTTCACCTCTAAAAATCCTTTTAAACATTTAAAAACATAACAAAAACTAATCGAAATCATAAATTACGACCAATCTCAGTAGTAGGCTGGAAAAGGATGATAGTTCGATGGATTAGATGCATGATGATTTGGTGATGGCAGCACCGGTCTCACAGATGGATGGTAATTCCCTGAAGCTACCTGATGATACGCTCCAAATCCCCGTGCAGAGACCATATGCCTATTTTGGGCGGCTGCAGTTTCACCGAGCAGTCTTGATTGATCTGAACTCAAGAGTCGGTTATTTTGCTCCATCAGCAGATGAGCGGTGGGATCAACCAGCAAACGGTGCTGATCTGCATTGGATGCCGCCAATATTCGATGTTGTTCAGCCGTCGAGAGTAATCGATGATGATCGATACTGTCGCGATTATTATGCTGTATTTGTGAGGGAAGAAAAGATCGATTATTACCTACGCCCATGTTGCCATTCGGAGTGAGGTCTAGCGACACCATACGAAGGACGTCGTGATGTGGATGATTGTATGGGATCTGCGGCGGGGAAGACACAACGTAATTTGCTGTTCGGCTGAGATCAACAGAGGTGGTTTGGTCGTGATCTTGATCGCTTAGCTGATCAGGCAGGAGGCTGTGATTGTGCATGGACTGGTGCTGCTGCATTGTAAGTTGGTTTGAGTGCTCCTGCTGCTGTTGCTGAGAATGATGTTGTTGCTGCTGTTGTTGCTGCTGCTGTTCTCGTTCCGATAAGATGTCATAGATATGATGGTGATAGCGTCCCAATCCCAAATTAGAACCAGTCGGCGGCAGCTGAAAGTTATGATGATAGTTCGAGCCGACATTCGATCGCGACGTCATATCCAGTCCTTGGAGGTCGGAGAGATCGTTATTGGAACTGTTGCGATAGTCTGAAGACACTTCCAGGTCTTGATTGTTGCTATATTTAGCCATGCTCTCGTATTTCGAGTAAACAAGATCCATTTGCGATTGTGTGAACTTCATGCGCATATCCTGCCCGCTAGAACTGTGCAATAAAACAGTGTAATATTTCAATAATTGAAGAGAAAAAAATAAAATATAAATACCTATTTTGAGGAAGAATGCTATTCTCATCATCACTCGAAAGTTGATTGTGTCCCGACATATTATGTGGTCTCTCACCATCATCATCTCTCTTCCGACAGATGTCGTTGCTACTAAAGTTGTATCTCGGAATCGTGGGCGAGGAAGCGGGTGAGATAAGTTCATGTTCAGTGTAACCAGATCCTCCACTGGCGCCAACACTTGAAGCATTCCGTCTCTGTTGCATTGAGGGCAGCGGTGAAGATGCTGCTATGCTGGGTCCACCTCCATTTCCGGTATTTCCATTCGACCCAAACATGGAGTAGTCTCTTCCTGGAGATATTGCCTGTGGCGATGGTGGTGTTTGGTGATGATTTGAAAAACTCTCAGAATCTCCCCCAGCTCCCATGTGCTGGCCGCGTGGAGTTGAACCCGCATCCACATCCACATCGTTATTATTTTGATTACTTTGCGGATCAGATGGTGTGGACGTGTCTGGTGAAATATTGCACGAGTTCATAGAGTTCCCTGTGGCTGGATACATTGGCAGTGGCGGTATTTGCATGGGGAAATTATTAAGGTTCTTCATCAACTTGATTTCGTTCTCAAGATTGTCCATATTAGACATGCTTGTACCACCGAAGCGATCCGGTTCTACATCGATTTGGGAGTTCATTTGGTTTCCGTTGTCAAGGTTGGAGTTGACCTGTGACTTAAATGATAAAAAGAAAGATATTTTGATTGTGTTGGTAAAGAATAAAGATAAAAATAACATACTTTCATGTCGCCACTTTCATTGTCCATAATACTTCCCACAGAGTTAAGTGCCGCCTCAACGAGCATACTTGCCGATGAGGAAGCTGCCCCTCCAGTGGTCAGTCTTGCATTGGCATTGTTGTAGAATGAGTTCATGAACGATTGCGAATGCGCAATAGAGTTCATGTGCATCTGTTGTTGGTGCGAGCTTTCCGATCCAACACCGTTATGATGGAATTGCGTCATCTGACCCGTTCCCACGCCACCGGGATTATTTGAATCGACCACATCCAGAAACGATGAATTTTCATCCTCTTCGTGGTTTATTGGATGAGAATGATGATCCGATGTGGCGGAACTCATCAAACGCGCTATGAAATCTCGATTTGGCAGCATCTTACTCGGATCATCCACCCCACCCGGAGGCACTCCCATACCGATGTTAGATCCCGGATTACCTGTGACAAATGACCCAGGTACATTTATCCCACTGGACGATGGACAGTCTCTCGCCATATGGCGATCGTCATCGCTCATCCACTTTTTGCTACCTTTGCTGACAACAAGGTTTTGGCGTTGCATCATGGCATTCGATGGCGAGTGCTTGTAAGTGGGTGTTTGCGGGGCGTTTGTCAAGTGTTCATGATGTCTGAAACTATTTTCATGATCTTCATGAACCTCTGGGTTTCCACTGGGTAGATGCAATTTATCGGCGTCATCGGGGCCATCTACTATCGCAGCTACTGCGGCAGCAGATGCTTGTTGTTGCTCCGATATTCTTTGAGCAGTCTTCGAGAGGAAAGTTTCCACCAAACTAAGCTGGGCATTTTGTTTTCGACGGACTTGTTCAATGTGCTCATCCTCCTCATCCAACTCGTCAGCATCGCCCTTGGGACTCATGGTGCGCTGTTTTTTCTTTCGTTTTCGTCCCACCTCTTTAGTGAACATAGTGTTGATTTTGGAAGAAAGCAATGACAAGTTGGTTTCGTTCCGACAGAGGTCTTTTATGGATTTTCCCGACTTTTTAATGCTTTCGAATATGTCGTCTGAGAATTCGGTGTCACTCTTGCTGTCCAACATACTCGAGCTGAGTAGGGAGTTCTGGTCTTCGAGGCTCTTGCGACGGCGTCGTGGTACTTGTTCTGTGAAATAAATAGGTTTTTAATTTGTTTAATGACTGAAATGAAGATGGATCGTTTCTACCTAAATCAGTAATCAAACTTTAAGCTAAAATGTAATTTTGACTAAATCACAGCATATCTCCAGTCCCCTGAAACCCGCAAAGTTTTTTTAAAAATGGTGGAAAAATTCTCTCTTAAATTTCGTATCTGTGAATACGTGTGAAACACAGAGGCTGCTGTTGACTTGAAACATATCTGTTATTTGAAGCCCAGTTTGACAATAATGAAACCTTCATGACATTTTTTCCAAAATGGGTTCCATGCCGCAGTATTGCAATTGTGTCATGAGCTGGCATAACAATTGAATTGCATGCAAAATCTCATACAGATACAATTCTACGCCTTTTTCAAGCAAATAAAAAAGGGAGGGCGAGAGAACCACTATTCCTCTCAGTCTACTATCTGTATAATTACTCATCTGTGCTCTCACTCAATCACAAGTATTGCCAGTGCCACCGAAATCAAAACCAGACCACTGTAATTTTGCTCAAATTCGCATACAATAAGTGCGAGCAAAATGAAAAGGATCGTCTCGCCATAATCAACAAAAATAAGCAGTGTGAAACTGTCATCAACTGTGACAAAAAACCATTTGCTTTTGAGAACAAATAAATTAATTTGATTGCGCGGGATGTTGCCGTTAGGTTCTTAATCCTTTAATTTGTTTGTATTCTTAAATCATCCGTTTGAAATGTGGTTTGTTCTTGAGGTGTTTAAATTCACTCATGCATTTGTTTTTCCTGTTGCGAAACGAACGTTATATAGGATTTTAAGGAAAAAAAAGACATCAAGGGCCACAGTTCACCAGCAGAGAAGAAAAATAATACTCGTTTTCAGTGCAAAATCGATGATTTTGACATATGTGCCATTAGGCGGATAGATCATCAGTTTTTGTATGACCTTTCTAGGTTAGGCATGTTTGTTGGAAGTTCAAGTACAACCAAGTATTGAAAATATAAGCGGAACAACTTTGCAGTTAAACTTAAAAAAAAAAAGATTTCAGATTTAAATTCGTCAAATGTCAGCGTAAGAATCTTTTGGAAAGAATTTACATTATTTCTTGGAGACGAACATATTTGCGCGAAAAGAAAAGAAAAATATTTTACTGATGAGACCTGGGTCAACGAGGGACACACTCGAGAAAAAGTTTGGATAACCCCATCTGTTACAACACTACGATAAGCGTTTAGTGATGAATTGATTTTTTGATGAATTTTTGGTTTTTTTTTTCGAAATTATTATTTTTTGTTGGAAAACAAGCAAATGATAAGGCCTACTGGGGATACCATTAAAAACGAGACAATTATCTTACGGATTGGTGGTAAGGAAAATGATAAACGCAATTTAATTCGTTCAACAATAGTTATATTTTAAATTAGAAGATGGTAACACTTGTGGTATTGCTCTCTGATTTATTGTGATTTATCATACAAAATACGGTAACCCTGTGAGAGCTTACATAAAGTCAAACATCCTATCTTCCCTGTACTGACAATTTTTGTTGAACAGAGTGCGTTGACTGGGACTTTGCGGGAGGAACTTCAACTTAGTCTCAAACTTTATAAGCTGCAAAGGGACATAGATTTGTTCAGAAAAGAATGGAATATAGTCAATTCGCCTAATGTGGGGTATACCATGAGGCAGCAAAGATTCCGCATACTTCAGAAGCTTGTCTGGGTTCTAGCTAAGAAGTTTAAGCTTTTGGTCTAAAAAGTCTTATTAAATTTTATTTTATTAAATTTTTGTGACAAGTCGCAAATAATTGTTAAAAACAAAATTTTGTATGACGGAAACACACATTCAGTTAACTTCCCCTCCAAGTTCTTTGCAGAAACTTTAAAAAGCGCATTATAATATTTCTGAAATTGAATTTTCTTCTATTTGGTACTCTCGCAATAAAAAACTGGTTATGTTTTCATACCGAATTCTTTGAGGTTTAGGAAGAAAAGGAAGTGGACTCCTGAAAGTTTTAGTTTTGCGAAATACCATGCAACATTAGCAACTTAAACTTTGAATGAGGTATGGAATTACGACTATAGAGTATAGAAAACAACCCCAACAAAAGAGCTATGGCCAGCTGTCAACAAAAGAAAATCAAAATTCATGATCGGGTTAAAGTATATTCGAGTACCTATGGAAGTCCTTACGGGTCACTGCCCTGTGGGACTACATGCGGAACTGTTGGGCATACTGCAGAAGGCGCAGGGACGTTGAAGAAATTAAGCCTCTTTGTCACCTACTTTGCGAAAGCCTAGCCTTAAATAGCATAAAGCTTACGACCCTCGGCCGATACTTCTATAATGAGCTAGAGGATGTGGGAAAAGTCGAGCTAAAAGATTCAAATTTGTGTACAAATCGGGTTTTGTCTATTTCCAGATATTTTTTTTAATTTCGAGGAAAGCTACCCAGATACAATGAACCCAATAACTGTCCTACGTGAGCTTTGGCTGAAGTCACAGGGGCATCCACCAACCTACCTATCTACCTTCAATGGATTTTGTTCAGAAAACGTATGTGTACCGAAAAAATCCTCCAAGTTTTTGGTTTCGAATTAAAACTCTCAAGAAAAAGTCAAAGAATTTACTTATCATACCTAGAAAGTCGACCTTCATTCCACCTGAGTATGCGTCAAATGTATACGCCACACTACGTTCGATCTTAGGCATCTGTTCCTGAGTATAGTTGTGAACCTTTTTATAGTGGAATTGAAGACACTGTTTTGTTGTAAACGCTGCTGTACATTCGCTCTCAGCACATCTATTAAATTAGAATAAGAAGAAACGTACACATTTTAGTTAACAAGCTCATTTGCATTAGTAAAGTGTTATATACTTAAATGGTCGAACACCCGAATGTGTTAGCATATGAATTTTCAAATTGCTCCGGTTTTGGAATAACTTTTGACATCGCGGGCAACTGACCACGGCTGAGTTCCGGCTGTGTACCTCCTTAGAATGGCGCTGCAAGGCCGCCCGAGATCCTAGAAGTTTTGAACATAATTTACACTGAAAATCTCGTAAAACTTCAGCCATATCTAAAATGAAATTATGAAGAAATAAATTGCTTTTTGGTGATTTTTGAATGGAAAATGAATTGATGAGTATGTTAAGTGTGTAGGTATAGAATAATTTTATCCAATATCTATTATGATACAAAATTTGGAAAACTAAGAAAAAATCGTTTAAATGTGTACTTTGGAGTGATTTTGGGAAATATGAGAAACTTATATAAACTGCTGAAAAGAAAAAGAAAAAAATAAATAATGGAAACTAGGTTGAGGGTAATTTTTGTGGGTCGGGATTTTGTGTTATGCTTTGAATTTCCTGGGAAAGGTAGCAGAAAGGGTGGTTAAAGTCAAATCTCCTGAATAGAAAATCCAGTGTGCGTTTGTTTGTTTTTACCGATTGAGTTCAGAATTGCACCATATAAACATATGTTAGGCTGCGAGCAAGGTTAACAACAATGTGTGGTTCTGGTATTGATTAACAATTCTAGTTATTGCTAAATTTAAGAAATACAAATTAATATAAAAATATAACGAATGAAGGATAGGGCGAAAGAACTTTCGGATGGTGGAAGATTATTAGTAGATTATCCTTGGTGCGTCTGTAAGCAATTGGGTTATTTCTGAACGACCTGACCGATTGAGCTCATGTAATATATTTGTTTTGTTAGGACGATGGTTCTTTCTTATGGCGATCAAATAAGTCTTGTCCTGGCTTAAGATTAACGTTGTATCCGTCAAGGATATTCGAATCTCTTCGGATAGTCAGGCGGCCATCAAGTGTGTGGACTCTGTCTCTATTAACTCTTTAGTAGCCCTAGATTGCCGATTATATCTAAAGAAGATGGCGGAGCAATTTAACATTTACTTGTGCTGGGTTCCGGGGCATAGAGACATTCAGGGTAACTGCAAGGCTGACGAACTCGCCAAACTTGAAACTACCCTCTCAGTCTTGCCTGAAAAGGGTTTCTTGGGCATACCAGAATCCAAATGCAAACTCTTGTTAAAATAAAACGCATATGGAGAGGTGGTACTATTTGCCTGACAACGAAGTTGATTTGGCCTAAGCTGGATCTAAGACGCTATAAAAGTTTGATTACTCCCAATAGATCGAAAATTAGTGCTGCAATTGGTGTCATGAATGGACACTGTCTAATAGGCAGGCATGCAACAAGGTTTGGCGCTTATTCAAATGACTCCTGCAGAAGCTGTGTGGATGAGGAGAAGTAAGAGACAACTGTACACCTTTTTTGCGCATGCCCTGCTCTCTACAGGAAACGAAATCTCCATCTAGGAGCCTACTTCTACAATGATCTTAACGATCTAAGGATCTTACATACGTCTATCCGACTGCCACTTCAACCTAACCTAACCAAACCTAACCATATGTTCAGGAGGGTGAGTATCTATGTCATAACTTTAAACATGTAGTTTGTTAAATTGAAAATATATCTTAAATTCCACCTTAAAATCTCGTCGTAGCAAAGCAAATATCCAGAAATATATAAGCCGATTAAGCTATTGTGCGGATTGGTTAAGTGGCAAATATCCTAGAGCTGGCTGACCAAA
The DNA here is from genome assembly GCA_963576555.1 of Ferdinandea cuprea. NCBI lineage: Eukaryota > Metazoa > Arthropoda > Insecta > Diptera > Syrphidae > Ferdinandea > Ferdinandea cuprea. The sequence goes on along the minus strand of OY754958.1, from coordinate 146,146,315 downwards.
ACTTCAAAGAAGATTTCATGTCAGAAGTTTGCGGAAAGCTGAAACACCCGTATTTGAAGTCATATAGTTAGCTCAGTAAACTACGTAAGCCATAAGGTGTTACAACTCCAAGCCGAACTCGACTTACTACTTTTAGACAGTGTTATGTAACATTGCTCAAAGAAAACAAATCATCCTTTCTCCAAGGCTAGCTAAATAGTATCAAATTATACCCATAGAAACCCTTGCGGGCATTACGTTGAGTGAACTTCGATATATTTTAAGAAAGCAGTGTCCAGTGACGTGCCGTGGTGCTTTAAGTATGGTGTTCCCTTAATTCTTTTGTCAGTATATTTACCTATTATTTTTTTTTCGAGAAACTTTACAAGCACATCATCGTGCATTTTTGTTCGATAAGCTACAGGTATGAATATTTATGTAGAATGAACCCAGTATCGACTAGATGTGCGCTTGATGAAGGGGAACACCAAGCCATATAAGACAACGAGTAATGCGTAAAATTTTTTAAAATATTTTGTATGAAGATTTTCTCTACCTTGGTGTGCTGAAGGAAGAAAAACATCCTAATGGGTAATATATTTGGCATGTTTACTGACAATGAACTTTTCGGTTGGGGGCGGTTCGGGGTGGTGGTGCTCTTAATGAAGTTCAACAGCTACATAAGAGAATGAGTATTGCGATGTTTTTTTGAAAACATTTTGCATGCAGATTTTGTTATTCTTTCATTGTGAAGGGAACTTCCTAGGGCCATTTGTTAGATATTATTCATTTTTTGTTTACACATTAAAATTTAAAAAAATTTGGTGTGCGGAGAACACCGGCGCACCTTTGAATGAATGTACGCCACTGGCAGTATCCCATAGCATCTGTTGAGTTGCATTTATTTTCTTAAGAATTTTTTAATAAAAGAGCGTGATTTCTAGACTGCACTCATTTAAAGGCAGACTACTTATAGCAGCAAAACTGACATACTTGGATCTGGTCCATTGTGATACCGCTGTGATATCGAAAAAAGTCCCTCCCTTATTGTTAATCCATTTCGATTCTCTAATGAAGCGCATAGTATCAATGTTGCTGAGATCATTTAGATCTTCATCGCATCGGGCTACGGTTTGGATACTTCTTTTCCTAGACAGAGCAGGTAGTTCGTTGTGTAGTGAGTTCATACGCCTTATAATTCTCAACAAAGGTGAATATTTAACTACATCGCCATCTTCTTAAGAGACGATCGGCAGTCTTAGGCTACGTTGGACTCCAGGGACTTAATTACAGCTTGAATGTCCGAGAAAATACCGATATCCTTGCAGAATATCATGTTTCTCTTTAGCCAAGATAATACTTCTTTCTAGGCTACGATGGATTCCAGGAACTTGATTGCAGCTTTAGCCAAGATAATACTTTTTTGATAGCCATTATTTCGGCCTAGAACACGCTACAATGGTCAGGACAACGGAAGGAGAGTCTAAGGTTTACTCTGTCTGAGAAAATACTAAATACCACCCCATTCGAGGCATTCGAAAATGCTTGCATTGATTTGGGAAACCCCAATGACCAGCATTTTATTACGAGTGGCGGTATCCTCCCGCAGTAGTTTCTAGTTTTTTAAATGAAACTATAACTTGGGATTACTACAACGAAAAATTAAGGCTGAAATTACAGCAGCATCAAACTCCTTTTTTGTTTTTCAAAAACACTTTCACCACACCGGGACGCCATCCTAGACCACCAATTTTGTCAAGTATTTTCTGCACTGTGACACCATACAAAAGGAATCTAAGGATTTAAATGATTCTGTTCTAAGCCACGGCTTAATGAGACTAATTTAACTAACGAGTATTTGCATGGTAAAATGACAATGTAACGTTATGGATTTTATGCCAAGAATGGATTTCATACACTCATACACATCCTTACATTTATAGTTGATATTGATTCATTTGTTTGTTTTTTTTATTACGAAAATGCATAATTATGCTTACCGCTATGCATTCGCTTTATATGGACTTTTAACTTTTGCGGTTGACAAAATTTTCGTCCGCAAAAATCACACAAGGGTCTAGTTCGTTGTGGATTAGCACTACAACCATAGGTACGATGCATTTCCAAGTAGTTGAGACGCAAGAAGAACTTATTGCAAAACTGGCACTGGTAAGCTCCTTTACCCTCGTGCATCTCGGCGGCATGCTTCATTATGTTGTCCTTTCCTAAAACAGCCTCACCGCACACTTTGCAGTGATATTTTCGAATTGTAAGACTAAACGAAGGATCATGAAATACGGAACAATGTGTGCGGTAAAATAGTGGATGTTCGAACTTTAGATTACAACCACCGCAATCTGAAAAAGGAAAATTATTAAGAGTTAATTGAACACAAACTAAACAAAACGTACTTGTCTTTTCGGTATGCTTCTTCCGCCACATGGTGTTGCAATCGTCGCTCCAGTAAAACAGCTCAAAGCCAGCTTTCAGTTCACGACATGTTACCAGAAACGCCTGACGATCTATCGACACCAGGTTGGCCGTTCGTTCTTCGTACGATAAAGCGGGTCGAATAAATCGTAACCAATTTGATGTGTTCGGATCGTCGCAGGAGATCAAATCTGACTTTCGATCACCTTCGCATATTTCAAATATTGTTTTCATATTACTGTCATCGGGGATATCGTTGACTTGAACCGGCTTTCCTATTATCGGTCCCAGCTTGGTCAAAGCGGGAATGTCAGACTTTGCAAAAATTCCAAAAGTGGTTGCGTCGATACTTCGAACTTCGAATTCATTTGGCATTGAAGCCTCAGCGTATGTAACGGTAATTGCTCCAATGCCCTCCGATAATTGGGAGCTGTTATCGTCATCGTTATCATTGTCATCGCCGCATTCATCCTGCCTTTGTGCGTTGGTTTTCAGTTTTTCCAGAGCTTCGATATTTTTCTTCTCAATCCATGTTGATAGATCAACGTTATCCTTAATGTAGCAAACGGCATTCCGCAGGGGGCAGTGTTCATGCTCGTGCAAAACTGTACATTCCCGACACGATCGCATTCCATATCCGGCGCCGGCACCGTTCTCGTTGTGTTCGTCGTCTTCTTCGATGAAGTTCTGCTCGTTTTTAATTTCAGTCGCGAGCATACCTTCATCAGCTTCGTCATCCTCTTCTGCATCATCGTCGTAGTCATCTTCTTCGTTGCCCTGGGGTTCTTGTTCCTGCAGTTGGGGTGGTTGTTGTTGCTGCTGCTGCTGCTTGAGCTTGCCATTAAATGATGACGATTTTGATGATTTCTTGATCTTTGATCGATCACGTATTCGAAAGCTTTTATCAGGTGCGCTAAGAGTACCAGTTTCGTCCTCGTCAATTTCTTCATCGTCTTCGTAGTCATCATCATCTTCGGCATCGCTTTGATTGAATATTTGGTAGCTTTCGGCGGTAGACTTTTTCAGACAGAGCGCACCTTTGAAGCTATCATTTTGTATGCTCGCTGATTTCTCTGCCAGCTCGCTTTTGATCTTTTCAGCGATTCGGCAATCAAGCACTTCCGGAAGGGTATCGTTATCCAGACTGCTGCTGATGGCTTTGTCCTGAGCATCGTGCTTCGGAAGTTTCATTGAAAAATTGGTAAAGTTTTTCGCTTTATTAAAGCCATTTAGTGGATCGTGGAACTGAACACGTTTTTTTGGCTTGGGACTTGGCTTTGTCAAGGGCAGTGGATCATTGCAATTTTCTGTTTGACTATTGCTGAAGTCCTTGGCACAAAGATTTGATTCCAATTTAAAGTTGGGAAAATTCTTTGTTGTGGATGAAATCGACGGAAGGCTGTGAAATTAATGTAAGAAGTAAAAGGTTATTATTATTCATACATTTGAACGTTTTGATATATTTAAAATTAGTTCAAAAAATTGAAAAAATTGTTCAGAAAACTGAACACAAAAAAAAACGCAAGTTTAAGTAACTATAGTAATGAGCTCCTTTTGCATGTGGAATAGATCTCTTGTTCGTCTGTTACTCATACACACTAGTTGACTTTTCCATTTTTATATATAAAAGCGGACCAAACCGGCTTCGCTTGAGTGCTCATCAAATAGATTGGAATAAATTAAATTCGCATGATACAACATCCATATTATTCGTAAGATATGGATGTCGTAATGCTGAGACTATACTTGACTAGCATACTCAAGAATGGGACTGACATAAGTTATGTAAAGAGAATTCGTAAAGTATGGGTTTAAAATTCCTTACACAAACGTTTGACAAAAGGAAACGGAAAATGAGTAAGTTCTAAGCGGTGAGGATAGGCGCTTGGCACCATATTGAGAATCGGTCAAGGTCATCCTAAAATTGGCAAGATTTGCATGTCAAGTGAAGTGACAATCTGAAGATGACATTGTATTTGCGATCGGTGAAATATGATTTGTTTGATTCTGTTACAGTTTTGCTCTCAATATGTATCTCAATCACTGAAAAATTACTTCGACATACATTTTTTAACAAATTACCCAAACATTGCAATTTTAATCAACTAATTTTATTTATTTTTGTTATTTCTTTTCAACCTAAAGTTGATTAAATAAATGACTTTTCTGCTGCATGAGCTAAATTGAATGTTAGAGATTATATCCGACGATGAGTCTTCATTTGAACTTTTTAATCATTTAATTCTTTTAAATCTACATAGGTTGCCATGCAGCATAATATGAATCTGTAAAGCCTTCTTGGTGTTTGGACAAAAGGACAAAGGGACATGGCTGACGAGCTAGAATGAAAAGAATCTCCAATGGATCATAATCAGGCAATGTCAAAATGATCAAATCGCAAATGTAACTTAGCTTTAACTATTTTTTATGCTGTGCCAAGAACGTTTGTTCAAGTAAACTGATATATAAAACAAAGTTTGGTTATTAACACCATTTATTACTCAAGACGGGCAGGACTGATTCTTATGATCTTCGATATGTTGAATTTGTATCTGTTCCGAATATATAATAACTATTAAATTTTTGGAAGCAAATCAATTTTCTCATATATTCTCGGCCTCGAGAAATTTTCCTGTGCATTGGAAAAGTAAGAAAATCACCAAAAATTTACATCCGCCATGTCTGATATACATATGACAATGCATGACTGCGTCATACAAAACTTTCACGCTACATGTGATGCGTCTTTGATTTGCCTTACCCAAAACGGTAAATGATTTTTTAAGCTTTAAAAAAATATGTAAAGATTTTGATGTATAATTTTGAATACTTGACAGTTCTAACTTGATAAGTTTTGAAAAATTAGATTTTCTCAAAAACGCATTTAACAATTTCGATGTAATTGCACAATGCATATTTTTAACCGAACTGTTCATGAATGTGAGTGTGAAAATGAAAATGAGTATGCATTATTTTTGGCCCATCGAAAGTATCCATAGTACAAAAAAAGACCGAAATCCTTGGGACAATTTTCTAGAAAAATAGTAATACCTGATTTAAACCAAAGAAAATTTATGTCTCGAGATGTAACCCCTAAAGCTTAATATACGAACTTTAAGCAAATCCGTCGAACCGTTTCGCCATACGGCGCCCGAACAGACAGACAGATAGAAAAAAAACTTCATCTTGTTCATAGCGCTAAATGCCGGTTAACAGCAGAAACTTTTCTATGTTTGTGAACATATAAAATGTAATTAGTAAATGTAGCAACAATTCATGTTTTAAATATTACGAACTCAATTCAAACACCTTTTTGACATTACAGCGATTATTAAAAAGAACTTAGTCACTTTAGGTACTGATTATGCTGATTTTGGAAATACTTCAAAATTTATAGGACATCAATGAAATCTATTTTAGTTCAATAAAACAAAACATACATTTATTATTAACATGAAGATAATATATCTGAGATTCCCTTCAACAAACTTGATTTGGAAGAGTTGGATCACTGTTGGGAGCTTTTGAAAGATTCTTTAAAACAACACGGCAAAGAAACATTGTGATGGATAATGCTAATATAATGAAATAAAGTGCACGACTGCGTCATACGAAACTTTCTCGGTACATGAGATGCGATTTTGAGTCGCAAAATGAATCAAAAATTAATGGTGAGAAATTTATTTAAATCACATTTTAGGTTTTAAAAAATTTGATTTTATCAAAAACGGCACCTACGATTTTGATGTAATTTCGCACATTGGACACTTATAACATAATTGTTTAAATTATATAAAATTTTCAAAATCGTTAGCGCCGTTTTCGAGAAAACGAATTTATTTTAAATTTAAAAAAATTATTTAAAAAATCTAATTGTAAGTATGCAGATTTGTTTGAGCCTACAGTATAAAAAAAACTGCATATTTTTTTGAAGTTCCCTTTATTAGTTTTCGAGATATTGCCCGTCTTATAAATTACCGTTAGTCGTTTTTTTTTCCCAAAAACTGAGTATGCAGAATTTTTCACCCCATCCTAAGCATCCTTAGTACAAAAAAAGACCGAAATCCTTGGAATTTACACCAAAAAAAATGTATGTCAGGTACCATTATTTCAAATGAAAAAAGCAAAAAATAAAAAGATGTCCCGAGATGTAACCCCAAGAACTTTATATATGAACTTTGAAGCAAATCCGTCGAACCGTTTAGCCATACGACGCCCGAACTAATGTATACGAGAAAGTTAAAAAGAAAGCAATGTATCAGTGTGACTCTATTAACAGAGATAATGAAGCAAATTGAAGCTAAGAGTATTCGAATAACCAGCTGCAAGGCGAAGAAGAATGCATAAAACAAACTTTTTGTCTTATTCGTAATTTCTAGTAAAGAACGTTTGTTCCAGTAAACTGAGATATAAAACAAAGTTTGTTTAGTAACACCATTTACTATAACTCAAGATGGGCAGGACTGATTCTTATGATCTTTGATATGTTGTCCCGAATAGTACAATAACTATTAAAAAACGAAACAAATTTTTGCTACGAAAATATTTTTTAACATTGAAAAAGCAGAAAAGTCATTATGTGTCTAAGATTTGCAATTTTTTTTTTCGATAAAGTGTCAATTTTCCCGTTTAACAAGTGTTTGTCTACTTCTGCCCCCTTTTCGGTAATCGCGCCTTATTTTCTTTTCACCGTGAGGTGCTTAACGTTCTAGGAAGTCTGAGGGCGTTGTAAATTAATAAATAAAATAGTAAACAACTAAATTTATGTAAATACTACAATACTTTGCTTTTTGATATTAGGAGGGTAGTCGAAAGGGCGGCGTTCTAAACTAATGTGCATGACTTTCACGCTAAAATAAAAAAGTGCATCACATGTATGTGAGGTTCACGTGACTAACCGAAGGTTAAATGGGACATTTTTATTGAATTTTTGTGAATGACCTAGGATCTAATAACTTCTTATTTTCTACAAACGCTCAACGTTTCGAATCAAAAATTAACATCAAATACTTGACCATTGTCAACTCTTTCACTCCTGTTGGCTAAAGAAAAGAAGTGTAGTGAGTGAATTACAACTCCATCTCATTAGTTGCAGAAAGGAGTCTACGTTAGTTCTGTATTTTTGTTTTAGTTTGGCGCGATAGAACGTAAACCCAAAGACAGGTTAGTTGAAAACAAACAATTTAACTACTCGGAGGCACATTTTAATGGGAAGTAATTTAAATTTCAAATATCCAACAATAATGTCTGCCAAAGTTTTCGGCTGTGTGTACGGTTCATACGTGTATAGAAAATAGTTTGGATTGTAGCTGTTTCCTTAAAGTTTTTGTTTTCACTTGGACTAAGGAACACAAACACCTCTACAGATATGTATATGTCCCCCACAATGTAGACGATACTTTATGACCACACAATTATCTACCTTCATTCGTATCTACATAAAAAAGAAAAAATCCATATTTTAAACTCACCTTGAACTCCGTTCTGTATCATTTTCAGCTAAATTCAGGAGATATGCAACGAATTCAACATCATTCTTAAAGGCAAGCCTCGTCCTGGTGTACTCCCATTTTTCAGCATTTTTAGTGCCAATATAAATATTTTTACTGTAATTTTGGTGGCGATACTTTTTACTGCCACTGCCATTACTACCACCACCATTACCACTGCCGCCGCCTCCACTGCCGCCACCCCCCAATCCACCTGTGGTCGCCGCACTATTATTACTAAGACTTGCACTGCCACTGCGAACGTCATTAAAATTATTCACCAACGCATCACTACTGGCCCCACCTGCACCGACCCCGGATGTGCCTGCACCACTGGTGCTGCATATAGCCGCGGAAACTGCATCTAATGCGTTACTACCCTCATTGTTGCCGTTCACATTTGTGTCACCGCCGCCTATTTCGGAAGTTGCCTGCGATGAGGAGCAACCCCCATTTATGCTGCCACCACCTTCACCGGCACCACTGTTTGTCACCGAACCGAGTCCGCCGCGATTCAGGAATATGCTGCGCGAATTCAAACTGTTCTCGGAGCTGTCGTTAAAGTCGAATGCACTAAAGTCCGCGTTCGATTTCGACATGGTGCTGCTATGCCTTGCCTTCGCCCTTTCACTCCCCCCCTGTACACTTTACTTGGATATAATACTTCTTGATCGACGTCGTCGTTGTCGTCGTCGTCTACACGTTTATGTACATCCACTGCGCGCCGATTCACATTTTATTTATAGGCGATGATGGTGATGACTTTTCATCTCTCATTTCGAGGATGCTGTTGTCCTTCTGAGAGCGCCTTCCATATTTTTTATGAAAATTTTCACATTTTATGTCGCTTTGCCGCGAATATTAAACTATTGCAAGTTTGCCATCTTTCAATTCGAATAGAAATATTTTCAGGATTTTGCACACACGCACTCACGTGAAAGATTGAGAAAAAAAATTCCTTTAAAGGATTGCACTTTCATGCAGTCGGGCCATCACCCATTCGAAGGGATGGGCCAGCGCCAGCAGAGGCTTTTTTCCCGACCATTACAATTGCTAGGACCTTTTTCGAGAAAAGAAAATTTACAGGAAGTATGTGAAAAACTCCTCCGGATGCACAGTCTGTACGCGATAGAGGATAATGGATTCTATGTCCAGCGAAAAAACGTAAAAGAAAAAAATGAAAAACCTGAGTCCGAACACGCTCGCGAAAATATCCTTAATCAATATTGGATTGCACGGGTATTTTATGAAATTTTGTTTTTGTTTTTCTTATTTTATCACTTTAAAGCGACACAGAATGAACAATTGAGAATTTATTTCGACGAAATCGGGGTTTTTTTTTCTCGTGCCACTTAAAGTCGGAACAAAACTTTTATTTATGTTGGACAAAAGTTGCTGTCAGAACGAAAGTTTTTGCCACCCGTCTTCGTCCTGTTTTGCACATCTCGTTCTTTTTCTTTGTCGTCTTTTTCTGTGTGCGTTTCCTTCGGTTTCCTCATCTATGTTGGCCATTTGCTCTAGTGCTCAGCCGCTTTCGTGTTTTATGTTAGTATCCTTTCGGAATGTTTATTATTCTTGTTTGTGTTGGTCATAAATCCTGTGAAGTTTATGTATTCATCAATTGGGATGCGTGGGGGGTGTGTATGTGTAACTTTCTCTAAAGAGAAAGGATGTGCGATTCTAGGGCTAAAAGAAGAGCGAACATTTTGAATATGTGTGAGTGTTTTGTGGGGTGGTAAGAGAAAGCTGGATAGCTATAGCTATATGTAAAGCACAAGGGAAGGACACTCGAAAAGCGGTAAGTTATATTTTGGGTTTTGTAGTAGACTTGTAGTGTTTTGAAGGACTGTTACAATTTGTTGCAAAACTGCCTATTGCTGTTGAAAACCTCAAATGTGATAAAATAAAAAACAATGACCAATTTTAAATTTTTGTTCTCATACGAAAGTAACTGTAGTTCTTTGTACCTTCACAAGATTTGTAGGCACTGCCCTCCTTTATAAGTTTGTCACATAAAGTTTTTTGCCACGCCTAGTTTTTGTAGGTGTTTTTCACTAAAATGCTGTTTACTTCGAAAATTTTCATAGAAAACGAAAACAAAACTGTAACAAGATATTTAGGGGGCGTTTTTTCAAAAAATATATTTTCTTTTGTTTTTATAAATTTCATAGAATGTAATAAAATTCTATCCATTCTTCTGAATGTTTTTTTCTTTAGGGCATATATGTATGTAGGGATATGGATATGTATGGTACTGTTTGTCCCAAGCGGAATGAAGCCTTTATTTATGTTTTTAGTTCTCATTTGTAAAAAAATATTACAATTGACTGCAATCTCTGCCTTCAAAGACAATCAATTGAATGCATTCAGTGAATTCTACTGACTTCATTTTTATCTCGAAACTACTAGTTAGTTAAATATTAAAATGTTTAAAACGGTACGCTTTCACGGTCAATGAACTGACGTCAATCTTTTATATGTGTTAGTAGTAAGAAATATGGCTGCATGACTGCGCAAGACATTATCGCTTCTCCCATCGCATCGCCTTCTCGCTTTACTGTGCGTGCAACTTTAACATTTTCGCCAACAGAATATAATATACAAGGAATAAAAAATATCATTCTTAATTGAGTGATCCCTAGTTCCTACTTTTCTTTTTTACTGAAGGGAATTCCCTTGCCATTATCTATTCTATTGCACTATGACACAGCGACATGTTTAGGCTTCTTTACGAGATCCAAGACATATTTTACCCCTTTTGATCTAGCTCTGATTTATAAGGCGCGATCCGCTTCATCAAGTACAAACTTAAAACCACTGAATCGAATAACAAATGGGAGTGATGAGCTAAAACTACGACATCGCTTAGCTCTCTTTGTCACTGCCGTAATGTGTCATGTGTCATAATTTGTTACAAATGTTTCCCATATTAAGATATGACATCTACTTGCATCAAAGAAGTACATGGCAATATGTTAGTTAGAAAGATCAATTTGCAGTTGCAAATCAATTAGTTGACTGGCATTGAAAATAATTGAAGTGATTTCGTTTAAAATGAAAATGTTCAGGGAACTAGCAAGTAGGTATTATTTTGAAAGCACTACCTAATAAGAAGCGGTCTGTGCCGGATGCTTACAGGTAAACAGTTTGTATGAAATTCTCTTCAAGATATCACTACTTTCATGGCTCACTAATTGAGCATTGTGTACAAAAACTTGGCTCTTTTTGTTTGTCTGTGAGAAGGCCCACGACCTAAAAATGATAGAGAGATTATAATGAAAAATCACCAAAAAGTCAGATACGAATATTTGCCCAAAATGTAGTTTCGTAGCTTCGCATTGCATGCTTAACCCACTAAACTCTCTTTCTATAGACGGTTGGTATCGGTCACCCAACTTATTTAATCTGCTAGGTGTAGGTCGTTTTCGTCAGGCAGGAGCCCATGGCAACAATACCTTGGCCGAAAAACACATAACCCTAGCGGAGTTGCGTGAGCTGTACCTTACCAACTATAGCAACAGCCGTGCCGTTGCAATAGACCCTTACTTGACGAACAGCATCAACCCCGAGTGGAGCAATGAAGTTGCCATCGTTAATTTTTAGACTTCGGGCGATTTTTCATTTATCGATTATTCGCACAGTCTTGAGAACAATCCTAAATATGTGGGCGATTGTTCTTAAACTTTTGGGGTAAATATGATCATAAATTTTTCGGCGATTGTTTTTTTTTTACAAATTTCCTCATATGTAACTCTCAAATTAGGTAAATATTTAAACTAGTTCGCACATTACGAAAGTGATAAGTCAAATAAAACAAAATTTTTAAAACGAAAAGCATGGCCGTATTACAACATCTATAATTGCTTTCGGTCCGTAGTCACTTTGCTCACAAAGTCCCGGTTATTTCAGAGTTGACGTTTGGTACGTGTTAAAATCAAACGTAATAGCCTAATTTTAATACTAGTGATGTTAATACTTTACGAGATTTGAAACACGATTCGTATCAGCCAATGATGCCAATGTTCTTAATAGTTTCACTTCTCGAAAACGAGACCAATTTTTTATAAGCTTGTGTCATTTTCTCCTATTACGAAAAAAAATCCTTCAGCGATAATCCCCTTATAAACAAAATCAAACATGAAAATGTGTATGAAACATCACCGGGCCGAAAATGCTTTCACCATTTTTGTCATGAGTTATAGCAAATTCAGTGCCTCGTTGAAGCATGAGTCTTTCTATTTTTATCAATGGCTTAGTTTTCACTTGTCATGCTGTCATGCTGTCATTTTTTGACAGATAGCAAAATAACGAGCTATTCAAATTAAACCCATTCACGAAACACTTAGTCCTTCCTTAAAAGACTACATAAGTATATTGACCCATTTCCTTGAAAAGGTAATTTTGTGGTGACGTACCTTATTTGGGTGACAACTCATTAGAGCCTATTCATTCTTTCTATTCAAAGAACGAACAAGGACAATATAACTATTTTGCGCAGTGTATCTACTAAGGGATGGTATGTATTTTCTAAAAGAGAAGTATTTTCAAGAGAATATTTTGTTATCGCTAAATGGAAAGACTTTTATATTTAAAAAGCATGCGCCGTTAAGATAAAAAAGAACCCTTATAGAAGACATGTTGTGTTACTATTTTTTTGTTTGTGCATAAAAGAGAGAAATGTTAACGACAACATTGGTGTACTGGAGAAGTTCTGACTAAAAAGCAAATGATTGTATCTGATAATTGGCATAATGTTTTTTTGGTACATACATATCCCAAGATGTGAAATCCGTATTAAAACCAATCTTTTTATAAAAGCTTTTAAAAGCTCTGACTGTGTTCAACAGGAACTCGTATTTCATAGAAAGGAGAAACTTAATAATTGTTGACGTTAAGAACCTGATTAAATTGCTTTGTCAGCTGGAAAGATTATAGACATTTTAGAACTTAGGAAGTTAATGGGGCGAGAAATAAAAAAAAACTTTGACAACTTTGAAATTGCACTGTGAACGCACCCATAAACCAATTACCAAACTGTCAATGTCAGTTGATAACCCGTAAACACAACATTTTGGTGACAAAAGAGAAATGTTTACAAATAATTAAAATGTATTACCAAAATTCCCGGTCGGTGATGGCAACTTTAAGAGACAATTTCTTCGCAAAACCGTTTTCAGTGATGAAGTAGGTTTTGTTTGGCTAAACGGCTTGTCAAAACAAACAGCCCGGCCGGCGGTGTCATTGTGACATTTTGTTTTCGTTGATGAAAATGAGCGTCTCGTTACAATCAATGAAAATAGCTACAGAGATATGTTGCAAGGTAAATTCATTGATTAGTTGCATGCACTTGGCAATAATAATATGTGGTTTAAACAAGACAGTGCTGCAAGCCACACAGCGGGTGTATATGGAATGGAAAGTTTATTAAAACTGCTGCCATAGTTGCAAGGAAGTGCAATAGAAATTTTAAAAGCTTTCATATTGTTTTTAAATTTTTTAAATATTTTTTGAAAAAATTACTATCAAACTCAGAATTAAAAAAAAAAAAAAAAAATACAAATAAATATTGTTCACCAAATTTGCTTCTAGTATTTATTGCCCCAATTAATTCGTTCAAATAGAACCAATAGAAAACCATGTTGTTTCATATCTTCCAGTTCTTGAGAAAAATAAATTTTACGAAAACAATTTTTTTATTTTATTAAGAACTGGCAGTTTTCGGAAGAAAAAATTCAATCAGATAATTCAATTGTGGTTGCAGTGGCTTAGTGATTAAGTACGTTGGACCACTAAGCGAGAGGTCGCCGGTTCAAATCCCGACCTGTACGACCTGAAAGTTTTTATTCGCTGCCCCACCTCTTGCGAACGTCTGACAAACATCCAAGAGTAAGAAATGTCATGAGAAGCTTCTCAAGAATAAATTGCCGTTCGAAATCGGCATTAAACTGTAGGTCCCGCCATTCGTGTCAAAAATATAACTTCGCACACACAATGGTTGGAGAAGCTAGGCTTTAGGTCCTGTATGGGCCGTGTGCGCCTAATATTTATTTTATTTATTTATTTTTAATTAAAGAAACTCGCCTAGTAATAATTCTAATTATTATGCATTAAATTTAATAATCGATATACGTTTTTTTGTATAGGATATAAAGAAATAAATTTAATTTTTTAGAATTGTGTCATCCACTTTAAGATCATGACATTCGTACCTATTAATTTAATTTTATATTGTTTTTACAAAAAAGTGGGTCCGCCATCCATTCATCGATCAGTTGGAATTGAACTTCAACTTCTTAATAAAGTGGTCCTGGGGTTCGATTAGTTCTTTGTTGAAGTATTTATGGTTCTTACATGGATTCGATAAAGTACGATAACTTCAAACATCCGAACAAGTTAATGTTGTTGTAATTGCTAATAGCTGGAAAAATCTAAATTTTTTTAAAGGCCTGTATATTGGGAAAATGACAATAAATCGTCAAATATGGCATCACTGGGAGACCTGAAATAATTTTCAGGTCTCCCGGTTTAGTATCAGCGAGTCACAAAGATCAATCAAAAGCTGGTATTGTTGCATTTTTGCGGTCCAAGGTTTTTTTAGGCCTGCCTCACTACACGATTCGATAAAATCCTTGACTTTAGGATATATAGTGATCAATGGGCTCTAAATCTTGCAATTTTTTCCGATTTGTATTCAACACTCAATCCATCGGTAGGTCTCATTGTTTGCCTGCAATATAATTCAGCACCAATTTTTTTAGAAATTGAAGCATATATTTTAGCTTTGACTGATTCATCAAATAAAAGCGGGTTTAAAAATCTCAAAAAAAAGCTCCAACTAATCAACACACTACTCACTCGATTCATGGTAAGGGTAGAAGAGAAACCATTTTCAAATCCATTCCATCATACCAACGACTCTCTGAAAAATACAAATTTCTTTAAAAAAAACCCTAGTGGGGGAAAGTAATCAATAAGTTGTCAACTTTCTCTTTTAATTTGTCCCGATCCACCCTCACAAGCCAAACGCATATCGACTTCGAGTATATGTCACCCTCCGCGGTTTAATCAAGATACATGAAAAAAAAAATCCAAATCCATCCGGTTGATATGATTCCTCGCAGTGGCGTACGACGACCGTACGTACTACGACTTCCTCACCCTTAACATAAGGGAGTCTTTCTAACCACAGAGCTCTATTTCATACATTCTCTATATACAAGGGGAGAACTCTAGTCAGTGTCGCTAAGGGGTTTTCTCTTTCCGTTCAAACAACAAGGAAAACACGATGTACTCACTCAAGAGAAGGACACAATACCAACAGCCGAACAAGCAAAAATAATGTATTTCCCAATTTTCAACGAATATCCTTTCGTTTTCGTTATTTTTCGAGATTAATTCCACTTGCGAATCGGTGTTGTTAGCTTCTTCATGTTGTTCGGTGTATAACTAAGCGAAAAAAAAATATAAAAAAAAATATTTGTCTCCACAAAGAGAGACAAATAATAGATTTAGTTTTTTTTTTGTTTAATATCGGTGTAGAAATTTCTATTCACCCAAAAATACGTGACATCCGGATGTGGAAAATTTAAAAGAAAAAAATATATTTGTTTTAAGTGAGAAAAATAGTACCTATTCCATTTTATGCAAGTGTGATTAGTATAAATGTGTGCAAAGAAAATATTCCCATGAAAAAAAAAAATTCTCTAATCCCCAATTAAGCGAGAAAAAAAAAGATATATAAAATAATCAATATTGTGTTTTGTGCTATCCCCTCGAGTTTCTATAAAGCTTGACAATGTGCTCTATACAACGTGAGAATTACTTATTCCTCAGTCAACTTTTAAACCTATTTTAAAGTTGTACATACATATATATTTTGTTTCGTTGTTTTTTTCGTAAACTTTCAATATAAAAAAAAATGTTTTAAATAATTGGACAAAAAAAAAACTACATACAACACTAAAAAAAAAAACCTAATTTGCTGAAAGACATTTTCTAACATCCCCGCATGAACTAATCAAGGACATAATAAAGAATTCAAATTTTTAACACCAACACAAAGAAAAATTTAAATATAAATAAAATTTTATATTTTTATATTTTTTTTTTCAAAACTTTTTTGTAAACGTCATAAGAATACACACGTACTACACACATTTTGAAACAAGGAGAGATTTATTGATGTATGGCTTTTTTGTATTCTATTCTCTTGTGTGTGGTTTTTTATTTCGCATAATTAGTAACAGCATTTTTTTTTATGATTTATTTCCTTGCAAAATATGTTGAATTACTTTGTGGGGGGGTTGTTGCTGCTGTACCCACCCTCGCCTTGTCATGATGATGGTGGTTTTGTTGTCTTGTTTCCTGCTTCAATTTTCGTTCGCTTTATTTAACTATCGCATTCACACAGAGGGTTACATATATTGAAATGGATATTATGTCGTGCGGTGCAGTTTTTATAGTAGTTGCGTTGGTGTGAAAAACAAAAAAAAAAACTGCAAAAGCAAAATTTAATACGAAGAAAGTCTGATACTGAAGAGTTTGAGGATAAATTGCTTTGTTTTAATAACTCGGGGTCAGGGACTTACGATTATTTTTTTTTTTTCGTTGGTTTTTGCTTTGCTTGTGTGCGCGAGTAGTAGGTTTTATTTTACTGAATCATGACCCAGTCTGTGCGTGGTCGGTTTTTAATGGGTTTTTGTGAAGTTTAAAACACTCAGTTTTTGTATGTGTCAGTTGGTAGTATTTCATTCTACCAGCTAATTAAGTATTAACAACTAAGTGGTGTTTTTGTTTTTTTTTGTTTTTGGCAATGATAAGCTAATTAGCGATATTAGGCAAACATATGTAAGAAAATCCTTGGAATTGTCTTCGTTTCGAATCTAATAATTCACATGTTTTCCTCATTGCCACGTAATTGCAAACTTTAATTAGTTGCCATGGAAATTCCAGTCTATTATCGTTAAAGTTAAGTCTTCCAAATGGTGTGTGGGTGATTTATCTCCAATAATTTGGGCTTACGACTTTAGTTTTCGGGTTTTATTGTTGTCATTCCTTTTTATTGGATAGGTATCTACCTATGTAAGTAGCAAAGTTTCAAAAGGAGAATCTATATATACATGTATATATATATATCTATCTTTGCGTATTTAACCGTAGATATGTGTTAGGAAAATGGAACTGATGAAATTGTGCCTATTTTTATAACCTTTATCTTTTCGTTAAATCTATTGAAAATAGAATAATTCAACCGCAACGAAAATGAGAAATAGCAAATCAGTTTCCGCTTTTGTTGATGTAACTCGAAATTTAAATACCAATTTGTCCACTTCATGACTTCGCGGAGAAAGGGACATTAGCCTTATTCATCAGTGGGGTACACGGTATACCTAAAGATATTGTCTATTTATAGAGAACAAGTATCTAATGAAACTAGTTAGTTTTCAAAGTTAACAGCCGGACCTTTCTATTTTCCGTATGGTTAGCTTAAACGTTTGAAAAGAGATCATTTAGGCAGATGCGATAGTTAGGCAGATATAAAAGAGTTAAGCTTTGTCATGAGCTAAGGAAGTGTTTTAACGCCTAAATTTTGTTTAATTTAGTTTGTCATTGTGGAACACTCGGTGTAGGCAAATCATTTTACCTTAAATTTTGTGAAGCTGAACTCATCTCATAGAACTTAGGTATAAGAAATACTGTTTTTATGTTCGAAATATTATTATGAAAGCTCTGTTCATAAACGCTTGCCTGATGTAAATCACCTACTCCGCCCGGATTTTTTAAGCCCTGGAACATTGTCCCACCAGCTTAAGAGATTTGAGTAAATTTTAATTATGTGTATTTTGGCTTAAATTTGAATTCTAGCTGCGGTTTTAAAGCTCATCTAGCTGCCTTGGTACTAATATTGACTACTGCTGTAGTTGGATATGGGTGTTTCGCACGTATTAACCTGCTAAAAAGAAAAAAGGAATATGTATACGGTTAGAAAGAAGCTCCCCACAGTCATAGCCGTTTTCGAATATTTGATTGAAGTGTTTTCAATACAAACGGAAGTGTTTTGCTCAATAGTGAAGTGTCGTCATAAAAGTTTTGCGCTTTATGTTTACTTACTTACCCCACCCGTGAAGAGTCTCTGCATACAAAATGGGCACGCTGCTTCCAATTTTCCATGCCAAGCGATCTCACAAACGCAATGGCTTGGGCCTTGAAGTGAAAATTCGGGTTTCTAGCGGTTTCCTAGGGTAATTCTTCGTCGGATCCCCACTAAGTTGTCATTCGGGGAGTTGATGTTTACCGAAGTAGATAGACTCCCTAACTACCTCGAAGATCCTCCTTATTCACTTCAATATCGTCCGCTTATCCCATTAGCTGGAAGTATCTATTGAAGATAGTGGCTTCAAATTTGACACTTGCTCTCAAAATCCAATGCATGAAAGAGTTCAGCTCGTTCTCGACCGGCACGCGAAACAGTTAGATAAGTTTTACCAGGATCTCGAAATCGGCCATCGCCATATAGAGCTCCTGACGATGAATACTATCATAAGCAGCTTTAAAGTCGATGGTGGTGTGTCTCGACTTAAAATTCATTGGTCATTTTTAGGATTTGATTTAGTGTGAAAATATGGTCAATCTGCCATTAGTGTGTTGCAGAAGGGTTTGAGACGTTCACATGGTCCTGTTGGATACTCAGAATCATTTACTCTTCCCTTCTCTTGGCTCGTTATAATTCTCTTGCTGCCCTTATTTTCTTTTGCAGCGCTCTGATATGTGCAAATTGTCTCGCGATTCGATAAGAAATGTCAATAATAGCAACGGGGAAAACCATGGGCAATACGGACAGGATTGGACCTGGGCTTCAACCAATAACATCTTCCAGTTGCGTACTCCAAGTTGGTTGAGGTCCCCTTTCACTTCTGCGCTCCACCTAAAGCGAGGTTTTCCTCTACTATGTTGGCCCTCCGGATTATAGTCGAAGATTCTACGGGATGGAGACAACTGAAAACTCCAAAGAGCATTTTTTTTGATCAGGTCAATGTCGCTGTACTGTTGTAGAAGTTCATCGCTGATTAGTCCAGTCCTCCAAAACCGGTCAATGCATTCGGGACCAAATATTTTACGATGATATTTGCTCAAAACGACCAGGAATATCTTCATCCGGTAGAGAAGGTTTTATATTGAGTTTCCTTAGTTGTTCGAGAGAACAACAGTGAAAGTCCCTGATAGCGACGTACTGTACGACGCACTGGCCCGCACTGATAGGGTTTCACTCGCTGCACAATACAAGATGTAATACGCTAATTCTATAATTGGCGCAGTTTAGAGGGTCTCATTTCTCTTAAAACAGACAAACGATGCTGAGGTTGCATTCATCAGGCATATCTACATTCTTCTGGCCAAATCTTTCAAATCTTGAAAATAAGTTGGTGTAGCTCTTTAACGAGTCTTCTCATATTGTCCTTAATAATTCGGCGGGGAGACCGATTCTCACTTCATTTTTGTTGGCTGGACAGAATTAAACAAACAGAACGCCTTCACAAAAAAAAAAATTTTATGCAACCTAGCCTGCCTACGTAATCGTATATGTTTTATAAGAAAACCTTAATAATTTGTCAAAATAAGGCTTTCTAGGAACGAACCAAGAAAACCAGTTTGAGGGCCTTTTCCAGTTGGCCCAGGGCCAAAATGCACAATAGAGGGCCAAATGCTCCTATGGGACATTTTTTGGTAACGCTGGTCCGTACACTACCAAGAATGGGAACGGAATTGCCTGGCTTGCTCACAGAGCGATTTTTCAGCAATTTCCTTCACTATTTATTGGAATGTTTACGAAGACGTGCGACCCATTTTTATTTCCGGTACGAAATAAAACCAACAAATAATTATTATCTTTACCGTTAGGTAGTAACGGCATAAGTTGAATTATTATTCTTATTAACACCTCGATGGCATATTCATAAAAATATCAGCAACCATTCATCTTTCACAAGCAATTTCAAAAATTAAGAAAATAAGTTAGATTCGCCAAACGTATTTGAATTTTAAATCTAGTTTTCTAAAAGCCTGTATTTTGTGACTTATACCCTTATTGCCCAACTTTACAGATATATGACGTTACATTGTCACACAGTTTTATGTTTGTTGTTTAATGATGGTGTTTTGTTGATTAATTAAATTTATCAATATAATTCGTGATCCTTTAGATCTCTATTTGATGAGTGATTTATATTGCTAACTTGGCTAATATGGCCGTATTATATGCGAACGGCGCTACGAGAGTATCATATTCTTGCGGCATATCACGAGTAAATAAAAGAAAAAAATCGGACCAAGAACGCTTCCTTGTGAAACTCGCGCTTGCGAGTTATTGGTAGAAGCGATATAGGTCGATAAGATTTGTTGTCATTTAGAGGTTTTCCTAGCTTAGGAACCATTATAACCTCGGCCTAATCGAAGCTAATATTAGTTTTCATTTTTCATCGACCAGGGATACTTTTTTTTAATTTTTTCATGCCTTTCCTTTCCAAAGCAAATAGTTAGAAGTATTATCCGCCGTTAGGCTTTCGAGATGCGTAGAGACTTCACGATTTTTAAAGTCCCGACTCTTTTTTTTCAGTTTACTGCAAAGATTATTTAAGATAGTTTTATACTGCGGAGCACGAAATTGTTGCCATCTTTAACGCGCTCTTGGTTTTTCTTTTACTAATTTAGTAATTTCAGCGGGAAATTTGATTTCGCTATTTTCTCACTTCTTATGAGAAGTATTGTTCTACGCTGAACTCTGTAAAGCTTTGATAAATTGATCTGCTTGGTCTTCGAGTTCGTATGGTGTTCGTAGAGATACGGTTTGTCAGTTCGCCAGGCGTTAGTTCGGCCCTAAGCTCCATATCGGCTTTGTAAAGAATGCGACCTTTTGGTGGGATACTTTTGGAGCCCCAGATAGTGTGTTTTACATTGAAATCTCCGCCATTTCCAAATTATGTCCAAATATGTCAAATATGCTCCTGAAATCATTTTTTTCTTACTCCGCTCGAGGAGGGCAATAAATTTTCAAATTATAGAAACGAAAATCAGCTACATATTCATTGATTTCGATCAGTGAAGTATTAAAAGTTGATTTAAAGAAAAGTGTTTTTTTGTAAAAAAAAAGTCTATTAGTGATAAGGTTAATTAAGATACCATTTAAAGTCAATATAGTTTGCTGAATCGTCTTAAAATCGGGAAAAAAACACTTTTCATAAAGATACATTTTTATGATAGCTGTAACTAGCCCCTAATCACTCAAAAATTGTTTATTTTTTTTATTAAATATACATATCTTTCGGAGTCAGCTCCTCCAATAAGTGAGCTTATTTGAGTTAATTTAATGATCGCAATTAGAATACTTGTTTGCCATTTTATTTAAACATGCGAATAGTACTAACTGATATAGGTACATATAATTCAGTTTAGAAAAAAAAAAAAAAACATTTGCTGCGACGATATGGCAATTTGCAATACCATTCATAATTCTGTACCTTGTTTTGTGAATGTATAATAATGGACTAAGGTATTCCGAACGTTCTGCATGCCTTCCTTGTATAGTGAAATAAAAATCGACATGTCATAAATACAATGTAAATGTAGTGCATAAATTATAAGGAAGTTAGTTTAAGTGGTGTATTCGCCGGCCGTACGGACTTGATAGCGTCGATTTTGTTGTTGGCTTAGTGCTTAATGCCGAATGCCATAGCTCGTACATATTTCCTTAAAATGGGAGTGCATTTTATGGGTAACTAAAAGTGATGGCCCTGTTGTTCCTTTAAATCATTAGAAGCTTTTGAAAATAATACGCGCAATTGTACATACATATATTCGCTTAGCATTTAATTCCATTTTTCGGCATATCAAACTTTTTAATTTGAGTAAATACATAATGTATAATTTTCTTTTTTCAGACGGACACTAGTATAATGTGTATGGAACCGATTGGTTTAGGTTTTTACATGCATTTGACAATTTTACACAATTTCCATTCTATTCAATCTATAAGTAAGAAACTTTTTTTTTTTTTTTACCAAAAACAAATAATTTTCTTTATCTTCTTTCATAATCTGCACTCAATTTCAATTTAATATCACGCAACGATTATGTTAATTATTTAACTCACGCTAAACGCACACAGCAAGTGAATATTTATGCTATGCATGGCTTTTAAAGGTTTACGTATTAGTTTGGCTTACCTACCAAAATATGTAAATTGTTTGTCACTCATTGTATACTAATGAAATTTGTAGACAAGTAATAACAATAATGAATCAGACTAGCAATCCAATCTGAATTTAACGAAAACAGTTCATATGACTAAGCGTATTGGTCCGTGTCCGTGTCCTTTTCATTGATTTTTATTTTAATGAATCATCCTGTTCGGATGTCGTCCACAAATAACTATATCTATGGAGTTAATTTTTTCTTTTCAAAAAATCTCATTTTATCGACAACAAGGGTCTTTTTATCTATCTCCTTTGGTTTAGGCTGGTTAAAGGAACGAACTCCTTCGAAAGGATGTTTTATTTATTATGTTACTTTAGGCGCTTTTGATGTTTCTATAAAGAATAAACACTCATCGTATGATTAGGTTATATTTGGGTGGCGGATATCCGTGCCGGCATTGGAGAGAGAGCCTTGACTTCTTCCGCATATGGGAATGTTGCCGCATCCACTGCAAAGGTATTCGTATTGTTATTCTTATTATTTTTATGGCAGAGAAGTTAGGGTAGAACGAGTGAGTCTCACGTATAGACTGCAAATTGCTGGGTGCTTCCTTTTTATCGCCAAACTATGTGGGCAAGAACAACAAATAAAAATGGAGAAAACAAATTTTGTGAAAACGAGCAGTTTATGTATGTAGGTCAAAAATGCCTTCGGATAGTGTCATTCAAGTTAAGGATATTCCTGTCGGCGAAAAATGTATCCTTCCTCCCGTTTTATATATATCATTTGTATGCGAAATTTCTTCAACAGCATGAATACATTAGTCGCAGTGAATGTGCTGAATATTAGATACAACAGTAGACAGTTAGGTACATGGCGTGCTTTAAAATGAATTGTGAATCGTCGTTTGGTGGAACTAGGGTCGCCCATTACTATTTATTGGTATTCGTTGGTTGTTTCGGGAAGCCATACCTAGTTAGGGCTTCTTCAAATTCACCAAAAACACTTAATATTTCGTAAAAAGGATTTTCTATTTTTCTCAGTCTCCTATTACAAAAATAAAAATAAATAAAAATATTTGAAGAAATTTAAGACAATGCGCAGCATATTTGCCTTTTCTGCTTATTCGTCATTTTAAATTCACCGCAACACAAATTGTTGGCTGTCATATATGTCTTCATTCTAAGAAAAGGAAAGCCCCCTTGTCGCAAACAACCAACCCAGATATAGAACTTAGTACATTTGCATCTGAAATGGAATCAACAACAGAATGCAATTCCTTTTGACAAAGTGAATTTAGCAGACGGAAAATCCCCCGCCTGGTGAGAGAATACAAACAAGTCCATTTAAACTACGTGTTACTTTCTTTGGCTGACAGAAGAACAGAAGTGGAAAAATGCTATGTTTATGAATAATCCTTCTTAATAGGTTGTATTGGCATTTTGTTCGCTTCAAAATATGTTATGCCATAGTTTTACTAGGGTTTAGCTTGCTATTCAATGGCAAATCTCAATTACCGTAAGTGATTGACATACAAATATGAATAGCCCATCGATTTTGCAAATGTCCTTTTTGTGATCAGGGAAATGTTTTGCAATATTTTACCATTTAGCTCTCATATCATTATTACAAAATTTGGTAGACCAAATATTAAAAAAATTCCAAAGGGGATTTGCGGGTCCAAATCGAATTTTTATACCCTATCCTAAGGGTATATTAATTTTGACACATAGTTTGTAACACCCCTTAATATTCGTCGCAGACCCCTAAAAGTATATGTATTTATGATCAGGATCAAAATCTAAGACTATTTAGCAATGTCCGTCCGTCCGTCCGTCCATATCAACTTTTGAGGCCTTTAAAGTTATGCTAGGAAGTTGAAATTTGGAACATATACTCCCTAGGGTTCCGAAATGGTAAAGTGTTAAACTTTTCAAAATATGCCCACTGCCACGCCCATAATTTAGAAAAAACCGTTTTAAGGCTTAAGTTAGAGAGATAAAGTTGTACAACCTTCACAAGATATGTAGATACTACCCACCTTTATAAATTTGTCATATAAAGTTTTGACGCCACGCTCACTTTTTGGGGCCGTTTTTTCAAATAAATAATTTTTTTTCTATAAATTCATAGAATGCTATACATCATCTTCCTAATGCATTTTTTCTTTGGGGTACATAGGGATAAGGATAGGGTATCATACTGTTCGCCTCAAGCGGACTGTAGCCTTTCTTTATGTTTTATGTACATTTTGGCTTCATTTAGTAAAAAAAACTCAGTGTATTTTGGTGGTACCTAAATTCTAGCATCTATGTTTTATATAGAGAAAGCTATTGTTAATTCAATGTCGTTTTCGGTTGGTAAACCGAAAGCCTTCCGGACTCTTCTGAATATGTTCGTTTGGTACTTGACTGACAGTTCCTCTTCTGGAAAGAAGAGAAATTCGGTTCTGGCTTTGAATTCAGAATCAAAATCAGATATCACAACTCACGTGAGTTAAGCGGTTGAAAAAACATGTACACACACAGCGGAATTTACACTTCAAATTCAAATGAAATATGTTTGCTTGTGCGATTGGCATCCCAGATCGGATAGCTTATCCGGATTTTTTATTTCGACACCTCTTGCAAAAGTATTGCAAACATATAAGATTAAGACATTTTTATACCTTCTCAGCATTGCACTTCGAAATCGGCATAAAAGGGTAGTCCACTATATTCGTGCGAACAAAATATCCTCACACTCACAATTAACCTTAAGATCTACATCAATATGTTACAATTCATTTAAAATAAATTCATTTAAACGTGGTGGGCAAGACTTCGTAGTTGCTTTCCTGTTTCCAGGTATAATTTTGTTTAAATGAAGAGGACTAAATTATTTTTATATATCTGTTGGAATAGAATTGTTAAGATTTTATTAGTGTAAACTCTTGACCATAGATTTATATTCTTTACTAACTTAATGGGCTCCCAATATGTGAGAATGAGACAAGGCAACCTTATAGCCTCTTCGATCACAGGCACGCCGCTTCCAATCTTGCAGACCCACCGCACGAAATACGCGATTGATTGTGATGAAGGTTCGGTATTCCTTGTCCTCTCGAATCTGGGGTCTGGGATTCGAAAGTAATGGTTTTATACAGAATATATTTTGTCTTTCGAGTCAGGAGATTAGAAACCACTCGCTTTCCCAAACCAGCAATAGTTTCTTATGGTTATGATACTTATGACAAAATCAATATCCAAACAAAACATTGCCATTTTTGTACACAGCCAGGCTGCGACTAAGGCTCTTGATTCTACCAGCCCTACGTCGAGGTTAGTTGAGGACTGCAGTTGGATACTGGCTCGGGCCATTCGTCGATTGGCATAGAATGTAATAAGAGGGCAGACGAACTGCCTTGACATGACTCTTCTAAGGGCGAATCATCCGCAGATGAAGTTTATCCACCCTTCCAACCTTCGTTAAGAGTACTATCTCCCTGCACTTTACCACGAACATATAACAAATGCAAAATACAGAATCTCGTAACACTGTATTCCAGCTGTGAACAGATTTAGCTAAAACTAGACAACGTATACAAGGTTAACCATTCTTTGACGACTTCAGGCATCGATTTCGAAAGCATCATTGTCTTCTTCAATATCACAGGTTGGTTTCGAGCTCTTACTCAATCTTTTCATCTCTATCTCTTAACTCACGTGAGTTGTGATTTCAAAACGGCTCTCAAGCCCCAATTGAGTGTTTTTGACACTGGGGTTGAAAACCGGCCACTCTACCTACCGTTGTGTCCCAGGCGGTGGACAGATGTTTGCTTATTGGCGGTATATATTTTTTCAAGATCAACAAACTTCGCCTGTTCTCGCCTGATGTCAATTTCTATGTAGACATATCTGTTGAAGATAGTGCCTTCCATGATGAGCAACTGCCAAACTGCGTATTTAGCCGCAAGCTCTCCAGCGTAACGCGCCACAATTGCATAAATTTTGCCACATAGAGCTTCTGGCACTGAATGCTTTTGTATACGGCTTTAAAATCGAATAAAAGTTGTTGGTCATCTTGAAATTCGTGGTTTTTTCCGAGGATTTGCCTAAAAGTGAAATTTTTTACAGAAGATCTGCCGGGACCGAAGTTACGCTGGTATGTGCCAATTAGTGTGTTGCAGGTATGTTTGAGAAGTTCAGGCAGGGATATGCCTTGATAGTTCTTGCAAGACAAAGAACTCTCTTTCTTTAAGATGAGGCATGCAGCCAAATTTGCCTGATGAGTTGGTGGTGCATGCGCCCTTCCAAAACATCACCTTCGGATTTAAATAGCTTTGCTGTTTGACCATCAGAGCCGGTGGCCTTGTTGTTCTTAAGCTTTATTATTGCTAAGCCAGCTTCTTCTATATTGGGTATCGGGACTAATTCTTTTATGAGTAGACGTTGGTTCTCTTCTTGACTCATCACTCCCTCTATACGTCGCAATTACTGTTATAATAACTATAACTAGTTGACACATTATGAGTTTATCAAAATTCATACTTATTGTTAGGGTAAGTTTAAGTTTACCAGTAGCAGCATATTTAAAGAAGCGGCCCTATAAACCTTTTCAAGAAAAAGTTATATAGAGATACTTAAGGAATAAGTTCTAGCTGGGGACGAACAGCTAAACTATTGATAGCTTATTTTTTAAGCGATAAAAATTTGAACGCCTACCTGTTTACGAAATGAGCCCATATGCCTCTTCACACTTTATACAAATCATGTATAATAACGAATTTAGTGCCCAGGTTAGTCAGCCTTGTTTAAGTCGAAACTATACAGGTATAAATTGACATTTCGAGTCAGGTGTTACCTGCTGTGCAATATGATGGTACCTAATGTAGGTATTTTAGTCCACAAATGTACCGAAAAGTGCCAGGTTAACAAGCAATAAATATAAATATATGAAGGATTCGGAAGGATAACGTAACGACGGCGATGACCAATGCACAAAATACCATCGAAGAAGAAAATATATATAAATTACACGATGTCAAGACGCAGACTATACTAACGATGAAGATCATAAATCTGAGGAAAAAACACACACTTATGCGCAAATAAAGAGACGAAGTAGTAGTTGAAAGTCACTTAGTCAGTTTATATTATTTTTCTAATTTTAAATTCATTTTGAACTAC
This sequence comes from Ferdinandea cuprea, assembly GCA_963576555.1. NCBI lineage: Eukaryota > Metazoa > Arthropoda > Insecta > Diptera > Syrphidae > Ferdinandea > Ferdinandea cuprea. Next base: position 146,119,059 of record OY754958.1, on the reverse strand, counting down.
ACAGAATTATAATAATGCATCTTCGGTATTTTATTTCCTTTAAAAAATAAACCCGCTCATACATAAATTGTATACCAATAAAAGGGTAAATATAATTTGAGGAGCTTTGTTTGGAAATCAAAATGCACAGTGGTTTCTAGGGACCTTAAGACGAAATTACCTTTATATGGATTTTCTCATGTTAATTCAATTCAACTCGTCAAACCGTTTCATTTCGTTCATGTAGAGATCTTAATAACTTCCCAATAAAATTTTATTGTTAATCAGTTAATTAATTAGACTATAGTGAATCCAAAAGCATTTAAAAACGCCAAAACATGACACCCGGGTATCAAGAGCAATAATACTTAGTGCTAAAGTACCTACTACTAGTATCATTACCTACTGAATTTCGAAGGAACCGATATAAATTTGACAGATTAATTTTTTCGTTTGAAAATTACTAAGCAATAATGGAATTTGAAATGATGTGGCAGATTGATTAATGCAAATAAACTTTCGTCACTCGAACTCATTTCAATATTTAATTCTGCCTTTTTGTTTTTGAGACCTACAAAAGTTCTTTTTAGTGTTGTTTGATAACAGCTTTGATGGAATTTGTAGTAGATTGAAAGAAAGTACGGAGGCTACTTAATGAATAGGTGAAATCGGTTATTAGTAGCTCACTACTATACTTAAGCCTTGCAAGTAGCTAGTAGTCGACATTTGTGTCTAATAATTAGTAATGCTCATTATAGATATATGGACCATGTTCATAACATGTCCATGTTACAAAACAGGGGGTCGATAGGTGGCGCTATGTAAAAACTGGGCCAAGACAAAGTTTGTCGGATTCTTGTATATCTTATATATCTATAAGAATGTACCTTCGACACATGAGGACATTACTTACCACCCTCGGTCGCCTACGTTTTTATTGCTTTTTAAAGTATGGTCTTCGAAAAAATAAAATATTCTGTTTCGAAAAAAAAATTTAATGTAACCTTTAAATCTAAAATTCAAAACACTTTAATGGAATATCTAGAAACATTTCGTTCATCATAGCACAACCGTTTATCTTGGCGAAAAAGATATTTACCTCATCCGGGCGAACCCAAATCGACTTAACAGCTATTTAGCCAACCAAATGTCTGTCCGGCACTTTATGACTGGCTAATGTCAACACAAATTATTTGTCCCCTTTTTAGTTCCAGATTGTCCAATGCAACATAGATATATGTTTATGTATGTATTTTATGTTTCGTTTATTTTACTCATTACTGCTGCTTCGCCAACCTTAAAATACCAACTGTTTGGTAGTTCTGTTTAAAAGGTTTCCGATGTTTGCATGTCCTTTTGAATGGTATTTTTTTTTTGTTCGCTTCCTGCCCCCAACATGTGACTCACTCATGGTGAAAATCACCAAAAAAATGCTAGTGTTCCACATTTTGGCATTTCCTCTGGTTACGAATGTATATATTTTGTTGTTCGTTGACTTTAAAGTCAAGTCAGGGTATAGAAAGCTTAACAGCCTTGTAAATCATATCAAGGCTGCGCGGGTCTTGTTGTTCGTTTGGGTGGCTAAATTGATTTTTCTCCTTCTTATGTGTTTCATTTATATCAAACTATTAAGCACTATCAGTGACAGGATATTTTTTCTTATGGTTTACTATGACATTTTGATTGGTGGTCTGATTTGATTGGGACGTGATTTAGTTTGGGGACATAAGAAAACCTTTATTATGTAAAGTTTGTTATTCTCTGTGCAGTCCAATTAATTAAATGAAATAATGACACTGACATAAATTGCCTTTAACAGAGGCTCTCTTAGTTTGAGTATAAAATAAAATAGGGAAATGTTAACCGATTAATTTCACGACCGTGTCATTTTGCCATACAATGACAAGCAATTTTCTGAAACTGAGCAGTAAAATGTCTTTAGCACGACATCGACCTAACTAAATGGTCCAATTTGTTTTATGTAAGGAAATCACGCATTTGATAATAATTAGTCCTTAGGGTTGAATCAATACCAGTAACTGGTGAAACATCTGTAGTAACAACAGACACACCGGTTCCAAGTCCAAGTCCAAGTCTAAGTCAAGGATTGTAAGTTGTTTAATAGATAGCCACGTGTTTAAAGAGAAATTCGGACTTTGTCCAATCGATTGACCATAGCCATGCGTCATCCATATTTTATAAGGTGGACGAGTGTTATGTGTGTTTTCTAGTGTTACGCGAAATCCAGAGTTCGGGCATCGGATTCGGGCTCAAATTGATTTTTGTAATACATCACTTCTTTTGTTTGGGAATGACCAACCAACGTAATAATAGAAAAAGCGCACATAGGCATTTTAGGAAGAGAGGACTCGTAAGCAAAAACAGAAGAAAAATGTTTAATATCCTTTGAATCTCCGCTCATCAGTTTTAGGAAACTCAAAGGGTACAACCGCTTTTCGAATTTTTGAGTTATCGACCGCTTTTCTAACTGCTGTCACTTCTGCATAGTTTGGGCTGACTCCCTCCTGGAAAGTATAGCAAGGGAATGTAAGGTTTATGAGGTTGGCGAAGCAGAACGGTTTTTTCTTCTTCACATTTAGGTCCTTAGGGGCCCATTATGATGGCCTTCAGCGAGTGATGACCCGGTGTTGTCGCCTCCCTGTAGTCTCCTTCTTCTTTGTTTTATGTTGTATTATTCAGCCATCCCGATATTTTCAGAAATATGTAAAGCTAAGAGAATGATACATCGGACAGAAGTTTCCAATTCTTTTGTTCCAGAAGTGACAGACCTCTGTCCTATGACGGATGATATTACGTCTATAGAGAAGTTAAAAAAGAGGGTCTACCGTCCGTCTGTATGTCTGTCCGGGAGCCTTATGGCATATTCTACTTAACTAAGAATATTTAAAAGTATAATAAATATAATTAGGGTAGTAAGCACTCGTTGCTTATTCACCGAGTGGGCACCATCCCAATTGCATGCTGGGAGCCTAATCGCTGCTAACACAGAAACATGCGTGACCTTAAGCTGACCGAGGCCGTTAATCTAAATAACTTAAAAACTAAATTAAAACTACGAGGAGCTACCTTAAGGCAACACACCGACCTGGAAGGATAAGTATTGACTTCCCACAAAAATTCGGCGAATTTTTTGTCTGTATCTATACTATCTGATGTTAATGTCCTCCACCGTAGGACATGATCTGTATGCCACCAAATCATCGGCATCCGCTATAGCATGTCTGAGTGAACGTACCTGTTCACTTTGCGTACTTCAATAACATCAAAATCGTTAGTTTCAGAACATAAAATTTTTCAAAACTAATAAAATGATTAAACAAATTTTGTATGTGATCAAATGTTTCCATTTTGTTTGCAGTCGTGCACTTTATTTTGTTATACTCGTTCACTGAGTTTAAGAATTTGTAAGCCATCTGGGATCCTTTTCTTGCTACCCAGCAGGGACACGCTTTGCTAGATAGACTGTTAATTTTAAAGTTATCCCTCACAATACTGCTGCAACCAGTATATAATCGTCATCCACAAGAATCGGCGAATAAATTCAGTGGCCATTTTGAAGATAGCTGTGCCCTTGTTCGAGTTATGTTGCAGCTCATGGTTATCCATGTTGATACGGGCTTTCCATAAACTTTACATGAAATAAGAGAAGTATGTCCTTCTTTACCGCGATACTTGTAGCTTCTCTATTCCAATTCCAGACAATCTCTAGCATCTCTTTTAGAAGAGGGACACTCCAACCAATTTTTCCTCACAACGGCCATGTTTCTTTATTGGGCTAGTACTGTCTTTTTGAAGCTAAAGTGCAGTTCAATATACTGTATTCAATATTATTACTCAATATTAAGTTTCAATTGCATAGAGTATATTTGAACTGGTATTATTTTTGTTACGCTTTGTCCCTTTTCTTCGCTGTCCTGTATTTTTTTAAGTTCCCTGAATAACTTGAAGCATTTTATATTACTTTTAACATAACAGCATATTAACCCGAATACACCATTTATTATTCCATCCCTAGTGCATGTTTGAATGCTTGACGTTGCTTCTTATTTCAATGAAATTCATAAATTTATTTCAAAATCAAATTTTTAACCATCTCCTTCAGCTTCCAGATATCAATAATGGTCAGCACAACATTGACGACAACAGTTTCGCAGCAAACGACGGCAAGTGGTACCAACCAAACTGTGCACCAGCTGCGCCCACAAAGCTCACTTCATTACTCGACGCTCCAGTCATCGGCAATACGTGGCAGCTACTATCTGAATAACACGTCAACGTCTGTGGCGAATGGTGGCGACCTTGAGCTCAAGGATACCACAAATTCATTTCATTCAACATACAACGGAGGTTTTGCCAACACCAGTCGTGCTCCGCCATCATCATCATCGACAAATTCTATTCCGATTCCAACATCATCAGCAGCACGCCCCAAGCCGGATCTACTATTAAATAGTCCGACATCGTCAACATCGGTTTCGAAAGCACTACGCAATGAAGTGAATCTTCTCGCGTCCACATCGCCACCTTTGAGTGATCAAATCTCAATATTGTTCCCAAAGTGTCGGCCTAAAAGCGATGCGAATACGAATTCCGCCGCCGCATCAAATTCAGGAAATAATTTCGCGCAATCGCCGCCAGCTGCATCGGGTTCATCGTACTCATCCGAATCAGTGTCTTCTGCTAGGATCTCAACAAATCCATTCCTTTGCCTTCCAAATCAGAGTGGCACTGAAAGCAAAACTAGCAAATTCGAGTCAACAAACCACAAAGAGCAGGAACTATTAGAGATGCCACGCAAAGCTTCTGGTTATAATCAGCAGCATCATCAGCATCAATACCAACAGCAGCATTATCACCATCAGCAGCAGCAGCAACAGCCGCAGCAGCAGCAGCAACAACAACAACAACAACAACCACCACCACCACCATCAAATCAAAGCAGTCAGCGAGCCATGAAGAATGTTGGCAATCAAAATCCCTTTATTAACCACAACTATTGGGACACACGTCACAATACGACTCCTGCGGGTACCGTCCTTAATTCGCCGGAACTTACTTCGGAGAGTACTTCCCGTCGGCATGGTCATAATTATTTGCAAAAACCGCAACACATTCGATTGGGCCGAAGCCCAGTCAGTCATCAGAATCCACCCCATGATTATTGCAACAAGGAGCCAAGTGATAGGGAGCAGCAACAAGATGTACAGCACCGCGGCAGCGACACTGAGAGTTACAACAATCGCAACTTGGGAATGGTGGGCAATGGTGGTGTTGTGGTTTTCGACGACATTGCTGACAGCTGGCAAAGTGAGTATGAAATAAAAAAGAAATGTGTCGATAATTTTTGTTGTCAAGTTGTTAGAGTCAAAATTACGGTTAAAATTACTTTTGGTTGTCTCTATGATGGTCAGAAGTTTGCGGTTTTAAATAGTTCTATAATGACGGCGGCGGCGGCGGCACAAAACTTGTGATGAAGAAACCACGTTCGGTGCGGCAGGTGTCAAAGTCGGTATGACTTTGTATGAAGTTTGCTAAGAAAAAAACCACTGATTTTTCTTCCAGTCAAACGGAAATTTGTGCAACTTTGTTTGTAATGCATGTTCCACATAATGTGAGTGTCGAACCCGCAACTGTCAGTTGCGAATGGCTGACATTGACAAGTTTCCCAATACATCGCAGTTTCCCAACAGTTGCAGTTGAACAATTTTTACGTTGATTTATGGAATTGAAATGTCAAATTCGGGTTTGCAGAACTCTGTTGCAAATAAAAAAACGTTTTTTAACGTCTGAAACTTGACTCTGTTCGTCGCTGTTTCATTTTTCATTTAACTGATTAAAGTTCCAAGTTCAGTTCAGTTTTCAATTTCCAACGCACTATTGCAGCACAGATAGTACATGCTTGTGCAGCAAGCATTGACTTTTAAAGGAGCAGTGCTTCTGAAAAGTTTCTAATCTACCTCAGTACCACCCAACGTTTTTATTCGCTGCCCAACTTGATATTGAGAACTTGAGAAGATCTTAAAAACATCCAAGAGTATGAATACTTGTTTTATCGTTTGAAATCGGAATTTATTTGTAGGACGTTTACTCCTGTATCCATGGGTCAAAATTTCCCAAACGCACCTTTTATTGGGGCTTATTTCGGGTGTTTTTGAATATTTTTATTTATTTTTATTTTAAGGCTTAGACATATTTCTTCATATATTAGTTTCGATGAAACAATTTTTGCCAACAACGTATGTTGTAAATAGTATTCGTGTGTCAAAATTGATCTATATGATTTTTTCAACTTATGTTTTGTAAAATTGCTTTATTTTTAACTTATACATTAGTATACTAAAGAGAAAGTTATTGCGATCGTGCGGAAATTTCGAACTCAAACTAAGTAAATGCTGTCCGTCGGTCTGTCTGTCTGCATGTCCGGGAGCCGTATGGCGAAACGGTTCGACGGATTTTTATATAAAGTTTTTGGGGTTACATTTGGGATATCTTTTTATTTTTTTGCTTTATCGTTCGAAATAACGGTACCTGCCACACAATTTTTGTTGTTAAAAATCACTTTTCACCATTTTTCTATAAAATGGTTCTAAGGATTTTGGTCCTTTTTTGTACTATGGATACTTGGGATGGGACCAAAAATACTGCATACTGCATACTGCAGATCTTAGAAAAAAATCGATTAACGGTAATTTATAAAACCGCCAATATCTCGAAAACTAATAAAGCGAACTCAAAAAAATGTAGCTGTTTTTTTTATATTTTGAAATAATTTATTAAAAATTTTTTTTATATAACGATTTTCTTAAATTTAAATTAAACTCGTTTTCCCAAAAACGTCTCTAACGATTTGGATCAATTTTTGTATTTTAAGCAATTATGTTAAATGTGTCCAATGCGACTTTACATCAAATTCGTGGGATCCGTTTTTGAGAAAATCTAATTTCCCAAAACCCTAAAAAGTGATTTAAATCAATTTGTCACCCTCATTTTCGATTCAGAAAGTTTCGTATGACACAGTCGTGCACTTTATTTGAATAAGATTACCTGAATTACAGTTGATGCGATTTCTAGCGAAACGTATATTGGGCTACTTTTGATAGCTTTTACAGCTACAATTAGCCTTCAAAAGTTTCAAAAAAATATCAAGGGTTATACGTTGCGATAAAAAGTGTGTCAGGAATGAACGACGAGCTCGAAATAATATCGCCACAAAAATAAATTACAGAAATAAAGGGATATGTAATAAACAAGAAACATTTACCTCCTATGTGTATGGACGACCTGTTGGTATCACCCGAGAAGTTCTTTCAAGAAACACATTTCATCTATTCAGAAATAATGAGAGCGAGAGGCTTTACTATACGAAGTTTTCCTTAAGCCTCTAATACAATGCAATTCAAAGTTTATACCTATAGCATAAAAACTGTAGGCCCAAACTAAATCGAGGCTATAGTGTAGTTATAGACCTCATAATAGGTAGATACATTCATTCTTTTATTGACGAGTTTATGATCAGATTTATTGGGATACAATCCCAATCTCAAGCATCTGTGAGAACGCTTTAGCCTGCCGCATTTTCGGGCTTGTATAGAAACGTTGGCTGACATTGGCTTTTTGAAGGGTTCGTAGAGTCCCCATTTGAACATGGCAATACCAACTGAGCTGGTCGGGCTGCATGTTTCTCAGGACAAGGTTTTTGACGTAAAGGCTTCCTCGGATTTTTTAACTCTTAAATGGTAGACACATTACTTGCGCTAAATTATTAACTCCACAATAATAAAGAAACGAATTGCTAAAAACGAGACTTTCGCTAATTGGAACTAAAAGAAGTTCGGCGTCACAAAATGTGTGTCCAAATGGCTGCAAAAAGCACAAACTATTTAATAAAATATTTAAATTTACTAAATTTTTTTTTGTATTACAAAAAAAACAAAATGTAGGGTTACATAGTGGATCTCCCACACAATAACTGGCGAAGCAATATAAAAATCCCTTTGCTCATCGATCAGCAATGTTTACACCCACCGTACGTACTACTTTTTCAAGAATAACTCATAAGCACGTAATCCGAATTTAGCCATCGCCAATTTTAGCTCCTGATGATCAATGTTTCCATATGCGGCTTAAGAGTTTATGAAAAGGTTTTGGGTCTCGATTTAAAATTTAATTGATTTGCTTGGCTGATAAATGTTGTAGAAAAGTTTTCGACATTCGAACAGTACATTAGATAGGAACTTTTATGCAAGAGATATGCCTTTCATGTAGCTGATAGTCCATTCATCGAGCACGTTGATTATTTTGTTGAATACTCCGGGATATGGGTTCTATATTTGTCTTATCAGTATCTTAAGATGACGACACCTATCTAGCGGCTTTCTTGACTAGCATTGACTTCGGTTTCTATTAAATCTTTAGGTGATGTGTTGATCGTGTGACTTGACCTTGAGCTGGTATAAATACGCTGAATTTTGTTCTCATCTTGACGCGCTTATTTGCGCTGCACAATTTTAAGGTGTCCACCTACACTCACCGTCATCATACTAAGTGCTCTTTCTATAGCTTGGCTGGTAACTTACGATGCTACCCCTCTAACAATAAATGTCGTATTTATTATTAGGCTATTTTGTCACTCATTCGATCTCTGAAGAATCTGATTTTTCCAGGTGTACATACATAAAGGGTGCTTTTTTTAGAGGTTGGTTTTTCGAAAAGAGATAAAACTGACATTTTGTGGTCAAATCTGGCAACTCTAATGCCATTTATGTTCAGTTTGGTTTGCCATTTCATCATGAACAGGTTGACAAATAAACAACGCTTGAAAATCGTGCAAATTTATTTCGAAAATAATAGTTCAAACTTTTTTTTTTTCAAAATTTTCAAAATTTTGTTCACTGATGAGGCTCATTTTGGTTTGAATAGCTACGTCTACAAGCAAAATTGCCGCATTTGGAGTGAAGAGAATCCACATGAGATACAAAAACTGACTGTTTGGTGTGCTCTATGGGCTGGTGGAGTCATTGGGCCATACTTCTTCCGAAATTTAAGGAAACATTCGATTAGCGCATAATTTCGAGGAATGGACCTGTCAATTGCCCACCAAGATCGTGTGATTTGACACCATTGGATTATTTTCTTTGGGGATATGTGAAGTCGCTCGCCTACGCCAACAAACCAGAAACGTTAAGGGACTTGAAAGCCAACATTCGTGGCGTTATTGCCGACATACAGCCCCAAATGCTTGAAAAAGTGGTTGAAAATTGGACCTCTACACTTGTCTTTATTCGAACCAGCCGCGGCGGCCACATGCCCGAAATCATATTTAATCATTAATGGCATAAAATTATCCTTCCAATTTTTAATGCCAAATTGATGGACATGTTTCTTGTGTTTTATTTCAATTCGAAGTTCTGTACCTCTAAAAAAACACCCTGCACATATATTACATACTCAATCTAATGGTCTTGAATTTTTCTTTGAGAAGAAAGTGTTTGAGGGCCTAGGAGTAAAAATCCAGCTTGTAGATATTATCTACGGTTTATTAGGAATGAATGGAAAACTGCAATATGCAATTGGTAACACTTGCGACTGCACTGCTCTTAATCTTGAGCCTGCTCAATATATTAGTATTTCTTCTTAAAGTTTTAAAACGCATTTTTTACAAAGTTGAAAACCCTTTTTTGAGAACATCGAAATGCCAATGTGCAATCCAAACGACGTTATTATTTCCCTTGATTTCTCTTAAAGCAATATATAAATGTTTCTTATTCAATTTGCACAGGCCTTAGAGTTACCACTGGCTCACCACCAGCTACAGGTGCGGCCTTGACAGAGTCCGCGATTGATGATGCCAGCAATGAGCTAAGTAAATTTGAAAGTGAAGCCTATAAGAATTACAAACGTTATTTGGATAAAAACTATGCGATAAACATCGAGATGCGCAATGGTATTATTGGTAAGTTTATCCACTCACTTTCGATAAATCCATTCAAATTCAAATAAAATTTGTTTCTTTAGAATATGAAGGATCTCCTCGCCGCTTTGGTCAAGGCATACCTGAAGATGAAGAGGTACACTCACAAAATTACAAATTTAACGCGTTAACATCTTCACCTCAAAAAATGCATCCTGTACGCCCTGGGTTTCCACAGGTACACTTAACGTTTCAACTTTTGTGAACCCTGTGAACACTCAACTATTGTCTCTGTGTACGAGTAAAATATATGTATTTCTATTTCTATAGCGCATTGTATCACCACCTCAAGATTCTCCTCCTCCTTTGATGAACTTGAAAATGTCACCCTCAAACAATACCGAAGACACCAGCAATGATGTCTCCGAAATAGGAACTCTATCTGATATGACAACGTCTGAGGTGATATCCGAGGCGGTGGCAGTGGAAGCAGCCACATCAAATGCGGTTGGCCTTTGTTCCTCGGGAACAACGATAAAAGAAGACACACTAGTATCGGCGGCGAAGTCATCAACCTTTGACTATCTGTACGAGTTCTCTGAGACAAGAAAAGTACTCGAGGAGTTCTTCAAGTGCCCATCGACCGATGAGAAACCAATTGAGAATGGAAGTGATGTTGACAGCATTGTAAGCTTCGTCTATTCCTTGTTGAATAAAAACCAATTGTTTACATCACAACTTCCGTTTGGAGATGGAAATGTATCTAATATTTGTTTTTTTTTATTTTCATTTTTAAAAGGACATTCAATACGAGTTCCATAGCAACGCTCACAGAGAGGAGGACGACCAGATTGTGTTGCCACCGCAGTTGGATCACATTTTCTCGGTACAATCGTCAGGTCAGGTGAATAGTAGCCCATCGATGGATGAGAATTATCGTCCCGACGATGATGATGGTGAGGGTGACGATGACGATTCCGAGAGTCCCCAACCCGTGATGGTTGCCGCAAATAGTTCTCCAGTTAAGCCGCTACAGCAGAGTCAAAATCACGTGGCAAAACAGCATCAGAACAGTTTCTATAACACAAATGGCGGTGGTATGCTGGACAATCGTCGAACGTTAACAAAAGAAAATGATAAATTAGTTCAGTATCGACGTGATATTGATTTCTTTTTGGAATCGGCCAGTCGCAGTAGTGGCGACCAGATGGACAGTCAGGATGGAATCAATCACAATCCAGTGCAGCCTAGGAGCTATCGATGCTCTCCAGAAACCACAGACTATGATTCCAATTGTGGTGATTTAGATAGTAAGTGTCATTCTGTGTATTTTTAAATTGTAAATTTTATCTATAGTCAGTCGCACAGAAGTTTGAATCAAGTATCTGTGGTTCTTTTATTTATTTAAATGTACTTGCTTTGTATTAGGTCTGTCGGGAGAATTCAATGGGGTTTCAACTTACTGCAACTATACCAAATGCTATGCGACCAGTATGCCGGTGTTGGAGGATGGTCTGTCAAGTGGCCACACATCGGACACTGAGAACAATAATCGCCCTGTACCGCTGACGGGGATTTCAATGCTCATGGATGTGAAACGAATTCAGGATAACAGCAACCATGTGAAGTCAAATCGTGCCTCACCCAACGTTGATGCATTTACCACCATCAATGAAAGTCCCGTCAATGGGCAGCTCGACGACTCAGGTCGGGATTCAGTTCGTTCAAAGCGAGATCATGAAATTCTTGGTCAGAGTCCAAGCAGTAGCAACAGCAAAGTATTTCAAAACATAGATCCGGACTTGGATTCCCTCTATTCGATAAGTAAGAAAAGACAGTTGAGTATTTAAGACAAATTGCTGACATTTTTTTTTGTCTTTTAGGCGTCTTTCACCGAGGAGCTGATATGGTCCATGTAACTCCACCTCCTCCCGCACCGGCTCCACATCGGAAGCCAACTATAGTCAGCTCTGATGTTTTCGTGGAAAATAATCAAGCGGAACAGAGGCCAACAACCCTATCGGGGGTTGGAAGCACCCCTTCGACCATACTAAATCGAACAAAGTCATTAAAGTCATTGGAGAAGTCGTATATTTGTAACCAACCTCCTTCTATTCCCGAACGACTTAACAATGCGTCGCCTACGAGCAGCTCACCAGTGTGGGTTCCCCGCTACTTGGACACCAGCGCAGGCAAAAGCCTGCTAGACTCTTCTGATAGGCAAGGGAAGAATCTAAGTGGCGACGAAGATGACGTTGACACAGACTTGGAGACTGACCGATTACTCGGACATCAGCGACTCGATGATCAAGGCTTCTACGATGACAATAAATCATCGGCGTGGGATCGCAAATCGCGATCACTGCTTGCCACATCTCTGTCGAAATTCTCGCCCAAAGTACAGCAGCAAAATTCAAAAAATTCCAGCGGAAGTCTTTCTCTGCGACAGGGGTTCAACTCCCTTCTAACCAGCACACCCGAGATCCCACCGCCCATTCCGCCAAAAAGCTCAACGGCCAGCTTGCTTCACAACGTTGGCAGCGGTTCGATGTCCTCGCTAGATCACAGCGAAAAATCACCAGAGAAGCCGGCCACTGATGCACGCGATGAGTGTGCCATCGTAACCATCGGCAGTCCGAGTGCTGACTCTGGCTCGGATGGGTCCGGCCATGGCAGCCAGAAAAAGGACAGTCAGAGTGCCGTAACAGGGGAGAAAAAAGTCAAAAAGAGTAAGAACAAAGAAGGTAAATTGTTAGGTTTCCTTCTGTCTCGATTGATGTTTCCATATATCTGTCCGTCCGTGCAACGATGACGCGCGGTAGATATGTGTAGACGTTTGATTTTTATTTCTCTATTGCTAACGTTTCTATTTTTGCATGCGTTCAATTTTCAAATCAAATTGCTGCCTTCACATTGATTTATTTGTAAGAAATTTGTTTTTCTAGAGTGTTCGTTTTAGTCGGACCGTAGACCTTATATTAATGTGTTTTTCTTTTTTTGTGCCCCTACCCCCGTGTGTGCGCTAATTTTTTAGGCGGTGCAGTGCTCATTGAAGGTGTTTTGTTCCGTGCGAGATATTTGGGATCAACACAGCTGGTGTGCGAAGGACAGCCGACCAAGTCAACACGCATGATGCAAGCCGAGGAGGCAGTATCTAGGATTAAGGTAAGCTTATATCGAACTATACATTTTTACATTTGAATTAGGCTTGGCTACCTGCGATTTCATATACCATTGCGGTAATGTAGTGTTTCATTTTTATTGGGTTAAGGTCTCTATGCTTTTGAATCATAAGTGGAAATTTGAAAGACCTTCATTTTCTATTTCAGTTTTTACATGGAAACGAAACCACTGATTAATAATATATAAAATAAACAATTAAACAGCTAAAAAGTTCAATTTAATCAAAAGAAGAAATGTATATTGGACATTTAGGCTACATGTAGGGCATTTACGAGTTTGACATGAAATGTTTTTTGAGGTACCTGCTTTTGTTGATACCCTTTCCTAAGGGTATATTAATTTTGACACACAGTTTGTAAGACCCTTAATATTTGTCGTAGATCCCTAAAAGTATATATATTTATGATCAGGACCAAAACGCAATTTTTAGGCCTTTAAATTTTAAGCGAAGAAGTTGAAATTTGGACCACATACATATTGCCTTGTTCCGAAGTGGTTAAATGTAAAAAAAATGTTGATACACCCATTGCCACGCCCACAGTTTAGAAAAAAAACGTTTTAAAGCTACAATTAAAGAGCAAGATTTACAAAATATTTAGGCACCATAATCACTTCACTGCACCGTGCTGGCCCGCCTGTGCGGCCTTTCCGGTTTCGTATCAATTCGTCAGTTTGGCAAATCAAATGCTGGCGTTGCTGCATTTGTGTGATCCAGGAGTTTTGATGAGTCAGTCGCGCTCCTATTTTTTCACAATTGGTTTTTGACGGCTGAAGGCCTAGTCGGATTTTGGAACTTCTAATTCTATTAAGTTTCGTTACTCCTGCTGTCAATTCGTCCCCATACTTTTTGTACATTGAAGTGAAATGTGTGTGTTGTTGGTTGGAGTGGATCAGAGAGTAGGCAGTACAAATGCTTCGTATTTTTTGGATTAATACGATAAGAAGTACTGATGTACTTTCGGTTTCTTCACTTTTTCTGAAAGCAGGTAGTCAAAGACAGTAATATAGAGCAAATGGCTTAAGACATCGACATTCCTTGGTGCACATTCCTTGGTGCACACCGACTTATCATCAATATAATCTCAACTTTTTTATTTTCTGAAATCACAAAATCATAAACTGTTTGCTCTTGGTTTCAACTCAAATCTACTTCTACGGATAAAGTATTACCTCTGTAATCGTTCACAATTAGTAAAAATTGACTATTGTGTATCTGTGCCTATAAGTGTAAAGTCAGGTATTCCTCAAGGCAGCCACCCTGGTCCAATGCTGTTATTATGTAAGCACAGATAATAAATAATAATAACATTGGCCGGGGATGGCTGCCTAAAGGAACACCTGATGATACAGTTGTAACCTGTCATGTGAAATAAAATATTCTGAATGTTTCTTGTTTGCAGATGATCTTAAAACGTTTTGTCTTGTTAGATCAGAAATTGATTTTAAATGATTGCAAGAAGATGTAACTGTGGTTGTTACTCGAATATAAGTTTACTTAAGGAAATCCAAAACATGGACATGTTTGATTGCATCCCTGATATTACGGTTAGGGAGTATAAGTTTTCATTTTTATATATTTCATAAAGTCTAGCTTACTCGAAAGAGTGCAACCGAAAAAAAGCTTAGGCGTTATTATTACTTTTAATGACCACATTGACTATATTGAGTCAAAAGCCAACTCCCTCCATATTGGGTTTAAACCTCCAAGGAATTTACTGATCCTTATACCTTTAAATCGCTCTATTTAGCTTTGGATAAACAGCTATAGGTGATAATACTGTTGAAAGATACAGATTGAAACGGTACAGAGAAACCTTATTAGATTTATGATTTTTAAATTAATGTGCTAGATGTGCTTTAAATAATCTCAACTCGCTTTCACGACTTCGAAAATATTTTTCTATCATGTTTATTAGATACTTAATTCATTATCAAATCCGTTGTCCTAAATCAATGTGTATGATTAATTTTCCGTTGCATTCTCGTCATCTTCGTAGTTATTTTCTTTTTTTAACTTTCTCGTATACATTAGTATACTAAAGAGAAAGTTATTGCGATCGTGCGGAAATTTCGAACTCAAACTGAGTATGAGGGATGATATTACGACTATAGAGAAGTCCAAAAAAGTCCGCCAATGCCGTCCGTCGGTCTGTCTGTCTGTCCGGGCAACGTGCGGCGAAATGGTTCGATGGATTTGCTTCAAAATTCGTATATAAGGTTTTTGGGGTTACTTCTCGGGGTATCTTTTTAGTTTTAGCTTTATCGTTTGAAATAACGGTACGTGTCATACAATTTTTTTTGGTGAAAATCACTTATACTAATTTTCTCGAAGACGGTTCCAAGGATTTGGGGCCAAAAATACTGCATACTCAGTTCTTGGAACCGCCAATATATCGAAAACTAACAAAGGGAACTTCAAAAATATTTGTATACTATTAATTCGAACAAACTTGCATACTTAGATTTATGAAATAATTTTTTTAAATTTTTTTTTTCATATAACGCTTTTCTTAAATTTAAATTAAATTCGTTTTCTCAAAAACGGCTCTAACGATTTTGATAATTTTTTTATATATTGAACAATTATATTAAAAATGTCTAATGTGCGAAAGTGCCTGATGCTCAGTTTAGTTTGGTCGATGTTACTGTAGAGTTCGTCAACGCAAACAGGAATAAAAACCCAACGTCTTTTAGACGGACCAATGATATCTTCATCGGTTTCAGAATAAGGAAAGCTGGAATTGGGATTTCATTCAATCAATTTAAGTATGATGCTGAATGAGGCTTTAGGTTAGCTTCGGTTAGATGGTTTAACATTTCTGCCACACTCAGGTCCTTGTGGATCCATTATGATGCCCTTCAGTAGGAGTTAAGCCGATGTTGTGGACTTATTTGTGGTTCCTTCTTTTCAGAAACCTGCAAAGATTAGAGAGTGAGACATCTGCCAATTCTTCAATGCCCTGGAAGCAGAAACTTCCAAGTGTTCTGTTCCTCAAGTGCCAGAGACCCGGGTAGTGGCACATGTAGTAGGGGTGTTCTCGGGGAGCTCTTCATCGCTGCAACCTCTACAAATGTCGTCTTTCTTGAGATTGAGTTTTATCATATAGTTTCTTAGGAAATTATGACCTGTTAAGGCACCAACCAGCTTGGACAGCGATGTTTTTTCGAACTGTAGAAGATTTTTGGGTCGGTTTTTATTATTTTCTGGCCATATAATTTCCGTGATATCTCACAGATGGTTAGAGATTTCCACATATTGTTGACTTTCATCCATCATGATTTTGTATTTCACTAGTTCTCTGAGGTTGCAGAGTGGTGGTATGATCGACTGAAGTGCCTGATCGCGATCCATTTCGGATCCTTTTCTTCGCTCATCGCTCATCGGACATGTCATTGCCGGTTATGTCCCTGTTTTCGCGAACCCAGCAAAGCCATACCTTGTGTCGTGAGTCAAGAGCCTCGAATGTACACTTTCGAGTGATAAGGGAATCTGATGGAGTGGGATATATTTAAATCCTCCGAGAATTAACCGGCACCTGTTCCACAATCCAACTTTGATCCATCTCTGTGTATATGGATATTGATTTCATTTTCGTGGGTTCATTCATTTTCCATTCTTTCCTGCTTGGAAAGTAGCAGGAGAATGGTCTGTGAAAGACCATGTAGGGTATCATGTACATACTTGCGTGCCCTACAGACCTGGGTTCACGCTGACTATTTGGCTGATTCTCAAGGCGCTTTTGGCATCTGATTCGTGCGTGTACAGATCCAAGTGTAGAAATTTAGAATTACTTCCAAACCAGGAATAAAAACGCATTAAAAACGCGTCGTTATTATCGCACCAGTTGTCCCTATGCATGCTAGTCTCAGTATTTTCTTCAATAACTTGAGATTGGTTGATTGGTGGCAAACTATACTGCCATATGTGAATATCGGTGGAACAACTCGGGCACAACCACATAATTATTTTGGGTTTTGGTCCACACCTTCTGCCGAAGACGCGATTGCATTTGCTGCCTTCCTTACCCGTTCATTG
Organism: Ferdinandea cuprea; assembly: GCA_963576555.1. Lineage (NCBI taxonomy): Eukaryota > Metazoa > Arthropoda > Insecta > Diptera > Syrphidae > Ferdinandea > Ferdinandea cuprea. Next base: position 146,101,930 of record OY754958.1, on the reverse strand, counting down.
ACATTCAACCTCCAGTTAAGTTTCCTATCAGCACCTAGATACTTCGCACTCTCCGCCACCTTTAGAGGGATCCCCTCAATAGCTGGTGGTTCGAATTGTGGTTTGTTCCTTTTATTTGTGAACAGCACAAGTTCGGTCTTTTGGGGATTCATCCTAAGACCACATGAGGCTTTACCTCCATTCTTTCTTGAAACGAAATATCTCGGCGAGTTTTATCCATTATTCAATATAGATGGTCGGTTTTTGCAGGGATGCCTAACCAGGCATAATTCTAGACTTCTTGGGTTTCCTCCAGTTGCATAATCACCAAATATATAGTACCCCATTACCTTCCAAAATCCAAGCGACTGTAAGTAATTCAATTTGTTCTCCTTAGTTTTATTTGAATTCTACAAAGAAACACACATATCATGCTGATACGGCAATGCAACAATTAAAAACTATTATTCAGCTATTTTCGTTTTGCTTACGAGCTCGTTAAACCGTTGCGTGAACAAATTTTCAAATCGACTCTTAACAAAAAAAAAAAAATACCGTCTGACTTACATATTATATACATATTAGTTGTAGTAATACAAATATGTATTTAAAAAATCGATTAACCAAACAGCTGAGTTTTCTCTTAGTTTATTTCAGTATACAAATACGGAAATGTTCTATTTGAAGTTCATTTAAACAAATGCATGTGTGCACGAAGTTTTATGACCAGATGTATAGTTCGTGCTTTGACACATTTACTACCGCAGTTATGATAAATGCGCCCACCCACAGGTCATAGTGGTACTAATAGTTGCCCATTTCAGTTGTGGTTTGGTTTTGAAGACGCCGTTTTTTATTTTTTGCGTGTAAAGTTACAAAATAAATTCAGTGGAATCTAATACTTTTGCGGTTTTTTTTTAAGATAATAAACTTGTGAATTATTAAATTCATTGATTAAAAAACGATGAATTGTTCAATTTGAATAAGTCTTACAAAGTTGTGTAGTTTTGCCAATCAATAAAATTGAATATAAAATATTTAACCTGTCGTCGTCGATATAATTCAAAAAAATGTGACGATGAAAGAAACAATTCTTTGTGGTTTTAATCGAGTTGATGTAAAAAAGTACTGAGTTTATTTTTAAGGGAATATTTTATTCATAGAAAGTTATTTGTGTATTTTAGTTTTTGAACAAATAGTGAGTGTAGTTAAAGAGTGCTGACTGGCAATATGTTGGTGTTAATTTCAAACTGTGAAGTTGCGCTTATAAAGTTGAAAGCCCAACTAGAATGTGCATAAGTTATGCAAAGTGCTAATGGACCTGAATCTCTTTTTCTACATAGAATATTAGAATAACTATGTTTTCGTTAATTTTTCCGTTTTGTTGAGCCTGCGAAGTACGCCAGCACTTTGCTGTGGGGAGTAGGACATTTCTACATTCTAGAATACCAAACCAATGAGAAATTTTTAAATGAAGACATATGACAAGTTTTCCACAAGTTAATTAAAACGTCATGGAAAGAAGAACTAATTAAAACTGTCATTTTGCATTATGTCATTACGTTTGCTTTTGAAAATTATGCATATTTTATGCAAATTGCGGTTGGCCCTTTATTCCACCCTTATTTGTTAAACAAAAATTCTTATTAAAAATGATTTTTAATGATTTATCTGCTGCGTAAAAACTGCCATAAAACTTATTCCTCGTTAATAAGGCAATGTTGCCAACGAACGTGTAATATTGCTTTGGAGAATTGCCTTAGTACTAAAGTAAATGTTTGAAATATAAGGTAGCATGACATTGCTTCAGTTTCGCATTTAAATTGTCAAGAAATAAGTTATCATCAACTTGATACCAGGGGTGGAGTGCTGGAGTCTTTGTGGAATGTGACACTATAATTGGGTTTTCGCCATCCTAATAGATATGCGATATATTTTAAACAATGCTGGTGGAGGGCTTCTCTAAATTCGGTCGGAAAGCTGCACAGAGTGAATAGTTTCTGGATCCAAGGCTACACTATCATCTAGCAAAATGAGATCTCTGATGAGCTTGCAAGGTTGAGAAGTTTTTTCAGACTTCGAACCTGCGTTGGGTCTACCTGCATCTGTAGTTATGTCTTCCATTGATACTTGTGTTTCTCGTGAACACAAAATTTGGTGGTATAGATGCAGACAGATGAAACTACTGAGCCCGGACAAAAAGTCTAGTGTCTTTCCTTCAATATCTCAGGAGAATCGGCAACAGGCTGCTTTTAGGCGTTCTTTCGGGTCACCAAGCTTTTGCTAAACACTTAAATGTATTCACACCACAACCTGCCCTGCTTGTGGTGAGAAGCATGATACAGCAGAACACTTTCTTGGCAGTTGTCCGGCATTTGCTCGCATCAGGTGGCGGATTTTCGGGGCTGACGTGGTGGGTGTCTCCCATCGAGCTTTTTATCACTGAAGCTCCTTCTCATCTTTCTTCGAATGACAGGAAAACTAAGTACATTAATGTAAGGTATTAGTCCTCAATTCGATAGTAGCAACCTCCGATAAAAGAAAGAAGTACCCAGGATCAAACAAAGGTAGTGATTTTGGTACACAAGTCCTCCTTCCACCATTCCACAAATTTCGCGAATAATTCCTATTTTAGAGGTACATCAGTGTTTTACGATTTCCCATGAGTGATTATCAGATTACTTTTTGTGTGGCCGAAGTTTCAATCGGCGTACTTGAGAGACCGAAGTTGAACGCTAGTTGTAGATTGACATAAACACCGAGTGAGGTGACTGTAACAATCAAATCAACGGCGCGGCGCTCCTAAGACTTTCAAAGTGGGAAGTGAGCGAGATGCCTGAAGCAACCAAACCCCGAACTTCGCTCTTGGAATGATGAGATGGCAATCTCAGCATGTTCCTTAAAATGCTGTCGAAATAATTCTCTTATTGTTGACTAATGCAATGAAACCCCAGACTTCTTCTTTACCAAACCCCAACCCACTATCCAATTGGGGTAAATAAATCGCTCCTCAGATCGTTCCAATCTTCGAAAAAGCATTCACTTAATATTTTTCACTCAATCGCGAGACAGTTGCACTGAAAGTGTGTTGTCTTCCTTGACGTCTCTGAAGCTCCTGTCGAAATCGTTGATATGTCTACCTTAAAGACAGTGCCTTGCTTTTATTTTACTATTATTGTCGTTTAATTGTGTTCATTTTAGAGAATTAATTTCGCTGAATTTTAGCTACCATGCTTTTCGAATTGCAAATATTAAATATCGCAAAAGCTTCTCTCATCTGCCATCTACTAAAATGTAATCAAAATATTTAGAACTAATTTAAAGACTTCATCTTAACAAAACAAAAAAAAAACAAAAAACAATATTTTCCCCATTTTATTTTCATGCTCGTGATTAAACTTGGATTTGGAAAACCATACACATACACATTTGCTCCTGTAGACTTTGGTAAGTCATTACAACAGTATTTTTGTTCATCACCATTTTACCATTTCATGGTTTTAAGAAAATATGCTGCTTATTAAAAATTCAGTTGCAAAAATCATTTCCTTTTTTTTAGAAAGAATCCAAGGCATATATTTATTAAAAAAAATTGTTCTCCTATTTTCAAGGCTCCCGATGGTGATGTACAACCCAGCACCGAAGTTGACCTGTTCATTTCAACGGAAAAGATCATGGTCCTCAATACAGACCTTAAGGAAATTATGATGGATCATGCGCTGCGTACGATCTCATATATTGCTGATATTGGGGATTTAGTTGTGTTAATGGCAAGGAGACGTTTCGTCTCTCAGGACATTGATGATGGCCCGAAACTCAATCGGACACCGAAAATGATCTGTCATGTCTTCGAGAGTGACGAAGCGCAATTTATAGCGCAATCAATTGGACAGGCATTCCAAGTAGCCTATATGGAATTTTTAAAAGCCAATGGAATTGAAGATCACAGTTTTGTCAAAGAAATGGACTATCAAGAGGTGCTCAATAGTCAGGAGATCTTCGGCGATGAACTGGAGATATTTGCGAAAAAAGAATTGCAAAAAGAAGTTGTGGTACCTAAGGCCAAGGGTGAAATACTGGGTGTGGTGATTGTCGAAAGTGGCTGGGGTTCAATGCTACCCACTGTGGTTATAGCGAATTTAATGTCGTCTGGAGCGGCAGCACGATGTGGTCAGCTAAATATTGGCGATCAGCTGATAGCGATAAATGGATTAAGTTTGGTTGGATTGCCGTTGTCCACTTGTCAGACGTATATAAAGAATACAAAAAACCAAACGGTGGTTAAATTCACAGTCGTGCCATGCGCCCCAGTGGTGGAAGTTAAAATCAAAAGACCCAACACAAAGTATCAGCTGGGATTTAGTGTGCAAAATGGAGTGGTAAGTTGGAATGTTTTTTTTTTTTCTTTTTTTTTTTTGTTTAACCAAAAGAGGGCAATTGCTTAAAGATTCCATAAATATTTATGTTAAGGCTTTGTCTTGTCTTCAAGACTTTTTGCTTTATTGGAATGAAATGACTGAAGTAATAAAAGTAATTAAGCTATTAGTCCGCATTCAGTTACGAGTCTTTTGCGGTAATTAAGTAAGGCATTTTCAGTATAATATTTATTTTTCTCATTGCCGATTCCGATTGCTTATAATTGCACTCTACAATCTGTTATTTGTTTGCTACTTTTTTTATGGCGAATCAAACGATACTTAGACATTATTATCGTTGTACGTCATTACGGACAACGTTTGGCTTCTAGTACCGAAAGATTCTAAGAGATTCAAAAAGATTGGACTTGCTTCTTTTTTCTTAAACTATAACCAAGAAGTAATTTTTACGATAAATTTCAAAACGTGCGTCCAGACCGAGTGACCAGAAAAGGAATGACTTATATATTGCATATTTAGGTTTTTTAGCTACGGCAAAATTTGTATAGGCTTTCCTAGGAGTATGTATAGTAATTCTTGTCAAATATGTCTTATCAGCCCTTTATAATCTTCGTAGACCACTGAAAGTGTATTGATTTGTGATCAGCATCAAACGCTATGATGATTAACCTATGTCCGTCCGCCCGTTACTTGCTAAAAAATTTTAGCTTGGAGGGAGAAGCACAGATACCCTTGTCCCCTTGAACCTGCAATAAATCTTTAAAAATGGCCGCAAAATCGTCTCTAAAATTTCCTATCTATAAATACATACATATAAGTCAGAGATTTGACGTTTGTTAGGAGCATACAAGCTTCTCATTGACTATTTGGTTAATTACTCATATGTGGTTAGGTTAGGTTAGGTTAAGACAGGAAAGGAATATAAGAGTCACCACACAACACGAGGCACCGAAGCGGGCCTGTCACGATCCCTTGGGAACCGGTCGAGTTTTTACTCAAGCGGTAGACAGAAAACCTGAAAACTTTCCCTTTTAATGCATCCAATTACCCTACAAAAGCCAGGAAGACATTTGAAGTTTTTACCGTCTTTTTCTCCAAAGCTTCGAAGAAGTGTCTCCTTCAGAATTTTCAACGACTACGTGAGTTTGTCTCGCATTCACACAATATGTCCTCGACGATTGCATGCAGGTGACCACAGAATCTGCAGATCTGACAGTCCGAGCCTTGAAGTTTGCGCAAGAGGCAATGCCTCGTCAGGATTCCTACTAATAGTATAAGCTTATCCCTGCTAAGTTTTATGAACTTCCTGGAACTCTTACAGTCGAGAAGTGGCCATAAGGTTTTTGACACCGTGTGTCTCTCAAGACTTGACCACCTTAGGTTGGTAGTCCTTAGGGTTATTTCTTCAATAGAAAACCTTATTATGCTGAGGGGAGGTTTTATGTCACCTTAAATGGAGTACCCCTCCATTTCTTGCAAGTTCATCCACATGCTCATTCCCTTCAATAGCGCAGTGTCCTGGCACCCAGCATCGTCTTATTCGGTTCTTATTGCATAATGGCTTGAGCATTGTTCGAAAGTTCCTGACTATATCAGAATTGATGTTTGTTGATTCCATTGTCTTAAGTGTGGCCTTGCTGTCGATGCAGATAGCAATATCTCTTCCGGATATCGGATATCTCATCTGCATTTGCCTTGAGGATATCCAGAACCTCTGATTGAAAGACGCTGCTTGTGGCCGGTAATCTTATAGGCACTCTGAGATCCCAACCCCCTGTTTCATCTGTCATTTTGGAGCCATTTGTAAAAATTGCAATTTCGTTGCTTTGATAATGGCAGTTCTTTGCCAATCCTTCTTCTCCGGATATAGAACATCATACCGAATTTCGAAGTCAAATAGTGGGGGGTGGGGATTTCTTACGTTATGATTGGATTGTCTGGCAGTAGCTTCGAAAGGACCTTACCATGTTCGAAGCTACTACTCTTAAAGTTACCCAAAAAAGTGTTTCGAATTGAACTTTTTCCAGCCAGTTTCTGATTTGCAAATCAATCATCTGTGGTTAGAACGCTGAAAGAGTTGTCTCTTCAAAGCCGCCTAAGCTGTAGAAAAACTTTGCTACCATGTAAATTAAGCGGTATTTCTTTTTTTCTTCATTACTACAGCTTCTGCAAAAGTCATTGATACACTTTTAGCCTTTTAGCCATATTTTCAATGATTCAGTGATGGCTTGGCCCGTCATTCACACCCCAATGAAATCTGAGGCTTTCATAAAGACTTTTCGAAACCTCGTTAAAGCATTCACACTGAACACTACCTGAACTAACCTTTCATTCAGCAGTCGAAAAATAAGAGCGAATAAACACTTATTGCGATCAAGTTGCAAGTCCACTTACAATGCCTATATATTTGAATAATTCACGTGTTCATCGTTCAAGTAATCGGTAAGCTGACTCTAAGATGACTCGCTGTTGACTTGCTGTATAGTTAAAAACCAATCACCTGCTTTGTGGAACTCGTGGAATGTGTGAAAAACTGCTTCGACAACCTCAGCATTGCAATCAGATTTTGAGAAGGTTTCATCGAAACCTAACACAATATCCAGGTTTTTGAAATCTGAAAAATGTATTTGATTGAAATTTCAATTGCAGAGTTTTCGCTAAACCTCAGATTTCAGTGGCCTCAATCGCCTTGAAGCTAACACCAAAGTGGTTATTTCCTTTGCCGGAATTTACTAGAATAAGCAAAGCACTTCCATAAAACGCATAGATTTCAGCTTGGAAAACTGTACAATTTGTTTAATGACTACATAGGCATTTTTTTAATTTATTCATTTGGCATCACGAAAGATGCTACCTAACCTAGCCGAACTATTAGCAGCCAATTATTGTTTTGCAGAAGGTTAGCAAAGACTCCTGTTTTTTTTCAAATCAATAATTTATTGAATGACAAATTGTTTTTAATAAAATTATTTAATTTTTTTTTAAACTTTATTTACAGATCTGTAGTTTACTTCGTGGTGGAATTGCAGAGAGAGGAGGAGTCCGAGTGGGACATCGGATAATTGAAATCAATAACCAAAGTGTTGTTGCAGTCCCGCATGAAAAAATTGTTAATTTATTAGCGACATCTGTTGGCGAGGTTTGTTTTTTTTTTCTTAAAAACAAACTCAATACTTTTACAAAAAAACTTTTATAATGTTTTAGATCCTAATGAAGACGATGCCAACTTCAATGTTTCGACTGCTCACTGGTCAAGAAAATCCTATTTATATTTAATTTAATTATTTATTAATTAACATTTAGTTTTAAGAGTACATATTTATTTTAGTTTTTGTAAAAAGTATAATGAACCATAATAATAATTAACTAATGAATGGAGTATTATTAAATAGAGAAATGGCATTTGTTAGAAAATAACTTTAGACTGCCTTTAGGTTTTATTATTTATTTTTTTAATAGCTTTGTTTTTTATTTGTTTTAAATATATAAATTACAAATTTTCTCCACAATTTTTTTAAAAGGATTTTAATTTGCTAACTTGATTTTATTTTATATATAGTATATATTTTTTATTTTAGAATATCATATAACCTAATACAATAAATAAATATACATACATATTTAGCAAACATATAAAAATAGTGCCCCGAAAAATACATTGTGCAATATCATATTCAAAACTTTTCCGTCCGCTTAAATTGAACCTTAAACAAAATTAATAATATTAACACGAACACAAAAGCAGCAAAATGTGGCTTAAAGAAAATTAAAGTAATGAAAGTTATAAACTTTGTTGTTGGGACACGTTAGTGACGATTGGTTGGCTGTAAATTTTATAAGATTCCCTTCATCGATCTTACTTGCTTCCTTTAATATCATTTTGAAGCAACCGCAAACAAACTTGCAAATTATTTATAAACGACTTACTTATGATTTGCAAGATATTAACAGTGGCCGTCAAAAGTCAATGTATACTTACTCTAAATTAAAGTTTACTCTCTTATATTTACGTATAAGTCACAACAGAATATTAGAGTATTGTAAACAAAATTTTTAGGGTGAAATTAGTGGAAATCCGACGAAAATAAAATGGTGTGGTAGTGGGGTCTACTATCACCCCAACACAAGTTACATCCAGTTAAAATGAACATGTCCGATTTCGAGGAATAAGTACTCTAAGCGATATAACTGCAGAACTATTAGATATATGTAGCTAGATTTATGATTTTTTAAGGAAAAATTACTCACGAGAGCGAGTCGAGAGTAAATGCTTTACACAAAACTGGGATCCAACATTTTACAGAGATCGTTTGAATATGAACTGCGTGGTTTCTAAATATCCCAGGCGTTTCAGACGAAACTACTTTCTACCTACCTGATGTGGAGGAGGCTTCCTTTACTTGAGGAGGTCTCGAAGAATAGTATTGAAAAAAATAATAATCGCTTTCAATCCCTTCTAGACTTCGATTTTTAAGAAACTTAAGCAACCAGTACCCGTGTTCTGTAACTCGGCCGAAATTTTCTCCCATAGTGAAAATTTAAGTCGCAGGTATAGATCGTACGAATATCCTGCGTGGTTCTTAAACCCAAATAATATTTCAAAAATGTCAGCCTTGCAAAATATTTTGGCGAGCCAACGTGCTTAGTGATATCCGCCATGAGCCGACAAAAATAGTGTCGAGTGGTAATTAGCTTCTCCATCATAGTTTTTCGGAGGCGTTCCATTCTTTCTCAACTTTTCTAACGCGATATTCAGAGCTAGTATGTTTTTAAGAATCATGCCTGCAATACCGAATGCTGCCTTATCTGTCACATAAGCGCGTATATAAAGCTCTGAGTGCTAGCACAATTGTATAGCGATTGATTTTTTTTAAAGATATTTTATTTACTGTCTTGGGCCCCATAAATCCTCGAAAGCGTCTAAAATACCTTAGAAGCCTACTCAGAAACATATTACATGTGACTTCTAAAGCCTGGAGGGCGACCTATAACTAATAATATGCCTTTGTGGAGAGAACAGCTACTGTCCTTCACCTGTGAAATAAGTGCATTCGATGCCATAAGCCTCTGTCTTATGTTTCGCTTATTTAAGACTCCTTGATTTTAGCCACTGATGTGATGGTTCCAGCTCGTCTAGGTCTTGTCCTATAACCCCTATTGCTTTATCAACGGCGTAATCTAGCTGTATTACTCCTCATTTATATACTTATGTGCTCAATTATATTACTCCTTTAAGATGTGCTTAACCATCCAGCGTTGTTATGCCGCAGTACTTCGTTTTTCTCGGTCACCAACTGGAACCCTGTATCGTATTCGTCGACATTTTTCAAAATGGAGACTCTATTCAAGACATAATTGCATTGTTTTGTCAGATATGGCAGGGTTGCATCTCTCTTATTCTCCCTTATTCCCCTCTATGTTCTTACCGCCGTGAACCCAGGCAGTGTCTCTTGCAGTGTATTTTGATTGGTTCAAAAGTAACTACGACGCAATATTCGTTGGGGAGGCGGAGTGATATGTATTGAACGCCATCTCTAACTCGACCATCTATGAAAGCGGATACTTCCAATAAATGGTTCTCAGGTATGGAGAGTTGGTTTTATAAGGCCAAAATGATATTACTCCTGATTGAAAGAAGTTCAGATAAGTAGAAGGGCTACACTCTATGCCTATCTATTCTATTTTCCATTTCTTAAGTTGACAATAACAAGATCGTATGCAAACGGAATTTCCTATTTACATACGATCTTGATTTGCCATCTACCAGTCTAACGTCACCTTTCCAAATTGATGTGTTCCCGACCAATGTTATCCTGTTCCTAAAAGAAAAGAAAATCTTCTCCATCAGCTGAGAACAAAATACCCACAGAACACACAACACAAGCATACATTACAAACATATATCAAATTTCGTAACCAACTAGCTCGTTACCATTAAGCACTCAACTTTATATAACAGTTACAAGTGCTTGCCTATTTACTATGTTTAATTAATTATTATTTTTTCAACACTTTCAAAACTTATTTCTTGAATGGCTACATTAAAGCCGCCGACACTCTGTAAATAGCAATGACAACAACAGATTTGACTAAAGTAACTAATAATAATAATAAAAAAAAAAACACTCACATATATTTATATAAAAAGTATTATAACAAAAGAAAAAAAATAAATACAATTTTTATTTACAAAACTCTTATCTATACTCATTATGTATATGCATCTTTATATTTAAAACGAAAAAAAAAACAAACTGCATCAAACAAATTTCAAAATCGTCCAAAAAAATATAATATATACCTATTAGTGTGTTAAATCAATGCGTTTATATATGCGATATAAATATATAGATAAACAAATACAGTATGTATATGTATAGAAGTATATATGTAGCCATATATATTATGTATACACATAGTATATATAAATGATTCCTTATGATATACATATATAGTTTTGATATGGAAAGCTTGCTAATAATAAAAACATAAACATTTACAAAAATTAAAAAAAAAAAAACAAATTAAATAATGAAAATTGTATTTAATAGCCACATCATATTTTAAGAGAACACATATATAAATATATATATATATATATTTAAACAGCATACTTTCTTGTGTTTTACAAAACAACAACAACAATAACAACAATAAAATTTTATTGCAGAGAAAAAGATTATATTTAAATTAAAAAAAAGAATAAAAATTAGATAAAAACAAAAATAATAATAAAACCAACAAAATGATATATAACGACACACAATTTTGGATTCCAATTGCAGCACCGCTCCTGAAATGTAAATTAAAATGCGATTGCAAATCAATTCCACTATGCAAAGTAGATTAAATTCATTCACATGCAATAAAACAATAAATATAAAACAAAAGTTAAAATTCAAATTGAAACCACAGCCGATTAATAACAAAATATAAATAAAACAAATTATATAGCGAAATTAGCAAAAACAAAAAAAAAAAACTAAGTGAATTGTCAATGAGATTATTTATCAATGTTGTTATACGAATCTTTCTTTTTTGTTTCTGTTGAGCAGTACATTATTATAGATAAACTTAAAGCAGAAAAGAAACTAATATACTGGTATTTGCCTTCTTCTAGTGTGTCTTAAGATAAATTAGTCCAAGTCAAGTGTATTATGTTGGGTGGATATATTATTTTTTTTTTAATTTAATTTTAAAATTTGTGTTAATTTTTTTGACAGTGAAAAGTAAATGCTGCAATGTTGATAATTTGTGGAACTAATTTGTTACATTTTTGACGGGAGTTTTTAATAGACCATCCATCTGATTGGAATATATTTAAATTGTTTTCATACATAAGGATTGGATTGCTATTTTTGTTAAGCATTCTTTTGGTTCGCCGTACTTGTGAGAGGTTTTTTCCCACTCTGGACTTTAAACCAGCACGATGAAGAATTCTAGTAACCTCTTTCGGATAGATTGCCTCACATATTTCGTCTTTTTTACTTACTTATGTCCTATATCCTAGGTCCTAGGGCCTGTACAACACGTGTGCCGGTTTCCGGCAATAAGACTTATTTCTCCCCAACTTTTTTCCAGTTCTTAGCCATGAACTCCTAGGACCGCCGGGTATTCTGTAATCCTGAGTTAGCGGGTTCCATTACATCACGATGCAAAGCTATGAACCTGTAACACCTTTTCAAAATGTGTGACCTACTCTGCCACTGCCACTTTCGTCGCTGTATAAATGTGCCTATAGGTTCATGGCCCATTCTCTGGTGAAGCTGTTCGTTTGAGATACGCTTCGGCCAGAAAATCCTTAAGATGTTGCATAGGCACCTATTAACGAACGTTTAGAGCTTCTTCTTGATATTCCATCCGTGATTTCAGCTGATACTTGAGATGATGTTTTGAGATTTCTTTCGTTCTAAGATTCGACGAGTTCTTAAAACGTTTTACAATGCTCAAAATCCAGAATCGGCTTCTTCGTACAATTTCGCCAAAAAATCTGCGTGCGAGTTTGTTTTTGTAGCTCCATAAAAATTTTGCGCTCAGTTTCGGTTGTCGCACGTTCATTTACCACTAATGTTAATTTGTTAAACATTGAACTTATACCGGCTTCCAAATTCGGGGATGGTTTTGCCATTAGATAAGATTGACTTAGTACCCATACCACCGCGGCCACAATTGGCCTTGGATTGGTAATCGGCAAAGTCTTTTTTTGACAGAAAAGGCAGTCATGTCAGTTACCTCAAAGTAATGTCTTAATGTCGACCTAGAAACCATATACGTGTTTTTGCCGAGTACTCACAGTGGCACTGCTGTTTCAACCCGTTCAACTTGACTTTATATATCTTGTGAATATCAAGCTATCTTTAACCTCGTAAACATCAAAACAAGTTGAAAATTACTTTACTTTATGTGACGCTACAGTCCGTGGTGGACCTGACACTCAACCAACATGCGTCTCCATCCAGTTCGATCTTTAGCTGGCTGCCTCCATCACCAGCCTTATACTCAATTGTTTTCTTAGACCAAAGAAGCAGGAGTAAGCGAGCACTTGGTCTACCTTTTACAGAAAAGAAGTGCGTTGTCCTTTGTTCGTTTGCGTGGTTCGTTAAGAGTTTATCCGTTCGTAGCTGAGGTTGCTTCGTAAGAAAAGACTTCAGGACTTTCGAAACATTTCCACATAACTGAAAAACTTAAATGGCTGTTATAATAAGAATTGGACCTATGTGGCTTCATTGAGGAACTTCGTTATAAGAATTGAAAGCGATCTTGTCCTTAGTTCTACGTTTTTGAATTAACACCCATTTTCAAACTTAATCGTTGCCTGAATTTTGAATTAAAAGTTTTAATTAATGAAAACTTACAAATGAATGTGAACTTATCGAAATTAGTTTTGTCAAGTAATATTTTGAAAACAAAACCCAATGCATTGCAGTGTCTTACCGGCTTAAACACTTTTTATTATCTTTTAAACTGATTATTCATAATAGTATTTACATACAAACTACATACATATACATTATATATTATTTTGCTTTACATAATCTAATTCAAATTCTTTTAAAAAATTGAATATTTTAAATTGAAAATTGTTGTACCCATGTTAGTTGCCGAGAAATATTTATTAAAATGAAATCCTTTCTACATAATATTGTTAGCTTTATTCAACTATTCGAAAAATAAATACACCTGTAAAACCTGTAAACAAATGAAAAACATTAAAAGAAAAGGAGAAAATGAAAAGAAAACATTATAATATCTGATCGACAATGCTTAAGAAAAATAAAGGAATTACTTACGCATGACGGTCTTTTAATTTATTTATTTATATTCATTTGAATATTTAGTGATTCTGCATTTTTTAAGAATGAAAATAGCTTTAACGTAAGGAAAGATAATTGCGGCTCCAAGTCTTCAAATAACCATGCTCCCATTAAAGGTACGGCGCATTTCTGCAACGCTGAGCAGTGAAATCGTGGCTTTTGAATGAAATCGTTTTTTAAAGTTTCCTAGCATATAAGCAATAATAAAGTGTCCTGTTAATACACCGACGAGCAGCTGGATTTGTCTTCAATCAGGAAAGACAAGGGACTTTGATCTCTGGATGTCTATATTGAGCCACATACATTGGGCTGTGGCGCACTTGTGTTGTACCATTGTTTCTTAGCCAAATTTGTAGTGACACCGTCGATGAAAGTTTTAGCGGTGTTAAAAAGCGTTCAGATCAGAACTGCATCTATCTAGTTCCCCAGCTTTTACGTTTCCTTTAACTCCAAACAGCATTGTAGAACCTAGTGATAAAGTGCTGGATAGGATAAAAATTAATTAATATTAGGCGAAAACGGCCCATACAGGACCCAAAGCCTAGCTTCCCCAACCACTGTGTGTGCGAAGATATATTTTTTGACACGAATGAAAGGGACCTACAGCTTAATTCCGATTCTGAACGGCAATTAATTTTTGACAACTTCTCATGAACGGCTGTCCTAATCTCAGCTCGAAAAGCACTGTAGCTGTAAGAATTATCCGTGCAGATGAGCATGTTTTTGATGACAGGTCTATGTGAATTACAGTCGGTGAGGCCGACTAACTTAGAATAAAAAAAGGTATCAAAACCAACGTGGATCTATAATAGTACTACTCTTCTCGTTAAACCATTTAAGGCTCTGGATATAGCGAAATATGTCAGTAGTTGACAGATCTTCAAGATTGTAATGGAAGAAGGTGCCTAGGTGGCCTTACTTTTTTGTGTAAGAGAGCAGGACAGCTGCAGGATAGTTCTTCTTCCTCCTCTTCTATGCAGCTACTCAAAAAGTCATAAGACAGTATCCTATCCTTTTTAGAGAGATCAAAGACTAAAGCGTTTCAATTTTAGCTTAGGGCAAATACGCTTTGTCGCTAGACTGCCATTTGTCCACCTAACGTCGGTTTTCTCAATAGCTTCCAATTTTAGCATTAGTCCACATGTGGCAATTGGAATGTCTAAGGAACTTTCTTTCCTTTTCAGGCAGTATGGTTTAGAAAAACTGAGTCTAGTGATTTAAAGGACGTTTGGCTGTCAAATAAGAATGGAATGGAATGGTGACTAGAGAGTTTTTCTCGAAATGTTTTGATAGAAAGCGAAGGATGGAGGAATGGTAAAGGAAAGGGAGAAGAATCCGTTAGTTTCTTGTTTCATTTCTCAAGAATTTTCGCCCTTACTCAGCCCCTACAACTGGACAAGTTTGACGTTCATACCGGGTATAGTGACTTTAAAGTCGAAGTCGTTTCTGTAAATAGCCTTTCGAGCGTAATTAAAGAAAAAACTTCACAGCAATCATACTTTTATGTTTCTGCAGTTTGGTTAGTTCAGTCGAAGACGAAAATCCAAAAGCAAGTGGTCACAAAAATTATTACATATATTATTATTTTTACATTATTATAAACCTGATTGCTTGCGGCTTATGTCCTGTCAATAGCCAGTGATCGTGTTGTTCCACATGCATTCTATGCTTTGCTCGAGCGAGAAAACGATACATTTACTAAACCCAACGGCAGAATAAAAACCCTTAGGTGAATCGAAATAATGATTTTCAGAATCCAATAAATTGGACAAATATTACCTAAAAATACTGAGAGGAATATTGTAACTGATTATAAGTTTTTTGTATTGCCTACGATTTAAGAAAGCAGCGAAAAGTTTAAGGAAGCAAGTAAAAAACCAACAAAAGTTAGACACGCGCTCTTCCTCGACCCCTTGATCGAAATAATGATTTTCAATATTACAAAATTGAACAAATATTACCTTAAAATACTGAGAGGAATATTGTAACTGATTATAAGTTTTTGTATTGCCTACGATTTAAGGAAGTAGCGAAAAGTTAAAGGCAGCAAGTAAGAAACCAACAATAGTTAGACACACACTCTTCCTCAACCCCTTGATCGAAATAATGATTTTCAGAATTAAAAAATTGGATAAATATTACCTTAAAATACCCCTTGATCGAAATAATGATTTTCAGAATTAAAAGATTGGATAAATATTACCTAAAAATACTAAGGGGAATATTGTAACTGATTTTAAGTTTTTTGTATTGCCTACGATTTAAGAAAGTAGCGAAAAGTTAAAGGCAGCAAGTAAGAAACCAACAAAAGTTAGACACACGCACTTCCTCAACCCCTTGATCGAAATAATGATTTTCGGAATTAAAAAATTGGATAAATATTACATAAAAATACTAAGGGGAATATTGTAACTGATTATTAGTTTTTTGTATTGCCTACGATTTAAGAAAACAGCGAAAAGTTAAAGGAAGCAAGTAAGAAACCAACAAAAGTTAGACACACACTCTTCCTCAACCCCTTGATCGAAATAATGATTTTCAGAATTAAAAAATTGGATAAATATTACCTAAAAATACTAAGGGGAATTTCGTAACTGATTATAAGTTTTTTGTATTGCCTACGATTTAAGAAAGCAGCGAAAAGTTAAAGGAAGCAAGTAAGAAAACAACAAAAGGTAGACACACACTCTTCCTCAACCCCTTGATCGAAATAATGATTTTCAGAATTAAAAAAATTGGACAAATATTACCTAAAAATACTAAGGGGAATATTGTAACTGATTATAAGTTTTTTGTATTGCCTACGATTTAAGAAAGTAGCAAAGAGTGAAAGGCAGCAAGTAAGAAACCAACAAAAGTCAGAAGCACTCTCCTTCCAACCTCTTGATCGAAATAATGATTTTCAGAATGAAAAAATTGGATAAATATTACCTTAAAATACCCCTTGATCGAAATAATGATTTTCAGAATTAAAAGATTGGATAAATATTACCTAAAAATACTAAGGGGAATATTGTAACTGATTATAAGTTTTTTGTATTGCCTACGATTTAAGAAAGCAGCGAAAACTTAAAGGAAGCAAGTAAGAAACCAACAAAAGTTAGACACACACTCTTCCTCAACCCCTTGAGGACGAAGTTAAAAGTTTCTCTGCCGACACTTATTAACAAGACCATGGTATTTACAAATTATTATTATATATGCGTTTGGTTTTATTAACACAGTTAGATTATATGATATAATAGTTTGACTTAATTACAATAAACTTACAGCATAAGTTTTAGTTGTTTAATTTTTGCGTAACATATGTATTAGTTAAACACTTGCTAATAATATAATTTATTAAACCCAACATTTGCATTAAATTTGTTTACGATCAGTGCCATCGTAACCTCTGTACATCAGCAGCAACTTTTGTTCTTTCTACCATAAAACTTTTGCAACATATTCGACGTAACAGTATTAAAAGCGAGAGTATCTAGCTTTATTAATGAATTTCACGTGACACCTGTTAACTTTCTTTAACGCGTGTAATAAAACTTAGCGTACATATCTAAACCTGCGTAAATAAATGAAATGAAATGATGTCTTTGACATAAAGTATTCTTCCGACAACAACAACACGTGAATCATCCCATCAAATGCGCATGAAAAGGTATCATATTCGTAAATCATCATAGCATAAAACAGAAAATTCCTCATCGCATACTTCGCATATGAACAATTAAGTGAAAGTTTCTGTCAGTTGCAATTCTGATCGCCCATTTAGATACAGACAACGACATGTTGTGTTGCTGTCACCGTGATGTCATATTTTTCTTTGTAAACATATTTTTTTTTATGTATATTTCTTGAGTTAATTTAAAATACGGCAGTTTCTAATTTAAATTCAGTTTCATGTAGAACTGGTACGACCGAGAAGTATATATTTATATGGGCGAATGAACCCAATAGCTAGTGTTGTGTGGTGTCGCATAATAAATTATTTATGCTCATAATTTTGGAGGTAGCAAATCGGTGATAGTGTACCCTATGCGTATACCATTGTTTCTGCGCTACCTCCGCTAATGGGGAGAAAATCAATGAGAACCTTAATCTGAATCGGGCTCTGACAAACGGTCTGTAAAAAGCTATCAGCGATTTGTGTCACTTTTACAGTAATTATAATCGGGTTATTGGAAGCTAAACGGTGTGTCGACGATGGCCTAGAGACGTAAATACTTAAGGCAAAATAAAACTAGAAGGTACCTATGAATCTAGAGTAACTATTTTTTAGTGCATCATGCATGGATGCATGTACAATATTTTTGTGTTATAAGGTGGCTGCATTTAATTGGTGAGAATTTTTTAAGCAGTTAGTTGAAAATAAAGGCCATATCGGGGTGATCTATAAAAAAATTGGTGAAACACCTCTCGAATAATTTTTTCAACAGCATGTGCAATTTAAGATTATTTTGTGCAGCGGGTTTGGACTAAATTTCTGATCAATTGAACTAACGGGTCTTGGCTTATCTAGATTTCCAAGCGCATGGGTTTATATCCCACCTGAAATTGCGTCTGCAGATCCAAGTTTGCTAACTCTATAATTAGTGGTTTGTGCTGTGCACAGCTAAGTCCGTTAGTTAATGACGAACTAAAGGGTTTTCTAATATTGCTAAAGTTACATCTGTCAAATTTGCTGTCATTTATTTAGCCTGTCTTGCAAAATCAACATTGAGAGTTTGGGAGTTCAACCGTAGTGCAAATGATTAAATTGTTTTATGAAAATGAGTATTCCGCACGAGCAACATTTCACGTGCTTCGCTCATTTAAAGACTAAGCCCATTTCTGGATGAATGGGTTCGTCAACAAGCAAAAGTGTCAAATTTGGAACGATAATAATCCAAATGAGATCCACCAAATTGCAATGCATTCAGAGAACGTCACTGTTTGGTAGGTTCTTTGAGAACGACGTTGCGTTGGCCAGGCCATTTATTGGCCAATGATAATCAATTTCTTTTGCCCTCAATTAGATGATATGGATACCGACGACATGCGGTTTCCACAGGATATTACGAATAACTCCAAAAAATTTAGTCCGCCAATGCTGTAAGTCGGTTTCTTTCACTATCAGTCCGTCTGTCCAGAAGCCTTTTGGTGAAGCATTTCGACGAAATTACTTTAAAGTCGTATTTACAGTTTGGAGTAACATCTCAAGGGGTTTTTTAAACACACAAAATTAAACTACTCGAAAACGCTTCCAACGAATCTGGTTTGTTTATAAAGGGTGATTCATCGTGAGGTTTGATTTGTAATGTAAAATAAAACACCTAAATTTGAAAGTGAACCCAAGATGTTTATTATCTCTTTGAAACTTTTTGAAAATGATATCATGTAAATGTTGGTCATGACTACGTCCAGTCGGAAGGTCCCATTTTGGGCGAATCGTTCGAGCAAAGCGACTGGTATCTCGCGAATAACAAGAGTAATGTTGGCTTCCAATCGTAGCTGAGACTTTATATAGACCTGAGACTTTACATATCCCCAGAGAAAATATTCCAAAGGTGTATAGCACGACCTTACCGCAGCAAAACGTGAAATTAAGTGCTCACCAAAATGATTTCTCAACAAGTACATTATTTCACGCGCTGTATGGCTCGTAGCGCCGTCTTGTTGAAACCAGAGCTCACTAAGACCATGGGCTCGAATTTCAGGAAGCTCATAATCCGTTAACATGGTACGATAACAGTTACCATTGATAGTAAAATTTTGATTTATCTTATTTGAAAAAATATGGACCAATGATTCTACCAGCCCATAAACCACACGATACGGTTTTTTAATGGACGTAGTGGTAGCTCTTGGTACTCTTCGGGTTGCTCATAAGCCCAAATACGACAATATTGTATATTAACGTACCCATTAAGCCAGAAATGGTTTTCAGTAGGTCGATTCTGCTCACCGTAAGTTCCTCGCACGAAATATATACTCACAGAACGCTGATTGTCGTAATACAGCTGAATAATTTGAAGACGCTGTTGTGGTGTTAGTCTTTCCATGATGACTTGCCAAACGATACTGAAAAAAATTGTCAAAGCAGTTTGCCAGGAGTCACGCGTAATCTGTCAAAAAAATTATTACATTATATAACATTACTTACAAGATGGAAAATGCCGTCTTACTTTTCCTTCTCTTCATCGGTGCTAGCATTGATAAGTCAACAACGTCCTCTTCTTGAAGATAAGTTCCATACTTAATTTGCCAGCCAAATTTATAATTAATTAATTTTGTCAAATATATTCGTCAATTTATATTCGTTATATCCATTCGGCTGATCCGTAGTGTCAAAAGTAGTTTTAAACATCGACTAGCTCTAAGATTTTGGGTGATGAGTGCCGAAAAGGGTGTGAATAATTCTAACTTGTTTAAAAGCTGAAACTCTTTGAAGGAGAGACAGTCCTAGAATAACAATAACACCAACATTTGCTTTTCTTGGTGTGACAAACCGATGCGAAACCGGAAAGCCATAGATTTTGAGTGGGAGTTGGCAGTGATTCCTTTAATCCTGAACATAAGCTCTTCCGATAAAAGTAGCCTCAATAAAAGTAGCATGTAAGTCACCTACTTTGTTCCGAGAATGTTTTACACAATTTATGCTTTCGGATGTATGTTTGTTTTAAGTGGGAGGGTTAACAAAAGTTAACGCATTCCTGAAAATCGAATCAAAACAAAACCTACTTTATTAAAGCAGCTTACCTGCATAGTCTGTCATTAATTTTCACGAATTGACTGGCGTACCAGAAATTCAAACAAAAGAAAGAGAAACAATCGACAGGTCGATTTTCGTCATTTGCATTCGTTACACCCAAGTAAGTACCTCTTACTTCAATGCATATGCACGGCCATTAAACTCATTAAACTCTCTTCATAAAATAATTCAAAATCGTTATGATAAATAACTTGAATGTACGCGCGCGTAAATATTTCGCCTAAACGATTTTGAATTAGCTATTCATCGCAGTTTACGAAGCAATTTGGGCGCACAGACACAATTTCGCTTCTCAAAACATGGTGTCAAATTTTGTTTTCGGCTCACAGCTCCGCTTTTCGAAGTGGAACGCACTATACCCTACCGTCCTCCTCGCACAGCCCTCCCCCGTGATGTGAGTAACACAAATCGAACATTAACATTCGTTATTAACTCATTTAGTATTCGGTTGCGGCTCCAATCAAAGTATCTATAGACGTAAATGTAAATGTATAGAAGTGACAAATTCTAAAACGCGTATGGTTTCCATTTTTATACGAATGGGTGTGTGGTATGTGCGAAATTTTTACTTTCTTTTCCCGAACACACATATGCGGATGGATTTGGTTAATCTAAAGTGGAATTTGTACGACGCCTAACTGAATGGTATTCGCTGTTTTGACTTTTGGGGGGACTTGGAATTTATTTAGCACACCCTCGCGCCATTCGAAGCAAGTGAAATTATCATTATGACGAATAGAGTTCGTCGTTTGCGCGCGAATCAATGTCACGCTAAGTGGGATGTCTCGAATGCTCAGTGCAGCGGAAATAGCGTTAGAACTTTCATTGAACAATGTTGTTTTGCAATACATATAAAGTTTTGTTGTTCGTCCCGAAGTGGGTCGCAAGCACAACGTCAAATAATAATTTGTATTCTTGCAGCCATTTACTTAGATGTACTCATTTGAATAAAAGATTACCTTTGGTATGGCTCATTTGGCTCATCAAGAGCGATGTCATGTGACAGATGGATATATGGTTGGAAAACAGAGAATCAAGATATGAAATGGAAAACTTAAGTGTGCTAGGATGAAAAGATTGTTGTTTGGTCGCGAATAATTATGATGAACATGTTTTCTACATTCCAGGACATGTGAGGCATTGTGATTTTACTGAAAGTGGGTTCATGACATATGGCCTTGTGTATAGGTTGGCTGATTTATTTTTAATAAAGTGGCATTTGATTAACCTTAGACTATCTAAGGCTTTATACCAATTTTGAATAGCTTTCGACCCATTCTACCGATTTTATCTGAAATACATAGTAGACTTGGAGATCGAGTTTTAGATGTGGTGTAAAGGTGTGGTGCGTTCTCTAAGGTATTCCAGTTAATGAGCTTGAAACGATTCTGATAAGGGTTGCTTTAGAGTAAACCTCGAAGACTAAGCCCCAGCGAACGACGCTGGATACTATCGATTCTAAACGCGTGAGTACGCTGAATGGGACACCACGCTAACTTAATTAGGGTGCGAAATGAAAACTGAGCAACCTTGTCACAAACGGTTTGGAACATTCTTATGAAGTATGTGTTGGCCTGAAGAAGTATCTCATCAATATGAGCATGGAGATTAAGATTTCTGTGACACAAAATGCCAATGCAGCGAACAGAGTGGAAGAGAGAGGGGGGTAGGATTAAATACACTTAAGCGATAAGGTTACAGTTTGGCTATGTTGAGTTCTAAACAGTTATTTTGACACCAAATGGAAAAACTGTCAAGGTGTTGTTGGAGATTTATTTGTAAATTATGGTTTAGTCGGCATATGCAGGCGGGGAGAGGGTTTTATGGACCTTAGGAAATCGTTAATAGTAAGGATGAACGGGGAAAAAATGACAGATTTTTGGAACACCAAAAGTGTCCCAGAATGGGCGTATAACTACCTACAGGTGCTTACATTTTCTCAGATAAGAAGATATGCGTTTTAATAAAATTAGTTCAAACCGAAGTTAGGCAACTTGTTTAAACTAAATTGTTTGTACTAAATTAATGCAATATTTTATGAAAAATTAGCTTAAGTCAGTCGCAAAAACATCAATTTCAGCCTTTATCTGGGACTGCAAGGGCGAAGAATACGAAAGTGATCAATAATAACATTGTAGTTGTAGGACGTAGAAAAAAATAAGAAACTTACACCGAAGGCTAAATTCCTTGTATAAAAAGCTTTTAAAGGTGACGTAAAATAGCGCCCTACAAAATAAGAACACATTATGGCCTTATTTCCATTTTGAATTGGAAAAAAGGCCTCATCAGTCATGTGGTCTCATTTCAATGACTACTGCGAAAGGGAGCATGTCAGGCTTTGTTTCGTTTTTAAATTAATTCTTAATGATTTCGTGATTGTAATGGAATATGAGGGGCATGCTGCCCGCCGGTCATTACTTCCTTATTTTCTTGGAAATAAAACCGCATTTTAAATATAGCGCTGTTTCACGTCACGTTTAGCAATGCGGCGCTAAATCTTTCTTCTATCTATCTTATGGGGAAATAACATCTGTCTTAAGAGAGAGATTTCGAGTATGTTACTAAAAAATAAGGGAGATCCGGAACGAATGATTTGGCCTAAAGATTGTTTGAGAAATCCGATTACCGGCTGAGCAATTATTTTAATCTTTACCAAGTTGAGAATAAAGCCGGCCTACTCTAGCTTGGAGTAGAAGTAGTTGACAGAATTTTAAGCACCAAGTATTGGATTGTGAATCTTTTTTTTTTTTTAAAGTATTGCAGTATGACATAGTTAGTTAGTATGAGATAAAGAGGGTCATTCGTAGGGGTTTCAAATGATGGCAGATTTAACCCAAGCATGGGATTTTTCATTTCGATCCGTAATAGATTTGCTGCCCAATGGAATAAAGGGAGAGTAATAGTAGTAATGTTTAATGTATTCAACTATTGATCAAGAGGTCGCAAGTTCAAATGCGTCTCAGTACTACCTCTAGTGTTGGACTACTGATCGAGTGATCTCAGGTTGAAATATTCCCAAATGCCACCTCTACACTCACAGAAAAATCGCAAGTGAATTTAGCGAATAAGGCAAATAATTGAAATAAGAATTTCTATATACGTAAGCTAAATTTGAAATAAATAATATATTTAACAAGATACTAAAGACTACTAAAGAGTCTTCTAAACTAAATACTGAGCTTTGTTGCAAAAAGTTATGACGCAACCTAAAAACATTGGGTTAGGCAAAAGTTTGCATTGTTTAGTCGAACCCAATACTAAATAAATAAACTAGTACTAAAAGATGAATTTTTGGCGGTGATATTAATCCAAATTTTGCTATTCGGATGACCTCGTCATTAATCACCAGAACGTCGCGAAAGCTTTCCAAAAGTGTCTTCTTCTCTGAAAAACTCTGTTTTTCATTGTAAGCCCTAAAATAATACTTGTATGAATCAGTTAAATTAATTCACATTTAGAAAGTACTTATTCCTCCTTCGATGACATTAAGAACCTTCATGGCAATGATTACCGATTTGCGACGAAAATACTAATTCTTCCCAAACCATTGAATTTGCCATCCGTGTAAGTCAATTTGATGGCCATACCGCCAGCAAACGTCGGACTAGGCCTTAGTTCTACGACAAAACAAAAAATTAAGTAAGTTACATTATTCAATTGAAACAATGGTGCAACAAACTCTAGAAGCAGAAGGCAGCTAGCTCCACGGTATAGCAACGATGAGGAGCACAGATTTGCCGCTATTACTTTGATTACATTATGTATGTATATATTACGAAATGGGCTATACTTAAGGCAACATCTATGCCTATATCTACACAGTTGCATTTGGTAGATAATGCACATGAAAATTGCTACGCAATCGCTGTCATCTTTATCCGCTGAAAATGGGTGAGTGATCATCTTAAGTATACTCCGCCATATAGTTGTTTTGGTTAGCAAACGATTCGCGTATTCAGGTTACATATACACCTACAATGATTGCTCGTCGCTCATCCTATGCGTTTGCACTTTTGGAACTTTGTGCATAGACGTAGGAGGTTAACAGGGTTAGAAACCACTCCTCCGCAACCAGAAGTACACATTGTACTCATAGCCGATGGGAAATTTGTTTTTTTTTTTCGTTTTTTTTGTATCCAAAACGTATAGTAACAAATTACTTATTTTCATTTATGGCCTACGGCAAGTGCCTAAGAGCTGCGAAAAACTTCCATTTGTTGAGTAGCAAATTTAAAACAATGGCTAATAACTTCATTGTTTGTGGCTAAGTACAACTGGCCACCTAAAAGCGGCAGTCATTCCTCTTTTCTTTATTAACGAGGAGGTGGGATTTATTTTAATTAACAACATCGCAGCACGTATCTTCCGGATTAGCAAAGCGTCCGGTTGAGAATTTGATTGAGATGTAAGGCAATGCTGGTAACACACATAAACCACAGACGATTTCGACAACTTTTGTCTTACGCATGCAGTAATTTCGAAAGCAGGAGAGGAATAATTCAAGATGTCGCTTCCCATGTGCGTGTTAAGGACTAATAAAGCAAAATATCAATGTTTGTATCCTGGTAAAGTGGTCTTGAGTGCCTTGAAGAATCCCAAATTAAGATGATCGAAGGAAATAAACTTAATTTTTGGTCAACATTAATTTATATGTCTGGAAATCGATTTTAGTTATTTATATCAAGCTTCGAAAAATTGTTGTCCCGCAGACTACTGAGGAGACTGCTAAGGATATAACGAAGATGCTGGGTGAATGCCAGGGAAAAGTGCGTAGTTGAAGTAAATGTTTAGGGAGTTACTTTTCGAAACCCTAAAGGAAATAGTTGGCAAGAATAATATATTATATTAATTCTTGTTCCCTAGGGATCTCGATGGCCCCATTTTCGTACCTAGTGTTGTCTGTTGTCATTAATCATAGAACTTACTAAACTGTGCGTATTTTTTGCATGCATGGGTGTTTCAATAATCGCGGGTAGATTATCTTAGCTCCATATGCGACAATTTTCCTTATTGACTTTCTCATTTAGTCTAAAAAGAGCCGCATCGCGGATCCGATATTAATTTATTTTAGGGCCAGGAAAATTGTCCTAAACCAAAAATTAAAAATCATTTTCCATATTTTAAATGTAGGTAGGGATGAACGAGATGTGCCAATCACTGCAAGTGAGAAGAGATATGTCTGGTCTTAACATCGATTGCAACAAGACCAAAATAATGCACACCGTCCGCTGAGCATATCAGCCGATTATTCTAAGACAGACGCCAATTGAGGAGGTCAAACAATTTAACTATCTAATCAGTTTTGTACCGTCCGACGAAGGAATGGATCTGGATGTCAATAGGAGAATATGTATGGAAGTCCAGTTAAATTTCTCTACGCACCAAGTTAAGGCACTTCGAATCCAATGTTAAATCCGTACTGTTGTATGCCTGTGAAACCTCAAAGGTCTCTACCTCCATCTAGAGAAGATTTTAAGCATATGTAAACCGCTGCCATTGATACATTCTTAAAATTAGAATTGTGGCGTATAACTGGTCAAAAGCTTTGGAATGTCGACACTAGACAGCGGAAGTAGCGCTGGATTGGCACACGTTGAGTAGACCAAGCAACAACATCGTGAAGTAGTCCTTCGAATGGAATCCGGCGAGTTGGTAGACCAAGAACAACGTGGAAATTAACCGCATTGGGCGAAGCAGCAACACAGCGTAGAACGTGGCCACAGCTGACGTGGGATCGAGAAGTTTGTCGACGCCCTCTGCCCCATCTGGGGTTGATATATATATATTTTGCTAGAAACCGTATATGTAGAAAGTTGACACCTTCATCTCACAACCACTGCAATTCATCACAACTTTTTTGGACACCTATTGTTATTCTTGCCTGGTGGACCTACTAAAACACCATTTTCATTATGCACTTTAAGCCTCTGAAATTAACGTCAAAATTTACAATGATTCTAACCAGGAAATCAAAGCGAATGGGTTCGAAAAATAGCTATGATCGAAAAGCTGAAAAGATGGGGAGACTTAAAAAATAGATTAGATCCCCAGCGTTTTGTTTATTTATTTTCAAGTGTTTTTGCCTTTTAGTGTTGGAAAGTGCAAGTTTTTGTAGAAAAGGACATGGTGGACCACCACCATGGATGCCCAAAAATGGCATCACAAGTGTACCTTCCAGAAGCTATTTCAAATCAAGGAAGTATTTGTAATCATAACAATAATGTTCTATTTCATCTTACGAACTCGTGAGAGTATTCCCGCAAGCGGAAGCAATCCCCGACACCCGTTCCAAATTTGTAAAGACACTCGTAAAAGTGTCAGAGCTGCCAAAGGAATCTATACCCTATATAAATAATATTAGTGTATGGATATAAAAATTCCTAATTAAAAACGTAATAAAAGAGCGTGACTTTCCATGCGAAAGTTTTTTGTATATGACTCAAAAGAAATCACGACGCACACCTTCACCAATACTATACTCCCATACTTTATGCGTAGGCATTAAGCAAACATCTACTCGAGGTCAGTAGGCATAGAAGTGTGTTTCTGGACCATTATGCGCACATCGTCAGTCAGGCTTCTTTCCACCTACAACATTACCCACTATCACCGCGCCGTCACTCAAAAATAATTTCCAAACCAAAAAAATAAGAGACAATCCTCTGTATTATGAAAGTGAAAACACCTGCGCATAGTTGAAGCCCCCCCCTTTTGTATGGCACATCACCTGTAAATTTATGTCTTTCTGCTAATTAATTATTTTGTAATTGTCAAACCCACAACACAAATAGGTATGTTTCTCCTTAGAGTGTGGCAAATCGAAATTATCCAAATGTCAGTTACCACCAGATAAGGGGGCAGGGCACGTCCGGGCGGCGTAGGTACCTTTGTACACTAAACCTCGGTTTTGCTTTTCTTTTCTTTTAAATGGGAAACCAACAATCAATTTACTTTGACTTATTATCAAATGTGGCATCACACGAAAAATATTTTTTTTTTCTTTTTCCTTTTTCGACAATTCTTCTCCATTGCTTCTTCTATTGCTTTTGGGAATTTTTTTTCTTACTGTGTTGTTTATTTATCGAGTGTTTGCAAGTGAAAGTTACGCTATGAGATGGTTTTTACAGCCGGCCCGGAACAGGGGGGGGGACACAGCACATAAGGTCACAAAGACTATTAGAGAGAAAAAAAAATTTTATATTATTTTAATGGATGTGTTCCTCTTTTCCATGATATCAGGAAAGAGAGACATTTTCTGTGCTAGGAAATGCCTACATGATTGGCAAAATTACACTAATGCGGGTCATCATCACTATCAGGCGACCGGACTTGCATGACCAAGCCAGCACCATTGAGCTTTTCGGTTTCGATTTCGAGTTATGTAAATTTAGAGTTTGAATCCGAGTAGGCACTTCAACCCGTTGTGGGATATTTTCATATCTTAATATCCCACTTGACAGTTATGTAGTTATTTTTTTTGTCGCTCAAAGGGGGAAAAAATAAAAGTGAAAAGAGTTCACTAGAATGTTGGTTGCATAAGGTGGTATCTTGGGTAAACATGAACATAAATATTTCCTGTGTTTATTTTACGTACGCACAAGTAGTCTTGTTATTAGTAAGCTTTGAGCTACATATTCTGGTTGGAGAAAATTTCTCATGTGCGAGTCACCATCATGTAGGTAGGTGCTAACAAGCGCGGCTGGCTGTTGCGAATGTCTCCGAGATGGTGTTATGAATAAGATAAATTGTGCTAAAATTTGTCAAGAGTGTACAGAACGCTCGCAACAGACAATAGAGATGATTATTCGCGAGAAGTGCTCCTATGAAAAGTGAAAGAGTGTTTGCTCCTATAGCACAACAAATCTTGGGGATTGATAATGGTAAGTTACTCAACATGAGTGGGCATAGTGAGAATATAAGTTGATATGAATTTGGAGACTCGACGTGAGATTAGGAATAGATTAATTGAAGACCGTCATAGAAAGCTTTTGCCAAGTTGAGTGTTTATTTTTATTTGCAGAAATTTGATTCACATGATTATCGGCGGCTTAGAAGAATTCGATTTCAATTTCGATTTCGATTTCTCTTTGGTGGGATTTTTATTTTGCTGGAAATACTTTGAAGTAATTAGATTCGTCATAATTTTCGAACACCTACATATTCATGATTAAGTGGAGAAATATTTGGAAGTCACATCGCTTTCCAAAGTTATACAAAAGTGATTTGCTGAAAATTATTTTCAAATTATGGATATGGTGTGCGAATGACAGGAAATCTATTGATGCGATGTGCGTATGTAGATCCAGCGGATACAATAATGAACATCGAATTGCTTTTTAATAACTTTAAAGAAACCGTCCAGAGAGATCGATTGTCTGAGTAGGTATTGTTTATTCATTCATTATTGTAGTTTTCACAGAACAAATGATCATTGTAGACATAGGTTTTAAAGGGTGGTCTGGCCATAATGCACGATGTTAGTTGTGAATGGAGAGGGTACACAATTGAGGAGTGTGTTAAGATTGTTTAAGCGTTTTACGCAAATGGGCGTTCAAATAAAAATGCATTTCGTGCACTTCGTCAGAATAATCGACCAAATGTGTACACAATCCGTAGAATTGTGCGCAAATTTTAGCAAGCTGGGTCTGTAGGAAATATGAGTGAATGTTGAAAAGTCGATGCATCCACAAAGAGTGACTGTTTGCTGCGGTTTATGGGCTGACGCCGTCATCGGTCTTCTTTGAAAATGAGGTCGGTCAAGCAGTTACCGTGAATGGTGATCGCTATCGCGAGATGATAACGGACTTCTTGTAGATATGTGCTTCCAACAGGATGGTGCCACTTGCCACACAGCTACCGAAACAATGGCACTTTTGCGCGAGAAATTCAAATTCACAGTCATTGAAAATATGGACCATCGAACATCGGATAGAGGCATGCTACCGAATCCGTGGCGAGCATTAGGCGGCCATTTTGTTTCACACATAGTTTCCATAGATTCTTATATCATTATTAATAAAGTGCACAACTGCGTTATACGAAACTTTCTCGTTACATGAGATGCGTTTTTGAATCTCAAAATAAATCGAAAAAAATGGTGAGAAATTTATTTAAATCACTTTTTGGGTTTTAAAAAATTTTATTTTCTCAAAAACGGCACCTCCGATTTTGATGTAATTTCGCACATTGGACACTTTTAACGATTTTTTTTTCAAAAACTGAGTATGCAGACCGAAATCCTTGCAACCACTTTCGAGAAAAATAGTGATAAGTAATTTTCACAAAAAAAATTGCAGGTACCGTTATTTCAAAAGATAAAGCAAAAAATAAAAAGATGCCCCGAGATGTGACCTAAAGAAAATTATATACGAACTTTGAAGCAAATCCGTGGAATCGAATATGGCGCCCGGCCAGACAGACAGACAGACAGACGGACGACATTGGCGGACCCACTTTTTTGGACTTCAAATGAACTGTACCATTTATGAAACTTGGAGGGTATGTTTGCCTAATTGCTCTTCTCTGCCCTTTTGACGGTGTTTTCCACGCAATTTTGAAAAAAAAACAAGATTACCCACAAAACGGTAAGTCAAATTAATTTGAATTTTTGCACCTTTAAAGGGAAAATTTTTTTTTAGGCTCATACTTACCGTTTTGAAAGGGAGTTGTATAAAAAGCATTCTTAACTCCAAACAGCTAACAATCTAAAATTGTACATGCTGATGGGGAATGAAAACTAAATTGGTTCATGTTTAAGTAAATTTTGATTTTGTATCAATTGCGCCCGTTTTATGGGGCAACCCTTAAGCGGATACACAGGGAAACATATCTTTTACGGATTTACTTAAAACTTAAATTAAAACTTGCACGTTGTTTTTCAGGCAGACTTGTCACAACTTTTTTTTCAAAATGGCACCCTGAACCGATTTTTCGATAATTTTCAGGTCGATTTTTCATGAAACTGAGAATACAATAATTTTAAAATACAAGTTTTTAAAAGGTCTCTATTTTATGATTTAAAGCAAAATTTAGGGAACGTTAAGTTAAAACAACATCGCGATCCCTGGGCAGTCACTTAAATTACCATTCAAAAAGTAGAAAAAAGACCTAAGCAATTTCCCTGGTGAAACAACAAATTTATTTATTTTCAAAAACCCAAGAAGCCAAAGGTCAAAGGCTTCCAAATTTCGTCATCTATTTCCTCTAAGGTTTCAAATAAGGATTTCCCTAAAAATTTACTTCGACAACGAGATATTGCCTCGCATTCACATAGTGTGTGAGTTATATCCTCAACACCCTGTATCCGACAATTCAAGTGTTTTTGCGTGTTTCCGCAGGAGAAAGTGTACTGTCGGGATTCCCATTATTGTTTATTAAATGGCGATATCTCTTCTTATTACCCTTCTAATCTGACGTGGAAGACACTTCTTTTATTCGGTAGTCTTATAGACACTCTTAGTTCTGAATCTTCGGAGAATATACCAGAACCTTTTCTTTCCTCGTTTTTCGAACTATCTGTGAAAATCGCAATTTCGATCGCCCTGACAATCCTCTCGTCGAAGTTGACCAAGGAGGGGATTTAACCGTAGCAATTGGATCGGCAGGTAGTAGCTCCGCTAGGATCGTATCATGTTGATAAATTTGTAAGCAATTAAAAAAAAGTGTTTGGACGTATTTGGGCCAATTAATAAAAAGAAATGCAGAAATCACAGTCACTGCAAATCTTACTTAAATCACTTAACGTGCTCCTGACGGACAAAGAAGCCTTCCATTTTCTACGATCCCCGGCATGCTGCTTTCAGTTATCTAGATTGTCGTGTTTTGACGTGTTTTATCTTTTTGAACTACATTCAATATGACTTTACAGCTCACAGAGTTAGCGTTCACCCTCATCGCCCTCATCGCACACAGAGCCATGCATTCGTCGATTAATTTTTTTGGCAAACCGAAGTAGCAGTGTAATTCTTCGTGGAATCTCTACCAAGTTTACAGTAGCTCGGCAAAATAACACCTTGTATTTAATACCTACCGAGGTAGGTAGGTAGCCCTTAGCCACATCTAAGTTTCTGCCTTCAACGTTTTGTTCTTGCTGGTGGACAGATGTTTGTTGAAAACATTTATTTGTTTTATCCTCGTTAGCTTCAAGACCAACTAAATTAAGCCGTTCTTCAATTGCCGTGTAAGTCTCTATCACGGCACGTTTAGAGCGCCCGATTATTAAGTAGCTGTACGCATCTGTTGAAGATAGTTCCTTTCGTGTCTTCACCTGCGCATATTCTGTTCCAGAATAAGATTAAAGAAGTAACGTGTCTCTTTGCCGGAATCCAATACATATTGGGAACAGTTCAGATGAGCTGGTGTCATGAGCTGCAATTGCAACAAAGTTGCGTCGATTTTTCCGGGAAGACAAATTTGTTATCACGTAAATGTTCATCCATCTGTTATCACAGTTAAGAAAAAGGACTTCCTAAATAACTTTTCAAACGCGTTTTTATTTTTAATCCGTTAAGGGTTTACATGGGTTTCACAGCTTCATTAATTTTTTTTTTATCTTAATAATTTGTACAACATCTTGAGAATATTATCCTAAATTTTCAAGTTTTTCCGCGTAAAAGTTTCGGAGGTACAGCCTTGGGGAGGTGCGCACGCAATTGAATCACGAGGTGTATTTGAGGTTATCCAAACTTTAAACGCGTTTTTCTCGAAACTGTGTGTGTTGTCAAAAGTTCTCGAAAACTGCTAAACCAATCTTGATGAAATTTTACAGAGATCTTGAAGATACAAATCACGAGGACTTGGACGAAGGATTTTTTTTTCAATCATAACTATTTTAAAAAAAAAGTTGAGCAAATTTTATCAAAATTTGGATTTTTTTGTTAAATGGTCTGCCAAAAATCCAATTTTCACTTTTTTTCCCCCTTCGTCCAAATTCTAGTTTATGGTCTTAATTAAAACACGACTTCTTTTTTTCACTTCTGATGATCTTGTCACGAGTTCTACTATCAACGCGGACGCACATTTTTTCCGAAGGGGTCACCGGAAATGACGTCACAATTGCGGAGTTTTGAATATTTTTCTTTGAAAATTTCAGAAATTCTTTTTCAAATATATATCTTTAGGTCACTAAAAAGATTGAATAAAATATTTTATTTTTTATATGAAAAAAAAAAAAAATTTTTGAAAATAAGGTCTATTTCCCCGAATAAACCCATATAACCCCTTAATATAAGAAACTGCAACTGTACTGACTAAATATTCCTCCAGATATAAGATTTATTGCAAGCTTTCTATATCAATGGTTTGGTTTGCCCTCCATACTTTACATAGAATCACCACGGCACGTATAAATAAAAGAAATATAGGTGGAGGAGCTCAAAATATCAAAATACGGAGATGGAAATGCCTGGTATTCAGTCGAATATTGGTAATCTCCGTTTGTAGAGGAAGGAGCTAAAATCCCTACTTCCCATATCTAAAAAGACCTTGACCAACATCGAAACAAGTATCCACTTTAAGCTGCTTAAGTTAACGTATTTTCTAATTAACAGAATTTGTTACTAAACACTACCACACGCGTCCAAACTATTTCAAGTTCGTAAATCAACTCTTTTATATTGATTAATATAAAGTGACTCTGTATTAGGTTCGATTAAATTTGCGTTCTTTAAATCGGTAAGCAAGAACATTTTATCCAGTTCCCGGACTGGGTTAGTTGACACCAGCACACTTCTGTAATATTTTCTATTTGGGTCAGTTTGATATATTTTTACCTACATTAGTATTTCTGCATCGTGTATTTTCTTTTATCAGTGGCTCTGTTGTAATACTTTACCAAATCGAAAGATAACAATAGAGAACTAATTGCAACTAAAGAAGCATTGTAAACATCCTTTCTCTTGAATGAACAATCAAAAAAAAAAAAAAAAAGTGTTGACACTGTTTATTATCAAATGCATTAGTGGCAGTAATTCGCTAGTCACAAATTCGATGTTCCCAATTTTGTTTAAATCATTTTCACTATGCGGTAAATTAACAAATTAAACCCTCAATCATGATCGCATTATTTCTTAATCTACACCCAGCTAGAGATGTATATCGCGCTAATTAAATCGCTAATTACATATTGCAAGACACTTAAAGCCATCAAAATTCCTCATCCACCACCGAAATTTATTCACTTCAACAAGGGAGCCGAAATAAAAGTATCTGTGTCTTAACAGAAAACCAATGAACTCCACTCTACGGAAATCCACAACTATCCAAAGTAGAAGAAGAAGAAATCAGACAACAATAACAACAAGACCAACATTACAACAGGTACGACCGACCGTCCGACCGACTGATCGTCGATGAAACGAAAGACTCAAAAGACTTTTCCCTCTACTGTCGTAGTAGTGTTAGTGGTGGTGGTGAAGCTGCTGTTGTTTTCCTTTTCGTCTTTCCGCTGCTCATTCGTTATTGTTTTATTTTACCTTCTTCTGCTGTACTATAGCTGCTGCTGCTGCTTCTACGGCACCGTCACACATTTTCCAACTTTCAAGACTTAGTCACAGTGTAGTTATGGCTGAGTGCGCGAAAGCCTAAGACTTCCTAAGCGATCAAAAACTTTAGCGGTACGATACCATCGAGTTAGTTGCTCGTAGAAATCAATCCGGTACGGATGTGAATGTGTATTATTTGCCGACAGCTGGTGGCATTTCTCAATAGAGACTGAAGAGTTGCAGATACAGCAGTATTAATCGCGGCGCGAGTTTTTTTTTTGTTTTTTTCTGCTTTTTTCCTTCTTCTTTCACTAAGGTCCTTTTTTACCTTGAGGTCGTTCTACTGACCAGATAAAAGTAAATATCTTTCAAGGACACCACACTTTTGTTAAGTAAACAAATTGTGCTTTAAGAAATTGAATTAAAAATTGAGAAAAAAAAATCGAAAGCAAAATAATTGCTTAGAAAGTTTAACACAGGCAAAAATATAAATATAACGAGAAGAAGAAGAAAAAAATTGTTAATTTAAAATTCATTTCTTGTGGGACCTCTTTAGGCGACTAATGCACATTTCAGTTCTTCTTCGCTGCTTGGGTGTGTGTTCGGTCTGGCATACATTTTGAAGAAAGTTCTTGTGTTTTTCTTGTCGTTTTGTCAAAAAAAAAATAAAAATAAATAAAAAATTTGCCCGTAAATTCGTGTGACAGATGCGGAGTGTATTTCTTTTCCAGAAATAGAGTTTGTGCGTGTGTGTTGGTGTGTGTTTGGTGTGCTCCTGAGTTGACCCGAAATTCAGGCGAAAAGAAGTATAACATTTAAGTACTCAACAACGGTGCATTTTAACGAATTCTATTCGGTTTATGTTGGCACCAGAAGCATCTAGACAGTTTAATTGAAGAAGCTGCTGCACCATGGCTAGTATAGTGTACTGGTATACACTCATACTAACTCTCTTGGGATACTATACAATTATTGGCGTACACAGTAGTGGTAAGTGCAATGCGATTGGAAATTATCTATATGCAATTAACCTAGAACCAATGATGGATGGAATGCATAATAATATTGCTTAGGTCTTGACGAGGTGAATGCCTTCAAGGGCTCTCCTAGAAGGGTATGAAAAGTTAATCGATTTCCCCGATCTATGTGATTGTGAACGTTTAAATGTTAAATAACTGGTAGCAGTTTCCGAAGCGTGTGGATGATAATTAATAGTTAGACGCACAAGTGTGCTATTTACGTAGTAATTATTCGTCGAATAAATAATGGATAGGTTGGTATCGAAATAATTTTGGGGAGGATCTGGTCTGTCTTCACTGAAACTGCCGACGAAATTGTGAAACAATTTTGGCTATTAGAAAGTTCGAAAATGGGAATTAGCTATATTTCGCCAGCTCCTGGGATGTGAGCATGACGAAATCGATTAGCTTTTCTGTGGTTAAGGCCGTCGGCGTGAACTAACCACTATTGCTTAATATGCATCGTCAGATCTGTTCGATAATCTAGGTACTTGCAAAGTAAATTAATAAGCAATGGAATAAGAGAAGGTATGCTTGAACTTAATTATGTCCCTAATGATTATTTTAATGAAATATTGTAAGGTTCAACTAGCTTCTGACAGGTTCACCAATGCCTAAAAATATTGTTTCCGTTCAAAGTTTCAAAAGCAGTCTATAGCTTGATTGTTTACGTCATCTACCTCCACTATGCTTCTATTTAAACAAGCTCTAAAATTTCCTTCATTTATGTTGCATGAGATGGACATGTTCAATTGGGGTGGATTTATAGGGTCAATACGTATTTGTACAGTCAAACCTGTCAAGAAGAATACTGTCAAGATCTACGATTTTAATACAACTTGAATAGTTATTCTAGAATCTTCGCCATCGTCAGTAAAACTAGCAAGTAAGTGCATACATATCTTACGAATTGCTTGCGTTTTTATTTTATGCCGTGGTTTCGCGACGTTGTGAACAATATGGCCAGCTTTTATATTTTAATATTAAAGCTGTGCCGATTTAATTTTGTTGAAGAACTACTTGGACATCATCCAATCAAACTGAAAATAAAGAAATAGATAATGAATATAATGATAAAGGGAATCGGAGCAGATAGGCAGACTCAAAGAAAAAGTTTCGAGTGATCCATAATTTCAATTTCTCACAATAATTGCCTTCACTGATGAACATAATTATACACAAACGGTATTTTTCAGTACGTAATATCCCTAGATATAAGGCCACCTGTGTATCAGCTTTTTCGAACAATAGGACGATACTCCTTTTCTCTACTTTCAACGCACAACTTAAGTTATAGACCCTTAAGTGAAAATTTCCGTATTTTAAATGATATAGTTTTGGAAATATTAGATTTAGCTACAAAAACCACTTAATTCATTTTGTAAACCTAATTTTATAGCGAAAGATATTTTAAAAAATTTTATAAGTTTAAAGAATTAACATTAAGAAAAAAAAACGTTTTTCAGCTTTTAATTTAAATAATTATTTGTGTGTCGATTCATGGGCACAATGCCAACAAAACTATCCAAACAATGTGCAAAATTCTTTATTAACCGAACTCGGACCCCGAACTAAAGCTTAGGTAGATAACTTAAACCTTTACGCAAAAGGTGGATAAATGTTCATATTCCTCTTACATATAGGGCTTTCCCTTATATGGCCAAAGTAATGGTAAAACCAAAGCCCTTTTTTCATTCATCAAACAAATGGCTTTTTCAGCCATTACCCTTCACCCTTCTTTAAACACCTCACTTTTTCTTCTTTTCATTTCTTTCCACTTATACTTCATCTCTACCAGCTCATCTGTAGGCTTCGACTGTTCGACTTAAAAAAAGTCTCAGCAGGCCCTTCAATTTCCATCAGACACTTGACTTCAATGGACAAATTTCTTAGACCCGTTTACAACATTACTCTTATTTGTGTTAATAGTATAGGCAAATGCCGACTATTTAGCAATGTTTAAATAGGCTCAGAACAACTTATATATCAAGCGCGTTGGCTTAGTCTTCAAAACAGAGGTTCAATTCTTCTTGGCATCTCGAACATCAGACTGGGATTTAAAATTTTTTTGTTGGCTCTACCTCTACTCTACTTTCCAATGGTTCTATGTAGGCAAAACAAATAGTCCAAAAGTTTGAGCTGTTTTTTTTTTAAATAAATTCACACGTTGGATCTTCTCCTCTATTTGATCTACTATCGCACAGGACCAAATATCCATCGAAGAATTTAGCTTTAAAAACAATTCTTTTTAAACTTCCAGGATAAGGATTCCGTTGAGCATATGTTTTGTCCTTCGAGTCAAGAGTTTATTTTGCAACACTACTGGTGCCCATCGGTAGCTAGATGGATCTGTAAAAGATAGAGTCTTCCATAGAAGTGAAGAAGTCACATGCTTACGCACCACCTTATGCAAAACTACACTAAAAGAAGTAATGGATAGCTTGGTCAAGTTGATTAATCTTATGAGATATCGTTCTGCACCGAGAGTTTCTTTGATTCTGAATGAGATTCGCCTTATTCCGAATTGTTGCAACAAAAGATTGTTCGTTGGTTAAGTACAGGTTAAGTTATGGAACGTTGCTGGCTTATAAAGGGTTTTGTTTAGAGGTACAGAACTTCGAATTGAAATAAAATTCAAGAAAATCGTTTTAATGTCCATTAATTTGGCTTTATTGGAAGGATAATTTTATGCAATTAATGTTTAAATGCGATTTTGGGCATGTGGCCGCCGCGGCTAGTTCGAATAAAGACAAGTCTAGAGGTCCAATTTTCAACCACTTTTTCAAGCATTTGGGGCTGTATGTCGGCAATAACGCCACGAATGTTGGCTTCCAAGTCCCCTAACGTTTCTTGTTTGTTGGCGTATGTGAGCGACTTCACATACCCATAAAGAAAATAATCCAATGGTGTCAAATCCCACGATCTTGGTGGCCAATTGACAGGTCCATTTCGCGCGAAATTATGCGCTCATCGAATGTTTCCTTCAATAAATCGATTGTGGCTTGCCCTGTGTGGCATGTAGCGCAGTCTTGTTGGAACCACATCTCATCCACATTCATGCCATCCAATTCGGGAACAAAATAGTCGGTTATCATGCCTCTATACCGGTCTTCATTAACGGTAACTGACACTCCAGCATCATTTCGGAAGAAGTAATGAGCCTCATCACTGAACAAAATTTTGTGGTAAACTTCGCGAACTGAACCATTATTTTCGAAAAAAATTTGCACGATTTGCAGGCGGTGTTCATTTGTCAACCTTTTCGTGATGAAATGACAAACCAAACTGAACATAAATGACATTAGAGTTGCCAGATTTGACCACAAAATGTCAGTTTTATCTCTATTCGAAAAACCAACCTCTAAAAAAAACACCATTTAAATAAACAAGTCATCTCCTTCTTTCAAAACATGGATACGCAGGAAGCAGGGAAGCCCTTCGAGTTCATAACAAAAGAGCACGAAGTGGTAGATGTTTCTTTTTTCTTTTAAAGTTGCTCTGAAATTTTTACCTGCGCTCAGCACTGAGTTACGAGGGAATGGGAAATTAATATGTGATATAATATAAATGATATTCCCTTGCAAATGTATAAAGCTGCATCCACTAATAAATTTTTGGGTAAATATGTTCCAAAAAAGTATAAAAATTGCAAAAAAAAACTACTTATCAACATCGTTTTGACATACATATGTGAATCATTTTTCTCAAAATTTAGTTTTTTTGACGAACAAATATGGTTCGTGATTGTTCACTTTGAAGACTCTCTTCGCATTTGCTGTTCCCGCATAAGCAAACTATATAACAAACCTTGTATGAACCTTCCATATTTGGAAACGGAAAGGCTATTCCTATGCACTCTATAAAAGGAATTATAAACCCTACGGAAGTTCCATACTATTATTGTTATGATTGTTTCCCCCATTAAATACAGACATATAAAATACTGAGAGAAATGCTACCTAAAATGTTATTACTTAATTGAATCTAGTAGTATCACTTTCTAAATAATTCATTAAAGAAAAAAAAAAAAAACGTAATGACTGGCAGAACTATTAAAATTAGATCAAGAAAAATTTAATTTCAAAATTGAATTTAAAAGCAGGAAGCATTATCTGTCTGCAAAGAGCAATACTCCATCTGTCGTGTCTTGGGATACAAAGAAGTAAGCATTTAATGCAATTTGTAAGGAATCTCTTAATGAATTAAATTTAAACTTCAGACATCGAACAGATGTTCTAAATAAGTTGATGTATAGGATTGCGGATTAAACATGACTATGGAGAGAAAATCAATCGAATTCAAAAAGTAACAGGTGTCCCACCATGGGAATCGCACGATATTATGAACGACTTCAAGCGAAACCAACCTTGGTACCAACATGCTATGCAAATGCAAATAAGCTTTTCTTTTTTCCGGAAAGGCGAACTTTAACGTCAAAAAAAAAAAAAAAACACCGAGATGGTCTCAGATAAGTGTTGCTTCTACTCATATTTTGTAAAAAATTTTGCACTTCCGTAAAGATGTCTGCCGGAAGTCAACATTAAGGTTCGGTACCGATAATTACGACTGTAGCCTCAAATGTTTGTAAGGAAACTACGACATTCGTCAGTCACAATTGAAAAGGTTTGCAGAATAAGCCTAGAGGAGAATACTGTATGTATTAGAGTTTTTCTGATCGTCGTTCGACCCTTTGATGTAGTATGTCATAAGAGACTGAAATAGGTACACCTTCCCGAAGCAATTATATTCGTTCAAAAGTTATTGCGGTGGAAGTGTCAGAGGAAAAAGCGATGTTTGGGGATGATGTAGGTATTCTAGCGGTGAGTAAAACAGAAATAAATGATCTCGAACGAGCTGTTGACAGTGTTTTTCATTAGACGTATTGCCAACTAATAGAAAACATTTTACTTGCAGAAAAGTACAAAACATTCATTCCCACTGACTGGCTCTGTATAAGTATTTGCGAATGACATATGGAAAATATAACTCGCACGAATACGAACATTTTATAATCAATGGCAAAGACTATCCGATATTTCATAGAAATTAGTAAGTTCGTTTTTTTTAAGATATTCGAAGCTACAGCTATATCTTCTTATTTAACTTTAAAATCAAAATCTCAAAATAGTTCGATTTTGTTTACTCTTAATTTACATAATCAATGATATATATAATAATTTTAAGTGGGAATGAGAAATACTCATCGTCAAGAACATACACACATTTCTGGCTGAGGAGATGCCAAAATTTTATTTTTCACATGGTTTCGTAAGATATTACTCAATCCCACATATTGTGGGAAAACAGACGATTTCTGTTGTCATTCACATGTCGTTTTCGGTGATTGATATTGCCGTTAATCTGATAAGTGGAGGTGACTTAGGTCCGGAAACTTATTCATCATTGTAAAGCATAGGACAGGATTGTCTGGCATAATGCTTAAAATATTTTAGACTTTGAGAATAACAAACAGATTATTTTTAATAAAAAACATATATTGTATTTTTTACCATTATAAATAATTAGTTGCAATAATGTCAAATTAAATTGCAATAATAAGTCTTTATCTGCAGTAACACTACTTCTACCACAATAGTATGTTATGTTATGTAAATGCGAGTACGAGACTATAGAGTTCCCCAGTGAAGTAAAATTTTTAGGAATAAACCTGGCCCAAAAGTCACTTGGAGTACTTGTATCAAAAAGAACATAGACAAAGGTCGAATTTTCCTCTGGACCTGCAAAAGTCTACTGGGCAAAAACTGGGGCCTAAACTCCAAAATAACATTGTGAATGTACACCGCTATCGCTAGACCTACATATCGTTCCATATGCAGTACCATGTTTGTGTTGGCGACAAAACTGGGAACAGAATCAACCCACATTTGCTAGAAACTCACTAGTCTGGTATACGGATGGTTCCAAGACAGATGACCGAGTTTTAGCAGCTGTCTGCAGAGAGACCACAAAATCTTCACCCTATACCAGCATGGAAGACAATAACTCCGTATTACAAGGAGAAATATATATAGAGCTCCGCATTAGATAGAATTTAAGTAGGAACATCACTGACAAGCACATTTATATTCTATCTGACAGCAAAGCTGCACTACTTGCTATTTGATATCAGCTAGCACTATTAGAGTTCCAATTTATCTGGTTGCCTGGATATAGTGTCTTAGATGGGAACGAAAAGGCTGATGAACTAGCCAGGAAAGGATCTTCTGCACCATTTACTATGCATAGACCATCCTGTGGCGTGGCCATAAGCTCCATTACACTCCGGCTCCATTTATTCTCAAATCCGGCATCTTAGGCGAATTCTAAACGAGGACATCACAATAGCCCCACTGTGGCTGCGGTGGTATAGGTACCAAGTCCCACCTCATTTCCCAATCAGGTCTAATCTAAAAGAAAGAAATGCATTTCCCTTGAATTATGTCTCTGAATATGTGTTCGTTTCTGATAGTTTCTAAGATATATTAAGAATATCATTGCAAAATTTCGAGATCTGATTTTTTCTTTTCCAGCCACGAGTCTATGTTTAGGTTCTTAGTCTTAGATTGCATTTGAATTTCCCTTTATTTTTATTTTTTGGTAATTCTTTTATAGTCAATTGTTATATGTTTAACGAAGGTGATTATATATGTAGCCAGATAAGTGTTAAAGAAATAGCCAGTGTGATGTCTTAATTTTTTTGAATTTTCGTGTTCAAACTAATCTCCTTATTACAAATATGTACATCCCAGATGTTTTAAATATTGTCTTAGCACGACAAAACGCCCGACTTATTTGCAAATTTTGTTAGAGAACATTTGTTAAGCTATGGTGGTAGCGGTGTTAAGGTTTTGTTTATTGTGTCTTCTTTTGTGGGATGATGACACAATAAATTAAATGTAGTGAATGACGATCGACAAAAAATGAGCGTGTTTCAATATGTTTTACTTAGCTAACCTTAAGAGATCCAAGTGTATTTTCTCGCTGCCCTAAGAAATGGTCTCCACTATGAAGATCTCCACTCATTGATGTGAAAATGTAAAAGCTAAAAAGGAGATCTTTTGTGTAGAAATAGACCCAGTCCAATAAAAATTAAATGTTGGGTTTGCATAAAAAAAAAATATTAGGCATACCATAAACGGTCCATACAGGTAATTTGCTTAATTCTGAAAATATCATTTAACTTGCGGCTAGAACTGTTGTGGTATTTTCTCAGACTAATCTTGGTCTCTCCATCTATCTTCCTGATTATTGTAGCTTGTTTCAGGCAGAAATAATGGCGAAAAGGAAGCTTCATCTCGGAGCCTTCTTCTACGAGGACACATGTGATCTCACAAACATTGACATCAAAGGTCTACTTCGCTTCTTTGGTTCAACGAGTAGGGGGAAACTTTATCCCAGATCCCCGTTGTATCACAATAGACCAATACTGGTCGGTTCTTATACCGACAGCCATTTCAAACTAACCTAACCTTATGTAAAGAAACCTGCTAACTCTTTAAAAGCCAATTTTACACGAGAAGAAAAAAACTACACCAAAACACTCTTCGCCTTCTTGAAATAAAATTCAAATTATGATTAATGTGTTTTTTTATTTTTCTTTTCCTACACAATAAAAGAAATGAAATATTCCTCAACCTTTTTGCATAAAGTTTTTGCGTATGCTCCCCCTTGTTTGATAAGTAGATTAGTTTGAAAGTAAAGGACTAAACTTTTTACTCAACATGCGATTTGGACCACTTTTACTTCGAATAGAATTTTCGTCTTTATATCAGACGATGCGTCTTCATTTGACCTTTCTAATGGTGTAATTATCTCAAATATTATAAAAATGGAGCTAGACGGCGTACACGCTAAGCTTACGAAGTGCCGCATGATATGTACAAGCCAAAGCCTAAGTGACGTACTGTCTCTAGATCTTTTTTAAATTTTTCAATCACACTAGCTACTTATCCTATCCAATTGACAATATAAAAATAATTGATTGTCACATGAGGCTTAACAAGTTGAAATTATATTGGTCCTAGAATGAAGCCCTACGAATCATCACTGGTACTCTCAGAATTGCAGATGT
Organism: Ferdinandea cuprea; assembly: GCA_963576555.1. Classification (NCBI taxonomy): domain Eukaryota; kingdom Metazoa; phylum Arthropoda; class Insecta; order Diptera; family Syrphidae; genus Ferdinandea; species Ferdinandea cuprea. The sequence continues at coordinate 146,058,942 of OY754958.1, read as the reverse complement.
TGTCGACAATAAATCTTGTAACTCCGTTTTGCCAGACTGATCGGAACTCAAAAGCTATTTGCCGCTTATCTGGGCTCGAATATGCCTTAGAAACGCTTTTCATATTTCTTAAATAAGACAGGTAAAATTGCGACACAAACTAGTATCAAAATTAATTTCGATTCATCCATTGTCGATGATAGGGGTTTATCTTAATAATATTAATTAACTTTACGAAAACATATTCCATCCATCAGATTTAACCAAAAGCAAACGTCTTCCTTCGTCAAGTTTGAAATTTGTTATTCTGTCTAGGCAGATAGGCAAGCTGTATTTGGGATCATGATAAAGACTTTAATCCAAAGACAAATTGACACAAATTGCGAATAAGGGATATTACATTCAACATCAGCGCGTGCATTTGATTGCTATCTCCCATTTTCTGGTTTGCGCGACTTGGACTGTTTTTCAGGGCTTAAGAAATTTTCATAGTTCGCGCTGAAAATGGACAGATGAACACCTTGCAGCTATCTTTTTATTTTTTCGCGATTAGTTTATTATTTTGAATTGAAGTAACCCCTTAAGAATATTTTAAAACTCAAAATATTTAAGTCCTCAAATCATCTATAACTGCATAATATATCAATGTTTTCTTTGTCACACCCAAATAAACATGAATACCAAGAAATCAGTCCAAATAAGCCGATACTGTATACGCACTTTTATTGACACTCAAACCAATTGGGCCTTTCATCTTTTATATTCAAGTGGAGTACGACTGTGTACACATATCTCTATGCTAATTAACAGTTCATTCATCTTCTCCATTTAAATGCGGCCCAATAATTTTCTTTTCAAAATCAATCGCACATTACCAAAGATAATAAAAAAATAAAAAAAAATAGGGGCTTGTTTGCGTATCGATCGTGCAGATGAAATGAACTGACAAAGAAATTTCGAAAATAATCGTTTGTCACGCTTCTCCAACAATGAATGTGCCGTCCCCAAAAATTTTAATTAAATTCCTAGTTAAGGTTTGTTGTGTAAATATCTACGTGCTTCAAATAAATCATTTCGTTAAAGAAAACCAAAATTATTGGCACGCCGTTGGGCACATTTCAATCATACCAGATAGTCAAGGACGCATCTACAGCATGCAAACTGTTGCATTTCATCTGATTTAACAACGACTTAATCGTGAATAGAATTCGATGAGCAATAAAAATTGTCTTAAACGGCAACGAAATGAGTTCATTAAACCAAGTAAGAGCGTTGTTTGAAATTCCAAGCAGATTCGTGATGAAAATCCTAAGAGATGAAATTGAAGGTCATGCAAAGCAAAATAGTTGCATATAATTTTTTTTTTACTAACAATTCAACGTGTAATCTATCACAATTTAAATTCATAGTTCATTATAAGTGTAACCTAAATTGACGAGTGACGACAGCAACTACAAGTGCTTATTGCAAAGCTATTGATGTATTTTTTATTTATTTTCACCGTCCATTTGGCCTACATACAATTTAATTTTGGTTAAATAATACTACTAAGCCCATCACATCAATAATCTTAAGCTTATTTGCGGCACTTGTTGTCGCTCATCTTGTTTGTAATAATGCTTATCATCGCACATTGAATGTGCTACTGTTGTTGCTCTTGGTAGATATGTACATTCACTTGAGAGCTACATAGATACATTGCGCGAGTGTTTCATGACTATATCTCTATAACAGTATCATATTTCAATCAGAGAGAAAGACAACAACAAAAAAAAAAATAAAATCACCATCATCCGCATCGTAATTTGAGTCGGGCAACAGCATCTTTTCTCTCATTCTCTTATACTATACTTCTATACTTATATATAATTCTTCTCACATTGAACTCTAAATGTGCGCGCACTAATTGGTAACACTATACTTCTTGCATGAATGCTCAATGTGCGCACCGTTCTTACATCAGTTGGAGCCATAAGAGTAAGTGTGCTTCACTTATGCCTCTTCATATTCAGAACAAGCTTTGCTAAGAAACTATGCACCCAACAACGCAACGCACACGATTATTCATTTGCATAAACTCCTCATACATTACCATGATCTTCGTGTGATATGTAATAGAGGAACAAACTTTACGCTTTGAAATGTGAGTGTATGGCTTTTATTTGATAACGGTTATTATGTTACAATCCGAACGAAATTCTAAGCTTTTTCTTCCTGCCATGTACGAAACGAAAGAGTTGAGGTGCAAACTTGATTTTTAAAATATTCATCAAATCGATGGCATTTCACCAATTAGGGCAGAAGGGAGTAAATTATAGTATATGTGTGAGTGTGTATGTGTATTTCTTTAACACAAGCCCTCAGTCGATGAACCCGGCTGTATGTGTTAGTATGTTGAACCTCTGTTAATGGAAGCACACTGCGGTTTTATTATTCAAATTTAACTACGGCATTATGTTTTGATAAATACCTTGCTTTTATGTGAAAATGTGAAAAATGTTTTGTTTTTTTTTCCTCATTTTGGTTGACCTAATTCTTTTTGTTTTTGGCTAAGAATGAGCTGGAATGGTGCAAAGAGTCAAAGAAATATGCCTATTAAGATCGTTAAGATTCGATAAGATAAGGCAATGTGACCATAATTTATTTTTGCTTAAGCGGAAATTGTTTTTTAACAGTTTGTGTTTTTTTTATTGCTATTCTATTCAACCAGTGCTAGGAGTGATAAATTTTAAACGTAATAGCAATACGATGGGGTTGAAATGATATTCTTTTTGTTTTCTTAAATCAAATGGAACAACGATTTGATGGCGATAATGGGCTTTTCACTTTTCATTAGTGTTTGCCCTTTCTCTGTTAAGTAGTTTCTTTTATGTTTGATTTGCTTTGAGGAACTAACAACTTGTTAAGCTCTCAAGTTTTATTGTTTTGTAAATAAGTAGATTTCATCGCTGAGATAAATAGAAATGCCCTTAACAAAACTCTTATGCGTTGTTAGTTGTTAACAGCTAGTTTATTTGTATGCTTGCAAGTGGAATTGGAATAGATTTGTTTTTTTTTGTTTCTCATGTCTTCTTTTTTAATTATTGTTGATTTACTTACAAAATTAGCTATTTCTGCGCCTCCAACAAAAATCGATTTTAAAGGGAATTCTATTTTATTTTTAATCATTTTCTTATATTAAAATAAGTTCGATTGCGCTGCCTTAAAGTTGTTGTAAAATGCGTATGATATTTTGTAACTAATGTCGCATGTTTTTATTAACAGGATTTTCTTTGTTTTCTAAAAAATCTTCGAACTAAATAACATTTTGTTAAAAAAAACTTCAACCAAAAGTAACCGTGGTAAAGAAGTTAGGATAGCGAACTAAGTTTTTAAGGGTCTTAGCATAAACAAACTTTTAATCCTAAGTTCAATTAACTTTTCTTTAAAACAGTATTTTCTTAGATCTGCGCGCCTCGTATTAAAACTACAATAACCGCTTAACACATTTTCGAGACCGAATTTAACTGCACAAAAAATATAAATAATGCCATGTGGTTTTATTTACCCAACTTTTGGCTTCCCATTTAATAACAATTTTTCTCCAAACTCTTACTCCATAAATATTTTTTAATTAAACAGTATTTATAGCAATTTTGGCGAATGTTAAGTAGAAATATTATTTGTAGGGGGTAAAGGTATTGAGAAAAATGAATATATTGAGAAGCTAAAAAGAAAGTCATTTTGTTTTATTAGTTTAGAGCCATGTAAAATTGTTTTGGGTAAATAAGATAAAAGTTGGCCACAACCAATATGCATCTCCAATTAGCACGGTCTTTGACTAACTACCTCAAGTTACCGTTTGGCCACTGCAAGTCGTATGCGGTCCAATTCCACTTGTGCGACCCACCTAAGCCCAGGCCATCTCCTCTGCATGGTCTCTCCAGATTGGAGTCGAAAATTATGAGAGCTGGAGCGTTAGTGTTCATTCCCACTACTTGTCTCAGCTATCTCAAATCCCCAATGCGCAGTTTTTTGACTAGGTTCGATGTCGCTATAGAGTTAGTAGAGTTTATCGATAAATCGTCTCCTCCGTCTCCTACGGGACCAAATATTTTACGAACAATTTTTATCTCGAAACGACAAGGGATATCTTCATCCATTTTAGAAACGATCCATGCTTTGGAACATGAGAGCAGGACTGGGATTATGAGGGTCCTATATGGGGTCACCTTAGAGCTTTACTACATAGTTGCCTTCTCAGCTTAAAGAAGCAGTGTTTGGTAAGCATTATTCTTCCTTTGATTTCTGAGGAGATATAGTTTTCAGATGTGTTAGCAATCCCTTACGACCTCAAAATTATAGCTGCCAATTGCGACATTCTGGCCAATTTGTCTATGTTGGGTTTCCCTTCTTGTTGGCATTATATGCTTTGTGTTGCCTCGTTTATTGCTAGACCCATTATTGTCGCTACTGTTCATATACTCGTTCGTGTACAAGTATTTAAACTGACATTTAAAAGATCTTACCTCATTTGCTGGCTTTTGAGTTTTCCACAATTCATTAGTTAAGCTAAGTCCATATTCGCAATCACTTGTTTCAAGTTAGATGACCAGATAATACCGATAGTAGAAAAGACCAATTCTTTACGAAAGAAGAATATTTTTCTGAATAATAAAAGAGAGTATAGGATGGCGTGCATTTTCACTCAACAACGTCTTTACAGATTTCCTGCCCCGTACTACCTAAAAGTTGTTATTCGTTACCCACCTCTTGCTAAAGTCTGACAATAGTAAGAACTGTCATGAGAAGCTTTTTTTCTTTATACTTTTCAATGAAGATAACCTTATATTATATTAGCTACGGAAGGTAAAAGATAAACTGCTTCCATTAAAAAAAAGGAATGTTTCACGGTTTAAATGTTCATTTACTCAGACTTAACGTATTGAACTGTATTAGGTTGGTATAGAGCGTGTTCGCAAACCGAATTTTACATGCAAAGCTTCTTTATGGACAGATAAAGTTTTAATCCTAACGATTAAATTTTTTTGTGATAAATCTCGAGATTTAGGGCAGATTTATTTTAATCCAGGTTAAGTGTTCAACAAATATATTATACAAAAAATCTGTTCTTGGAACAAATAGGAATACTTTGCATTGCATTTACATATAAAATTTACAGGTTAGGCTGTTTGCGTGGTAAAGAAGAAGGAAGTTTATCAACATAATATTTTCCAGTCTTTCACTTAAAGTGAATAAATCAATTTTGCGGCTAAGACTTTCTTAAGCTGTTATTATTTGTTTCTCAGAAATTTACTTATTTTCCTTATAACCAGCACTATCACGTTGACTGAAGGTAGGTATCAATCGATTAAAACAAAAAATACTTTCTCGTTCGTCCTTTCCATTCGGACTGACTCTGAACAGTTCCTCACATGAATTGCTTACTTGTGGTTAACCTTACACTCGATAGCCCTTTCACACTTACAAGCCTTCATTATATTGTTGAAACTAAAATTTACTTAAAATAATGAAAGCTATTTAATTGCCAAAAATCTTCAAGGATAACCGTTTAATTGTTTACTCGGCGTAATTGCATTGTAAAAACTCGCAAAATAGCCATAGGTTTTAACATAATTGCTTAGAAAGTCCAACTTGAAAGTGTAACAAAAATCCCTTCGAAATCATCTTAAGCCTAAAACAATAGGCTGACTTCTTAAGTACAAAGTATTTAAATCATCCAAAGGCCACAGTATCCGTAAGTGATATCTTAAAAAGTGCCAAATTCATTATGCCAAAGTAGGTACTTGTTAAAACATAATAACAGTTTGGCATTTCTCTTATGTCAGCTTAAACCATAACTTACATGAGTGCAAAAGTTTAGTGCCCTGTCTATTTGGTATTTGTTTTGTTTTCCTTTTGCACTTTACAAAATTTCATAATGGTTATACTTTTTGTATAAATTGAGAATATGACCTCGTTTTTGTTTTGTTTTTGGAATGAAATATTGCAGAGTTTTAATTTGGCACTTTTAAGAAGTTGTACTTGAAATTTAATTTTGCATTTCTATACATTTCGAGGATCATTTTGCAGTGCAAGTCATTTTAATTCACAGCATTAAAATATTACAATTTATATTTTTTGCATTTAATTTCGATTGGCTAACCGAACAGTAACAGTAGCTCCTTTGTTATTTTATTATGGTTTAAGTGTTGATGGCTTTGAAGGTATGTTATGTAAACTACACAGTACAGGGAAGCTTTGACAGCAAAACGAGACTAAATGTCGAAAGAGTAAAAAATGGCATTACTGGCTGTAGCTTAAAATATTAAGAATACATAGATTTTTTTTGGAAGGGAAACATTTAAAGAACTAGCATAACTCTTGAGGCAGTCCAAGGTATAATTTATTGCACTATTTGCTAAGGCTGAAGTTAAACACTATATAAAATCGATTAACCAATCGTTTTCACTTGCAAGAGAACGATCTGAAAAAGACTAATTGGGTGAACATTAGCGGGAAAGGTGCCAATAGTGCGCCACGCCAACAGCTGGCACCCATTAAAGGGTATCACAATGAGTCTATAAGGAAATTCTTCTTTTGTCGGAGGTTTCTACTATTCGATGAAGTGCTCAGACACAACTACTGGTCCATTGCGCCGCCTTTCGAAGGAAGATGAGAAGGAGCTTACGAGCATACGAGCAAAGATCGGAAATCTGCAGAGGAAGTATGCTGCTGCGTTATTCTTCTCACCACAAGCAGGACAGGTGTTGCTGAAGCCCAACTCATGTAAGTGTTTAGCAAAGCTTGGTGATCCGAAAGAAGCCTATAAGCAGCCTGCAGTCGATTCTCCTGAGATATAGAAGAAAAGACGTATACTTTTAGCAAATATTCGGGCGCAGTAGTTTGGTCTGTCTGCATTCATCGCTGTCGCGCCACCGAAACTCGGTGTTCACGAGAAACTTAAGTATCAATGGAAGACATGACTACAGATGCAGGCAGACCCAACGCAGGTTCAGTTGTCTCTGCCTGAGACAAGGCAGCCTTCCTTCCTCTGCAATCCCGGGAACACGGGCCAACCGCTCTAGGGTCTTTAACTGGGGCCCGGATTCGAAGATCCTCTTGGCTGGGGCATTACTGTCCATTTGCTTGATGTCGCCGAGTCAATTTAGCTGACGAGATTTGCCTTTTTGGACTACATCTTCTTCTCCATTCGCACTCCTTGCACACAGGACCAAATATTCGTCAAAACATTTTCTTTCGAAGGATACCAGTATTAACTCTACTTTCCTGCTTATGGTCCAGCACTCAGCGCCTTATAGCAGAACTGGCAGGATAATTTTTCACCGGATCTCCACTAACATTAACTCCTGTTTACACCGAGGTAGATGTACTCCTTAACTACCTTGAAGTTGCTGCTATCAATAATGACGTTTTGTCCTAATCGGTTTGTTTTCTGGTTGATAGAATGTATTTCCTCATTCGCTTTAAGGCCAACAAGTTTCGCCTGTTCTTCAATAGCTGTGAAAGCCTCTATCACGGCAGCCTCTATCTGGGAGCTACAGCTGCTGCCAAAACTTCACATTGCACCGCATGTAGCCTAAGGTTACGCGACACATCTGGATCAGTTTTGACGGGATCCCGAATTCGGCTATCACTATGAAGAGTTCTTCGGGCATCCTTTCTTCGACCCGAACTTGATTGAAGATTTGGTGCATGCGCTCTACGCTCATATCATATCCGTATTTGAAGTGCTCTGCAGGTATCAAAGCCTGCGGCCTTGATTCTCTCCTTGCCCCATCACACTCTCTACATAATGCCCGCTTAGAAGCTGCTTAAATACATCTACTATTCCCTGCGCGTCGCTGACTAGGTTTCCATTGCTGTTTCAAAGAGCCTGCGTTCCGGTTTTACAGCCAGTTGCTTAGCTTTCTTATAAAACCTGCGGATGTTGCTTCGGTCGCGAGACTCTTCCATCCCCTTCAGCTAGGAGACTGCGTGGTCTCTTTTCTTCCTACACAGGATCTTCTTCTCCTCCCTTTTCCTGGCTCGGTACTCATCCCTTGCTGCCCTTGTTTTCCTCTGCAGCGTTCTAATGTGTGCATCTTCTGTCACCGTTTTCCCGTATACGCAAATATCATCATACCACGGGCTTTTTCTTTGGGGTGGCCAGTAACCTAGAGTGGTTTCGGCTACCTCTTTGATGATGTCGCGATAATGGGACCACTACTTGTTAGTGGCTATGGTAGGTGAGGAGTCTCTCACTCAGGCGATCTTTGTAGTCTCTGGCTACTTCAGGTGTGCTAAGGGGTCCAACGTCGAATTTCCTCTTTTGAACACTTCGCAGCTTATTCTCGTTAGACAGCCGATCTCTGAATCTGGCTGCAAGAAGGAAATGGACAGAGTCGACGTTTACCCCTCGGTACTACCAGACACCGCTCCCATATGTACTGGTCTCATGATTGCTAAATATTAACACAGAATTTATTTGGGTTTATGTCTCCATCTCCTGCCAAAGATGTCATTGTTTGCGAAAAACCATTTGCTGCCTTTTTAACGCTTTCTTGACATAAAGCTTCCAATTATATTTCCTTTTAAACATGATAATTCCAGATAGTTCCTACTTTCGCCATAAAGAAGCAGCTGGTTCGAAGTTTTATGTGTTTCCTTTATTTTTGAAGAGCACAGTTTCATTCATTTGGAAAGATACTGGTCTGCAATGATTTCTCCACCGCATACGTGGAAAGCTTTCAGTTCAGTGTGTGTTTTTGTGATTGTTCTAAAGTGCCATCGAGACGTGACGTTGTGTCTTGTCAATATTGTCTTCAGTGATGACTCTATCTAGAATTGTCAATACGAAAAGATTGCATTCCGAAGAGTAAGTCCATACCGAACAAATCCACTTGTAGGTACTTCAACAATTTTATTTTTATACAAACTACCGAAATTTTACATAAATTTTCAAAATACTCCATTGACCGGGGACTTCCGGTTCATTTTGTCCGAGTATTTTGTAATCAACTCATTGATTTGTTTTTTTTTTTTTGTTGTACCCAAATGGCGTTTGCTTTTGAGTGCACTCCACACCTAGCCATGCGCCATAGCATAATGTTCAAATAATAAAAAAAACTCATTGTTATACCAATGAATGCATATTCTCTTCTAAGCAAATACTTTCACTTTTAATTTCATTTATTCAAAAATTAGCTGGCACAATAATTTGTGTTTGTCATTCAAATACATTAAGTGTGACCATATGACCACCACACAATATTAAAAAAAAAAAAAAAACTATTTACTTCAATTTACCTGCAGCACACCTGTAAATATGAGTGTAAGGTACGATAATAACTATTTGTGGCGGGAAAGTTCGTTAACGACCCTAATTGTTCAACGAAAGCGTACACTTTCCTTATTTTGTTGGTTCTCTTGTTTTTTTTTTCAATTTTCTTCTTTTACTTTCGTTTAGCGATAATAATTTTGGAAAAAAAAAAATAAAAAAACAACCGATCGAGTTAAGTTCAACGATTTCATTTAATGCTTCAAATTAATTACGTTGATTATTATCTCGTATGAGATCGACCCACCGACCTTAGATGTGTTAATAAAATGTGTAGTTAAATGCATTAAATTGGAGTAGGTTGAACCGGAACTGGAGAATAAAATCTCTATAATAGCAATAATTTCTAGGCCAATATGGATGGAGATTTCTTTTTAGTTAAAGTAATTGTGGATAATTCTTATTAGAAGGGGGATAGCATTTATGAAATGTATATTAGTACCGTATTTTGGAGTAATTATTTTAGTAAATACAAGCAGAGGATGTGCACAAGGTGGGGTCTGGTTGTAGACAAAGTGCGGGCAAAATTACTCAACTGTCGGGCATATGCTGACGGCGAGGAAAGTTCACGGAAAACTTCCTTTTATAGTTATAAATAAGGGAAAACTTCTTGAAAGACTAAAAGCAATTCGACTAACAGGCACCACCGTCAAACTCCTCTGGCACGAGCACTCGAGGGAAATCTCAAAGAATCTGGCCACAATGAAAAAAAACTCTTAAGAAATTGAAAGACTGGGGATCCTATGTATCACCTTTGTGGAATGCGTACATGCCCGACTGCATCCATGGAGGTGTTCTTGGAGCTGACTCCTCCGCACCTCCTGCACGTTGAGGATATGTCGATAAAACAATCTTAAATTACTATGCTTCTGCCCATTCCAAGAGAATCAGAGAATGAACTTCGATATAAAATGTCCAACTTAACCACAACGAAACGAAAAAATGTAGCAAGGAATTTTCAAACTATAGACCATGAGCAAAAACACGATACACATTGTCGAAAATTGATAAAGGAACTGGGGCAGGAGTGTTTGGGTCAGGAACTAAACACTATGATAAGAACCGAGCGCTATTAACAGGAGCGTTCGAATCAATCTGGAAGAGAACTACTGAAACTGAAATGTAGCAATTACGTCAGATAGCTAAGTAGAAATCAGTTTTTTTAGGCCTATCTCGTCAAGACTAAGCTCGTGCGGGAGTCCCTCCAAAGCCTACCGAGATACTGCTGTATACATGGCCATGTGGGCTTTACGGGCAATGATACAGGGGACTCTTTAGCAAAACAAGGGATAGTGGAACTCTTCATAGGTCTAGAGCCCTGTTGCGGGAAAGGGGATCATACCATATGCGATGAATTCGGGCATCAGAGTGGAAAGAATGTAGATGAATGTAGAAGAAGGTAGGTGAGAAGGAGCTTCAGTGATGAAGAGCACTCACCACGGCAGCCCTGTAGATCCGCCACCTGATTCGACCATAGGCCGGACAACTGCAGAAAAAGTGTTCTGCTGTGTCATCACCGCAAGCAGGACAGGTGGTGGTGTCGTTTAAGCCCAACAGATATATGTAGACTTTTGCAAATATCACTAGGTCTCTAGTCATTCTCATAAAACAGTTTCTACACCACAACCCAAATTGAAAACCAATTTAAAACGCAACATACCCACCAACCCACCAAATGGCAAAACTTTACTAATAAACAGTTACAGATTTGTTCTACTTAAATTTCCGGTTCACCACTACATATTATCTAACGCGACGCGCGCAAATACGCACAGGAGACCTACCAAAATGTGGGATCAAGGCCTTTTCTCTCTCTCTACCCAGCGCTGCTGGCCAGTAGCACGCGAGCAAAATTTATCTAGCAGCACTTGCTCGCGGAATGCAACTAGCTGTGCAGATATTATACTGCTCGTAAAATAGAGATCTCAGGAATTTATAGCAATTTACGTACTACATACAAGCGTCGATTAAAATCGGAATGCTATACCAACGACCATTCTACGATCAAAACCAAAGACCGGTTAAATACAACACATGTGCTGCGGATATAAGAACGTTATCCAAAGACACCAGCAGTGAAAAAAAAACAAGGTAAATAAATAGATAGCCTGGGGGAAAGAACGGACTAGAGCGCAACTTGGATTGGACTAAACAACGAAGCTAAATCCAGCTTAAACAAGTTACATCGATGCTATTTAACTGATCAGAAATGAATGCATATAAGTATACTCTACATCAGCATCAGGTTGGAAAAGAACGCGACGACATGAAAATATTGAATGCGTTGTGGTTCGGTCTTCGGAGCTTATATAATTTTCATAAGATGTAGGTCAGACTGTTAGGTACCTAGGTTCTTCCCATGTAAATTTGGATCGGATGCTGCAGGAACGACTTGTTAGAACACGCTCTCAATTAAAACATAGATTAATCTTCGAACGAATGAACCGATAACTAAGGTAAAACAAGTTACATGGATTCTGTTAGCCGGTGGGGGAAAGGAATGTTAGCTAGTCGGCCAACAGCGACAACGACGACAGTAAATTATTAAATGACTTGGCTTGATATTATTTAATTTTCAAAAAAAAACCTGACCAAATGTGGGTCAGACATAAAACAACTTGTTGGCTATAGATATACATAAATAACTATCAATCTAGGTGCGTGTATGCAAATTAGAACAGATAGTCATATTCTGGTTAATGAAATTTTATGTAAACTTGATGAAAAAATATTGAAGATACATCACAATCAATATCTTTTGATGATATTCGATAGATTCAATTCAAAAGCGTTTTATTTTTATTTGATGGAGAGAAAAAAAAACAAAAAGAGAAATCAACAACCTTGACAAGAGTCCGCACAATATCCAGAGGGCAGCGCCGTACTCGCTGTCGTCGTGGAAGTGAAATTTTTGTTTATAGATATCTTTTTTCACTGCAACTGCAAAAATCTTTTGAATGAATGGTTTCCCTTTTGCTCAACAACGATGGTGGTGCGCAGCATTTACTATACTATACCATGTTGCAGGTGCAAGCCGTAGATACACTCAGTACACTTTGCAGTTAGTGAAAGACAAAAAGATATACCTACCTATCTGATGAATATTGTTCGTCATGCACTGATAGGTTAAAGAGACGCGCGGTGGAGCGGTGTGTACACTGCAGATACGAGTACGGTAGAAATAAGAAATTTGAGTTAAGACAGGGTTTTCTATTTTTTTGTTGTTTTGTTCCTTTCGTCTTAAAAGAAAGGTTAAATGAATGAAATTATTTTTTTTTTGTATTTGCGATCTCGAAACGATAGGGAGTATCATTACCTTTCCTATTCCACTATTATTAGTTCCGAAGCAAGCACTTGCGGTGGCAATGCGTCTAAATTAATATAAATCTCACCTACGGATGCGCATCGTAATGGAACGCGCAATCGTTCTATTTGCGTTTTTTTTTTCTATTTTAATATTTTATGTATAGATTCCTGTAGTAGTATGTATAGGATGCACCGGTATCTATACATATAATTTAATAAGCAATTAAGCACAGTTTTGAGAAATTTAGGGAGAGCTTGGATACCGGTGGATACTGCATTATGTAAATGGGGAGCGTAGCTTGGTATGGGGAATTTCAGAAGCGTTTGAAAACATGGTGTTATGTCGTCGTTTACGCTTTTAATTAACATTTTTTACCAGTATGTAACGGCTGCAGTCACACTCTCGAAACTTTATGACCTTTTTTTTTACAAAGTGAAGAAAATTGGACTAAAAATATGGATTGGATTGATCAGCGGACCGATTGGATTTATTACAGAAATATTTATTAAGGTAAATCCAGTGACTTAATCTGTGAAATCGGAGCGAAAAGCATTCATTCAGACGTTTAGACTTATCTACATTCATTGAAGTCATGGAATGCACTTAAACGTTTGATTTGTATTTGTAGTCATTAAACATGAATTTAATAATGTTATTGCCAAAATGGGTCTCCCGCATTCTATTGTCACTAATGTCAATGGTACCTACAAAGGTATATATGTATGTAGGTACGTACATATTTAGATATAAATTAAAGATTCTTTAACCCTGGACGGTAAGGCATTGCTTAATTTAGCCCGTAAAATACGGTTACTTGGAATCAAAAACTGTCAAACAGAACTCTAAAATATTGCTTAAAGAAATAAATTAACTCCACCACTCAAGGTTGTATTAAAAGATACATTGATAGTGGGTGCAGTGGATTAGTATGGTTAAGTGCGTTGGAGTACTAAGTGAGGGGTCGTCGGTTAAAATCCGACCCGTACCATCTTGCGACAATCTGACAAACCTCTAAGACTGCGAACTTGAATGGGTGACTCTTCTATTCGTGTCAAGGAATATATCTCTTTGCACACACAATGGTTGGAGAAGCTAGGCTTTATTTTATTTTAGGGCCGTTTACGTCTTAAACTTTTTTTTAAATTAAAAGATAGCAAAAAATGATGGATATATTGAAAGACACTATAAGAAATGAAAATCGCTTTCATCGCTTGACATAGCATGACCATTCAGCGTTAGTGTGATTAAATCCAATTATCGAAGAGCGGCAGATAATGGCTGATCAGTTCTTTTTTATACCCTATCCTAAGGGTATATTAATTTTGACACATAGTTTGTAACACCCCTTAATATTCGTCGCAGACCCCTAAAGGTATATATATTTATGATCAGGACCAAAATCTAAGACTATTTAGCAATGTCCGTCCGTCCGTATATATTATGCCAATATTTTTCTCAATATATCGCCCATACAAAGTTTTTGGCCACGCCAACTTTTTGGGGGCGTTTTTTGAAAAAAATTTTTTTTTTTTTTTAAATTTCATAGAATGAAATAAAATGCTATCCATCATCTTCCTAATGCTTTTTTTCTTTGGGGTACATAGGGATAAGGATAGGGTATCATACTGTTCGCCCCAAGCGGACTGTAGCCTTTCCTTATGTTTATCCCTACGTAAGATATTCAACAAGGTGAAGGTACAATTGGACCATTTTCAAAGACGTCATCTCCGTTACAAGTGTATTTGTAAAATGTTCACCCACATTCTCCTACTGACCGACATGTGGGACCACTAAATTTTTAATTTCAATCGGCCTTACTAGTAATCAAACACTAACGTCGACAATTAGTTGACTGCCAGTTTAAATTAAAATGTACAGCATATTTGAAATGGTGCCAATAAATAATTTGACCTCCACCTTTACTAGTGCGAGGACTTTTTTTTGAATCTATTACATTTCTATTCTATCTATTTGTCAAAACATCTGATATTGTTTTCAAACAGAGTTACTTTGAAAATAAGGTGAAGAAATTAAGTAATTAAATATGAATTCAAGTCGGGACGAAGATATTTTTATGGATCTGATGCTAGTTAACGAATCGGCAACCTCTTGAAAAGGGAAGAATTATAAAAAACCAATTTAGCCTTTTTAAAATATGACGATCAGGAGTTCTTTTGGCACTATAGGTTTGTTTATTGTTGTTGGTGTATAGTAATCGGTAAACAGTTGAAAATTATTAATAGATTTAACAAACCGACAGTCCGCTATATTGCTTAAATCATTCGAGAATAACGAAATTCTCCGTGGACGAATCGCGGAGGAGCACTTTCAGTTGAAACCACAGTATTCCTTGCAATACGATACTTAGGGAAAAGATCTTATCAAAGCGATGTTGGTAAGCATACATAATTTACTAATAAAAAGGTAACATATGTCAATTGTTCTCTTTAAATTCAAATACAAACAAAAACACAACAGGTAAAGTCAAAAGACGAAAACAAATGAAGCAACAAATCGGTTCTGTGTGTCAGAATTTGAGTTCTATCAATGTGACTTGTGTTGCCATCGTGCTTTAAGTGCAATAATTTTGTTCATACCTTTTAGTGCTTTTAATTTTTTCGAAATATATGTGACACTGTGCTTGGTTCTGTGTAGAAAACAATTGTTGGAAAATAATGCGGAAGGCCTACCAGAAGTTCTGATCGCATTAAGTATGTTAAGAAATATAGTTATTTGATAAAGCCGAATAACAAAAATCGTACCTAATTGCTCCGACTAGAACTATTTACTCCAAAATATATTACTATACGTTTATTTGATACAAAAATAAATGAATGCACGGCAATATTCCGTTGCAGAATGAATTATGACAGAATGAAAATTAGAGTTAATGTTAGACATAAACATGGCTTTCTGACCATTAACATTTAACCCTACAGTTAAGGATTATCCGACAACTGAATTTGTTTATTGGTACAGGGATTTAAGAAAGTGTACAGACTTTAAGTTAACTGCCAGACTAAATTTGATTATTAGTACGGCCGCTTGTGTTTTTGGAACTTCGGCCGATCTCAACAATTATATAACGTTTCTTTGATGCTGCAAAATATATTAAATGGTATAAAACAATTGTATTATGAAAATTGTTTAAACATTATTTTATTTTTGAGTGAAGTAAACCGAAGTAGTCTAGAAAAATATAATTTTGACTTATTCAAGTTAAATGGTCTTGACTGGAAATGTAAGATTTTTTGGCGTTGCTCAGCTCGAGGTACATATGTGCTTTTCTATTTATTCCATAAAGCCCCACTTTAAGGGCCATATTTAATTTAGATTTTGGGGCCTTAATTCCTGGGGCTTTATTTCTTAGTGCCGTGTTCAATGTGATATGTGTTGCAGCTTTGCAGTAAGAAATCGTAGATGACGTTGAAGTTATTTACCGTGTTCAATGTGATATGTGTTGCAGCTTTGCAGTAAGAAATCGTAGATGACGTTGAAGTTATTTACTCCTCTTAACACATTTGCTCGCATGCTCTATAAAGGCAATACCTGCTTATGAACTTATCCAGCAAAGCAAAATTACATGTTGCGCTTACAACTTACCAAAGTCATTACAGAAATTATAATGAAATTCGGCCCGAGCGAGGTACCCATCGGAACCTGTCAGAGACCCTAATTACGTTCGAGATATCCGACTTCGAAAAAGAGTGATGAAATAAAAAAAAAAAATTGCGACAACTCATTGATAGGGATGTAAAATATATACCGATATATCGGCAAGCGCATATAAGTCGACCGATATTTACATTTACAGTACTTTAAATTTATATAGATACATATGTTGACAGGAAGGAGGCACTTCATACTTAAAACAAGAAAGTATGCCAATAAACTTACTAGGGTCAGTTAGAAACCATTTTTTGAGTTACCGATATTCGCATTCAAAATACATTGAATCGGTACGGTAAATATTAATTCGAAATAGCCATCTTTATGTTTGAACATATGTTGTCAAAAACGTGCAAAAAATAAGAAAATGAGTCTAGGATGGTGGACTTGCCGTGGACTTAGCTGGTTTAGTTCGTCAGTAACTTCGCCCCAAAATGCCGCAGTTTGGTGTAGTTTCGTGCTATATCCGGTTGCTCCTGCATCTTTCATCACACTGCAATGCAGGACGAATGTGTGTGTTATTTTCTGTTCGGACAGAAGTTCTGAAGAATACCTCGAAGCAAAAATCCTCCGATTCGTAGGTAATCGGAGAATTTTCCTTTCCGCGAAGGATACCTCGGTTTTTTTTGGTTTATTTTATTTTTATTTCTAAGTCTGTGTCCACAATAATTCAAGAACTACTCGATAGATTTGAATTAAATTTATGCAGATTATTTTGAAAGTATAAAAAACTAGTTGTCATCGAGTATTCACCTCTTTATATCGTCATTTATTCTTTATTTCCTCGTACCCGGTCGGAAATTTCGAAATCAAACTGAATATGAGGGATGATATTACGACTATAGAGGTGAAACAGTTATGCATATATGGTTGTTGGGGTTACATATCGCGGTGTTTTTTTATTTTTCGCTTTATCGTTTGAAATTGCGATACCTGCCATACAATTTTTTTGTTGAAAATCACTTATCACTATTTTTTTAGCAAATGGTTCCAAGGATTTTGATCTTTTTTTGATTTGCATACTCAGTTTTTGGAAAAAATCGATTAACTGTAACTTAAAAAGCCGCGAATATCTCGAAAACTAATAAAGGGAACTCCCTTGCTGTGCTTTGTATACTATAGTTGAACAAATTTGCATACTTGGATTTCTGAAATAATTTTTTTTTTAATTTATTTTTCATATCGATTTTCTTAAATTTTAATTAAATTCGTTTTCCCAAAAACGGCTCTAACGATTTTGATAAGGTTTTGTATTTCAACATTTATGTTAAACGTGTCCAATGTGCGAAATTACGTCAAAATCATATGTATCAAATGTTATAATTCTTTTTGAGGCGATTTAAAAATGCACTTCATATAGCAGGAAAGTTTCGTATGACATATAATTGGGTAAATTTAATACTACAACCGACTTGTTGCAGTTTTATTGTTAGCTATCTGTATGTCATTTTTAGATTCGGAAGTACTTTTATTCCATGATTTTATGATTGTTTTAGTTTATAAGCACTTCTACCGACCCATGACTTGTGGTTTCCAGGTCTATCAAGTCCGGTCTTTATATAATTTTTTTTAACTCTCAGTTTACTTGACATATAACGATAAAATGTTCAAACTTGACGGCTTATTTACGATATGGTTAATATTAAAGCTTAAGCTTTTAACGATGGCTTTACGAGTCCAAGTGAAATGATTTAAATATCTGACAGCGAAATAGATCAGTTTAATGGAAGGAAACTTTTTTCTCGTTTAATTTAACAGAATTTGCAAAAATGTTGCCTACCAATTATGGCTCTCATAATGCAAAAAATTTAAAAAAAAAAACAAATTATTAATTTGGCGTTGCGGTGTCACGCACAAAATCATGCTCGAAAAATTCTCATTGAACTTTGTTCCAAGTTCAGGGTTTCTTTGGCAACACAATAGCTTAGAATTCACATTAATTTGCATTTGTATGTTCTGTCATCGGGCACTCCTTTCCAAATGGTGCAAACGATCTTGATAATAACATAACTCGCAGTAAATTCATACAAAACATACGAGCTTACGACCACAACGATAACGACGATGACGACGATGACGAGTACGACATACATAAATTTAATCTCAATCGCATTAGTCTTAAATCTAATTTGCGATAAAACACTCAAGCGCAACATGCCAGAACGCATTTGTGCAGATTTTTAGCATAATGGTGATGGGGCATGATACTGACAGAAATGTATATTTCAGAGAATGAATCGCTCGGATCACCGTGCACATCCACTTGGCATTAGTAAGTCGATGATTAGTCAAACAACAAGGTAACGAACGGGCTTTCTATTCTTTATGCAATATCTGCTACTAAAAACCGCTCCTTTCCCACTAGCTGTGGTTTTTCAAAATAAAAACCTTACAACGCGGTCTTGCACTTCAAGTTCGCAAGAATCTCATACAAGTAGCGAAGATCGAAGCATTCTTATGTGTACATAATGTAATGGACGCTGATTTACAATGCAAGATTCGATATCGGTGGAAGCACTCTAGTGGTACACTGTTGGTTATGCTGCCGGCTGCCTGCTGCACCACTCCGTTGAGCATGTACTCGTAGTTATGAGTGAATTGCTGGACATAAAGCAGATCGCCAGAGTGCACAGTAGTCGTAGTTGCGGAGGGGCGGTGGGTGAGATACTACTATCCGCTTGCTGTTAACTCTTCTGCAGAAGGCGGCCGACCAAACCGTTCGGATAAACTTGCTTTTACCGCATGCCAAGTACTCGTTTGTCCGATACAAATAGATAGTTATTGTTATACAACCGACAATTTCATAACGGTCAAATGAAAATAGAAATTATACTTGCTTAGTTGTTTTTGTTGTTGTTTATGTTTTTTTTTTTTCCATGCTCCATTTTAGGAGATTACACTGTTTCCTGGTATGACAGCTTTTAACTTTGGTTAACTGGGACAGTGGGATGGTCGAAGAGTAAAGGGTTACTTGTGGGGTGGGGAGAAGGGACCAATTTATTGCCAATTGAGGTAATCAATATTTCGACAGTATCTATCTATTTATCTGGTGGTAAAGGTTTACTTTAAAAGGTACAACAATTTTAATTAAAGGTCTTAAGCTAAGTCCCTCCAACAAAGACTTTAATGAAAATCGAGGTAAACACAAGAGCAGTGGGTTGTTTTGCTCACCGTTCAATTAAAGATGTATTTCGTAAGGTGATGGTTTGATAGGTTGAAATAATGGGACAAACATTGCAGTAATCGATGAATTTTAATTGGGTTGAGCCTTTATATTTGACACTGAGCTTTTTAGCGTTAGTGTAGATAAAAAATAAATTTTGTCAACATTAGTCTCGTCTGTGATTTCCACAATTAATGCCAAAACTTTTTGTTTTAAGGGTTCCCAAATGACTTTAAAAAATCGTTTACCCTGAAGAGTGGCTTTCAATCTGGAAAAAATTTACAACAGGTTATATTCCGTATTCATTTTTTGGGCTTTGTTCTGCACATTAAACTGCGTAAACATCTATCTTTCAATTCGATTCAGAACGATCATAGAATTTGGGGCAGCGAAAAAAAAAACTTTTAGCCCGTTGGTGAGGCCGACTTACTTAGACCAAAAAGAGGTCCGTTGTGAAACCACGTGGATCTAAACTTTTACTGCTCTACTCGTTGAACCATTTGAAACCCTGGATATAGCGAAAAAGATCTTTAACGTCAGTAGCTGACAGATCTTCAAGATCTGTCTTGGAAGAAGGCACCTTCCAAAATTAGCATTAGTTTGCATGTGGCAATTGGAATGCCTACGGAACCCTTATGAGGTGAAATATCAGACAGTGTTGTTCCGTAGGGTGCCAGATCGTCGGCCTTGCAGTTCCTTAGAATATATCGACATATGTTCCCACTGTGGCCTCTATAGAAACTTGGTCCTTCCATTTTATTTTCTTTATGATAGATACGGTACCCAAATAAAAAGGAATCTACTTCAATTTAAGGCGGAGAAATATAGAGCTTTGCCTTGGCAATTGGAATGCCTACGGAACCCTTATGAGGTGAAATATCAGACAGTGTTGTTCCGTAGGGTGCCAGATCGTCGGCCTTGCAGTTCCTTAGAATATATCGACATATGTTCCCACTGTGGCCACTTTAGAAACTTGGCCCTTCCTTTTTATTTTCTTTATGATAGATACGGTACCCAAATAAAAAGGAATCTACTTCAATTTAAGGCGGAGAAATGTAGAGCTTTGCCTTACATTTTTCCAACCTGTCTTAACAAATATATGCACTCTTCTAACTCGATTAAGTTTGAAGACAAGACAAATCACGGGGTCAGAAGAAATCGTCAAGTTTGAGCAGTTCGTTTAACTTGAGAAAGTAATTCTAAGTAAACAAATTGTGTGGAGGAACTCGGCTTTCCAAGATGCACTAGGCAAGATGTCTAGAACTATGAGATAAGTGTCGAAGAAGGAGTAGGTTCAAACAATAATGCACGTCACCTATTGATCATAAACAACAACATCCAGTTTTTTTCCCACCACTGACCTATAAAAGGATTTCTGTCTCGTACAATGTACAATGTCTGAGTGCTTTATGATTTGGATTTTATTTTTTATTTAAAAAATTATAGCACTTTCTATCGGTATTTATCGATGTAATCAAGCGATGATAAGAGTTTCGAAAGGATTAAGTCATAAGTGGACAAAGCAATGCCGTAAATAATTTTCGAAAGTGGGGCTTGGCTCCATATACTTGACCGAAGATCTATTGAGTTGAAATCGATAAGTCATACATTTTAACTACCAAAATCGAATAGATGGTATGTGAACCCCCGAGGCCATTTCCATCAAGTATATCTGTTGTAGTGGTTTTATAGGTGTTTCTTCATCACATAATGTGAAGACGAAAAACAATGAACATCATTAACAGGTGAAAAGGTGCAAAAAAACCTATGCCTGACTACGTAATATATTTGCAATTGCTACAAGTGCATCACATACACATCACGACATTTCTAAATTTACATGTTCAATTATGATTGCCCGTTTATTATAAGGACATTTTGTTAAATATTTCCCTCTGCTTATCCATATCCAAGAATACTGTCAAAGAAAAGAATTGTCCAATTATCAAAAAACAAAACAGCGAAAAAGTTATACTTTCAGCGACGTTTTGACAAATTGTACAAGAATAAGCGTTGCCAAGTTTTTATTTTATTTTAAGAAGAACTTTTATTGTTTATGCAAGATAATTTCCTTGCTAATTTTTCTGATCAAAATGTATATATTGTTGAATAAAGTGCGTTATTATAGGTAAAACCACAAAAACCTCGCTTTATCGTTTAGTGTGGATCATTATAAATCGATACAAAGTTGCAACGCCACTTCAGAGTTAACTTGATGTTAGTTAAAAATTTATTAGAATACGGTGTCTATAAATTTGCGTCTGGCCTTAAGTTTAGACGGCTAAATCGAATGTTTTCACTTCAACGAGAGTTATAAGAGTTATATTTTAGCTTCTTAAACGAGTCTATTTTAAAGAATATGTAGATATGTCTGTACTTAATTCAGGAAAACAAATATCAAGCTGAAAGCAGCTTAATAATTAATTAATTAATAATAATGGTGCTTTTAACGAAAAATCATAACCAGGGGCCGAATTACCGCACCAGTTGTCGAGTATGGTATCGGGTATCGAGTTTCATTGTTTGAAATTTCCTTGTCAGTAATCTTGTGTGGTTTTCATTCGACAGATCTGAAGCTATGCCAATAAAATGACAGAAAAAGTGAAGTTTTTATGAGTTTTTGTAAGGTGTTTCTAAAATAATTATTTACCGTACAAATTTAAACAAAATAAATGGGCAGCAAAAAGTATTCTGGATCCGCTCAGGGAAAAGCAACATGTTCTAGACTGTGGGAATAGGATTTTGTATTGTTAACTCGTTTTTATTATTTATATTTCAAAACACTCAATTCACAATTTCACATGAATATGCGAATGACAGAACAGAAAATGACATTAACTTGGTACAAAACTGAAGGTACTAGAGTTTTCCTAGTACAATCACAAAATATAATATATAACACAATACTTGACTCATGCTCGACAGAATTTCCGTCAATATGTTTCACCGGGCGCTAATGGGTTAAGAAGACACCTTAAAGTTTATGTCGACTTGGAATGACATATTTGAAAAGCTTTTTATGAGTGTTTTTTTACTCTTCGGTGCTTGTGACACCTTGGCCAGATAGGCAGTGACAGAAGCAGTGAAAAATACTGGGGCGGATTTGGCAATTTCAGAGATTCACAATAGAAAAATGAGACACTCAAAAACTTTTCAAAACTATTTCGATAGTTAAGTGCATGGTCGCAAAATTATATAGATCTGTATACCCTGCGGAACAGTTCATCTATTCTATAAATTGTGGTCTGAAAGGAAAAGTTTGTTGAAAGTCAGGCCTGTGAATCTCCATAAAAATTAGGCTATAAAATTATATCTACCTCATTTCGCTCGTACCTATTGAGGTAGTCACAAAAGGTAAGTCTAGTTTTGCTCTAAAAATAATGCTTATAACTTTCAAAGGCAGATCAGTTTTAAAGTTATTAGCATCTTGAAGATGGTTGATGGATTTGATGTATGATCTCGATTTTGAGAATAGATTTGTTCAATCGCACTCAACCCCTCGACCGCCTGCCTTTGATAACACCAACATTAAGGTTCAACTTAAGAAGAACCTCGATAAGTATGTCCGAAAATACTGACACCTTCAGGTAAGCAGTAACAAATATCGGGAATAAAAGGAGAACGGAAATCGGACTTCCTAAACGGCTTTGGGAGAAACCGTAGTTCCACGCAAAAATTGTCTGTACATGGTGTTTCCAAGATATATGTCAATACTTTGGGAAATGATTCTTGGGAATAATCGAAGAAAAAATATTCCGGAAAGTTTTTACCTCAATTACCCTAACCCATGCATTATTGTGATATAGAAAATTATCGAAAATTGACTAATTAAACTAATCTTTCTGTTATTATCTTCCCCGTTTAGTGCCTCAACGCATTTATCGTTTAATGCAGGCTAATCTTTACTTGCTCAAATGTTTCCTAAGAGTTTCTCAGATTAACTTTCAATATTCAAATATTTACCTATATTTTTGTTGCTAACCGAATTTCTTCGTTTTTATTTTCAGATCGTTTCGCAGCATGCAGTTTTCCGGGTTCACCAGCTCACAGTTCGGTAGTGTTTTCAGAGTTAAATTTAACACACGGCTCCATTGCGTCGTACTCGTGCGAACGAGGATTTGAACTCCTCGGACCGGCTCGACGAGTATGTGATAAGGGAATATGGGTACCCGAAGGAATACCGTTCTGTGGTAAGTGTGTCTTCTCAAACGTAACCTCAATTTCCATACTTATGTACCGCTCTACTTAGCTGCAAGCAAAAGTCTGCAATTACGACATTATTTTGCATTCAATCTTCTGAACTACTTATCCAGTCATATTTTTGCAATAACTTTGCAGCAATTAAAATAAATGCTCAAGTTCCTTCAGTACATGCTCACATGCATCCGCTTCGCTTGATTGTCATGGGGCCAGCTTATGCTAATGATGTGTGAAATCATAACATTACTCCGCAGTACAAAGTTATAGGTACATATCTATCTCTAGCCTACATCTGCCACTAAGCATCGTTCTTACTACACTTCCATCTAGCTTACATTTAACTAGACCGCACCGCGCACTGTAGGTAGTAGATGTAAGCAAGTAACCACAAGAAGAGTAGACCAACAACGACTACGATGACGACATTAAAGCAAATTGATGAACCAACGGATTAACCTTGTTAGTAGAAATTAGCGCGTCTTTCCTTCCGCCCATGTTATTCTGTCTGCATGCCAGTGTGTGTTGGAGTGCAGTATGTAATAACCTTGACCCTATAATGTCCCACTTCCCCACAAGTGTATCCATCCGTACGTAGATACATGTGCTCCTCTCGACACACGCTGCGGCTGAAACATTGCTTTTTAAACTACACCCATACGAATGTGTTGTACAAAAAAGTAGGTACCCAGTCACTCAAGAACGAACGAGAACAAGGTAAGAATGAGAATAAACGAGGAACCCACCTGGCCAGGCCAGAGCAGAGTTAGGCAACTTCCCTTTACCATATGTGTGCCTCAGATGTCAGATTCAGATATAAACGTCGTCGTCGTCATCGTGTAGGGCACCAGACAGGTGTAATGTGCGATTGTATCTCTGGTTTTATGGACGCGCTCGGAAGGAAATTGCGTCTCTTATTATGGAGTCAATACAGTGGTTGTCGGAAAATGTGATCTTCCTGCATTTCAATTCGACCTTATGAATTAAAATTCTTAAAGTCGTTTTTTGTTTGTTATTATTTTGTCATTTCGTTGAAATGGAGAACAGTCAAGTCAACGAAAGTTAACTTTCGCGTATCGACCTTGTTTCAGACGCTTTGAGCTGTTTTGTGACAAATTTGTAATTTAAATCACGTCTTACAACAGAGCGGAATGTGTGTCAAGAGATATTAAAAGTCTTATCCATCTGCATTTAGTAGATCCGATAACATGCGTGTGCATTCGAAAGTGTTCTTTGATTTGTTGCGATAGCAAATTACGTTTCAAACTTTGGCCTTTGTGGATCACAGTCACCGAGAAAATGCGTGCTTTTAATTGCGTATTCCAAGCACAGCGAAAATAATTAACATTGTGGTTGGTAGAGTACTTTTAACTTTTCACTTTGTCAAGAGGTATACCTAGAAATCTAAAGTGCTATGTTCCGAATGGGTGTGCACGTGATTGCTGATCTCGGTGGACTAAGGACTTTTGCGAAGTCGCTTTCTATTTAGAGGAAAAAATTCCTTCGCCTTCACCTGCGACGAACCTTTCATGTGCACAGGTCATCATCTAAAATATTTCGGCATGGACCGTAGGCTATATTATTGTAGGCTATGTATTGTGAAATTTTCCATAGTCATCTAAGTGGATGTAGTTTGAATTCAGATTAGGTTAGGAGGGCTGTTTGCCATATTGTCTGGAAGGCCACTGGTCTGCCGGTATGTTGTCTCGCTACCCTCCGAATTAAATGAAGTACTCAGTGATAGCCGATTTCTCTGACTACCAATGACATTCTTTTCCCATCTCGCGTGCTTCAGTTTTAAATTAAATTGACCGTTTCCTAACTGTCGAAACGATTCCTCCGCTGAGCAGTGCTTCTTCTCCTGCTCATGTTCCCCTTTCCATCTTCAAACTTTCTGAAAAATATAAGCCTTTGATAGGGGTTTGCCATTTATGGAGAGTCGCCTTGGGAAAAACTCATCCATATTCCAACCAGAGGTCTTTGCCATTAACCAGTGCGCTAGAATATACTTAAGTTCTTACACACGAGGTAAAACTATATTAATCTTTTCAGAGAGCCAAGCAGCCATAAAAGCTCTTGACTCATCTGTCATTAAATCAAAGCTTGTTCTGGAAACCTTTATGGTCATCTATGAACTTGCTACGAAAAACTTAGTCATTCTTCACTGGATCCCGGCCCACAGGAGTTTTGCTGGTAACAAGGCGTCTGACTCACTAGCTAAAATAGGCGCAACAACACCACTTGTCGGCCCTGAACCCTTTTCTGGTGTTAGCAAAAATTATTTCACGAACTACCTTAAAAACCTATCCCTTATCGAATCCAATGAAGTCTGGCTTAAATCAAACAATTTTTTTCCCAAGTTTCACCCCAGGAAATCCAAATTCCTAATCAACCTGGACAGGAATACTCTAAAAATCTTGACAGGAATATTCAGCGGTCATTGTCTTCAAAAAAAAAGCACCTTCACCGCAATGGCCACTCACCAGACCCTACATGTAGCCTTTGTTTAGAGAGTGACGAATCCTCTTTTCACAAACTTATGGACTGTCCGGCTCTCGTTCGTCACAGGAAGAACATCCTCGGTGAGGAAATCATTTCACCAAAAAGCCTCACTTCCTTACACCCAGTGAAGATTCTTGTCTTCCTGACTACCTCCGGAGGTAAACCATTGCTCTAGGACCCCTCCAGGGAAGGCACAATAGGCTATATTTGGAGCCGCAGTGTCAGAGCCCCATGTAGGCTCTCCCGACTTTCAATCTATCTAGGAGTGTGTAGAGGAAGTGCTATCTATCAGGTGTTAATGACATTGATATGTTTTCAAAGGATTTCTCAGAATCGGGAAGTCTGAGTGCACTGTCTTCATAAAGAGGCCAATGCGCTATATTTTCAATAGAGTTTGAGGTGTAGATTCTATCGAACCTGTTGTACCCTTTGTACCCTGTTTGACCCTTAATTCGTTGAACAGGTACTCAATGTATTTTTTTATTTACTCTTAGTTGACATAAATGCCACCGAATGCAGTCAGTTTTGTCTTCAAAGGTCCATGGTTCTGTGCCATACATCAGGGCTCTTATGGCAACTATTTTACTTCTCAAATGATTTAATGAAGGCTATCGATTTTCATGCCAACTTTTGAGGAACCTTGCGGATCTCTGCATCGACATCCTGCACAGATAGAAGATATTGAGATAAACCGCGCGGTCGCGTATTTCTGAGTCTAAACCAACTAAATATTGCCTAAAGATAACGTTAAAGCATTTTTGTAGTAGAATGTTCGATTTTATTGGTTGAATCTGATATTCCCACATTTACAGAATCTTTAAACCAAAAACCTTGACGGTGGGTGTTTCAAACACCCCTTAAAGAAATACTCTTAAATCCACTCAAATATTCATCTTCGATAGTCATAATATGTCCTTGAATTTATCATTCAAAGTGCCAAACAAATCAAGATCTAAAGGAAAATAGTTTTCCATTTCCTTAAGACAACAAATCTCTGCCCCTCCCTAAAAGCGAAGAGAAAAAAAAACTTCATCCCATACATTGAAGAGGAGACGGATATACTCGTTTACACTTATGCCATTGGTCATTTCATTGTTGACCGGAAATAGATTCTCGATACACAGGATATGGGATATAGGAAGTTGTGGCAGTTGGCTTTGATGAAATCGTGTTTGTGTGCATAAAATCGATTAGTTTTGGTTTTGATTATAATGTAGTTATTCAAAGACTTCTTGGCACATAGCTAGCTACATAGTGATTCAGTGCTTGATTGATGCTAAATCATTCGAAGGAATTCTTCGGGTGGCTTAATAGCTGTCTTGAGGAGATGCCATCTCCGTGTGTTGGGGATTGAAAATATTGTAATTTGAGTTAGGGTGACTATGCAACGACCACAATTGCTTGCTTAATTACAGAAATGTTTTAATTGAGAAATTCGATTTTAATTAATTGACATACTTGAACTATGTACGTACAGTCAAGTATGGAAATTACAATGCCAGCCTTTGAAGAGAGAGCGTTCAAGATACTAGAATTTATATGGCACTGTATAAAATGTTATATATCGCAGTCTTGCCACTTATATAGTTGCTGCAATCTATTACCGTTAAATCACAACCTAAAATCTAATAGAAATGCTATTTTCTGAATCGCAAAAATTCTCTCGAAATCGGTTATATATCAAGCTGAAATTGGGTGGTTTGAATTGACTTCGGTGAGGTTCACGTAGACCTGGGAATAGGGCTATTGTGATGTCATTTGGGAAGGGGGCATATGGGTCATCTTGTCCGCTCCTAAAACTTTTTTTAATGAAATTCAAATCAAAATTCAAAGCAAAAATCGTAATAGGAAAAGTGAAGTCATTGGGTAGAGAGAGCTTCTGTCTTAGGTATCGCTGTGTTCCTACTTGTACTGGAAGAGCCTCGTTTAATCAATTCTATTCATCAGCTTCACGGTTACCTGCGACCCGGTATCCAACAAAGGGTGATGTTTAACTGTCTTACTACCTCATTATGAGTTACGCAAAATTATCTTGCTGCATTGAATCGTATTGTGCTGAATAGAGTGATTCAGTAGTGAGTGAGTGATTAAATGACAATAACACTAAGCGATATTGCATTTACAGTAAACCAGTCAGCGGCTTTACGGCTTGGAGACTCTGCAATGATTTGGGAGGTTAAAGGAAAGGCGAGTGTCTGGGCCTTCCGACAAGACACTGGGTCTAGACCCAAGGACATCCACTCCGCTCTATAAATTCTTTAGTGTTTGAATCAAATTGAACTAATCAGTTGATCTGATGATTTGGGTAGAAAGCAATCAAGAGTATGTTGAGATGAGCAATATTTTAATCTCTGCATTCTCTCAGTCTTTTTGATTAGCTGGTAGCCATCTGCTGCCAAATGTTGTTTATGGGGAAAACGTGGAGCATGGTTTGAAGTGCCTCGGTGGGAATGGTTCGGAGTGCACCGATAATGCAGATACATCCAACTTGCTGAACTTCACAGTGGCGATCTTATAGACTTCTACACCGAAGTGAATTGCAAGTGTTTGATGTTCATGTATTTATAACTAAGCTTAGCTGACACTTGCTATACAGTCTTAAAAAGTATGTATTAAATTTTAGCAGTTAATTGTTATTCGTTTAATTTAATTAAAGAACAATTTACCAATCCACATCAATACACAAAAATTCAAACACTAGTAAAGACTTAAGTTGAAAGTTTCCAACTAATGTGGATTTATGCGAATTAACTCGAATGTTCATCATTTTTAATTGATTTATTATTATTATTATTAAATCCAACCTCAACGCTGAGAGTTGTTTTCTCAATTTGTTTTGTTTTGATGCATTTAACTTCAACATTAGAGTTTTGACGTAATAGCATAATGATTGCCATATCAACTCATTCTTAAAAAATATTTACTACCTGCTGTATTTTTTCCGACAAGGTGTGCTTGTTGGATCCAACACGTATGGTAGTGAAAAGTCGCTAGATTTTATTTAATAATAAAACAAATGTGACGCAAGAACTTTTTTTAAATAGCTAATTTGTAATCATAATATATTTCACATTACAAACAGTAATAACAAAGATACCAAATGCGAGTGTGGATATCTGCTGAATAAGTTAAGTATGTACCTCTGATTAAAACACCAACAATCTGCAGGTTAAGGTCATATTTTAATTGTTTATTTGCAAGGGTCAAATCCTTTCTGGCTTGTTGGAAACGTAAAAAGACACGATGTCAACCTCTCTGCGAGTTTGTCAATCACTTCCCGTTGATTGGGAACCAACAGAGATTTTTGCAAAGTAAACAAAAAACATGCAAAGTAAAATAAAATACGTTCTAACTACCCACACATTCTATTCCACATTTTAATTCAGTTTTGTAGAATATTTTATATTTTATTTCCAGGACAGAGCTAGAGGTGTTTGCATAATATGCGAGTTGCTTTTACTTTTAAACGGTTTAATGTTTTTTATTAAATTTCTATTTCTTTGTAGTTTTGAATATTGTTTGTGTGTTTGTTTGATTTGCTTATTTAATGCTGTAGTCTGAATTTAACTTTATAAATTTATGTATATAGACAGGGAATGGTATTCCTTAATATCTTGGTGGAATAGTTACTTTTACTTTGGCTCGTAATTTCGCTCACACAAATTTGTTTTTTATTTTATTGACCAACAAAGCAAAAACATTTTTAGATAACTATGTCCGTAGATACAATTTGTTTATAAATTACAGGATGCCCCAGTTAAGATGTGTGGTATGATATATGGTTTTTGGAAATAATTAGATTAAAGTTTCTACAATCTGAAACGTGCAATTTATAGAGTTCCGAAAAAATGATTTTTTAAATCCGTCCACCGTAATGGCCAAAATTTAGAAAGCAAAAACTATTTTAATATTGAATTTGACGTAATTAAGGGTTACAGTCAAAACTGCCGGAATGGCTCCTTTAAGAGTTTGTGGCGCCTTTGACCTTTTAAAATGGGCCTCCAAATTTTTAAAATGTTTAAGAACAAAAGTAATACGTAACAATTTAATGCCTTACTGTAATTTTCCTTCTATTACAATTTGGTAACAAATATTGATTGCATACATAATTTGCACATCTCTATTTCGAGTATTAAATGCACTTCCCTAGTCCATTGTCAATGTCAAAACACTGTTCATGACGTTTAAATTTTGAATGGGCAAATTTCCTAAGAAGAATTTGTTTGCGTCTGGCTAAAGTGAATAAGTAAGCTGATTAACGATTTTTATTTCTTCGTATAGCGTTAAGCTGCAACTAATTTGTTTATTTAAGATTTTTAATAATGAAACCGAAGTAATCTGCGCAAACAGAAATAATACCACCATCACCGCCGCCGTCCTCACAATCCAAGAAAAAAGTTAACATACCGGCCAAAAAAGATCCGTAACCAACATCTTCATGGGTTATCCCATACACGAAATATTTGATACTTTTTGATATCTTCTCTTTCACTAAAATGCCTCCCCAAAAAACCTGAAAAAAACGTGGCACTTGTTATGCTGTTTCTTTTGCTGGTTTATTGCAAAGTGGAGGTTCTTTTTAGCAATATTTGTGGGTTAAGGGCAACTTATGTGTCTGAAAACAAACTAGTTGTTTTGTATTTAAACTTACATTCAAGTAAGCGCTGACTTCCGATGTACATTCATTATTGTTTTTCTATTGCCGTCTCGTCATTTATGTACTAATATACCTGTTCTTCGCTACGAAATAATTTTTAATTGAATTAATAGAAAAGTATTAGCTACAATACATTTCTTTCTTTGACTGAAAGTCAATACCACAGATAATTTTTTCAATATGTTGGGGCTTGTATGACAATAAGGTCCTTGAAGCCACTTAAAAACTTATTATACCCTATCCTAAGGGTATATTAATTTTGACACATAGTTTGTAACTTTTGAGTCCTTTAAATTTATGCTAGAAAGCTGAAATTTAGAGTGTATACTCCCTAGGGTCCCGAAATGGTAAAGTGTTAAAAGGTTTTAAATCCACCCACTGCCACGGCCACAATTTAGAAAAAAACATTTTAAGGCTAATGTTAGAGAGAGAGAGAGTGATTAACAAGATAATTAGCAAAATATTTGCTTTCCAATATATCGCCCACACAAAGTTGTTTGCCACGCCCACTTTTTGGGGGTTTTCACAAAAAATATATTTTTTTATTAATTTCGTAGAATGAAATAAAATGATATCCATCACCTTGTTAATGCTTTCTCCTTTGGGGTTTACAGGGATATGGATAGGTTATCGTACTGTTCGCCCCAAGCGGACTGTAGCCTTTCACTATGTTTTTTTTTAGGTCTATACTCTAAATTTCAAGTAAATCCGACAAAAATAAATCTTCATGTGAAGCTCACCAAATTATTGCTGGTGTTCCCCAAGACTCTGTTGTATATCGGACCCTTTTTCTACTTTTCTATTGTATATCGCCCATTTGTTGTAAAGCTATTCATTCATTTGCTGATGATTTAATTCTCAAGCTTTTCATATGCATTTCCTGGCTTAAGAAATGAATGCTTTTAAAACACTACTTATGCCGTCAAAACGAACTCCTATCAATCAGACATTGTCTATGAATGGCGACACAAACTATGCGAAGTGCAAGACCACTTTAAATCTGGCTTCAATTTACAAAGTGTCATATTTGGTCAGTTGCACCAAAATTTTCTTTGGGATCTGATACAAAAAATGTGCACTAAAACTGATAGGTGACATGAATAAAGAAATTACAACTCAATCCAATTAACCATTGCCTTAACATTTTCCTTCTTACTTTGTTTTATCGCAACAGCAATTATTACGCTTTAGCCTAAGGGAGTGCTCATTAGTTTACCCTTACACTAATCTCATATTGTATATAAGCCGTACACTCTAATGTGTCGCCTTTCTTGCCACGTCCCCGAACCCACAACTGTTTGAGATCAAAAGGTTTGCTCGAAAACTCGAAAAAAAATTCCATAATTCCATTTTAAATTGTTTGCTTTGAGTCAATATCAATGGTTATCGATCACGCAAATCAAACGCAAGAAAACGTTAATATAGCGGAGCATGTTTTAACCGAAATTTGCACCAGTTCCCTGCTCAACTCTTTCGTCTTTTCAAAAAAAATAAAATTGCTTGCAACAATTTTAAACATGAAATTCCAGAAATTTTCTCGGTTAACTTTGATTAGAATACCCCAACACGTCTAAACATTACCTATCGGAAAATAAATGGCCAATTTTTTCTTCGGAATGTCTAACAAACAACCTGTCCATGTCCATCGTATGTTTCAATGATTGATGCTCAACATACTGTCAATGTTACGCGATTTGGCAAGACAACAAGAATAAAATGCAGCTGTTCCAACTTTTTTTTTTTGCCAACCAAAAGATTATCTTTACAAAGTGCCTTGTTCCCAGTAGGCCCGCTTCCACTCATCTATCAGAGTTACATACGGCCTTAATCTTTCGCACTCTGGTCTCTAAACCTTGTCTGGCTTTCTCCTTGCCCACGAGAAACAAATTTGCGTACACATCAAGTTTTGTGTTTTGTGTTTCGAGTTTGAAGTTTGGATAGAATTTGTTCAGTTTTCTTTCTTTCCCATATTCACCTGTATTCGCGATCATGAATACTATACTATACAACTGGCAATCCTTGCATTGTTACACCACCCACTATCGCTGGCGAAATGCAATGCATTCCTACACAGTGCGGCAGAAGATGAATGGCACTCCTGAAATTCACGCGACCTAACGGAATGTGATTTCGCTAAACTCTTTCTTGCAGGTAGGTAGGCATTACGCAGCTGTTTAAAGTGCCGATGACTACGTCAACCTATGCCTATGCCTAGAGTCAACTGCACCTCTTAATAAAAAAAAAAATTCTCTTCTATGGACACATGTACATCTACTAGCGTTCCAATGCTTGCTTGCTGTTGGGAAAACTGTTATATGAATTCGACGGTTTTTTTTTTATATTCATTCATTTTGCTGCTTGTATCTATCTTTCTGTCGTTACCGTTGCCTAGTTCTTTCTCTTTGCCTAGTCTAGCTACATAGCTATACATACTATGCTGTGTCGGTTACCCTCCGTTGCGTCTTCTTTTCAGGTTTAGCAAGTAAACAGAATATGGCCAGGCAATCTTTTTCAGGTCGCCGCGTGTTGCCAAGAAGTTGGTGTTAAACCAACACAATAACGCACACACTCTTGATAGATTCTGGTGAACGGTACTTTACTTATTATATACATATCCACTACCATAGATGTTTTACAAAGAGAGAGAGAGAGAGAAAAGAAAACATAAACAAGATACATATAAGCACGAATAGAGGCAATCGCCTTCACAGGTGTACGCGATATCATGATAGGTAAGACGTATTTTTTTTTGTCTGCCTGTAAGAATGAAGTGATTGGGCCTTAAGGCATAAGTCACATCTTCAACAACAATAATTATTTGTAAACATGATAAATAATCCCAGGTTGACATATTAATTTCAATTTATCGGTGTACGGATGTTTACTTTGCTGAAGAGATTGAAAGAGGGGTAACAAATAAAGATAAATATCGAAATTATCCAAGCGAATAATAGAATTGGGTTGTGCGAGGTTTTATTCCCGCAGCTAGGTATAATCGTACGAATAAATTTCAAAAAATATTTATTTATTAGTGAAGTGGTTATTCAATAAGCCTTTCACAATATTTGGAGGAATTAGATACTTTCGAACGTGGATTTGAATTATTGCCGACAGTAGGTTGGCAACGTGTTGCCGAATTTAAGTTAGTTCTTCCATTCTTTGTTTTTAGGAAAATCTTCTGCATTCGCTTAAGGATTAAATTTTACTTTCGACAGATCGAGGTGTTGGTCTTGAAGAAACCTTAGCAAACGTTTACACGGCGATATTTTTTACGAAATTAATTTTTCCGTTTGTCACTATGATTCAGTAACTGTAATGTACATATTTTGGTAGTTATGCACTGCTGGTTGTGTAGAGTCAAGATGGAAGACACAGTTCGATCTGTATACGAGAAAAAACCTAAAGGAAAGTTGGGATTTGTTGATGTCTTGAGATTAGTTTTTTGCCAGCACTTGTTTCCATTTTATTCCAGCATAGATGTTTTAGAGGCCCTTCTAGGCACAGAATGCAAGAGACACCTCTTTGTGGACTTTTTGTTTGGATGATAGGTACTAAGTTGTGAAAATAGTTAGTCGAGGTCTTAATATGTACCAAACTTCTGTATTTGAAGATTTTCTTTTCAAATAATTTGTTGGGATCAAGTTCGGGCCGGAGAGCCGATTTGTACTTTCCGAGAATTCAGGTCTAACTTTATGTGGCTGTGTCGTAGGCCGCAGAACCTTTGTGAACTATATCATCGACTTTTGATTATCCTAGAACACCTCATGGCCTAGCATCCAGAAATGCGTTGCTGTCAGCAGTTATCCAATTGAGTCTGGTAAAACGAAAATTCCATATGAGATTGAGGTCAGGTTTCTAAGAGTCAAGACGAAAATTTCTACTTGAGCATTCTATGGCACGGAGTTTAAATTTGTTGGAAGATAGATACTCATTAAGTTATGGGCGCTAAGATTTTTCGCAACGCTTAAGCCTGTCCCAATAGGCGTTGATATTTTAAAACCATTTATGAGCCTTTTTGAGTGGGTGCCATCTAACAAAAGACCATTAGTATTTTATACAGGACGACGGGTATCTTGTATTTAATTATCTCTTGAAGGCATTTAATCGAGGGGCTGAATAGAAGCGGTACGGTGTTGACTTTTCGAGGATTCATCATACTTGCTTCCGCAAACCGCTTTCTTTTAAATATTTGAGCAAACGTCCATAAAATAGAATTTCCTTGCAAGAGAGTGGCAGTTTCAAAAAAATTCGACATTCTGTATTATACTACTTGGTAATGGTTAAAGAAGCCACGATTTAAGCTCTGTAAGGACAGTTAACGCATAACGTGATCAACCTTATTAAATGAAGGTTCACTTTAACTTACCTTTTTCTAGTGAAAAGTACAAATGTACATAGTTTGGAAATTGTGGTCTTAAATAATAAAACAAGATCCTTATGTAACCTACACTAACCTTGACTGATCTATACTACACCAACCCGGAGAGTGTCACTATTAAATACTGAAAGCTTTCATAAATCAGCAATAGCGTCCACGGATAGCGCCCTACTTAAGAAAGCTTGGTTCCGCCATTATAATGTTGAGTGAAATTTGTATTTCAAGTTTTGGGTGCTGTTGCTTTTCTAATAAAATAGCTTTTCAAAAATTAATTTTTCAATTTATTTATGTATAATAGAGTCCTTGAGAATTCCCTCTCGGTATCTGCATTAAACAGTATGTCCCTGTAATATTTGTAAGAAAATATATCTTCGCACACATAATGGTTTCACAAGTTACGCTATAGGTCCTACAGGCCATTTTACCCAGAATATTTTGTAAATATATTTCCTTATATTTAGTAATGAAAAGAAAGAGAGATTCTTAAACAGACGTTTCATTTTGTATACTATACTATAAAAGACAGACAGTTCTCCGTTTGAAGTGAATTAAGACATTCACTGTCGGTGATCGCAAGGCCACCATATTCAATATAAATATCACATCTCTAACTATTACGTATTGTTGCTTGCTATTAATGCTTTGAAGTAAATGGGTTCATTGTCCTAAATGTATATATAAGTCAGTTTGACATGACATGTTATTTTCAAGCTCATAGAACATATCGTTAATATACGATTGGAGCTATTTTTTTTAGCATCTTTTCCTCTGAAGCTTATTTACTCTCTGTCGAGGGGCTGGTTTCGGATATGTTCGGTACGAGCAATACACCTTAAGACGTCCATTTTTGTACTTATTTTTGCAGACTTCTTACACTGGGTTTCACAATCATAGAGGAGATGCGCATTTAGAATTAACACAGAAGTATCCGTTTTTTGTTGTCGAGGCGCCTTAGTTGGACAAGTTTGTAAGCCGAAGAATTGACATTTACAGCTCCCCCATATGTGGCCTTTATTTGCTTAACCTACATGTAATTCGTCAATTGTTGAAATCGTCTTTCGAAAGAAGGTCTAACACTGTTTTCCCCACTGCTTGACTTAGCATGAGTTTTATTTACCAGGATTGTACGCCCAATAAGACCTGCACATCTTCGGTGTACATCAAGTTATTCTCGGCGCCGATTGCATCAGTGTACCGTACCATAAGGGTTTCTTCGGGCATATCCATCGAAAAGATACAATTCTGGGGAAAAGTTCATAGTCTAGGTCCCAGCAATGACCCCTTCTTTGCTTCATCTGTGATTTCCCACGTCTTGTACGCTTGTCATAACATACACCAGCCACCTATCCGAATGAATTGCATTTTTCTAGAGCTCGCTGTCTGGTCCTTGCTAGTGTCGAGCAGCTGCGTAAGAAGTGAATCATTTCTTTTTCGATTTCGACTTAGGGAATTTCGTATTAGGGGGGACGCTAAAGGACTGTTGAGGGCCCTGTGGTGCATACGATTTTTCAAACCCTTTTATGTTTGGTTATGCTGAAAAGCTGAAAACCATTCTATTGGATAAATACGTGAGGTTTGGT
Organism: Ferdinandea cuprea; assembly: GCA_963576555.1. Lineage (NCBI taxonomy): Eukaryota > Metazoa > Arthropoda > Insecta > Diptera > Syrphidae > Ferdinandea > Ferdinandea cuprea. Next base: position 146,022,191 of record OY754958.1, on the reverse strand, counting down.
TGCATCACGGCTGTGTACATTCAAAGGGTGAATTTCGATAGCAGCTTCCACCTTACGATTGAAGTTTTATTATTAATTAAAGGTATTCCAAGATTCCTAGTGAAAGGACGATAGTGAAACGTTCGGCCATAAAGGGTGGAATCCAGTAGTTTAGTTCTGGTAGTGAAGAGCATCAGTTTGATTTTGTCAAGACCACACTTTCTGGCTCACCTACTTACCAGGATCAAAGAATTTTCCTTTATTTTGTTGTTAACAGAGGAAAACTTTCCTGATAGCATTATCACCATATAACCCGCATACCCGAAAGCGTTGATATAAACTGAAGTGGTTCATTGATAAATTTTATTATTTTCCTACTTCATAGTCTAGCCTGTACTATTGTGATACTGAGCAATGTCTTGAACGGGTTTCTTCCAAACCCTAGGGAACCCTGCGAACAGTTTGTACCTCTACTCTGTCTAGGAATCTGGCAACGGTATGTTGGTATATTCTTTCCTAAATTATCTTAAATAAAAAACCCTAGACCTTCAGGTAAAGATAAATTCGAGGCGTTTCCTTATAAATACAACCTATCAACTTCATATATTCTTATAAATTGAAGTACCTTCTTAAGCCACAAGAACGTAGACGCGGTAAGGCCCTTAATCAAAATAAAAAATAAAGTCTGACAGGAAGGTTAATAGCTACTCATCAAAAACGCAGCAGTTGCATAATCTTATAGTCAAGGTTATTTCCCTCTTAAATCAAATATTTTTTCAAAGCCCACATAATTACTATGATACTACGCTAAAAAAAACTTTTAAATTCGAATCATTATAACTTGACCCTGTGGCATATACCGCGTACCTAATCCAATTAACGCCTTCATTAGACACCCTTAACGCATGGCTCGTAAAAAATGAATTCAAAGCTAATTAAGTTGATGTTTTCAACTGTTTAAGAGCCTGTCAAAGAGACAAGAGATATTAATTTTCATAGTCCATTCTTTCTCAATACACCTTCCATCGAGCCTATATTGTAAATATTTACTTCGTGCAAAAACTCTTACATAAATGAGAAAACTTAAGTAAAAGACAAAACACTAAAAAAAACGTAAAACAAGACACAAAAGCTGTCACACCGTTTCACAATCGCAAATGCGTCAGTTAACTTTGCAAACCTGGGAACCATGCGATGTTTCTTCATTGTAGCTCGGCGGCTCTCAATGGTCTGGTCTCATAACTGTGCAATAGCGCATTCCAAAGACCTTGTGTCCGCAGGTTCAGCTCTGGCTGGCTACCTACCGACCAGAGTACCACAAACAATCGTCGCAACAGCGACTTGAATGGGTGAGCAGCATGGAACATGGAGCGCCAAGTACTTGGCTAAACAATTGTGCACGGTTCAAACGGGGCCATATCGCCGGAATACGGTCAAAGAGAAGGAGAAAAATCCAGGTCACACGGCAAACAACAAAACAACAAAAACAAAAAATACAACGCACACAAAATAAAAAAAAAACAAAACAACAAAAAATGTTAATTTTTGCTTTATCTCTGGTTTCCCAGCAGCCTCAGATCTTTACCACCACCACCACCGCCGCCGCTATCTCTATGCCGTGGCACGCTACGACCCAGGTTGGAATGCGACGCGAGAAAGTGAAACGCGAGAATTTTATCACTCCATTGTGTGCCCTCCTGTTTTGATTCTTCTTCTTCGTCTTCGTTGTCTGCTGCTTTTGATGAAGATAAACTTTTTCTTTTGAGAATCGTACGAGTACCTGTCGCAAGCGTCATCGCATCGCTGTTGCGTTCAACTTTGTATTGATTCGAAAGTGAAACTACTAAATTCGGATGGATTCCGTGGGTAATTATGAATGCCACCTGCATCCGTATCTAGACTGTGACATTCTGTAAAAAAAATTCGTCTTTGTAATGATGCTATTTGAAATTTCACTTAAGTGACCGACTTGGAGCATGAACCCTATCGGATGATTGATTTTAATTAGCCGTATGACAAATTGTTGAGCTGTCAAAAATGTTTGTTGTGATTCTGATGTGAAACGACACTTCTATGAGTCATATGGGTTAATCCATGTGAAAGAGTGCCAAGTGGTGGGCGAGCAATATTCTTACTTTCGGAAACGTGATGATCTGCCACCGAATTTCTGTTTGAGCTTTCTTTCACGGTTTTTTTTCTTCGCATGGCTTACCTACCTCATGTTTGCCAGAAGGAATCCAAAGTAGGTAAATGGGTTTTGATAGTTTCTTCCTTTACCTGCTATCACCTGGGGATTTTCTAGAATTTCGTTGCTTTTGTTGATGCTACTGTCATTGGGCAGAAATCTGAAAATTGTTCTTATCCACGTCTTACGTCTAACAAAACTCACGAAAAATACTTTGTGTCATCTACAACCGCTATGTAAGTGTACATCGATTTGTTTACTTAAACTTGTTGGACTAATTTCGGATGGGTTCCGCAGTCACGACTCACGATTCACGAGTTTAACAAAAAAAAAAATTGTATCACTTCCAACTACTGCGTTACTACAAAATCATAGGATTGTTGTATGCATTTGATTAAAATTCAACAAACGATTTTTTTTAAAAAGCTTACAGAGTATAGAATGCAAATATTCAATTTTAATTTAAAACAACAAATAAAATATAAGCCTTACTGAGGTTTGTACAACTTTCAACTTGTACTCTTTGGCTATGCAAATTCGCCATTCGGAGTCGGTATTAAATTGTAGGTTTCTTCTATTCGTGCCAAAAATAGAAACTTCGCTGAAAGATCTAGTCTTTAAGCCCATAATTATTTCAGTGCTTACATTCCACTTGAAACAAATTACATCATATCCTTTTCGTATCCCTTAGCCCCTAAAAAATGGGTGTTGAAAGCAACTTGGATGGATTACATTTCATTTTATTTCATCAAGAAAACAACATTTTGGTCAAAAACGCCATCAAAAAGTTGGCGAAACCAAAAATGATTTGTGGGTGAAATATTAGGGAGAATATTGTCTACTTTGTACATTCATTTTTTCGTTTCCAAAGGAATTAGACGCCCCAAAGCTTGTCTGTGTTTTCATATTTAACCCTTTATTCCGTCAACTTTAGTTCTTTTTAACAGTGGTCGTAGTTGAAAAATATTTTTCACTTCAACGTGCGATGCGCACCTGCCAAACAACTGCACTTAAGGCCATTGATGGGTTCTCACTCATACAGATCTTCATTAAGAAGACAGCTGCTAGAAGCGCTATTAACTAAAAGTTTGGGAACTTATTCGAGGTTGAAATACTAGACCGCTCGAAATGGGCAAATGGTGTTCGTTCCGACACTAGATTCGAGATGTCTGATCTGGTAGACCGATGGATCAAAAATTAAATATAGGGTTGGAGCTGGTGTTTTTAGATCCATCTCGATATCCATGGGAATGTGTCCTACGGTTTTTCAGGCGCAAATCCATGTCATTGGGATCTGCGCAAATTTGATTTCTCGAAAAGGAGTTAAAGGTGCCAGAATGCATGTCTTCTCGGACATGTTATGATAAAAGCTGCTACGATGCCTTGCAAAACCTAGCCAAACACAACAAGGTCAAACGTGGATGGGTACCTGTCAACCAAGTTGCAGGCAACTAATCTGCAGATGAGCTGAATCAGAAGCAGCGTTCTTAGGACTAGAACCCTACTGCAGAGTCAATTGGGCTGCTGCTTTAAGGCTAATTAACGATTGGAAACAATAAAAATATATAAAGTGTCCCGGGCTTAAGACAATTCAAAAGATTAATTAAGCCTTACTCCTACAAGGAAATCCTATTCTAAAGTAAGGAGAATATAAAGAATCTGGAGGGCTTTCTCATAGGCCATTACGGCTTAAGGTATCATATTAACAAAATGCTTAGACGATGATGAAACTTCGGAACATATCCTCTGTCAATGCCCGGTTGGTTGGTTAAGACGACGGATCTTCCAAAAAGTCTTCCGAACTTCAGCAGAACTTAGAAACTCGTTTTGCCATTCACCACGGAAGTCACTCGTCTCTTAGGCTAACATCCCCTTTTTATAGAATTGAACTTTGAGGTCGCGGTGTCAGCTATTTGGGCAGGGAGGAATATATAACAGGGTGTTACCGTCTTAATGTTCAATACTTTAGGATATGTTTCGTGGACATATTCTGAGAACAATTCGTTCCAGAGTAAGAGTCTATCTCCAATTTTTACCCCAGTTACCGAAGTTTTAAGGAAAGGTATGCCTTGACCCACGTCAATGCAAATAACTCCGTTAATAGTTGCTTCATAATCTTAAATTATTAAGTTCTTTACCTATGCAAAATGACTTGCAGATTACTTTCCTCAAAGAAATGTGCAGTAAGCAAATCATTTTGTTTATTAAATATGAAAGATGAAAGTGCCTTGTTGGGATCTAATTAAAATTGTCCTTAGAATGCCTATGCAATCGTAGGCTGTTAAAGTATCATTGATGAGATAAGAGTCTGATTTCCTCACAGTCGGGTATTTGAACTACGAAGCAACTCTCAGAATGTTGGACTCTTGAGAATAAAAAGGTAGCCCTACGCGAGCTGCGCTAAGCACTGTGTATTTAGTTGTAATACACCAAATACGCAGTTTTTTTTTCCAAGGGCGTGTGTTGGACCTACCTTCTTCTTATTCTTTTGTCGAAGTTTGCTAGTATCCGATGGAGCGCTAAGACACAACTACCGGTTCATTGTAATACAATGCAGCCACCTTACATTAGTGTACTTAGTTTTCCCGTCTTTCGAAGAAAGATGAGTAGGAGCTTCAGTGATGAAGAGCACTCACCGCGTCAGGCCCGAAAATCCGACACCTACTCGTTTATAAGTAAATAGACAAGGCCCTTTCTACATCGAAGTTATTGTTGTGCATTTTGGCTGCCTGAAGACCCATAATGTAAAGGGTCTCAGAGCATTGAGAGGCAAGTTATATAGAACCCAACCCAAGACTCAAGGTGTTCAGTCTTCCGGTCGAGTTCAAAGAGACTGCCACTGCGGACACATATTCTCTGACCAATTCACTTATTTAAATGTTCGCTTGAAAGACCAATGCATATTTGACTAACTAGGAAATAAATCTGACTTTGTCAATTCCAAATCAGTGACAACTCTTTTCACTCTTTGCACCGCCAGAAAGCCGACATCATAGATATCTTCGTTTCAACACGCTTAGTCGAAGAACCTTGCTATCGAGTATAATTCCAAGATATTAAGCTTGCCTTGATAGCTACCTTTAAGTACATTAGTTGTAGTTGCAACACACCCGACGATGTCCTACTTCTCGTATAGAGAACAATCTTGGTTTGAAGGATTCACCCAAAAATGTTGCTCAGCTCCGTGCGATAAGTGACACATCTTTCGAAACTGCACCCTCAATTGCTAAATGCTGCGTTCGATAATGGTAGGGCTATATTGCTATTCCTTAAAGTTCTATGGGAAGTAACCAACATTTGGTGCACCCAAATTATTGCAAATGAATGCTCACAATCGTTTCCGTTTTCGAAAACATTTGTATGAAATTTTAAACAATACACCAAATGTTGGTTCAGAGAAAGAAGCACTCGGAACCATGTATTGCAATAGCTTGGAGTGTCAAATTTAAATGTTTCCAAAAACTGTTTGTTAAAGTTTGAGAAGGACATATGTTAGTTAAGCTCTATGATGAGTGCATTTAAGATCCTTTTCCCTGTATGCATATTGCATAAGCTCATAGGAAGTATACCTATCACAATCCTCCTAAGTCAAAATCCACCTAAGCTTATCGAAACGAAATGTTGCTTGCTGCACAGCTTAAATACATGCCCAGCAATTTTAAATTACCAAGCCAATTATTATATCTACAGCACTACTAAATAGTTAAGTGTTTGCTCTTAGACTACCTACACAAGTTCCGTGCAACAAAAAAAAAAAAAACTGTTACATAAACCAGGTGCAACTCTCAAAATGAGGTGAAGTCTTAAATTACTTTTCCTTGTTCCCCATATTTATTTATTTATTTTTTCTGTATTTTCTTTATAGCCTCAGCCTATGCCTAATTACATATATTTATCTTATTTTGCAGTTCTTAATGTGGCCGCCGGAAAAGCTCCAATGCAGATATCAACAGAAGGATCTGGCATACCGCAAAAAGCAATTGACGGTTCCACATCCGCATTTTTCAGCGCGGAAACGTGTTCGCTAACAAAATCAGAGCGCTCCCCATGGTGGTATGTTAACCTGCTCGAACCGTACATGGTGCAACTAGTACGTCTTGATTTCGGAAAGTCATGTTGTGGTAAGTCAAAGAGATGATGCACGATTCAGTGCGTCGCGTCGTACTTATAGAAATTATTTTATTTATGTATATCATTCAGGCAGCCTTCCCCAAAAATATGTGAATTTTTATTTATGTACCATCCATGCAATTCATGGTACTAAACCAGCTCCCATGACTAAAAGCTAACGCCGCCGCTGCTACCGGCAGGCAACTAAAGTGAAAGTAACAGCCAATTGAATAATAATTCAATGACTTTTAGTTTGGTGGTGTTGGGCATAAGTGAAAGCCGTCCTACGACAACTTCTTTGCAGATTTTCCATTTTCCCAAAGGTCTGATGGGGAGGACAAAATTGCGATACTATCAGCGCCAACCCGGTGTACGCGCAGTGCTTGAATTGAAATTCACAAATACCTACATACATACATACACACATCTTCATCTTCAGTTGGCTGTTTAACTTGATTACGCACTTAGTACATCGCCACAGACGAGTAGGTACCAGTAGTCGTTTTAACTATGAAATAAAATCCAATTTTGCATGAACTCGCATTAGGGCGACACGCCCTCTTTCAATTGATTTGAATTTCCTAGGAAATGTGGTTTGGGAATTTGATTTCATTTGCTGATTTATCTTTTGCCACAGTTCAGTTTGCTTGGCGGAGTTCTTTTAATTAAGTTGTGAAGATTTTATGCGTTTTTTTTCCTGTTCTCCTCTCTTTTAGTCTTTGGTCGAAAGAAGACGGAAGAAATGTTACTTGAAAGGGAAATTAAAATTGTTTAGACTTGTAGTATCTTAAGGATAACCATAAGCAAGCAGCAGAGATTATGTAATGCGGAAATCGCAACAATAAATCAGTGGAACTTTGGTTTGAAGTCGAGTCTATCATGATGGCATGTGAAAGTTTATTGCCCTTCTAATAGTTTGTGCAGATTTATGTGTTGGGTCAACGATAATGTGTCTTTAACTGCAGTTAGGTAATGGTTCGTTAAATTTGTGGACATGGGTAGGCAAGAATGTAAATGTTTTTTTAATAAAAAATCTACTCATGTAACTAAGTCTTCACTTGTAATTCCCGTCTAATGGGAATTATTTTTTGGCATATAATGGCTATTTCTTTGTACACTTGGTGTATAGTTTGGCATTCGTCTTTCTGTGTATTGGTTGCTAGGGTATCCGGAATCTAATTTACTTAACTAAACGCCATTGGAGGTTATTGAGATCATTTGCCAAACATGTCTTATGTTTTGCGTTAAAAGATGAAATCTGATTTTTCTGACTCTAGGTTGCACTTTAACCTCGGTCCCTCTCTTGTGAAAGTCTGACGAATATCCAGAAGTAAGAACGGCTTCTCAAATTTATAGTTCAGAATCCGCATAAAAGTATTGGTCCTTCTATTTGTGTCAAAAACCTTACACAAAATGGCTAAATAACTTAGGGCTTAGTTTCTATATTATGCGAATGCCTTAAATTTATTTAAATGAAGTTGACAACTTTGCCGATTTCATTATTTCATTCTTAGCCATATAGCAGATGCTTCGTCTTCTTCAAGTCAAAGTTGGAGAGTCGAAAAACTCTTCCATTCTAAAAGGCCCTATGTCGTTCCGCCCTGTAAACTAGAAGTCTGATCTGGTACCCCGTCGGATCGATAATGAAATCTGGAGTTGGAGCTGGTGTTTTTCGGTCCAACAATAAAGTTTTGATAGCTATGGGAACGTGTCTCAAAGTTTTTCAGGCAAAATGCATGCCATTGAGATCTGCGAATATTTAATTTTTAATAAGAGAATGAAACGCGCCAGAATGCATATATTTTCAGATAGTTAAACAACAAGCACTGTCATCCAATACAATGCATTTTATGTAATTAAAGAAAAACCAGCATTGGCGCTTGGTCACCAAGGTATTGCAGGCAGTGAATCTGCTAGAGCTAGACCAAAATCTGCGTTCTTAGGATCAGACTCGTTTTGCAGAGTCAAGTGAGCTGCTGCTTTATGGCTAATTAAGGTTTGGAGACGGGCTTAGCTTAGGTTAGGTGCTATGCCACACTTAGGTCTTCGTGGACCCATTGTGATGCCCTTTTGTGGGAGTTTGCCAATGGTTTTAGAGATGGTTAGGTTTCGTGTTCCTTTACCCGATGCCGTCGTCCAACCATCCTGATTTGCTCAGAAACCTATTAAGATCAAGAACTAAGACATCAGAAAGTTCATGTAAGTTATTGAAGTAGTAGCTTCCAAGTGTTCTGTTTCTCAAGTGAACGAGACTTGGAAAGCGACAGAGGAAGTGAGGTGTGTCCTCATGGACCTCTTCATCACCACATCCTCGACATATATCGTCATCCTTGAGGTTAAATTTCATTGCGTGATTTCTTAGGAAGTTATGTCCCGTTCAGTCCCTTACCAGCATAGACAGTGATAACCTGTCAAACTGGGGAAGTTTGATGGTTCGTCGACTATTGAATTCTGGCCAGAGTTTCCTTGATACTTCACAGGTAGTTAGTTCATTCCACCTGTTGTTAGATTTTATACGAATCCTGTTCTCCATTCCATGATTTGAGCCTAATTTATTAAACAAGGAAATACTATTTAAAAGTAAGGAGAAAACTAGAAAACTGGTAGGCTTCCACATAGAGTTCTGCGTCGTGATATATCATCTTAATGAATAAATAAATTTGCGAAGACTGAAAGTAGGTTCTGTTTTCAAAATGATATAACATCTAAACACATCCCTTGTGAGGATGAAAGCCGGTCTCTTCATTTAGGTAATACGAGGGATCTTTCAAAAAGGGGTGCTCTTTGGAAAAATCGCTGAAACATCTTTCTAATCATTCGACGCACGTGCATAGTTCCAAATCAATACCACTAATTGTTTTTCACACTAGTGAAAATGCCTCTTAAAGGAGGAGGGGGTTCTTGAAGCTCCGACATGATATCAAAATCTTTCAAACACTTGTCCAATATTCTTTATCTTATAACTATTTATAACTTAAAAACTTTATATATTCTTGCATCTTGTCAAACAAAAGGATGGATATTACCGAGAAAAATAAATCATACAAGAGTGCTATATCGGAAAACCCTTTATCATTCACCCGACTTCATTTTTAGAAATAATAAGACATAGAGGAAACCAGAAATCCCAGGCCTGCTTATGACCGTGGTCTATACTGGAGCCAAAAAAAGGAAACCAATTAATATATTCCTGCTGTATTTGACAAACCTATCATGGATATGAGTTTTTTGCATTCGACTTAATTCTTAATCAAGAAAAAGGATTTAATTGAAAAAGGGGAAAATAGTCAACATTTCACTTTTCGGACTCCCGAGTCTCGCTAGACTGATTATCGGATCAAATTATCTGAATATTTAAGTAGCCAAAATAAAGACAATCGCAAGTGCTGCGAATATCAATAAATTATTTTAGCGACCTTTAGCTTCAAAGGCATTTCACCCAGATGTGGTGGTTTGGGATCATCAGTGGAGTTAAAGAAAAGAGTAAAAGGCGCTGTCCACAATAGTGAACTAACGTCTACTACATACTGATTACTGGCATGATATTTCATATTTAAAGGTATTGATCGATGGTCAAAAATTCAGCAGATATATCAGCTAGGACTGAAGAGAAGTGTCTTAAGATCCTTAATTTGCCTTGTCACTGGTTTCAGCCCCTTTAACGAGCATCTGAAAACCATTAGGGTTAAAAACTCGAGCCTTTGTGGCTGCTGTCTGGAAGATGATAAAATGGCATCACATCAGTGATCGTTCAGTGTTTGCCAGAACCAGACTGGCTGTTCTCGGAGAGCACTTACTTTATGAAGATTATCTCAATCAAATTTAACTAGCTAACCTTCTGCGCTTTTGTAAAAGTACTGGAAGGTTAAGCAATTAAAGTTCCGATATGAACTAACAATTCTGTGACTAATGTGGACAGCCTTGCTAAAGTACAATAGACCACTAGGTCTTAGTACTTGATGTCTGCGGGTAACCAAATATGCGAAATTTCACGTTTCTCACTTAACTAGAAGTGGCAGCCGCAGGTCGGGAAATAGGTTAATTAGATTGTTTGTCAGCGATGCGGACATCATTAAGATCGTTTAAAAATCGAAAGGGGTTTTGACCTTATTTAGCCATTCTTGTATTGGCAAGTACGGGAAAGTACCTTAAAACTGAAGAAAATGGTTTAACTCCCTTGCCTGATCAATAGATAGTTTCAAATAACACTTTAAAAAGCTGCCAAGCCCAGTTCACTCTTTTAATAACAATCATCAACTTTTTGTTAACCTTTTATTTACTTATTTCTTTTTAGATAACAAACCAGCAACAATTGTTGTACGAGTTGGTAACAACAGACCCGATTTGGGAACCAACCCTATTTGCAATCGATTCACTGGTCCACTTGAAGAAGGTCAACCCTTGTTTTTGCCCTGCAATCCACCGATGCCAGGTGCATTTGTGTCCGTTCATTTGGAAAACAGTACACCAAATCAATTGTCGATTTGCGAAGCTTTTGTCTATACCGATCAAGCTCTTCCTATTGAACGCTGTCCGACATTCCGTGATCAGCCCCCAGGTGCTCTTGCCTCGTACAATGGAAAATGTTACATCTTTTACAATCGGCAGCCATTGAACTTCATTGATGCTCTATCCTTTTGTCGCTCTCGAGGTGGAACTCTTATTAGCGAGAGCAACCCAGCGCTTCAAGGCTTCATCAGCTGGGAGCTTTGGCGTAGACATCGCAGTGATGTTAGCTCACAATATTGGATGGGCGCTATTCGTGACTCGGAAGACCGCAACTCGTGGAAATGGACTGATGGCGAGGAAGTCACTGTATCGTTCTGGAATCATCCCGGCGGTGATGAGGATTGTGCACGCTTTGACGGATCCAAGGGCTGGCTGTGGAGCGATACAAACTGTAATACGCTGATTAACTTTATTTGCCAACATCAGCCAAAGACTTGTGGACGTCCAGAACAGCCACCAAATTCAACGATGATCCCACCGAAGGGCTATGAAGTTGGAGCCCAAGTGCAATACACTTGTGATAGGAACCATCTGCTGGTTGGTCCCTCTACACGAACTTGCTTGGAAACAGGATTCTATAATGAATTCCCACCTGTCTGCAAATGTAAGTTGTAACTATTAACTTTTGAAATGCCCCCCGCACTGACTTGCTATAATTCATTTTCAGATATCGAATGTGGTTTGCCGGCATCTATTCCGCATGGTTCCTACAATCTTATCAACGGAACGGTTGGATATCTAAGTTTAGTGAAATACAATTGCAATGAGGGTTATGAAATGCTGGGACGCGCTCTCCTGACCTGTGACTTCGATGAACGCTGGAACGGACCACCACCACGTTGTGAAAGTAAGTAAACGCCAAACTATCTCCCAACTAAGGTGTAAATTGTTTTCCCTTATTTTAGTTGTTGAATGCGACACTCTTCCTGGCAATTACTACAATACAATCATTTCGGCACCAAATGGAACCTTCTTCGGATCAAAGGCAGAAATTTCATGTCCATTAGGCTACCGGTTAGAGGGCCACAGACTTATAACGTGTTTGAGCAGCGGACAATGGAGCAGTGCACTGCCCAGATGTGTCAAAATTGAGTCATCAACTCTGCCCGTGACACCGTCGACGACCACATATAGGCCCAAGACTACAGTCACACGACGACCAGCCAGGCCAACAATCTCGACAACCCTATCAATAAGCTCAACACCAGTGGTCGAGATAAACGGTGAAAGTAAGGCTGACATTTAAATTTGCTATAGAAACACATAACTATATTGGTTAACGAACATTTTCAGCTGATTCCGATGAAGATGTCACTTACGTTGTACCAGGAACTGTCCGTGAAGAATTTCCACCAAAGAGAATCCTACGTCCGGTTATTGTGCCAAAGAACAAAGTACCATCTTCAACGCCAATGCCAAGGCCAACAACTACGACGACCACCACCACCACCACCACTGAATTGCCATCACTTGGTCCGATTTTGCCGACAGTATCGACCAAAGTGCGTCCATTGGCTCCAACTTATGAGACAACAACCTCTCGGAATACTCAGACTATCATACTCAATGCTCATCCACAGGACAATGAAATTTCAGACAGCGTCAATATTCGACAAAATCAATCACCAAATGTCAATATCCCATTCTCAGTGGAGAATTCCGAACGAAAAGAAGGCAAGGAGGCTAAGCTCAACTTGGGTGCTATTGTTGCTTTGGGTGCTTTCGGTGGATTCGTTTTCCTAGCTGCGGTCATCACGACGATTATTATCCTTGTCAGGAGGTAAGTGTTAGCAAATTGATTCAATTTTCGTATCCTTAGAGTGCAAATTGAACATTTCGTATGAATTATTATGTGGGTAGCTTATAGGGATACATTTGTTTGGCCTTTTGACTGAAGAGCAGAATGCAGTTGCAAATCAAATAAACTAGTTCCATTGAATATTGTACTTCAATGTGTACTGTACACACTGAAGTTACATTTAATTGTTGTGTATATGTAATACGTTTTCAAATAGCTCCAAGCAATGGCTGTGCAAATAATCTGTAATAAATTATACAGGTTAGGTATTAATATTTAGTAATTCCAGCCTTAATTGTTCGTGATGGCAATTACTAGGTAGGTGGTGGAGTGGCCGATTTTTATGACTACATAAAAAGTATGCAAGTAGCGCAATAGCGTCGTTTTGACGCCACCACTCCTAAGTAGGGTAAGGGACCTTTTAGACCCAGTGGAATTGAGAAAGATTATGATATATCAGAAAGGTTTTCAACAAAATGGTTTTCCAAACGCCCGGCGTCTAGCCTTAGCCAGAGCCGGGCATCCGCAAAGGAGGTGAAAAACTGTTTCGCTCTCGTTGGCGTCATTGCAGTTACAGCAATGGATGTTGTTTGGATGTAGTGCAATCAGTAGAGGGTGTTTCTACGTTCCTCGGTAATGAACCGATGATATTGCAGTGCTCATAGGGTCTTGCGAACCAACAGCCGGCTACTTGCAATTTTACTGCGCTGCATGAAGCCGATAATTTGATATGCAGGTCCAGGAGAAGGATGTCTAGAACCACATCGAGTGCCTCCATCGGACTAGACCTTAGGGCTCCCGTGGTTGCGATTGAAGCCGATCTCTGGACTCTGCTCAGCTTGGTGATGTTGTGAGCTTAGCTTAAGGCGAGCCACCATACCAAGGACGCATAAATAATAGTACCACCACCGTGTGCATCCAAAGAACCATCTTTGGTTTGAGTCCCCACTTTTTACCGAAAGTTATTTATTTTCTTTCCGAATCTGGTTTTTAATATTCAGCTTCTAGCTGAGCTTGGGGTCTAGAATGAACCCCAAGTATTTAGCACTGCGGGATAGTGAAAGAACCTGCTTATTTAGACGGGGTTGTTTGAACTTTTAGGTTGGTATTTTGGTTTTAGTGGTTAAGAGCATAACTTCTGTTTTGCTTGGATTAACGACCAGACCACACCTTGCGGCCCCAGAGCTTTTCACACCCAGCTTTACATGATTTCACTATTCACGTCCGAGTATATCCGCCATACCAATCCAACCACATCATCCGTATACGCAACCACTTTATATCCGTCGCTGTTTAAATTCGACAGGATTTTGCTGAGAACCATAATCCATAGCAGATGCGAGATAACCTCAAGATTTAGTTTCTAAGAGAGAACTGGGCATGGATGATGTGCAAATATGGTGGACAATGGTCTGTTGTTCCTCTTCTTCCCTGCAGATCCTACAAAAGTTATTTGAATTAGATTTAGGCTAGGTTAGGTTTGATGTCAACATATATGAGATGTGTCTTCTTTTCCTGGATAGAGCGGGGTATGTAAAAAGCAGGTTAGGGATCATTTCTTCATCCTCTTCGTCCATACAGCTTCTGTAAAAGTCGTTGTTATTGGGGAATGGTCTAATTGTTTTTAATAAGGGTACTCCCTATTATATAAAGGATAGAAGTATGGCCAGTAGCATTGTCGGTAGCTTTGAGACGAACAGCTGTGTTAGCCGCCGATTTTCTCTTAAAATTATCTAGGGAGGTCAGGTGAAAAAGAATGCCTAAAGCGGCGGAGGGAGTCGTGCGTAAGGCTCCTCCAATACATATGCAGGCTGATCTCTTTGCAATGGTTTTTTTTTACAAGAGAAAAGTGCTACTGTAGCTTTTTTTGTTCTTTCCTAGATATTTGGCTTCCAGCTCAAGTTTTTATTTATAATCAGACCCAGATATTGCGCTTCTTCAGAGAAAGTTAAGCTTACGCCGTTTATGAAGGGAGGGTCAGTACAAAATTTTATATTTTCTTGAGAAGAGGACTAGTTCCGTTTTGTGAGGTTTGACACCCAGGCCACACCGAACTGCCCAGCTAACTAGCTTATTAAGACCGTTTTGGAGAAGATCTTTAATAGTACTGAGGTGCTTGCCTGTTACTGAAATAGCAATGTAATCCGCGTAAGCGATTACTTTTCAACCCTCCGCTTCCAGGCATGTTACTAACACATACAGTTCATTTACTACCAAGTTCCAAAGAAGGGGGATAGAAATTCACCCTGTGGGGTACCTTTACTGACAGCCCTTCTCGCAGATGATCCAGCCGTTTTGTGTTGATTATCCTACTTGTAAGTAAAAGATTGATCAGCTCACTGATTGCTTTATCCACTTTAAGGGCCGACAGTGCATTAGAGATCGCAGATGTATTGACATTGTTAAAAGCTTCTTCTATTTCCAGGAAGGCAACCATAGTGTATTCTTTATTGCGCAGGGAGTACTCGATGGAGAGTTTCAGCTTATGCAAATCATTTCCACCGATTTACCCTTGAAGTATGCATGCAGCGCGGTAGACGAAAGTCTTGTATCGATGGTTGTTCGTAAATGTATATCAATCAATCGTTCTAGGGTTTTAAGAAGATCTTTCGAACTCTCATGGGAGCATTTACCAACTTTATATCTTCTTGATTATCTCCAGCACTGGCAGGATGGCTCTAGCTTAGGCCAAATCTGTTTTTTCGCCAGACAAGTAGTGCCACCTCTAAATCTAAAGTTAGTTTTTCCTATTGCATAGTGTTTAAATATGAGTTTGCTTGTGGAATCTGGTATGCCTATGGAGCCTTTTTCAGGCATGATTGAGAGAGAAGTTCCAAGTTTGGCTAGTTAGTCAGCTTTGCAGTCTCATGGAATGTAGCTATATCCCGGCTCCCAATATTGAACTGCTCCGCCTTCTCCTTTAAAGACAATCTCCAGTTTAAAGAGTGATTCCAGACACTTGATGTCCGCCTGAGTCTCCGAGAAAAAAATTGAAATATCCTTACCGGACTTAGACTTCCCTTCCCTATCGCTATAATTTGCGCTAGAAAAACACAACAATGATTCAAAACATAGAAAGAGCAACAAAGATTTAGTTTAACTGAGAAGACGCCACCACATATCGCACCAATAGTTTTTGATCCGTGCGTCGGTGAAAAACTGGATAGATTCTACCTCCAGAAAGGCACTATCCTCTCAAGATAATCTAAGGATGATGGTGAACTGGAAGCTTTTATCAAAATGGAGTTGGGGAATGGTGTTTCTAGTAACGACCCTGAATGTATTGAGAATAGTAGAGTGGCCCATTTGGGGTTGCTTTGAGGCGATTGTCTGTGGTTACAGCTGTTTTTAACAGAACCTTAAGTAAGAATTAAGCTAGATTCAGATCGGGTGAAATTAAACCAATCGAAAGGTGTCGGTTTATCTCTCCCTCATATTCGATATAATAGAGAGTGACAACAATTGCTGAAGAGACTTCAAGTTAAATAAAGTGCACGACTGCGTCATACGAAACTTTTTCGCTACATGAGTTGCATTTTCAAATTGCCTCAAAAAGAATGGTAACGATCAAAATCGTTGAAGCCGTTTTTGAGAAAACGAATTTAATTTAAATTTCAGAAAATCATTATATGAAAAGAAATATTAATTTTTTTTTTCCAAAAATTGATTTGTTCAACTTAACATCAATTTTCTTTATTATTTTTTGAAATATTGGCTATTTATATATATATTACCGTTATTCGAATTTTTTGCCATAAACTGATTATGCAGTATTTTCGACCCCATCCCAAGTATCCTTTGTTCAAAAAAAGACCAAAATCCTTGAAACCATTTTCTAGAAAAATAGTGACAGGTGATATTTTAAAAAGAAAATTGTATGGCAGCTACCGTTGTTTCACACGATAAAGCAAAGAATAAAAAAACGCCCCGAGATGTAACCTCAAAAATTGTATATACGAACTTTGAAGCAAATCCGTCGTTTCACCATAAGAAGCCCGGACAGACAGACCGACGGACGGCATTGGCGGAACCACTTTTTTTTGGACATCTCGAAATTTCCGCACGATCGCAATAACTTTCTCTTTAGTACATTATCTATACGAGAAAGTTAAAAACATTTCTATATTAACTGCAACTCTTGAAGTCTCAAATATTATTCTCTTATAACTAGAAAAGACAAACTTATAGTCGAAACGAGCTACTGCTGTAAAATATGATACATATTTTGTGATCACATTATAATTCAGCTTATATAGGGCCTGCAAAGCGTCATTATTTGTTTACGCCGATTCTCATTGACCCATCCACAACTGTCAGAGCTAACTTCAAATTTCAATGCTGCTCTTCTTCTACATAGTGGGGCAGAACCTTGCTAGAGCAGGACTGACACTAGTTGGGGTAAGCTCTGATAGTTGTAGATGAGTCAATGAAAATCAATTTTCATAAAATCAATGTAAAACATGTGCGAAAGATGCGCACAATAAATACGTTCACATGCAAATTGCGCCTGAGATATTTCTGTAGCTAGTCAATTTTAACTAAAAAGATTCATCTAAATATGTTTGACACCTCCGAACTTTATATAAAAATTCAAAATACTTTATTTATACATTAAAATGAATACCTTCTAATGACTGTGTATTGTATCGAATTTAGCTCCCCCAATGGCGTGCATCATCGAAAGTCGCAACGTCTTGCAATCCGAAATTCTCATGTGAGAACGGGCTACCTTAGTTCGGCCATTTATGATAACAATGCACCTACGCTTCTGTACAATGTACTTGCGTTACCATTCCACGATCAAAAGCTCGCTAGACGTGACTTTAGTACCTTCGGACGAGCCGCATACAATAGCCGTGCCGGATACTTTAGTAATCCGCCCTTATGAGTTGCAGAAAATTCTACCTTAAGGTGCCATACATTAAAAGCGTGTCATTCAAGTCAAATGTAAGAATAATAAAAAACAAAAAAACATACACTTTGCTACTCGCATATCACATCAGACTCACTTAGCTTAGCACACATGTAACCTACCCCTTAAGTTCACACTAAATTCGCACTTAGGCTTCTTTTAGTTTTCAACGGGGGTATACGTTCTTTTGAAGAAATATTAAATACAAAATATGTTTCCTCCTCTTTGTTTGTTTTAGAAATCGAACCACGCATCACTACCGGCATAGAGCATCGCCCGACTGCAATACTGTAGCATCATTCGATAGCTCCACCTCGGGTTCCAGAAATGGATTAAATAGGTACGACTCTTAACCATCAAAACATGTGGGGATATTTTTACAAATTTACTTTTACAGATACTACCGTCAAGCTTGGGAGAACCTACATGAGTCAGCTTCGAAGAATAGCTCACACAATGCACTGCGCAAGAAGACACAGGAAACTCTCGACCCACCCAGTGTGGCACGATCACGGGACAATCTACGAGAAAATATTCAACGGTCTCGAGAGAACCTGGACCGGTTAGAATTCAACAGAGTTTTTGCTCAAATCCAAACTAAGTTTATTAACGATTTGAAATATTTTCAGCGTCGGTCGTGACAATTACGGGTTACGCGACAATTCGGAACTAGTTGTGTCTGATGTTTGTCTAAAAGGTAGGTAATCATTCAACGATCAACATCGTTGCTGACATTTAATTTATTTCCAAAGGTGAAAAGAAACGTCACCATCATCATCATCACAAGAGCAGTAGTCGCGGCGGCGGTGAATACCGTGAACAATCGGCAAATGCAAGAAGAGACCACCGACACAGCGGAGGTCACTATTGACCAACTATGGTCATTACCATTAATGTAGAAGAGTAAATTTAAATTTATAGAAAAAAAAAACACAAAAAAACCGAAAAAAAAATTTACAAAAAAAAAAGTTTACGTAAAATTTTCAAAAAAATATTATTATCATTAATATATTTTTTATTTTAAGTCTACATATAGTGTAAAACAATTCATATTCAAAAAAAAATTCTTCTAACTAAAAAAGCATAATTTCATTGATCACAACACACGTATTATTTATTCATTAATGCATATATTAATTTATTTAAAACAAAAACGAAAAACATTTTGTAATTTAATTCACCCGCATTTGGCACTATAACAATACGCGGTTTGTTGTTTGCGAAGAGAGGGAGACAGTGTCTACTATGAATATCTTGGCCCATTTTAAGAAAATAGATTCCATACTTAAAATGGGTCGATGTAGTCATAGAATTACCAAAAATTGAATTTAGTAAAAATTGTTAAAAATAAATACAAAATTATAGAAATATTATTGTTTGTACTAAGAATTTGTATTTCGTTGAAGAAAAGTGGATATCACACGTATACAGAGATATGTGCCATTTTTGGCAACAATTATAATGCAAAAACAGGGAAAAGAAATTACTTTCTTTTCTTAAAAAAATTATTCAGATTAATGTAGGTTTATTATTGTGTTAAATTAAATTAAATAAAACATAAAACAAAATTATTGACTTTAAGTTGAGGTTGAACAAATATTGTAAAACACAGAAAATGTAAATAATTATTTTCTTTAAATGTATAGAAATAAAAAAATAATTGTTTAATTAATAGTTTTAAAGCCTTTTTTTATTATTTATTGACGGACAAAATTAATTTTGGTAACTGTCAATAGACACTAGAAAAATCCTGAACAATTTCTCAGTTATATCAGCAATTTGAGTCAGTCAAAGAAGAACCATAACGGCCATGCGGCTAAAATCAAGGGCCGCGAATCAATGCTGAAAGTCGTTAGACGAGATATCATCTAACAACATAGTTAACCTGTGCTGGGTGCCAAGGATGGGTGAAACAAGGAAGCGGATAAGCTTGCAAGATCGGAGTCAGAGATGAGCGCATCACTGGCACTTGAAGCAATAAGTAGACCGCTTAGTTTTATTCCACGAAAAATCAAAATCGAGTCTTTGAGAAGAACTAACCTACCACCTGCCAATATCCATGAATGGCACTTGCATCGCTAATACCGAAAGGCTTTCCATTCGTGGTATGTGCGTTAACGATAACCTTCGTTGGAATGACCACATATTCGATGTCGCCATGAACGCTGCGAAATGTATAGGCATCCTCAAGCAATGCAATAAATATTTCACCCCATCTGATCTGGCAACAATTTATAAGGCGTTTATTCGACCCAAACTCAAGTGCAATGCTCATATCTAGTCCGGTGCTCCAATTACATATTTTGAGCTTCTTGCTTAATCTGCGATTAAACTAACTGGTGATAGAGATATCGTGAATTCGCGTGACTCTCTTAGTCATCGTCGCAATGTCCCCTGCTCTTGCGTTGTTTTATCTACACTTTCACCATAAGTGCTCGAACGAAATAGCCAGTTGCATTCCTCCCCTTCAACACTTCAACCGCAATACTTGCGTATATAATCGGAGGGGCCTTGGCATACTGCACAAAGACTACTGCAGAAGCTGCAGGGATGTTAAAGAAATTGAATCTGTTTATCACTTGTTATGCGAATGGCCGGCCCTAAATAGCATAAGGTTAATGACCCTCGGAAAATACTTCTGTGATAAGCTGGGGGATGTAAGCAAAGTCGAGCTAAGAGAAGTTCTTAGATTATTCTCTTAGAGAGAGCGACACTTTGAGCCTCTAACAGTGACTTCTTTTGGTATATTTTCAAGTGTTTTTGTTTGTTCAAGGAAGGTACCCAAATTGACAAAATGGACCCATTTTTCTTAATGAGCCGTGACTACCGTCACAATGGGATCTATTACCCTAACTAGTACCTATCTATTCTCACATTTTCAAATATACGATTGGTCTAGTCCTAGACCAATAACCGATAGCTGCAAACAGTGAAACAAAAATAAGTACTTGACATCGATCAAGAGCCAACCATTACAACACCAAACCACTTTATACAATAATCACCCTATAACGGTAAAGTCGTTGTTAATTTAAAATAAGAGAGACCTTCTGCCTATATATTTGGTAGGGAACATAACCTATACTTTCTTCAAATAGTCAGCGTTTAAACTCTAATTGACTTAAGCATTAGGGTGGATCTCAGATCTGCCAACCACTTGGGATCTATAGCAGGGGTCGTCAAATTTGGGTCGGAGAAAATCATGTTATCCTTGGTGAAAAAGCTCAAGGTTATTAAGACTGACTGGAGTATTTTCTCTGAGTCGAACAGTCAATCTTATCACTAGGAATCTAACTGATTTCTTTAATAAATCCTGTGGTGTAAGTTGACCTCTTAAACAAACACGCGCGGCTTGGTGGACTAGAGAACCCCGGCTTCTCAGTACCAGTAAAATATTTAATAGACCCAAACTGACGAAAACGAATGAAGACTGGAGAGCTTATTGGAACAGTTTTATCGAGTTTATTAAATTCACCACAGAAGCATCTAGACTCCGGAAAGTCCTAGCCAAAAACCCTTCCACGGAGGTTACCTGTTCAAGGAAGACAACGTTTGGACAACCAGAATACTTTAGATCTGCCCCTTGGAATCCACTTTTCGGATTGCACAAACCCAGAAAGTCTGCTAAACATCACTAATGGTAACTTCTACTCATTTCCGGATAAAGAACTGACTATTATCAGAAACTGTACTAGCAAAAAACAGAATAGCTTGGGCTTTGGCCTACTTACTTAACGGGCTCCCGACCCGTGAAGATACGGCTTCCAGTTGTCCAGACCAAGCGCTCTGGCATCCGCGATGGCTTGTTCTTTAAAACGGAGGTTCGGTCTTCCTTGTCGCCTAGATCCTGGGGGCTGGGATTCGAAGATCCTCTTGGCTGGAGCGTTGTTGTCCATTCGCTCGATGTGGCCGAGCCAATGTAGTCGACGGGTTTTAGCTTTTTGGACTACATCCACATCTTGGTACAGCTCATAGAGTTCGCGGTTGCATCTTCTCCTCCATTCACCCTCCTCGCACACAGGACCAAATATCCGTCGAAGGATTTTTCTTTCAAAGGATCCCAGTATTAACTCTCCTTTCCTGCTTACCGTCCAGCACTCGGCGCCGTATAGTAGAACTGGCAGGATAAGGGTTCTGTAGAGCATGCACTTTGTCCTTCGAGTTAGGAGTTTTTAACCCATTTATTTTGCCAAACCGAAATAGCAGCGGTTTCCTGGGGTAATTCTTCGACGGATCTCCACTAAGATGTCATTTGTGGAGTTGATGTTTACCCCGAGGAAGATGAACTCCTTAACTACCTCCAAGTTGCTGCTATCAACAGTGACATTTTGTCCTATGCGGTGGACAGATGATTGTTTGTTTGTTGATAACATATATTTAGTCTTGTCCTCATTCTTCTGCTTTGGTCTGTCATGCTAAAAAACGAGTGCCCCATTGCTCCAGCTATTTTTTCACGCTTGCCTGATACTGAGAATTATTCCTGAAAGCTGAAAAGATGTGGGTTTTATTCCCAAAGCTGGCAAACCAAGTTTATCAGTTCTTTTGAAAACACTAGAAAAACTATTGTCCTGCATTTTAGGAACAATCTCGAAACACCTGGTCCTTTGTGTAGTGCACAACACGCATATGTCCCAGGCAGATCTGTGAAAATATCGCTGCATGAAGCAAAGAAAAATTCTCGTTGGCTACCCTTCTGGATATAGAAGATACTTTCAACAACATAAACTGGAACCATTCAGAACAGTTTCTGAAAATCTGAGTTAAGACAATGTTGAGGCTGGAAGTTGCGTGATCAAGAAAAACACAAATCGTGAAACATAGCCAGGTGGAGTTCTCTCTTCTCCTCTGTGGAATCTCTCAGTAAACCAACCTCTTTCCACCTTACTCCACACTTTATACTACATATTACCGTCAACAACTATTACCACCGGAAAATTAGCATACCTTCCCCTAAGGGTAAAACAAAACAACGCATTTGCCACTTTCTTAATTAGGTATTCCAATTGCTCCCAACATTTTCCATTTAATGCTTTGTTAAGTCCTGTTCTAAAAAGTAATCAAACTCCACTAAAGAAAATATGTTTAAATAAATTGCCATTTTCATCTAAAGTTAAAAACGAAATATTTCGTAGGCGTATACTTACTTTTCCATAACAATGAATATTTCGCATAAAAAAAATTAAATGCAAAATAAAACACCAAGGTATCCGTTGCTGCTGTCTTCAATCAAATTTGTTTGTCAGATCTACAAATTGCCTTGTCACCGCTTCAATTTATTTATATTACATTTGTTTAGAGCTATGAGACGTGCCAAGTCTATTGGTTGACGGGGTTTTGAATAATGACTTTCGATTTTTTCGTCTTCTTTTCCCCAGCATTTACCATTCATAAAAATCATTTAACTTAAATTAAAGTTGAACTCAAAGCGAAAAGAAATTCACATTGACACCATCGCTTTTCAAAAGATGGACAACGAATTTCAGATTATTATCATGCGATTGATTGAATTCCATAATCGATTCTGAAGTAATTCGCAGGCAAAAAAATAAATAAATTCAACCAACAGATGCCGAAGCAACAATTGTTGCGACGCCACTACCACAATACCACATCAGTTCACTTCAGATATCTGTTGGTACTTTTATCTATCACGAAACTCATCGACGACGACGACGTCTAATGTCCTGAAATACATTCACGTCTCAGGCGGTGAAATAAAATGAATATAGGTTCTTTCCCGACAAAGCGTTTGTCGCTCCAACTGAAAACGTTATTATTCAAAGAAAGATCCTTGAGGCTGTAAATACAAAACAAACTGAAGGACCACTCTTCGAGGGAGATATGAAAAAAAAGTCATTCTATGTGATTTATAGCTTCCAAATTGCAGTGTTGTCACCCTGTCGTATCCAGGCGATGTCAATAATGTATTCAAATGAAATTATGGAGATAAATTATATTTTGGCAGAAATTCAAAAGGCAGAATCCTTGCCGAAAATCCAAGAACATTGTAATTAGTTTTTTGGTTACAAATTGCAAATCACTTCTTTTTTCTTAGGCAAAATGTGATTTGCGAAACAAAAATGGCACAAGGGTGCTTGTTGTAGTGTGTCATTCAGTTGAGTATTTTCCACGCGATGACACTTTAGGAAGTTGAATATTATTATTTTTTTTTTTACGTTAAACAAAAGTCCTCACGAGACCCATTAATAGTCGAGGGTCAATTGAGATTACACTCTAACTGACACAAGTTGATGCCGGAACTCTATATTTATTTTTAGAAAAAGGATTTAAATCGAAATTTCGTGATTTCAGTGAAGCATTACGAACTTTTTATTTGTATGGCCTATGAGACAGGGTATAGTGATGACAACTTTATATATGTGCAATCTGTAATCATGAGATCCATATTTGTTTAACGGCTTAGAGGTCTAGAGCACTTAAAGTGGATCATGGACGAATCGTCCATATATATTGAGTGAAATGAGTGCTTTCGTCACGCAACTCGAAAGAATCTTCATAGTATGAATATATTACTTAATAATTAATTCGAGATTCCAAACACGAGATTTATATAAATTTGCATCTTCCATATAGCTGTCCGTGTATTATATACTTAAGTTGCAGATTGGTCATCAGCAAAGGAAGTTCAGGCTGTTTGTTATTTTTTTCATTGATTGTATTTTTGGTCTTGCTCTTCACAAGGAAGAGCTAACTGCTTCCAGTTGCACACTCCAAGTTGGTTGAGGTCCCCTTCCACTTGTGCAGCCCATCTAAGGTGAGGTCTTATTCTATTGCGTTGTTCCTTCCGATTAGAGTCAAAGATTCTGCGGACTGGAGCGTTGGTGTTCATTCGCTCTATATGTCCCAGCTACGGGACGAAATATCTTATGAAAAATATTTCTCCCGAAACGACCAGGTATATCTTCATCCACTAAACCTTAACGGTCCATGCTTGGGAATATTAGAGGAGGACTGGGCTAAGGAGGGTCCTATGCAGAGATTCCTTAGGACTTTACTACATAGTTGCCTTCTCAGCCCGAAACAGCGATTGGCAAGCGTTATTCTTTATCTTTACCGCCCTTGATCCAGCAGCGAGCTTTCTTCATTGTCATCCCGCACTGGCGTCTGCCGCAGACTTTGGCAGGGATGCCAAAAACTAGAAATGGAAATTTTTTTAAAAACAAAATATTATACGATTTGTTCTTGTTACAATTTCCTCATATACGGGGTAAGTTGAAACAAAAATTTTTTTTTTGTTTTTGAAATTTTTCAGTATTTTAGTGTTTTTTTAATTTAAAAAAGGTTTACCTATTTTTAAAGTTTTAGGAGGAGCAGTCACTCAGATAAAACAATGCTAAAAGTTATAACTTACTGTCCTTCATAAGCGTAACCAACTCATAATTTACAACATCACTCCATTATGCTCATAGGAAAGTGCTCGCTTAATAAGAAAATGACTACTTACAATGTAAATGAGATAAACATTATTTATACGTTGCCTTCCTCAGTCAAATTCCAAATAAATGTATAAAACGTTTCAACAGGCTTTGTGAATTTACAACATTCAAACTATTGGGAGACAATTGGAAATGAGGTGTCCAGACAAAGAAACAGGCAACACAAGCAAATAAAGTGTAATTGGCTATTCAGTGCCTATCAGTCGACCGATAAACATGTCACATTCTCTCTACGAGGCTATCCCATATTTTTACTCGATTTAACTGGAAGGATTGAGTGTTTTCCAAGAAAATGTCTGGGAAGCATAAAACGAACTATTAAATCCCTTTCATTTCTTATCGGTTGATCAACGCGTGAAGAATGATTTAAGTGCATTCATTCCCAAAATGCAATACCTAAAACCAGGACACGAAAATGCACGTTCTCGAGCATCGTTTGAAAACGACTCACGAATAATACTCACGTCTCAAGTGCGCTACCGAGTGGACTTTCTCTAGTTTTGCAAGACTCATCCATGTGCGCATGAGGTAGTAAAAATATAAATCGTGCACGTGAATTTTAAAAATTGAGAGCACACGCGAGTAAATAATGAGGCGTGAGCTGTTTGCATGCGTTTCCGAATGCCTGCCTAAAACAAAACGAAAAACCATTTGTTTCCTATCTCTATCTCCTCAATGGATTAAAATTCGTTGGAAAAGGGGATAGAATTTGTGACCAGGGCTGCCACCCTACTCCTATAGCAGGAGATCTACTGCGTTTTGGCCCTAATGATAATCTACTGCGCAGTAAACCAAATCTACTCCCCTCTTTTGAAATTTTAAGACCAAACATTTTTTTTGTAACTTGGCGTGTCCCTTATCCAATCAACCCACATCTATAGTTTAATTTAAAGGAAAATTTAAATTACAATCATTAGGAGCTATCGGCTGGAAAACATCTAACTGACACCAGATACCGTGAAACTGTTTTGATCTAATTGTTTTTTTTTAAAATACATTTGTTGTGCTTAATTTTTTTAGAGTGAACAAATATGTAAGTGGGTCTGAAAAGTCAAGGTATTATTGAGGCTTAAATTTTTTTTTATGACATTACGATTAGATTATAATTATAAGAAGCAGCTCCAGCTTCATCCCGAAAGAAAGAATTGGCAAATAAATGAAAAAATCAGATCGATCGAAATTGCGATTTTTGCTGATCTTCTGGCATCTTCTTAGAAGATCCAAAACTGTGAGTGTCTATGCACGACTACCGGACACAAGTAGTGCTATTGCAGATGAGATCGGTATTCGGAAAAGATATCGCCATTTACATCGATAGCCAGGTCGTACCCACGGCAATAGAATCAACCAACATCAATTCTGATACCGTCTGAAACTGTCGCACCATGGTTAAAGCGTTATGCAGTCAGAACCGAGTGAGATATTGCTGGCTTTCAGAACACTGCGGCAATAAACAAATAGGGCGACCTACTCCTTCTATGAAATAGAATGGTTTTGTTTCCCATTTCAATAAATCCTTGTGCCAAAAATATATTTTGATGTGTGAGAGAAGTAAAAAAGTGGGTACGCCAATGCCGTCCATAGGTCTCTCTCTCTCTGTCCGAGAGTTGTATGGTGCATCCTGTCATTCCTATTTTCTAAGACCTTGTTGCTTGGATGATATTGGCCTTAAGTGTTTGAATCATTTCCGGATTGTTGGAAAAATATCGCTATGCGTCGGTCCTTTACGATTTATAACCAAATAAAAATAGTAAGGCGTCAAATCGTAGCTCCGAGGCGGCTGATTGACATCGCCAAGACGTCTGATAACAGGATTTGGGAATTTTGTACGCAACAAATAGATTGTGGCATGGGCTGCGTGGCATAGCGTGCCATATTGCATGAACCAATGGTCGCCCAGCTCAATGTCTTCAATTTCATTCAAAATTAAGTGCACGACTGCGTAATACGGAACTTTTTCGGTACATGAGATGTGTTTTGAATTGCAAAATAAATGGTTACAAATTTATTTAAATCACTTTTTAGGTTTTGGAAAATTAGATTTTCTCAGAAACGGCACCTACGAATTTAATGGATACAAAAAATTATCAAAATCGTAGGGGTGGTTTTTGGGAAAACGAATTTAATTTAAATTTAAGAAAATCATTATATGAGAAAAAAAAATTTTAAAAAAATTATTTTAAAAATCTAGGTATGCAGATTGTTAACATCATAAAAAAAAAATTAAATTTTTCGGAGTTCCCTTTATCAGTTTTTGAGATGTTGGCGCTCTTATAAACTACCGTTATTCGATTTTTTTTTCCAAAATACTGATTATGCAGTATTTTTGTCCCTATCCCAAGTATTCACAGTACAAAAAAAGATCGAAATACTTGGAACAATCTTCGAGAAAATTAGTGATAAGTGATTTTCACCAAAAAAATTGTATGATAGGTACCGTTATTTAAAACGATGCCCCGAGATGTAACCCCAAAAACCTTATATACGAACTTTGAAGTAAATCCGTTGAACCGTTTCGCCATACGGCGCTCGGACAGACAGACAGACCGGAGGACGGCATTGGGGGACCCACTATTTTCGACTTCTCAACAGTCGTAATATCATCTTTCATACTTAGTTTGAATTCGAAATTTCCGCACGATCGCAATATCCTTTTCTTTAGTATACTAATGTATACGAGAAAGTTAAGAAGTTGGTTAACATCTTTCTGTAACACTGGCCAATACTAATGTATACGAGAAAGTTAAGAAGTTGGTTAACATCTTTCTGTAACACTGACCAATGACCGAAACGTTGTTCCCAGCCTCATTTTCGATGAAAAATGATCCAACGATGCAACCACTTTACACAATCCACAATTCTCGTCTGTGTCCGTTAGCATACCAGCCTCATAAGGGTGCTTCAATTCGGCCAAAATTTCTTTTCAAAAAACGCATTGTTTGGGCTACACAGCACTTACTTTGAAAATAAGTTTTCAATATATTGCCGACTATGTTTAAGCGACCCATTTTCTTCCGCGAAGGTATGATACTGACATTTTGTAGCGATTTCGACCTGTCAGTGCCAAAATAACCTATGATTTAAAAAGAAACCACTAGATGGTCCACCGTTTACTTAAATATATTGGGAAAACCAATGAAAAAAATATCAGATCAAGAAAATATTGTTAAATTTATTTTGAGTTCCCTTCGTTAGTTTTTAAAAGCCCTGAGGGACTTCTTCTAGTAGCGACAAACTAGCACTTCGCACCGTATCCGTAAAGGATATTCGAATCTTTTCGAACAGTCAGCCTGCCATCAAGTGTCTGGATTATGTATCTATTAAATCTTTAGTAGTACTAGATTGCCGACCACTCTAAAGAAGATGGCTGAGCAGTTCAACATTCACCTGTACTGGGTGTCGGGACATAGAGACGATCCGGGTATCCGGAGTAGGCAGCAACTTAAGATCCACGTGGTATCACAAGTGACCTTACATAGGTCAAAGTTAGTCGGACTTCTATCCGACTTCCACCTAACTTAAGTATTGCTTAAGTATTTTGTAGAGTACCTATTCAATTCTGTTTGTTACAAAATTGAAGAAAATTTAATTTTTTCCTCTACTTGTTAGTAAAATAAACTGCTTGCTTTCAACGAGAAAATATCTTTTATTACAGTCATAAACAAAATATGTTTTTTTTTGTTTGTGTTTTTTTTTGCCATAAACAAAAATACAATTTTATACTTAAATTTAACATTTTATTTACTAAAGATTATAATCTATACATACATACATAATACGTACACATTGAATAGAACAAAATTACATTATGTCCATTAGTTATTTAGCATCGAGTTTTGCAACAAATTTTTTGCTTATTTTTTCTTAACAACGTCTTTGCTACGTAAAAATTTGTTTTAATTTAAATTTTCTTTATTCATTTGCATATAATTAAGTTTTAAATAGTTACAACTCGCCAATAGTATTGCAAAAAAACGGAATATTTATTTAAACCTATTGCAACATATTCGCAGTTGTAACTTGTTGTAGTTGTTTATTTATAACATTTACATATATAGAATATACATACAACAAATATGTAGTTATCATTTTAAAACATTAATACATTTTATTTATTGCAACAGTAAGACATCATCTAGTTGTGTGAGAACTACAAGAGTGATTAATTGCGAAGAGCTGCTAATAATGTCTAATTGATTAATTGTTTATAGTATTTTTTTTTTTTAACTTTGATTGGATTTGTAAATTTTATTTACCAATTTATTATGTTGAAGATCTTTCCTATAAATAATTTATATGTTTTTATTTCTATAACAGGAAGGTTATAACCATTTGCATATTGTCAAGTTGTTATACAAATATGTATATGTGTAGATAAATTTTGCAAACACTTAGCTACATATTTGTTATTTTTTTTTGTTTTATGTTACTTTTTGTAATGTGTTAGAATATTCTTGTTTTCTATGTAAATATATGTTCTTAGAAATTTTATGGTTAACTTTAGGTTTCACTGATTGGTGATGAAGAGTTTTGTTTATTTAGTTTTTGTTTTTCTTTTTCTTTTAGTTTCTTACACAAAATTCATATAAAATATATAACAGTATTCAATATTGAACATTTAAAGCATGCAACAGATATTTGTACCAGTCTCTTGAATTAGGTTTCTAAGTAATAATTAGTTTTCATTATTTATTTATTTTTTAACATAGTATAGATGATGTTGTGTTATCAACTATACATGTACATAATATATTTTGGAAACAACTTTGGAATAATTAAGTTAGTTATTGAGGGGTGTCTGTTTATATTAATTATTATGATTGAGGTAAGCACAACAAATAATGAGAGATAAGAATTAACATTGTACATTTTATTAGGAAACAAATTTTGGTTCTATTCTATCTGTCTAAGCTATAAAATAATTAATTTTGATTTTGTGTTAAACCTTCGCATTAAAATGAATTGTCGAGGTTAGAAAATGCATGATATCAACGAGACCTTTGAAACTTTTGCTAATTCCAGAGCTGGTGACGTAAGCACCTGAAACCATAGAATAACAT